>OX328012.1:32229270-33592187 GCA_946811545.1 Netelia fuscicornis
TCCGCGCATCGTCTCCTAAGCCCCGATCGGTCCACGCGCCGTCTCCGAGCGCCGATCGGTTCACGCGCCTTCTCCTGAGCCCCGATCGATCCACGCGAGTCTCCTGAGCCCCGGCCGGTCCACGCGCCGTTTCCTGAGCCCCGATGCGTCGACGCGTCCTCTCCTGAGCCCCGATCAATTGACGCGTCTTCTCCTGAGCCCCGATCGGTCCACGCGCCGTCTCCTAAGCCCCGATCCGTCCACGCGCCTTCTCCTAAGCCCCGATGGTTCCACGCACCGTGTCCGAGCCCCGATCGGTCCACGCGCCGTCTCCTGAGCCCCGATCGGTCTACGCGCCGTCTCCTGAGCCCCGATGCGTTCAAGCGTCGTCTCCTGAGCCCCGATCGTTCCACGCGTCGTCTCCTGAGCCCGGATCGGTCCACGCGCCGTGTCCTGAGCCTCGGTCGGACGACGCGTCCTCTGCTAAAGCTCGATGGGTCCACGCGTCGCCTCCTGAGCCCCGATCGATCCACGCGAGTCTCCTGAGCCCCGGTCGGTCCACGCGCCGTCTCCTGAGCCCCGATGCGTCGACGCGTCCTCTCCTGAGCCCCGATCAATTGACGCGTCTTCTCCTGAGCCCCGATCGGTCCACGCGCCGTCTCCTAAGCCCCGATCCGTCCACGCGCCTTCTCCTAAGCCCCGATGGTTCCACGCACCGTGTCCGAGCGCCGATCGGTCCACGCGCCGTTTCCTGAGCCCCGATCGGTCCACGCGCCGTCTTCTGAGCCCCGATCGCTCCACGCGTCGGGTCCTAAGCTCCGGTCGGTCCACTCGTCCTCTCCTAAGGCTCAATCCGTCGACGCGTCGTCTCCTGAGACCCGATCGATCCACGCGTCTTCTCCTGAGTCCCGATCGCTCCGCGCGCCATCTCCTAAGCCCCGATCGCTCCACGCACCGTGTCCTAATCCCCGTTCGGTTCACACGCCGCCTCCGGAGCCCCGACCGGTCCACGCGCTGTCTCCTGGGCCCCGATCCGTACACGCGTCGCCTCCGAGCCCCGATGGGTCCACGCGCCGTAGCCGAGCCCCGATCGGTCCACGCGTCGTCTTCTAAGCCCAGATCGGTCCACGCGTCGTCTCCTGAGCCCCGATCGGTCCACGCGTCGTCTCCTAAGCCCCGACCGGTCCACGCGCCGTTTCCTGAGGCCCGATCGATTCACGCGTCGTCTCCTGAGCCCCGATAGCTCCACGCGCCGTTTCCTGAGCCCCGATCGGTCCACGCGTCGTCTCCTGATCTCCGATCGGTTCACGCGCCGTCTCCTGAGCCCGGATCGGTCCACGCGTCGTCCCCGAATCCCCGATCCGTACACGCGTCGTCTCCGAGCCTAGATCGGTCCACGCGCTGTCGCCGAGCCCCGATCGGTCCAGGCGTGGCCTCCTAAGCCCCGAACGGTCCACGCGCCGTCTCCGAGTCCCGATCGGTCCACGCGCCGTTTCCTAAGCCCCAATCTGTCCACGCGGCGTCTCCGAGTGCCATTCGGTTCACGCGCCGTCTCCTGAGCCCCAGTCCGTCCACGCGCTGGCGCCGAGCCGCGATCGGTCCACGCGCGGCCTCCTGAGCCCCAATCGCTCCACGCACCGTCTCCTAATCCCCGATCGTTTCACACGCCGCCTCCGAAGCCCCGATAGATCCACGCGAGTCTCCTAAGCCCCGATCGGTTCACGCATCGGCTCCTGAGCCCCGATCGGTGTATGTGTCGTCTTCGAGCACCGATCGATCCACCCGCCGTTTCCTGGGTGCCGATCGGTCCACTCGTCCTCTCCTAAGGCCCGATCCGTCGACGCGTCATCTTCTGAGACCCGATCGATCGACGCGTCTTCTCCTGAGCCCCGATCGATCGACGCGTCTTCTCCTGAGCCCCGATCGCTCCACGCGCCATCTCCTGAACCCCGATCGGTCCATGCGTCGTCTTCTAAACCCCGATGCCTCCACGGGCCGTCTCCGAGCCACGATCGGTCCAGGCGCCGCTTCACCAGCCCCGATCGGTCCACGCGCCGTCTCCTAAGTCCCGATCGCTCCACGCACCGTCTCCTAATCCCCGATCGGTTCACACGCCGCCTCCGAAGCCCCGATAGATCCACGCGAATCTCCTAAGCCCCGACCGGTCCACGCGCTGTCTCCTTAGCCCCGATCGGTCCACGAGTCGTCTCCAAAGCCCCGACCGGTCCACGCGCCGTTTCCTGAGGCCCGATCGATTCACGCGTCGTCTCTTGAGCCGCGATAGCTCCACGCGTCGTCTCCTAAGCCCCGACCGGTCCACGCGCCGTCTCCCAAGCCCCGATCGGTCCACGCGCCGTCTCCGAGCGCCGATCGGTTCACGCGCTGTCTCCGAGCCCCGATCGGTCCACGCGCTGGCGCCGAGCCGCGATCGGCCCACGTGCGGCCTCCTGAGCCCCAATCGGTCCACGCGCCGTCTCCGAGCGCCGATCGGTTCATGCGTCGTCTCCTGAGCCCCGATCGTTTCACGCGCCGTCTCCGAGCCCCGATCGGTCCACGCGCCGTCTCCTAAGCCCCGATCCATCCACGCGCCTTCTCCTAAGCCCCGATGGTTCCACGCACCGTGTCCGATCCCCGATCGGTCCACGCGCCGTCTCCTGAGCCCCGATCGGTCTACGCGCCGTCTCCTGAGCCACGATGCGTTCACGCGTCGTCTCCTGAGCCCCGATCGTTCCACGCGTCGTCTCCTAAGCCCGGATCGGTCCACGCGTCGCCTCCTGAGCCCCGATCGGTCGACGGGTCCGCTCCTAAGCCCCGATCGGTCCACGCGTCTCCTCCTGAGCCCCGATCAGTCCACGCGTCGTCTCCTAAGCCCCGATACGTCCACACGCCGTCTCCGAGTCGCGATGGGTCCACGCGTCGCCTCCTGAGCTCCGATCGATCCACGCGATTCTCCTGAGCCCCGGTCGGTCCACGCGCCGTCTCCTGAGCCCGGATCGTTCCACGCGTCGTCTCCTGAGCCCCGATCGGTCCACGCGCCGTCTCCTGAGCCCCGATACGTCTACGCGCAGTCGCCGAGCCCCGATCAGTCCACGCGCGGCCTCCTGAGCCCCGGTCGGTTCACGCGCCGTCTCCTAAGCCCCGATCGGTCCACGCGCCGTCTCCGAGCGCCGATCGGTTCACGCGCCGTCTCCTGAGCCCTGATCCGTCCACGCGCGGCGTCGAGCCGCGATCGGTCCACGCGCGGCCTCCTGAGCCCCAATCGGTCCACGCGTCGTCTCCTAAGCGCCGATCGGTTCACGCGCCGTCTCCGAGCCCCGAGCGGTCCACGCGCCGTCTCCTGAGCCCCAATCGGTCCACGCGCTGTCTCCTAAGCCCCGATCGGTCCAAGCGCCGTCTCCGAGCCCCGATCGGTCCACGCGTCGTCTTCTAAGCCCAGATGCCCCAACGCGCCGTCCCCGAGCCACGATCGGTCCAGGCGCCATTTCCTAAGCCCCGATCGGTCGATGCGTCCTCTGCTAAACCCCGATCGGTCCACGCGTCGTCTCCTGAGCCCCGATCGGTTCACGCGCCGTCTCCTGAGCCCGGATCGGTCCACGCGTCGTCCCCGAATCCCCGATCCGTACACGCGTCGTCTCCGAGCCTAGATCGGTCCACGCGCTGTCGCCGAGCCCCGATCGGTCCAGGCGTGGCCTCCTAAGCCCCGAACGGTCCACGCGCCGTCTCCGAGTCCCGATCGGTCCACGCGCCGTTTCCTAAGCCCCAATCTGTCCACGCGGCGTCTCCGAGTGCCATTCGGTTCACGCGCCGTCTCCTGAGCCCCAGTCCGTCCACGCGCTGGCGCCGAGCCGCGATCGGTCCACGCGCGGCCTCCTGAGCCCCAATCGCTCCACGCACCGTCTCCTAATCCCCGATCGTTTCACACGCCGCCTCCGAAGCCCCGATAGATCCACGCGAGTCTCCTAAGCCCCGATCGGTTCACGCATCGGCTCCTGAGCCCCGATCGGTGTATGTGTCGTCTTCGAGCACCGATCGATCCACCCGCCGTTTCCTGGGTGCCGATCGGTCCACTCGTCCTCTCCTAAGGCCCGATCCGTCGACGCGTCATCTTCTGAGACCCGATCGATCGACGCGTCTTCTCCTGAGCCCCGATCGATCGACGCGTCTTCTCCTGAGCCCCGATCGCTCCACGCGCCATCTCCTGAACCCCGATCGGTCCATGCGTCGTCTTCTAAACCCCGATGCCTCCACGGGCCGTCTCCGAGCCACGATCGGTCCAGGCGCCGCTTCACCAGCCCCGATCGGTCCACGCGCCGTCTCCTAAGTCCCGATCGCTCCACGCACCGTCTCCTAATCCCCGATCGGTTCACACGCCGCCTCCGAAGCCCCGATAGATCCACGCGAATCTCCTAAGCCCCGACCGGTCCACGCGCTGTCTCCTTAGCCCCGATCGGTCCACGAGTCGTCTCCAAAGCCCCGACCGGTCCACGCGCCGTTTCCTGAGGCCCGATCGATTCACGCGTCGTCTCTTGAGCCGCGATAGCTCCACGCGTCGTCTCCTAAGCCCCGACCGGTCCACGCGCCGTCTCCCAAGCCCCGATCGGTCCACGCGCCGTCTCCGAGCGCCGATCGGTTCACGCGCTGTCTCCGAGCCCCGATCGGTCCACGCGCTGGCGCCGAGCCGCGATCGGCCCACGTGCGGCCTCCTGAGCCCCAATCGGTCCACGCGCCGTCTCCGAGCGCCGATCGGTTCATGCGTCGTCTCCTGAGCCCCGATCGTTTCACGCGCCGTCTCCGAGCCCCGATCGGTCCACGCGCCGTCTCCTAAGCCCCGATCCATCCACGCGCCTTCTCCTAAGCCCCGATGGTTCCACGCACCGTGTCCGATCCCCGATCGGTCCACGCGCCGTCTCCTGAGCCCCGATCGGTCTACGCGCCGTCTCCTGAGCCACGATGCGTTCACGCGTCGTCTCCTGAGCCCCGATCGTTCCACGCGTCGTCTCCTAAGCCCGGATCGGTCCACGCGTCGCCTCCTGAGCCCCGATCGGTCGACGGGTCCGCTCCTAAGCCCCGATCGGTCCACGCGTCTCCTCCTGAGCCCCGATCAGTCCACGCGTCGTCTCCTAAGCCCCGATACGTCCACACGCCGTCTCCGAGTCGCGATGGGTCCACGCGTCGCCTCCTGAGCTCCGATCGATCCACGCGATTCTCCTGAGCCCCGGTCGGTCCACGCGCCGTCTCCTGAGCCCGGATCGTTCCACGCGTCGTCTCCTGAGCCCCGATCGGTCCACGCGCCGTCTCCTGAGCCCCGATACGTCTACGCGCAGTCGCCGAGCCCCGATCAGTCCACGCGCGGCCTCCTGAGCCCCGGTCGGTTCACGCGCCGTCTCCTAAGCCCCGATCGGTCCACGCGCCGTCTCCGAGCGCCGATCGGTTCACGCGCCGTCTCCTGAGCCCTGATCCGTCCACGCGCGGCGTCGAGCCGCGATCGGTCCACGCGCGGCCTCCTGAGCCCCAATCGGTCCACGCGTCGTCTCCTAAGCGCCGATCGGTTCACGCGCCGTCTCCGAGCCCCGAGCGGTCCACGCGCCGTCTCCTGAGCCCCAATCGGTCCACGCGCTGTCTCCTAAGCCCCGATCGGTCCAAGCGCCGTCTCCGAGCCCCGATCGGTCCACGCGTCGTCTTCTAAGCCCAGATGCCCCAACGCGCCGTCCCCGAGCCACGATCGGTCCAGGCGCCATTTCCTAAGCCCCGATCGGTCGATGCGTCCTCTGCTAAACCCCGATCGGTCCACGCGTCGTCTCCTGAGCCCCGATCGGTCCACGCGTCGTCTCCTGAGCCCCGATCGGTACATGCGTCGTCTCCTAAGCCCCGACCGGTCCACGCGCCGTTTCCTGAGGCCCGATCGATTCACGCGTCGTCTCCTGAGCCCCGATAGCTCCACGCGCCGTTTCCTGAGCCCCGATCGGTCCACGCGTCGTCTCCTGATCTCCGATCGGTTCACGCGCCGTCTCCTAAGCCCCGATCGGTCCACGCGCCGTCTCCCAAGCCCCGATCGGTCCACGCGTCGTCTCCTGAGCCCGGATCGGTCCACGCGCCGTGTCCTGAGCCTCGGTCGGACGACGCGTCCTCTGCTAAAGCTCGATGGGTCCACGCGTCGCCTCCTGAGCCCCGATCGATCCACGCGAGTCTCCTGAGCCCCGGTCGGTCCACGCGCCGTCTCCTGAGCCCCGATGCGTCGACGCGTCCTCTCCTGAGCCCCGATCAATTGACGCGTCTTCTCCTGAGCCCCGATCGGTCCACGCGCCGTCTCCTAAGCCCCGATCCGTCCACGCGCCTTCTCCTAAGCCCCGATGGTTCCACGCACCGTGTCCGAGCGCCGATCGGTCCACGCGCCGTTTCCTGAGCCCCGATCGGTCCACGCGCCGTCTTCTGAGCCCCGATCGCTCCACGCGTCGGGTCCTAAGCTTCGGTCGGTCCACTCGTCCTCTCCTAAGGCTCAATCCGTCGACGCGTCGTCTCCTGAGACCCGATCGATCCACGCGTCTTCTCCTGAGTCCCGATCGCTCCGCGCGCCATCTCCTAAGCCCCGATCGCTCCACGCACCGTGTCCTAATCCCCGTTCGGTTCACACGCCGCCTCCGGAGCCCCGACCGGTCCACGCGCTGTCTCCTGGGCCCCGATCCGTACACGCGTCGCCTCCGAGCCCCGATGGGTCCACGCGCCGTAGCCGAGCCTCGAACGGTCCACGCGCATCCTGCTGAGACCCGGTCGGTTCACGCGCCGTCTCCGAACCGTGATCGGTTCACGCATCGTCTTCTAAGCCCCGATCGGTTAACGCGCCGTCTCCGAGCCCCGATCGGTCCACGCGCCGTCTCCTGAGCCCCCATCGGTCTACTCGTCGTCTCCTAAGCCCCGATACGTCCACAGCCAGTGTCCGAGCACCGATCGGTCCACGCGCCGTCTCCTCAGCCCCGATCCGTACACGCTTCGTCTCCGAGCCCCGATCGGTCCACCCGCCGTCGCCGAACCCCGATTGGTCCCCGCGCGGCCGTCTGATCACCAATCGGTCCACGCGCTGTCTCGTGAGCCCCGATCGGTCTACGCGTCGTCTCCTAAGCCCCGATCGGTCCACGCGTCGTCTCCTAAGCGCCGATCGGTCCACGCGCCGTCTCCGAGCCGCGAGCGTTCCACGCGCCGTTTCCTGATCCCCAATCGATCCACGCGCAGCCTCCTGAGCCCCGATCGATCCACGCGTCGTCTTCTAAGCCCCAATCGGTCGACGCGCCGTCTCCGGAGCCCCAGTCGGTACACGCGCTGTCTCCGAGCCCCGATCGGTCCCCGCATAGTCTCCTAAGCCCCGCTCGGTTAACGCGTCGTCTCGGAGCCCCGATCGGTCCAGACGCCGCTTCCTGAGCACCGACCGGTCCACGCGTCGTCTCCTGAGCCCCGATCGGTCGACGGGTCCCCTCCTAAGCCCCGATCGGTCCACGCGCCTTCTCCTGAGCCCCGATCGGTCCACGCGCCGTCTCCGAGCGCCGATCATTTCACGTGACGTCTCCTGAGCCCTGATCGTTCCACGCGCCGTCTTCGAGCCCCGAGCGTTCCACGCGCCGTCTCGTGAGCCCCGGTCGGTCCACGCGCCGTCTCCTGAGCCGCGATCGGTCCACGCGTCGTCTCCTAAGCCCCGATCGGCCCACGCGTCGTCTGCTAAGCCCCGATCCGTCGACGCGTCGTCTCCTGAGCCACGATCAATTGACGCGTCTTCTCCTGAGCCCGATCGCTCCTCGCGCCGTCTCCTGAGCCCCGATCGGTCCACGCGTCGTGTCCGAGCTCCGATCGGTCCATACGCCTTTTCCTGAGGCCCGATCGGTCCATGCGTCGTCTTCTTAGTCCCGATGCCTCCACGCGCCGTCTCCGAGCCACGATCGGTCCAGGCGCCGCTTCCTGAGCCCCGATCGGTCCACGGGCCGTCTCTGAGCGCCGATAAGTCCAAGCGCCGTCTCCTGAGCCCCGAGCGTTCCACGCGCCGTCTCCTGAGCCCCAGTCGGTACACGCGCTGTCTCCGATCCCCGATCGGTCCACGCGTCGTCTCCTAAGCCCCGATTCGTCGACGCGTCGTCTCCTGAGCCCCGATCAATTGACGCGTCTTCTCCTGAGCCCCGATCGCTTCTCGTGCCGCCTCCTGAGCCCCGATCCGTCGAGGCGTCGTCTCCGGAGCCCCGATCAATTGACATGTCTTCTCCTGTGCCCCGATCGCTCCTCGCGCCGTCTCCTGAACCCCGCTCGGTCCATGCGTCGTCTTCTTAGCCCGGATGCCTCCACGCGCCGTCTCCGAGCCACGATCGGTCCAGGCGCCGTCTCCGGAGCCCCGATCGGTCCAAGCGTCGTCTCCTAAGCCCCGATTCGTCCACGCGGCGTATCCGGGCGCCGATGATTTCACGCGCCGTCTCCTGAGACCCGATCGGTCCACGCGCCGTCGCCGAACCCCAATTGGTCCACGCGCAACCGCCTGAGCCCCAGTCGGTCCACGCACTGTGTCCGAGCCCCGATCGGTCCACGCGCCGTCTTCGAGCGCCGATCGGTCCACGCAACGTCTCCTAAGCCCCAATCGGTTAACGCGCCGTCTCCTGAGCCCCGATCGTTCTACGCACCGTCTCCGAGCCCCGCTCCGTCCACGCGCAGTCGCCGAGCCCCGATCGGTTCACGCGCGGTCTCCTGAGCCCCAGTCGGTACACGCGCTGTCTCCGATCCCCGATCGGTCCACGCGTCGTCTCCTAAGCCCCGATCGTTCGACGCGTCGTCTCCTAAGCCCCGATCGGTCGACGCGTTGTCTCCTGAGCCCCAGTTGGTCCACGGGCTGTCTCCGAGCCCCGATCGATCCACGCACCGCCTCCTGAGCGCCGATCGGTCGACGCGTTGTCTCCTGAATCCCAGTTGGTCCACGGGCTGTCTCCGAGCCCCGATCGATCCACGCACCGCCTCCTGAGCGCCGATCGGTCGACGCGCCGACTCCTAAGCCCCGATCCGTCCACGCGCCGTCTCCTGAGCCCCGATCGGTCCACGCGCCGTCGCCGAGCCACGATCGGTCCACGCGCGGCCTCCTGAGCCCCGATCGGTCCACGCGCCGTCGCCGAGCCGCGATCGGTCCACGTGCGACCTCCTGAGCCCCGGTCGGTTCACGCGCCGTCTCCTGAGCCCCGATCGGTCCACGCGTCGTTCCCTAAGCCCCGATCGATCCACGCGCAGTCTCCAGAGCCGCGATCGGTCCACGCATCCCCTCCTGAGCCCCGGACGGTTCACACACCGTCTCCGAGCCGCGATCGGTCCACGCATCGTCTCCTAAGCCCCGATCGGTTAAACGTGCCGTCTCCGAGCCCCGATCGGTCCCCGCGACGTCTCCTGAGCCCCGATGCGTCCACGCGCAGTCGCCGAGCCCCGATCGGTCCACGCGGGGTCTCCTGAGCCCCGATCGGTCCACGCGCCGTCTCCTAAGCCCCCATCGATCCACGCGCCGTCTCCGAGCGCCGCTCGGTTCACGCGCCGTCTCCTGTGCTCCGATCGTTCCACGCGCCCTCTCCGAGCCCCGATCGGTCCACGCGCCGTCTCCTGAGCCCCGATCGTTCCACACGCCGCCTCCTAAGCCCCGATCGGTCCAGGCGTCGTCTCCTAAGCCCCGACCGGTCCACGCGCCGTCTCCTGTGCTCCGATCGTTCCACGCGCCCTCTCCGAGCCCCGAACGGTCCACGCGCCGTCTCCTGAGCCCCGATCGTTCCAAACGCCGCCTCCTAAGCCCCGATCGGTCCAGGCGCCGTCTCCGGAGCCCCGATCGGTCCACGCGTCGTCTCCTAAGCCCCGATTCGTCCACGCGGCGTCTCCGGGCGCCGATGATTGCACGCGCCGTCTCCTGAGACCCGATCGTTCCACCCGCCGTCTCCGAGCCCCGATCGATCCACGCGCCGCCTCCTGAGCCCCGATCGGTCCACGCGCCGTCGTCGAACCCCAATTGGTCCACGCGCAACCGCCTGAGCCCCAGTCGGTCCACGCGCAACCTTCTGAGCCCCAGTCGGTACACGCGCTTTCTCCGAGCCCCGATCGGTCCCCGCATAGTCTCCTAAGCCCCGCTCGGTTAACGCGTCGTCTCGGAGCCCCGATCGGTCCAGACGCCGCTTCCTGAGCACCGACCGGTCCACGCGTCGTCTCCTGAGCCCCGATCGGTCGACGGGTCCCCTCCTAAGCCCCGATCGGTCCACGCGCCTTCTCCTGAGCCCCGATCGGTCCACGCGCCGTCTCCGAGCGCCGATCATTTCACGTGACGTCTCCTGAGCCCTGATCGTTCCACGCGCCGTCTTCGAGCCCCGAGCGTTCCACGCGCCGTCTCCTGAGCCCCGGTCGGTCCACGCGCCGTCTCCTGAGCCCCGATCGGTCCACGCGTCGTCTCCTAAGCCCCGATCGGCCCACGCGTCGTCTGCTAAGCCCCGATCCGTCGACGCGTCGTCTCCTGAGCCACGATCAATTGACGCGTCTTCTCCTGAGCCCGATCGCTCCTCGCGCCGTCTCCTGAGCCCCGATCGGTCCACGCGTCGTGTCCGAGCTCCGATCGGTCCATACGCCTTTTCCTGAGGCCCTATCGGTCCATGCGTCGTCTTCTTAGTCCCTATGCCTCCACGCGCCGTCTCCGAGCCACGATCGGTCCAGGCGCCGCTTCCTGAGCCCCGATCGGTCCACGGGCCGTCTCTGAGCGCCGATAAGTCCAAGCGCCGTCTCCTGAGCCCCGAGCGTTCCACGCGCCGTCTCCTGAGCCCCGGTCGGTCCACGCGCCGTCTCCTGAGCCCCGATCGGTCCACGCGTCGTCTCCTAAGCCCCGATCGGCCCACGCGTCGTCTGCTAAGCCCCGATCCGTCGACGCGTCGTCTCCTGAGCCACGATCAATTGACGCGCCTTCTCCTGAGCCCGATCGCTCCTCGCGCCGTCTCCTGAGCCCCGATCGGTCCACGCGTCGTGTCCGAGCTCCGATCGGTCCATACGCCGTTTCCTGAGGCCCGATCGGTCCATGCGTCGTCTTCTTAGTCCCGATGCCTCCACGCGCCGTCTCCGAGCCACGATCGGTCCAGGCGCCGCTTCCTGAGCCCCGATCGGTCCACGGGCCGTCTCTGAGCGCCGATAAGTTCAAGCGCCGTCTCCGGAGCCCCGATCGGTCCACGCACTGTCTCCTGATCCCCATGGGTCCACGCGGCGCCTCCGGGGCCCCGATCGATCCACGCGAGGCTCCTAAGCCCCGATCGGTCCACGCGCAACCGCCTGAGCCCCAGTCGGTCGACGCGCTGTCTCCGAGCCCCGATCGGTCCACGCGTCGTCTCCTGAGCCCCGATCGTTCCACACGCCGTCTCCGAGCCCCGATCCGTCCACGCGCCGTCTCCTGAGCCCGGATCGGCCCACGCGTCATCGCCGAATCCCCGATCCGTACACGCGTCGTCTCCGAGCCTCGATCGGTCCACGCGCCGTCGCGGAGCCCCGATCGGTCCAGGCGTGGCCTCCTGAGCCTCGATCGGTCCACGCGCGGCCTCCTGAGCCCCGGTCGGTTCACGCGCCGTCTCCGAGCCCCGATCGATCCACGCGTCGTGTTCGAAGTCCAGATGCCTCCTCGCGCCGTCTCCGAGCCACGATCGGTCCAGGCGCTGCTTCCTGAGCCCCAATCGGTCCACGCATCGTCACCTAAGCCCCGATGGGTCCACGCGCCGTCACCGAGCCATGATCGGTCCACGCGCGGCTGCTGAGCCCCATCGGTCCACGCGCCGTCTCCGAGCGCCGATCGGTTCACGCATAGTCTCCTAAGCCCCGTTTGGTTAACGCGTCGTCTCGGAGCCCCGATCGGTCCACGCGCGGCCTCCTGAGCCCCGATCGGTCCACGCGCCGTCGCCGAGCCGCGATTGGTCCACGCGCGGCCTCCTAAGCGCCGATCGGTCCACGCGCCGTCGCCGAACCCCAATTGGTCCACGCGAAACCGCCTGAGCCCCAGTCGGTCCACGCGCTGTCTCCGAGCCCCGATCGGTCCACGTGCCGTCTCCCAGCCCCGATCGGTCCACGCGCCGTCTCCTAATCCCCAATCTGTCCACGACCCGTCTCCGGGCCCCGATCGGTGCACGCGCCGTCTCCTAAGCCCCGATCGGGCCACGCGCCGTCGCCGAACACCAATTGGTCCACGCGAAACCGCCTGAGCCCCAGTCGGTCCTAGCGCTGTCTCCGAGCCCCGATCGGTCCACGCGTCGTCTCCGAGCCCCGATCGGTCCACGCGCCGTCGCCGAGTCATGATCTGTCCACGCGCGGCCTCCTGAGACCCGATCGGTCCACGCGCCGTCGCCGAGCCGCGATCGGTTCTCGCGCGGCCTCCTGAGCCCCGGTCGGTCCACGCGCCGCCTACGTAGCCCCGATCGATCCACGCGATTCTCCTGAGCTCCGGTCGGTCGACGCGCCGTCTCCTGAGCCCCGATCGGTCCACGCGTCGTCTCCTAAGCCCCGATTCGTCGACGCGTCGTCTCCTGAGCCCCGATCAATTGACGCGTCTTCTCCTGAGCCCCGATCGCTTCTCGTGCCGCCTCCTGAGCCCCACTCCGTCGAGGCGTCGTCTCCGGAGCCCCGATCAATTGACGTGCCTTCTCCTGAGCCCCGATCGCTCCTCGCGCCGTCTCCTGAACCCCGCTCGGTCAATGCGTCGTCTTCTTATCACGGATGCCTCCACGCGCCGTCTCCGAGCCACGATGGGTCCAGGCGCCGCTTCCTGCGCCCCGATCGGTCCACGCGCCGTCTCCTAAGCCCCAATCGGTCCACGCGGCGTCTCCGAGCGCCGATCATTTAACGCGCCGTCTCCTGAGACCCGATCGTTCCACGCGCCGTCTCCGAGCCCCAATCGGTCCGCGTGCCGCATTCTAAGCCACGGTCCATCCACGCGCCGTCTCCGAGCCCCGCTCCATCCACGCGTCGTCTCCTAAGCCCCGATCGGTCCACGCGCCGTCTCCTAAGCCCCGATTGATCCACGCGAGTCTCCTAAGCCTCGACCGGTCCACGCGCCGTCCCCTGAGCCCCGATCGATCCACGCGCCGTCTCCGAGCCCCAGTCGGTCCACGCGCTGTCTCCGAGCACCGATCGGTCCACGCGCCGTCTCCGAGCGCAGATCATTTCACGCGCCGTCTCCTGAGCCCCGATCGTTCCACGCGCGGGCTCCTGAGCCCCCATCGGTCCACTCGTCGCCTTCTAACCCCGGACGGTCCACGCGTCGTCTTCTAAGCCCCGATCGATCCACGCGAAATCTGCTGAGCTCCGGTCGGTCCACGCGCCGTTTCCTGAGCCCCGTTCGGCCCACGCGCCGTCTCCTAAGCCCCGATCGGTCCACGAGCCGTCTCCTGAGCCTCCATCGATCCACGCGTCGTCTTCTAAGCCCAGATGCCTCCTCGCGCCGTCTCCGAGCCACGATCGGTTGAGGCGCCGTTTCCTGAGCCCCGATCGGTCCACGCGTTGTGTCCTAAGCCCGGATCGTTCCACGCGCCGCTTCCGATCCCCGATCGGTCCACGCGTCGTCTCCTGATCTCCGATCGGTCCACACACCATCTCCTAAGCCCCGATCATTCCACGCGCCATCTCCGAGCCCCGATCGGTCTACGCGCCGTCTCATAAGCCCCGATCGGACCACGCGCCTTCTCCTCAGCCCCGATCGCTCCACGCGCGGTCTCCGAGCGCCGATTAGTTCACGCTCCGTCTCCGAGCCCCGATCGGTCCACGCGCCGTCTCCTGAGCCCGGATCGGTCCACGCGCCGTCGCCGAACCCCAATTGGTCCACGCGCAACCGCCTGAGCCCCCGTCGGTCCACGCGCTGTCTCCGAGCCCCGATCGTTCCACGCGCCGTCTCCGAGCCTCGATCGGTCCACGCGCAGTCGCCGAGCCCCGATCGGTCCAGGCGTATCCTCCTGTGCCCCGATCGATCCACGTGCCGTCTCCTGAGCCCCGATCGGTTCCCGCGTCGTCCCCAAGCCCCGATCCATCGACGCGCCGTCTCCTGATGCCCAATCGGTCCACGCGCTGTCTCCTGAGCCCCGATAGGTACACGCGTAGTCTCCTAAGCCCCGATCGGTCCACGCACCGCCTCCGGAGCCCCAATCGATCAACGTGAGTCTCCTAAGCCCCGATCGGTCCACGCGCCGTCTCCTTTGCCCTGATCGGTCGACGCGTCCTCTCCTAAACCCCGATCGGTCCACGCGTCGTCTCCTAAGCCCCGATCGGTTCACACGCCGTCTCCGAGCCCCGATGGGTCCACGCGTCGCCTCCTGAGCCCCGGTCGGTCCACGCGCCGTCTCCTGAGCCCCGATCGGTCCACGCGTCGTCTCCTAAGCCCCGATCGGTCCACGCGTCGTCTCCTAAGCCCCGATCCGTCGACGCGTCGTCTCCTGAGCCACGATCAATTGACGCGTCTTCTCCTGAGCCCAATCGCTCCTCGCGCCGTCTCCTGAGCCCCGATCGGTCCACGGCTCGTCTCCTAAGCCCCGATCGGTCCACGCGCCGTCTCCTGTGCCCCGATTGGTCGACGCGTCCTCTCCTAAACCCCGATCAGTCCACGCGTCGTCTCCTAAGCCCCGATCGGTCCACACGCCGTCTCCGAGCCCCGATGGGTCCACGCGTCGCCTCCTGAGCCCCGGTCGGTCCACGCGCCGTCTCCTGAGCCCCGATCGGTCCATGCGCCGTCTTCTTAGCCCCGATGCCTCCACGCGCCGTCTCCGAGCCACGATCGGTCCAGGCGCCCCTTCCTGAGCCCCCATCGGTCCATGCGCCGTATCCTAAGCCCCGATCGGTCCACGCGCCGTCTCCGAGCGCCGATAAGTTCAAGCGCCGTCTCCTGAGCCCCGATCGTTCCACGCGGCGTCTCCGAGCCCCGATCGATCCACGCGTCGTCTCCTGAGCCCCAATCGCTCCACACGCCGTTTCCTGAGCCCCGATCGGTCCACGCATCGTCTCCGAGCACCGATCGGTCCACGCGCTGTTTTCTGAGCACCGTTCGGTCCACGCGTCGTCTTCAAAGCCCCGATGCCTCCACGCGCCGTCTCCGAGCCCCGATCGCTCCTCGCGCCGTCTCCTGAGCCCCGCTCGATCCATGCGTCGTCTTCTTAGCCCCGATGCCTCCACGCGCCGTTTCCGAGCCACGATCGGTCCAGGCGCCGCTTCCTGAGCCCCGATCGGTCCACGCGCCGTCGCGTAAGCCCCAATCGGTCTACGCGCCGTCTCAGAGCGCCGATCATTTCACGCGCCGTCTCCTGAGCCCCGATCATTCCACGCCCCGCCTCCGAGCCCCGATCGGTCCACGCGCCGTCTCCTAAGCCCCTATCGGTCCACGCGCCGTCTCCGAGCGCCGATCGGTTCACGCGCCGTCTCCTGAGCCCCGATCGGTCCACGCGTCGTCTCCTAAGCCCTGATCGGTCCTCGTGCCTTCTGCGAGCCCCGAAGGGTCCACGCGCAGCCTCCTGAGCCCCGATCGGTCCACGCGCCGTCCCCGAGCCCCGATCGGTCCACGCGCTGTCTCCTGAGCCCCGATAGGTACACGCGTCGTCTTCTAAGCCCCGATCGATCCACGCGTCGTCTCCTGAGCCCCGATCGCGCCACACGCCGTTTCCTGAGCCCCGATCGGTCCACGCGCCGTCTCCGAGCCCCGATCGGTCCACGCGCCGTCTCCTAAGCCCCGATCGGTCCACGCGCCGTCTCCGAGCGCCGATCGGTTGACGCGCCGTCTCCTGAGCCCCGA
The DNA here is from genome assembly GCA_946811545.1 of Netelia fuscicornis. Classification (NCBI taxonomy): domain Eukaryota; kingdom Metazoa; phylum Arthropoda; class Insecta; order Hymenoptera; family Ichneumonidae; genus Netelia; species Netelia fuscicornis. The sequence continues at coordinate 32,245,031 of OX328012.1, forward strand.
TCGTTCCACGCGCCGTCTCCGAGCCCCGATCGGTCCACGCGCCGTCTCCTGAGCCTCGATCGCTCCACGCGCCGTTTTCTGAGCACCGTTCGGTCCACGCGTCGTCTTCAAAGCCCCGATGCTTCCACGCGCCGTCTCCGAGCTACGATCGGTCCGTGCGTCGCTTCCAGAGCACTATCAGTCCACGCGTCGTCTCCTGATCTCCGATCGGTCGACGCGCCATCTCCTAAGCCCCGATCGGTCCACGCACCGTCTCCGAGCGCCGATCGGTTCACGCGCCGTCTCCTGAGCCCCGATCATTCCACGCGCTGTCTCCGAGCCCCGATCGGTCCACGCGTTGTCTCCTTAGCCCCGATCGGTCCACGCGCCGTCTCCGAGCGCCGAGCGGTCCACGCGCCTTCGCCGAACCCCAAATGGTCCACGCGCAACCGCCTGAGCCCCGATCGGTCCACGCGTCGTCTCCGAGCACCGATTGGTCCACGCGCCGTCGCCGAGGCATGATCGGTCCACGCGCGGCCTCCTGAGCCCCGATCGGTCCACGCGCCGTCTCCGAGCCGCGATCGTTCCACGCGCGGCCTCCTGAGCCCCGATCGGTCCACGCGCCGTCACCGAGCCGCGATCGGTCCACGCTCGACCTCCTGAGCCCGGTTGGTTCACGCGTCGTCTCCGAGCGCCGATCGGTCCACGCGCCGTCGCCGAGCCATGATCGGTCCACGCGGGGCTCCTGAGCCCCGGTCGGTTCACGCGCCGTCTTCGAGCCCCGATCGATCCACGCGTCGTCTTCTAAGCCCAGATGCCTCCTCGCGCCGTCTCCGAGCCCCGATCGGTCCACGCGTCGTCTCCGAGCCCCGAACGGCCCACGCGCCGTCGCCGGGCCGCGAACGGTCCACGCGCGGCCTCCTGAGCCCCGGTTGGTTCAAGCGCCGTATCCGAGCCCCAATCGGTCCACGCAAGGTCTCCTGAGCTCCGATCGGTCCACGCGCCGTCTCCTGATCTCCGATCGGTCCACACGCCATCTCCTAAGCCCCGATCATTCCACGCGCCATCTCCGAGCCCCGATCGGTCCACGCGCCGTCTCATAAGCCCCGATCGGACCACGCGCCTTCTCCTCAGCCCCGATCGGTCCACGCGCCGTCTCCGAGCGCCGATTAGTTCACGCGCCGCCTCCTGAGCCCCGATCGGTCCACGCGCCGTCTCCGAGCGCCGATCATTTCACGTGACGTCTCCTGAGCCCTGATCGTTCCACGCGCCGTCTTCGAGCCCCGAGCGGTCCACGCGCCGTCTCCTGAGCCCCAATCGATCCACGCGCAGCCTCCTGAGCCCCGATCGGTCCACGCGCCGTCGCCGAGCCGCGATCGTTCTACGCGCCGCTCCGAGCCCCGATCGGTCCACGCGCCGTCGCCGAGCTATGATCGGTCCACGCGCGGCCTCCTGAGCCCCGATCGGTCCACGCGCCGTCGCCGAGCTACGATCGGTCCACGCGCGGCCTCCTGAGCCCCGATTGGTTCACGCGCCGTATCCGAGCCCCAATCGGTCCACGCGCCGTTTCCTGAGCCCCGATCGGTCCACGCGCGGTCTCCTGAGCCCCGATCGGTCCACGCGCCGTCGCCGAGCCGCGATCGGTCCACACGCGGCCTCCTAAGGCCCGATCGGTCCACGCGCCGTCGCCGAACCCCAATTGGTCCACGCGAAACCGCCTGAGCCCCAGTCGGTCCACGCGCCGTCTCCTGAGCCCCGATCGCTCCACGCGCCGTCTCCGAGCCCCGATCGGTTCACGCGCCGTCTCCGGAGCCCCGATCGATCCACGCGAGTCTCCTGAGCCCCAGTCGGTCCGCGCGCCGTCTCCTGAGCCCCGATTGTTCGACGCGTCGTCTCCTGAGCCCCGATCGAACCACGCGTCGTCTCCTGAGCGCCGATCGCGCCACACGCCGTTTCCTGAGCCCCGATCGGTCCACGCGTCGTCTTCAAAGCCGCGATGCCTCCCCGCGCCGCCTCCGAGCCACGATCGGTCCGTGCGCCGCTTCCACAACCCCGATCGGTCCACGCGTCACCTCCTGATCTCCGATCGGTCCACGCGCCGTCTCTAAGCCCCGATCGGTCCACGCGCCGTCTCCGAGCGCCGATCGGTTGACACGCCGTCTCCTGAGCCCCGATCGTTCCACGCGCCGTCTCCGAGCCCCGATCGGTCCACGCGCCGTCTCCTAAGCCCCGTTCGGACCAAGCGCCTTCTCATAAACCCCGGTCGGTCCACGCGCCGTCTCCGAGCCCCGATCGGTCCACGCATCGTCTCCTAAGCCCCGATCGGCTAACGCGTCGACTCCGAGCCGCGATCGTTCCACGCGCCGTCCCCGATCCCCGATCGATCCACGCGCCGTCTCCGAGCGCCGATCAGTTCATGCGCCGTCACCCGAGCCCCGATCGTTCCACACGCCGTCTCCGAGCCCCGATCGGTCCACGCTTCGTCTCCTGAGCCCGGATTGTTCCACGCGTCGTCTCCTGATCCCCGATCCGTAATCGCGACGTCTCCGAGCCTCGATCGGTCCACACGCCGTGTCCGATCCCCGATCGGTCCGCGCGGCGTCTCCGGAGCCCCGATCGATCCACGCGAGTCTCCTGAGCCCCGGTCGGTCCGCGCGCCGTCATCTGAGCCCCGATCGGTCGACGCGTCGTCTCCGAAACTCGATCGGTCCACGCGCCGTCGCCGAGCCCCGATCGGTCCACGCGCGGCCTCCTGAGCCCCGGTCGGTCCACGCGCCGTCTCCGAGCCCCCATCGGTCCACGCGTTGTCTCCTAAGCCCCGATCGGTCCACGCGCCGTCTCCGAGCCCCGATCGGTTCACGCATCGTCTCCTAAGCCCCGATCGGTTAACGCGCCGTCTTCGAGCGCCGAGCGGTCCACGCGCCGTCGCCGAACCCCAATTGGTCCACGCGCAACCGCCTGAGTCCCAGTCGGTCCACGCGCTGTCTCCGAGCCCCGATCGGTCCACGCGCCGTCGCCGAGCCATGATCGGTCCACGCGCGGCCTCCTGAGCCCCAATCGGTCCACGGACCGTCGCCGATCCACGATCGGTCCGTGCGCCGTTTCCAGAGCCCTATCGGTCCACGCATCGTCTCCTGATCTCCGATCGGTCCACGTGCCGTCTCCTAAGCCCCGATCGGTCCACGCACTGTCTCCGAGCGCCGATCGGTTCACGCGCCGTCTCCTGAGCCCCGATCATTCCACGCGCCGTCTCCGAGCCCCGATCGGTCCACGCGTCGTCTCCTGAGCCCCGATCGCTCCACGCTCCGTCTCCCAGCCCCGATCGGTCCACGCGCCGTTTCCTGAGCCCCGATCGGTCCACGCGCGGTCTCCTGAGCCCCGATCGGTCCACGCGCCGTCGCCGAACCCCAATTGGTCCACGCGAAACCGCCTGAGCCCCAGTCGGTCCACGCACTGTCTCCTGATCCCCATGGGTCCACGCGTGGCCTCCTGAGCCCCGATCGGTCCACGCGCCGTCTCCTAAGCCCCCATCGATCCACGCGCCGTCTCCGAGCGCCGCTCGGTTCACGCGCCGTCTCCTGTGCTCCGATCGTTCCACGCGCCCTCTCCGAGCCCCGATCGGTCCACGCGCCGTCTCCTGAGCCCCGATCGTTCCACACGCCGCCTCCTAAGCCCCGATCGGTCCAGGCGTCGTCTCCTAAGCCCCGACCGGTCCACGCGCCGTCTCCTGTGCTCCGATCGTTCCACGCGCCCTCTCCGAGCCCCGAACGGTCCACGCGCCGTCTCCTGAGCCCCGATCGTTCCAAACGCCGCCTCCTAAGCCCCGATCGGTCCAGGCGCCGTCTCCGGAGCACCGATCGGTCCACGCGTCGTCTCCTAAGCCCCGATTCGTCCACGCGGCGTCTCCGGGCGCCGATGATTGCACGCGCCGTCTCCTGAGACCCGATCGTTCCACGCGCTGTCTCCTGAGCCCCGATAGGTACACGCGTCGTCTTCTAAGCCCCGATCGATCCACGCGTCGTCTCCTGAGCCCCGATCGCGCCACACGCCGTTTCCTGAGCCCCGATCGGTCCACGCGCCGTCTCCGAGCCCCGATCGGTCCACGCATCGTCCCCTAAGCCCCGATCGGTTAACGCGCCGTCTCCCCGCCCCAATCGCTCCACGCGCCGTCTCCTGAGCCCCGATCATTCCACGCGCCGTCTCCGAGCCCCGATCCGTCCACGCGCCGTCTCCTAAGCCCCGTTCGGTCCAAGCGCCTTCTCCTAAAGCCCGGTCGGTCCACGCGCCGTCTCCGAGCCCCGATCGGTCCACGCATCGTCTCCTAAGCCGCGATCGGCTAACGCGTCGACTCCGAGCCGCGATCGTTCCACGCGCCGTCCCCGATCCCCGATCGATCCACGCGCCGTCTCCGAGCCCCGATCGGTCCACGCGCCGTCTCCTGAGCCCCAATCGGTTCACACGCTGTCTCGTGAGCCCCGATAGGTACACGCGTCGTGTCCTACGCCCCGATCGGTCCACGCGTCGTGTCCTAAGCCCCGATCGGTCCACGCGCCGTCTCCGAGCCCCGATCGGTCCGCGCACCGTCTCCTGATCCCCATCGCTTCACGCTGCGTCTCCGGAGCCCCGATCGATCTACGCGAGTCTCCTGAGCCCCGGTCGGACCGCGCGCCGTCATCTGAGCCCCGATCGATTGACGCGTCGTCTCCTAGACTCGATCGGTCCACGCGCCGTCGCCGAGCCCCGATCGGTCCACGCGCGTCCTCCTGAGCCCCGGTCGGTCCACGCGCCGTCTCCGAGCCCCCATCGGTCCACGCGTTGTCTCCTAAGCCCCGATCGGCCCACGCGCCGTCTCCGTGCACCGCTCGGTTCACGCATCGTCTCCTAAGCCCCGATCGGTTCACGCGCCGTCTCCGAGCGCCGAGCGGTCCACGCGCCGTCGCCGAACCCCAATTGGTCCACGCGCAACCGCCTGAGTCCCAGTCGGTCCACGCGCTGTCTCCGAGCCCCAATCGGTCCACGGGGCATCGCCGATCCACGATCGGTCCGTGCGCCGTTTCCAGAGCCCTATCGGTCCACGCATCGTCTCCTGATCTCCGATCGGTCCACGCGCCGTCTCCTAAGCCCCGATCGGTCCACGCGCTGTCTCCGAGCGCCGACCGGTTCACGCGCCGTCTCCTGAGCCCCGATCGGTCCACGCGCCGTCTCCTGAGCCCGGATCGGTCCACGCGTCATCGCCGAATCCCCCATCCGTACACGCGTCGTCTCCGAGCCTCGATCGGTCCGGCGCTGCTTCCTGAGCCCCAATCGGTCCACGCGGTGTCACCTAAGCCCCGATCGGTCCACGCGCCGTCTCCGAGCCCCGATCGGTTCACGCATCGTCACCTAAGCCCCGATCGGACCACGCGCCGTCTCCTGAGCCCCGATCGCTCCATGCTCCGTCTCCGTGCCCCGATCGGTCCACGCGCCGGCACCTGAGCCCGGATTGGTCCACGCGCCGTCGCCGAACCCCAATTGGTCCACGCGCAACCGCCTGAGCCCCAGTCGGTCCACGCGCTGTCTCCGAGCCCCGATCGGTCCACGCGTCGTCTCCGAGCCCTGATCGGTCCACGCGCCGTCTCCTGAGCCCCAATCGGTCCACTCGCTGTCTCCTGATCCCCGATCGGTACGCGCGTCGTCTCCTACGCCCCGATCGGTCCCCGCGCCGCCTTCGTGCCCCGATCGGTCCACGCACCGCCTCCTGATCCCCATCGGTCCACGCGCCGTCTCCTGAGCCACGATCGATCCACATGCCGTCTCCGAGCCCCGATCGGTCCGCGTGCCGCATTCTAAGCCACGGTCCATCCACGCGCCGTCTCCGAGCCCCGATCGGTCCACGCGTCGTCTCCTAAGCCCTGATCGGTCCTCGTGCCTTCTGCGAGCCCCGAAGGGTCCACGCGCAGCCTCCTGAGCCCCGATCGGTCCACGCGCCGTCCCCGAGCCCCGATCGGTCCACGCGCTGTCTCCTGAGCCCCGATAGGTACACGCGTCGTCTTCTAAGCCCCGATCGATCCACGCGTCGTCTCCTGAGCCCCGATCGCGCCACACGCCGTTTCCTGAGCCCCGATCGGTCCACGCGCCGTCTCCGAGCCCCGATCGGTCCACGCATCGTCCCTTAAGCCCCGATCGGTTAACGCGCCGTCTCCCCGCCCCAATCGCTCCACGCGCCGTCTCCTGAGCCCCGATCATTCCACGCGCCGTCTCCGAGCCCCGATCCGTCCACGCGCCGTCTCCTAAGCCCCGTTCGGTCCAAGCGCCTTCTCCTAAAGCCCGGTCGGTCCACGCGCCGTCTCCGAGCCCCGATCGGTCCACGCATCGTCTCCTAAGCCCCGATCGGCTAACGCGTCGACTCCGAGCCGCGATCGTTCCACGCGCCGTCCCCGATCCCCGATCGATCCACGCGCCGTCTCCGAGCCCCGATCGGTCCACGCTTCGTCTCCTGATCCCGGATCGTTCCACGCGTCGTCTCCTGATCCCCGATCCGTAATCGCGTCGTCTCCGAGCCTCGATCGGTCCACACGCCGTGTCCGATCCCCGATCGGTCCGCGTACCGCATTCTGAGCCGCGGTCCGTCCACGCGCCGTCTCCGAGCACCGATCGGTCCACGCGCCGTCTCAGAGCGCCGATCATTTCACGCCCCGTCTCCTGAGCTCCGATCGTTCAACGCGCCGTCTCCGAGCCCCGATCGGTCCACGCGCCGTCTCCTGAGCCCCAATCGGTCCACACGCTGTCTCGTGAGCCCCGATAGGTACACGCGTCGTGTCCTACGCCCCGATCGGTCCACGCGTCGTCTCCGAGCCTCGATCGGTCCAGGCGCTGCTTTCTGAGCCCCAATCGGTCCACGCGTTGTCACCTAAGCCCCGATCGGTCCACGCGCCGTCTCCGAGCCCCGATCGGTTCACGCATCGTCACCTAAGCCCCGAACGGACCACGCGCCGTCTCCTGAGAACCGATCGCTCCACGCTCCGTCTCCGTGCCCCGATCGGTCCACGCGCCGGCACCTGAGCCCGGATTGGTCCACGCGCCGTCGCCGAACCCCAATTGGTCCACGTGCAACCGCCTGAGCCCCAGTCGGTCCACGCGCCGTCTCCGATCCACGATCGGTCCGTGCGCCGCTTCCAGAGGCCTATCGGTCCACGCGTCGTCTCCTGATCTCCGATCGCTCCACGCGCCGTCTCCGAGCCCCGATCGGTCCACGCGCCGTCTCCTGAGCCCGGATCGGTCCACGCGCCGTCGCCGAACCCCAATTGGTCCACGCGCAACCGCCTGAGCCCCGGTTGGTCCACGCGCTGTCTCCGAGCCCCGATCGGTCCACGCGTCGTATCCGAACCCCGATCGGTCCACGCGCCGTCGCCGAGCCATGATCGGTCCACGCGCGGCCTCCTGAGCCCCGATCGGTCCACGCGCCTATTTCTGATCCCCGATCAATTGACGCGTCTTCTCCTGAGCCCCGATCGCTCCACGCGCCGTCTCCGAGCCCCGGTCGGTCCACGCGCCGTCGCCGAGTCTCGATCGGTCCAAGCGCGGCCTCCTGAGCCCCGGTCGGTTCACGCGCCGTCTCCGAGCCCCGAACCATCCACGCGTCGTCTTCTAAGCCCAGATGCCTGCTCGCGCCGTCACCGTGCCGCGATCGGGCCACGCTCGGCCTCCTGAGCCCCGGTCGGTTCACGCGCCGTATCCGAGCCCCAATCGGTCCACGCTGCCGTCTCCTAAGCCCCAATCTGTCCACGCGCCGTCTCTGAGCGCCGATTGGTTCACGCGCAGCCTCCTGAGCCCCGATCGTTCCACGCGCCGACGCCGATCCACGATCGGTCCGTGCGCCGCTTCCAGAGCCCTATCGGTCCACGCGTCCTCTCCTGATCTCCTATTCGTCCACGCGCAACCGCCTGAGCCCCAGTCGGTCCACGCACTGTCTCCGAGCCCCGATCGGTCCACGCGGCGTCTTCGAGCCCCGATCGGTCCACGCAACGTCTCCTAAGCCCCAATCGGTTAACGCGCCGTCTCCTGAGCCCCGCTCGGCTAACGCGTCGTTTCGGAGCCCCGATCGGTCTACGCGCCGTCTCCTGAGCCCCGATCGGTCCACGCGCCGTCTCCTGAGCCCCGATCGCTCCACGCGCCGTCTCCTGAGCTCTGATCGGTCCACGATTCGTCTCCTAAGCCCCGATCGCTCCACGCGCCGTCTCCTGAGCCCGATCGGTCGAGGCATCGTCTCCTGAGCCCCGGTTGGTTCACGCGCCGTATCCGAGCCCCTATCGCTCCACGCGTCGTCTCCGAGCCCCGATCGGTCCACGCGCCGTCGCCGAGCCATGATCGCTCCACGCCCGGCCTCCTGAGCCCCGATCGGTCCACGCGCCGTCTCCAAGCCGCGATCCGTCGCCGCGTCGTGTCCTGAGCCCCGATCAATTGACGCGTCTTCTCTTGAGCCCCGATCGCTCCTCGCGCCGTCTCCTGAACCCCGATCATTCCACGCGCCTTCTCCTAAGCCACGATCGGTCCACGCGCCGTCTCCGAGCCCCAGTCGGTCCACGCGCTGTCTCCGAGCACCGATCGGTCTACGCGTCGTCTCCGTGCCCCGATCGGTCCACGCGCCGTCGCCGAGCCATGATCGGTCCACGCGCGGCCTCCTGAGCCCCGATCGGTCCACGCGCCTATTTCTGATCCCCGATCAATTGACGCGTCTTCTCCTGAGCCCCGATCGCTCCACGCGCCGTCTCCGAGCCCCGGTCGGTCCACGCGCCGTCGCCGAGTCTCGATCGGTCCAAGCGCGGCCTCCTGAGCCCCGGTCGGTTCACGCGCCGTCTCCGAGCCCCGATCCATCCACGCGTCGTCTTCTAAGCCCAGATGCCTGCTCGCGCCGTCACCGTGCCGCGATCGGGCCACGCTCGGCCTCCTGAGCCCCGGTCGGTTCACGCGCCGTATCCGAGCCCCAATCGGTCCACGCGCCGTCTCCTAAGCCCAAATCTGTCCACGCGCCGTCTCTGAGCGCCGATTGGTTCACGCGCAGCCTCCTGAGCCCCGATCGTTCCACGCGCCGACGCCGATCCACGATCGGTCCGTGCGCCGCTTCCAGAGCCCTATCGGTCCACGCGTCCTCTCCTGATCTCCTACTCGTCCACGCGCAACCGCCTGAGCCCCAGTCGGTCCACGCACTGTCTCCGAGCCCCGATCGGTCCACGCGGCGTCTTCGAGCCCCGATCGGTCCACGCAACGTCTCCTAAGCCCCAATCGGTTAACGCGCCGTCTCCTGAGCCCCGCTCGGCTAACGCATCGTTTCGGAGCCCCGATCGGTCTACGCGCCGTCTCCTGAGCCCCGATCGGTCCACGCGCCGTTTCCTGAGCCCCGATCGCTCCACGCGCCGTCTCCTGAGCTCTGATCGGTCCACGATTCGTCTCCTAAGCCCCGATCGCTCCACGCGCCGTCTCCTGAGCCCGATCGGTCGAGGCATCGTCTCCTGAGCCCCGGTTGGTTCACGCGCCGTATCCGAGCCCCTATCGCTCCACGCGTCGTCTCCGAGCCCCGATCAGTCCACGCGCCGTCGCCGAGCCATGATCGCTCCACACCCGGCCTCCTGAGCCCCGATCGGTCCACGCGTCGTCTCCGAGCCCCGATCGGTCCACGCGCCGTCGCCGAGCCATGATCGGCCCACGCGAGGCTCCTGAGCCCCGGTCGGTCCGCGAGCCGTCTCCTGAGCCCCGACCGCTCCACAAGTCGTCTCCGAGCTCCGATCGGTCCATGCGCCATTTCCGAGCCCCGATCGGTCCATGCCTCGTCTTCTAAGCCCAGATGCCTCCACGCGCCGTCTCCGAGCCACGATCGGTGCAGGCGCCGCTTCGTGAACCCCGATCGGTCCACGCGCCGTCTCCTGAGCCCCGGTACGTCCACGCGCCGTCTTCGAGCCACGATCGGTCCGTGCGCCGCTTCCAGAGGCCTATCGGTCCACGCGTCGTCTCCTGATATCCGATCGGTCCACGCGTCGCCTCCTGAGCTCCGGTCGGTCCACGCGCCGTTTCCTGAGCCCCGATCGGTCCACGCGTCGTCTCCTAAGCCCCGATCGGTCCACGCGTCGTCTCCTAAGCCCCGATCCGTCGACGCGTCGTCTCCCGGGCCACGATCAATTGACGCGTCTTCTCCTGAGGCCGATGGCTCCTCGCGCCGTCTCCTGAGCCCCGATCGGTCCACGCGTCGTGTCGGAGCTCCGATCGGTCCAGGCGCCGCTTCCTGAGCCCCGATCGGTCCACGCGCCGTATCCTAAGCCCCGATCGGTACACGGGCCGTCTCTGAGCGCCGATAAGTTCAAGGGCCGTCTCCTGAGCCCCGATCGTTCCACGCGGCGTCTCCGAGCCCCGATCGATCCACGCGCCATCTCCTGAGCCCCGATCGGTCGACGCGTCGTCTTCTGAGCCTCGATCGATCCACGCGTCGTCTCCTGAGCCCCAACCGCTCCACACGCCGTTACCTGAGCCCCGATCGGTCCACGCATCGTCTCCGAGCACCGATCGGTCCACGCGCCGTTTTCTGAGCACCGTTCGGTCCACGCGTCGTCTTCAAAGCCCCGATGCCTCCACGCGCCGTCTCCAAGCCCCGATCGCCCCTCGCGCCGTCTCCTGAGCCCCGCTCGATCCATGCGTCGTCTTCTTAGCCCCGATGCCTCCACGCGCCGTTTTCGAGCCACGATCGGTCCAGGCGCCGCTTCCTGAGCCCCGATCGGTCCACGCGCCGTCTCCTAAGCCCCTATCGGTCCACGCGCCGTCTCCGAGCGCCGATCGGTTCACGCGCCGTCTCCTGAGCCCCGATCGTTCCACGCGCCGTCTCCGAGCCCCGATCCGTCCACGTGCCGTCTCCTGAGCCCGGATCGGTCCACGCGCCGTCGCCGAGCCACGATCGGTCCACGCGCGGCCTCCTGAGCCCCGATCGGTCCACGCGCCGTCGCCGAGCCGCGATCGGTCCACGCGCGGTCTCCTGAGCCCCGGTCGGTTCACGCGCCGTCTCCTGACCCCCGATCGGTCCACGCGTCGTTCCCTAAGCCCCGATCGATCCACGCGCAGTCTCCAGAGCCGCGATCGGTCCACGCATCCCCTCCTGAGCCCCGGACGGTTCACACGCCGTCTCCGAGCCGCGATCGGTCCACGCATCGTCTCCTAAGCCCCGATCGGTTAACGTGCCGTCTCCGAGCCCCGATCGGTCCCCGCGCCGTCTCCTGAGCCCCGATGCGTCCACGCGCAGTCGCCGAGGCCCGATCGGTCCACGCGGGGTCTCCTGAGCCCCGATCGGCCCACGCGCCGTCTCCTAAGCCCCGATCGATCCACGCGCCGTCTCCGAACGCCGCTCGGTTCACGCGCCGTCTCCTGTGCTCCGATCGTTCCACGCGCCCTCTCCGAGCCCCGATCGGTCCACGCGCCGTCTCCTGAGCCCCGATCGTTCCACACGCCGCCTCCTAAGCCCCGATCGGTTCACGCGCCGTCGCCTGAGCCCCGATCGTTCCACGCGCCGTCTCCGAGCCCCGATCGGTCTACGCGCCGTCTCCTAAGCCCCGATCGGTCCACGCGCCGTCTCGGAGCCCCGATTGGTTCACGCGCCGTCTCCTGTGCCCCGATCGCTCCACGCGCAGTCGCCGAGCCTCGATCGGTTCACGCGCGGTCTCCTGAGCCCCGGTCGGTCCACGCGCCGTCGCCGAACCCCAATTGGTCCACGCGCAACCTCCTGAGCCCCAGTCGGTACACGCGCTGTCTCCGAGCCCCGATCGGTCCCCGCATAGTCTCCTAAGCCCCGCTCGGGTAACGCGTCGTCTCGGAGCCCCGATCGGTCCACACGCCGCTTCCTGAGAACCGACCGGTCCACGCGTCGTCTCCTGAGCCCCGATCGGTCGACGGGTCCCCTCCTAAGCCCCGATCGCTCCTCGCGCCGTCTCCTGAGCCCCGATCGGTCCATGCGTCGTCTTCTTAGTCCCGATGCCTCCACGCGCCGTCTCCGAGCCACGATCGGTCCAGGCGCCGCTTCCTGAGCCCCGATCGGTCCACGCGCCGTATCCTAAGCCCCGATCGGTCCACGGGCCGTCTCTGAGCGCCGATAAGTTCAAGCGCCGTCTCCGGAGCCCCGATCGTTCCACGCGGCGTCTCCGAGCCCCGATCATTCCACGCCCCGTCTCCGAGCCCCGATCGGTCCACGCGCCGTCTCCTAAGACCCTGATCGTTCCACGCGCCGTCTTCGAGCCCCGAGCGGTCCACGCGCCGTCTCCTGAGCCCCAATCGATCCACGCGCACCCTCCTGAGCCCCGATCGGTCCACGCGCCGTCGCCGAGCCGCGATCGTTCTACGCGCCGCTCCGAGCCCCGATCGGTCCACGCGCCGTCGCCGAGCTATGATCGGTCCACGCGCGGCCTCCTGAGCTCCGATCGGTCCACGCGCCGTCGCCGAGCCGCGATCGGTCCACGCGCGGTCTCCTGAGCCTCGGTCGGTTCACGCGCCGTCTCCTGAGCCCCGATCGGTCCACGCGTCGTTCCCTAAGCCCCGATCGATCCACGCGCAGTCTCCAGAGCCGCGATCGGTCCACGCATCCCCTCCTGAGCCCCGGACGGTTCACACGCCGTCTCCGAGCCGCGATCGGTCCACGCATCGTCTCCTAAGCCCCGATCGGTTAACGTGAAGTCTCCGAGCCCCGATCGGTCCACGCGCCGTCTCCTGAGCCCCGATGGGTCCACTCGCCGTCTCCGAGCCCCGATCGGTCCACGCATCGTCTCCTATGCCCCGATCGGTTAACGCGCCGTCTCCTGAGCCCCAATCGGTCCACACGCTGTGTCGTGAGCCCCGATAGGTACACGCGTCGTCTCCTACGCCCGATCGGTCCACGCGTCGTCTCCTGATCCCAATCGGTCCACGCGGCGCCTCCGGAGCCCCGATCGATCTACGCGAGTCTCCTGAGCCCCAGTCGGTCCGCGCGCCGGCTCCGGAGCCCCGGTCGGACCACGCGCCGTCTCCTAAGCCCCGTTCGGTCCAAGCGTCTTCTCCTAAACCCCGGTCGGTCCACGCGCCGTCTCCGAGCGCCGATCCGTTCACGCGCCGTCACCCGAGCCCCGATCGTTCCACACGCCCTCTCCGAGTCCCGATCGGTCCACGCTCCGTCTCCTGAGCCCGGATCGTTCCACGCGTCGTCTCCTGATCCCCGATCCGTAAACGCGTCGTCTCCGAGCCTCGATCGGTTCGCACGCCGTGTCCGATCCCCGATCGGTCCGCGTACCGCATTCTAAACCGCGGTCCGTCCACGCGCCGTCTCCGAGCATCGATCGGTCCTCGCGCCGTCTCAGAGCGCCGATCATTTCACGCCCCGTCTCCTGAGCTCCGATCGTTCCACGCGCCGTCTCCGAGCCCCGATCGGTCCACGCGCCGTCTCCTGAGCCCCCATCGGTCCACACGCTGTCTCGTGAGCCCCGATAGGTACACGCGCCGTCACCTGAGCCCCGATCGGTCCACGCGTCGTCTCCTAAGCCCCGATCGGTCCACGCGCCGTCTCCTGAGCCCCGGCCGGTTCGTGCGCCGTCTCGGAGCCCCGATTGGTTCACGCGCCGTCTCCTGTGCCCCGATCGCTCCACGCGCAGTCGCCGAGCCTCGATCGGTTCACGCGCGGTCTCCTGAGCCCCGGTCGGTCCACGCGCCGTCGCCGAACCCCAATTGGTCCACGCGCAACCTCCTGAGCCCCAGTCGGTACACGCGCTGTCTCCGAGCCCCGATCGGTCCCCGCATAGTCTCCTAAGCCCCGCTCGGTTAACGCGTCGTCTCGGAGCCCCGATCGGTCCACACGCCGCTTCCTGAGCACCGACCGGTCCACGCGTCGTCTCCTGAGCCCCGATCGGTCGACGGGTCCCCTCCTAAGCCCCGATCGCTCCTCGCGCCGTCTCCTGAGCCCCGATCGGTCCATGCGTCGTCTTCTTAGTCCCGATGCCTCCACGCGCCGTCTCCGAGCCACGATCGGTCCAGGCGCCGCTTCCTGAGCCCCGATCGGTCCACGCGCCGTATCCTAAGCCCCGATCGGTCCACGGGCCGTCTCTGAGCGCCGATAAGTTCAAGCGCCGTCTCCGGAGCCCCGATCGTTCCACGCGGCGTCTCCGAGCCCCGATCATTCCACGCCCCGTCTCCGAGCCCCGATCGGTCCACGCGCCGTCTCCTAAGACCCTGATCGTTCCACGCGCCGTCTTCGAGCCCCGAGCGGTCCACGCGCCGTCTCCTGAGCCCCAATCGATCCACGCGCAGCCTCCTGAGCCCCGATCGGTCCACGCGCCGTCGCCGAGCCGCGATCGTTCTACGCGCCGCTCCGAGCCCCGATCGGTCCACGCGCCGTCGCCGAGCTATGATCGGTCCACGCGCGGCCTCCTGAGCTCCGATCGGTCCACGCGCCGTCGCCGAGCCGCGATCGGTCCACGCGCGGTCTCCTGAGCCTCGGTCGGTTCACGCGCCGTCTCCTGAGCCCCGATCGGTCCACGCGTCGTTCCCTAAGCCCCGATCGATCCACGCGCAGTCTCCAGAGCCGCGATCGGTCCACGCATCCCCTCCTGAGCCCCGGACGGTTCACACGCCGTCTCCGAGCCGCGATCGGTCCACGCATCGTCTCCTAAGCCCCGATCGGTTAACGTGAAGTCTCCGAGCCCCGATCGGTCCACGCGCCGTCTCCTGAGCCCCGATGGGTCCACTCGCCGTCTCCGAGCCCCGATCGGTCCACGCATCGTCTCCTATGCCCCGATCGGTTAACGCGCCGTCTCCTGAGCCCCAATCGGTCCACACGCTGTGTCGTGAGCCCCGATAGGTACACGCGTCGTCTCCTACGCCCGATCGGTCCACGCGTCGTCTCCTGATCCCAATCGGTCCACGCGGCGCCTCCGGAGCCCCGATCGATCTACGCGAGTCTCCTGAGCCCCAGTCGGTCCGCGCGCCGGCTCCGGAGCCCCGGTCGGTCCACGCGCCGTCTCCTAAGCCCCGTTCGGTCCAAGCGTCTTCTCCTAAACCCCGGTCGGTCCACGCGCCGTCTCCGAGCGCCGATCCGTTCACGCGCCGTCACCCGAGCCCCGATCGTTCCACACGCCCTCTCCGAGTCCCGATCGGTCCACGCTCCGTCTCCTGAGCCCGGATCGTTCCACGCGTCGTCTCCTGATCCCCGATCCGTAAACGCGTCGTCTCCGAGCCTCGATCGGTTCGCACGCCGTGTCCGATCCCCGATCGGTCCGCGTACCGCATTCTGAACCGCGGTCCGTCCACGCGCCGTCTCCGAGCATCGATCGGTCCTCGCGCCGTCTCAGAGCGCCGATCATTTCACGCCCCGTCTCCTGAGCTCCGATCGTTCCACGCGCCGTCTCCGAGCCCCGATCGGTCCACGCGCCGTCTCCTGAGCCCCAATCGGTCCACACGCTGTCTCGTGAGCCCCGATAGGTACACGCGTCGTGTCCTACTCCCCGATCGGTCCACGCGTCGTCTCCTAAGCCCCGATCGGTCCACGCGCCGTCTCCTGAGCCCCGGCCGGTTCGTGCGCCGTCTCCGAGCCCCGATCGTACCACGCGTCTTCTTGTAAACCCAGATGCCTCCTCGCATCGTCTCCTAAGCCCCGATCGGCTAACGCGCCGTCTCCGAGCCCCGATCGGTCCACGCGCCGTCGCCGAACCCCAATTGGTCCACGCGCAACCACCTGAGCCCCAGTCGGTCCACGCGCGGCCTCCTGAGCCATGGTCGGTTCACGCGCCGTCTCCTGAACCCCGATGGGTCCACGCGTCGTTCCCTAAGCCCCGATCCATCCACGCGCAGTCTCCTGAGCCCCGATCGGTCCACGCATCGTCTCCTGATCTCCGAACGGTCCACGCGCCGTCTCCTAAGCCCCGATCGGTCCACGCACCGTCTCCGAGCGCCGATCGGTTCACGCGCCGTCTCCTGAGCCCCGATCAGTCCAGGCGCTGTCTCCGAGCCCCGATCGGTCCACGCGTTGTCGCCTTAGCCCCGATCGGTCCACGCGCCGTCTCCGAACCCCGATCGTTCCACGCGGCGTCTCCTGAGCCCCAATCGGTCCACACGCTGTGTCGGGAGCCCCGATAGGTACACGCATCGTCTCCTACGCCCGATCGGTCCACGCGTCGTCTCCTGAGCCCCGATCGTTCCACGCGCCGTCGCCGATCCACGATCGGTCCGTGCGCCGCTTCCAGAGCCCTATCGGTCCACGCATCGTCTCCAGATCTCCGATCGGTCCACGCGCTGTCTCCAAGCGCCGATCGGTTCACGCGCCGTCTCCTGAGCCCCGATCATTCCACGCGCCGTCTCCGAGCCCTAATCGGTCCACGCTCGTCTCCTGAGCCCCGATCGGTCCACGCGCCGTCTCCAAGCCCCGATCGGTCCATGCATCGTTTCCTAAGCCCCGATCGGTTAACGCGCTGTCTCCGAGCGGCGATCGGTCCACGCGCCGTCGCCGAACCCCAAATGGTCCACGCGCAACCGCCTGAGCCCCGATCGGTCCACGCGTAGTCTCCGAGCACCGATCGATCCACGCGTCGTCTCCTGAGCTCCGATCGCTCCACGCGCCGATTTCTGAGCCCCGATCAGTTGACGCGTCTTCTGCTGAACCCCGATCGCTCCTCGCGCCGTCTCCTCAGCCCCGCTCGGTCCATGCGTCGTCTTCTTAGCCCCGATGCCTCCACGCGCCGTCTCCGAGCCACGATCGGTCTAGGCGCCGCTTCCTGACCCCGATCGGTCCACGCGCCGTCTCGTAAGCCCCAATCGGTCCACGCGCCGTCTCCTAAGCCGCGATCGGTCCAAGCGGCGTCTCCGAGCCCCGATCGGTCCACGCACCGTCTCCTGATCCCCATCGGTCCACGCGGCGTTTTCTGAGCACCGTTCGGTCCACGCGTCGTCTTCAAAGCCCCGATGCCTCCACGCGCCGTCTCCGAGCCACGATCGGTCCGTGCGCCGCTTCCAGAGCCCCGATCTGTGCACGCGTCTTCTGATCTCCGATCGGTCCACGCACCGTCTCATGCTCCCCAATCGGTCCATGCGCCGCCTCCGGAGCCCTGATCGATCCACGCGAATCTCCTGAGCTCCGGTCGGTCCTCGTACCGTCTCCGAGCCCCGATCGGTGCACGTACCGTCTCCGAAGCCCCGATCGGTCCACGCGCCGTCCCCTGAGCCCCGATCGGTCCACGCGTCGTCTCCTAAGCCCCGATCGGTCCACGCGTCGTCTCCTAAGCCCCGATCCGTCGACGCGTCGTATCCTGAGCCACGATCAACTGACGCGTCTTCTCCTGAGCCCGATCGCTCCTCGCGCCGTCTCCTGAGCCCCGATCGGTCCACGCGTCGTGTCCGAGCTCCGATCGGTCCATACGCCGTTTCCTGAGCCCCGATCGGTCCATGCGTCGTCTTCTTAGCCCCGATGCCTCCACGCGCCGTCTCCGAGCCACCATCGGTCCAGGCGCCGTTTCCTGAGCCCCGATCGTTCCACGCGCCGTATCCTAAGCCCCGATCGGTCCACGGGCCGTCTCTGAGCGCCGATAAGTTCAAGCGCCGTCTCCTGAGCCCCGATCGGTCCACGCGCCGTCGCCGAACCCCAATTGGTCCACGCGAAATCGCCTGAGCCCCAGTCGGTCCACGCGCTGTCTCCGAGCCCCGATCGGTCCACGCGTCGTCTCCGAGCCCCGATCGGTCCACGCGCCGTCTCGGAGCGCCGATTGGTTCACGCGCCGTCTCCTGAGCCCCGATCGCTCCACGCGCAGTCGCCGAGTCTCGATCGGTCCACGCGCCGTCTCCTAAGCCCCGATCGGTCCAAGCGCCTTCTGCTAAGCCCCGATCGGTCCAAGCGCCTTCTGCTAAGCCTCGATCGGTCCACGCGCCGTCTCCGAGCGCCGATCGGTTCACGCGCCGTCACCTGAGCGCCGATCGTTCCACGCGCCGTCTCCGAGCCCCGATCGATCTGCGCGCCGTCTCCTAAGCCCCGATCAGTCCACGCGCCTTCTCCTCATCCCCCATCGGTCCACGCGCCGTCTCCGAGCGCCGATCGGTTCACGCGCCGTCACCTGAGCCCCGATCGTTCCACGCGCCGTCTCCGAGCCCCGATCGATCTGCGCGCCGTCTCCTAAGCCCCGATCAGTCCACGCGCCTTCTCCTCATCCCCCATCGGTCCACGCGCCGTCTCCGAGCACCGATCGGTTCACGCGCCGTCTCCTGAGCTCCGATCGTTCCACGCGCCGTCTCCGAGCCCCGATCCGTCCACGCGCCGTCTCCTGAGCCCGGATCGGTCCACGCGTCATCGCCGAATCCCCGATCCGTACACGCGTCGTCTCCGAGCCCCGATCGGTCCACGCGCCGTCTCCTGAGCCCCGATGCCTCCACGCGCCGTCTCCGAGCCACGATCCGTCCGTGCGCCGCTTCCAGAGCCCTCACGGTCCACGCGTCGTCTCCTGATCTCCGATCGGTCCACACGCCATCTCCTAAGCCCCGATCATTCCACGCGCCATCTCCGAGCCCCGATCGGTCCACGCGCCGTCTCATAAGCCCCGATCGGACCACGCGCCTTCTCCTCAGCCCCGATCGGTCCACGCGCCGTCGCCGAGCCGCGATCGGTCCACGCGCAGTCTCCTGAGCCTCGGTCGGTTCACGCGCCGTCTCCTGAGCCCCGATCGGTCCACGCGTCGTTCCCTAAGCCCCGATCGATCCACGCGCAGTCTCCAGAGCCGCGATCATTCCACGCGATGTCTCCGAGCCCCGATCGGTTCACGCGCCGTCTCCTAAGCCCCGATCGGTCCACGCGCCGTCTCCTGAGCCCGGATCGTTCCACGCGTCGTCTCCTGATCCCCGATCCGTAAACGCGTCGTCTCCGAGCCTCGATCGGTTCGCACGCCGTGTCCGATCCCCGATCGGTCCGCGTACCGCATTCTGAACCGCGGTCCGTCCACGCGCCGTCTCCGAGCATCGATCGGTCCTCGCGCCGTCTCAGAGCGCCGATCATTTCACGCCCCGTCTCCTGAGCTCCGATCGTTCCACGCGCCGTCTCCGAGCCCCGATCGGTCCACGCGCCGTCTCCTGAGCCCCAATCGGTCCACACGCTGTCTCGTGAGCCCCGATAGGTACACGCGTCGTGTCCTACTCCCCGATCGGTCCACGCGTCGTCTCCTAAGCCCCGATCGGTCCACGCGCCGTCTCCTGAGCCCCGGCCGGTTCGTGCGCCGTCTCCGAGCCCCGATCGTACCACGCGTCTTCTTGTAAACCCAGATGCCTCCTCGCATCGTCTCCTAAGCCCCGATCGGCTAACGCGCCGTCTCCGAGCCCCGATCGGTCCACGCGCCGTCGCCGAACCCCAATTGGTCCACGCGCAACCACCTGAGCCCCAGTCGGTCCACGCGCGGCCTCCTGAGCCATGGTCGGTTCACGCGCCGTCTCCTGAACCCCGATGGGTCCACGCGTCGTTCCCTAAGCCCCGATCCATCCACGCGCAGTCTCCTGAGCCCCGATCGGTCCACGCATCGTCTCCTGATCTCCGAACGGTCCACGCGCCGTCTCCTAAGCCCCGATCGGTCCACGCACCGTCTCCGAGCGCCGATCGGTTCACGCGCCGTCTCCTGAGCCCCGATCAGTCCAGGCGCTGTCTCCGAGCCCCGATCGGTCCACGCGTTGTCGCCTTAGCCCCGATCGGTCCACGCGCCGTCTCCGAACCCCGATCGTTCCACGCGGCGTCTCCTGAGCCCCAATCGGTCCACACGCTGTGTCGGGAGCCCCGATAGGTACACGCATCGTCTCCTACGCCCGATCGGTCCACGCGTCGTCTCCTGAGCCCCGATCGTTCCACGCGCCGTCGCCGATCCACGATCGGTCCGTGCGCCGCTTCCAGAGCCCTATCGGTCCACGCATCGTCTCCAGATCTCCGATCGGTCCACGCGCTGTCTCCAAGCGCCGATCGGTTCACGCGCCGTCTCCTGAGCCCCGATCATTCCACGCGCCGTCTCCGAGCCCTAATCGGTCCACGCTCGTCTCCTGAGCCCCGATCGGTCCACGCGCCGTCTCCAAGCCCCGATCGGTCCATGCATCGTTTCCTAAGCCCCGATCGGTTAACGCGCTGTCTCCGAGCGCCGATCGGTCCACGCGCCGTCGCCGAACCCCAAATGGTCCACGCGCAACCGCCTGAGCCCCGATCGGTCCACGCGTAGTCTCCGAGCACCGATCGATCCACGCGTCGTCTCCTGAGCTCCGATCGCTCCACGCGCCGATTTCTGAGCCCCGATCAGTTGACGCGTCTTCTGCTGAACCCCGATCGCTCCTCGCGCCGTCTCCTCAGCCCCGCTCGGTCCATGCGTCGTCTTCTTAGCCCCGATGCCTCCACGCGCCGTCTCCGAGCCACGATCGGTCTAGGCGCCGCTTCCTGACCCCGATCGGTCCACGCGCCGTCTCGTAAGCCCCAATCGGTCCACGCGCCGTCTCCTAAGCCGCGATCGGTCCAAGCGGCGTCTCCGAGCCCCGATCGGTCCACGCACCGTCTCCTGATCCCCATCGGTCCACGCGGCGTTTTCTGAGCACCGTTCGGTCCACGCGTCGTCTTCAAAGCCCCGATGCCTCCACGCGCCGTCTCCGAGCCACGATCGGTCCGTGCGCCGCTTCCAGAGCCCCGATCTGTGCACGCGTCTTCTGATCTCCGATCGGTCCACGCACCGTCTCATGCTCCCCAATCGGTCCATGCGCCGCCTCCGGAGCCCTGATCGATCCACGCGAATCTCCTGAGCTCCGGTCGGTCCTCGTACCGTCTCCGAGCCCCGATCGGTGCACGTACCGTCTCCGAAGCCCCGATCGGTCCACGCGCCGTCCCCTGAGCCCCGATCGGTCCACGCGTCGTCTCCTAAGCCCCGATCGGTCCACGCGTCGTCTCCTAAGCCCCGATCCGTCGACGCGTCGTATCCTGAGCCACGATCAACTGACGCGTCTTCTCCTGAGCCCGATCGCTCCTCGCGCCGTCTCCTGAGCCCCGATCGGTCCACGCGTCGTGTCCGAGCTCCGATCGGTCCATACGCCGTTTCCTGAGCCCCGATCGGTCCATGCGTCGTCTTCTTAGCCCCGATGCCTCCACGCGCCGTCTCCGAGCCACCATCGGTCCAGGCGCCGTTTCCTGAGCCCCGATCGTTCCACGCGCCGTATCCTAAGCCCCGATCGGTCCACGGGCCGTCTCTGAGCGCCGATAAGTTCAAGCGCCGTCTCCTGAGCCCCGATCGGTCCACGCGCCGTCGCCGAACCCCAATTGGTCCACGCGAAATCGCCTGAGCCCCAGTCGGTCCACGCGCTGTCTCCGAGCCCCGATCGGTCCACGCGTCGTCTCCGAGCCCCGATCGGTCCACGCGCCGTCTCGGAGCGCCGATTGGTTCACGCGCCGTCTCCTGAGCCCCGATCGCTCCACGCGCAGTCGCCGAGTCTCGATCGGTCCACGCGCCGTCTCCTAAGCCCCGATCGGTCCAAGCGCCTTCTGCTAAGCCCCGATCGGTCCAAGCGCCTTCTGCTAAGCCTCGATCGGTCCACGCGCCGTCTCCGAGCGCCGATCGGTTCACGCGCCGTCACCTGAGCGCCGATCGTTCCACGCGCCGTCTCCGAGCCCCGATCGATCTGCGCGCCGTCTCCTAAGCCCCGATCAGTCCACGCGCCTTCTCCTCATCCCCCATCGGTCCACGCGCCGTCTCCGAGCGCCGATCGGTTCACGCGCCGTCACCTGAGCCCCGATCGTTCCACGCGCCGTCTCCGAGCCCCGATCGATCTGCGCGCCGTCTCCTAAGCCCCGATCAGTCCACGCGCCTTCTCCTCATCCCCCATCGGTCCACGCGCCGTCTCCGAGCACCGATCGGTTCACGCGCCGTCTCCTGAGCTCCGATCGTTCCACGCGCCGTCTCCGAGCCCCGATCCGTCCACGCGCCGTCTCCTGAGCCCGGATCGGTCCACGCGTCATCGCCGAATCCCCGATCCGTACACGCGTCGTCTCCGAGCCCCGATCGGTCCACGCGCCGTCTCCTGAGCCCCGATGCCTCCACGCGCCGTCTCCGAGCCACGATCCGTCCGTGCGCCGCTTCCAGAGCCCTCACGGTCCACGCGTCGTCTCCTGATCTCCGATCGGTCCACACGCCATCTCCTAAGCCCCGATCATTCCACGCGCCATCTCCGAGCCCCGATCGGTCCACGCGCCGTCTCATAAGCCCCGATCGGACCACGCGCCTTCTCCTCAGCCCCGATCGGTCCACGCGCCGTCGCCGAGCCGCGATCGGTCCACGCGCAGTCTCCTGAGCCTCGGTCGGTTCACGCGCCGTCTCCTGAGCCCCGATCGGTCCACGCGTCGTTCCCTAAGCCCCGATCGATCCACGCGCAGTCTCCAGAGCCGCGATCATTCCACGCGATGTCTCCGAGCCCCGATCGGTTCACGCGCCGTCTCCTAAGCCCCGATCGGTCCACGCGCCGTCTCCGAGCGCCGATCGGTCCACGCGCGGTCTCCAAGCCTCGATCCGTACACGCGCCGTCTCCGAGCCCCGATCGGTCCACGCGTCGTCTCCGAGCACCGTTCGGTCCACGCGCCATTTCCTGAGCCCCGATCGGTCCATCCGTCGTCTTTTAAGCCCCGATACCTCCACGCGCCGTCTCCGAGCCACGATCGGTCCAGGCGCCGCTTCCTGAGCCCCGATCGGTCCACGCGTCGGCTCCTAAGCCTCGATAGATCCACGCGCGGCCTCCTTAGCCCCGGTCGGTCCACGCGCCGTCTCCGAGCCGCGATCGGTCCACGCATCGTCTCCTAAGCCCCGATCGGTTAACGCGCCGTCTCCCCGCCCCGATCGGTCCACGCGCCGTCTCCTGAGCCCTGATCCGTCCACGCGCGGCGTCGAGCCGCGATCGGTCCACGCGCGGCCTCCTGAGCCCCAATCGGTCCACGCGTCGTCTCCTAAGCCCCGATCCGTCGCAGCGTCGTCCCCTGAGCCCCGATCAATTGACGCGTCTTCTCCTGAGCCCCGATCGCACCTCACGCCGTCTCCTGAGCCCCGCTCGTTCCATGCGTCGTGTTCTTAGCCCCGATGCCTCCACGCGCCGTCTCCGAGACACGATAGGTCCAGGCGCCGCTTCCTGAGCCCCAATCGATCCACGCGCCGTCTCGTAAGCCACAATCGGTCCACGCGCCGTCTCAGAGCGCCGATCATTTCACGCGCTGTCTCCTGAGCCCCGATCGTTTCACGCGCCGTCTCCGAGCCCCGATCGGTCCACGCGGCGTCTCCTGAGCCCCGATCGGTTCACGCATCGTCTCCTAAGCCCCGATACGTCTACACGCCGTATCCGAGCCCCGATCGGTCCGCGTGACGCATTCTAAGCCACGGTCCGTCCACGCGCCGTCTCCGAGCACCGATCGGTCCACGCGCCGTCTCCTGAGCCCCGATCGGTCCACGCGTCGTCTCCTAAGCCCTGATCGGTCCACGTGCCGTCTCCGAGCCCCGATGGGTCTACGCGCCGCCTCCTGAGCCCCGATCGATCCACGCATCGGCTGCTGAGCCCCGGTCGGTTCATGCGCCGTCTCCGAGCCCCGATCGATCCACGCGTCGTCTTGTAAGCCCAGATGCCTTCTCGCGCCGTCTCCGGCCCACGATCGGTCCAGGCGCCGCTTCCTGAGCCACGATCGGTCCACGCGCCTTTTCCGAGCCCCGATCGGTGCACGCGCCGTCTCCTGAGCCCCGATCGGTCCACGCGTCGTCTCGTGAGCCCCGATCGGTCCACGCGCCGTCTTCTGAGCCCCGATAGGTCCACGCGCCGTCGCCGAACCCCAATTGGTCCACGCGAAACCGCCTGAGCCCCAGTCGGTCAACGCGCTGTCTCCGAGCCCCGATCGGTCCACGTGCCGTCGCCGAACACCAATTGGTCCACGCGAAACCCCCTGAGCCCCGATCGGTCCACGCGTTGTCTCCTGAGCCCCAATTAGTCCATGCGCCGTCTCCTAATCCCCGATCCGTCCACGGGCCGTGTCCGAGCTCCGATCGGTCCACGCGCCATCGCCGAGCCCCGATCGGTCCACGCGCCGTCTCCTGAGCCCCGATCGGTTCACACCACTTCTCCTGAGCCCTGATCGATTCACGTGCCATCTCCTAAGCCCTGATCGGTCCACGCGCCTTTTCCTAAGCCCCGATCGGTCCACGCGCCGTCTCCGAGCCTCGATCGGTCCACGCGCCGTCGCCGAACCCCAATTGGTCCACACGAAACCGCCTGAGCCCCAGTCGGTTCACGCGCTGTCTCCGAGCCCCGATTGGTCCACGCGTCGTCTCCGAGCCCCGATCGGTCCACGCGACGTCGCCGAGTCGTGATCTGTCCACGCGCGGCCTCCTGAGACCCGATCGGTCCACGCGCCGTCTTCGAGCCCCGATCGGTTCACGCATGGTCTCCTAAGCCCCAATCGGTTAACGCGCCGTCCCCGAGCCCCGATCGGTCCACGCGCCGTTTCCTGAGCCCCGATACGTCCACGAGCAGTCCCCGAGCCCTGATCGGTCCACGCGCTGTCTCCTGAGCCCCGATAGGTACACGCGTCGTCTTCTAAGCCCCGATCGGTCCATGCGTAGTCTCCTAAGCCCCGCTCGGTTAACGCGTCGTTTCCGAGCCCCGATCGGTCCACGCGTCGTCTCCTGAGCCCCAATTAGTCCATGCGCCGTCTCCTAAGCCCCGATCCGTCCACGGGCCGTGTCCGAGCTCCGATCGGTCCACGCGTCGTCTCCGAGCCCTGATCGGTCCACGCGCCATCGCCGAGCCCCGATCGGTCCACGCGCCCTCTCCTAGCGCCGATCATTTCACGCGCCGTCTCCTGAGCCCCGATCGGTCCACACCCCTTCTCCTGAGCCCCGATCGATTCACGTGCCGTCTCCTAAGCCCCGATCGGTTCACCCGTCGTCTCTTAAGTCCCAATCGGTCCACGCGCCCTCTCCGAGCGCCGATCATTTCACGCGCCGTCTCCTGAGCCCCGGTCGGTCCGCGCGCCGTCACCTGAGCCCCGATCGGTCGACGCGTCGTCTTCTGAGCCCCGATCGACCCACGCGTCGTCTCCTGAGCCCCGATCGGTCCACGCGCCGTCTCCGAGCGCCGATCGGTTCACGCGCCGTCTCCTGAGCCCCGATCGTTCCACGCGCCGTCTGCGAGCTCCGATCGGCCCACGCGCCGTCTCCTAAGCCCCGATCGGTCCAAGCGCCATCTCCTAAGCCCCGATCGGTCCACGCATCGTCTCCGAGCCCCGATCGGTCCACGCGCCGTCTCCTGAGCCCGGATCGTTCCACGCGTCGTCCCCGAATCCCCGATCCGTACACACGTCGTCTCCGAGCCTCGATCGGTCCACGCGCCGTCGCCGAACCCCAATTGGTCCACGGGAAACCGCCTGAGCCCCAGTCGGTCCACGCGCTGTCTCCGAGCCCCGATCGGTCCACGCGTCGTCTTCGAGCCCCGATCGGTCCACGCATGGTCTCCTAAGCCCCAATCGGTCCACGCGTCGTCTCCTAAGCCCCGATCGGTCCACGCGCCGTCTCCGAGCCCCCGATCGGTCCACGCACTGTCTCCCGATGCCCATGGGTCCACGCGGCGCCTCCGAGGCCTCGATCGATCCACGCGAGGCTCCTAAGCCCCGATCGGTCCACGCGTCATCTCCTAAGCCCCGATCGGTCCACGCGCCGTCTCCGAGCCCCGATCGGTCCACGCACTGTCTCCCGATGCCCATGGGTCCACGCGGCGCCTCCGAGGCCCCGATCGGTCCACGCATCGTCACCTGAGCCCCGATCGGTTAACGCGCCGTCTCCGCGCCCCGATCAGTCCACGCGCCGTCTCCTGAGCCCCGGTGGGTTCATGCGCCGTCTCCGAGCCCCGATCGATCCACGCGTCGTGTTGTAAGCCCAGATGCCTTCTCGCGCCGTCTCCGGCCCACGATCGGTCCAGGCGCCGCTTCCTGAGCCACGATCGGTCCACGCGCCTCCTCCGAGCCCCGATCGGTGCACGCGCCGTCTCCTGAGCCCCGATCGGTCCACGCGTCGTCTCCTGACCCCCGATCGGTCCACGCGCCGTCTTCTGAGCCCCGATCGGTCCACGCGCCGTCGCCGAACCCCAATTGGTCCACGCGAAACCGCCTGAGCCCCAGTCGGTCCACGCGCAGTCTCCGAGCCCCGATCGGTCCATGTGCCGTCTCCCAGCCCCGATCGGTCCACGCGCCGTCTCCTAATCCCCAATCTGTCCACGACCCGTCTCCGGGACCCGATCGGTGCACGCGCCGTCTCCTAAGCCCCGTTCGGGCCACGCGCCGTCGCCGAACACCAATTGGTCCACGCGAAACCGCCTGAGCCCCAGTCGGTCCACGCGCTGTCTCCGAGCCCCGATCGATCCACGCGTCGTCTCCGAGCCCCGATCGGTCCACGCGCCGTCGCCGAGTCATGATCTGTCCACGCGCGGCCTCCTGAGACCCGATCGGTCCACGCGCCGTCGCCGAGCCGCGATCGACCCACGCGCGACCTCCTGAGCCCCGATTGGTTCACGCGCCGTATCCGAGCCCCAATCGGTCCACGCGCTGTCTCCGAGCCCTGATCAGTCCACGCGTCGTCTCCGAGCCCCGATCGGTCTACGCGCCGTCGCCAAACCCCAATTGGTCCACGCGCAACCGCCTGAGCCCCAGTCGGTCCACGCACTGTCTCCGAGCCCCGATCGGTCCACGCGCCGTCGCCGAGCCATGATCGGCCCACGCGAGGCTCCTGAGCCCCGATCAGTCCACGCGCCGTCTCCTAAGCCCGGATCGTTCCACGCGCCGTCCTCGAGCCCCGATCGGTCCACGCGCCGTCTCCTGAGCCCGGATCGGTCCACGCGATGTCTCCCAGCCCCGATCGGTCCACGCGTCGTCTCCTAAGCCCCGATCCGTCGCCGCGTCGTCTCCTGAGCCCCGATCAATTGACGCGGCTTCTCCAGAGCCCCGATCGCTCCTCGCGCCGTCTCCTGAGCCCCGCTCGGTCCATGCGTCGTCTTCTTAGCCCCGATGCCTCCACGCGTCGTCTCCTGAGCCCCGGCCGGTCCGCGCGCCGTCTTCTGAGCCCCGAACGGACGACGCGTCGTCTCCTGAGCCCCGATCGATCCACGCGCCGTCTCCTAAGCCCCGATCGGTGCACGCGCCGTCTCCGAGCGCCGATCGGTTCGCGCGCCGTCTCCTGAGCCCCGATCATTCCACGCGATGTCTCCCAGCCCCGTTCGGTCCACGAGCCGTTTTCTCAGCACCGTTCGGTCCACGCGTCGTCTTCAAAGCCCCGATGCCTCCATGCGCCGTCTCCGAGCCACGATCGGTCCGTGCGCCGCTTCCAAAGCCCTATCAGTCCAGGCGTCCTCTCCTGATCTCCGATCGGTCCACGCGCCGTCTCCTAAGTCCCGATCGGTGCACGCGCCGTCTCCGAGCGCCGATCGGTTCACGCGCCGTCTCCTGAGGCCCGATCATTCCACGCGATGTCTCCGAGCCCCGATCGGTCCACGCGCCGTTTCCTGAGCCCCGATCGGTCCATCCGTCGTCTTTTAAGCCCCGATACCTCCACGCGCCGTCTCCGAGCCACGATCGGTCCAGGCGCCGCTTCCTGAGCCCCGATCGGTCCACGCATCGTCTCCGAGCCCCGATCGGTCCACGCGCCGTCTCCTGAGCCCGGATCGTTCCACGCGTCGTCCCCGAATCCCCGATCCGTACACACGTCGTCTCCGAGCCTCGATCGGTCCACGCGCCGTCGCCGAACCCCAATTGGTCCACGGGAAACCGCCTGAGCCCCAGTCGGTCCACGCGCTGTCTCCGAGCCCCGATCGGTCCACGCGTCGTCTTCGAGCCCCGATCGGTCCACGCATGGTCTCCTAAGCCCCAATCGGTCCACGCGTCGTCTCCTAAGCCCCGATCGGTCCACGCGCCGTCTCCGAGCCCCCGATCGGTCCACGCACTGTCTCCCGATGCCCATGGGTCCACGCGGCGCCTCCGAGGCCTCGATCGATCCACGCGAGGCTCCTAAGCCCCGATCGGTCCACGCGTCATCTCCTAAGCCCCGATCGGTCCACGCGCCGTCTCCGAGCCCCGATCGGTCCACGCACTGTCTCCCGATGCCCATGGGTCCACGCGGCGCCTCCGAGGCCCCGATCGGTCCACGCATCGTCACCTGAGCCCCGATCGGTTAACGCGCCGTCTCCGCGCCCCGATCAGTCCACGCGCCGTCTCCTGAGCCCCGGTGGGTTCATGCGCCGTCTCCGAGCCCCGATCGATCCACGCGTCGTGTTGTAAGCCCAGATGCCTTCTCGCGCCGTCTCCGGCCCACGATCGGTCCAGGCGCCGCTTCCTGAGCCACGATCGGTCCACGCGCCTCCTCCGAGCCCCGATCGGTGCACGCGCCGTCTCCTGAGCCCCGATCGGTCCACGCGTCGTCTCCTGACCCCCGATCGGTCCACGCGCCGTCTTCTGAGCCCCGATCGGTCCACGCGCCGTCGCCGAACCCCAATTGGTCCACGCGAAACCGCCTGAGCCCCAGTCGGTCCACGCGCAGTCTCCGAGCCCCGATCGGTCCATGTGCCGTCTCCCAGCCCCGATCGGTCCACGCGCCGTCTCCTAATCCCCAATCTGTCCACGACCCGTCTCCGGGACCCGATCGGTGCACGCGCCGTCTCCTAAGCCCCGTTCGGGCCACGCGCCGTCGCCGAACACCAATTGGTCCACGCGAAACCGCCTGAGCCCCAGTCGGTCCACGCGCTGTCTCCGAGCCCCGATCGATCCACGCGTCGTCTCCGAGCCCCGATCGGTCCACGCGCCGTCGCCGAGTCATGATCTGTCCACGCGCGGCCTCCTGAGACCCGATCGGTCCACGCGCCGTCGCCGAGCGGCGATCGGTCCACGCGCGACCTCCTGAGCCCCGATTGGTTCACGCGCCGTATCCGAGCCCCAATCGGTCCACGCGCTGTCTCCGAGCCCTGATCGGTCCACGCGTCGTCTCCGAGCCCCGATCGGTCTACGCGCCGTCGCCAAACCCCAATTGGTCCACGCGGAACCGCCTGAGCCCCAGTCGGTCCACGCACTGTCTCCGAGCCCCGATCGGTCCACGCGCCGTCGCCGAGCCATGATCGGCCCACGCGAGGCTCCTGAGCCCCGATCAGTCCACGCGCCGTCTCCTAAGCCCGGATCGTTCCACGCGCCGTCCTCGAGCCCCGATCGGTCCACGCGCCGTCTCCTGAGCCCGGATCGGTCCACGCGATGTCTCCCAGCCCCGATCGGTCCACGCGTCGTCTCCTAAGCCCCGATCCGTCGCCGCGTCGTCTCCTGAGCCCCGATCAATTGACGCGGCTTCTCCAGAGCCCCGATCGCTCCTCGCGCCGTCTCCTGAGCCCCGCTCGGTCCATGCGTCGTCTTCTTAGCCCCGATGCCTCCACGCGTCGTCTCCTGAGCCCCGGCCGGTCCGCGCGCCGTCTTCTGAGCCCCGAACGGACGACGCGTCGTCTCCTGAGCCCCGATCGATCCACGCGCCGTCTCCTAAGCCCCGATCGGTGCACGCGCCGTCTCCGAGCGCCGATCGGTTCGCGCGCCGTCTCCTGAGCCCCGATCATTCCACGCGATGTCTCCCAGCCCCGTTCGGTCCACGAGCCGTTTTCTCAGCACCGTTCGGTCCACGCGTCGTCTTCAAAGCCCCGATGCCTCCATGCGCCGTCTCCGAGCCACGATCGGTCCGTGCGCCGCTTCCAAAGCCCTATCAGTCCAGGCGTCCTCTCCTGATCTCCGATCGGTCCACGCGCCGTCTCCTAAGTCCCGATCGGTGCACGCGCCGTCTCC
Organism: Netelia fuscicornis; assembly: GCA_946811545.1. Taxonomy (NCBI): domain Eukaryota; kingdom Metazoa; phylum Arthropoda; class Insecta; order Hymenoptera; family Ichneumonidae; genus Netelia; species Netelia fuscicornis. The sequence goes on from OX328012.1 coordinate 32,274,846, forward strand.
GAGCGCCGATCGGTCCACGCGTCGTCTTCGAGCCCCGATCGGTCCACGCATGGTCTCCTAAGCCCCAATCGGTCCACGCGTCGTCTCCTAAGCCCCGATCGGTCCACGCGCCGTCTCCGAGCCCCCGATCGGTCCACGCACTGTCTCCCGATGCCCATGGGTCCACGCGGCGCCTCCGAGGCCTCGATCGATCCACGCGAGGCTCCTAAGCCCCGATCGGTCCACGCGTCATCTCCTAAGCCCCGATCGGTCCACGCGCCGTCTCCGAGCCCCGATCGGTCCACGCACTGTCTCCCGATGCCCATGGGTCCACGCGGCGCCTCCGAGGCCCCGATCGGTCCACGCATCGTCACCTGAGCCCCGATCGGTTAACGCGCCGTCTCCGCGCCCCGATCAGTCCACGCGCCGTCTCCTGAGCCCCGGTGGGTTCATGCGCCGTCTCCGAGCCCCGATCGATCCACGCGTCGTGTTGTAAGCCCAGATGCCTTCTCGCGCCGTCTCCGGCCCACGATCGGTCCAGGCGCCGCTTCCTGAGCCACGATCGGTCCACGCGCCTCCTCCGAGCCCCGATCGGTGCACGCGCCGTCTCCTGAGCCCCGATCGGTCCACGCGTCGTCTCCTGACCCCCGATCGGTCCACGCGCCGTCTTCTGAGCCCCGATCGGTCCACGCGCCGTCGCCGAACCCCAATTGGTCCACGCGAAACCGCCTGAGCCCCAGTCGGTCCACGCGCAGTCTCCGAGCCCCGATCGGTCCATGTGCCGTCTCCCAGCCCCGATCGGTCCACGCGCCGTCTCCTAATCCCCAATCTGTCCACGACCCGTCTCCGGGACCCGATCGGTGCACGCGCCGTCTCCTAAGCCCCGTTCGGGCCACGCGCCGTCGCCGAACACCAATTGGTCCACGCGAAACCGCCTGAGCCCCAGTCGGTCCACGCGCTGTCTCCGAGCCCCGATCGATCCACGCGTCGTCTCCGAGCCCCGATCGGTCCACGCGCCGTCGCCGAGTCATGATCTGTCCACGCGCGGCCTCCTGAGACCCGATCGGTCCACGCGCCGTCGCCGAGCCGCGATCGGTCCACGCGCGACCTCCTGAGCCCCGATTGGTTCACGCGCCGTATCCGAGCCCCAATCGGTCCACGCGCTGTCTCCGAGCCCTGATCGGTCCACGCGTCGTCTCCGAGCCCCGATCGGTCTACGCGCCGTCGCCAAACCCCAATTGGTCCACGCGGAACCGCCTGAGCCCCAGTCGGTCCACGCACTGTCTCCGAGCCCCGATCGGTCCACGCGCCGTCGCCGAGCCATGATCGGCCCACGCGAGGCTCCTGAGCCCCGATCAGTCCACGCGCCGTCTCCTAAGCCCGGATCGTTCCACGCGCCGTCCTCGAGCCCCGATCGGTCCACGCGCCGTCTCCTGAGCCCGGATCGGTCCACGCGATGTCTCCCAGCCCCGATCGGTCCACGCGTCGTCTCCTAAGCCCCGATCCGTCGCCGCGTCGTCTCCTGAGCCCCGATCAATTGACGCGGCTTCTCCAGAGCCCCGATCGCTCCTCGCGCCGTCTCCTGAGCCCCGCTCGGTCCATGCGTCGTCTTCTTAGCCCCGATGCCTCCACGCGTCGTCTCCTGAGCCCCGGCCGGTCCGCGCGCCGTCTTCTGAGCCCCGAACGGACGACGCGTCGTCTCCTGAGCCCCGATCGATCCACGCGCCGTCTCCTAAGCCCCGATCGGTGCACGCGCCGTCTCCGAGCGCCGATCGGTTCGCGCGCCGTCTCCTGAGCCCCGATCATTCCACGCGATGTCTCCCAGCCCCGTTCGGTCCACGAGCCGTTTTCTCAGCACCGTTCGGTCCACGCGTCGTCTTCAAAGCCCCGATGCCTCCATGCGCCGTCTCCGAGCCACGATCGGTCCGTGCGCCGCTTCCAAAGCCCTATCAGTCCAGGCGTCCTCTCCTGATCTCCGATCGGTCCACGCGCCGTCTCCTAAGTCCCGATCGGTGCACGCGCCGTCTCCGAGCGCCGATCGGTTCACGCGCCGTCTCCTGAGGCCCGATCATTCCACGCGATGTCTCCGAGCCCCGATCGGTCCACGCGCCGTTTCCTGAGCCCCGATCGGTCCATCCGTCGTCTTTTAAGCCCCGATACCTCCACGCGCCGTCTCCGAGCCACGATCGGTCCAGGCGCCGCTTCCTGAGCCCCGATCGGTCCACGCGTCGGCTCCTAAGCCTCGATAGGTCCACGCGCGGCCTCCTTAGCCCCGGTCGGTCCACGCGCCGTCTCCGAGCCGCGATCGGTCCACGCATCGTCTCCTAAGCCCCGATCGGTTAACGCGCCGTCTCCCCGCCCCGATCGGTCCACGCGCCGTCTCCTGAGCATTGATCTGTCCACGCGCGGCGTCGAGCCGCGATCGGTCCACGCGCGGCCTCCTGAGCCCCAATCGGTCCACGCGTCGTCTCCTAAGCCCCGATCCGTCGCAGCGTCGTCCGCTGAGCCCCGATCAATTGACGCGTCTTCTCCTGAGCCCCGATCATTCCACGCGCCATCTCCGAGCCCCGATCGGTCCACGCGCCGTCTCATAAGCCCCGATCGGACCACGCGCCTTCTCCTCAGCCCCGATCGGTCCACGCGCCGTCTCCGAGCGCCGATTAGTTCACGCGCCGTCTCCTGAGCCCCGATCGCTCCACGCACCGTCTCCCAGCCCCGATCGGTCCACGCGCCGTCTCCTGAGCCCGGATCGGTCCACGCGCCGTCGCCGAACCCCAATTGGTCCACGCGCCACCGCCTGTGCCCCAGTCGGTCCACGCGCTGTCTCCGAGCCCAGATCGGTCCACGCGCCGTCTCCGTGCGCCGATCGGTTCACGCGCCGTCTCCTGAGCCCCGATCGTTCCACGCACCGTCTCCGAGCTCCGATCGGTCCACGCGTCCTCTCCTAAGCCCCGATCGGTCCAAGCGCCTTCTACTAAGCCCCGATCGGTCCACGCGCCTTCTCCTGAGCCCCGATCGGTCCACCCGCCGTCTCCGAGCGCCGATCATTTCACGTGACGTCTCCTGAGCCCCGATCGGCCAACGCGTCGTCTCCTAAGCCCCGACCGCGCAACCTCCTCCTCCCGATCGTCCTCGCGCCGTCTCCTGAGCCCCGCTCGGTCCATGCGTCGTCTTCTTAGCCCCGGTGCCACCACGCGCCGTCTCCTAAGACCCGATCTGCCCACGGGCCGTTTCCGAGCTCCGATCGTTCCACACGCCGTCTCCAAGCCTCGATCCGTACACGCGCCGTCTCCGAGCCCCGATCGGTCCACGCGCCGTCTCCTGAGCCCCGATCGGTCCACGCGCCGTTTCCTGAGCCCCGATCGGTCCACGCGTCGTCTTCTAAGCCCAGATGCCTCCTTGCGCCGTCTCCCAACCACGATCGGTGCAGGCGCCGCTTCCTGAACCCCGATCGGTCCACGCGTTTTCTCCTAAGCCCCGATCGGTCCACGCGTCGTCTCCTCAGCCCCGATCGGTCGACGCGTCGTCTCCGAGCGCCGATCGGTGCACGCGCCGTCTCCTGAACCCCGATCGTTCCACACGCCGCCTCCTAAGCCCCGATCGGTCTAGGCGTCGTCTCCTAAGCCCCGACCAGTCCAGGCGCCGTCTCCTGAGCCCCGATCGTTCCACGCGCCGTCTCCGAGCTGCTATCGGTAAACGCGCCGTCACCAAGCCCTGATCTGTACACGCGTCGTCTCCGAGCCCCGATTGGTCCACGCGCCGTCGCCGAGCCTCGATCGGTCCACGCGCAGCCTCCTGAGCTCCGATCCGTCCACGCGCGGCGTCGAGCCGCGATCGGTCCACGCGCGGCCTCCTGAGCCCCAATCGGTCCACGCGTCGTCTCCTAAGCCCCGATCGGTCCGTGCGCCGTCTCCGAGCCCCGATCGGTCCACGCACCATCTCATGCTCTCCAATCGGTCCATGCGCCGCCTCCGGAGCCCTGATCGATCCACGCGAATCTCCTGAGCTCCGGTCGGTCCTCGTACCGTCTCCGAGCCCCGATCGGTCCACGCGTTGTCTCCTAGGCCCCGATCGGTCCACGCGCCTTCTCCGAGCACCGATCGGTTCACGCATCGTCTCCTAAGCCCCGATCGGTTAACGCGCCGTCTCCGAGCCCCGAACGGTCCACGCGCCGTCGCCGAACCCCAATTTGTCCACGCGTCGTCTCCGAGCCCCGATCGGTCCACGCGCCGTCGCCGAGCCATGATCGGTCCACGCGCGGCCTCCTGAGCCCCGATCGGTCCACGCGTGGTCTCCGAGCCCCGATCGGTCCACGCGCCGTCGCCGAGCCATGATCGGTCCACGCGCGGCCTCCTGAGCCCCGATCGGTCCACGCGCCGTCTCCTGAGCCCCGATCGGTCCACGGGCGGCCTCCTGAGCCCCAATTGGTCCACGCGCCGTCTCCTGAGCCCCGATCGGTCCACGCGTCGTCTCCTAAGCCCCCATTGGTCCACGTGCCGTCTCCCAGCCCCGATCGGTCCACGCGCCGTCTTCGAGCCCCGATCGGTCCACGCATGGTCTCCTAAGCCCCAATCGGTTAACGCGCCGTCCCCGAGCCCCGACCGGTCCACGCGATGTCTCCTGAGCCCCGATACGTCCACGCGCAGTCGCCGAGCCCTGATCGGTCCACGCGCTGTCTACTGAGCCCCGATAGGTACACGCGTCATCGCCTACACCCCGATCGGTCCACGCGTCGTCTCCTAAGCCCCGATCGGTTAACGCGCCGTCTCCGAGCCCCGAACGGTCCACGCGCCGTCGCCGAACCCCAATTTGTCCACGCGTCGTCTCCGAGCCCCGATCGGTCCACGCGCCGTCGCCGAGCCATGATCGGTCCACGCGCGGCCTCCTGAGCCCCGATCGGTCCACGCACCGTCTCCGAGCTCCGATCGGTCCACGCGTCGTCTCCTAAGCCCCGATCGGTCCAAGCGCCTTCTACTAAGCCCCGATCGGTCCACGCGCCTTCTCCTGAGCCCCGATCGGTCCACCCGCCGTCTCCGAGCGCCGATCATTTCACGTGACGTCTCCTGAGCCCCGATCGGCCAACGCGTCGTCTCCTAAGCCCCGACCGCGCAACCTCCTCCTCCCGATCGTCCTCGCGCCGTCTCCTGAGCCCCGCTCGGTCCATGCGTCGTCTTCTTAGCCCCGGTGCCACCACGCGCCGTCTCCTAAGCCCCGATCTGCCCACGGGCCGTTTCCGAGCTCCGATCGTTCCACACGCCGTCTCCAAGCCTCGATCCGTACACGCGCCGTCTCCGAGCCCCGATCGGTCCACGCGCCGTCTCCTGAGCCCCGATCGGTCCACGCGCCGTTTCCTGAGCCCCGATCGGTCCACGCGTCGTCTTCTAAGCCCAGATGCCTCCTTGCGCCGTCTCCCAACCACGATCGGTGCAGGCGCCGCTTCCTGAACCCCGATCGGTCCACGCGTTTTCTCCTAAGCCCCGATCGGTCCACGCGTCGTCTCCTCAGCCCCGATCGGTCGACGCGTCGTCTCCGAGCGCCGATCGGTGCACGCGCCGTCTCCTGAACCCCGATCGTTCCACACGCCGCCTCCTAAGCCCCGATCGGTCTAGGCGTCGTCTCCTAAGCCCCGACCAGTCCAGGCGCCGTCTCCTGAGCCCCGATCGTTCCACGCGCCGTCTCCGAGCTGCTATCGGTAAACGCGCCGTCACCAAGCCCTGATCTGTACACGCGTCGTCTCCGAGCCCCGATTGGTCCACGCACCGTCGCCGAGCCTCGATCGGTCCACGCGCAGCCTCCTGAGCTCCGATCCGTCCACGCGCGGCGTCGAGCCGCGATCGGTCCACGCGCGGCCTCCTGAGCCCCAATCGGTCCACGCGTCGTCTCCTAAGCCCCGATCGGTCCGTGCGCCGTCTCCGAGCCCCGATCGGTCCACGCACCATCTCATGCTCTCCAATCGGTCCATGCGCCGCCTCCGGAGCCCTGATCGATCCACGCGAATCTCCTGAGCTCCGGTCGGTCCTCGTACCGTCTCCGAGCCCCGATCGGTCCACGCGTTGTCTCCTAGGCCCCGATCGGTCCACGCGCCTTCTCCGAGCACCGATCGGTTCACGCATCGTCTCCTAAGCCCCGATCGGTTAACGCGCCGTCTCCGAGCCCCGAACGGTCCACGCGCCGTCGCCGAACCCCAATTTGTCCACGCGTCGTCTCCGAGCCCCGATCGGTCCACGCGCCGTCGCCGAGCCATGATCGGTCCACGCGCGGCCTCCTGAGCCCCGATCGGTCCACGCGTCGTCTCCTAAGCCCCCATTGGTCCACGTGCCGTCTCCCAGCCCCGATCGCTCCACGCGCCGTCTTCGAGCCCCGATCGGTCCACGCATGGTCTCCTAAGCCCCAATCGGTTAACGCGCCGTCCCCGAGCCCCGACCGGTCCACGCGATGTCTCCTAAGCCCCGATCGGTCCACGCGCCGTCTCCGAGCGCCGATCGGTCCACGCGCGGTCTCCAAGCCTCGATCCGTACACGCGCCGTCTCCTAAGCCCCGATCGGTCCACGCGCCGTCTCCGAGCGCCGATCGGTCCACGCGCGGTCTCCAAGCCTCGATCCGTACACGCGCCGCTTCCTGAGCCCCGATCGGTCCACGCGTCGGCTCCTAAGCCTCGATAGGTCCACGCGCGGCCTCCTTAGCCCCGGTCGGTCCACGCGCCGTCTCCGAGCCGCGATCGGTCCACGCGCGGTCTCCTGAGCCCCGGTCAGTTCACGCGCCGTCTCCTGAGCCCCGATCGGTCCACGCGTCGTTCCCTAAGCCCCGATCGATCCACGCGCAGTCTCCAGAGCCGCGATCGGTCCACGCATCCCCTCCTGAGCCCCGGACGGTTCACACGCCGTCTCCGAGCCGCGATCGGTCCACGCATCGTCTCCTAAGCCCCGATCGGTTAACGTGCCGTCTCCGAGCCCCGATCGGTCCCCGCGCCGTCTCCTGAGCCCCGATGCGTCCACGCGCAGTCGCCGAGCCCCGATCGGTCCACGCCGGGTCTCCTGAGCCCCGATCGGTCCACGCGCCGTCTCCTAAGCCCCGATCGATCCACGCGCCGTCTCCGAGCGCCGCTCGGTTCACGCGCCGTCTCCTGTGCTCCGATCGTTCCACGCGCCCTCTCCGAGCCCCGATCGGTCCACGCGCCGTCTCCTGAGCCCCGATCGTTCCACACGCCGCCTCCTAAGCCCCGATCGGTCCAGGCGTCGTCTCCTAAGCCCCGACCGGTCCACGCGCCGTCTCCTGTGCTCCGATCGTTCCACGCGCCCTCTCCGAGCCCCGAACGGTCTACGCGCCGTCTCCTGAGCCCCGATCGTTCCAAACGCCGCCTCCTAAGCCCCGATCGGTCCAGGCGCCGTCTCCGGAGCCCCGATCGTTCCACGCGCCGTCTCCGAGCCCCGATCGATCCACGCGCCGCCTCCTGAGCCCCGATCGGTCCACGCGCCGTCGCCGAACCCCAATTGGTCCACGCGCAACCGCCTGAGCCCCAGTCGGTCCACGCACTGTGTCCGAGCCCCGATCGGTCCACGCGCCGTCTTCGAGCGCCGATCGGTCCACGCAACGTCTCCTAAGCCCCAATCGGTTAACGCGCGGTCTCCTGAGCCCCGATCGTTCTACGCACCGTCTCCGAGCCCCGATCCGTCCACGCGCAGTCGCCGAGCCCCGATCGGTTCACGCGCGGTCTCCTGAGCCCCAGTCGGTACACGCGCCGTCTCCGAGCGCCGATCGGTCCACGCGTAATCTCCTGATCTCCGATCGGTCCACGCGCCGTCTCCTAAGCCCCGATCGGTCCACGCGCCGTCTCCGAGCGCCGATCGGTTGACGTGCCATCTCCTGAGCCCCGATCGTTCCACGCGCCGTCTCCGAGCCCCGATCGGTCCACGCGCCGTCTCCTGAGCTCCGAACGGTCCACACCCCTTGTCCTGAGCCCCGATCGGCCGACGCGTCGTCTCCTAAGCCCCGACCGGTTCACGCGCCGTCTCCTGTGCACAGATCGAATCACGTGCCGTCTCCTAAGCCCCGAACGGTCCACACGTCGTCTCCTAAGCCCCAATCGGCCCACGCTTCGTCTCCTAAGCCCCGATCCGTTGGCGCGTCGTCTCCTGAGCCCCGATCAATTGACGCGTCTTCTCCTGAGCCCCGATCGTCCTCGCGCCGTCTCCTGAGCCCCGCTCGGTCCATGCGTCGTCTTCTTAGCCCCGATGCCACCACGCGCCGTCTCCTAAGCCCCGATCTGCCCACGGGCCGTTTCCGAGCTCCGATCGTTCCACACGCCGTCTCCAAGCCTCGATCCGTACACGCGCCGTCTCCGAGCCCCGATCGGTCCACGCGCCGTCTCCGGAGCCCCAATCGGTCCACGCGCCGTTTCCTGAGCCCCGATCGGTCCACGCGTCGTCTTCTAAGCCCAGATGCCTCCTTGCGCCGTCTCCCAACCACGATCGGTGCAGGCGCCGCTTCCTGAACCCCGATCGGTCCACGCGTTTTCTCCTAAGCCCCGATCGGTCCACGCGTCGTCTCCTCAGCCCCGATCGGTCGACGCGTCGTCTCCGAGCGCCGATCGGTGCACGCACCGTCTCCTGAACCCCGATCGTTCCACACGCCGCATCCTAAGCCCCGATCGCTCTAGGCGTCGTCTCCTAAGCCCCGACCGGTCCAGGCGCCGTCTCCTGAGCCCCGATCGTTCCACGCGCCGTCTCCGAGCCCCGTTCGGTCCACGCGCCGTCTCCTCAGCCCCGATCGGTCCACGCGTTGGCTCCTAAGCCTCGATAGGTCCACGCGCGGCCTCCTTAGCCCCGGTCGGTCCACGCGCCGTCTCCGAGCCCCGATCGGTCCACGCATCGTCACCTAAGATCCGATCGGTTAACGCACCGTCTCCCCGCCCCGATCGGTCCACGCGTCGTCTCCTGAGCCCCGATACATCCACGCGCAGTCGCCGAGCCCCGATCAGTCCACGCGCGGCCTCCTGAGCCCCAATCGGTCCACGGGTCGTCTCCGAAGCCCCGATCGGTCCACGCGTCGTCTCCGAGCCCCGATCGGTCCACGCGCCGTCGCCGAGCCACGATCGGTCCACGCGCGGCCTCCTGAGCCCCGATCGGCCCACGCGCCGTCGCCGAGCCGCGATCGGTTCACGCGCCGTCTCCTGAGCCCCGATCGGTCCACGCGTCGTTCCCTAAGCCCCGATCGATCCACGCGCAGTCTCCAGAGCCGCGATCGGTCCACGCATTCCCTCCTGAGCCCCGGACGGTCCACGCGCCGTCGCCGAACCCCGATCGGTCGACTCGCCGTCTTCGAGCGCCGATTGGTTAACGCGCCGTCTCCGCGCCGCGAACAGTCCACGCGCTCTCTCCTGAGCCCCGACCGGTCCACGCGTCGTCTCCTAAGCCCCAATCGGTCCAAGCGCCGCCTACGGAGCCCTGATCGATCCACGCGTCGTCTTCTAAGCCCCAATCGGTCCACGCGCCGCCTACGGAGCCCCGATCGATCCACGCGAATCTCCTGAGCTCCGGTCGGTCGACGCGCCGTCTCCGGAGCCCCGATCGGTCCACGCGTCGTCTCCTAAGCCCCGATTCGTCGACGCGTCGTCTCCTGAGCCCCGATCAATTGACGCGTCTTCTCCTGAGCCCCGATCGCTTCTCGTGCCGCCTCCTGAGCGCCGATCCGTCGAGGCGTCGTCTCCGGACCCCCGATCAATTGACGTGTCTTCTCCTGTGCCCCGATCGCTCCTCGCGCCGTCTCCTGAACCCCGCTCGGTCCATGCGTCGTCTTCTTAGCCCGGATGCCTCCACGCGCCGTCTCCGAGCCACGATCGGTCCAGGCGCCGTCTCCGGAGCCCCGATCGATCCACGCGCCGCCTCCTGAGCCCCGATCGGTCCACGCGCCGTCGCCGAACCCCAATTGGTCCACGCGCAACCGCCTGAGCCCCAGTCGGTCCACGCACTGTGTCCGAGCCCCGATCGGTTAACGCGCCGTCTTCGAGCGCCGATCGGTCCACGCAACGTCTCCTAAGCCCCAATCGGTTAACGCGCCGTCTCCTGAGCCCCGATCGTTCGACGCGTCGTCTCCTAAGCCCCGATCGGTCGACGCGTCGTCTCCTGAGCCCCAGTTGGTCCACGGGCCGTCTCCGAGCCCCGATCGATCCACGCGTCGTCTTGTAAGCCCAGATGCCTTCTCGCGCCGTCTCCGGCCCACGATCGGTCCAGGCGCCGCTTCCTGAGCCACGATCGGTCCACGCGCCTCCTCCGAGCACCGATCGGTGCACGCGCCGTCTCCTGAGCCCCGATCGGTCCACGCGCCGTCTCCTAAGCCCCGATCGGTCCACGCGCCGTCTCCGAGCGCCGATCGGTCCACGCGCGGTCTCCAAGCCTCGATCCGTACACGCGCCGTCTCCGAGCCCCGATCGGTCCACGCGTCGTCTCCGAGTACCGTTCGGTCCACGCGCCGTTTCCTGAGCCCCGATCGGTCCATCCGTCGTCTTTTAAGCCCCGATACCTCCACGCGCCGTCTCCGAGCCACGATCGGTCCAGGCGCCGTTTCCTGAGCCCCGATCGGTCCACGCGTCGGCTCCTAAGCCTCGATAGGTCCACGCGCGGCCTCCTTAGCCCCGGTCGGTCCACGCGCCGTCTCCGAGCCCCGATTCGTCGACGCGTCGTCTCCTGAGCCCCGATCAATTGACGCGTCTTCTCCTGAGCCCCGATCGCTTCTCGTGCCGCCTCCTGAGCCCCACTCCGTCGAGGCGTCGTCTCCGGAGCCCCGATCAATTGACGTGTCTTCTCCTGAGCCCCGATCGCTCCTCGCGCCGTCTCCTGAACCCCGCTCGGTCAATGCGTCGTCTTCTTAGCACGGATGCCTCCACGCGCCGTCTCCGAGCCACGATGGGTCCAGGCGCCGCTTCCTGCGCCCCGATCGGTCCACGCGCCGTCTCCTAAGCCCCAATCGGTCCACGCGGCGTCTCCGAGCGCCGATCATTTAACGCGCCGTCTCCTGCGACCCGATCGTTCCACGCGCCGTCTCCGAGCCCCGATCGGTCCGCGTGCCGCATTCTAAGCCACGGTCCATCCACGCGCCGTCTCCAAGCCCCGCTCCATCCACGCGTCGTCTCCTAAGCCCCGATCGGTCCACGCGCCGTCTCCGAGCCCCGATCGGTCCACGCGCCGTCTCCTGAACCCCGATCATTCCACGCGTCTTCTCCTAAGCCACGATCGGTCCACGCGCCGTCTCCGAGCCCCAGTCGGTCCACGCGCTGTCTCCGAGCACCGATCGGTCTACGCGTCGTCTCCGTGCCCCGATCGGTCCACGCGCCGTCGCCGAGCCATGATCGGTCCACGCGCGGCCTCCTGAGCCCCGATCGGTCCACGCGCCGTCGCCGAGCCGCGATCGGTCCACACGCGGCCTCCTGAGCCCCGGTCTGTTCACGCGCCGTACCCGAGCTCCAATCGGTCCACGCGCCGTCTCCGGAGCCCCGATCGATCCACGCGAGTCTCCTGAGCCCCAGTTGGTCCGCGCGCCGTCTCCTGAGCCCCGATTGTTCGACGCATCGTCTCTTGAGCCCCGATCGAACCACGCGTCGTCTCCTGAGCCCCGATCGCGCCACACGCCGTTTCCTGAGCCCCGATCGGTCCGTGCGCCGCTTCCACAACCCCGATCGGTCCACGCGTCACCTCCTGATCTCCGATCGGTCCACGCGCCGTCTCCTAAGCCCCGATCGGTCCACGCGCCGTCTCCGAGCGCCGATCGGTTGACGCGCCGTCTCCTGAGCCCCGATCGTTCCACGCGCCGTCTCCGAGCCCCGATCGGTCCACGCATCGTCTCCTCAGCCCCGATCGGCTAACGCGTCGACTCCGAGCCGCGATCGTTCCACGGGCCGTCCCCGATCCCCGATCGATCCACGCGCCGTTTCCGAGCCCCGATCGGTCCGCGCGCCGTCTCCTGAGCCCCGGTGGGTCCACGCGCCGCCTCCTGAGCCCCGATCGGTCAACGCATCGTCTCCTAAGCCCCGATACGTTCACACGCCGTGTCCGATCCCCGACCGGTCCGCGTGCCGCATTCTAAGCCGCGGTCCGTCCACGCGCCGTCTCCGAACACCGATCGGTCCACGCGCCGTCTCAAAGCGCCGATCATTTCACGCGCCGTCTCCTCAGCCCCGATCGTTCCACGCGCCGTCTCTGGGCACCGATCGGTCTACGCGCCGTCTCCTGAGCCCCAATCGGTCCACACGCTGTCTCGTGAGCCCCGATAGGTACACGCGTCGTGTCCTACGCCACGATCGGTCCAGGCGCCGCTTCCTGAGCCACGATCGGTCCACGCGTTGTCTCCTAGGCCCCGATCGTTCCACGCGCCGTCTCCGAGCCCCGAGCGGTCCACGCGCCGTCTCCTGAGCCCCAATCGGTCCACGCAGTGTCTCCTAAGCCCCAATCGGTCCACGTGCCGTCTCCTGAGCCCCGGTCGGTCGACTCGCCGTCTCCGAGCCCCGACCGGTCCACGCATCGTCTCCTGAGCCCCGATCGTTCCACGCGCCACCTCCTAAGCCCCGATTGGTCCAGGCGTCATCTCCTAAGCCCCGACCGGTCCACGCGCCGTCTCCTGAACCCCGGTCGGTTCACGCGCCATCTCCGAGCCCGATCGGTCCACGTATCGTCTCCTAAGCCCCCATCGGTTCACGCGCCGTCTCCGAGCCCCGATCGTTCCACGCGCCGCCTCCTAAGCCCCTATCGGTTCATGCGTCTTCTCCTGAGCCCCAATCGATCCTCGCGCCGTCTCCTGAGCCGCGATCTGTCCACGCGCGGCCTCCTGAGCCCCGGTCCGTTCACGCGCCGTATCCGAGCCCCAATCGGTCCACGCGCCGTCTCCTGAGCCCCGATCGGTCCACGCGCCGTCTCCGAGCCCCGATGGGTCCACGCACTGTCTCCTGATCCCCATGGGTCCACGCGGCGCCTCCGGTGCCCCGATCGATCCACGCGAGGATCCTGAGCCTAGATCAATCCACGCATCGTCTCCTAAGCCCTAATCGATTAACGCGCCGTCTCCGAGCCCCGATCGGTCCACGCGCCGTTTCCTGAACCCCGATACGTCCACGCGCAGTCGCCGAGGCCCGATCGGTCCACGCGCTCTCTCCTGAGCCCCGATAGGTACACGCGTCGTCTCCTACGCGCCGATCGTTCCACGCCCCGTCTCCGAGCCCCGAGCGGTCCACGCGCCGTCTCCTGAGCCCCAATCGGTCCACGCGCTGTCTCCTAAGCCCCGATCGGTCCAAGCGCCGTCTCCGAGCCCCGATCGGTCCACGCGTCGTGTTCTAAGCCCAGATCGGTCCACGCGTCGTCTCCTGAGCCCCGATCGGTCCACGCGTCGTCTCCTAAGCCCCGACCGGTCCACGCGCCGTTTCCTGAGGCCCGATCGATTCACGCGTCGTCTCCTGAGCCCCGATAGCTCCACGCGCCGTTTCCTGAGCCCCGATCGGTCCACGCGTCGTCTCCTGATCTCCGATCGGTTCACGCGCCGTCTCCTGAGCCCGGATCGGTCCACGCGTCGTCCCCGAATCCCCGATCCGTACACGCGTCGTCTCCGAGCCTAGATCGGTCCACGCGCTGTCGCCGAGCCCCGATCGGTCCAGGCGTGGCCTCCTAAGCCCCGAACGGTCCACGCGCCGTCTCCGAGTCCCGATCGGTCCACGCGCCGTTTCCTAAGCCCCAATCTGTCCACGCGGCGTCTCCGAGTGCCATTCGGTTCACGCGCCGTCTCCTGAGCCCCAGTCCGTCCACGCGCTGGCGCCGAGCCGCGATCGGTCCACGCGCGGCCTCCTGAGCCCCAATCGCTCCACGCACCGTCTCCTAATCCCCGATCGTTTCACACGCCGCCTCCGAAGCCCCGATAGATCCACGCGAGTCTCCTAAGCCCCGATCGGTTCACGCATCGGCTCCTGAGCCCCGATCGGTGTATGTGTCGTCTTCGAGCACCGATCGATCCACCCGCCGTTTCCTGGGTGCCGATCGGTCCACTCGTCCTCTCCTAAGGCCCGATCCGTCGACGCGTCATCTTCTGAGACCCGATCGATCGACGCGTCTTCTCCTGAGCCCCGATCGATCGACGCGTCTTCTCCTGAGCCCCGATCGGTCCACGCGCCGTCTCCTAAGTCCCGATCGCTCCACGCACCGTCTCCTAATCCCCGATCGGTTCACACGCCGCCTCCGAAGCCCCGATAGATCCACGCGAATCTCCTAAGCCCCGACCGGTCCACGCGCTGTCTCCTTAGCCCCGATCGGTCCACGAGTCGTCTCCAAAGCCCCGACCGGTCCACGCGCCGTTTCCTGAGGCCCGATCGATTCACGCGTCGTCTCCTGAGCCGCGATAGCTCCACGCGTCGTCTCCTAAGCCCCGACCGGTCCACGCGCCGTCTCCCAAGCCCCGATCGGTCCACGCGCCGTCTCCGAGCGCCGATCGGTTCACGCGCTGTCTCCGAGCCCCGATCGGTCCACGCGCTGGCGCCGAGCCGCGATCGGCCCACGTGCGGCCTCCTGAGCCCCAATCGGTCCACGCGCCGTCTCCGAGCGCCGATCGGTTCATGCGTCGTCTCCTGAGCCCCGATCGTTTCACGCGCCGTCTCCGAGCCCCGATCGGTCCACGCGCCGTCTCCTAAGCCCCGATCCATCCACGCGCCTTCTCCTAAGCCCCGATGGTTCCACGCACCGTGTCCGATCCCCGATCGGTCCACGCGCCGTCTCCTGAGCCCCGATCGGTCTACGCGCCGTCTCCTGAGCCACGATGCGTTCACGCGTCGTCTCCTGAGCCCCGATCGTTCCACGCGTCGTCTCCTAAGCCCGGATCGGTCCACGCGTCGCCTCCTGAGCCCCGATCGGTCGACGGGTCCTCTCCTAAGCCCCGATCGGTCCACGCGTCTCCTCCTGAGCCCCGATCAGTCCACGCGTCGTCTCCTAAGCCCCGATACGTCCACACGCCGTCTCCGAGTCGCGATGGGTCCACGCGTCGCCTCCTGAGCTCCGATCGATCCACGCGATTCTCCTGAGCCCCGGTCGGTCCACGCGCCGTCTCCTGAGCCCGGATCGTTCCACGCGTCGTCTCCTGAGCCCCGATCGGTCCACGCGCCGTCTCCTGAGCCCCGATACGTCTACGCGCAGTCGCCGAGCCCCGATCAGTCCACGCGCGGCCTCCTGAGCCCCGGTCGGTTCACGCGCCGTCTCCTAAGCCCCGATCGGTCCACGCGCCGTCTCCGAGCGCCGATCGGTTCACGCGCCGTCTCCTGAGCCCTGATCCGTCCACGCGCGGCGTCGAGCCGCGATCGGTCCACGCGCGGCCTCCTGAGCCCCAATCGGTCCACGCGTCGTCTCCTAAGCGCCGATCGGTTCACGCGCCGTCTCCGAGCCCCGAGCGGTCCACGCGCCGTCTCCTGAGCCCCAATCGGTCCACGCGCTGTCTCCTAAGCCCCGATCGGTCCAAGCGCCGTCTCCGAGCCCCGATCGGTCCACGCGTCGTCTTCTAAGCCCAGATGCCCCAACGCGCCGTCCCCGAGCCACGATCGGTCCAGGCGCCATTTCCTAAGCCCCGATCGGTCGATGCGTCCTCTGCTAAACCCCGATCGGTCCACGCGTCGTCTCCTGAGCCCCGATCGGTCCACGCGTCGTCTCCTGAGCCCCGATCGATCCACGCGATTCTCCTGAGCCCCGGTCGGTCCACGCGCCGTCTCCTGAGCCCGGATCGTTCCACGCGTCGTCTCCTGAGCCCCGATCGGTCCACGCGCCGTCTCCTGAGCCCCGATCGGTCCACGCGTCGTCTTCTAAGCCCAGATGCCCCAACGCGCCGTCCCCGAGCCACGATCGGTCCAGGCGCCATTTCCTAAGCCCCGATCGGTCGATGCGTCGTCTCCTAAGCCCCGATACGTCCACACGCCGTCTCCGAGTCGCGATGGGTCCACGCGTCGCCTCCTGAGCTCCGATCGATCCACGCGATTCTCCTGAGCCCCGGTCGGTCCACGCGCCGTCTCCTGAGCCCGGATCGTTCCACGCGTCGTCTCCTGAGCCCCGATCGGTCCACGCGCCGTCTCCTGAGCCCCGATACGTCTACGCGCAGTCGCCGAGCCCCGATCAGTCCACGCGCGGCCTCCTGAGCCCCGGTCGGTTCACGCGCCGTCTCCTAAGCCCCGATCGGTCCACGCGCCGTCTCCGAGCGCCGATCGGTTCACGCGCCGTCTCCTGAGCCCTGATCCGTCCACGCGCGGCGTCGAGCCGCGATCGGTCCACGCGCGGCCTCCTGAGCCCCAATCGGTCCACGCGTCGTCTCCTAAGCGCCGATCGGTTCACGCGCCGTCTCCGAGCCCCGAGCGGTCCACGCGCCGTCTCCTGAGCCCCAATCGGTCCACGCGCTGTCTCCTAAGCCCCGATCGGTCCAAGCGCCGTCTCCGAGCCCCGATCGGTCCACGCGTCGTCTTCTAAGCCCAGATGCCCCAACGCGCCGTCCCCGAGCCACGATCGGTCCAGGCGCCATTTCCTAAGCCCCGATCGGTCGATGCGTCCTCTGCTAAACCCCGATCGGTCCACGCGTCGTCTCCTGAGCCCCGATCGGTCCACGCGTCGTCTCCTGAGCCCCGATCGGTCCATGCGTCGTCTCCTAAGCCCCGACCGGTCCACGCGCCGTTTCCTGAGGCCCGATCGATTCACGCGTCGTCTCCTGAGCCCCGATAGCTCCACGCGCCGTTTCCTGAGCCCCGATCGGTCCACGCGTCGTCTCCTGATCTCCGATCGGTTCACGCGCCGTCTCCTAAGCCCCGATCGGTCCACGCGCCGTCTCCCAAGCCCCGATCGGTCCACGCGTCGTCTCCGAGCCTCGATCGGTCCACGCGCCGTCGCCGAGCCCCGATCGGTCCAGGCGTGGCCTCCTGAGCCCCGATCGGTCGATGCGTCCTCTGCTAAACCCCGATCGGTCCACGCGTCGTCTCCTGAGCCCCGATCGGTCCACGCGTCGTCTCCTGAGCCCCGATCGGTCCATGCGTCGTCTCCTAAGCCCCGACCGGTCCACGCGCCGTTTCCTGAGGCCCGATCGATTCACGCGTCGTCTCCTGAGCCCCGATAGCTCCACGCGCCGTTTCCTGAGCCCCGATCGGTCCACGCGTCGTCTCCTGATCTCCGATCGGTTCACGCGCCGTCTCCTAAGCCCCGATCGGTCCACGCGCCGTCTCCCAAGCCCCGATCGGTCCACGCGTCGTCTCCAAGCCTCGATCGGTCCACGCGCCGTCGCCGAGCCCCGATCGGTCCAGGCGTGGCCTCCTGAGCCCCGGTCGGTCCACGCGCCGTCGCCGAGCCCCGATCGGTCCGCGCATCGTCTCCTAAGCCCCGATCGGTCCACGCGCCGTCTCCGAGCGCCGATCGGTTCACGCGCCTTCTCCTGAGCCCCGATCGATCCACGCGAGTCTCCTGAGCCCCGGCCGGTCCACGCGCCGTTTCCTGAGCCCCGATGCGTCGACGCGTCCTCTCCTGAGCCCCGATCAATTGACGCGTCTTCTCCTGAGCCCCGATCGGTCCACGCGCCGTCTCCTAAGCCCCGATCCGTCCACGCGCCTTCTCCTAAGCCCCGATGGTTCCACGCACCGTGTCCGAGCCCCGATCGGTCCACGCGCCGTCTCCTGAGCCCCGATCGGTCTACGCGCCGTCTCCTGAGCCCCGATGCGTTCAAGCGTCGTCTCCTGAGCCCCGATCGTTCCACGCGTCGTCTCCTGAGCCCGGATCGGTCCACGCGCCGTGTCCTGAGCCTCGGTCGGACGACGCGTCCTCTGCTAAAGCTCGATGGGTCCACGCGTCGTCTCCTGAGACCCGATCGATCCACGCGTCTTCTCCTGAGTCCCGATCGCTCCGCGCGCCATCTCCTAAGCCCCGATCGCTCCACGCACCGTGTCCTAATCCCCGTTCGGTTCACACGCCGCCTCCGGAGCCCCGACCGGTCCACGCGCTGTCTCCTGGGCCCCGATCCGTACACGCGTCGCCTCCGAGCCCCGATGGGTCCACGCGCCGTAGCCGAGCCTCGAACGGTCCACGCGCATCCTGCTGAGACCCGGTCGGTTCACGCGCCGTCTCCGAACCGTGATCGGTTCACGCATCGTCTTCTAAGCCCCGATCGGTTAACGCGCCGTCTCCGAGCCCCGATCGGTCCACGCGCCGTCTCCTGAGCCCCCATCGGTCTACTCGTCGTCTCCTAAGCCCCGATACGTCCACAGCCAGTGTCCGAGCACCGATCGGTCCACGCGCCGTCTCCTCAGCCCCGATCCGTACACGCTTCGTCTCCGAGCCCCGATCGGTCCACCCGCCGTCGCCGAACCCCGATTGGTCCCCGCGCGGCCGTCTGATCACCAATCGGTCCACGCGCTGTCTCGTGAGCCCCGATCGGTCTACGCGTCGTCTCCTAAGCCCCGATCGGTCCACGCGTCGTCTCCTAAGCGCCGATCGGTCCACGCGCCGTCTCCGAGCCGCGATCGGTCCACGCACCATCTCCTGATCCCCGATCGGTCCACGTGCCGCCTCCGGAGCCCCGATGGATCTACGCGAGTCTCCTAAGCCCCGACCCGTCCACGCGCCGTCTCCTGAGCCCCGATCGGTCAACGCGCCGTCTCCTGAGCCCCGATGCTTCCACGCGCCGTCTCCGAGCCACGATCGGACCAGGCGCCGCTTCCTGAGCCCCGATCGGTCCACGCGCCGTCTCCTAAGCCCCAATCGGTCCACGCGCCGTCTCCTGAGCCCCGATCGGTCCACGCGTCGACTTCGAGCACCGATCGATCCACGCGCCGTTTCCTGGGCCCCGATCGGTCCACTCGTCGACGCCGGAGCCCCGATCGGTATACGCACCGTCTCCCAGCCCCGATCGGTCGACGGGTCGTCTCCTGAGCCCCGGTCAATTGAAGCGTCTTCTCCTGAGCTCCGATCGCTCCTTGCGCCGTCTCCTGAGCCCCGCTCGCTCCATACGTCGTCTTCTTAGCCCCGATGCCTCCACGCGCCGTCTCCGAGCCATGGTCGGTCCAGGCACCGCTTCCTGAGCACCGATCGGTCCACGCGTCGTGTCCTAAGCCCCGATCGGTCCACGCGCCGTCTCCTGAGCCCTGCTCGGTCGACGCGTCCTCTGCTAAACCCCGATCGGTCCACGCGTCGTCTCCCGAGCCCCGATCGGGCGACGGGTCTTCTCCTAAGCCCCGATCGGTCCACGCGCCTTCTCCTGAGCCCCGATCCGTCCACGCGTCGTCTCCTAAGCCCCGATACGTCCACGCATCGTCTCCGAGCACCGATCTTTCCACGCACCGTCTCCGAGCCCCGATCGGTCCACGCGCCGTCTCCTGAGCCCCGATCGTTCCACGCACCGTCTCCGAGCGCCGATCGGTTCACGCGCCGTTTGCTGAGCCTCGATCGGTCCACGCCTCGTCTCCTAAGCCCCGATCGGGTAACGCGCGATCTCCGAGCCCCGATCGGTCCACGCGCCGTCGCCGAGCCGCGATCGGTCCACGCGCGGCCTCCTAAGCCCCGATCGGTCCACGCGCCGTCGCCGAACCCCAATTGGTCCACGCGCAAGCGCCTGAGCCCCAGTCGGTCCACGCGCTGTCTCCGAGCACCGATCGGTCCACGCACGGCCTCCTGAGCCCCGATCGGTCCACGCGCCGTCGCCGAGCCGCGATCGGTCCACGCGCGGTCTCCTGAGCCCCGGTCGGTTCACGCGCCGTCTCCTGAGCCCCGATCGGTCCACGCGCTTTCTCCGAGCGCCGATCGGTTAACGCGGCGTCTCCGAGCCCCGATCAGTCCACGCGCTGTCTCCTGAGCCCCAATCGGTCTAGGCGTCGTCTTCTAAGCTCCGATCGGTCCACGCGCCGTCTCCGAGCCCCCATCAGTCCACGCATCATCTTCTGCTCCACAATCGGTCCACGCGCCGCCTCCGGAGCCCCCATTGGTCCACGCGCAACCGCCTGAGCCCCAGTCGGTCCACGCGCTGTCTTCGAGCCCCGATCAGTCCACACGTCGTCTCCGAGCCATGATCGGTCCACGCATCGTCTCCCCGCCCCGATCGGTCCACGCGCCGTCTCCTGAGGCCTGATCCGTCCACGCGCGGCGCCGAGCCGCGATCGGTCCACGCGCGGCCTCCTGAGCCCCAATCGGTCCACGCGTCGTCTCCTAAGCCCCGATCCGTCGCAGCGTCGTCCCCTGAGCCCCGATCAATTGACGCGTCTTCTCCTGAGCCCCGATCGCTTCTCGTGCCGCCTCCTGAGCCCCACTCCGTCGAGGCGTCGTCTCCGGAGCCCCGAACAATTGACGTGTCTTCTCCTGAGCCCCGATCGCTCCTCGCGCCGTCTCCTGAACCCCGCTCGGTCAATGCGTCGTCTTCTTAGCACGGATGCCTCCACGCGCCGTCTCCGAGCCACGATGGGTCCAGGCGCCGCTTCCTGCGCCCCGATCGGTCCACGCGCCGTCTCCTAAGCCCCAATCGGTCCACGCGGCGTCTCCGAGCGCCGATCATTTAACGCGCCGTCTCCTGCGACCCGATCGTTCCACGCGCCGTCTCCCAGTCCCGATCGGTCCGCGTGCCGCATTCTAAGCCACGGTCCATCCACGCGCCGTCTCCGAGCCCCGCTCCATCCACGCGTCGTCTCCTAAGCCCCGATCGGTCCACGCGCCGTCTCCTAAGCCCCGATTGATCCACGCGCCGTCTCCCAGCCCCGATCGATCCACGCGCCGTCTCCTAAGCCCCGATCGGTTCACGCGCCGTCTCCGGAGCCCCGGTAGATCGACGCGAGTCTCCTAAGCCTCGACCGGTCAACGCGCCGTCCCCTGAGCCCCGATCGATCCACGCGCCGTCTCCGAGCCCCAGTCGGTCCACGCGCTGTCTCCGAGCACCGATCGGTCCACGCACCGTCGCGTAAGCCCCAATCGGTCTACGCGCCGTCTCAGAGCGCCGATCATTTCACGCGCCGTCTCCTGAGCCCCGATCATTCCACGCCCCGCCTCCGAGCCCCGATCGGTCCACGCGCCTTCTCCTCAGCCCCGATCGGTCCACGCGCCGTCTCGGAGAACCGATCGGTCCACGCGCCGTCTCCTAAGCCCCGATCGGTCCACCCGCCGTTTCCGAGCCCCGATCAGTCCATGCGTCGTCTCCGAGCCCCGTTCGGTCCACGCGCCGTCGCCGAGCCATGATCGTTCCACGCGCGGCCTCCAGAGCCCCGATCGGTACACGCGCCGTCGCCGAGCCGCGATCGGTCCACGCGCCGTCGCCCAACCCGCCGAACCCCAATTGGTCCACGCGCAACCTCCTGAGCCCCAGTCGGTCCACGCGCCATCTCCTGAGCCCCGATCGGTCCACGCATCGTCTTCTAAGCCCCGATACGTCCACACGCCGTCTCCGATCCCCGACCGGTCCGCGTGCCGCATTCTAAGCCGCGGTCCGTCCACGCGCAGTCTTCGATCACCGATCGGTCCACGCGCCGTCTCCTGAGCCCCGATCGGTCCACGCGCCGTTTCCGAGCCCCGATCGGTCCACGCGTCGTCTCCTCAGCCCCGATCGGTCGACGCGTCGTCTCCTGAGCCCCGATCGATCTACGCGTCGTCTCCTCAGCCCCGATCGCTCCACGCGCCGTCTCCGAGCGCCGATCGGTGCACGCGCCGTCTCCTGAGCCCCGGTCGGTTCACGCGCCGTCTCCGAGCCCCGATCGATCCACGCGTCTTCTTGTAAACCCAGATGCCTCCTCGCATCGTCTCTTAAGCCCCGATCGGTTAACGCGCCGTCTCCGAGCCCCGATCGATCCACGCGCCGTCGCCGAACCCCAATTGGTCCACGCGCCACCGCCTGAGCCCCAGTCCGTCCACGCGCGGCCTCCTGAGCCCCGATCGGTCGACGCCTCGTCTCCTGAGCCCCGATCGATCCACGCGTCGTCTCCTGAGCCCCGATCGCTCCAGGCGCCGTTTTCTGAGCACCGTTCGATCCGCGCGTCGTCTTCAAAGCCCCGATGCCTCCACGCGCCGTCTCCGAGCCACGATCGGTCCTAGCGCCGCTTCCAGAGCCCTATCGGTCCACGCGTCCTCTCCTGATCTCCTACTCGTCCACGCGCAACCGCCTGAGCCCCAGTCGGTCCACGCACTGTCTCCGAGCCCCGATCGGTCCACGCGCCGTCTTCGAGCCCCGATCGGTCCACGCAACGTCTCCTAAGCCCCAATCGGTTAACGCGCCGTCTCCTGAGCCCCGATCGTTCTACGCGCCGTCTCCGAGCCCCAATCCGTCCACGCGCAGTCGCCGAGCCCCGATCGGTTCACGCGCGGTCTCCTGAGCCCCAGTCGGTACACGCGCTGTCTCCCAGCCCCGATCGGTCCACGCATCGTCTCCTAAGCCCCGCTCGGTTAACGCGTCGTTTCGGAGCCCCGATCGGTCTACGCGCCGTCTCCTGAGCCCCGATCGGTCCACGCGCCGTCTCCTGAGCCCCGATCGCTCCACGCGCCGTCTCCTGAGCTCTGATCGGTCCACGATTCGTCTCCTAAGCCCCGATCGCTCCACGCGCCGTCTCCTGAGCCCGATCGGTCCAGGCATCGTCTCCTGAGCCCCGATCGGTTCACGCGCCGTCTCCTGAGGCCCGATCGTTCCACGCGCCGTCTCCGACCACCGATCGGTCCACGCGCCGTCTCATAAGCCCCGATCGGACCACGCGCCTTCTCCTCAGCCCCGATCGGTCCACGCGCCGTCTCGGAGCACCGATTGGTCCACGCGCCGCCTCCTGAGCCCCGATCGCTCCACGCGCCGTCTCCTGAGCTCTGATCGGTCCACGATTCGTCTCCTAAGCCCCGATCGCTCCACGCGCCGTGTCCAGAGCCCGATCGGTCCAGGCATCGTCTCCTGAGCCCCGGTTGGTTCACGCGCCGTATCCGAGCCCCTATCGCTCCACGCGTCGTCTCCGAGCCCCGATCGGTCCACGCGCCGTCGCCGAGCCATGATCGCTCCACGCCCGGCCTCCTGAGCCCCGATCGGTCCACGCGCCGTCTCCAAGCCCCGATCCGTCGCCGCGTCGTGTCCTGAGCCCCGATCAATTGACGCGTTTTCTCCTGAGCCCCGATCGCTCCTCGCGCCGTCTCCTGAACCCCGATCATTCCACACGTCTTCTCCTAAGCCACGATCGGTCCACGCGCCGTCTCCGAGCCCCAGTCGGTCCACGCGCTGTCTCCGAGCACCGATCGGTCTACGCGTCGTCTCCGTGCCCCGATCGGTCCACGCGCCGTCGCCGAGCCATGATCGGTCCACGCGCGGCCTCCTGAGCCCCGATCGCGCCACACGCCGTTTCCTAAGCCCCGATCGGTCCACGCGTCGTCTTCAAAGCCGCGATGCCTCCACGCGCCGTCTCCGAGCCACGATCGATCCGTGCGCCGCTTCCACAACCCCGATCGGTCCACGCGTCACCTCCTGATCTCCGATCGTTCCACGCGCCGTCTCCGAGCCCCGATCAGTCCCCGCGCCGTCTCCTAAGCCCCGTTCGGACCAAGCGCCTTCTCGTAAACCCCGGTCGGTCCACGCGCCGTCTCCGAGCCCCGATCGGTCCACGCATCGTCTTCTAAGCCCCGATCGGCTAACGCGTCGACTCCGAGCCGCGATCGTTCCACGCGCCGTCCCCGATCCCCGATCGATCCACGCGCCGTCTCCGAGCGCCGATCAGTTCATGCGCCGTCACCCGAGCCCCGATCGTTCCACACGCCGTCTCCGAGCCCCGATCGGTCCACGCTTCGTCTCCTGAGCCCGGTTCGTTCCACGCGTCGTCTCCTGATCCCCGATCCGTAATCGCGTCGTCTCCGAGCCTCGATCGGTCCACACGCCGTGTCCGATCCCCGATCGGTCCGCGCGGCGTCTCCGGAGCCCCGATCGATCCACGCGAGTCTCCTGAGCCCCGGTCGGTCCGCGCGCCGTCATCTGAGCCCCGATCGGTCGACGCGTCGTCTCCGAGACTCGATCGGTCCACGCACTGTCTCCCAGCGCCGATCGGTTCACGCGCCGTCTCCTGAGCCCCGATCATTCCACGCGCCGTCTCCGAGCCCCGATCGGTCCACGCGTCGTCTCCTGAGCCTCGATCGCTCCACGCGCCGTTTTCTGAGCACCGTTCGGTCCACGCGTCGTCTTCAAAGCCCCGATGCTTCCACGCGCCGTCTCCGAGCTACGATCGGTCCGTGCGCCGCTTCCAGAGCACTATCAGTCCACGCGTCGTCTCCTGATCTCCGATCGAACGACGCGCCATCTCCTAAGCCCCGATCGGTCCACGCACCGTCTCCGAGCGCCGATCGGTTCACGCGCCGTCTCCTGAGCCCCGATCATTCCACGCGCTGTCTCCGAGCCCCGATCGGTCCACGCGTTGTCTCCTTAGCCCCGATCGGTCCACGCGCCGTCTCCGAGCGCCGAGCGGTCCACGCGCCTTCGCCGAACCCCAAATGGTCCACGCGCAACCGCCTGAGCCCCGATCGGTCCACGCGTCGTCTCCGAGCACCGATTGGTCCACGCGCCGTCGCCGAGGCATGATCGGTCCACGCGTGGCCTCCTGAGCCCCGATCGGTCCTCGCGCCGTCGCCGAGCCGCGATCGTTCCACGCGCGGCCTCCTGAGCCCCGATCGGTCCACGCGTCATCACCGAGCCGCGATCGGTCCACGCGCGACCTCCTGAGCCCGGTTGGTTCACGCGTCGTCTCCGAGCGCCGATCGGTCCACGCGCCGTCGCCGAGCCATGATCGGTCCACGCGGGGCTCCTGAGCCCCGGTCGGTTCACGCGCCGTCTTCGAGCCCCGATCGATCCACGCGTCGTCTTCTAAGCCCAGATGCCTCCTCGCGCCGTCTCCGAGCCCCGATCGGTCCACGCGTCGTCTCCGAGCCCCGATCGGCCCACGCGACGTCGCCGGGCCGCGAACGGTCCACGCGCGGCCTCCTGAGCCCCGGTTGGTTCAAGCGCCGTATCCGAGCCCCAATCGGTCCACGCAAGGTCTCCTGAGCTCCGATCGGTCCACGCGACGTCTCCTGATCTCCGATCGGTCCACACGCCATCTCCTAAGCCCCGATCATTCCACGCGCCATCTCCGAGCCCCGATCGGTCCACGCGCCGTCTCATAAGCCCCGATCGGACCACGCGCCTTCTCCTCAGCCCCGATCGGTCCACGCGCCGTCTCCGATCGCCGATTAGTTCACGCGCCGTCTCCTGAGCCCCGATCGCTCCACGCTCCGTCTCCCAGCCCCGATCGGTCCACGCGCCGTCTCCTGAGCCCGGATCGGTCCACGCGCCGTCGCCGAACCCCAATTGGTCCACGCGCCACCGCCTGTGCCCCAGTCGGTCCACGCGCTGTCTCCGAGCCCAGATCGGTCCACGCGCCGTCTCCGAGCGCCGATCGGTCCACGCGCCTTCTCCTGAGCCCCGATCGGTCCACGCGCCGTCTCCGAGCGCCGATCATTTCACGTGACGTCTCCTGAGCCCTGATCGTTCCAAGTGCCGTCTTCGAGCCCCGAGCGGTCCACGCGCCGTCTCCTGAGCCCCAATCGATCCACGCGCAGCCTCCTGAGCCCCGATCGGTCCACGCGCCGTCTCCGAGCCCCGATCGGTCCACGCATCGTCTTCTAAGCCCCGATCGGCTAACGCGTCGACTCCGAGCCGCGATCGTTCCACGCGCCGTCCCCGATCCCCGATCGATCCACGCGCCGTCTCCGAGCGCCGATCAGTTCATGCGCCGTCACCCGAGCCCCGATCGTTCCACACGCCGTCTCCGAGCCCCGATCGGTCCACGCTTCGTCTCCTGAGCCCGGTTCGTTCCACGCGTCGTCTCCTGATCCCCGATCCGTAATCGCGTCGTCTCCGAGCCTCGATCGGTCCACACGCCGTGTCCGATCCCCGATCGGTCCGCGCGGCGTCTCCGGAGCCCCGATCGATCCACGCGAGTCTCCTGAGCCCCGGTCGGTCCGCGCGCCGTCATCTGAGCCCCGATCGGTCGACGCGTCGTCTCCGAGACTCGATCGGTCCACGCACTGTCTCCCAGCGCCGATCGGTTCACGCGCCGTCTCCTGAGCCCCGATCATTCCACGCGCCGTCTCCGAGCCCCGATCGGTCCACGCGTCGTCTCCTGAGCCTCGATCGCTCCACGCGCCGTTTTCTGAGCACCGTTCGGTCCACGCGTCGTCTTCAAAGCCCCGATGCTTCCACGCGCCGTCTCCGAGCTACGATCGGTCCGTGCGCCGCTTCCAGAGCACTATCAGTCCACGCGTCGTCTCCTGATCTCCGATCGGTCGACGCGCCATCTCCTAAGCCCCGATCGGTCCACGCACCGTCTCCGAGCGCCGATCGGTTCACGCGCCGTCTCCTGAGCCCCGATCATTCCACGCGCTGTCTCCGAGCCCCGATCGGTCCACGCGTTGTCTCCTTAGCCCCGATCGGTCCACGCGCCGTCTCCGAGCGCCGAGCGGTCCACGCGCCTTCGCCGAACCCCAAATGGTCCACGCGCAACCGCCTGAGCCCCGATCGGTCCACGCGTCGTCTCCGAGCACCGATTGGTCCACGCGCCGTCGCCGAGGCATGATCGGTCCACGCGTGGCCTCCTGAGCCCCGATCGGTCCACGCGCCGTCGCCGAGCCGCGATCGTTCCACGCGCGGCCTCCTGAGCCCCGATCGGTCCACGCGTCATCACCGAGCCGCGATCGGTCCACGCGCGACCTCCTGAGCCCGGTTGGTTCACGCGTCGTCTCCGAGCGCCGATCGGTCCACGCGCCGTCGCCGAGCCATGATCGGTCCACGCGGGGCTCCTGAGCCCCGGTCGGTTCACGCGCCGTCTTCGAGCCCCGATCGATCCACGCGTCGTCTTCTAAGCCCAGATGCCTCCTCGCGCCGTCTCCGAGCCCCGATCGGTCCACGCGTCGTCTCCGAGCCCCGATCGGCCCACGCGACGTCGCCGGGCCGCGAACGGTCCACGCGCGGCCTCCTGAGCCCCGGTTGGTTCAAGCGCCGTATCCGAGCCCCAATCGGTCCACGCAAGGTCTCCTGAGCTCCGATCGGTCCACGCGACGTCTCCTGATCTCCGATCGGTCCACACGCCATCTCCTAAGCCCCGATCATTCCACGCGCCATCTCCGAGCCTCGATCGGTCCACGCGCCGTCTCATAAGCCCCGATCGGACCACGCGCCTTCTCCTCAGCCCCGATCGGTCCACGCGCCGTCTCCGAGCGCCGATTAGTTCACGCGCCGTCTCCTGAGCCCCGATCGCTCCACGCTCCGTCTCCCAGCCCCGATCGGTCCACGCGCCGTCTCCGAGCGCCGATCATTTCACTTGACGTCTCCTGTGCCCTGATCGTTCCACGCGCCGTCTTCGAGCCCCGAGCGTTCCACGCGCCGTTTCCTGATCCCCAATCGATCCACGCGCAGCCTCCTGAGCCCCGATCGATCCACGCGTCGTCTTCTAAGCCCCAATCGGTCGACGCGCCGTCTCCGGAGCCCCAGTCGGTACACGCGCTGTCTCCGAGCCCCGATCGGTCCCCGCATAGTCTCCTAAGCCCCGCTCGGTTAACGCGTCGTCTCGGAGCCCCGATCGGTCCAGACGCCGCTTCCTGAGCACCGACCGGTCCACGCGTCGTCTCCTGAGCCCCGATCGGTCGACGGGTCCCCTCCTAAGCCCCGATCGGTCCACGCGCCTTCTCCTGAGCCCCGATCGGTCCACGCGCCGTCTCCGAGCGCCGATCATTTCACGTGACGTCTCCTGAGCCCTGATCGTTCCACGCGCCGTCTTCGAGCCCCGAGCGTTCCACGCGCCGTCTCGTGAGCCCCGGTCGGTCCACGCGCCGTCTCCTGAGCCGCGATCGGTCCACGCGTCGTCTCCTAAGCCCCGATCGGCCCACGCGTCGTCTGCTAAGCCCCGATCCGTCGACGCGTCGTCTCCTGAGCCACGATCAATTGACGCGTCTTCTCCTGAGCCCGATCGCTCCTCGCGCCGTCTCCTGAGCCCCGATCGGTCCACGCGTCGTGTCCGAGCTCCGATCGGTCCATACGCCTTTTCCTGAGGCCCGATCGGTCCATGCGTCGTCTTCTTAGTCCCGATGCCTCCACGCGCCGTCTCCTGAGCCCCGATCGGTCCACGCGTCGTCTCCTGACCCCCGATCGGTCCACGCGCCGTCTTCTGAGCCCCGATCGGTCCACGCGCCGTCGCCGAACCCCAATTGGTCCACGCGAAACCGCCTGAGCCCCAGTCGGTCCACGCGCAGTCTCCGAGCCCCGATCGGTCCATGTGCCGTCTCCCAGCCCCGATCGGTCCACGCGCCGTCTCCTAATCCCCAATCTGTCCACGACCCGTCTCCGGGACCCGATCGGTGCACGCGCCGTCTCCTAAGCCCCGTTCGGGCCACGCGCCGTCGCCGAACACCAATTGGTCCACGCGAAACCGCCTGAGCCCCAGTCGGTCCACGCGCTGTCTCCGAGCCCCGATCGATCCACGCGTCGTCTCCGAGCCCCGATCGGTCCACGCGCCGTCGCCGAGTCATGATCTGTCCACGCGCGGCCTCCTGAGACCCGATCGGTCCACGCGCCGTCGCCGAGCCGCGATCGGTCCACGCGCGACCTCCTGAGCCCCGATTGGTTCACGCGCCGTATCCGAGCCCCAATCGGTCCACGCGCTGTCTCCGAGCCCTGATCGGTCCACGCGTCGTCTCCGAGCCCCGATCGGTCTACGCGCCGTCGCCAAACCCCAATTGGTCCACGCGGAACCGCCTGAGCCCCAGTCGGTCCACGCACTGTCTCCGAGCCCCGATCGGTCCACGCGCCGTCGCCGAGCCATGATCGGCCCACGCGAGGCTCCTGAGCCCCGATCAGTCCACGCGCCGTCTCCTAAGCCCGGATCGTTCCACGCGCCGTCCTCGAGCCCCGATCGGTCCACGCGCCGTCTCCTGAGCCCGGATCGGTCCACGCGATGTCTCCCAGCCCCGATCGGTCCACGCGTCGTCTCCTAAGCCCCGATCCGTCGCCGCGTCGTCTCCTGAGCCCCGATCAATTGACGCGGCTTCTCCAGAGCCCCGATCGCTCCTCGCGCCGTCTCCTGAGCCCCGCTCGGTCCATGCGTCGTCTTCTTAGCCCCGATGCCTCCACGCGTCGTCTCCTGAGCCCCGGCCGGTCCGCGCGCCGTCTTCTGAGCCCCGAACGGACGACGCGTCGTCTCCTGAGCCCCGATCGATCCACGCGCCGTCTCCTAAGCCCCGATCGGTGCACGCGCCGTCTCCGAGCGCCGATCGGTTCGCGCGCCGTCTCCTGAGCCCCGATCATTCCACGCGATGTCTCCCAGCCCCGTTCGGTCCACGAGCCGTTTTCTCAGCACCGTTCGGTCCACGCGTCGTCTTCAAAGCCCCGATGCCTCCATGCGCCGTCTCCGAGCCACGATCGGTCCGTGCGCCGCTTCCAAAGCCCTATCAGTCCAGGCGTCCTCTCCTGATCTCCGATCGGTCCACGCGCCGTCTCCTAAGTCCCGATCGGTGCACGCGCCGTCTCCGAGCGCCGATCGGTTCACGCGCCGTCTCCTGAGGCCCGATCATTCCACGCGATGTCTCCGAGCCCCGATCGGTCCACGCGCCGTTTCCTGAGCCCCGATCGGTCCATCCGTCGTCTTTTAAGCCCCGATACCTCCACGCGCCGTCTCCGAGCCACGATCGGTCCAGGCGCCGCTTCCTGAGCCCCGATCGGTCCACGCGTCGGCTCCTAAGCCTCGATAGGTCCACGCGCGGCCTCCTTAGCCCCGGTCGGTCCACGCGCCGTCTCCGAGCCGCGATCGGTCCACGCATCGTCTCCTAAGCCCCGATCGGTTAACGCGCCGTCTCCCCGCCCCGATCGGTCCACGCGCCGTCTCCTGAGCATTGATCTGTCCACGCGCGGCGTCGAGCCGCGATCGGTCCACGCGCGGCCTCCTGAGCCCCAATCGGTCCACGCGTCGTCTCCTAAGCCCCGATCCGTCGCAGCGTCGTCCGCTGAGCCCCGATCAATTGACGCGTCTTCTCCTGAGCCCCGATCATTCCACGCGCCATCTCCGAGCCCCGATCGGTCCACGCGCCGTCTCATAAGCCCCGATCGGACCACGCGCCTTCTCCTCAGCCCCGATCGGTCCACGCGCCGTCTCCGAGCGCCGATTAGTTCACGCGCCGTCTCCTGAGCCCCGATCGCTCCACGCACCGTCTCCCAGCCCCGATCGGTCCACGCGCCGTCTCCTGAGCCCGGATCGGTCCACGCGCCGTCGCCGAACCCCAATTGGTCCACGCGCCACCGCCTGTGCCCCAGTCGGTCCACGCGCTGTCTCCGAGCCCAGATCGGTCCACGCGCCGTCTCCGTGCGCCGATCGGTTCACGCGCCGTCTCCTGAGCCCCGATCGTTCCACGCACCGTCTCCGAGCTCCGATCGGTCCACGCGTCCTCTCCTAAGCCCCGATCGGTCCAAGCGCCTTCTACTAAGCCCCGATCGGTCCACGCGCCTTCTCCTGAGCCCCGATCGGTCCACCCGCCGTCTCCGAGCGCCGATCATTTCACGTGACGTCTCCTGAGCCCCGATCGGCCAACGCGTCGTCTCCTAAGCCCCGACCGCGCAACCTCCTCCTCCCGATCGTCCTCGCGCCGTCTCCTGAGCCCCGCTCGGTCCATGCGTCGTCTTCTTAGCCCCGGTGCCACCACGCGCCGTCTCCTAAGACCCGATCTGCCCACGGGCCGTTTCCGAGCTCCGATCGTTCCACACGCCGTCTCCAAGCCTCGATCCGTACACGCGCCGTCTCCGAGCCCCGATCGGTCCACGCGCCGTCTCCTGAGCCCCGATCGGTCCACGCGCCGTTTCCTGAGCCCCGATCGGTCCACGCGTCGTCTTCTAAGCCCAGATGCCTCCTTGCGCCGTCTCCCAACCACGATCGGTGCAGGCGCCGCTTCCTGAACCCCGATCGGTCCACGCGTTTTCTCCTAAGCCCCGATCGGTCCACGCGTCGTCTCCTCAGCCCCGATCGGTCGACGCGTCGTCTCCGAGCGCCGATCGGTGCACGCGCCGTCTCCTGAACCCCGATCGTTCCACACGCCGCCTCCTAAGCCCCGATCGGTCTAGGCGTCGTCTCCTAAGCCCCGACCAGTCCAGGCGCCGTCTCCTGAGCCCCGATCGTTCCACGCGCCGTCTCCGAGCTGCTATCGGTAAACGCGCCGTCACCAAGCCCTGATCTGTACACGCGTCGTCTCCGAGCCCCGATTGGTCCACGCGCCGTCGCCGAGCCTCGATCGGTCCACGCGCAGCCTCCTGAGCTCCGATCCGTCCACGCGCGGCGTCGAGCCGCGATCGGTCCACGCGCGGCCTCCTGAGCCCCAATCGGTCCACGCGTCGTCTCCTAAGCCCCGATCGGTCCGTGCGCCGTCTCCGAGCCCCGATCGGTCCACGCACCATCTCATGCTCTCCAATCGGTCCATGCGCCGCCTCCGGAGCCCTGATCGATCCACGCGAATCTCCTGAGCTCCGGTCGGTCCTCGTACCGTCTCCGAGCCCCGATCGGTCCACGCGTTGTCTCCTAGGCCCCGATCGGTCCACGCGCCTTCTCCGAGCACCGATCGGTTCACGCATCGTCTCCTAAGCCCCGATCGGTTAACGCGCCGTCTCCGAGCCCCGAACGGTCCACGCGCCGTCGCCGAACCCCAATTTGTCCACGCGTCGTCTCCGAGCCCCGATCGGTCCACGCGCCGTCGCCGAGCCATGATCGGTCCACGCGCGGCCTCCTGAGCCCCGATCGGTCCACGCGTGGTCTCCGAGCCCCGATCGGTCCACGCGCCGTCGCCGAGCCATGATCGGTCCACGCGCGGCCTCCTGAGCCCCGATCGGTCCACGCGCCGTCTCCTGAGCCCCGATCGGTCCACGGGCGGCCTCCTGAGCCCCAATTGGTCCACGCGCCGTCTCCTGAGCCCCGATCGGTCCACGCGTCGTCTCCTAAGCCCCCATTGGTCCACGTGCCGTCTCCCAGCCCCGATCGGTCCACGCGCCGTCTTCGAGCCCCGATCGGTCCACGCATGGTCTCCTAAGCCCCAATCGGTTAACGCGCCGTCCCCGAGCCCCGACCGGTCCACGCGATGTCTCCTGAGCCCCGATACGTCCACGCGCAGTCGCCGAGCCCTGATCGGTCCACGCGCTGTCTACTGAGCCCCGATAGGTACACGCGTCATCGCCTACACCCCGATCGGTCCACGCGTCGTCTCCTAAGCCCCGATCGGTTAACGCGCCGTCTCCGAGCCCCGAACGGTCCACGCGCCGTCGCCGAACCCCAATTTGTCCACGCGTCGTCTCCGAGCCCCGATCGGTCCACGCGCCGTCGCCGAGCCATGATCGGTCCACGCGCGGCCTCCTGAGCCCCGATCGGTCCACGCACCGTCTCCGAGCTCCGATCGGTCCACGCGTCGTCTCCTAAGCCCCGATCGGTCCAAGCGCCTTCTACTAAGCCCCGATCGGTCCACGCGCCTTCTCCTGAGCCCCGATCGGTCCACCCGCCGTCTCCGAGCGCCGATCATTTCACGTGACGTCTCCTGAGCCCCGATCGGCCAACGCGTCGTCTCCTAAGCCCCGACCGCGCAACCTCCTCCTCCCGATCGTCCTCGCGCCGTCTCCTGAGCCCCGCTCGGTCCATGCGTCGTCTTCTTAGCCCCGGTGCCACCACGCGCCGTCTCCTAAGCCCCGATCTGCCCACGGGCCGTTTCCGAGCTCCGATCGTTCCACACGCCGTCTCCAAGCCTCGATCCGTACACGCGCCGTCTCCGAGCCCCGATCGGTCCACGCGCCGTCTCCTGAGCCCCGATCGGTCCACGCGCCGTTTCCTGAGCCCCGATCGGTCCACGCGTCGTCTTCTAAGCCCAGATGCCTCCTTGCGCCGTCTCCCAACCACGATCGGTGCAGGCGCCGCTTCCTGAACCCCGATCGGTCCACGCGTTTTCTCCTAAGCCCCGATCGGTCCACGCGTCGTCTCCTCAGCCCCGATCGGTCGACGCGTCGTCTCCGAGCGCCGATCGGTGCACGCGCCGTCTCCTGAACCCCGATCGTTCCACACGCCGCCTCCTAAGCCCCGATCGGTCTAGGCGTCGTCTCCTAAGCCCCGACCAGTCCAGGCGCCGTCTCCTGAGCCCCGATCGTTCCACGCGCCGTCTCCGAGCTGCTATCGGTAAACGCGCCGTCACCAAGCCCTGATCTGTACACGCGTCGTCTCCGAGCCCCGATTGGTCCACGCACCGTCGCCGAGCCTCGATCGGTCCACGCGCAGCCTCCTGAGCTCCGATCCGTCCACGCGCGGCGTCGAGCCGCGATCGGTCCACGCGCGGCCTCCTGAGCCCCAATCGGTCCACGCGTCGTCTCCTAAGCCCCGATCGGTCCGTGCGCCGTCTCCGAGCCCCGATCGGTCCACGCACCATCTCATGCTCTCCAATCGGTCCATGCGCCGCCTCCGGAGCCCTGATCGATCCACGCGAATCTCCTGAGCTCCGGTCGGTCCTCGTACCGTCTCCGAGCCCCGATCGGTCCACGCGTTGTCTCCTAGGCCCCGATCGGTCCACGCGCCTTCTCCGAGCACCGATCGGTTCACGCATCGTCTCCTAAGCCCCGATCGGTTAACGCGCCGTCTCCGAGCCCCGAACGGTCCACGCGCCGTCGCCGAACCCCAATTTGTCCACGCGTCGTCTCCGAGCCCCGATCGGTCCACGCGCCGTCGCCGAGCCATGATCGGTCCACGCGCGGCCTCCTGAGCCCCGATCGGTCCACGCGTCGTCTCCTAAGCCCCCATTGGTCCACGTGCCGTCTCCCAGCCCCGATCGCTCCACGCGCCGTCTTCGAGCCCCGATCGGTCCACGCATGGTCTCCTAAGCCCCAATCGGTTAACGCGCCGTCCCCGAGCCCCGACCGGTCCACGCGATGTCTCCTAAGCCCCGATCGGTCCACGCGCCGTCTCCGAGCGCCGATCGGTCCACGCGCGGTCTCCAAGCCTCGATCCGTACACGCGCCGTCTCCTAAGCCCCGATCGGTCCACGCGCCGTCTCCGAGCGCCGATCGGTCCACGCGCGGTCTCCAAGCCTCGATCCGTACACGCGCCGCTTCCTGAGCCCCGATCGGTCCACGCGTCGGCTCCTAAGCCTCGATAGGTCCACGCGCGGCCTCCTTAGCCCCGGTCGGTCCACGCGCCGTCTCCGAGCCGCGATCGGTCCACGCGCGGTCTCCTGAGCCCCGGTCAGTTCACGCGCCGTCTCCTGAGCCCCGATCGGTCCACGCGTCGTTCCCTAAGCCCCGATCGATCCACGCGCAGTCTCCAGAGCCGCGATCGGTCCACGCATCCCCTCCTGAGCCCCGGACGGTTCACACGCCGTCTCCGAGCCGCGATCGGTCCACGCATCGTCTCCTAAGCCCCGATCGGTTAACGTGCCGTCTCCGAGCCCCGATCGGTCCCCGCGCCGTCTCCTGAGCCCCGATGCGTCCACGCGCAGTCGCCGAGCCCCGATCGGTCCACGCCGGGTCTCCTGAGCCCCGATCGGTCCACGCGCCGTCTCCTAAGCCCCGATCGATCCACGCGCCGTCTCCGAGCGCCGCTCGGTTCACGCGCCGTCTCCTGTGCTCCGATCGTTCCACGCGCCCTCTCCGAGCCCCGATCGGTCCACGCGCCGTCTCCTGAGCCCCGATCGTTCCACACGCCGCCTCCTAAGCCCCGATCGGTCCAGGCGTCGTCTCCTAAGCCCCGACCGGTCCACGCGCCGTCTCCTGTGCTCCGATCGTTCCACGCGCCCTCTCCGAGCCCCGAACGGTCTACGCGCCGTCTCCTGAGCCCCGATCGTTCCAAACGCCGCCTCCTAAGCCCCGATCGGTCCAGGCGCCGTCTCCGGAGCCCCGATCGTTCCACGCGCCGTCTCCGAGCCCCGATCGATCCACGCGCCGCCTCCTGAGCCCCGATCGGTCCACGCGCCGTCGCCGAACCCCAATTGGTCCACGCGCAACCGCCTGAGCCCCAGTCGGTCCACGCACTGTGTCCGAGCCCCGATCGGTCCACGCGCCGTCTTCGAGCGCCGATCGGTCCACGCAACGTCTCCTAAGCCCCAATCGGTTAACGCGCGGTCTCCTGAGCCCCGATCGTTCTACGCACCGTCTCCGAGCCCCGATCCGTCCACGCGCAGTCGCCGAGCCCCGATCGGTTCACGCGCGGTCTCCTGAGCCCCAGTCGGTACACGCGCCGTCTCCGAGCGCCGATCGGTCCACGCGTAATCTCCTGATCTCCGATCGGTCCACGCGCCGTCTCCTAAGCCCCGATCGGTCCACGCGCCGTCTCCGAGCGCCGATCGGTTGACGTGCCATCTCCTGAGCCCCGATCGTTCCACGCGCCGTCTCCGAGCCCCGATCGGTCCACGCGCCGTCTCCTGAGCTCCGAACGGTCCACACCCCTTGTCCTGAGCCCCGATCGGCCGACGCGTCGTCTCCTAAGCCCCGACCGGTTCACGCGCCGTCTCCTGTGCACAGATCGAATCACGTGCCGTCTCCTAAGCCCCGAACGGTCCACACGTCGTCTCCTAAGCCCCAATCGGCCCACGCTTCGTCTCCTAAGCCCCGATCCGTTGGCGCGTCGTCTCCTGAGCCCCGATCAATTGACGCGTCTTCTCCTGAGCCCCGATCGTCCTCGCGCCGTCTCCTGAGCCCCGCTCGGTCCATGCGTCGTCTTCTTAGCCCCGATGCCACCACGCGCCGTCTCCTAAGCCCCGATCTGCCCACGGGCCGTTTCCGAGCTCCGATCGTTCCACACGCCGTCTCCAAGCCTCGATCCGTACACGCGCCGTCTCCGAGCCCCGATCGGTCCACGCGCCGTCTCCGGAGCCCCAATCGGTCCACGCGCCGTTTCCTGAGCCCCGATCGGTCCACGCGTCGTCTTCTAAGCCCAGATGCCTCCTTGCGCCGTCTCCCAACCACGATCGGTGCAGGCGCCGCTTCCTGAACCCCGATCGGTCCACGCGTTTTCTCCTAAGCCCCGATCGGTCCACGCGTCGTCTCCTCAGCCCCGATCGGTCGACGCGTCGTCTCCGAGCGCCGATCGGTGCACGCACCGTCTCCTGAACCCCGATCGTTCCACACGCCGCATCCTAAGCCCCGATCGCTCTAGGCGTCGTCTCCTAAGCCCCGACCGGTCCAGGCGCCGTCTCCTGAGCCCCGATCGTTCCACGCGCCGTCTCCGAGCCCCGTTCGGTCCACGCGCCGTCTCCTCAGCCCCGATCGGTCCACGCGTTGGCTCCTAAGCCTCGATAGGTCCACGCGCGGCCTCCTTAGCCCCGGTCGGTCCACGCGCCGTCTCCGAGCCCCGATCGGTCCACGCATCGTCACCTAAGATCCGATCGGTTAACGCACCGTCTCCCCGCCCCGATCGGTCCACGCGTCGTCTCCTGAGCCCCGATACATCCACGCGCAGTCGCCGAGCCCCGATCAGTCCACGCGCGGCCTCCTGAGCCCCAATCGGTCCACGGGTCGTCTCCGAAGCCCCGATCGGTCCACGCGTCGTCTCCGAGCCCCGATCGGTCCACGCGCCGTCGCCGAGCCACGATCGGTCCACGCGCGGCCTCCTGAGCCCCGATCGGCCCACGCGCCGTCGCCGAGCCGCGATCGGTTCACGCGCCGTCTCCTGAGCCCCGATCGGTCCACGCGTCGTTCCCTAAGCCCCGATCGATCCACGCGCAGTCTCCAGAGCCGCGATCGGTCCACGCATTCCCTCCTGAGCCCCGGACGGTCCACGCGCCGTCGCCGAACCCCGATCGGTCGACTCGCCGTCTTCGAGCGCCGATTGGTTAACGCGCCGTCTCCGCGCCGCGAACAGTCCACGCGCTCTCTCCTGAGCCCCGACCGGTCCACGCGTCGTCTCCTAAGCCCCAATCGGTCCAAGCGCCGCCTACGGAGCCCTGATCGATCCACGCGTCGTCTTCTAAGCCCCAATCGGTCCACGCGCCGCCTACGGAGCCCCGATCGATCCACGCGAATCTCCTGAGCTCCGGTCGGTCGACGCGCCGTCTCCGGAGCCCCGATCGGTCCACGCGTCGTCTCCTAAGCCCCGATTCGTCGACGCGTCGTCTCCTGAGCCCCGATCAATTGACGCGTCTTCTCCTGAGCCCCGATCGCTTCTCGTGCCGCCTCCTGAGCGCCGATCCGTCGAGGCGTCGTCTCCGGACCCCCGATCAATTGACGTGTCTTCTCCTGTGCCCCGATCGCTCCTCGCGCCGTCTCCTGAACCCCGCTCGGTCCATGCGTCGTCTTCTTAGCCCGGATGCCTCCACGCGCCGTCTCCGAGCCACGATCGGTCCAGGCGCCGTCTCCGGAGCCCCGATCGATCCACGCGCCGCCTCCTGAGCCCCGATCGGTCCACGCGCCGTCGCCGAACCCCAATTGGTCCACGCGCAACCGCCTGAGCCCCAGTCGGTCCACGCACTGTGTCCGAGCCCCGATCGGTTAACGCGCCGTCTTC
This sequence comes from Netelia fuscicornis, assembly GCA_946811545.1. NCBI lineage: Eukaryota > Metazoa > Arthropoda > Insecta > Hymenoptera > Ichneumonidae > Netelia > Netelia fuscicornis. The sequence continues at coordinate 32,312,320 of OX328012.1, forward strand.
GAGCGCCGATCGGTCCACGCAACGTCTCCTAAGCCCCAATCGGTTAACGCGCCGTCTCCTGAGCCCCGATCGTTCGACGCGTCGTCTCCTAAGCCCCGATCGGTCGACGCGTCGTCTCCTGAGCCCCAGTTGGTCCACGGGCCGTCTCCGAGCCCCGATCGATCCACGCGTCGTCTTGTAAGCCCAGATGCCTTCTCGCGCCGTCTCCGGCCCACGATCGGTCCAGGCGCCGCTTCCTGAGCCACGATCGGTCCACGCGCCTCCTCCGAGCACCGATCGGTGCACGCGCCGTCTCCTGAGCCCCGATCGGTCCACGCGCCGTCTCCTAAGCCCCGATCGGTCCACGCGCCGTCTCCGAGCGCCGATCGGTCCACGCGCGGTCTCCAAGCCTCGATCCGTACACGCGCCGTCTCCGAGCCCCGATCGGTCCACGCGTCGTCTCCGAGTACCGTTCGGTCCACGCGCCGTTTCCTGAGCCCCGATCGGTCCATCCGTCGTCTTTTAAGCCCCGATACCTCCACGCGCCGTCTCCGAGCCACGATCGGTCCAGGCGCCGTTTCCTGAGCCCCGATCGGTCCACGCGTCGGCTCCTAAGCCTCGATAGGTCCACGCGCGGCCTCCTTAGCCCCGGTCGGTCCACGCGCCGTCTCCGAGCCCCGATTCGTCGACGCGTCGTCTCCTGAGCCCCGATCAATTGACGCGTCTTCTCCTGAGCCCCGATCGCTTCTCGTGCCGCCTCCTGAGCCCCACTCCGTCGAGGCGTCGTCTCCGGAGCCCCGATCAATTGACGTGTCTTCTCCTGAGCCCCGATCGCTCCTCGCGCCGTCTCCTGAACCCCGCTCGGTCAATGCGTCGTCTTCTTAGCACGGATGCCTCCACGCGCCGTCTCCGAGCCACGATGGGTCCAGGCGCCGCTTCCTGCGCCCCGATCGGTCCACGCGCCGTCTCCTAAGCCCCAATCGGTCCACGCGGCGTCTCCGAGCGCCGATCATTTAACGCGCCGTCTCCTGCGACCCGATCGTTCCACGCGCCGTCTCCGAGCCCCGATCGGTCCGCGTGCCGCATTCTAAGCCACGGTCCATCCACGCGCCGTCTCCAAGCCCCGCTCCATCCACGCGTCGTCTCCTAAGCCCCGATCGGTCCACGCGCCGTCTCCGAGCCCCGATCGGTCCACGCGCCGTCTCCTGAACCCCGATCATTCCACGCGTCTTCTCCTAAGCCACGATCGGTCCACGCGCCGTCTCCGAGCCCCAGTCGGTCCACGCGCTGTCTCCGAGCACCGATCGGTCTACGCGTCGTCTCCGTGCCCCGATCGGTCCACGCGCCGTCGCCGAGCCATGATCGGTCCACGCGCGGCCTCCTGAGCCCCGATCGGTCCACGCGCCGTCGCCGAGCCGCGATCGGTCCACACGCGGCCTCCTGAGCCCCGGTCTGTTCACGCGCCGTACCCGAGCTCCAATCGGTCCACGCGCCGTCTCCGGAGCCCCGATCGATCCACGCGAGTCTCCTGAGCCCCAGTTGGTCCGCGCGCCGTCTCCTGAGCCCCGATTGTTCGACGCATCGTCTCTTGAGCCCCGATCGAACCACGCGTCGTCTCCTGAGCCCCGATCGCGCCACACGCCGTTTCCTGAGCCCCGATCGGTCCGTGCGCCGCTTCCACAACCCCGATCGGTCCACGCGTCACCTCCTGATCTCCGATCGGTCCACGCGCCGTCTCCTAAGCCCCGATCGGTCCACGCGCCGTCTCCGAGCGCCGATCGGTTGACGCGCCGTCTCCTGAGCCCCGATCGTTCCACGCGCCGTCTCCGAGCCCCGATCGGTCCACGCATCGTCTCCTCAGCCCCGATCGGCTAACGCGTCGACTCCGAGCCGCGATCGTTCCACGGGCCGTCCCCGATCCCCGATCGATCCACGCGCCGTTTCCGAGCCCCGATCGGTCCGCGCGCCGTCTCCTGAGCCCCGGTGGGTCCACGCGCCGCCTCCTGAGCCCCGATCGGTCAACGCATCGTCTCCTAAGCCCCGATACGTTCACACGCCGTGTCCGATCCCCGACCGGTCCGCGTGCCGCATTCTAAGCCGCGGTCCGTCCACGCGCCGTCTCCGAACACCGATCGGTCCACGCGCCGTCTCAAAGCGCCGATCATTTCACGCGCCGTCTCCTCAGCCCCGATCGTTCCACGCGCCGTCTCTGGGCACCGATCGGTCTACGCGCCGTCTCCTGAGCCCCAATCGGTCCACACGCTGTCTCGTGAGCCCCGATAGGTACACGCGTCGTGTCCTACGCCACGATCGGTCCAGGCGCCGCTTCCTGAGCCACGATCGGTCCACGCGTTGTCTCCTAGGCCCCGATCGTTCCACGCGCCGTCTCCGAGCCCCGAGCGGTCCACGCGCCGTCTCCTGAGCCCCAATCGGTCCACGCAGTGTCTCCTAAGCCCCAATCGGTCCACGTGCCGTCTCCTGAGCCCCGGTCGGTCGACTCGCCGTCTCCGAGCCCCGACCGGTCCACGCATCGTCTCCTGAGCCCCGATCGTTCCACGCGCCACCTCCTAAGCCCCGATTGGTCCAGGCGTCATCTCCTAAGCCCCGACCGGTCCACGCGCCGTCTCCTGAACCCCGGTCGGTTCACGCGCCATCTCCGAGCCCGATCGGTCCACGTATCGTCTCCTAAGCCCCCATCGGTTCACGCGCCGTCTCCGAGCCCCGATCGTTCCACGCGCCGCCTCCTAAGCCCCTATCGGTTCATGCGTCTTCTCCTGAGCCCCAATCGATCCTCGCGCCGTCTCCTGAGCCGCGATCTGTCCACGCGCGGCCTCCTGAGCCCCGGTCCGTTCACGCGCCGTATCCGAGCCCCAATCGGTCCACGCGCCGTCTCCTGAGCCCCGATCGGTCCACGCGCCGTCTCCGAGCCCCGATGGGTCCACGCACTGTCTCCTGATCCCCATGGGTCCACGCGGCGCCTCCGGTGCCCCGATCGATCCACGCGAGGATCCTGAGCCTAGATCAATCCACGCATCGTCTCCTAAGCCCTAATCGATTAACGCGCCGTCTCCGAGCCCCGATCGGTCCACGCGCCGTTTCCTGAACCCCGATACGTCCACGCGCAGTCGCCGAGGCCCGATCGGTCCACGCGCTCTCTCCTGAGCCCCGATAGGTACACGCGTCGTCTCCTACGCGCCGATCGTTCCACGCCCCGTCTCCGAGCCCCGAGCGGTCCACGCGCCGTCTCCTGAGCCCCAATCGGTCCACGCGCTGTCTCCTAAGCCCCGATCGGTCCAAGCGCCGTCTCCGAGCCCCGATCGGTCCACGCGTCGTGTTCTAAGCCCAGATCGGTCCACGCGTCGTCTCCTGAGCCCCGATCGGTCCACGCGTCGTCTCCTAAGCCCCGACCGGTCCACGCGCCGTTTCCTGAGGCCCGATCGATTCACGCGTCGTCTCCTGAGCCCCGATAGCTCCACGCGCCGTTTCCTGAGCCCCGATCGGTCCACGCGTCGTCTCCTGATCTCCGATCGGTTCACGCGCCGTCTCCTGAGCCCGGATCGGTCCACGCGTCGTCCCCGAATCCCCGATCCGTACACGCGTCGTCTCCGAGCCTAGATCGGTCCACGCGCTGTCGCCGAGCCCCGATCGGTCCAGGCGTGGCCTCCTAAGCCCCGAACGGTCCACGCGCCGTCTCCGAGTCCCGATCGGTCCACGCGCCGTTTCCTAAGCCCCAATCTGTCCACGCGGCGTCTCCGAGTGCCATTCGGTTCACGCGCCGTCTCCTGAGCCCCAGTCCGTCCACGCGCTGGCGCCGAGCCGCGATCGGTCCACGCGCGGCCTCCTGAGCCCCAATCGCTCCACGCACCGTCTCCTAATCCCCGATCGTTTCACACGCCGCCTCCGAAGCCCCGATAGATCCACGCGAGTCTCCTAAGCCCCGATCGGTTCACGCATCGGCTCCTGAGCCCCGATCGGTGTATGTGTCGTCTTCGAGCACCGATCGATCCACCCGCCGTTTCCTGGGTGCCGATCGGTCCACTCGTCCTCTCCTAAGGCCCGATCCGTCGACGCGTCATCTTCTGAGACCCGATCGATCGACGCGTCTTCTCCTGAGCCCCGATCGATCGACGCGTCTTCTCCTGAGCCCCGATCGGTCCACGCGCCGTCTCCTAAGTCCCGATCGCTCCACGCACCGTCTCCTAATCCCCGATCGGTTCACACGCCGCCTCCGAAGCCCCGATAGATCCACGCGAATCTCCTAAGCCCCGACCGGTCCACGCGCTGTCTCCTTAGCCCCGATCGGTCCACGAGTCGTCTCCAAAGCCCCGACCGGTCCACGCGCCGTTTCCTGAGGCCCGATCGATTCACGCGTCGTCTCCTGAGCCGCGATAGCTCCACGCGTCGTCTCCTAAGCCCCGACCGGTCCACGCGCCGTCTCCCAAGCCCCGATCGGTCCACGCGCCGTCTCCGAGCGCCGATCGGTTCACGCGCTGTCTCCGAGCCCCGATCGGTCCACGCGCTGGCGCCGAGCCGCGATCGGCCCACGTGCGGCCTCCTGAGCCCCAATCGGTCCACGCGCCGTCTCCGAGCGCCGATCGGTTCATGCGTCGTCTCCTGAGCCCCGATCGTTTCACGCGCCGTCTCCGAGCCCCGATCGGTCCACGCGCCGTCTCCTAAGCCCCGATCCATCCACGCGCCTTCTCCTAAGCCCCGATGGTTCCACGCACCGTGTCCGATCCCCGATCGGTCCACGCGCCGTCTCCTGAGCCCCGATCGGTCTACGCGCCGTCTCCTGAGCCACGATGCGTTCACGCGTCGTCTCCTGAGCCCCGATCGTTCCACGCGTCGTCTCCTAAGCCCGGATCGGTCCACGCGTCGCCTCCTGAGCCCCGATCGGTCGACGGGTCCTCTCCTAAGCCCCGATCGGTCCACGCGTCTCCTCCTGAGCCCCGATCAGTCCACGCGTCGTCTCCTAAGCCCCGATACGTCCACACGCCGTCTCCGAGTCGCGATGGGTCCACGCGTCGCCTCCTGAGCTCCGATCGATCCACGCGATTCTCCTGAGCCCCGGTCGGTCCACGCGCCGTCTCCTGAGCCCGGATCGTTCCACGCGTCGTCTCCTGAGCCCCGATCGGTCCACGCGCCGTCTCCTGAGCCCCGATACGTCTACGCGCAGTCGCCGAGCCCCGATCAGTCCACGCGCGGCCTCCTGAGCCCCGGTCGGTTCACGCGCCGTCTCCTAAGCCCCGATCGGTCCACGCGCCGTCTCCGAGCGCCGATCGGTTCACGCGCCGTCTCCTGAGCCCTGATCCGTCCACGCGCGGCGTCGAGCCGCGATCGGTCCACGCGCGGCCTCCTGAGCCCCAATCGGTCCACGCGTCGTCTCCTAAGCGCCGATCGGTTCACGCGCCGTCTCCGAGCCCCGAGCGGTCCACGCGCCGTCTCCTGAGCCCCAATCGGTCCACGCGCTGTCTCCTAAGCCCCGATCGGTCCAAGCGCCGTCTCCGAGCCCCGATCGGTCCACGCGTCGTCTTCTAAGCCCAGATGCCCCAACGCGCCGTCCCCGAGCCACGATCGGTCCAGGCGCCATTTCCTAAGCCCCGATCGGTCGATGCGTCCTCTGCTAAACCCCGATCGGTCCACGCGTCGTCTCCTGAGCCCCGATCGGTCCACGCGTCGTCTCCTGAGCCCCGATCGATCCACGCGATTCTCCTGAGCCCCGGTCGGTCCACGCGCCGTCTCCTGAGCCCGGATCGTTCCACGCGTCGTCTCCTGAGCCCCGATCGGTCCACGCGCCGTCTCCTGAGCCCCGATCGGTCCACGCGTCGTCTTCTAAGCCCAGATGCCCCAACGCGCCGTCCCCGAGCCACGATCGGTCCAGGCGCCATTTCCTAAGCCCCGATCGGTCGATGCGTCGTCTCCTAAGCCCCGATACGTCCACACGCCGTCTCCGAGTCGCGATGGGTCCACGCGTCGCCTCCTGAGCTCCGATCGATCCACGCGATTCTCCTGAGCCCCGGTCGGTCCACGCGCCGTCTCCTGAGCCCGGATCGTTCCACGCGTCGTCTCCTGAGCCCCGATCGGTCCACGCGCCGTCTCCTGAGCCCCGATACGTCTACGCGCAGTCGCCGAGCCCCGATCAGTCCACGCGCGGCCTCCTGAGCCCCGGTCGGTTCACGCGCCGTCTCCTAAGCCCCGATCGGTCCACGCGCCGTCTCCGAGCGCCGATCGGTTCACGCGCCGTCTCCTGAGCCCTGATCCGTCCACGCGCGGCGTCGAGCCGCGATCGGTCCACGCGCGGCCTCCTGAGCCCCAATCGGTCCACGCGTCGTCTCCTAAGCGCCGATCGGTTCACGCGCCGTCTCCGAGCCCCGAGCGGTCCACGCGCCGTCTCCTGAGCCCCAATCGGTCCACGCGCTGTCTCCTAAGCCCCGATCGGTCCAAGCGCCGTCTCCGAGCCCCGATCGGTCCACGCGTCGTCTTCTAAGCCCAGATGCCCCAACGCGCCGTCCCCGAGCCACGATCGGTCCAGGCGCCATTTCCTAAGCCCCGATCGGTCGATGCGTCCTCTGCTAAACCCCGATCGGTCCACGCGTCGTCTCCTGAGCCCCGATCGGTCCACGCGTCGTCTCCTGAGCCCCGATCGGTCCATGCGTCGTCTCCTAAGCCCCGACCGGTCCACGCGCCGTTTCCTGAGGCCCGATCGATTCACGCGTCGTCTCCTGAGCCCCGATAGCTCCACGCGCCGTTTCCTGAGCCCCGATCGGTCCACGCGTCGTCTCCTGATCTCCGATCGGTTCACGCGCCGTCTCCTAAGCCCCGATCGGTCCACGCGCCGTCTCCCAAGCCCCGATCGGTCCACGCGTCGTCTCCGAGCCTCGATCGGTCCACGCGCCGTCGCCGAGCCCCGATCGGTCCAGGCGTGGCCTCCTGAGCCCCGATCGGTCGATGCGTCCTCTGCTAAACCCCGATCGGTCCACGCGTCGTCTCCTGAGCCCCGATCGGTCCACGCGTCGTCTCCTGAGCCCCGATCGGTCCATGCGTCGTCTCCTAAGCCCCGACCGGTCCACGCGCCGTTTCCTGAGGCCCGATCGATTCACGCGTCGTCTCCTGAGCCCCGATAGCTCCACGCGCCGTTTCCTGAGCCCCGATCGGTCCACGCGTCGTCTCCTGATCTCCGATCGGTTCACGCGCCGTCTCCTAAGCCCCGATCGGTCCACGCGCCGTCTCCCAAGCCCCGATCGGTCCACGCGTCGTCTCCAAGCCTCGATCGGTCCACGCGCCGTCGCCGAGCCCCGATCGGTCCAGGCGTGGCCTCCTGAGCCCCGGTCGGTCCACGCGCCGTCGCCGAGCCCCGATCGGTCCGCGCATCGTCTCCTAAGCCCCGATCGGTCCACGCGCCGTCTCCGAGCGCCGATCGGTTCACGCGCCTTCTCCTGAGCCCCGATCGATCCACGCGAGTCTCCTGAGCCCCGGCCGGTCCACGCGCCGTTTCCTGAGCCCCGATGCGTCGACGCGTCCTCTCCTGAGCCCCGATCAATTGACGCGTCTTCTCCTGAGCCCCGATCGGTCCACGCGCCGTCTCCTAAGCCCCGATCCGTCCACGCGCCTTCTCCTAAGCCCCGATGGTTCCACGCACCGTGTCCGAGCCCCGATCGGTCCACGCGCCGTCTCCTGAGCCCCGATCGGTCTACGCGCCGTCTCCTGAGCCCCGATGCGTTCAAGCGTCGTCTCCTGAGCCCCGATCGTTCCACGCGTCGTCTCCTGAGCCCGGATCGGTCCACGCGCCGTGTCCTGAGCCTCGGTCGGACGACGCGTCCTCTGCTAAAGCTCGATGGGTCCACGCGTCGTCTCCTGAGACCCGATCGATCCACGCGTCTTCTCCTGAGTCCCGATCGCTCCGCGCGCCATCTCCTAAGCCCCGATCGCTCCACGCACCGTGTCCTAATCCCCGTTCGGTTCACACGCCGCCTCCGGAGCCCCGACCGGTCCACGCGCTGTCTCCTGGGCCCCGATCCGTACACGCGTCGCCTCCGAGCCCCGATGGGTCCACGCGCCGTAGCCGAGCCTCGAACGGTCCACGCGCATCCTGCTGAGACCCGGTCGGTTCACGCGCCGTCTCCGAACCGTGATCGGTTCACGCATCGTCTTCTAAGCCCCGATCGGTTAACGCGCCGTCTCCGAGCCCCGATCGGTCCACGCGCCGTCTCCTGAGCCCCCATCGGTCTACTCGTCGTCTCCTAAGCCCCGATACGTCCACAGCCAGTGTCCGAGCACCGATCGGTCCACGCGCCGTCTCCTCAGCCCCGATCCGTACACGCTTCGTCTCCGAGCCCCGATCGGTCCACCCGCCGTCGCCGAACCCCGATTGGTCCCCGCGCGGCCGTCTGATCACCAATCGGTCCACGCGCTGTCTCGTGAGCCCCGATCGGTCTACGCGTCGTCTCCTAAGCCCCGATCGGTCCACGCGTCGTCTCCTAAGCGCCGATCGGTCCACGCGCCGTCTCCGAGCCGCGATCGGTCCACGCACCATCTCCTGATCCCCGATCGGTCCACGTGCCGCCTCCGGAGCCCCGATGGATCTACGCGAGTCTCCTAAGCCCCGACCCGTCCACGCGCCGTCTCCTGAGCCCCGATCGGTCAACGCGCCGTCTCCTGAGCCCCGATGCTTCCACGCGCCGTCTCCGAGCCACGATCGGACCAGGCGCCGCTTCCTGAGCCCCGATCGGTCCACGCGCCGTCTCCTAAGCCCCAATCGGTCCACGCGCCGTCTCCTGAGCCCCGATCGGTCCACGCGTCGACTTCGAGCACCGATCGATCCACGCGCCGTTTCCTGGGCCCCGATCGGTCCACTCGTCGACGCCGGAGCCCCGATCGGTATACGCACCGTCTCCCAGCCCCGATCGGTCGACGGGTCGTCTCCTGAGCCCCGGTCAATTGAAGCGTCTTCTCCTGAGCTCCGATCGCTCCTTGCGCCGTCTCCTGAGCCCCGCTCGCTCCATACGTCGTCTTCTTAGCCCCGATGCCTCCACGCGCCGTCTCCGAGCCATGGTCGGTCCAGGCACCGCTTCCTGAGCACCGATCGGTCCACGCGTCGTGTCCTAAGCCCCGATCGGTCCACGCGCCGTCTCCTGAGCCCTGCTCGGTCGACGCGTCCTCTGCTAAACCCCGATCGGTCCACGCGTCGTCTCCCGAGCCCCGATCGGGCGACGGGTCTTCTCCTAAGCCCCGATCGGTCCACGCGCCTTCTCCTGAGCCCCGATCCGTCCACGCGTCGTCTCCTAAGCCCCGATACGTCCACGCATCGTCTCCGAGCACCGATCTTTCCACGCACCGTCTCCGAGCCCCGATCGGTCCACGCGCCGTCTCCTGAGCCCCGATCGTTCCACGCACCGTCTCCGAGCGCCGATCGGTTCACGCGCCGTTTGCTGAGCCTCGATCGGTCCACGCCTCGTCTCCTAAGCCCCGATCGGGTAACGCGCGATCTCCGAGCCCCGATCGGTCCACGCGCCGTCGCCGAGCCGCGATCGGTCCACGCGCGGCCTCCTAAGCCCCGATCGGTCCACGCGCCGTCGCCGAACCCCAATTGGTCCACGCGCAAGCGCCTGAGCCCCAGTCGGTCCACGCGCTGTCTCCGAGCACCGATCGGTCCACGCACGGCCTCCTGAGCCCCGATCGGTCCACGCGCCGTCGCCGAGCCGCGATCGGTCCACGCGCGGTCTCCTGAGCCCCGGTCGGTTCACGCGCCGTCTCCTGAGCCCCGATCGGTCCACGCGCTTTCTCCGAGCGCCGATCGGTTAACGCGGCGTCTCCGAGCCCCGATCAGTCCACGCGCTGTCTCCTGAGCCCCAATCGGTCTAGGCGTCGTCTTCTAAGCTCCGATCGGTCCACGCGCCGTCTCCGAGCCCCCATCAGTCCACGCATCATCTTCTGCTCCACAATCGGTCCACGCGCCGCCTCCGGAGCCCCCATTGGTCCACGCGCAACCGCCTGAGCCCCAGTCGGTCCACGCGCTGTCTTCGAGCCCCGATCAGTCCACACGTCGTCTCCGAGCCATGATCGGTCCACGCATCGTCTCCCCGCCCCGATCGGTCCACGCGCCGTCTCCTGAGGCCTGATCCGTCCACGCGCGGCGCCGAGCCGCGATCGGTCCACGCGCGGCCTCCTGAGCCCCAATCGGTCCACGCGTCGTCTCCTAAGCCCCGATCCGTCGCAGCGTCGTCCCCTGAGCCCCGATCAATTGACGCGTCTTCTCCTGAGCCCCGATCGCTTCTCGTGCCGCCTCCTGAGCCCCACTCCGTCGAGGCGTCGTCTCCGGAGCCCCGAACAATTGACGTGTCTTCTCCTGAGCCCCGATCGCTCCTCGCGCCGTCTCCTGAACCCCGCTCGGTCAATGCGTCGTCTTCTTAGCACGGATGCCTCCACGCGCCGTCTCCGAGCCACGATGGGTCCAGGCGCCGCTTCCTGCGCCCCGATCGGTCCACGCGCCGTCTCCTAAGCCCCAATCGGTCCACGCGGCGTCTCCGAGCGCCGATCATTTAACGCGCCGTCTCCTGCGACCCGATCGTTCCACGCGCCGTCTCCCAGTCCCGATCGGTCCGCGTGCCGCATTCTAAGCCACGGTCCATCCACGCGCCGTCTCCGAGCCCCGCTCCATCCACGCGTCGTCTCCTAAGCCCCGATCGGTCCACGCGCCGTCTCCTAAGCCCCGATTGATCCACGCGCCGTCTCCCAGCCCCGATCGATCCACGCGCCGTCTCCTAAGCCCCGATCGGTTCACGCGCCGTCTCCGGAGCCCCGGTAGATCGACGCGAGTCTCCTAAGCCTCGACCGGTCAACGCGCCGTCCCCTGAGCCCCGATCGATCCACGCGCCGTCTCCGAGCCCCAGTCGGTCCACGCGCTGTCTCCGAGCACCGATCGGTCCACGCACCGTCGCGTAAGCCCCAATCGGTCTACGCGCCGTCTCAGAGCGCCGATCATTTCACGCGCCGTCTCCTGAGCCCCGATCATTCCACGCCCCGCCTCCGAGCCCCGATCGGTCCACGCGCCTTCTCCTCAGCCCCGATCGGTCCACGCGCCGTCTCGGAGAACCGATCGGTCCACGCGCCGTCTCCTAAGCCCCGATCGGTCCACCCGCCGTTTCCGAGCCCCGATCAGTCCATGCGTCGTCTCCGAGCCCCGTTCGGTCCACGCGCCGTCGCCGAGCCATGATCGTTCCACGCGCGGCCTCCAGAGCCCCGATCGGTACACGCGCCGTCGCCGAGCCGCGATCGGTCCACGCGCCGTCGCCCAACCCGCCGAACCCCAATTGGTCCACGCGCAACCTCCTGAGCCCCAGTCGGTCCACGCGCCATCTCCTGAGCCCCGATCGGTCCACGCATCGTCTTCTAAGCCCCGATACGTCCACACGCCGTCTCCGATCCCCGACCGGTCCGCGTGCCGCATTCTAAGCCGCGGTCCGTCCACGCGCAGTCTTCGATCACCGATCGGTCCACGCGCCGTCTCCTGAGCCCCGATCGGTCCACGCGCCGTTTCCGAGCCCCGATCGGTCCACGCGTCGTCTCCTCAGCCCCGATCGGTCGACGCGTCGTCTCCTGAGCCCCGATCGATCTACGCGTCGTCTCCTCAGCCCCGATCGCTCCACGCGCCGTCTCCGAGCGCCGATCGGTGCACGCGCCGTCTCCTGAGCCCCGGTCGGTTCACGCGCCGTCTCCGAGCCCCGATCGATCCACGCGTCTTCTTGTAAACCCAGATGCCTCCTCGCATCGTCTCTTAAGCCCCGATCGGTTAACGCGCCGTCTCCGAGCCCCGATCGATCCACGCGCCGTCGCCGAACCCCAATTGGTCCACGCGCCACCGCCTGAGCCCCAGTCCGTCCACGCGCGGCCTCCTGAGCCCCGATCGGTCGACGCCTCGTCTCCTGAGCCCCGATCGATCCACGCGTCGTCTCCTGAGCCCCGATCGCTCCAGGCGCCGTTTTCTGAGCACCGTTCGATCCGCGCGTCGTCTTCAAAGCCCCGATGCCTCCACGCGCCGTCTCCGAGCCACGATCGGTCCTAGCGCCGCTTCCAGAGCCCTATCGGTCCACGCGTCCTCTCCTGATCTCCTACTCGTCCACGCGCAACCGCCTGAGCCCCAGTCGGTCCACGCACTGTCTCCGAGCCCCGATCGGTCCACGCGCCGTCTTCGAGCCCCGATCGGTCCACGCAACGTCTCCTAAGCCCCAATCGGTTAACGCGCCGTCTCCTGAGCCCCGATCGTTCTACGCGCCGTCTCCGAGCCCCAATCCGTCCACGCGCAGTCGCCGAGCCCCGATCGGTTCACGCGCGGTCTCCTGAGCCCCAGTCGGTACACGCGCTGTCTCCCAGCCCCGATCGGTCCACGCATCGTCTCCTAAGCCCCGCTCGGTTAACGCGTCGTTTCGGAGCCCCGATCGGTCTACGCGCCGTCTCCTGAGCCCCGATCGGTCCACGCGCCGTCTCCTGAGCCCCGATCGCTCCACGCGCCGTCTCCTGAGCTCTGATCGGTCCACGATTCGTCTCCTAAGCCCCGATCGCTCCACGCGCCGTCTCCTGAGCCCGATCGGTCCAGGCATCGTCTCCTGAGCCCCGATCGGTTCACGCGCCGTCTCCTGAGGCCCGATCGTTCCACGCGCCGTCTCCGACCACCGATCGGTCCACGCGCCGTCTCATAAGCCCCGATCGGACCACGCGCCTTCTCCTCAGCCCCGATCGGTCCACGCGCCGTCTCGGAGCACCGATTGGTCCACGCGCCGCCTCCTGAGCCCCGATCGCTCCACGCGCCGTCTCCTGAGCTCTGATCGGTCCACGATTCGTCTCCTAAGCCCCGATCGCTCCACGCGCCGTGTCCAGAGCCCGATCGGTCCAGGCATCGTCTCCTGAGCCCCGGTTGGTTCACGCGCCGTATCCGAGCCCCTATCGCTCCACGCGTCGTCTCCGAGCCCCGATCGGTCCACGCGCCGTCGCCGAGCCATGATCGCTCCACGCCCGGCCTCCTGAGCCCCGATCGGTCCACGCGCCGTCTCCAAGCCCCGATCCGTCGCCGCGTCGTGTCCTGAGCCCCGATCAATTGACGCGTTTTCTCCTGAGCCCCGATCGCTCCTCGCGCCGTCTCCTGAACCCCGATCATTCCACACGTCTTCTCCTAAGCCACGATCGGTCCACGCGCCGTCTCCGAGCCCCAGTCGGTCCACGCGCTGTCTCCGAGCACCGATCGGTCTACGCGTCGTCTCCGTGCCCCGATCGGTCCACGCGCCGTCGCCGAGCCATGATCGGTCCACGCGCGGCCTCCTGAGCCCCGATCGCGCCACACGCCGTTTCCTAAGCCCCGATCGGTCCACGCGTCGTCTTCAAAGCCGCGATGCCTCCACGCGCCGTCTCCGAGCCACGATCGATCCGTGCGCCGCTTCCACAACCCCGATCGGTCCACGCGTCACCTCCTGATCTCCGATCGTTCCACGCGCCGTCTCCGAGCCCCGATCAGTCCCCGCGCCGTCTCCTAAGCCCCGTTCGGACCAAGCGCCTTCTCGTAAACCCCGGTCGGTCCACGCGCCGTCTCCGAGCCCCGATCGGTCCACGCATCGTCTTCTAAGCCCCGATCGGCTAACGCGTCGACTCCGAGCCGCGATCGTTCCACGCGCCGTCCCCGATCCCCGATCGATCCACGCGCCGTCTCCGAGCGCCGATCAGTTCATGCGCCGTCACCCGAGCCCCGATCGTTCCACACGCCGTCTCCGAGCCCCGATCGGTCCACGCTTCGTCTCCTGAGCCCGGTTCGTTCCACGCGTCGTCTCCTGATCCCCGATCCGTAATCGCGTCGTCTCCGAGCCTCGATCGGTCCACACGCCGTGTCCGATCCCCGATCGGTCCGCGCGGCGTCTCCGGAGCCCCGATCGATCCACGCGAGTCTCCTGAGCCCCGGTCGGTCCGCGCGCCGTCATCTGAGCCCCGATCGGTCGACGCGTCGTCTCCGAGACTCGATCGGTCCACGCACTGTCTCCCAGCGCCGATCGGTTCACGCGCCGTCTCCTGAGCCCCGATCATTCCACGCGCCGTCTCCGAGCCCCGATCGGTCCACGCGTCGTCTCCTGAGCCTCGATCGCTCCACGCGCCGTTTTCTGAGCACCGTTCGGTCCACGCGTCGTCTTCAAAGCCCCGATGCTTCCACGCGCCGTCTCCGAGCTACGATCGGTCCGTGCGCCGCTTCCAGAGCACTATCAGTCCACGCGTCGTCTCCTGATCTCCGATCGAACGACGCGCCATCTCCTAAGCCCCGATCGGTCCACGCACCGTCTCCGAGCGCCGATCGGTTCACGCGCCGTCTCCTGAGCCCCGATCATTCCACGCGCTGTCTCCGAGCCCCGATCGGTCCACGCGTTGTCTCCTTAGCCCCGATCGGTCCACGCGCCGTCTCCGAGCGCCGAGCGGTCCACGCGCCTTCGCCGAACCCCAAATGGTCCACGCGCAACCGCCTGAGCCCCGATCGGTCCACGCGTCGTCTCCGAGCACCGATTGGTCCACGCGCCGTCGCCGAGGCATGATCGGTCCACGCGTGGCCTCCTGAGCCCCGATCGGTCCTCGCGCCGTCGCCGAGCCGCGATCGTTCCACGCGCGGCCTCCTGAGCCCCGATCGGTCCACGCGTCATCACCGAGCCGCGATCGGTCCACGCGCGACCTCCTGAGCCCGGTTGGTTCACGCGTCGTCTCCGAGCGCCGATCGGTCCACGCGCCGTCGCCGAGCCATGATCGGTCCACGCGGGGCTCCTGAGCCCCGGTCGGTTCACGCGCCGTCTTCGAGCCCCGATCGATCCACGCGTCGTCTTCTAAGCCCAGATGCCTCCTCGCGCCGTCTCCGAGCCCCGATCGGTCCACGCGTCGTCTCCGAGCCCCGATCGGCCCACGCGACGTCGCCGGGCCGCGAACGGTCCACGCGCGGCCTCCTGAGCCCCGGTTGGTTCAAGCGCCGTATCCGAGCCCCAATCGGTCCACGCAAGGTCTCCTGAGCTCCGATCGGTCCACGCGACGTCTCCTGATCTCCGATCGGTCCACACGCCATCTCCTAAGCCCCGATCATTCCACGCGCCATCTCCGAGCCCCGATCGGTCCACGCGCCGTCTCATAAGCCCCGATCGGACCACGCGCCTTCTCCTCAGCCCCGATCGGTCCACGCGCCGTCTCCGATCGCCGATTAGTTCACGCGCCGTCTCCTGAGCCCCGATCGCTCCACGCTCCGTCTCCCAGCCCCGATCGGTCCACGCGCCGTCTCCTGAGCCCGGATCGGTCCACGCGCCGTCGCCGAACCCCAATTGGTCCACGCGCCACCGCCTGTGCCCCAGTCGGTCCACGCGCTGTCTCCGAGCCCAGATCGGTCCACGCGCCGTCTCCGAGCGCCGATCGGTCCACGCGCCTTCTCCTGAGCCCCGATCGGTCCACGCGCCGTCTCCGAGCGCCGATCATTTCACGTGACGTCTCCTGAGCCCTGATCGTTCCAAGTGCCGTCTTCGAGCCCCGAGCGGTCCACGCGCCGTCTCCTGAGCCCCAATCGATCCACGCGCAGCCTCCTGAGCCCCGATCGGTCCACGCGCCGTCTCCGAGCCCCGATCGGTCCACGCATCGTCTTCTAAGCCCCGATCGGCTAACGCGTCGACTCCGAGCCGCGATCGTTCCACGCGCCGTCCCCGATCCCCGATCGATCCACGCGCCGTCTCCGAGCGCCGATCAGTTCATGCGCCGTCACCCGAGCCCCGATCGTTCCACACGCCGTCTCCGAGCCCCGATCGGTCCACGCTTCGTCTCCTGAGCCCGGTTCGTTCCACGCGTCGTCTCCTGATCCCCGATCCGTAATCGCGTCGTCTCCGAGCCTCGATCGGTCCACACGCCGTGTCCGATCCCCGATCGGTCCGCGCGGCGTCTCCGGAGCCCCGATCGATCCACGCGAGTCTCCTGAGCCCCGGTCGGTCCGCGCGCCGTCATCTGAGCCCCGATCGGTCGACGCGTCGTCTCCGAGACTCGATCGGTCCACGCACTGTCTCCCAGCGCCGATCGGTTCACGCGCCGTCTCCTGAGCCCCGATCATTCCACGCGCCGTCTCCGAGCCCCGATCGGTCCACGCGTCGTCTCCTGAGCCTCGATCGCTCCACGCGCCGTTTTCTGAGCACCGTTCGGTCCACGCGTCGTCTTCAAAGCCCCGATGCTTCCACGCGCCGTCTCCGAGCTACGATCGGTCCGTGCGCCGCTTCCAGAGCACTATCAGTCCACGCGTCGTCTCCTGATCTCCGATCGGTCGACGCGCCATCTCCTAAGCCCCGATCGGTCCACGCACCGTCTCCGAGCGCCGATCGGTTCACGCGCCGTCTCCTGAGCCCCGATCATTCCACGCGCTGTCTCCGAGCCCCGATCGGTCCACGCGTTGTCTCCTTAGCCCCGATCGGTCCACGCGCCGTCTCCGAGCGCCGAGCGGTCCACGCGCCTTCGCCGAACCCCAAATGGTCCACGCGCAACCGCCTGAGCCCCGATCGGTCCACGCGTCGTCTCCGAGCACCGATTGGTCCACGCGCCGTCGCCGAGGCATGATCGGTCCACGCGTGGCCTCCTGAGCCCCGATCGGTCCACGCGCCGTCGCCGAGCCGCGATCGTTCCACGCGCGGCCTCCTGAGCCCCGATCGGTCCACGCGTCATCACCGAGCCGCGATCGGTCCACGCGCGACCTCCTGAGCCCGGTTGGTTCACGCGTCGTCTCCGAGCGCCGATCGGTCCACGCGCCGTCGCCGAGCCATGATCGGTCCACGCGGGGCTCCTGAGCCCCGGTCGGTTCACGCGCCGTCTTCGAGCCCCGATCGATCCACGCGTCGTCTTCTAAGCCCAGATGCCTCCTCGCGCCGTCTCCGAGCCCCGATCGGTCCACGCGTCGTCTCCGAGCCCCGATCGGCCCACGCGACGTCGCCGGGCCGCGAACGGTCCACGCGCGGCCTCCTGAGCCCCGGTTGGTTCAAGCGCCGTATCCGAGCCCCAATCGGTCCACGCAAGGTCTCCTGAGCTCCGATCGGTCCACGCGACGTCTCCTGATCTCCGATCGGTCCACACGCCATCTCCTAAGCCCCGATCATTCCACGCGCCATCTCCGAGCCTCGATCGGTCCACGCGCCGTCTCATAAGCCCCGATCGGACCACGCGCCTTCTCCTCAGCCCCGATCGGTCCACGCGCCGTCTCCGAGCGCCGATTAGTTCACGCGCCGTCTCCTGAGCCCCGATCGCTCCACGCTCCGTCTCCCAGCCCCGATCGGTCCACGCGCCGTCTCCGAGCGCCGATCATTTCACTTGACGTCTCCTGTGCCCTGATCGTTCCACGCGCCGTCTTCGAGCCCCGAGCGTTCCACGCGCCGTTTCCTGATCCCCAATCGATCCACGCGCAGCCTCCTGAGCCCCGATCGATCCACGCGTCGTCTTCTAAGCCCCAATCGGTCGACGCGCCGTCTCCGGAGCCCCAGTCGGTACACGCGCTGTCTCCGAGCCCCGATCGGTCCCCGCATAGTCTCCTAAGCCCCGCTCGGTTAACGCGTCGTCTCGGAGCCCCGATCGGTCCAGACGCCGCTTCCTGAGCACCGACCGGTCCACGCGTCGTCTCCTGAGCCCCGATCGGTCGACGGGTCCCCTCCTAAGCCCCGATCGGTCCACGCGCCTTCTCCTGAGCCCCGATCGGTCCACGCGCCGTCTCCGAGCGCCGATCATTTCACGTGACGTCTCCTGAGCCCTGATCGTTCCACGCGCCGTCTTCGAGCCCCGAGCGTTCCACGCGCCGTCTCGTGAGCCCCGGTCGGTCCACGCGCCGTCTCCTGAGCCGCGATCGGTCCACGCGTCGTCTCCTAAGCCCCGATCGGCCCACGCGTCGTCTGCTAAGCCCCGATCCGTCGACGCGTCGTCTCCTGAGCCACGATCAATTGACGCGTCTTCTCCTGAGCCCGATCGCTCCTCGCGCCGTCTCCTGAGCCCCGATCGGTCCACGCGTCGTGTCCGAGCTCCGATCGGTCCATACG
This sequence comes from Netelia fuscicornis, assembly GCA_946811545.1. Taxonomy (NCBI): domain Eukaryota; kingdom Metazoa; phylum Arthropoda; class Insecta; order Hymenoptera; family Ichneumonidae; genus Netelia; species Netelia fuscicornis. The sequence goes on from OX328012.1 coordinate 32,330,352, forward strand.
CCTTTTCCTGAGGCCCGATCGGTCCATGCGTCGTCTTCTTAGTCCCGATGCCTCCACGCGCCGTCTCCGAGCCACGATCGGTCCAGGCGCCGCTTCCTGAGCCCCGATCGGTCCACGGGCCGTCTCTGAGCGCCGATAAGTCCAAGCGCCGTCTCCTGAGCCCCGAGCGTTCCACGCGCCGTCTCCTGAGCCCCAGTCGGTACACGCGCTGTCTCCGATCCCCGATCGGTCCACGCGTCGTCTCCTAAGCCCCGATTCGTCGACGCGTCGTCTCCTGAGCCCCGATCAATTGACGCGTCTTCTCCTGAGCCCCGATCGCTTCTCGTGCCGCCTCCTGAGCCCCGATCCGTCGAGGCGTCGTCTCCGGAGCCCCGATCAATTGACATGTCTTCTCCTGTGCCCCGATCGCTCCTCGCGCCGTCTCCTGAACCCCGCTCGGTCCATGCGTCGTCTTCTTAGCCCGGATGCCTCCACGCGCCGTCTCCGAGCCACGATCGGTCCAGGCGCCGTCTCCGGAGCCCCGATCGGTCCAAGCGTCGTCTCCTAAGCCCCGATTCGTCCACGCGGCGTATCCGGGCGCCGATGATTTCACGCGCCGTCTCCTGAGACCCGATCGGTCCACGCGCCGTCGCCGAACCCCAATTGGTCCACGCGCAACCGCCTGAGCCCCAGTCGGTCCACGCACTGTGTCCGAGCCCCGATCGGTCCACGCGCCGTCTTCGAGCGCCGATCGGTCCACGCAACGTCTCCTAAGCCCCAATCGGTTAACGCGCCGTCTCCTGAGCCCCGATCGTTCTACGCACCGTCTCCGAGCCCCGCTCCGTCCACGCGCAGTCGCCGAGCCCCGATCGGTTCACGCGCGGTCTCCTGAGCCCCAGTCGGTACACGCGCTGTCTCCGATCCCCGATCGGTCCACGCGTCGTCTCCTAAGCCCCGATCGTTCGACGCGTCGTCTCCTAAGCCCCGATCGGTCGACGCGTTGTCTCCTGAGCCCCAGTTGGTCCACGGGCTGTCTCCGAGCCCCGATCGATCCACGCACCGCCTCCTGAGCGCCGATCGGTCGACGCGCCGACTCCTAAGCCCCGATCCGTCCACGCGCCGTCTCCTGAGCCCCGATCGGTCCACGCGCCGTCGCCGAGCCACGATCGGTCCACGCGCGGCCTCCTGAGCCCCGATCGGTCCACGCGCCGTCGCCGAGCCGCGATCGGTCCACGCGCGACCTCCTGAGCCCCGGTCGGTTCACGCGCCGTCTCCTGAGCCCCGATCGGTCCACGCGTCGTTCCCTAAGCCCCGATCGATCCACGCGCAGTCTCCAGAGCCGCGATCGGTCCACGCATCCCCTCCTGAGCCCCGGACGGTTCACACACCGTCTCCGAGCCGCGATCGGTCCACGCATCGTCTCCTAAGCCCCGATCGGTTAAACGTGCCGTCTCCGAGCCCCGATCGGTCCCCGCGACGTCTCCTGAGCCCCGATGCGTCCACGCGCAGTCGCCGAGCCCCGATCGGTCCACGCGGGGTCTCCTGAGCCCCGATCGGTCCACGCGCCGTCTCCTAAGCCCCCATCGATCCACGCGCCGTCTCCGAGCGCCGCTCGGTTCACGCGCCGTCTCCTGTGCTCCGATCGTTCCACGCGCCCTCTCCGAGCCCCGATCGGTCCACGCGCCGTCTCCTGAGCCCCGATCGTTCCACACGCCGCCTCCTAAGCCCCGATCGGTCCAGGCGTCGTCTCCTAAGCCCCGACCGGTCCACGCGCCGTCTCCTGTGCTCCGATCGTTCCACGCGCCCTCTCCGAGCCCCGAACGGTCCACGCGCCGTCTCCTGAGCCCCGATCGTTCCAAACGCCGCCTCCTAAGCCCCGATCGGTCCAGGCGCCGTCTCCGGAGCCCCGATCGGTCCACGCGTCGTCTCCTAAGCCCCGATTCGTCCACGCGGCGTCTCCGGGCGCCGATGATTGCACGCGCCGTCTCCTGAGACCCGATCGTTCCACCCGCCGTCTCCGAGCCCCGATCGATCCACGCGCCGCCTCCTGAGCCCCGATCGGTCCACGCGCCGTCGTCGAACCCCAATTGGTCCACGCGCAACCGCCTGAGCCCCAGTCGGTCCACGCGCAACCTTCTGAGCCCCAGTCGGTACACGCGCTTTCTCCGAGCCCCGATCGGTCCCCGCATAGTCTCCTAAGCCCCGCTCGGTTAACGCGTCGTCTCGGAGCCCCGATCGGTCCAGACGCCGCTTCCTGAGCACCGACCGGTCCACGCGTCGTCTCCTGAGCCCCGATCGGTCGACGGGTCCCCTCCTAAGCCCCGATCGGTCCACGCGCCTTCTCCTGAGCCCCGATCGGTCCACGCGCCGTCTCCGAGCGCCGATCATTTCACGTGACGTCTCCTGAGCCCTGATCGTTCCACGCGCCGTCTTCGAGCCCCGAGCGTTCCACGCGCCGTCTCCTGAGCCCCGGTCGGTCCACGCGCCGTCTCCTGAGCCCCGATCGGTCCACGCGTCGTCTCCTAAGCCCCGATCGGCCCACGCGTCGTCTGCTAAGCCCCGATCCGTCGACGCGTCGTCTCCTGAGCCACGATCAATTGACGCGTCTTCTCCTGAGCCCGATCGCTCCTCGCGCCGTCTCCTGAGCCCCGATCGGTCCACGCGTCGTGTCCGAGCTCCGATCGGTCCATACGCCTTTTCCTGAGGCCCTATCGGTCCATGCGTCGTCTTCTTAGTCCCTATGCCTCCACGCGCCGTCTCCGAGCCACGATCGGTCCAGGCGCCGCTTCCTGAGCCCCGATCGGTCCACGGGCCGTCTCTGAGCGCCGATAAGTCCAAGCGCCGTCTCCTGAGCCCCGAGCGTTCCACGCGCCGTCTCCTGAGCCCCGGTCGGTCCACGCGCCGTCTCCTGAGCCCCGATCGGTCCACGCGTCGTCTCCTAAGCCCCGATCGGCCCACGCGTCGTCTGCTAAGCCCCGATCCGTCGACGCGTCGTCTCCTGAGCCACGATCAATTGACGCGCCTTCTCCTGAGCCCGATCGCTCCTCGCGCCGTCTCCTGAGCCCCGATCGGTCCACGCGTCGTGTCCGAGCTCCGATCGGTCCATACGCCGTTTCCTGAGGCCCGATCGGTCCATGCGTCGTCTTCTTAGTCCCGATGCCTCCACGCGCCGTCTCCGAGCCACGATCGGTCCAGGCGCCGCTTCCTGAACCCCGATCGGTCCACGGGCCGTCTCTGAGCGCCGATAAGTTCAAGCGCCGTCTCCGGAGCCCCGATCGTTCCACGCGCAACCGCCTGAGCCCCAGTCGGTCGACGCGCTGTCTCCGAGCCCCGATCGGTCCACGCGTCGTCTCCTGAGCCCCGATCGTTCCACACGCCGTCTCCGAGCCCCGATCCGTCCACGCGCCGTCTCCTGAGCCCGGATCGGCCCACGCGTCATCGCCGAATCCCCGATCCGTACACGCGTCGTCTCCGAGCCTCGATCGGTCCACGCGCCGTCGCGGAGCCCCGATCGGTCCAGGCGTGGCCTCCTGAGCCTCGATCGGTCCACGCGCGGCCTCCTGAGCCCCGGTCGGTTCACGCGCCGTCTCCGAGCCCCGATCGATCCACGCGTCGTGTTCGAAGTCCAGATGCCTCCTCGCGCCGTCTCCGAGCCACGATCGGTCCAGGCGCTGCTTCCTGAGCCCCAATTGGTCCACGCATCGTCACCTAAGCCCCGATGGGTCCACGCGCCGTCACCGAGCCATGATCGGTCCACGCGCGGCTGCTGAGCCCCATCGGTCCACGCGCCGTCTCCGAGCGCCGATCGGTTCACGCATAGTCTCCTAAGCCCCGTTTGGTTAACGCGTCGTCTCGGAGCCCCGATCGGTCCACGCGCGGCCTCCTGAGCCCCGATCGGTCCACGCGCCGTCGCCGAGCCGCGATTGGTCCACGCGCGGCCTCCTAAGCGCCGATCGGTCCACGCGCCGTCGCCGAACCCCAATTGGTCCACGCGAAACCGCCTGAGCCCCAGTCGGTCCACGCGCTGTCTCCGAGCCCCGATCGGTCCACGTGCCGTCTCCCAGCCCCGATCGGTCCACGCGCCGTCTCCTAATCCCCAATCTGTCCACGACCCGTCTCCGGGCCCCGATCGGTGCACGCGCCGTGTCCTAAGCCCCGATCGGGCCACGCGCCGTCGCCGAACACCAATTGGTCCACGCGAAACCGCCTGAGCCCCAGTCGGTCCTAGCGCTGTCTCCGAGCCCCGATCGGTCCACGCGTCGTCTCCGAGCCCCGATCGGTCCACGCGCCGTCGCCGAGTCATGATCTGTCCACGCGCGGCCTCCTGAGACCCGATCGGTCCACGCGCCGTCGCCGAGCCGCGATCGGTTCTCGCGCGGCCTCCTGAGCCCCGGTCGGTCCACGCGCCGCCTACGTAGCCCCGATCGATCCACGCGATTCTCCTGAGCTCCGGTCGGTCGACGCGCCGTCTCCTGAGCCCCGATCGGTCCACGCGTCGTCTCCTAAGCCCCGATTCGTCGACGCGTCGTCTCCTGAGCCCCGATCAATTGACGCGTCTTCTCCTGAGCCCCGATCGCTTCTCGTGCCGCCTCCTGAGCCCCACTCCGTCGAGGCGTCGTCTCCGGAGCCCCGATCAATTGACGTGCCTTCTCCTGAGCCCCGATCGCTCCTCGCGCCGTCTCCTGAACCCCGCTCGGTCAATGCGTCGTCTTCTTATCACGGATGCCTCCACGCGCCGTCTCCGAGCCACGATGGGTCCAGGCGCCGCTTCCTGCGCCCCGATCGGTCCACGCGCCGTCTCCTAAGCCCCAATCGGTCCACGCGGCGTCTCCGAGCGCCGATCATTTAACGCGCCGTCTCCTGAGACCCGATCGTTCCACGCGCCGTCTCCGAGCCCCAATCGGTCCGCGTGCCGCATTCTAAGCCACGGTCCATCCACGCGCCGTCTCCGAGCCCCGCTCCATCCACGCGTCGTCTCCTAAGCCCCGATCGGTCCACGCGCCGTCTCCTAAGCCCCGATTGATCCACGCGAGTCTCCTAAGCCTCGACCGGTCCACGCGCCGTCCCCTGAGGCCCGATCGATCCACGCGCCGTCTCCGAGCCCCAGTCGGTCCACGCGCTGTCTCCGAGCACCGATCGGTCCACGCGCCGTCTCCGAGCGCAGATCATTTCACGCGCCGTCTCCTGAGCCCCGATCGTTCCACGCGCGGGCTCCTGAGCCCCTATCGGTCCACGCGTCGCCTTCTAACCCCGGACGGTCCACGCGTCGTCTTCTAAGCCCCGATCGGTCCACGAGCCGTCTCCTGAGCCTCCATCGATCCACGCGTCGTCTTCTAAGCCCAGATGCCTCCTCGCGCCGTCTCCGAGCCACGATCGGTCGAGGCGCCGTTTCCTGAGCCCCGATCGGTCCACGCGTTGTGTCCTAAGCCCGGATCGTTCCACGCGCCGCTTCCGATCCCCGATCGGTCCACGCGTCGTCTCCTGATCTCCGATCGGTCCACACACCATCTCCTAAGCCCCGATCATTCCACGCGCCATCTCCGAGCCCCGATCGGTCTACGCGCCGTCTCATAAGCCCCGATCGGACCACGCGCCTTCTCCTCAGCCCCGATCGGTCCACGCGCGGTCTCCGAGCGCCGATTAATTCACGCTCCGTCTCCGAGCCCCGATCGGTCCACGCGCCGTCTCCTGAGCCCGGATCGGTCCACGCGCCGTCGCCGAACCCCAATTGGTCCACGCGCAACCGCCTGAGCCCCCGTCGGTCCACGCGCTGTCTCCGAGCCCCGATCGGTCCACGCGCCGTCTCCTTTGCCCCGATCGGTCGACGCGTCCTCTCCTAAACCCCGATCAGTCCACGCGTCGTCTCCTAAGCCCCGATCGGTCCACACGCCGTCTCCGAGCCCCGATGGGTCCACGCGTCGCCTCCTGAGCCCCGGTCGGTCCACGCGCCGTCTCCTGAGCCCCGATCGGTCCACGCGTCGTCTCCTAAGCCCCGATCGGTCCACGCGTCGTCTCCTAAGCCCCGATCCGTCGACGCGTCGTCTCCTGAGCCACGATCAATTGACGCGTCTTCTCCTGAGCCCAATCGCTCCTCGCGCCGTCTCCTGAGCCCCGATCGGTCCACGGCTCGTCTCCTAAGCCCCGATCGGTCCACGCGCCGTCTCCTGTGCCCCGATTGGTCGACGCGTCCTCTCCTAAACCCCGATCAGTCCACGCGTCGTCTCCTAAGCCCCGATCGGTCCACACGCCGTCTCCGAGCCCCGATGGGTCCACGCGTCGCCTCCTGAGCCCCGGTCGGTCCACGCGCCGTCTCCTGAGCCCCGATCGGTCCATGCGCCGTCTTCTTAGCCCCGATGCCTCCACGCGCCGTCTCCGAGCCACGATCGGTCCAGGCGCCGCTTCCTGAGCCCCCATCGGTCCATGCGCCGTATCCTAAGCCCCGATCGGTCCACGCGCCGTCTCCGAGCGCCGATAAGTTCAAGCTCCGTCCCCTGAGCCCCGATCGTTCCACGCGGCGTCTCCGAGCCCCGATCGATCCACGCGTCGTCTCCTGAGCCCCAATCGCTCCACACGCCGTTTCCTGAGCCCCGATCGGTCCACGCATCGTCTCCGAGCACCGATCGGTCCACGCGCTGTTTTCTGAGCACCGTTCGGTCCACGCGTCGTCTTCAAAGCCCCGATGCCTCCACGCGCCGTCTCCGAGCCCCGATCGCTCCTCGCGCCGTCTCCTGAGCCCCGCTCGATCCATGCGTCGTCTTCTTAGCCCCGATGCCTCCACGCGCCGTTTCCGAGCCACGATCGGTCCAGGCGCCGCTTCCTGAGCCCCGATCGGTCCACGCGCCGTCGCGTAAGCCCCAATCGGTCTACGCGCCGTCTCAGAGCGCCGATCATTTCACGCGCCGTCTCCTGAGCCCCGATCATTCCACGCCCCGCCTCCGAGCCCCGATCGGTCCACGCGCCGTCTCCTAAGCCCCTATCGGTCCACGCGCCGTCTCCGAGCGCCGATCGGTTCACGCGCCGTCTCCTGAGCCCCGATCGGTCCACGCGTCGTCTCCTAAGCCCTGATCGGTCCTCGTGCCTTCTGCGAGCCCCGAAGGGTCCACGCGCAGCCTCCTGAGCCCCGATCGGTCCACGCGCCGTCCCCGAGCCCCGATCGGTCCACGCGCTGTCTCCTGAGCCCCGATAGGTACACGCGTCGTCTTCTAAGCCCCGATCGATCCACGCGTCGTCTCCTGAGCCCCGATCGCGCCACACGCCGTTTCCTGAGCCCCGATCGGTCCACGCGCCGTCTCCGAGCCCCGATCGGTCCACGCATCGTCCCCTAAGCCCCGATCGGTTAACGCGCCGTCTCCCCGCCCCAATCGCTCCACGCGCCGTCTCCTGAGCCCCGATCATTCCACGCGCCGTCTCCGAGCCCCGATCCGTCCACGCGCCGTCTCCTAAGCCCCGTTCGGTCCAAGCGCCTTCTCCTAAAGCCCGGTCGGTCCACGCGCCGTCTCCGAGCCCCGATCGGTCCACGCATCGTCTCCTAAGCCCCGATCGGCTAACGCGTCGACTCCGAGCCGCGATCGTTCCACGCGCCGTCCCCGATCCCCGATCGATCCACGCGCCGTCTCCGAGCCCCGATCGGTCCACGCGCCGTCTCCTGAGCCCCAATCGGTTCACACGCTGTCTCGTGAGCCCCGATAGGTACACGCGTCGTGTCCTACGCCCCGATCGGTCCACGCGTCGTGTCCTAAGCCCCGATCGGTCCACGCGCCGTCTCCGAGCCCCGATCGGTCCGCGCACCGTCTCCTGATCCCCATCGCTTCACGCTGCGTCTCCGGAGCCCCGATCGATCTACGCGAGTCTCCTGAGCCCCGGTCGGACCGCGCGCCGTCATCTGAGCCCCGATCGATTGACGCGTCGTCTCCTAGACTCGATCGGTCCACGCGCCGTCGCCGAGCCCCGATCGGTCCACGCGCGTCCTCCTGAGCCCCGGTCGGTCCACGCGCCGTCTCCGAGCCCCCATCGGTCCACGCGTTGTCTCCTAAGCCCCGATCGGCCCACGCACCGTCTCCGTGCACCGCTCGGTTCACGCATCGTCTCCTAAGCCCCGATCGGTTCACGCGCCGTCTCCGAGCGCCGAGCGGTCCACGCGCCGTCGCCGAACCCCAATTGGTCCACGCGCAACCGCCTGAGTCCCAGTCGGTCCACGCGCTGTCTCCGAGCCCCAATCGGTCCACGGGGCATCGCCGATCCACGATCGGTCCGTGCGCCGTTTCCAGAGCCCTATCGGTCCACGCATCGTCTCCTGATCTCCGATCGGTCCACGCGCCGTCTCCTAAGCCCCGATCGGTCCACGCGCTGTCTCCGAGCGCCGACCGGTTCACGCGCCGTCTCCTGAGCCCCGATCGGTCCACGCGCCGTCTCCTGAGCCCGGATCGGTCCACGCGTCATCGCCGAATCCCCCATCCGTACACGCGTCGTCTCCGAGCCTCGATCGGTCCGGCGCTGCTTCCTGAGCCCCAATCGGTCCACGCGTTGTCACCTAAGCCCCGATCGGTCCACGCGCCGTCTCCGAGCCCCGATCGGTTCACGCATCGTCACCTAAGCCCCGATCGGACCACGCGCCGTCTCCTGAGCCCCGATCGCTCCATGCTCCGTCTCCGTGCCCCGATCGGTCCACGCGCCGGCACCTGAGCCCGGATTGGTCCACGCGCCGTCGCCGAACCCCAATTGGTCCACGCGCAACCGCCTGAGCCCCAGTCGGTCCACGCGCTGTCTCCGAGCCCCGATCGGTCCACGCGCCGTCTCCGAGCGCCGATCGGTTCACGCGCCGTCTCCTGAGCCCCGATCGGTCCACGCGGCGCCTCCGGAGCCCCGATCGATCCACACGAGTCTCCTGAGCCCCGATCGGTCCACGCGCTGTCTCCGAGCGCCGACCGGTTCACGCGCCGTCTCCTGAGCCCCGATCAGTCCACGCGCCGTCTCCTGAGCCCGGATCGGTCCACGCGTCATCGCCGAATCCCCCATCCGTACACGCGTCGTCTCCGAGCCTCGATCGGTCCGGCGCTGCTTCCTGAGCCCCAATCGGTCCACGCGTTGTCACCTAAGCCCCGATCGGTCCACGCGCCGTCTCCGAGCCCCGATCGGTTCACGCATCGTCACCTAAGCCCCGATCGGACCACGCGCCGTCTCCTGAGCCCCGATCGCTCCATGCTCCGTCTCCGTGCCCCGATCGGTCCACGCGCCGGCACCTGAGCCCGGATTGGTCCACGCGCCGTCGCCGAACCCCAATTGGTCCACGCGCAACCGCCTGAGCCCCAGTCGGTCCACGCGCTGTCTCCGAGCCCCGATCGGTCCACGCGCCGTCTCCGAGCGCCGATCGGTTCACGCGCCGTCTCCTGAGCCCCGATCGGTCCACGCGGCGCCTCCGGAGCCCCGATCGATCCACACGAGTCTCCTGAGCCCCGGTCGGTCCGCCCGCCGTCTCCTGAGCCTCGATCGGCCCACGCGCCGTCTCCTGAGCCCCGATCCGTCCACGCGCCGCCTCCTGAGCCCCGATCGTCCAACGCGCCGTCTCCGAGCACCGAACGGTCCACGCGCCGTCTCCTGAGCCCCGATCGGTCCACGCGTCGTCTCCAAAGCCCTGATCGGTCCACGTGCCGTCTCCGAGCCCCGATCGGTCCACGCGCCGTCTCCTGAACCCCGATACGTCCACGCACAGTCGCCGAGCCCCGATTGGTCCACGCGCCGTAGCCGAGCCTCCATCGGTCCACGCGCGGCCTCCTGATCCCCATCGGTCCACGCGCCGTCTCCTGAGCCACGATCGATCCACATGCCGTCTCCGAGCCCCGATCGGTCCGCGTGCCGTATTCTAAGCCTCGGTCCATCCACGCGCCGTCTCCGAGCCCCGATCGGTCCACGCGTCGTCTCCTAAGCCCTGATCGGTCCTCGTGCCTTCTGCGAGCCCCGAAGGGTCCACGCGCATCCTCCTGAGCCCCGATCGCTCGACGCGTCGTCTCCTGAGCCCCGATCGATCCACGGGTCTTCCCCTGAGCCCCGACCGCTCCACGCGCCGTCTCCTGAGCCCGGATCGGTCCACGCGTCGTCTCCGAGCCCCGATCGGTCCACGCGCTGTCTCCTGAGCCCCGATAGGTACACGCGTCGTCACCTAAGCCCCGATCGGTCCACGCGTAGTCTCCTAAGCCCCGCTTGGTTAACGCGTCGTTTCCGAGCCCCGATCGGTCCACGCGTCGTCTCCTGAGCCCCAATTAGTCCATGCGCCGTCTCCTAAGCCCCGATCCGTCCACGGGCCGTGTCCGAGCTCCGATCGGTCCACGCGTCGTCTCCGAGCCCTGATCCGTCCACGGGCCGAGTCCGAGCTCCGATCTGTTCATGCGCCATCTCCAAACCTCGATCCGTACACGCGTCGTCTCCGAGCCCTGATCGGTCCACGCGCCATCGCCGAGCCCCGATCGGTCCACGCGTCATCGCGGAGCCCCGATCGGTCCACGCGCCCTCTCCGAGTGCCGATCATTTCACGCTCCGTCTCCTGAGCCCCGATCGGTCCACACCACTTCTCCTGAGGCCCGATCGATTCACGTGCCGTCTCCTAAGCCCCGGTCGGTTCACCCGTCGTCTCTTAAGTCCCAATCGGTCCACGCGCCCCCTCCGAGCGCCGATCATTTCACGCGACGTCTCCTGAGCCCCGGTCGGTCCGCGCGCCGTCTCCTAAGACCCGATCGGTCCACGTATCGTCTCCTAAGCCCCGATCGGTCCACACGCCGTCTCCGAGCCCCGATGGGTCCACGCATCGTCTCCTGAGCCCCGACCGCTCCACACGCCCTTTCCTGAGCCCCGATCGGTCCACGCATCGTCTCCGAGCGCCAATCGATTCACGTGCCGTCTCCTAAGCCCCGATCGGTCCACCCGTCGTCTCTTAAGCCCCAATCGGTCCACGCGCCCTCTCCGAGCGCCGATCATTTCACGCGCCGTCTCCTGAGCCCCGGTCGGTCCGCGCGCCGTCACCTGAGCCCCGATCGGTCGACGCGTCGTCTTCTGAGCGCCGATCGGTCCACGCGCCGTCTCCGAGCGCCGATCGGTTCACGCGCCGTCTCCTGAGCCCCGATCGTTCCACGCGCCGTCTCCGAGCGCCGATCGGTTCACGCGCCGTCACCTGAGCCCCGATCGTTCCACGCGCCGTCTCGGAGCCCCGATCCGTCCACGCGCCGTCTCCTGAGCCTGGATCGGTCCACGCGTCATCACCGAATCCCCGATCCGTACACGCGTCGTCTCCGAGCCTCGATCGGTCCACGCGCAGTCGCGGAGCCCCGATCGGTCCAGGCGTGGCCTCCTGAGCCTCGATCGGTCCACGCGCGGCCTCCTGAGCCCCGGTCGGTCCACGCGCCGGCTCCTGAGCCCCGATCGGTCCACGCGCCGTCTCCTGAGCCCCAATCGCTCCACGCACCGTTTTCTGAGCACCGTTTGGTCCACGCGTCGTCTTCAAAGACCCGATGCCTCCACGCGCCGTCTCCGAGCCGCGATCCGTCCGTGCGCCGCTTCCAGAGCCCTCTCGGTCCACGCGTCGTCTCCTGATCTCCGATCGGTCCACACGCCATCTCCTAAGCCCCGATCATTCCACGCGCCATCTCGGAGCCCCGATCGGTCCACGCGCCATCTCCGAGCCCCGATCGGTCCACGCGCCGTCTCATAAGCCCCGATCGGCCCACGCGCCTTCTCCTCAGCCCCGATCGGTCCACGCGCCGTCTCCGAGCGCCGATTAGTTCACGCGCCGTCTCCTGAGCCCCGATCGCTCCACGCTCCGTCTCCCAGCCCCGATCGGTCCACGCGCCGTCTCCTGAGCCCGGATCGGTCCACGCGCCGTCGCCGAACCCCAATTGGTCCACGCGCCACCGCCTGTGCCCCAGTCGGTCCACGCGCTGTCTCCGAGCCCAGATCGGTCCACGCGCCGCGGCGAACCCCAATTGGTCCACGCGCAACCTCTCGAGCCCCAGTCGGTAAACGCGCTGTCTCCCAGCCCCGATCGGTCCACGTATGTTCTCCTAAGCCCCAATTAGTCCCCGCGCCGTCTCCTAAGCCCCGATCTGCCCACAGGCCGTCTCCGAGCTCCGATCGGTCCACGCGCCGTCTCCAAGCCTCGATCCGTACACGCGTCGTCTCCGAGCCCCGATCGGTCCACGCGCCTTCTCCGAGCCCCGATCGGTTCACGCATCGTCTCCTAAGCCCCGATCGGTTAACGCGCCGTCTCCGAGCCCCGCACGGTCCACGCGCCGTCGCCGAACCCCAATTGGTCCACGCGCAACCGCCTCAGCCCCAGTCGGTCCACGCGCCGTCTCCGAGCGCCGATCGGTTCACGCGCCGTCTCCTGAGCCCCGATCGTTCCACGCGCCGTCTCCGAGCGCCGATCGGTTCACGCGCCGTCACCTGAGCCCCGATCGTTCCACGCGCCGTCTCCTGAGCGCCGATCGTTCCACCCGCCGTCTCGGAGCCCCGATCCGTCCACGCGCCGTCTCCTGAGCCTGGATGGGTCCACGCGTCATCACCGAATCCCCGATCCGCACACGCGTCGTCTCCGAGCCTCGATTGGTCCACGCGCAGTCGCGGAGCCCCGATCGGTCCAGGCGTGGCCTCCTGAGCCTCGATCGGTCCACGCGCGGCCTCCTGAGCCCCGGTCGGTCCACGCGCCGGCTCCTGAGCCCCGATCGGTCCACGCGCCGTCTCCTGAGCCCCAATCGCTCCACGCACCGTTTTCTGAGCACCGTTTGGTCCACGCGTCGTCTTCAAAGACCCGATGCCTCCACGCGCCGTCTCCGAGCCGCGATCCGTCCGTGCGCCGCTTCCAGAGCGCTCTCGGTCCACGCGTCGTCTCCTGATCTCCGATCGGTCCACACGCCATCTCCTAAGCCCCGATCATTCCACGCGCCATCTCCGAGCCCCGATCGGTCCACGCGCCATCTCCGAGCCCCGATCGGTCCACGCGCCGTCTCATAAGCCCCGATCGGCCCACGCGCCTTCTCCTCAGCCCCGATCGGTCCACGCGCCGTCTCCGAGCGCCGATTAGTTCACGCGCCGTCTCCTGAGCCCCGATCGCTCCACGCTCCGTCTCCCAGCCCCGATCGGTCCACGCGCCGTCTCCTGAGCCCGGATCGGTCCACGCGCCGTCGCCGAACCCCAATTGGTCCACGCGCCACCGCCTGTGCCCCAGTCGGTCCACGCGCTGTCTCCGAGCCCAGATCGGTCCACGCGCCGCGGCGAACCCCAATTGGTCCACGCGCAACCTCTCGAGCCCCAGTCGGTAAACGCGCTGTCTCCGAGCCCCGATCGGTCCACGTATGTTCTCCTAAGCCCCAATTAGTCCCCGCGCCGTCTCCTAAGCCCCGATCTGCCCACAGGCCGTCTCCGAGCTCCGATCGGTCCACGCGCCGTCTCCAAGCCTCGATCCGTACACGCGTCGTCTCCGAGCCCCGATCGGTCCACGCGCCTTCTCCGAGCCCCGATCGGTTCACGCATCGTCTCCTAAGCCCCGATCGGTTAACGCGCCGTCTCCGAGCCCCGCACGGTCCACGCGCCGTCGCCGAACCCCAATTGGTCCACGCGCAACCGCCTCAGCCCCAGTCGGTTCACGCGCTGTCGCCGAACCCCGATCGGTCAACGCGTCGTCTCCGAGCCCCGATCGGTCCACGCGCCGTCGCCGAGCCATGATCGGTCCACGCGCGTCCTCCTGAGCCCCGATCGGTCCACGCGTGGTCTCCGAGCCCCGATCGGTCCACGTGCCGTCGCCGAGCCATGATCGGTCCACACGTGGCCTCCTGAGCCCCGGTCGGTCCACGCGCCGTCTCCTGAGCCCCGATCGGTCCACGCGCGGCCTCCTGAGCCCCGATTGGTTCACGCGCCGTATCCGAGCCCCAATTGGTCCACGCGCCGTCTCCTGAGCCTCGATCGCTCCTCGCGCCGTCTCCTGAACCCCGCTCGGTCCATGCGTCGTCTTGTTAGCCCGGATGCCTCCACGCGCCGTCTCCAAGCCACGATCGGTCCAGGCGCCGTCTCCGGAGCCCCGATCGGTCCACGCGTCGTCTCCTAAGCCCCGATTCGTCCACGCGACGTCTCCGGGCGCCGATGATTTCACGCGCCGTCTCCTGAGACCCGATCGTTCCACGCGCCGTCTCCGAGCCCCGATCGATCCACGCGCCGCCTCCGGAGCCCCGATCGGTCCACGCGCCGTCGCCGAACCCCAATTGGTCCACGCGCAACCGCCTGAGCCCCAGTCGGTCCACGCACTGTGTCCGAGCCCCGATCGGTCCACGCGCCGTCTTCGAGCGCCGATCGGTCCACGCAACGTCTCCTAAGCCCCAATCGGTTAACGCGCGGTCTCCTGAGCCCCGATCGTTCTACGCACCGTCTCCGAGCCCCGATCCGTCCACGCGCAGTCGCCGATCCCGATCGGTTCACGCGCGGTCTCCTGAGCCCCAGTCGGTACACGCGCCGTCTCCGAGCGCCGATCGGTCCACGCGTAATCTCCTGATCTCCGATCGGTCCACGCGCCGTCTCCTAAGCCCCGATCGGTCCACGCGCCGTCTCCGAGCGCCGATCGGTTGACGTGCCATCTCCTGAGCCCCGATCATTCCACGCGCCGTCTCCGAGCCCCGATCGGTCCACGCGCCGTCTCCTGAGCTCCGAACGGTCCAGACCCCTTGTCCTGAGCCCCGATCGGCCGACGCGTCGTCTCCTAAGCCCCGACCGGTTCACGCGCCGTCTCCTGTGCACAGATCGAATCACGTGCCGTCTCCTAAGCCCCGATCGGTCCACACGTCGTCTCCTAAGCCCCAATCGGTCCACGCGTCGTCTCCTAAGCCCCGATCCGTTGGCGCGTCGTCTCCTGAGCCCCGATCAATTGACGCGTCTTCTCCTGAGCCCCGATCGTCCTCGCGCCGTCTCCTGAGCCCCGCTCGGTCCATGCGTCGTCTTCTTAGCCCCGATGCCACCACGCGCCGTCTCCTAAGCCCCGATCTGCCCACGGGCCGTTTCCGAGCTCCGATCGTTCCACACGCCGTCTCCAAGCCTCGATCCGTACACGCGCCGTCTCCGAGCGCCGAGCGGTCCACGCGCCGTCGCCGAACCCCAATTGGTCCACGCGCAACCGCCTGAGTCCCAGTCGGTCCACGCGCCGTCTCCTGAGCCCCGATCATTCCACGCGCCGTCTCCGAGCCCCGATCGGCCCACGCGTCGTCTCCTGAGCCTCGATCGCTCCACGCGCCGTTTTCTGAGCACCGTTCGGTCCACGCGTCGTCTTCAAAGCCCCGATGCTTCCACGCGCCGTCTCCGAGCTACGATCGGTCCGTGCGCCGCTTCCAGAGCACTATCAGTCCACGCGTCGTCTCCTGATCTCCGATCGGTCGACGCGCCATCTCCTAAGCCCCGATCGGTCCACGCACCGTCTCCGAGCGCCGATCGGTTCACGCGCCGTCTCCTGAGCCCCGATCATTCCACGCGCTGTCTCCGAGCCCCGATCGGTCCACGCGTTGTCTCCTTAGCCCCGATCGGTCCACGCGCCGTCTCCGAGCCCCGATCGGTCCACGCGCCGTCACCGAGCCGCGATCGGTCCACGCTCGACCTCCTGAGCCCGGTTGGTTCACGCGTCGTCTCCGAGCGCCGATCGGTCCACGCGCCGTCGCCGAGCCATGATCGGTCCACGCGGGGCTCCTGAGCCCCGGTCGGTTCACGCGCCGTCTTCGAGCCCCGATCGATCCACGCGTCGTCTTCTAAGCCCAGATGCCTCCTCGCGCCGTCTCCGAACCCCAATTGGTCCACGCGAAACCGCCTGAGCCCCAGTCGGTCCACGCGCTGTCTCCGAGCCCCGATCGGTCCACGCGTCGTCTCCGAGCCCCGATCGGTCCACGCGCAGTCTCGGAGCGCCGATTGGTTCACGCGCCGTCTCCTGAGCCCCGATCGCTCCACGCGCAGTCGCCGAGTCTCAATCGGTCCACGCGCCGTCTCCTAAGCCCCGATCGGTCCAAGCGCCTTCTGCTAAGCCCCGATCGGTCCAAGCGCCTTCTGCTAAGCCCCGATCGGTCCACGCGCCGTCTCCGAGCGCCGATCGGTTCACGCGCCGTCACCTGAGCCCCGATCGTTCCACGCGCCGTCTCCGAGCCCCGATCGATCTACGCGCCGTCTCCTAAGCCCCGATCAGTCCACGCGCCTTCTCCTCATCCCCCATCGGTCCACGCGCCGTCTCCGAGCCCCGATGGGTCCACGCACTGTCTCCTGATCCCCATGGGTCCACGCGCGGCCTCCTGAGCCCCGATCGGTCCACGCGCCGTCACCGAGCCGCGATCGGTCCACGCGCGACCTCCTGAGCCCCGGTTGGTTCACGCACCGTATCCGAGCCCCCATCGGTCCACGCGTTGTCTCCGAGCCCCGATCCGTCCACGCGCCGTCGCCGTGCCATGATCGGTCCACACGAGGCTCCTGACCCCCGGTCGGTCCGCGCGCCGTCTCCTGAGCCCCGATCGGTCGACGCGTCGTTTCCTGAGCCCCGATCGATCCACGCGTCGTCTCCTGAGCCCCGATCGCTCCACGCGCCGATTTCTGAGCCCCGATCAATTGACGCGTCTTCTCCTGAACCCGGATCGCACCTCGCGCCGTCTCCTGAGCCCCGCTCGGTCCATGCGTCGTCTTCTTAGCCCCGATGCCTCCACGCGCCGTCTCCGAGCCACGATCGGTCTAGGCGCCGCTTCCTGACCCCGATCGGTCCACGCGCCGTCTCCTAAGCCCCAATCGGTCCACGCGCCGTCTCCTAAGCCGCGATCGGTCCAAGCGGCGTCTCCGAGCCCCGATCGGTCCACGCACCGTCTCCTCATCCCCATCGGTCCACGCGGCGTTTTCTGAGCACCGTTCGGTCCACGCGTCGTCTTCAAAGCCCCGATGCCTCCACGCGCCGTCTCCGAGCCACGATCGGTCCGTGCGCCGCTTCCAGAGCCCCGATCTGTGCACGCGTCTTCTCCTGATCTCCGATCGGTCCACGCGTCGTCTCTGAGCCCCGATGCCTCTACCCGCCGTCTCCGAGCTACGATCGGTTCAGGCGCCGCGTCCCGAGCCCCGATCAGTTCACGTGCCGTCTCCTAAGCCCCGATCGCTCCACGGACCGTTTCCTGATCCCCGATCGGTCCACGCGTCGTCTCCTAAGCCCCGATCGGTCCACGCGCCGTCTCCGAGCCCCGATGGGTCCACGCACTGTCTCCTGATCCCCATGGGTCCACGCGGCGCCTCCGGAGCCCCGAACGATCCACGCGAGGATCCTGAGCCCCGATCGATCCACGCATCGTCTCCTAAGCCCCAATCGGTTAACGCGCCGTCTCCGAGCCCCAATCGGTCCACGCGCCGACTCCTGAACCCCGATCGTTCCACGCGCCTTCTCCTAAGCCACGATCGGTCAGCGCCGTCTCCGAGCGCCGATCGGTGCACGCGCCGTCGCACGAGCCGCGATCGGTCCACGCGCGGCCTCCTGAGCCCCGGTTGCTTCACGTGCCGTATCCGAGCCCCAATTGGTCCACGCACCGTCTCCTGAGCCCCGATCGGTCCACGCGCCGTCTCCTGAGCTCCGATCGCTCCACACGCCGTTTTCTGAGCACCGTTCGGTCCATGCGTCGTCTTCTAAGCCCCGATGTCTCCACGCGCCGTCTCCGAGCCGCGATCGGTGCAGGCGCCGTCTCCCCCCCCCCCCCCCCCCCCCACCCGATTGGTCCACGCGCCGTCTCCTGAGCCCCGATCATTCCACGCGCCGTCTCCGAACCCCGATCGTTCCACGCGGCGCCTCCGGAGCCCCGATCGATCCACGCGAGTCTCCTGAGCCCCAGTCGGTCCGCGCGCCGTCTCCTGCGCCCCGATTGTTCGACGCGTCGTCTCCTGAGCCCCGATCGATCCACGCGTCGTCTCCTGAGCCCCGATCGCGCCACACGCCGTTTCCTGAGCCCCGATCGGTCCACGCGCCGTCTCCGAGCCGCGATCGGTAAACGCGCCGTCACCAAGCCCCGATCCGTACACGCGTCGTCTCCGAGCCCCGATGGGTCCACGCGCCGTCGCCGAGCCTCGATCGGTCCACGCGCAGCCTCCTAAGCCCCGGTCGGTTCACGCGCTATCTCTGAGCCGCGATCGGTCCACGCGCCGTCTCCTGAGCCCCGATACGTCCACGCGCAGTCGCCGAGCCCCGATCGGTCCACGCGCGGTCTCCTGAGCCCCGATCTGTCCACGCGCCGTCTCCGCGCCCCGATCGGTCCACGCGTCGTCTCCGAGCCCTGATCGGTCCACGCGCCGTCTCCTGAGCCCCAATCGGTCCACTCGCTGTCTCCTGATCCCCGATCGGTACACGCGTCGTCTCCTACGCCCCGATCGGTCCCCGCGCCGCCTTCGTGCCCCGATCGGTCCACGCACCGCCTCCTGATCCCCATCGGTCCACGCGCCGTCTCCTGAGCCACGATCGATCCACATGCCGTCTCCGAGCCCCGATCGGTCCGCGTGCCGCATTCTAAGCCACGGTCCATCCACGCGCCGTCTCCGTGCCCCGATCGGTCCACGCGTCGTCTCCTAAGCCCTGATCGGTCCTCGTGCCTTCTGCGAGCCCCGAAGGGTCCACGCGCAGCCTCCTGAGCCCCGATCGGTCCACGCGCCGTCCCCGAGCCCCGATCGGTCCACGCGCTGTCTCCTGAGCCCCGATAGGTACACGCGTCGTCTTCTAAGCCCCGATCGATCCACGCGTCGTCTCCTGAGCCCCGATCGCGCCACACGCCGTTTCCTGAGCCCCGATCGGTCCACGCGCCGTCTCCGAGCCCCGATCGGTCCACGCATCGTCCCTTAAGCCCCGATCGGTTAACGCGCCGTCTCCCCGCCCCAATCGCTCCACGCGCCGTCTCCTGAGCCCCGATCATTCCACGCGCCGTCTCCGAGCCCCGATCCGTCCACGCGCCGTCTCCTAAGCCCCGTTCGGTCCAAGCGCCTTCTCCTAAAGCCCGGTCGGTCCACGCGCCGTCTCCGAGCCCCGATCGGTCCACGCATCGTCTCCTAAGCCCCGATCGGCTAACGCGTCGACTCCGAGCCGCGATCGTTCCACGCGCCGTCCCCGATCCCCGATCGATCCACGCGCCGTCTCCGAGCCCCGATCGGTCCACGCTTCGTCTCCTGATCCCGGATCGTTCCACGCGTCGTCTCCTGATCCCCGATCCGTAATCGCGTCGTCTCCGAGCCTCGATCGGTCCACACGCCGTGTCCGATCCCCGATCGGTCCGCGTACCGCATTCTGAGCCGCGGTCCGTCCACGCGCCGTCTCCGAGCACCGATCGGTCCACGCGCCGTCTCAGAGCGCCGATCATTTCACGCCCCGTCTCCTGAGCTCCGATCGTTCAACGCGCCGTCTCCGAGCCCCGATCGGTCCACGCGCCGTCTCCTGAGCCCCAATCGGTCCACACGCTGTCTCGTGAGCCCCGATAGGTACACGCGTCGTGTCCTGCGCCCCGATCGGTCCACGCGTCGTCTCCGAGCCTCGATCGGTCCAGGCGCTGCTTTCTGAGCCCCAATCGGTCCACGCGTTGTCACCTAAGCCCCGATCGGTCCACGCGCCGTCTCCGAGCCCCGATCGGTTCACGCATCGTCACCTAAGCCCCGAACGGACCACGCGCCGTCTCCTGAGAACCGATCGCTCCACGCTCCGTCTCCGTGCCCCGATCGGTCCACGCGCCGGCACCTGAGCCCGGATTGGTCCACGCGCCGTCGCCGAACCCCAATTGGTCCACGTGCAACCGCCTGAGCCCCAGTCGGTCCACGCGCCGTCTCCGATCCACGATCGGTCCGTGCGCCGCTTCCAGAGCCCTATCGGTCCACGCGTCCTCTCCTGATCTCCTACTCGTCCACGCGCAACCGCCTGAGCCCCAGTCGGTCCACGCACTGTCTCCGAGCCCCGATCGGTCCACGCGGCGTCTTCGAGCCCCGATCGGTCCACTCAACGTCTCCTAAGCCCCAATCGGTTAACGCGCCGTCTCCTGAGCCCCGCTCGGCTAACGCGTCGTTTCGGAGCCCCGATCGGTCTACGCGCCGTCTCCTGAGCCCCGATCGGTCCACGCGCCGTCTCCTGAGCCCCGATCGCTCCACGCGCCGTCTCCTGAGCTCTGATCGGTCCACGATTCGTCTCCTAAGCCCCGATCGCTCCACGCGCCGTCTCCTGAGCCCGATCGGTCGAGGCATCGTCTCCTGAGCCCCGGTTGGTTCACGCGCCGTATCCGAGCCCCTATCGCTCCACGCGTCGTCTCCGAGCCCCGATCGGTCCACGCGCCGTCGCCGAGCCATGATCGCTCCACGCCCGGCCTCCTGAGCCCCGATCGGTCCACGCGCCGTCTCCAAGCCGCGATCCGTCGCCGCGTCGTGTCCTGAGCCCCGATCAATTGACGCGTCTTCTCTTGAGCCCCGATCGCTCCTCGCGCCGTCTCCTGAACCCCGATCATTCCACGCGCCTTCTCCTAAGCCACGATCGGTCCACGCGCCGTCTCCGAGCCCCAGTCGGTCCACGCGCTGTCTCCGAGCACCGATCGGTCTACGCGTCGTCTCCGTGCCCCGATCGGTCCACGCGCCGTCGCCGAGCCATGATCGGTCCACGCGCGGCCTCCTGAGCCCCGATCGGTCCACGCGCCTATTTCTGATCCCCGATCAATTGACGCGTCTTCTCCTGAGCCCCGATCGCTCCACGCGCCGTCTCCGAGCCCCGGTCGGTCCACGCGCCGTCGCCGAGTCTCGATCGGTCCAAGCGCGGCCTCCTGAGCCCCGGTCGGTTCACGCGCCGTCTCCGAGCCCCGATCCATCCACGCGTCGTCTTCTAAGCCCAGATGCCTGCTCGCGCCGTCACCGTGCCGCGATCGGGCCACGCTCGGCCTCCTGAGCCCCGGTCGGTTCACGCGCCGTATCCGAGCCCCAATCGGTCCACGCGCCGTCTCCTAAGCCCAAATCTGTCCACGCGCCGTCTCTGAGCGCCGATTGGTTCACGCGCAGCCTCCTGAGCCCCGATCGTTCCACGCGCCGACGCCGATCCACGATCGGTCCGTGCGCCGCTTCCAGAGCCCTATCGGTCCACGCGTCCTCTCCTGATCTCCTACTCGTCCACGCGCAACCGCCTGAGCCCCAGTCGGTCCACGCACTGTCTCCGAGCCCCGATCGGTCCACGCGGCGTCTTCGAGCCCCGATCGGTCCACGCAACGTCTCCTAAGCCCCAATCGGTTAACGCGCCGTCTCCTGAGCCCCGCTCGGCTAACGCATCGTTTCGGAGCCCCGATCGGTCTACGCGCCGTCTCCTGAGCCCCGATCGGTCCACGCGCCGTCTCCTGAGCCCCGATCGCTCCACGCGCCGTCTCCTGAGCTCTGATCGGTCCACGATTCGTCTCCTAAGCCCCGATCGCTCCACGCGCCGTCTCCTGAGCCCGATCGGTCGAGGCATCGTCTCCTGAGCCCCGGTTGGTTCACGCGCCGTATCCGAGCCCCTATCGCTCCACGCGTCGTCTCCGAGCCCCGATCAGTCCACGCGCCGTCGCCGAGCCATGATCGCTCCACACCCGGCCTCCTGAGCCCCGATCGGTCCACGCGTCGTCTCCGAGCCCCGATCGGTCCACGCGCCGTCGCCGAGCCATGATCGGCCCACGCGAGGCTCCTGAGCCCCGGTCGGTCCGCGAGCCGTCTCCTGAGCCCCGACCGCTCCACGCGTCGTCTCCGAGCTCCGATCGGTCCATGCGCCATTTCCGAGCCCCGATCGGTCCATGCCTCGTCTTCTAAGCCCAGATGCCTCCACGCGCCGTCTCCGAGCCACGATCGGTGCAGGCGCCGCTTCGTGAACCCCGATCGGTCCACGCGCCGTCTCCTGAGCCCCGGTACGTCCACGCGCCGTCTTCGAGCCACGATCGGTCCGTGCGCCGCTTCCAGAGGCCTATCGGTCCACGCGTCGTCTCCTGATATCCGATCGGTCCACGCGTCGCCTCCTGAGCTCCGGTCGGTCCACGCGCCGTTTCCTGAGCCCCGATCGGTCCACGCGTCGTCTCCTAAGCCCCGATCGGTCCACGCGTCGTCTCCTAAGCCCCGATCCGTCGACGCGTCGTCTCCCGGGCCACGATCAATTGACGCGTCTTCTCCTGAGCCCGATGGCTCCTCGCGCCGTCTCCTGAGCCCCGAGCGGTCCACGCGTCGTGTCGGAGCTCCGATCGGTCCAGGCGCCGCTTCCTGAGCCCCGATCGGTCCACGCGCCGTATCCTAAGCCCCGATCGGTACACGGGCCGTCTCTGAGCGCCGATAAGTTCAAGGGCCGTTTCCTGAGCCCCGATCGTTCCACGCGGCGTCTCCGAGCCCCGATCGATCCACGCGCCATCTCCTGAGCCCCGATCGGTCGACGCGTCGTCTTCTGAGCCTCGATCGATCCACGCGTCGTCTCCTGAGCCCCAACCGCTCCACACGCCGTTACCTGAGCCCCGATCGGTCCACGCATCGTCTCCGAGCACCGATCGGTCCACGCGCCGTTTTCTGAGCACCGTTCGGTCCACGCGTCGTCTTCAAAGCCCCGATGCCTCCACGCGCCGTCTCCAAGCCCCGATCGCCCCTCGCGCCGTCTCCTGAGCCCCGCTCGATCCATGCGTCGTCTTCTTAGCCCCGATGCCTCCACGCGCCGTTTTCGAGCCACGATCGGTCCAGGCGCCGCTTCCTGAGCCCCGATCGGTCCACGCGCCGTCTCCTGAGCCCCGGTACGTCCACGCGCCGTCTTCGAGCCACGATCGGTCCGTGCGCCGCTTCCAGAGGCCTATCGGTCCACGCGTCGTCTCCTGATATCCGATCGGTCCACGCGTCGCCTCCTGAGCTCCGGTCGGTCCACGCGCCGTTTCCTGAGCCCCGATCGGTCCACGCGTCGTCTCCTAAGCCCCGATCGGTCCACGCGTCGTCTCCTAAGCCCCGATCCGTCGACGCGTCGTCTCCCGGGCCACGATCAATTGACGCGTCTTCTCCTGAGCCCGATGGCTCCTCGCGCCGTCTCCTGAGCCCCGATCGGTCCACGCGTCGTGTCGGAGCTCCGATCGGTCCAGGCGCCGCTTCCTGAGCCCCGATCGGTCCACGCGCCGTATCCTAAGCCCCGATCGGTACACGGGCCGTCTCTGAGCGCCGATAAGTTCAAGGGCCGTCTCCTGAGCCCCGATCGTTCCACGCGGCGTCTCCGAGCCCCGATCGATCCACGCGCCATCTCCTGAGCCCCGATCGGTCGACGCGTCGTCTTCTGAGCCTCGATCGATCCACGCGTCGTCTCCTGAGCCCCAACCGCTCCACACGCCGTTACCTGAGCCCCGATCGGTCCACGCATCGTCTCCGAGCACCGATCGGTCCACGCGCCGTTTTCTGAGCACCGTTCGGTCCACGCGTCGTCTTCAAAGCCCCGATGCCTCCACGCGCCGTCTCCAAGCCCCGATCGCCCCTCGCGCCGTCTCCTGAGCCCCGCTCGATCCATGCGTCGTCTTCTTAGCCCCGATGCCTCCACGCGCCGTTTTCGAGCCACGATCGGTCCAGGCGCCGCTTCCTGAGCCCCGATCGGTCCACGCGCCGTCTCCTAAGCCCCTATCGGTCCACGCGCCGTCTCCGAGCGCCGATCGGTTCACGCGCCGTCTCCTGAGCCCCGATCGTTCCACGCGCCGTCTCCGAGCCCCGATCCGTCCACGTGCCGTCTCCTGAGCCCGGATCGGTCCACGCGCCGTCGCCGAGCCACGATCGGTCCACGCGCGGCCTCCTGAGCCCCGATCGGTCCACGCGCCGTCGCCGAGCCGCGATCGGTCCACGCGCGGTCTCCTGAGCCCCGGTCGGTTCACGCGCCGTCTCCTGACCCCCGATCGGTCCACGCGTCGTTCCCTAAGCCCCGATCGATCCACGCGCAGTCTCCAGAGCCGCGATCGGTCCACGCATCCCCTCCTGAGCCCCGGACGGTTCACACGCCGTCTCCGAGCCGCGATCGGTCCACGCATCGTCTCCTAAGCCCCGATCGGTTAACGTGCCGTCTCCGAGCCCCGATCGGTCCCCGCGCCGTCTCCTGAGCCCCGATGCGTCCACGCGCAGTCGCCGAGGCCCGATCGGTCCACGCGGGGTCTCCTGAGCCCCGATCGGCCCACGCGCCGTCTCCTAAGCCCCGATCGATCCACGCGCCGTCTCCGAACGCCGCTCGGTTCACGCGCCGTCTCCTGTGCTCCGATCGTTCCACGCGCCCTCTCCGAGCCCCGATCGGTCCACGCGCCGTCTCCTGAGCCCCGATCGTTCCACACGCCGCCTCCTAAGCCCCGATCGGTTCACGCGCCGTCACCTGAGCCCCGATCGTTCCACGCGCCGTCTCCGAGCCCCGATCGGTCTACGCGCCGTCTCCTAAGCCCCGATCGGTCCACGCGCCGTCTCGGAGCCCCGATTGGTTCACGCGCCGTCTCCTGTGCCCCGATCGCTCCACGCGCAGTCGCCGAGCCTCGATCGGTTCACGCGCGGTCTCCTGAGCCCCGGTCGGTCCACGCGCCGTCGCCGAACCCCAATTGGTCCACGCGCAACCTCCTGAGCCCCAGTCGGTACACGCGCTGTCTCCGAGCCCCGATCGGTCCCCGCATAGTCTCCTAAGCCCCGCTCGGTTAACGCGTCGTCTCGGAGCCCCGATCGGTCCACACGCCGCTTCCTGAGCACCGACCGGTCCACGCGTCGTCTCCTGAGCCCCGATCGGTCGACGGGTCCCCTCCTAAGCCCCGATCGCTCCTCGCGCCGTCTCCTGAGCCCCGATCGGTCCATGCGTCGTCTTCTTAGTCCCGATGCCTCCACGCGCCGTCTGCGAGCCACGATCGGTCCAGGCGCCGCTTCCTGAGCCCCGATCGGTCCACGCGCCGTATCCTAAGCCCCGATCGGTCCACGGGCCGTCTCTGAGCGCCGATAAGTTCAAGCGCCGTCTCCGGAGCCCCGATCGTTCCACGCGGCGTCTCCGAGCCCCGATCATTCCACGCCCCGTCTCCGAGCCCCGATCGGTCCACGCGCCGTCTCCTAAGACCCTGATCGTTCCACGCGCCGTCTTCGAGCCCCGAGCGGTCCACGCGCCGTCTCCTGAGCCCCAATCGATCCACGCGCAGCCTCCTGAGCCCCGATCGGTCCACGCGCCGTCGCCGAGCCGCGATCGTTCTACGCGCCGCTCCGAGCCCCGATCGGTCCACGCGCCGTCGCCGAGCTATGATCGGTCCACGCGCGGCCTCCTGAGCTCCGATCGGTCCACGCGCCGTCGCCGAGCCGCGATCGGTCCACGCGCGGTCTCCTGAGCCTCGGTCGGTTCACGCGCCGTCTCCTGAGCCCCGATCGGTCCACGCGTCGTTCCCTAAGCCCCGATCGATCCACGCGCAGTCTCCAGAGCCGCGATCGGTCCACGCATCCCCTCCTGAGCCCCGGACGGTTCACACGCCGTCTCCGAGCCGCGATCGGTCCACGCGCCGTCTCCTGAGCCCCGATGGGTCCACTCGCCGTCTCCGAGCCCCGATCGGTCCACGCATCGTCTCCTATGCCCCGATCGGTTAACGCGCCGTCTCCTGAGCCCCAATCGGTCCACACGCTGTGTCGTGAGCCCCGATAGGTACACGCGTCGTCTCCTACGCCCGATCGGTCCACGCGTCGTCTCCTGATCCCAATCGGTCCACGCGGCGCCTCCGGAGCCCCGATCGATCTACGCGAGTCTCCTGAGCCCCAGTCGGTCCGCGCGCCGGCTCCGGAGCCCCGGTCGGTCCACGCGCCGTCTCCTAAGCCCCGTTCGGTCCAAGCGTCTTCTCCTAAACCCCGGTCGGTCCACGCGCCGTCTCCGAGCGCCGATCCGTTCACGCGCCGTCACCCGAGCCCCGATCGTTCCACGCGCCGTCGCCGAGCCCCGATCGGTCCACGCGCGGTCTCCTGAGCCCCGATCTGTCCACGCGCCGTCTCCGAGCCCCGATCGGTCCACGCGTCGTCTCCGAGCCCTGATCGGTCCACGCGCCGTCTCCTGAGCCCCAATCGGTCCACTCGCTGTCTCCTGATCCCCGATCGGTACACGCGTCGTCTCCTACGCCCCGATCGGTCCCCGCGCCGCCTTCGTGCCCCGATCGGTCCACGCACCGCCTCCTGATCCCCATCGGTCCACGCGCCGTCTCCTGAGCCACGATCGATCCACATGCCGTCTCCGAGCCCCGATCGGTCCGCGTGCCGCATTCTAAGCCACGGTCCATCCACGCGCCGTCTCCGAGCCCCGAAGGGTCCACGCGCAGCCTCCTGAGCCCCGATCGGTCCACGCGCCGTCCCCGAGCCCCGATCGGTCCACGCGCTGTCTCCTGAGCCCCGATAGGTACACGCGTCGTCTTCTAAGCCCCCATCGATCCACGCGTCGTCTCCTGAGCCCCGATCGCGCCACACGCCGTTTCCTGAGCCCCGATCCGTCCACGCGCCGTCTCCTAAGCCCCGTTCGGTCCAAGCGCCTTCTCCTAAAGCCCGGTCGGTCCACGCGCCGTCTCCGAGCCCCGATCGGTCCACGCATCGTCTCCTAAGCCCCGATCGGCTAACGCGTCGACTCCGAGCCGCGATCGTTCCACGCGCCGTCCCCGATCCCCGATCGATCCACGCGCCGTCTCCGAGCCCCGATCGGTCCACGCTTCGTCTCCTGATCCCGGATCGTTCCACGCGTCGTCTCCTGATCCCCGATCCGTAATCGCGTCGTCTCCGAGCCTCGATCGGTCCACACGCCGTGTCCGATCCCCGATCGGTCCGCGTACCGCATTCTGAGCCGCGGTCCGTCCACGCGCCGTCTCCGAGCACCGATCGGTCCACGCGCCGTCTCAGAGCGCCGATCATTTCACGCCCCGTCTCCTGAGCTCCGATCGTTCAACGCGCCGTCTCCGAGCCCCGATCGGTCCACGCGCCGTCTCCTGAGCCCCAATCGGTCCACACGCTGTCTCGTGAGCCCCGATAGGTACACGCGTCGTGTCCTACGCCCCGATCGGTCCACGCGTCGTCTCCGAGCCTCGATCGGTCCAGGCGCTGCTTTCTGAGCCCCAATCGGTCCACGCGTTGTCACCTAAGCCCCGATCGGTCCACGCGCCGTCTCCGAGCCCCGATCGGTTCACGCATCGTCACCTAAGCCCCGAACGGACCACGCGCCGTCTCCTGAGCCCCGATCGCTCCACGCTCCGTCTCCGTGCCCCGATCGGTCCACGCGCCGGCACCTGAGCCCGGATTGGTCCACGCGCCGTCGCCGAACCCCAATTGGTCCACGTGCAACCGCCTGAGCCCCAGTCGGTCCACGCGCTGTCTCCGAGCCCCGATGGGTCCACGCGCCGTCTCCGAGCGCCGATCGGTTCACGCGCCGTCTCCTGAGCCCCGATCGGTCCACGCGGCGCCTCCGGAGCCCTGATCGGTCCACTTGCCGTCTCCGAGCCCCGGTCGGTCCACGCGCCGTCTCCTGAACCCCGATACGTCCACACACAGTCGCCGAGCCCCGATTGGTCCACGCGCCGTAGCCGAGCCTCCATCGGTCCACGCGCGGTCTCCTGAGCCGCGGTCGGTCCACGCGCCGTCTCCGAGCCCCGGTCGGTTCACGCGCTGTCTCCGAGCCCCGATGGGTCCACGCGCAGTCTCCTGAGCCCCGGTCGGTCCACGCGCCGTCGCCGAACCCCAATTCGTCCACGGGCAACCTCCTGAGACCCAGTCGGTCCACGCGCCGTCTCCTGAGCCCCGATCGGTCCACGTATCGTCTCCTACGCCCCGATCGGTCCACGCGTCGTCTCCTAAGCCCCGAACGGTCCACGCGCCGTCTCCGAGCCCCGATCGGTCCACGCACCGTCTCCTGATCCCCATCGGTCCACGCGGCGCCTCCGGAGCCCCGACCGATCCACACGAGTCTCCTGAGCCCCGGTCGCTCCACGCGCCGTCTCCGAGCGCCGATTGGGGCACGCGCCGTCTCCTGAGCCCCGATCGGTCCACGCGTCGTCTCCAAAGCCCTGATTGGTCCACGTGCCGTCTCCGAGCCCCGATCGGTCCACGCGCCGTCTCCTGAACCCCGATACGTCCACACACAGTCGCCGAGCCCCGATTGGTCCACGCGCCGTAGCCGAGCCTCCATCGGTCCACGCGCGGCCTCCTGAGCCGCGGTCGGTCCACGCGCCGACTCCGAGCTCCGATCGGCCCACGCGCCGTCTCCTAATCACCGATCGGTCCAAGCGCCGTCTCCGAGCCCCGATCGGTCCACGCGTCGTCTCCTAAGACCCGATCGGTCCACACGCCGTCTCCGAGCCCCGATGGGTCCACGCGTCGCCTCCTGAGCCCCGGTCGGTTCACGCGCCGTCTCCCCGCCCCGATCGGTCCACGCGCCGTCTCCTGAGCCCTGATCCGTCCACGCGCGGCGTCGAGACGCGATCGGTCCACGCGCGGCCTCCTGAGCCCCAATCGGTCCACGCGTCGACTCCTAAGCCACGATCGGTCCGTGCGCCGTCTCCGAGCCCCGATCGGCCCACGCACCATCTCATGCTCCCCAATCGGTCCATGCGCCGCCTCCGGAGCCCTGATCGATCCACGCGAATCTCCTGAGCTCCGGTCGGTCCTCGTACCGTCTCCGAGCCCCGATCGGTCCACGTACCATCTCCGAAGCCCCGATCGGTCCACGCGCCGTCTCCTGAGCCCCGATCGGTCCACGCGCCGCGGCGAACCCCAATTGGTCCACGCGCAACCTCTCGAGCCCCAGTCGGTAAACGCGCTGTCTCCGAGCCCCGATCGGTCCACGTATGTTCTCCTAAGCCCCAATTAGTCCCCGCGCCGTCTCCTAAGCCCCGATCTGCCGACGGGCCGTCTCCGAGCTCCGATCGGTCCACGCGCCGTCTCCAAGCCTCGATCCGTACACGCGTCGTCTCCGAGCCCCGATCGGTCCATGCGCCATCGCCGAGCCCCGATCGGTCCACGCGCCGTCTCCTGAGCTCCGAACGGTCCACACCCCTTGTCCTGAGCCCCGATCGGCCGACGCGTCGTCTCCTAAGCCCCGACCGGTTCACGCGCCGTCTCCTGTGCACCGATCGAATCACGTGCCGTCTCCTAAGCCCCGATCGGTCCACACGTCGTCTCCTAAGCCCCAATCGGTCCACGCGTCGTCTCCTAAGCCCCGATCCGTCGCCGCGTCGTCTCCTGGGCCCCGATCAATTGACGCGTCTTCTCCTGAGCCCCGATCGGTCGACGGGTCGTCTCCTAAGCCCCGATCGGTCGACGCGTCGTCGCCTAATCCCCGGTCGGTCCACGCGCCGTCGCCGAACCCCAATTGGTTTACGCGCCACCTCCTGAGCCCCAGTCGGTCCACGCGCTGTCTTCGAGCACCGATCGGTCTACGCATCGTTTCCTAAACCCCGCTCTGTTAACGCGTCGTCTCCTGAGCCCCGATCGCTCCACGCGCCGTCTCCTGAGCGCCGAACGGTCCACGCGTCGTCTCCGAGCACCGTTCGGTCCACGCGCCGTTTCCTGGGCCCCGATCGGTCCATCCGTCGTCTTTTAAGCCCCGATACCTCCACGCGCCGTCTCCGAGCCACGATCGGTCCAGGCGTGGCCTCCTGAGCCGCGGTCGGTCCACGCGCCGTTTCCTGAGCCCCGATCGGTCCACGCGTCGTCTTCTAAACCCAGATGCCTCCTTGCGCCGTCTCCCAACCACGATCGGTGCAGGCGCCGCTTCCTGAACCCCGATCGGTCCACGCGTTTTCTCCTAAGCCCCGATCGGTCCACGCGTCATCTCCTCAGCCCCGATCGGTCGACGCGTCGTCTCCGAGCGCCGATCGGTGCACGCGCCGTCTCCTGAACCCCGATCGTTCCACACGCCGCGTCCTAAGCCCCGATCGGTCTAGGCGTCGTCTCCTAAGCCCCGACCGGTCCAGGCGCCGTCTCCTGAGCCCCGATCGTTCCACGCGCCGTCACCGAGCCCCGTTCGGTCCACGCGCCGTCTCCTCAGCCCCGATCGGTCCACGCGTTGGCTCCTAAGCCTCGATAGGTCCACGCGCGGCCTCCTTAGCCCCGGTCGGTCCACGCGCCGTCTCCGAGCCCCGATCGGTCGACGCGTCGTCTCCGAGCGCCGATCGGTGCACGCGCCGTCTCCTGAACCCCGATCGTTCCACACGCCGCGTCCTAAGCCCCGATCGGTCTAGGCGTCGTCTCCTAAGCCCCGACCGGTCCAGGCGCCGTCTCCGGGCCCCGATCGGTGCACGTGCCGTCTCCTAAGCCCCGATCGGTCGACGCGCCGACTCCTAAGCCCCGATCGGTCCAAGCGCCTTCTGCTAAGCCCCGATCGGTCCAACCGCCTTCTGCTAAGCCCCGATCGGTCCACGCGCCGTCTCCGAGCGCCGATCGGTTCACGCGCCGTCACCTGAGCCCCGATCGTTCCGCGCGCCGTCTCCCAGCCCCGATCGGTCTACGCGCCGTCTCCTAAGCCCCGATCGGTCCACGCGCCTTCTCCTCATCCCCGATCGGTCCACGCGCCGTCTCGGAGCCCCGATTAGTTCACGCGCAGTCGCCGAGCCTCGATCCGTTCACGCGCCGCTTCCTGAGCCCCGATCGGTCCACGCGCCGTATCCTAAGCCCCGATCGGTCTACGGGCCGTCTCTGAGCGCCGATAAGTTCAAGCGCCGTCTCCGGAGCCCCGATCGTTCCACGCGGCGTCTCCGAGCCCCGATCATTCCACGCCCCGTCTCCGAGCCCCGATCGGTCCACGCGCCGTCTCCTAAGCCCCTATCGGTCCACGCGCCGTCTCCGAGCGCCGATCGGTTCACGCGCCGTCTCCTGAGCCCCGATCGTTCCACACGCCGTCTCCGAGCCCCGATCCGCCCACGCGCCGTCTCCTGAGCCCGGATCGGTCCACGCGTCATCGCCGAATCCCCGATCCGTACACGCGTCGTCTCCGAGCCTCGATCGGTCCACCCGCCGTCGCGGAGCCCCGATCGGTCCAGGCGTGGCCTCCTGAGCCTCGATCGGTCCACGCGCGACCTCCTGAGCCCCGGTCGGTTCACGCGCCGTCTCCGAGCCCCGATCGATCCACGCGTCGTCTTCGAAGCCCAGATGCCTCCTCGCGCCGTCTCCGAGCCACGATCGGTCCAGGCGCTGCTTCCTGAGCCCCAATCGGTCCACGCATCGTCACCTAAGCCCCGATGGGTCCACGCGCCGTCACCGAGCCATGATCGGTCCACGCGCGGCTCCTGAGCCCCATCGGTCCACGCGCCGTCTCCGAGCGCCGATCGGTTCACGCGCCGTCTCCTGAGCCCCGATCGTTCCACGCGCCGTCTCCGAGCTCCGATCGGTCCACGCGTCGTCTCCTAAGCCCCGATCGGTCCAAGCGCCTTCTACTAAGCCCCGATCGGTCCACGCACCGTCTCCGAGCGCCGATCGGTTCACGCGCCGTCACCTGAGCCCCGATCGTTCCACGCGCCGTCTCCTAAGCCCCGATCGGTGCACGCGCCGTCTCCGAGCGCCGATCGGTTCACGCGCCGTCTCCTGAGCCCCGATCATTCCACGCGATGTCTCCGAGCCCCGATCGGTTCACGCGCCGTCTCCTAAGCCCCGATCGGTCCACGCTCCGTCTCCGAGCGCCGATCGGTCCACGCGCGGTTCCAAGCCTCAATCCGTACACGCGCCGTCTCTGAGCCCCGATCGGTCCACGCGTCGTCTCCGAGCACCGTTCGGTCCACGCGCCATTTCCTGAGCCCCGATCGGTCCATCCGTCGTCTTTTAAGCCCCGATACCTCCACGCGCCGTCTCCGAGCCACGATCGGTCCAGGCGCCGCTTCCTGAGCCCCGATCGGTCCACGCGTCGGCTCCTAAGCCTCGATAGGTCCACGCGCGGCCTCCTTAGCCCCAGTCGGTCCACGCGCTGTCTCCGAGCCCCGATCGGTCCACGCGTCGTCTGCAAGCCCCAATCGGTCCACGCGCCGTCGCCGAGTCATGATCTGTCCACGCGCGGCCTCCTGAGACCCGATCGGTCCACGCGCCGTCGCCGAGCCGCGATCGGTTCTCGTGCGGCCTCCTGAGCCCCGGTCGGTCCACGCGCCGCCTACGTAGCCCCGATCGATCCACGCGATTCTCCTGAGCTCCGGTCGGTCGACGCGCCGTCTCCTGAGCCCCGATCGGTCCACGCGTCGTCTCCTAAGCCCCGATTCGTCGACGCGTCGTCTCCTGAGCGCCGATCAATTGACGCGTCTTCTCCTGAGCCCCGATCGCTTCTCGTGCGGCCTCCTGAGCCCCACTCCGTCGAGGCGTCGTCTCCGGAGCCCCGATCAATTGACGTGTCTTCTCCTGAGCCCCGAGCGCTCCTCGCGCCGTCTCCTGAACCCCGCTCGGTCAATGCGTCGTCTTCTTAGCACGGATGCCTCCACGCGCCGTCTCCGAGCCACGATGGGTCCAGGCGCCGCTTCCTGCGCCCCGATCGGTCCACGCGCCGTCTCCTAAGCCCCAATCGGTCCACGCGCCGTCTCCTAAGCCGCGATTGGTCCAAGCGGCGTCTCCGAGCCCCGATCGGTCCACGCACCGTCTCCTGATCCCCATCGGTCCACGCGGCGTTTTCTGAGCACCGTTCGGTCCACGCGTCGTCTTCAAAGCCCCGATGCCTCCACGCGCCGTCTCCGAGCCACGATCGGTCCGTGCGCCGCTTCCAGAGCCCCGATCTGTGCACGCGTCTTCTCCTGATCTCCGATCGGTCCACGCACCGTCTGATAAGCCCCGATCGGTCCACGCGCCGTCTCCGAGCGCCGATCGGTTCACGGGCCGTCTCTGAGCCGCGATCGATAAAGCCGCCGTCATCAAGCCCCGATCCGTACACGCGTCGTCTCCGAGCCCCGATGCCTCTACGCGCCGTCTCCGAGCTACGATCGGTTCAGGCGCCGCTTCCCGAGCCCCGATCAGTACACGTGCCGTCTCCTAAGCCCCGATCGCTCCACGGACCGTTTCCTGATCCCCGATCGGTCCACGCGCCGCCTCCTGAGTCCTGATCGGTCAACGCGTCGTGTCCTAAGCCCTGATCGGTCCACGTGCCGTCTCCGAGCCCCGATGGGTCCACGCGCCACATCCTGAGCCCCGATCGGACGACGCGTCGTCTCCTGAGCCTTGATCAGTCCACGCGCGGCCTCCTGTACCCCGGTCGGTTCACGCGCCGTCTCCCCGCCCCGATCGGTCCACGCGCCGTCTCCTGAGCCCTGATCCGTCCACGCACGGCGTCGAGCCGCGATCGGTCCACGCGCGGCCTCCTGAGCCCCAATCGGTCCACGCGTCGTCTCCTAAGCCCCGATCGGTCCGTGCGCCGTCTCCGAGCCCCGATCGGTCCACGCACCATCTCATGCTCCCCAATCGGTCCATGCGCCGCCTCCGGAGCCCTGATCGATCCACGCGAATCTCCTGAGCTCCGGTCGGTCCTCGTACCGTCTCCGAGCCCCGATCGGTGCACGTACCGTCTCCGAAGCCCCGATCGGTTAACGCGCCGTCTCCCCGCCCCGATCGGTCCACGCGCCGTCTCCGAGCCCCGATGGGTCCACGCACTGTATCCTGATCCCCATGGGTCCACGCGGCGCCTCCGGAGCCTCGAACGATCCACTCGAGGATCCTGAGCCCCGATCGATCCACGCATCGTCTCCTAAGCCCCAATCGGTTAACGCGCCGTCTCCGAGCCCCAATCGGTCCACGCGCCGTCTCCTGAACCCCGATCGTTCCACGCGCCTTCTCCTAAGCCACGATCGGTCAGCGCCGTCTCCGAGCGCCGATCGGTGCACGCGCCGTCGCACGAGCCGCGATCGGTCCACGCGCGGCCTCCTGAGCCCCGGTTGCTTCACGTGCCGTATCCGAGCCCCAATCGGTCCACGCACCGTCTCCTGAGCCCCGATCGGTCCACGCGCCGTCTCCTGAGCTCCGATCGCTCCACGCGCCGTTTTCTGAGCACCGTTCGGTCCATTCGTCGTCTTCTAAGCCCCGATACATCCACGCGCAGTCGCCGAGCCCCGATCGGTCCACGCGCCGTCTCCGAGCCCCGATCGGTCCACGCATCATCTCCTAAGCCCCGATCGGTTAACGCGCCGTCTCCCCGCCCCGATCGGTCCACGCGCCGTCTCCTGAGCCCCGATCATTCCACGCGCCGTCTCCGAGCCCGGATCGGTCCACGCGCGGCCTCCTGAGCCCCGGTCGGTTCACGCGCCGTATCCGAGCCCCAATCGGTCCACGCGCCGTCTCCTGAGCCCCGATCGTTCCATGCGCCGTCTCCGAACCCCGATCGTTCCACGCGGCGCCTCCGGAGCCTCGATCGATCCACGCGAGTCTCCTGAGCCCCAGTCGGTCCGCGCGCCGTCTCCTGCGCCCCGATTGTTCGACGCGTCGTCTCCTGAGCCCCGATCGATCCACGCGTCGTCTCCTGAGCCCCGATCGCGCCACACGCCGTTTCCTGAGCCCCGATCGGTCCACGCGCCGTCTCCGAGCCGCGATCGGTAAACGCGCCGTCACCAAGCCCCGATCCGTACACGCGTCGTCTCCGAGCCCCGATGGGTCCACGCGCCGTCGCCGAGCCTCGATCGGTCCACGCGCAGCCTCCTAAGCCCCGGTCGGTTCACGCGCTATCTCCGAGCCGCGATCGGTCCACGCGCCGTCTCCTGAGCCCCGATACGTCCACGCGCAGTCGCCGAGCCCCGATCGGTCCACGCGCTGTCTCCTGAGCCCCGATAGGTACACGCGTCGTCTTCTAAGCCCCGATCGATCCACGCGTCGTCTCCTGACCCCCATCGCGCCACACGCCGTTTCCTGAGCCCCGATCGGTCCACGCGCCGTCTCCGAGCCCCGATCGGTCCACGCATCGTCCCCTAAGCCCCGATCGGTTAACGCGCCGTCTCCCCGCCCCAATCGCTCCACGCGCCGTCTCCTGAGCCCCGATCATTCCACGCGCCGTCTCCGAGCCCCGATCCGTCCACGCGCCGTCTCCTAAGCCCCGTTCGGTGCAAGCGCCTTCTCCTAAAGCCCGGTCGGTCCACGCGCCGTCTCCGAGCCCCGATCGGTCCACGCACCGTCTCCTAAGCCCCGATCGGCTAACGCGTCGACTCCGAGCCGCGATCGTTCCACGCGCCGTCCCCGATCCCCGATCGATCCACGCGCCGTCTCCGAGCCCCGATCGGTCCACGCTTCGTCTCCTGATCCCGGATCGTTCCACGCGTCGTCTCCTGATCCCCGATCCGTAATCGCGTCGTCTCCGAGCCTCGATCGGTCCACACGCCGTGTCCGATCCCCGATCGGTCCGCGTACCGCATTCTGAGCCGCGGTCCGTCCACGCGCCGTCTCCGAGCACCGATCGGTCCACGCGCCGTCTCAGAGCGCCGATCATTTCACGCCCCGTCTCCTGAGCTCCGATCGTTCAACGCGCCGTCTCCGAGCCCCGATCGGTCCACGCGCCGTCTCCTGAGCCCCAATCGGTCCACACGCTGTCTCGTGAGCCCCGATAGGTACACGCGTCGTGTCCTACGCCCCGATCGGTCCACGCGTCGTCTCCTAAGCCCCGATCGGTCCACGCGCCGTCTCCGAGCCCCGATCGGTCCGCGCACCGTCTCCTGATCCCCATCGCTTCACGCTGCGTCTCCGGAGCCCCGATCGATCTACGCGAGTCTCCTGAGCCCCGGTCGGTCCGCGCGCCGTCATCTGAGCCCCGATCGGTTGACGCGTCGTCTCCTAGACTCGATCGGTCCACGCGCCGTCGCCGAGCCCCGATCGGTCCACGCGCGTCCTCCTGAGCCCCGGTAGGTCCACGCGCCGTCTCCGAGCCCCCATCGGTCCACGCGTTGTCTCCTAAGCCCCGATCGGCCCACGCGCCGCCTCCGTGCCCCGCTCGGTTCACGCATCGTCTCCTAAGCCCCGATCGGTTAACGCGCCGACTCCGAGCGCCGAGCGGTCCACGCGCCGTCGCCGAACCCCAATTGGTCCACGCGCAACCGCCTGAGTCCCAGTCGGTCCACGCGCTGTCTCCGAGCCCCGACCGGTCCACGTGCCGTCGCCGAGCCATGATCGGTCCACGCATCGTCTCCTGATCTCCGATCGGTCCACGCGCCGTCTCCTAAGCCCCGATCGGTCCACGCGCTGTCTCCGAGCGCCGATCGGTTCACTCGCCGTCTCCTGAGCCCCGATCGGTCCACGCGCCGTCTCCTGAGCCCGGATCGGTCCACGCGTCATCGCCGAATCCCCCATCCGTACACGCGTCGTCTCCGAGCCTCGATCGGTCCAGGCGCTGCTTCCTGAACCCCAATCGGTCCACGCGTTGTCACCTAAGCCCCGATCGGTCCACGCGCCGTCTCCGAGCCCCGATCGGTTCACGCATCGTCACCTAAGCCCCGATCGGACCACGCGCCGTCTCCTGAGCCCCGATCGCTCCACGCTCCGTCTCCGTGCCCCGATCGGTCCACGCGCCGGCACCTGAGCCCGGATTGGTCCACGCGCCGTCGCCGAACCCCAATTGGTCCACGCGCAACCGCCTGAGCCCCAGTCGGTCCACGCGCTGTCTCCGAGCCCCGATCGGTCCACGCGCCGTCTCCGAGCGCCGATCGGTTCACGCGCCGTCTCCTGAGCCCCGATCGGTCCACGCGGCGCCTCCGGAGCCCCGATCGATCCACACGAGTCTCCTGAGCCCCGATCGGACGACGCGTCGTCTCCTGAGCCTTGATCAGTCCACGCGCGGCCTCCTGTACCCCGGTCGGTTCACGCGCCGTCTCCCCGCCCCGATCGGTCCACGCGCCGTCTCCTGAGCCCTGATCCGTCCACGCGCCGCCTCCTGAGTCCTGATCGGTCAACGCGTCGTGTCCTAAGCCCTGATCGGTCCACGTGCCGTCTCCGAGCCCCGATGGGTCCACGCGCCACATCCTGAGCCCCGATCGGACGACGCGTCGTCTCCTGAGCCTTGATCAGTCCACGCGCGGCCTCCTGTACCCCGGTCGGTTCACGCGCCGTCTCCCCGCCCCGATCGGTCCACGCGCCGTCTCCTGAGCCCTGATCCGTCCACGCACGGCGTCGAGCCGCGATCGGTCCACGCGCGGCCTCCTGAGCCCCAATCGGTCCACGCGTCGTCTCCTAAGCCCCGATCGGTCCGTGCGCCGTCTCCGAGCCCCGATCGGTCCACGCACCATCTCATGCTCCCCAATCGGTCCATGCGCCGCCTCCGGAGCCCTGATCGATCCACGCGAATCTCCTGAGCTCCGGTCGGTCCTCGTACCGTCTCCGAGCCCCGATCGGTGCACGTACCGTCTCCGAAGCCCCGATCGGTTAACGCGCCGTCTCCCCGCCCCGATCGGTCCACGCGCCGTCTCCGAGCCCCGATGGGTCCACGCACTGTATCCTGATCCCCATGGGTCCACGCGGCGCCTCCGGAGCCTCGAACGATCCACTCGAGGATCCTGAGCCCCGATCGATCCACGCATCGTCTCCTAAGCCCCAATCGGTTAACGCGCCGTCTCCGAGCCCCAATCGGTCCACGCGCCGTCTCCTGAACCCCGATCGTTCCACGCGCCTTCTCCTAAGCCACGATCGGTCAGCGCCGTCTCCGAGCGCCGATCGGTGCACGCGCCGTCGCACGAGCCGCGATCGGTCCACGCGCGGCCTCCTGAGCCCCGGTTGCTTCACGTGCCGTATCCGAGCCCCAATCGGTCCACGCACCGTCTCCTGAGCCCCGATCGGTCCACGCGCCGTCTCCTGAGCTCCGATCGCTCCACGCGCCGTTTTCTGAGCACCGTTCGGTCCATTCGTCGTCTTCTAAGCCCCGATACATCCACGCGCAGTCGCCGAGCCCCGATCGGTCCACGCGCCGTCTCCGAGCCCCGATCGGTCCACGCATCATCTCCTAAGCCCCGATCGGTTAACGCGCCGTCTCCCCGCCCCGATCGGTCCACGCGCCGTCTCCTGAGCCCCGATCATTCCACGCGCCGTCTCCGAGCCCGGATCGGTCCACGCGCGGCCTCCTGAGCCCCGGTCGGTTCACGCGCCGTATCCGAGCCCCAATCGGTCCACGCGCCGTCTCCTGAGCCCCGATCGTTCCATGCGCCGTCTCCGAACCCCGATCGTTCCACGCGGCGCCTCCGGAGCCTCGATCGATCCACGCGAGTCTCCTGAGCCCCAGTCGGTCCGCGCGCCGTCTCCTGCGCCCCGATTGTTCGACGCGTCGTCTCCTGAGCCCCGATCGATCCACGCGTCGTCTCCTGAGCCCCGATCGCGCCACACGCCGTTTCCTGAGCCCCGATCGGTCCACGCGCCGTCTCCGAGCCGCGATCGGTAAACGCGCCGTCACCAAGCCCCGATCCGTACACGCGTCGTCTCCGAGCCCCGATGGGTCCACGCGCCGTCGCCGAGCCTCGATCGGTCCACGCGCAGCCTCCTAAGCCCCGGTCGGTTCACGCGCTATCTCCGAGCCGCGATCGGTCCACGCGCCGTCTCCTGAGCCCCGATACGTCCACGCGCAGTCGCCGAGCCCCGATCGGTCCACGCGCTGTCTCCTGAGCCCCGATAGGTACACGCGTCGTCTTCTAAGCCCCGATCGATCCACGCGTCGTCTCCTGACCCCCATCGCGCCACACGCCGTTTCCTGAGCCCCGATCGGTCCACGCGCCGTCTCCGAGCCCCGATCGGTCCACGCATCGTCCCCTAAGCCCCGATCGGTTAACGCGCCGTCTCCCCGCCCCAATCGCTCCACGCGCCGTCTCCTGAGCCCCGATCATTCCACGCGCCGTCTCCGAGCCCCGATCCGTCCACGCGCCGTCTCCTAAGCCCCGTTCGGTGCAAGCGCCTTCTCCTAAAGCCCGGTCGGTCCACGCGCCGTCTCCGAGCCCCGATCGGTCCACGCACCGTCTCCTAAGCCCCGATCGGCTAACGCGTCGACTCCGAGCCGCGATCGTTCCACGCGCCGTCCCCGATCCCCGATCGATCCACGCGCCGTCTCCGAGCCCCGATCGGTCCACGCTTCGTCTCCTGATCCCGGATCGTTCCACGCGTCGTCTCCTGATCCCCGATCCGTAATCGCGTCGTCTCCGAGCCTCGATCGGTCCACACGCCGTGTCCGATCCCCGATCGGTCCGCGTACCGCATTCTGAGCCGCGGTCCGTCCACGCGCCGTCTCCGAGCACCGATCGGTCCACGCGCCGTCTCAGAGCGCCGATCATTTCACGCCCCGTCTCCTGAGCTCCGATCGTTCAACGCGCCGTCTCCGAGCCCCGATCGGTCCACGCGCCGTCTCCTGAGCCCCAATCGGTCCACACGCTGTCTCGTGAGCCCCGATAGGTACACGCGTCGTGTCCTACGCCCCGATCGGTCCACGCGTCGTCTCCTAAGCCCCGATCGGTCCACGCGCCGTCTCCGAGCCCCGATCGGTCCGCGCACCGTCTCCTGATCCCCATCGCTTCACGCTGCGTCTCCGGAGCCCCGATCGATCTACGCGAGTCTCCTGAGCCCCGGTCGGTCCGCGCGCCGTCATCTGAGCCCCGATCGGTTGACGCGTCGTCTCCTAGACTCGATCGGTCCACGCGCCGTCGCCGAGCCCCGATCGGTCCACGCGCGTCCTCCTGAGCCCCGGTAGGTCCACGCGCCGTCTCCGAGCCCCCATCGGTCCACGCGTTGTCTCCTAAGCCCCGATCGGCCCACGCGCCGCCTCCGTGCCCCGCTCGGTTCACGCATCGTCTCCTAAGCCCCGATCGGTTAACGCGCCGACTCCGAGCGCCGAGCGGTCCACGCGCCGTCGCCGAACCCCAATTGGTCCACGCGCAACCGCCTGAGTCCCAGTCGGTCCACGCGCTGTCTCCGAGCCCCGACCGGTCCACGTGCCGTCGCCGAGCCATGATCGGTCCACGCATCGTCTCCTGATCTCCGATCGGTCCACGCGCCGTCTCCTAAGCCCCGATCGGTCCACGCGCTGTCTCCGAGCGCCGATCGGTTCACTCGCCGTCTCCTGAGCCCCGATCGGTCCACGCGCCGTCTCCTGAGCCCGGATCGGTCCACGCGTCATCGCCGAATCCCCCATCCGTACACGCGTCGTCTCCGAGCCTCGATCGGTCCAGGCGCTGCTTCCTGAACCCCAATCGGTCCACGCGTTGTCACCTAAGCCCCGATCGGTCCACGCGCCGTCTCCGAGCCCCGATCGGTTCACGCATCGTCACCTAAGCCCCGATCGGACCACGCGCCGTCTCCTGAGCCCCGATCGCTCCACGCTCCGTCTCCGTGCCCCGATCGGTCCACGCGCCGGCACCTGAGCCCGGATTGGTCCACGCGCCGTCGCCGAACCCCAATTGGTCCACGCGCAACCGCCTGAGCCCCAGTCGGTCCACGCGCTGTCTCCGAGCCCCGATCGGTCCACGCGCCGTCTCCGAGCGCCGATCGGTTCACGCGCCGTCTCCTGAGCCCCGATCGGTCCACGCGGCGCCTCCGGAGCCCCGATCGATCCACACGAGTCTCCTGAGCCCCGGTAGGTCCGCCCGCCGTCTCCTGAGCCTCGATCGGCCCACGCGCCGTCTCCTGAGCCCCGATCCGTCCACGCGCCGCCTCCTGAGCTCCGATCGTCCAACGCGCCGTCTCCGAGCACCGATCGGTCCACGCGCCGTCTCCTAAGCCCCGATCGGTCCACACGCCGTCTCCGAGCCCCGATGGCTCCACGCGTCGCCTCCTGAGCCCCGGTCGGTCGACGCGCCGTCTCCTGAGCCCCGATCGGTCCACCCGTCGTCTTCTAAGCCCCGATCGGTTCACGCGCCGTCTCCTGAGCCCCGATCGTTCCACGCGCCGTCTCCGAGCGCCGATCGGTTCACGCGCCGTCACCTGAGCCCCGATCGTTCCACGCGCCGTCTCCGAGCCCCGATCGGTCTACGCGCCCTCTCCTAAGCCCTGATCAGTCCACGCGCCTTCTCCTCATCCCCCATCGGTCCACGCGCCGTCTCCGAGCGCCGATCGGTTCACGCGCCGTCTCCTGAGCTCCGATCGTTCCACGCGCCGTCTCGGAGCCCCGATCCGTCCACGCGCCGTCTCCTGAGCCCGGATCGGTCCACGCGTCATCGCCGAATCCCCGATCCGTACACGCGTCGTCTCCGAGCCTCGATCGGTCCACGCGCAGTCGCGGAGCCCCGATCGGTCCAGGCGTGGCCTCCTGAGCCTCGATCGGTCCACGCGCGGCCTCCTGAGCCCCGGTCGGTTCACGCGCCGTCTCCGAGCCCCGATCGATCCACGCGTCGTCTTCGAAGCCCAGATGCCTCCTCGCGCCGTCTCCGAGCCACGATCGGTCCAGGCGCTGCTTCCTGAGCCCCAATCGGTCCACGCATCGTCACCTAAGCCCCGATCGGTCCACGCGCCGTCACCGAGCCATGATCGGTCCACGCGCGGCTCCTGAGCCCCATCGGTCCATACGCCGTCGCCGAGCCGGGATCGGTCCACGCGCGGGCTCCTGAGTCCCGGTTGGTTCACGCGCCATATCCGAGCCCCAATCGGTCCACGCGCCGGCTCCTGAGCCCCGATCGGTCCACGCGCCTTCTCCTGAGCCCCGATCGGTCCACGCGCCGTCTCCGTGCGCCGATCATTTCACGTGACGTCTCCTGAGCCCTGATCGTTCCACGCGCCGTCTTCGAGCCCCGAGCGGTCCACGCGCCGTCTCCTGAGCCCCAATCGATCCACGCGCAGCCTCCTGAGCCCCGATCGGTCCACGCGCCGTCGCCCAGCCGCGATCGTTCTACGCGCCGCTCCGAGCCCCGATCGGTCCACGCGCCGTCGCCGAGCTATGATCGGTCCACGCGCGGCCTCCTGAGCCCCGATCGGTCCACGCGCCGTCGCCGAGCCGCGATCGGTCCACGCGCGGCCTCCTGAGGCCCGATTGGTTCACGCGCCGTATCCGAGCCCCGATCGGTCCACGCGCCGTTTCCTGAGCCCCGATCGGTCCACGCGCGGTCTCCTGAGCCCCGATCGGTCCACGCGCCGTCGCCGAGCCGCGATCGGTCCACACGCGGCCTCTTAAGCCCCGATCGGTCCACGCGCCGTCGCCGAACCCCAATTGGTCCACGCGAAACCGCCTGAGCCCCAGTCGGTCCACGCGCTGTCTCCGAGCCCCGATCGGTCCACGCGTCGTCTCCTGAGCCCCGATCGGTCCACGCATAGTCTCCGAGCCCCGATCGGTCCACGCGCCGTCGCCGAGTCATGATCTGTCCACGCGCGGCCTCCTGAGACCCGATGGGTTCACGCGCCGTCTTCGAGCCCCGATCGGTCCACGCGCCGTCTCCTGAGCCCCGATCGATCGAGGCGTCGTTCCCTAAGCCCCGATCCATACACGCGCTGTCTCCTAAGTCCCGATCGGTCCAGGCCCCGTCTCCGAGCGCCGATCGGTTCACGCGCCGTCTCCTGAGAACGATCCGTCCACGCGCCGTCTCCTGAGCCCCGATCGGTCGACACGCTGTCTCGTGAGCCCCGATCGGTCCACGCGCCGTCTCCTGAGCCCCGATCGGTCCACGCGTCGTTCCCTAAGCCCCAATCGGTCCACGCGCCGTCACCAAGCCCCGATCCGTCGCCGCGTCGTGTCCTGAGCCCCGATCAATTGACGCGTCTTCTCCTGAGCCCCGATCGCTCCTCGCGCCGTCTCCTGAACCCCGATCATTCCACGCGCCTTCTCCTAAACCACGATCGGTCCACGCGC
The DNA here is from genome assembly GCA_946811545.1 of Netelia fuscicornis. NCBI lineage: Eukaryota > Metazoa > Arthropoda > Insecta > Hymenoptera > Ichneumonidae > Netelia > Netelia fuscicornis. The sequence continues at coordinate 32,373,031 of OX328012.1, forward strand.
CGTCTCCGAGCCCCAGTCGGTCCACGCGCTGTCTCCGAGCACCGATCGGTCTACGCGTCGTCTCCGAGCCCCGATCGGCCCACGCGCCGTCTCCGAGCCCCGAACGGTTCACGCACCGTCTCCTGGTCCCAATCGGTCCACGCGGCGCCTCTGGAGCCCCGATCGATCCACGCGAGTCTCCTGAGCCCCAGTCGGTCCGCGCGCCGTCTCATGAGCCCCGATTGTTCGACGCGTCGTCTCCTGAGCCCCGATGGATCCACGCGTCGTCTCCTGAGCCCCGATCGTACCACACGCCGTTTCCTGAGCCCCGATCGGTCCGTGCGCCGCTTCCACAACCCCGATCGGTCCACGCGTAATCTCCTGATCTCCGATCGGTCCACGCGCCGTCTCCTAACCCCCGATCGGTCCACGCGCTGTCTCCGAGCGCCGATCGGTTGACGCACCATCTCCTGAGCCCCGACCGCTCCACCCGTCGTCTCCGAGCTCCGATCGGTCCAGGTGCCGTTTCCGAGCCCCGATTGGTCCATGCGTCGTCTTCGAAGCCCCGATGCCTCCACGCGCCGTCTCCGAGCCACGATCGGTGCAGGCGCCGCTTCCTGAGCCCCGATCGGTCCACGCGCTGTCTCCTGAGCCCCGATACGTCCACGCGCAGTCGCCGAGCCCCGATCAGTCCACGCGCGGCCTCCTGAGCCCCGGTCGGTTCACGCGCCGTCTCCCCGCCCCGATCGGTCCACGCGCCGTCTCCTGAGCCCTGATCCGTCCACGCGCGGCGTCGAGACGCGATCGGTCCATCCGCCGCCTCCGGAGCCCTGATCGATCCACGCGAATCTCCTGAGCTCCGGTCGGTCCTCGTACCGTCTCCGAGCCCCGATCGGTCCACGTACCATCTCCGAAGCCCCGATCGGTCCACGCGCCGTCTCCTGAGCCCCGATCGGTCCACGCGCCGCGGCGAACCCCAATTGGTCCACGCGCAACCTCTCGAGCCCCAGTCGGTAAACGCGCTGTCTCCGAGCCCCGATCGGTCCACGTATGTTCTCCTAAGCCCCAATTAGTGCCCGCCCCGTCTCCTAAGCCCCGATCTGCCGACGGGCCGTCTCCGAGCTCCGATCGGTCCACGCGCCTTCTCCAAGCCTCGATCCGTACACGCGTCGTCTCCGAGCCCCGATCGGTCCACGCGCCATCGCCGAACCCCGATCGGTCCACGCGCCGTCTCCTGAGCTCCGAACGGTCCACGCGTCGTCTCCTAAGCCCCGATCCGTCGCCGCGTCGTCTCCTGAGCCCCGATCAATTGACGCGTCTTCTCCTGAGCCCCTATCGTCCTCGCGCCGTCTCCTGAGCCCCGCTCGGTCCATGCGTCGTCTTCTTAGCCCCGATGCCACCACGCGCCGTCTCCTAAGCCCCGATCTGCCCACGGGCCGTTTCCGAGCTCCGATCGTTCCACACGCCGTCTCCTAGCCTCGATCCGTACACGCGCCGTCTCCGAGCCCCGATCGGTCCACGCGCCGTCTCCTGAGCCCCGATCGGTCCACGCGCCGTTTCCTGAGCCCCGATCGGTCCACGCGTCGTCTTCTAAGCCCAGATGCCTCCTTGCGCCGTCTCCCAACCACGATCGGTGCAGGCGCCGCTTCCTGAACCCCGATCGGTCCACGCGTTTTCTCCTAAGCCCCGATCGGTCCACGCGTCGTCTCCTCAGCCCCAATCGGTCGACGCGTCGTCTCCGAGCGCCGATCGGTGCACGCGCCGTCTCCTGAACCCCGATCGTTCCACACGCCGCCTCCTAAGCCCCGATCGGTCTAGGCGACGTCTCCTAAGCCCCGACCGGTCCAGGCGCCGTCTCCTGAGCCCCGATCGTTCCACGCGCCGTCTCCGAGCCCTGTTCGGTCCACGCACCGTCTCCTCAGCCCCGATCGGTCCACGCGTTGGCTCCTAAGCCTCGATCGGTCCACGCGCGGCCTCCTTAGCCCCGGTCGGTCCACGCGCCCTCTCCGAGCCCCGATCGGTCCACGCATCGTCACCTAAGATCCGATCGGTTAACGCACCGTCTCCCCGCCCCGATCGGTCCACGCGCCGTCTCCTGAGCCCCGATACATCCACGCGCAGTCGCCGAGCCCCGATCAGTCCACGCGCGGCCTCCTGAACCCGGTCGGTTCACGCGCCGTCTCCCGCCGCGATCGGACCACGCGCCGTCTCCTGAGCCCTGATCTGTTCACGCGCGGCGTCGAGCCGCGATCGGTCCACGCGCGGCCTCCTGAGCCCCAATCGGTCCACGCGTCGTCTCCTAAGCCCCGATCGGTCCGTGCGCCGTCTCCGAGCCCCGATCGGTCCACGCACCATCTCATGCTCCCCAATCGGTCCATGCGCCGCCTCCGGAGCCCTGATCGATCCACGCGAATCTCCTGAGCTCCGGTCGGTCCTCGTACCGTCTCCGAGCCCCGATCGGTCCACGCGTTGTCTCCTAGGCCCCGATCGGTCCACGCGCCTTCTCCGAGCCCCGATCGGTTCACGCATCGTCTCCTAAGCCCCGATCGGTTAACGCGCCGTCTCCGAGCCCCGAACGGTCCACGCGCCGTCGCCGAACCCCAATTGGTCCACGCGCAACCGCCTGAGCCCCAGTCGGTTCACGCGCTGTCGCCGAACCCCGATCGGTCCACGCGTCGTCTCCGAGCCCCGATCGGTCCACGCGCCGTCGCCGAGCCATGATCGGTCCACGCGCGGCCTCCTGAGCCCCGATCGGTCCACGCGTGGTCTCCGAGCCCCGATCGGTCCACGCGCCGTCGCCGAGCCATGATCGGTCCACGGGCGGCCTCCTGAGCCCCGATTGGTTCACGCGCCGTATCCGAGCCCCAATTGGTCCACGCGCCGTCTCCTGAGCCCCGATCGGTCCACGCGCCGTCTCCTGAGCCCCGATCGGTCCACGCGTCGTCACCTAAGCCCCCATTGGTCCACGTGCCGTCTCCCAGCCCCGATCGGTCCACGCGCCGTCTCCTAATCCCTAATCTGTCCACGACCCGTCTCCGGGCCCCGATCGGTGCACGTGCCGTCTCCTAAGCCCCGATCGGTCCACGCGCCGTCGCCGAACCCCAATTGGTCCACGCGAAACCGCCTGAGCCCCAGTCGGTCCACGCGCTGTCTCCGAGCCCCGATCGGTCCACGCGTCGTCTCCGAGCCCCGATCGGTCCACGCGCCGTCGCCGAGTAATGATCTGTCCACGCACGGCCGCCTGAGACCCGATCGGTCGACGCGCCGTCTTCGAGCCCCGATCGGTCCACGCATGGTCTCCTAAGCCCCAATCGGTTAACGCGCCGTCCCCGAGCCCCGACCGGTCCACGCGATGTCTCCTGAGCCCCGATACGTCCACGCGCAGTCGCCGAGCCCTGATCGGTCCACGCGCTGTCTCCTGAGCCCCGATAGGTACACGCGTCATCGCCTACACCCCGATCGGTCCACGCGTCGTCTCCTAAGCCCCGATCGGTCCACGCGCCGTCTACGAGCCCCGATCGGTCCACGCACTGTCTCCTGATCCCCATGGGTCCACGCGTCGTCTCCTAAGCCCCGATCGTTCGACGCGTCGTCTCCTAAGCCCCGATCGGTCGACGCGTCGTCTCCTGAGCCCCAGTTGGTCCACGGGCTGTCTCCGAGCCCCGATCGATCCACGCACCGCCTCCTGAGCTCCGATCGGTCGACGCGCCGACTCCTAAGCCCCGATCCGTCCACGCGCCGTCTCCTGAGCCCCGATCGTCCAACGTGCCGTCTCCGAGCACCGATCGGTCCACGCGTCGCCTCCTGAGCACCGGTCGGTCCACGCGCCGTCTCCTGAGCCCCGGTCGGTCCACGCGTCGTCTCCTAAGCCCCGATCGGTCCACGCGTCGTCTCCTAAGCCCCGATCCGTCGACGCGTCGTCTCCTGAGCCACGATCAATTGACGTGTCTTCTCCTGAGCCCGATCGCTCCTCGCGCCGTACCCTAAGCCCCGATCGGTCCACGGGCCGTCTCTGAACGCCGATAAGTTCAAGCGCCGTCTCCTGAGCCCCGATGGTTCCACGCGGCGTCTCCGAGCCCCGATCGATCCACGCGCCGTCTCCTTAGTCCCGATCGGTCGACGAGTCGTCTTCTGAGCCTCGATCGCTCCTCGCGCCGTCTCCTGAGCCCCGATCGTCCAACGTGCCGTCTCCGAGCACCGATCGGTCCACGCGGCGCCTCTGGAGCCCCGATCGATCCACGCGAGTCTCCTGAGCCCCAGTCGGTTCGCGCGCCGTCTCCTGAGCCCCGATTGTTCGACGCGTCGTCTCCTGAGCCCCGATCGATCCACGCGTCGTCTCCTGAGCCCCGATCGTACCACACGCCGTTTCCTGAGCCCCGATCGGTCCACGCGTCGTCTTCAAAGCCCCGATGCCTCCACGCGCCGTCTCCGAGCCACGATCGGTCCGTGCGCCGCTTCCACAACCCCGATCGGTCCACGCGTAATCTCCTGATCTCCGATCGGTCCACGCGCCGTCTCCTAAGCCCCGATCGGTCCACGCGCCGTCTCCGAGCGCCGATCGGTTGACGCGCCATCTCCTGAGCCCCGATCGTTCCACGCGCCGTCTCCGAGCCCCGATCGGTCCACGCGCCGTCTCCTAAGCCCCGTTCGGTCCAAGCGCCTTCTCCTAAACCCCGGTCGGTCCACGCGCCGTCTCCGAGGCCTGATCGGTCCACACATCGTCTCCTAAGCCCCGATCGGCTAACGCGTCGACTCCGAGCCGCGATCGTTCCACGCGCCGTCCCCGATCCCCGATCGATCCACGCGCCGTCTCCGAGCGCCGATCGGTTCACGCTCCGTCACCCGAGCCCCGATCGTTCCACACGGCGTCTCCGAGCCCCGATCGTTCCACGCGCCGTCTCCGAGCCCCGATCGGTCCACGCGCCGACTCCTGAGCCCCAATCGGTCCACACGCTGTCTCGTGAGCCCCGATAGGTACACGCGTCGTCTCCGAGCCCCGATCGGTCCACGCGCCATCGGCGAACCCCGATCGGTCCACGCGCCGTCTCCTGAGCTCCGAACGGTCCACACCCCTTGTCCTGAGCCCCGATCGGCCGACGCGTCGTCTCCTAAGCCCCGACCGGTTCACGCGCCGTCTCCTGTGCACCGATCGAATCACGTGCCGTCTCCTAAGCCCCGATCGGTTAACGCGCCGTCTCCGAGCCGCGATCGGTCCACGCGCCGTCGCCGAACCCCAATTGGTCCACGCGCAACCGCCTGACCCCCAGTCGATCCACGCGTCGTCTCCGAGCTCCAGTCGGTCCACGCGCCGTTTCCTGAGACCTGATCGGTCCATGCGTCGTCTTCTAAGCCCCGATGCCTTCACGCGCCGTCTCCGAGCCACGACCGGTTCAGGCGCCGCTTCCCGAGCCCCGATCAGTCCACGTGTCGTCTCCTGACCCCCGATCGCTCCACGGACCGTTTCCTGATCCCCGATCGGTCCACGCGCCGCCTCCTGAGTCCCGATCGGTCAACGCGTCGTGTCCTAACCCCTGATCGGTCCACGTGCCGTCTCCGAGCCCCGATGGGTCCACGTGCCACATCCTGAGCCCCGATCGGACGACGCGACGTCTACTGAGCCTTGATCGATCCACGCGTCGTCTCCTGAACTCCGATTGCTCCACGGGCCGTTTCCTGAGCCCCGATCGGTCCACGCGTCGTCTACTAAGCCCAGATGCCTCCTCGCGCCGTCTCCGAGCCATGACGGGTCCAGGCGCCGCTTCCTGAGCCCCGGTCGGTCCACGCGTTGTCTCCTAAGCCCCGTTCGGTCCACGCGCCGTCTCCTAAGCCCCGATCATTCCACGCGCCGTCTCCGAGCCCCGATCGGTCCACGCGCCGTCTCCTGAGCCCCGATCGGTCCATGCGTTGTCTCCTAAGCCCCGACCGCTCCATCCGTCGTCTCCGAGCTCCGATCGGTCCAGGTGCCGTTTCCGAGCCCCGATTGGTCCATGCGTCGTCTTCGAAGCCCCGATGCCGCCACGCGCTGTCTCCGAGCCACGATCAGTGCAGGCGCCGCTTCCTGAGCCCCTATCGGTCCACGCGCTGTCTCCTGAGCCCCGATACGTCCACGCGCAGTCGCCGAGCCCCGATCAGTCCACGCGCGGCCTCCTGAGCCCCGGTCGGTTCACGCGCCGTCACCCCGCCCCGATCGGTCCACGCGCCGTCTCCTGACCCCTGATCCGTCCACGCGCGGCGTCGAGCCGCGATCGGTCCACGCGCGGCCTCCTGAGCCCCAATCGGTCCACGCGTCGTCTCCTAAGCCCCGATCGGTCCGTGCGCCGTCTCCGAGCCCCGATCGGTCCACGCACCATCTCATGCTCCCCAATCGGTCCATGCGCCGCCTCCGGAGCCCTGATGAATCCACGCGAATCTCCTGAGCTCCGGTCGGTCCTCGTACCGTCTCCGAGCCCCGATCGGTCCACGTACCATCTCCGAAGCCCCGATCGGTCCACGCGCCGTCTCCTGAGCCCCGATCGGTCCACGCGCCGCGGCGAACCCCAATTGGTCCACGCGCAACCTCTCGAGCCCCAGTCGGTAAACGCGCTGTCTCCGAGCTCCGATCGGTCCACGTATGTTCTCCTAAGCCCTAATTAGTCCCCGCGCCGTCTCCTAAGCCCCGATCTGCCCACGGGCCGTCTCCGAGCTCCGATCGGTCCACGCGCCGTCTCCGAGCGCCGATCGGTCCACGCAACGTCTCCTAAGCCCCAATCGGTTAACGCGCGGTCTCCTGAGCCCCGATCGTTCTACGCACCGTCTCCGAGCCCCGATCCGTCCACGCGCAGTCGCCGAGCCCCGATCGGTTCACGCGCGGTCTCCTAAGCCCCGATCGGTCCACGCGCCGTCTCCGCGCGCCGATCGGTTGACGCGCCATCTCCTGAGCCCCGATCGTTCCACGCGCCGTCTCCGAGCCCCGATCGGTCCACGCGCCGTCTCCTGAGCCCCGATCGGTCCACGCGTCGTCTTCTAAGCCCAGATGCCTCCTTGCGCCGTCTCCCAACCACGATCGGTGCAGGCGCCGCTTCCTGAACCCCGATCGGTCCATGCGTTTTCTCCTAAGCCCCGATCGGTCCACGCGTCGTCTCCTCAGCCCCGATCGGTCGACGCGTCGTCTCCGAGCGCCGATCGGTGCACGCGCCGTCTCCTGAACCCCGATCGTTCCACACGCACCCTCCTAAGCCCCGATCGGTCGAGGCGTCGTCTCCTAAGCCCCGACCGGTCCAGGCGCCGTCTCCTGAGCCCCGATCGTTCCACGCGCCGTCTCCGAGCCCCGTTCGGTCCACGCGCCGTCTCCTCAGCCCCGATCGGTCCACGCGTTGGCTCCTAAGCCTCGATAGGTCCACGCGCGGCCTCCTGAGCCCTAATCGGTCCACGCGCCGTCTCCTAAGCCCCGATCGGTCCGTGCGCCGTCTCCGAGCCCCGATCGGTCCACGCACCATCTCATGCTCCCCAATCGGTCCATGCGCCGCCTCCGGAGCCCTGATCGATCTACGCGAATCTCCTGAGCTCCGGTCGGTCCTCGTACCGTCTCCGAGCCCCGATCAGTCCACGCGCCGTCTCCGAGCCCCGATGCGTCCACGCACTGTCTCCTGATCCCCATGGGTCCACGCGGCGCCTCCGGAGCCCCGATCGATCCACGCGAGTATCCTGAGCCCCGATCGATCCACGCATCGTCCCCTAAGCCCCAATCGGTTAACGCGCCGTCTCCGAGCCCCAATCGGTCCACGCGCCGTCTCCTGAACCCCGATCGTTCCACGCGCCTTCTCCTAAGCCACGATCGGTCAGCGCCGTCTCCGAGCGCCGATCGGTGCACGCGCCGTCGCTCGAGCCGCGATCGGTCCACGCGCGGCCTCCTGAGCCCCGGTTGGTTCACGCGCAGTATCCGAGCCCCCATCGATCCACACGTCGTCTCCGAGCCCCGATCGGTCCATGCGTCGTCTTCTAAGCCCCGATGCCTCCACGCGCCGTCTCCGAGCCCCAGTCGGTAAACGCGCTGTCTCCGAGCCCCGATCGGTCCACGCGCCGTCTCCTTAGCCCTGATCGGTCCACGCGTCGTCTCCTAAGCGCCGATCGGTTAACGCGCCGTCTCCGAGCCCCGATGGGTCCACGCGCCGCCTCCTAAGCCCCGATCGGTCCACGCGTCGTCTCCTAAGCCCCGATCGGTCGACGGGTCGTCTCCTAAGCCCCGGTCGGTCGACGCGTCGTCTCCTAATCCCCGGTCGGTCCACGCGCCGTCGCCGAACCCCAATTGGTCCACGCGCCACCTCCTGAGCCCCAGTCTGTCCACGCGCTGTCTCCGAGCACCGATCGGTCTACGCATCGTCTCCTAAACCCCGCTCTTTTAACGCGTCGTCTCCTGAGCCCCGATCGCTCCACGCGCCGTCTCCTGAGCGCCGATCGGTCCACGCGTCGTCTCCGAGCACCGTTCGGTCCACGCGCCGTTTCCTGAGCCCCGATCGGTCCATCCGTCGTCTTTTAAGCCCCGATACCTCCACGCGCCGTCGCCGAGCCATGATCGATCCACGCGCGGCCTCCTGAGCCCCGGTTGGTTCACGCGCCGTATCCGAGCCGCCATCGGTCCACGCGTCGTCTCCGAGCCCCGATCGGTCCACGCGCCGTCGCCGAGCCATGATCGGCCCACGCGAGGCTCCTGAGCCCCGGTCGGTCCGCGAGCCGTCTCCTGAGCCCCGATCGGTCGACGCGTCGTCTCCGAGCTCCGATCGGTCCACGCGCCGTTTCCGAGCCCCGATCGGTCCATGCGTCGTCTTCTAAGCCCCGATGCCTCCACGCGCCGTCTCCGAGCCACGATCGGTGCAGGCGCCGCTTCGTGAACCCCGATCGGTCCACGCGCTGTCTCCTGAGCCCCGATCCATCCACGCGCTGTCGCCGAGCCCCGATCGGTCCACGCGCGGTCTACTGAGCTCCGGTCGGTCCACACGCCGCTGCGAACCCCAATTGGTCCACGCGCAACCTCTCGAGCCCCAGTCGGTAAACGCGCTGTCTCCGAGCCCCGATCGGTCCACGTATGTTCTCCTAAGCCCCAATTAGTCCACGCGCCGTCTCCTAAGCCCCGATCTGCCCACGGGCCGTCTCCGAGCTCCGATCGGTCCACGCGCCGTCTCGAAGCCTCGATCCGTACACGCGTCGTCTCCGAGCCCCGATCGGTCCACGCGCCATCGCCGAACCCCGATCGTTCCACGCGCCGTCTCCTGAGCTCCGAACCGTCCACACCCCTTATTCTGAGCCTCGATCGGCCGACGCGTCGTCTCCTAAGCCCCGACCGGTTCACGCGCCGTCTCCTGTGCACCGATCGAATCTCGTGCCGTCTCCTAAGCCCCGATCGGTCCACACGTAGTCTCCTAAGCCCCAATCGGTCCACGCGTCGTCTCCTAAGCCCCGATCCGTCGCCGCGTCATCTCCTGAGCCCCGATCAATTGACGCGTCTTCTCCTGAGCCCCGATCGCTCCTAGCGCCGTCTCCTGAGCCCCGCTCGGTCCATGCGTCGTGTTCTTAGCCCCGATGCCTCCACGCGCCGTCTCCAAGCCACGATAGGTCCAGGCGCCGCTTCCTGAGCCCCGATCGATCCACGCGCCGTCTCGTCAGCCACAATCGGTCCACGCGCCGTCTCAGAGCGCCGATCATTTCACGCGCCGTCTCCTGAGCCCCGATCGTTCCACGCGCCGTCTCCGAGCCCCGATCGGTCCACGCGGCGTCTCCTGAACCCCGATCGGTTCACGCATCGTCTCCTAAGCCCCGATACGTCCACACGCCGTATCCGAGCCCCGATCGGTCCGCGTGACGCATTCTAAGCCACGGTCCGTCCACGCGCCGTCTCCGAGCACCGATCGGTCCACGCGCCGTCTCCTGAGCCCCGATACGTCCACGCGCAGTCGCCGAGCCCCGATCAGTCCACGCGCGGCCTCCTGAGCCCCGGTCGGTTCACGCGCCGTCTCCCCGCCCCGATCGGACCAAGCGCCGTCTCCTGAGCCCTGATCCGTCCACGCGCGGCGTCGAGCCGCGATCGGTCCACGCGCGGCCTCCTGAGCCCCAATCGGTCCACGCGTCGTCTCCTAAGCCCCGATCGGTCGACGGGTCGTCTCCTAAGCCCCGATCGGTCGACGCGTCGACTCCTAATCCCCGGTCGGTCCACGCGCCGTCGCCGAACCCCAATTGGTCCACGCGCCACCTCCTGAGCCCCAGTCGGTCCACGCGCTGTCTGCGAACACCGATCGGTCTACGCATCGTCTCCTAAACCCCGCTCTGTTAACGCGTCGTCTCCTGAGCCCCGATCGCTCCACGCGCCGTCTCGTGAGCGCCGATCGGTCCACGCGTCGTCTCCGAGCACCGTTCGGTCCACGCGCCGTTTCCTGAGCCCCGATCGGTCCATCCGTCGTCTTTTAAGCCCCGATACCTCCACGCGCCGTCTCCGAGCCACGATCGGTCCACGTACCGTCTCCGAAGCCCCGATCGATCCACGCGCAGTCTCCTGAGCCCCGATCGGTCCACGCATCGTCTCCTAAGCCCCGATACGTCTATACGCCGTATCCGAGCCCCGATCGGTCCGCGTGACGCACTCTAAGCCACGGTCCGTCCACGCGCCGTCTCCGAGCACCGATCGGTTAACGCGCGGTCTCCTGAGCCCCGATCGTTCTACGCACCGTCTCCGAGCCCCGATCCGTCCACGCGCAGTCGCCGAGCCCCGATCGGTTCACGCGCGGTCTCCTAAGCCCCGATCGGTCCACGCGCCGTCTCCGCGCGCCGATCGGTTGACGCGCCATCTCCTGAGCCCCGATCGTTCCACGCGCCGTCTCCGAGCCCCGATCGGTCCACGCGCCGTCTCCTGAGCCCCGATCGGTCCACGCGTCGTCTTCTAAGCCCAGATGCCTCCTTGCGCCGTCTCCCAACCACGATCGGTGCAGGCGCCGCTTCCTGAACCCCGATCGGTCCATGCGTTTTCTCCTAAGCCCCGATCGGTCCACGCGTCGTCTCCTCAGCCCCGATCGGTCGACGCGTCGTCTCCGAGCGCCGATCGGTGCACGCGCCGTCTCCTGAACCCCGATCGTTCCACACGCACCCTCCTAAGCCCCGATCGGTCGAGGCGTCGTCTCCTAAGCCCCGACCGGTCCAGGCGCCGTCTCCTGAGCCCCGATCGTTCCACGCGCCGTCTCCGAGCCCCGTTCGGTCCACGCGCCGTCTCCTCAGCCCCGATCGGTCCACGCGTTGGCTCCTAAGCCTCGATAGGTCCACGCGCGGCCTCCTGAGCCCTAATCGGTCCACGCGCCGTCTCCTAAGCCCCGATCGGTCCGTGCGCCGTCTCCGAGCCCCGATCGGTCCACGCACCATCTCATGCTCCCCAATCGGTCCATGCGCCGCCTCCGGAGCCCTGATCGATCTACGCGAATCTCCTGAGCTCCGGTCGGTCCTCGTACCGTCTCCGAGCCCCGATCAGTCCACGCGCCGTCTCCGAGCCCCGATGCGTCCACGCACTGTCTCCTGATCCCCATGGGTCCACGCGGCGCCTCCGGAGCCCCGATCGATCCACGCGAGTATCCTGAGCCCCGATCGATCCACGCATCGTCCCCTAAGCCCCAATCGGTTAACGCGCCGTCTCCGAGCCCCAATCGGTCCACGCGCCGTCTCCTGAACCCCGATCGTTCCACGCGCCTTCTCCTAAGCCACGATCGGTCAGCGCCGTCTCCGAGCGCCGATCGGTGCACGCGCCGTCGCTCGAGCCGCGATCGGTCCACGCGCGGCCTCCTGAGCCCCGGTTGGTTCACGCGCAGTATCCGAGCCCCCATCGATCCACACGTCGTCTCCGAGCCCCGATCGGTCCATGCGTCGTCTTCTAAGCCCCGATGCCTCCACGCGCCGTCTCCGAGCCCCAGTCGGTAAACGCGCTGTCTCCGAGCCCCGATCGGTCCACGCGCCGTCTCCTTAGCCCTGATCGGTCCACGCGTCGTCTCCTAAGCGCCGATCGGTTAACGCGCCGTCTCCGAGCCCCGATGGGTCCACGCGCCGCCTCCTAAGCCCCGATCGGTCCACGCGTCGTCTCCTAAGCCCCGATCGGTCGACGGGTCGTCTCCTAAGCCCCGGTCGGTCGACGCGTCGTCTCCTAATCCCCGGTCGGTCCACGCGCCGTCGCCGAACCCCAATTGGTCCACGCGCCACCTCCTGAGCCCCAGTCTGTCCACGCGCTGTCTCCGAGCACCGATCGGTCTACGCATCGTCTCCTAAACCCCGCTCTTTTAACGCGTCGTCTCCTGAGCCCCGATCGCTCCACGCGCCGTCTCCTGAGCGCCGATCGGTCCACGCGTCGTCTCCGAGCACCGTTCGGTCCACGCGCCGTTTCCTGAGCCCCGATCGGTCCATCCGTCGTCTTTTAAGCCCCGATACCTCCACGCGCCGTCGCCGAGCCATGATCGATCCACGCGCGGCCTCCTGAGCCCCGGTTGGTTCACGCGCCGTATCCGAGCCGCCATCGGTCCACGCGTCGTCTCCGAGCCCCGATCGGTCCACGCGCCGTCGCCGAGCCATGATCGGCCCACGCGAGGCTCCTGAGCCCCGGTCGGTCCGCGAGCCGTCTCCTGAGCCCCGATCGGTCGACGCGTCGTCTCCGAGCTCCGATCGGTCCACGCGCCGTTTCCGAGCCCCGATCGGTCCATGCGTCGTCTTCTAAGCCCCGATGCCTCCACGCGCCGTCTCCGAGCCACGATCGGTGCAGGCGCCGCTTCGTGAACCCCGATCGGTCCACGCGCTGTCTCCTGAGCCCCGATCCATCCACGCGCTGTCGCCGAGCCCCGATCGGTCCACGCGCGGTCTACTGAGCTCCGGTCGGTCCACACGCCGCTGCGAACCCCAATTGGTCCACGCGCAACCTCTCGAGCCCCAGTCGGTAAACGCGCTGTCTCCGAGCCCCGATCGGTCCACGTATGTTCTCCTAAGCCCCAATTAGTCCACGCGCCGTCTCCTAAGCCCCGATCTGCCCACGGGCCGTCTCCGAGCTCCGATCGGTCCACGCGCCGTCTCGAAGCCTCGATCCGTACACGCGTCGTCTCCGAGCCCCGATCGGTCCACGCGCCATCGCCGAACCCCGATCGTTCCACGCGCCGTCTCCTGAGCTCCGAACCGTCCACACCCCTTATTCTGAGCCTCGATCGGCCGACGCGTCGTCTCCTAAGCCCCGACCGGTTCACGCGCCGTCTCCTGTGCACCGATCGAATCTCGTGCCGTCTCCTAAGCCCCGATCGGTCCACACGTAGTCTCCTAAGCCCCAATCGGTCCACGCGTCGTCTCCTAAGCCCCGATCCGTCGCCGCGTCATCTCCTGAGCCCCGATCAATTGACGCGTCTTCTCCTGAGCCCCGATCGCTCCTAGCGCCGTCTCCTGAGCCCCGCTCGGTCCATGCGTCGTGTTCTTAGCCCCGATGCCTCCACGCGCCGTCTCCAAGCCACGATAGGTCCAGGCGCCGCTTCCTGAGCCCCGATCGATCCACGCGCCGTCTCGTCAGCCACAATCGGTCCACGCGCCGTCTCAGAGCGCCGATCATTTCACGCGCCGTCTCCTGAGCCCCGATCGTTCCACGCGCCGTCTCCGAGCCCCGATCGGTCCACGCGGCGTCTCCTGAACCCCGATCGGTTCACGCATCGTCTCCTAAGCCCCGATACGTCCACACGCCGTATCCGAGCCCCGATCGGTCCGCGTGACGCATTCTAAGCCACGGTCCGTCCACGCGCCGTCTCCGAGCACCGATCGGTCCACGCGCCGTCTCCTGAGCCCCGATACGTCCACGCGCAGTCGCCGAGCCCCGATCAGTCCACGCGCGGCCTCCTGAGCCCCGGTCGGTTCACGCGCCGTCTCCCCGCCCCGATCGGACCAAGCGCCGTCTCCTGAGCCCTGATCCGTCCACGCGCGGCGTCGAGCCGCGATCGGTCCACGCGCGGCCTCCTGAGCCCCAATCGGTCCACGCGTCGTCTCCTAAGCCCCGATCGGTCGACGGGTCGTCTCCTAAGCCCCGATCGGTCGACGCGTCGACTCCTAATCCCCGGTCGGTCCACGCGCCGTCGCCGAACCCCAATTGGTCCACGCGCCACCTCCTGAGCCCCAGTCGGTCCACGCGCTGTCTGCGAACACCGATCGGTCTACGCATCGTCTCCTAAACCCCGCTCTGTTAACGCGTCGTCTCCTGAGCCCCGATCGCTCCACGCGCCGTCTCGTGAGCGCCGATCGGTCCACGCGTCGTCTCCGAGCACCGTTCGGTCCACGCGCCGTTTCCTGAGCCCCGATCGGTCCATCCGTCGTCTTTTAAGCCCCGATACCTCCACGCGCCGTCTCCGAGCCACGATCGGTCCACGTACCGTCTCCGAAGCCCCGATCGATCCACGCGCAGTCTCCTGAGCCCCGATCGGTCCACGCATCGTCTCCTAAGCCCCGATACGTCTATACGCCGTATCCGAGCCCCGATCGGTCCGCGTGACGCACTCTAAGCCACGGTCCGTCCACGCGCCGTCTCCGAGCACCGATCGGTCCACGCGCCGTCTCCTGAGCCCCGATCGGTCCACGCGTCGTCTCCTAAGCCCTGATCGGTCCACGTGCCGTCTCCGAGCCCCGATGGGTCTACGCGCCGTCTCCGAGCCCCGATCAGTCCACGCGCCGTCTCCTGAGCCCCGGTCGGTTCATGCGCCGTCTCCGATCCCCGATCGATCCACGCGTCGTCTTGTAAGCCCAGATGCCTTCTCGCGCCGTCTCCGGGCCACGATCGGTCCAGGCGCCGCTTCCTGAGCCACGATCGGTCCACGCGCCGTCGCCGAACCCCAATTGGTCCACGCGAAACCGCCTGAGCCCCAGTCGGTCCACGCGCTGTCTCCGAGCCCGATCGGTCCACGTGCCGTCTCCCCGCCCCGATCGGTCCACGCGCCGTCGCCGAGTCATGATCTCTCCACGCGCGGCCTCCTGTGACCCGTTCGGTCCACGCGCCGTCGCCGAGCCCCGATCAGTCCACGCGCCGTCTCCTGAGCCCCGGTCGGTTCATGCGCCGTCTCCGATCCCCGATCGATCCACGCGTCGTCTTGTAAGCCCAGATGCCTTCTCGCGCCGTCTCCGGGCCACGATCGGTCCAGGCGCCGCTTCCTGAGCCACGATCGGTCCACGCGCCGTCGCCGAACCCCAATTGGTCCACGCGAAACCGCCTGAGCCCCAGTCGGTCCACGCGCTGTCTCCGAGCCCGGTCCGTCCACGCGCCGTCTTCGAGCCCCGATCGGTTCACGCATCGTCTCCTAAGCCCCGATCGGTCCACGCGCCGTCTCCGAGCGCCGATCGGTTCACGCGCCGTCACCTGAGCCCCGATCGTTCCACGCGCCGTCTCCGAGCCTCGATCGGTCCACGCGTCGTCTCCTCAGCCCGGATCGTTCCACGCGTCGTCCCGGAATCCCCGATCCGTACACGCGTCGTCTCCGAGCCTCGATCGGTCCCTGCGTCGTCTTCTTAGCCCCGATGGCTTCACGCGCCGTCTCCGAGCCACGATCGGTCTATGCGTCGCTTCCTGATCCTCGATCGGTCCTCGCGCAGTCTCCTAAGCCCCAATCGTTCCACGCGCCATCTCCGAGCCCCGATTGGTCCACGCGCCGTCTCCTAAGCCCCGATCGGTCCACGCGCCTTCTCCTAAGCCCCGATCGGTTCACGCACCGTCTCCTGAGCCCCGATCGTTCCACACGCCGTCTCCGAGCCCCGATCGGTCCGCGCACCGTCTCCTGATCCCCATCGCTCCACGTGGCGTCTCCGGAGCCCCGATCGATCCACGCGAGTCTCCTGAGCCGCGGTCGGTCTGCGCGCCGTCACCTGAGCCCCGATCGGTCCACGCGTTTTCTCCTAAGCCCCGATCGGACCACGCGTCGTCTCCTCAGCCCCGATCGGTCGACGCGTCGTCTCCTGTGCCCCGATCGATCCACGCGCCGTCTCCGAGCGCCGATCGCTTCACGGGCTGTCTCCTGTGTTCCGATCGTTCCACGCGCCGTCTCCGAGCCCCGATCGGTCCACGCGCCGTCACCTGAGCCCCGATCGGTCGACGCGTCGTCTTCTGAGCCCCGATCGACCCACGCGTCGTCTCCTGAGCCCCGACCGCTCCACACACCCTTTCCTTGAGCCCCCATCGGTCCACGCGCCGTCTCCGAGCGCCGATCAGTTCACGCGCTGTCACCCGAGTCTCGATCGTTCCACACGCCGTCTCCAAGCCCCGATCGGTCCACGCTCCGTCTCCTGAGCCCGGATCGTTCCACGCGTCGTCTCCTGATCCCCGATCCGTAAACGCGTCGTCTCCTGAGCCGCAATCGGCCCACACGCAGTCTCGTGAGCCCCGATAGGTACCCGCGCCGTCTACTGAGCCCCGATCGCTCCTCGCGCCGTCTCCTGAGCCCCGCTCGGTCCATGCGTCGTCTTCTAAGCCCCCATGCCTCCACGCACCGTCTCCTGAGCCCCGATCGTTCAACGTGCCGTCTCCGAGCCCCGATCGCTCCACGCGCCGTTTCCGAGCGCCGATTGGTGCACGAGCCGTCTCCTGAGCACCGATCGTTCCACACGCCGCCTCCTAAGCCTCGATCTGTCCAGGCGTCGTCTCCTAAGCCCCGACCGGTCCACGCGCCGTCTCCTGAGCCCCGATACGTCCACGCGCAGTCGCCGAGTCCCGATCGGTCCACGCGCGGTCTCCTGAGCCCCTATCTGTCCACGCGCCGTCTCCGAGCCCCGATCGGTCCACGCGCCGTCTCCGAGCCCTGATCGGTCCACGCGCCGTCTCCTGAGCCCCAATCGGTCCACTTGCTGTCTCCTGAGCCCCGATAGGTACACGCGTCGTCTCCTACGCCCCGATCGGTCCACGCGCCGCCTTCGTGCCCCGATCGGTCCACGCACCGCCTCCTGATCCCCATCGGTCCACATGCCGTCTCCGAGCCCCGATCGGTCCGCGTGCCGCATTCTAAGCCACGGTCCATCCACGCGCCGTCTCCGAGCCCCGATCGGTCCACGCGTCGTCTCCTAAGCCCTGATCGGTCCTCGTGCCATCTGCGAGCCCCGAAGGGTCCACGCGCAGCCTCCTGAGCCCCGATCGGTCGACGCGTCGTCTCCTGAGCCCCGATCGATCCACGCGTCGTCTCCTGAGCCCCGATCGCGCCACACGCCGTTTCCTGAGCCCCGATCGGTCCACGCGCCGTCTCCGAGCCGCGATCGGTAAACGCGCCGTCACCAAGCCCCGATCCGTACACGCGTCGTCTCCGAGCCCCGATGGGTCCACGCGCCGTCGCCGAGCCTCGATCGGTCCACGCGCAGCCTCCTAAGCCCCGGTCGGTTCACGCGCTATCTCCGAGCCGCGATCGGTCCACGCGCCGTCTCCTGAGCCCCGATACGTCCACGCGCAGTCGCCGAGCCCCGATCGGTCCACGCGCTGTCTCCTGAGCCCCGATAGGTACACGCGTCGTCTTCTAAGCCCCGATCGATCCACGCGTCGTCTCCTGACCCCCATCGCGCCACACGCCGTTTCCTGAGCCCCGATCGGTCCACGCGCCGTCTCCGAGCCCCGATCGGTCCACGCATCGTCCCCTAAGCCCCGATCGGTTAACGCGCCGTCTCCCCGCCCCAATCGCTCCACGCGCCGTCTCCTGAGCCCCGATCATTCCACGCGCCGTCTCCGAGCCCCGATCCGTCCACGCGCCGTCTCCTAAGCCCCGTTCGGTGCAAGCGCCTTCTCCTAAAGCCCGGTCGGTCCACGCGCCGTCTCCGAGCCCCGATCGGTCCACGCATCGTCTCCTAAGCCCCGATCGGCTAACGCGTCGACTCCGAGCCGCGATCGTTCCACGCGCCGTCCCCGATCCCCGATCGATCCACGCGCCGTCTCCGAGCCCCGATCGGTCCACGCTTCGTCTCCTGATCCCGGATCGTTCCACGCGTCGTCTCCTGATCCCCGATCCGTAATCGCGTCGTCTCCGAGCCTCGATCGGTCCACACGCCGTGTCCGATCCCCGATCGGTCCGCGTACCGCATTCTGAGCCGCGGTCCGTCCACGCGCCGTCTCCGAGCACCGATCGGTCCACGCGCCGTCTCAGAGCGCCGATCATTTCACGCCCCGTCTCCTGAGCTCCGATCGTTCAACGCGCCGTCTCCGAGCCCCGATCGGTCCACGCGTCGTCTCCTAAGCCCCGATCGGTCCACGCGCCGTCTCCGAGCCCCGATCGGTCCGCGCACCGTCTCCTGATCCCCATCGCTTCACGCTGCGTCTCCGGAGCCCCGATCGATCTACGCGAGTCTCCTGAGCCCCGGTCGGTCCGCGCGCCGTCATCTGAGCCCCGATCGGTTGACGCGTCGTCTCCTAGACTCGATCGGTCCACGCGCCGTCGCCGAGCCCCGATCGGTCCACGCGCGTCCTCCTGAGCCCCGGTAGGTCCACGCGCCGTCTCCGAGCCCCCATCGGTCCACGCGTTGTCTCCTAAGCCCCGATCGGCCCACGCGCCGCCTCCGTGCCCCGCTCGGTTCACGCATCGTCTCCTAAGCCCCGATCGGTTAACGCGCCGACTCCGAGCGCCGAGCGGTCCACGCGCCGTCGCCGAACCCCAATTGGTCCACGCGCAACCGCCTGAGTCCCAGTCGGTCCACGCGCTGTCTCCGAGCCCCGACCGGTCCACGTGCCGTCGCCGAGCCATGATCGGTCCACGCATCGTCTCCTGATCTCCGATCGGTCCACGCGCCGTCTCCTAAGCCCCGATCGGTCCACGCGCTGTCTCCGAGCGCCGATCGGTTCACTCGCCGTCTCCTGAGCCCCAATCGGTCCACGCGCCGTCTCCTGAGCCCGGATCGGTCCACGCGTCATCGCCGAATCCCCCATCCGTACACGCGTCGTCTCCGAGCCTCGATCGGTCCAGGCGCTGCTTCCTGAACCCCAATCGGTCCACGCGTTGTCACCTAAGCCCCGATCGGTCCACGCGCCGTCTCCGAGCCCCGATCGGTTCACGCATCGTCACCTAAGCCCCGATCGGACCACGCGCCGTCTCCTGAGCCCCGATCGCTCCACGCTCCGTCTCCGTGCCCCGATCGGTCCACGCGCCGGCACCTGAGCCCGGATTGGTCCACGCGCCGTCGCCGAACCCCAATTGGTCCACGCGCAACCGCCTGAGCCCCAGTCGGTCCACGCGCTGTCTCCGAGCCCCGATCGGTCCACGCGCCGTCTCCGAGCGCCGATCGGTTCACGCGCCGTCTCCTGAGCCCCGATCGGTCCACGCGGCGCCTCCGGAGCCCCGATCGATCCACACGAGTCTCCTGAGCCCCGGTAGGTCCGCCCGCCGTCTCCTGAGCCTCGATCGGCCCACGCGCCGTCTCCTGAGCCCCGATCCGTCCACGCGCCGCCTCCTGAGCTCCGATCGTCCAACGCGCCGTCTCCGAGCACCGATCGGTCCACGCGCCGTCTCCTAAGCCCCGATCGGTCCACACGCCGTCTCCGAGCCCCGATGGCTCCACGCGTCGCCTCCTGAGCCCCGGTCGGTCGACGCGCCGTCTCCTGAGCCCCGATCGGTCCACCCGTCGTCTTCTAAGCCCCGATCGGTTCACGCGCCGTCTCCTGAGCCCCGATCGTTCCACGCGCCGTCTCCGAGCGCCGATCGGTTCACGCGCCGTCACCTGAGCCCCGATCGTTCCACGCGCCGTCTCCGAGCCCCGATCGGTCTACGCGCCGTCTCCTAAGCCCTGATCAGTCCACGCGCCTTCTCCTCATCCCCCATCGGTCCACGCGCCGTCTCCGAGCGCCGATCGGTTCACGCGCCGTCTCCTGAGCTCCGATCGTTCCACGCGCCGTCTCGGAGCCCCGATCCGTCC
Organism: Netelia fuscicornis; assembly: GCA_946811545.1. Lineage (NCBI taxonomy): Eukaryota > Metazoa > Arthropoda > Insecta > Hymenoptera > Ichneumonidae > Netelia > Netelia fuscicornis. The sequence continues at coordinate 32,392,891 of OX328012.1, forward strand.
ACGCGCCGTCTCCTGAGCCCGGATCGGTCCACGCGTCATCGCCGAATCCCCGATCCGTACAGGCGTCGTCTCCGAGCCTCGATCGGTCCACGCGCAGTCGCGGAGCCCCGATCGGTCCAGGCGTGGCCTCCTGAGCCTCGATCGGTCCACGCGCGGCCTCCTGAGCCCCGGTCGGTTCACGCGCCGTCTCCGAGCCCCGATCGATCCACGCGTCGTCTTCGAAGCCCAGATGCCTCCTCGCGCCGTCTCCGAGCCACGATCGGTCCAGGCGCTGCTTCCTGAGCCCCAATCGGTCCACGCATCGTCACCTAAGCCCCGATCGGTCCACGCGCCGTCACCGAGCCATGATCGGTCCACGCGCGGCTCCTGAGCCCCATCGGTCCATACGCCGTCGCCGAGCCGGGATCGGTCCACGCGCGGGCTCCTGAGTCCCGGTTGGTTCACGCGCCATATCCGAGCCCCAATCGGTCCACGCGCAGGCTCCTGAGCCCCGATCGGTCCACGCGCCTTCTCCTGAGCCCCGATCGGTCCACGCGCCGTCTCCGTGCGCCGATCATTTCACGTGACGTCTCCTGAGCCCTGATCGTTCCACGCGCCGTCTTCGAGCCCCGAGCGGTCCACGCGCCGTCTCCTGAGCCCCAATCGATCCACGCGCAGCCTCCTGAGCCCCGATCGGTCCACGCGCCGTCGCCGAGCCGCGATCGTTCTACGCGCCGCTCCGAGCCCCGATCGGTCCACGCGCCGTCGCCGAGCTATGATCGGTCCACGCGCGGCCTCCTGAGCCCCGATCGGTCCACGCGCCGTCGCCGAGCCGCGATCGGTCCACGCGCGGCCTCCTGAGGCCCGATTGGTTCACGCGCCGTATCCGAGCCCCGATCGGTCCACGCGCCGTTTCCTGAGCCCCGATCGGTCCACGCGCGGTCTCCTGAGCCCCGATCGGTCCACGCGCCGTCGCCGAGCCGCGATCGGTCCACACGCGGCCTCTTAAGCCCCGATCGGTCCACGCGCCGTCGCCGAACCCCAATTGGTCCACGCGAAACCGCCTGAGCCCCAGTCGGTCCACGCGCTGTTTCCGAGCCCCGATCGGTCCACGCGTCGTCTCCTGAGCCCCGATCGGTCCACGCATAGTCTCCGAGCCCCGATCGGTCCACGCGCCGTCGCCGAGTCATGATCTGTCCACGCGCGGCCTCCTGAGACCCGATGGGTTCACGCGCCGTCTTCGAGCCCCGATCGGTCCACGCGCCGTCTCCTGAGCCCCGATCGATCGAGGCGTCGTTCCCTAAGCCCCGATCCATACACGCGCTGTCTCCTAAGTCCCGATCGGTCCAGGCCCCGTCTCCGAGCGCCGATCGGTTCACGCGCCGTCTCCTGAGAACGATCCGTCCACGCGCCGTCTCCTGAGCCCCGATCGGTCGACACGCTGTCTCGTGAGCCCCGATCGGTCCACGCGCCGTCTCCTGAGCCCCGATCGGTCCACGCGTCGTTCCCTAAGCCCCAATCGGTCCACGCGCCGTCACCAAGCCCCGATCCGTCGCCGCGTCGTGTCCTGAGCCCCGATCAATTGACGCGTCTTCTCCTGAGCCCCGATCGCTCCTCGCGCCGTCTCCTGAACCCCGATCATTCCACGCGCCTTCTCCTAAACCACGATCGGTCCACGCGCCGTCTCCGAGCCCCAGTCGGTCCACGCGCTGTCTCCGAGCACCGATCGGTCTACGCGTCGTCTCCGAGCCCCGATCGGCCCACGCGCCGTCTCCGAGCCCCGAACGGTTCACGCACCGTCTCCTGGTCCCAATCGGTCCACGCGGCGCCTCTGGAGCCCCGATCGATCCACGCGAGTCTCCTGAGCCCCAGTCGGTCCGCGCGCCGTCTCATGAGCCCCGATTGTTCGACGCGTCGTCTCCTGAGCCCCGATGGATCCACGCGTCGTCTCCTGAGCCCCGATCGTACCACACGCCGTTTCCTGAGCCCCGATCGGTCCGTGCGCCGCTTCCACAACCCCGATCGGTCCACGCGTAATCTCCTGATCTCCGATCGGTCCACGCGCCGTCTCCTAACCCCCGATCGGTCCACGCGCTGTCTCCGAGCGCCGATCGGTTGACGCACCATCTCCTGAGCCCCGACCGGTCCACCCGTCGTCTCCGAGCTCCGATCGGTCCAGGTGCCGTTTCCGAGCCCCGATTGGTCCATGCGTCGTCTTCGAAGCCCCGATGCCTCCACGCGCCGTCTCCGAGCCACGATCGGTGCAGGCGCCGCTTCCTGAGCCCCGATCGGTCCACGCGCTGTCTCCTGAGCCCCGATACGTCCACGCGCAGTCGCCGAGCCCCGATCAGTCCACGCGCGGCCTCCTGAGCCCCGGTCGGTTCACGCGCCGTCTCCCCGCCCCGATCGGTCCACGCGCCGTCTCCTGAGCCCTGATCCGTCCACGCGCGGCGTCGAGACGCGATCGGTCCATCCGCCGCCTCCGGAGCCCTGATCGATCCACGCGAATCTCCTGAGCTCCGGTCGGTCCTCGTACCGTCTCCGAGCCCCGATCGGTCCACGTACCATCTCCGAAGCCCCGATCGGTCCACGCGCCGTCTCCTGAGCCCCGATCGGTCCACGCGCCGCGGCGAACCCCAATTGGTCCACGCGCAACCTCTCGAGCCCCAGTCGGTAAACGCGCTGTCTCCGAGCCCCGATCGGTCCACGTATGTTCTCCTAAGCCCCAATTAGTGCCCGCCCCGTCTCCTAAGCCCCGATCTGCCGACGGGCCGTCTCCGAGCTCCGATCGGTCCACGCGCCTTCTCCAAGCCTCGATCCGTACACGCGTCGTCTCCGAGCCCCGATCGGTCCACGCGCCATCGCCGAACCCCGATCGGTCCACGCGCCGTCTCCTGAGCTCCGAACGGTCCACGCGTCGTCTCCTAAGCCCCGATCCGTCGCCGCGTCGTCTCCTGAGCCCCGATCAATTGACGCGTCTTCTCCTGAGCCCCGATCGTCCTCGCGCCGTCTCCTGAGCCCCGCTCGGTCCATGCGTCGTCTTCTTAGCCCCGATGCCACCACGCGCCGTCTCCTAAGCCCCGATCTGCCCACGGGCCGTTTCCGAGCTCCGATCGTTCCACACGCCGTCTCCTAGCCTCGATCCGTACACGCGCCGTCTCCGAGCCCCGATCGGTCCACGCGCCGTCTCCTGAGCCCCGATCGGTCCACGCGCCGTTTCCTGAGCCCCGATCGGTCCACGCGTCGTCTTCTAAGCCCAGATGCCTCCTTGCGCCGTCTCCCAACCACGATCGGTCCACGCGCGGCCTCCTGAGCCCCAATCGGTCCACGCGTCGTCTCCTAAGCCCCGATCGGTCGACGGGTCGTCTCCTAAGCCCCGATCGGTCGACGCGTCGACTCCTAATCCCCGGTCGGTCCACGCGCCGTCGCCGAACCCCAATTGGTCCACGCGCCACCTCCTGAGCCCCAGTCGGTCCACGCGCTGTCTGCGAACACCGATCGGTCTACGCATCGTCTCCTAAACCCCGCTCTGTTAACGCGTCGTCTCCTGAGCCCCGATCGCTCCACGCGCCGTCTCGTGAGCGCCGATCGGTCCACGCGTCGTCTCCGAGCACCGTTCGGTCCACGCGCCGTTTCCTGAGCCCCGATCGGTCCATCCGTCGTCTTTTAAGCCCCGATACCTCCACGCGCCGTCTCCGAGCCACGATCGGTCCACGTACCGTCTCCGAAGCCCCGATCGATCCACGCGCAGTCTCCTGAGCCCCGATCGGTCCACGCATCGTCTCCTAAGCCCCGATACGTCTATACGCCGTATCCGAGCCCCGATCGGTCCGCGTGACGCACTCTAAGCCACGGTCCGTCCACGCGCCGTCTCCGAGCACCGATCGGTCCACGCGCCGTCTCCTGAGCCCCGATCGGTCCACGCGTCGTCTCCTAAGCCCTGATCGGTCCACGTGCCGTCTCCGAGCCCCGATGGGTCTACGCGCCGTCTCCGAGCCCCGATCAGTCCACGCGCCGTCTCCTGAGCCCCGGTCGGTTCATGCGCCGTCTCCGATCCCCGATCGATCCACGCGTCGTCTTGTAAGCCCAGATGCCTTCTCGCGCCGTCTCCGGGCCACGATCGGTCCAGGCGCCGCTTCCTGAGCCACGATCGGTCCACGCGCCGTCGCCGAACCCCAATTGGTCCACGCGAAACCGCCTGAGCCCCAGTCGGTCCACGCGCTGTCTCCGAGCCCGTTCGGTCCACGCGCCGTCGCCGAGCCCCGATCAGTCCACGCGCCGTCTCCTGAGCCCCGGTCGGTTCATGCGCCGTCTCCGATCCCCGATCGATCCACGCGTCGTCTTGTAAGCCCAGATGCCTTCTCGCGCCGTCTCCGGGCCACGATCGGTCCAGGCGCCGCTTCCTGAGCCACGATCGGTCCACGCGCCGTCGCCGAACCCCAATTGGTCCACGCGAAACCGCCTGAGCCCCAGTCGGTCCACGCGCTGTCTCCGAGCCCGGTCCGTCCACGCGCCGTCTTCGAGCCCCGATCGGTTCACGCATCGTCTCCTAAGCCCCGATCGGTCCACGCGCCGTCTCCGAGCGCCGATCGGTTCACGCGCCGTCACCTGAGCCCCGATCGTTCCACGCGCCGTCTCCGAGCCTCGATCGGTCCACGCGTCGTCTCCTCAGCCCGGATCGTTCCACGCGTCGTCCCGGAATCCCCGATCCGTACACGCGTCGTCTCCGAGCCTCGATCGGTCCCTGCGTCGTCTTCTTAGCCCCGATGGCTTCACGCGCCGTCTCCGAGCCACGATCGGTCTATGCGTCGCTTCCTGATCCTCGATCGGTCCTCGCGCAGTCTCCTAAGCCCCAATCGTTCCACGCGCCATCTCCGAGCCCCGATTGGTCCACGCGCCGTCTCCTAAGCCCCGATCGGTCCACGCGCCTTCTCCTAAGCCCCGATCGGTTCACGCACCGTCTCCTGAGCCCCGATCGTTCCACACGCCGTCTCCGAGCCCCGATCGGTCCGCGCACCGTCTCCTGATCCCCATCGCTCCACGTGGCGTCTCCGGAGCCCCGATCGATCCACGCGAGTCTCCTGAGCCGCGGTCGGTCTGCGCGCCGTCACCTGAGCCCCGATCGGTCCACGCGTTTTCTCCTAAGCCCCGATCGGACCACGCGTCGTCTCCTCAGCCCCGATCGGTCGACGCGTCGTCTCCTGTGCCCCGATCGATCCACGCGCCGTCTCCGAGCGCCGATCGCTTCACGGGCTGTCTCCTGTGTTCCGATCGTTCCACGCGCCGTCTCCGAGCCCCGATCGGTCCACGCGCCGTCACCTGAGCCCCGATCGGTCGACGCGTCGTCTTCTGAGCCCCGATCGACCCACGCGTCGTCTCCTGAGCCCCGACCGCTCCACACACCATTTCCTTGAGCCCCCATCGGTCCACGCGCCGTCTCCGAGCGCCGATCAGTTCACGCGCTGTCACCCGAGTCTCGATCGTTCCACACGCCGTCTCCAAGCCCCGATCGGTCCACGCTCCGTCTCCTGAGCCCGGATCGTTCCACGCGTCGTCTCCTGATCCCCGATCCGTAAACGCGTCGTCTCCTGAGCCGCAATCGGCCCACACGCAGTCTCGTGAGCCCCGATAGGTACCCGCGCCGTCTACTGAGCCCCGATCGCTCCTCGCGCCGTCTCCTGAGCCCCGCTCGGTCCATGCGTCGTCTTCTAAGCCCCCATGCCTCCACGCACCGTCTCCTGAGCCCCGATCGTTCAACGTGCCGTCTCCGAGCCCCGATCGCTCCACGCGCCGTCTCCGAGCGCCGATTGGTGCACGAGCCGTCTCCTGAGCACCGATCGTTCCACACGCCGCCTCCTAAGCCTCGATCTGTCCAGGCGTCGTCTCCTAAGCCCCGACCGGTCCACGCGCCGTCTCCTGAGCCCCGATACGTCCACGCGCAGTCGCCGAGTCCCGATCGGTCCACGCGCGGTCTCCTGAGCCCCTATCTGTCCACGCGCCGTCTCCGAGCCCCGATCGGTCCACGCGCCGTCTCCGAGCCCTGATCGGTCCACGCGCCGTCTCCTGAGCCCCAATCGGTCCACTTGCTGTCTTCTGAGCCCCGATAGGTACACGCGTCGTCTCCTACGCCCCGATCGGTCCACGCGCCGCCTTCGTGCCCCGATCGGTCCACGCACCGCCTCCTGATCCCCATCGGTCCACATGCCGTCTCCGAGCCCCGATCGGTCCGCGTGCCGCATTCTAAGCCACGGTCCATCCACGCGCCGTCTCCGAGCCCCGATCGGTCCACGCGTCGTCTCCTAAGCCCTGATCGGTCCTCGTGCCATCTGCGAGCCCCGAAGGGTCCACGCGCCGTCTCCTGAGCCCCGATCCGTCCACGCGCCGCCTCCTGAGCTCCGATCGTCCAACGCGCCGTCTCCGAGCACCGATCGGTCCACGCGCCGTCTCCTAAGCCCCGATCGGTCCACACGCCGTCTCCGAGCCCCGATGGCTCCACGCGTCGCCTCCTGAGCCCCGGTCGGTCGACGCGCCGTCTCCTGAGCCCCGATCGGTCCACCCGTCGTCTTCTAAGCCCCGATCGGTTCACGCGCCGTCTCCTGAGCCCCGATCGTTCCACGCGCCGTCTCCGAGCGCCGATCGGTTCACGCGCCGTCACCTGAGCCCCGATCGTTCCACGCGCCGTCTCCGAGCCCCGATCGGTCTACGCGCCGTCTCCTAAGCCCTGATCAGTCCACGCGCCTTCTCCTCATCCCCCATCGGTCCACGCGCCGTCTCCGAGCGCCGATCGGTTCACGCGCCGTCTCCTGAGCTCCGATCGTTCCACGCGCCGTCTCGGAGCCCCGATCCGTCCACGCGCCGTCTCCTGAGCCCGGATCGGTCCACGCGTCATCGCCGAATCCCCGATCCGTACAGGCGTCGTCTCCGAGCCTCGATCGGTCCACGCGCAGTCGCGGAGCCCCGATCGGTCCAGGCGTGGCCTCCTGAGCCTCGATCGGTCCACGCGCGGCCTCCTGAGCCCCGGTCGGTTCACGCGCCGTCTCCGAGCCCCGATCGATCCACGCGTCGTCTTCGAAGCCCAGATGCCTCCTCGCGCCGTCTCCGAGCCACGATCGGTCCAGGCGCTGCTTCCTGAGCCCCAATCGGTCCACGCATCGTCACCTAAGCCCCGATCGGTCCACGCGCCGTCACCGAGCCATGATCGGTCCACGCGCGGCTCCTGAGCCCCATCGGTCCATACGCCGTCGCCGAGCCGGGATCGGTCCACGCGCGGGCTCCTGAGTCCCGGTTGGTTCACGCGCCATATCCGAGCCCCAATCGGTCCACGCGCAGGCTCCTGAGCCCCGATCGGTCCACGCGCCTTCTCCTGAGCCCCGATCGGTCCACGCGCCGTCTCCGTGCGCCGATCATTTCACGTGACGTCTCCTGAGCCCTGATCGTTCCACGCGCCGTCTTCGAGCCCCGAGCGGTCCACGCGCCGTCTCCTGAGCCCCAATCGATCCACGCGCAGCCTCCTGAGCCCCGATCGGTCCACGCGCCGTCGCCGAGCCGCGATCGTTCTACGCGCCGCTCCGAGCCCCGATCGGTCCACGCGCCGTCGCCGAGCTATGATCGGTCCACGCGCGGCCTCCTGAGCCCCGATCGGTCCACGCGCCGTCGCCGAGCCGCGATCGGTCCACGCGCGGCCTCCTGAGGCCCGATTGGTTCACGCGCCGTATCCGAGCCCCGATCGGTCCACGCGCCGTTTCCTGAGCCCCGATCGGTCCACGCGCGGTCTCCTGAGCCCCGATCGGTCCACGCGCCGTCGCCGAGCCGCGATCGGTCCACACGCGGCCTCTTAAGCCCCGATCGGTCCACGCGCCGTCGCCGAACCCCAATTGGTCCACGCGAAACCGCCTGAGCCCCAGTCGGTCCACGCGCTGTCTCCGAGCCCCGATCGGTCCACGCGTCGTCTCCTGAGCCCCGATCGGTCCACGCATAGTCTCCGAGCCCCGATCGGTCCACGCGCCGTCGCCGAGTCATGATCTGTCCACGCGCGGCCTCCTGAGACCCGATGGGTTCACGCGCCGTCTTCGAGCCCCGATCGGTCCACGCGCCGTCTCCTGAGCCCCGATCGATCGAGGCGTCGTTCCCTAAGCCCCGATCCATACACGCGCTGTCTCCTAAGTCCCGATCGGTCCAGGCCCCGTCTCCGAGCGCCGATCGGTTCACGCGCCGTCTCCTGAGAACGATCCGTCCACGCGCCGTCTCCTGAGCCCCGATCGGTCGACACGCTGTCTCGTGAGCCCCGATCGGTCCACGCGCCGTCTCCTGAGCCCCGATCGGTCCACGCGTCGTTCCCTAAGCCCCAATCGGTCCACGCGCCGTCACCAAGCCCCGATCCGTCGCCGCGTCGTGTCCTGAGCCCCGATCAATTGACGCGTCTTCTCCTGAGCCCCGATCGCTCCTCGCGCCGTCTCCTGAACCCCGATCATTCCACGCGCCTTCTCCTAAACCACGATCGGTCCACGCGCCGTCTCCGAGCCCCAGTCGGTCCACGCGCTGTCTCCGAGCACCGATCGGTCTACGCGTCGTCTCCGAGCCCCGATCGGCCCACGCGCCGTCTCCGAGCCCCGAACGGTTCACGCACCGTCTCCTGGTCCCAATCGGTCCACGCGGCGCCTCTGGAGCCCCGATCGATCCACGCGAGTCTCCTGAGCCCCAGTCGGTCCGCGCGCCGTCTCATGAGCCCCGATTGTTCGACGCGTCGTCTCCTGAGCCCCGATGGATCCACGCGTCGTCTCCTGAGCCCCGATCGTACCACACGCCGTTTCCTGAGCCCCGATCGGTCCGTGCGCCGCTTCCACAACCCCGATCGGTCCACGCGTAATCTCCTGATCTCCGATCGGTCCACGCGCCGTCTCCTAACCCCCGATCGGTCCACGCGCTGTCTCCGAGCGCCGATCGGTTGACGCACCATCTCCTGAGCCCCGACCGGTCCACCCGTCGTCTCCGAGCTCCGATCGGTCCAGGTGCCGTTTCCGAGCCCCGATTGGTCCATGCGTCGTCTTCGAAGCCCCGATGCCTCCACGCGCCGTCTCCGAGCCACGATCGGTGCAGGCGCCGCTTCCTGAGCCCCGATCGGTCCACGCGCTGTCTCCTGAGCCCCGATACGTCCACGCGCAGTCGCCGAGCCCCGATCAGTCCACGCGCGGCCTCCTGAGCCCCGGTCGGTTCACGCGCCGTCTCCCCGCCCCGATCGGTCCACGCGCCGTCTCCTGAGCCCTGATCCGTCCACGCGCGGCGTCGAGACGCGATCGGTCCATCCGCCGCCTCCGGAGCCCTGATCGATCCACGCGAATCTCCTGAGCTCCGGTCGGTCCTCGTACCGTCTCCGAGCCCCGATCGGTCCACGTACCATCTCCGAAGCCCCGATCGGTCCACGCGCCGTCTCCTGAGCCCCGATCGGTCCACGCGCCGCGGCGAACCCCAATTGGTCCACGCGCAACCTCTCGAGCCCCAGTCGGTAAACGCGCTGTCTCCGAGCCCCGATCGGTCCACGTATGTTCTCCTAAGCCCCAATTAGTGCCCGCCCCGTCTCCTAAGCCCCGATCTGCCGACGGACCGTCTCCGAGCTCCGATCGGTCCACGCGCCTTCTCCAAGCCTCGATCCGTACACGCGTCGTCTCCGAGCCCCGATCGGTCCACGCGCCATCGCCGAACCCCGATCGGTCCACGCGCCGTCTCCTGAGCTCCGAACGGTCCACGCGTCGTCTCCTAAGCCCCGATCCGTCGCCGCGTCGTCTCCTGAGCCCCGATCAATTGACGCGTCTTCTCCTGAGCCCCGATCGTCCTCGCGCCGTCTCCTGAGCCCCGCTCGGTCCATGCGTCGTCTTCTTAGCCCCGATGCCACCACGCGCCGTCTCCTAAGCCCCGATCTGCCCACGGGCCGTTTCCGAGCTCCGATCGTTCCACACGCCGTCTCCTAGCCTCGATCCGTACACGCGCCGTCTCCGAGCCCCGATCGGTCCACGCGCCGTCTCCTGAGCCCCGATCGGTCCACGCGCCGTTTCCTGAGCCCCGATCGGTCCACGCGTCGTCTTCTAAGCCCAGATGCCTCCTTGCGCCGTCGCCCAACCACGATCGGTCCACGCGCGGCCTCCTGAGCCCCAATCGGTCCACGCGTCGTCTCCTAAGCCCCGATCGGTCGACGGGTCGTCTCCTAAGCCCCGATCGGTCGACGCGTCGACTCCTAATCCCCGGTCGGTCCACGCGCCGTCGCCGAACCCCAATTGGTCCACGCGCCACCTCCTGAGCCCCAGTCGGTCCACGCGCTGTCTGCGAACACCGATCGGTCTACGCATCGTCTCCTAAACCCCGCTCTGTTAACGCGTCGTCTCCTGAGCCCCGATCGCTCCACGCGCCGTCTCGTGAGCGCCGATCGGTCCACGCGTCGTCTCCGAGCACCGTTCGGTCCACGCGCCGTTTCCTGAGCCCCGATCGGTCCATCCGTCGTCTTTTAAGCCCCGATACCTCCACGCGCCGTCTCCGAGCCACGATCGGTCCACGTACCGTCTCCGAAGCCCCGATCGATCCACGCGCAGTCTCCTGAGCCCCGATCGGTCCACGCATCGTCTCCTAAGCCCCGATACGTCTATACGCCGTATCCGAGCCCCGATCGGTCCGCGTGACGCACTCTAAGCCACGGTCCGTCCACGCGCCGTCTCCGAGCACCGATCGGTCCACGCGCCGTCTCCTGAGCCCCGATCGGTCCACGCGTCGTCTCCTAAGCCCTGATCGGTCCACGTGCCGTCTCCGAGCCCCGATGGGTCTACGCGCCGTCTCCGAGCCCCGATCAGTCCACGCGCCGTCTCCTGAGCCCCGGTCGGTTCATGCGCCGTCTCCGATCCCCGATCGATCCACGCGTCGTCTTGTAAGCCCAGATGCCTTCTCGCGCCGTCTCCGGGCCACGATCGGTCCAGGCGCCGCTTCCTGAGCCACGATCGGTCCACGCGCCGTCGCCGAACCCCAATTGGTCCACGCGAAACCGCCTGAGCCCCAGTCGGTCCACGCGCTGTCTCCGAGCCCGTTCGGTCCACGCGCCGTCGCCGAGCCCCGATCAGTCCACGCGCCGTCTCCTGAGCCCCGGTCGGTTCATGCGCCGTCTCCGATCCCCGATCGATCCACGCGTCGTCTTGTAAGCCCAGATGCCTTCTCGCGCCGTCTCCGGGCCACGATCGGTCCAGGCGCCGCTTCCTGAGCCACGATCGGTCCACGCGCCGTCGACGAACCCCAATTGGTCCACGCGAAACCGCCTGAGCCCCAGTCGGTCCACGCGCTGTCTCCGAGCCCGGTCCGTCCACGCGCCGTCTTCGAGCCCCGATCGGTTCACGCATCGTCTCCTAAGCCCCGATCGGTCCACGCGCCGTCTCCGAGCGCCGATCGGTTCACGCGCCGTCACCTGAGCCCCGATCGTTCCACGCGCCGTCTCCGAGCCTCGATCGGTCCACGCGTCGTCTCCTCAGCCCGGATCGTTCCACGCGTCGTCCCGGAATCCCCGATCCGTACACGCGTCGTCTCCGAGCCTCGATCGGTCCCTGCGTCGTCTTCTTAGCCCCGATGGCTTCACGCGCCGTCTCCGAGCCACGATCGGTCTATGCGTCGCTTCCTGATCCTCGATCGGTCCTCGCGCAGTCTCCTAAGCCCCAATCGTTCCACGCGCCATCTCCGAGCCCCGATTGGTCCACGCGCCGTCTCCTAAGCCCCGATCGGTCCACGCGCCTTCTCCTAAGCCCCGATCGGTTCACGCACCGTCTCCTGAGCCCCGATCGTTCCACACGCCGTCTCCGAGCCCCGATCGGTCCGCGCACCGTCTCCTGATCCCCATCGCTCCACGTGGCGTCTCCGGAGCCCCGATCGATCCACGCGAGTCTCCTGAGCCGCGGTCGGTCTGCGCGCCGTCACCTGAGCCCCGATCGGTCCACGCGTTTTCTCCTAAGCCCCGATCGGACCACGCGTCGTCTCCTCAGCCCCGATCGGTCGACGCGTCGTCTCCTGTGCCCCGATCGATCCACGCGCCGTCTCCGAGCGCCGATCGCTTCACGGGCTGTCTCCTGTGTTCCGATCGTTCCACGCGCCGTCTCCGAGCCCCGATCGGTCCACGCGCCGTCACCTGAGCCCCGATCGGTCCACGCGCCGTCTCCGAGCGCCGATCAGTTCACGCGCTGTCACCCGAGTCTCGATCGTTCCACACGCCGTCTCCAAGCCCCGATCGGTCCACGCTCCGTCTCCTGAGCCCGGATCGTTCCACGCGTCGTCTCCTGATCCCCGATCCGTAAACGCGTCGTCTCCTGAGCCGCAATCGGCCCACACGCAGTCTCGTGAGCCCCGATAGGTACCCGCGCCGTCTACTGAGCCCCGATCGCTCCTCGCGCCGTCTCCTGAGCCCCGCTCGGTCCATGCGTCGTCTTCTAAGCCCCCATGCCTCCACGCACCGTCTCCTGAGCCCCGATCGTTCAACGTGCCGTCTCCGAGCCCCGATCGCTCCACGCGCCGTCTCCGAGCGCCGATTGGTGCACGAGCCGTCTCCTGAGCACCGATCGTTCCACACGCCGCCTCCTAAGCCTCGATCTGTCCAGGCGTCGTCTCCTAAGCCCCGACCGGTCCACGCGCCGTCTCCTGAGCCCCGATACGTCCACGCGCAGTCGCCGAGTCCCGATCGGTCCACGCGCGGTCTCCTGAGCCCCTATCTGTCCACGCGCCGTCTCCGAGCCCCGATCGGTCCACGCGCCGTCTCCGAGCCCTGATCGGTCCACGCGCCGTCTCCTGAGCCCCAATCGGTCCACTTGCTGTCTTCTGAGCCCCGATAGGTACACGCGTCGTCTCCTACGCCCCGATCGGTCCACGCGCCGCCTTCGTGCCCCGATCGGTCCACGCACCGCCTCCTGATCCCCATCGGTCCACATGCCGTCTCCGAGCCCCGATCGGTCCGCGTGCCGCATTCTAAGCCACGGTCCATCCACGCGCCGTCTCCGAGCCCCGATCGGTCCACGCGTCGTCTCCTAAGCCCTGATCGGTCCTCGTGCCATCTGCGAGCCCCGAAGGGTCCACGCGCAGCCTCCTGAGCCCCGATCGGTCGACGCGTCGTCTCCGAGCCCCGATCGGTCCACGAGCCGTCTCCTGAGCTCCGGTTGGTTCACGCACCGTCTCCTGATCCCCATCGGTCCACGCGGCGAGTCCGGAGCCCCGATCGATCCACACGAATCTCCTGAGCCCCGGTCGGTCCGCGCGCCGTCACCTGAGCCCCGATCGGTCCACGCATCGTCTCCTGAGCCCCGATCGCTCCACACGCCGCTTCGAGAGCGCCGATCGGTGCACGCGTCGTCTCCTGATCTCCGATCGATCTACGCACAGTCTCATAAGCCCCGATCGGTCGAGGCGCCGTCTCCGAGCGCCGATCGGTTCACGCGTCGTCTCCTGAGCCACGATCGTTCCACGCGCCGTCTCCGAGCCCCGATCGGTCCACGCGCCGTCTCCTAAGCCCCGATCGGTCCACGCGCCTTCTCCTAAGCCCCGATCGGTCCACGCGCCGTCTCCGAGCGCCGATCGGTTCACGCGCCGTCTCCTAAGCCCCGATCGTTCCACACGCCGCTTCCGATCCCCGATCGGTCCACTCGCCGTCTCCTGAGACCGGATCGGTCCACGCGTCGTCCTCGAATCCCCGATCCTCACACGCGTCGTCTCCGAGCCTCGATCGGTCCTCGCGTCGTCTCCTAAGCCCCGACTGGTCCACGCGCCGTATCCTGAGCCCTGGTCGGTTCACGCGCCGTCTCCGAGCCCCGATCGATCCACGCGCAGTCTCCTGAGCCCCGATAGGTACACGCGTAGTCTTGTAAGCCCAGATGCCTCCACGCGCCGTCTCCGAGCCACGATCGCTCGACGCGCCGTCTCCGAGCGCCGATCATTTCACGCGCTGTCTCCTGAGTCCCGATCGTTCCACGCGCCGTATCCGAGCCCCGATCGATCCACGCGCAGTCTCCTGAGCCCCGATAGGTACACGCGTAGTCTCCTACGCCCCGATCGGTCCACGCGCCGCCTCCGGAGCCCCAATCGATCAACGTGAGTCTCCTAAGCCCCGACCGGTCCACGCGCCGTCTCCTGAGCCCCGATCGGTCCACGTATCGTCTCCTAAGCCCCGATCGGTCCACTCGTCGTCTCCGAAGCCCCGATCGGTCCACGCGCCGTCTCCGAGCCCCGATCGGTCCACGCGTCGTCTCCTAAACCCCGATCGGTCCACGCGCCGTCTCCTGTGCCCCGATCGGTCGACGCGTCCTCTCCTAAACCCCGATCGGTCCACACGTCGTCTCCTAAGCCCCAATCGGGCTACGCGTCGTCTCCTAAGCCCCGATCAGTCGCCGCGTCGTCTCCTGACCCCGATCAATTGACGCGACTTCTCCTGAGCCCCGATCGTTCCACGTGCCGTCTCGGAGCCCCGATCGCTCCACGCGCCGTCTCCGAGCGCCGATTGGTGCACGAGCCGTCTCCTGAGCACCGATCGTTCCACACGCCGCCTCCTAAGCCCCGATCTGTCCAGGCGTCGTCTCCTAAGCCCCGACCAGTCCACGCGCCGTCTCCTGAGCCCCGTTCGGCCCACGCGCCGTCTCCTAAGCCCCGATCTGTCCACGGGCCGTCTCCGAGCCGCGATCGGTAAACGCGCCGTCACCAAGCCCCGATCCGTACACGCGTCGTCTCCGAGCCCCGATGGGTCCACGCGCCGTCGCCGACCCTCGATCGGTCCACGCGCGGCCTCCTAAGCCCCGGTCGGTTCACGCGCTATCTCCGAGCCGCGATCGGTCCACGCGCCGTCTCCTGAGCCCCGATACGTCCACGCGCAGTCGCCGAGCCCCTATCGGTCCACGCGCGGTCTCCTGAGCCCCGATCTGTCCACGCGTCGTCTCCTAAGCCCCGATCCGTCGACTTGTCGTCTCCTGAGCCACGATCAATTGACGCGTCTTCTCCTGAGCCCGATCGCTCCTCGCGCTGTCTCCTGAGCCCCGATCGGTCCACGCGTCGTCTCCGAGCTCCGATCGGTCCAAACGCCGTTTCCTGAGCCCCGATCGGTCCATGCGTCGTATTCTTAGCCCCGATGCCTCCACGCGCCGTCTCCGAGCGCCGATAAGTTCAAGCGCCGTTTCCTGAGCCCCGATCGTTCCACGCGGCGTCTCCGAGCCTCGATCGATCCACGCGCCGTCTCCTGAGCCCCGATCGGTCGACGCGTCGTCTTCTGAGCCCCGATAGACCCACGCGTCGTCTCCTGAGCCCCAACCGCTCCACACGCCGTTTCCTGAGCCCCGATCGGTCCACGCATCGTCTTCGAGCACCGATCGGTCCACGCGCCGTTTTCTGAGCACCGTTCGGTCCACGCGTCGTCTTCAAAGCCCCGATGCCTCCACGCGCCGTCTCCGAGCCCCGATCGCTCCTCGCGCCGTCTCCTGAGCCCCGCTCGATCCATGCGTCGTCTTCTTAGCCCCGATGCCTCCACGCGCCGTCTCCTGAGCCCCGATCGTTCCACGCGCCGTCTCCGAGCCCCGATCGGTCCACGCGCCGTCTCCTGAGCCCGGATCGGTCCACGCGTCATCGCCGAATCCCCGGTCCGTACACGCGTCGTCTCCGAGCCTCGATCGGTCCACCCGCTGCTTCCTGAGCCCCAATCGGTCCACGCGTTGTCACCTAAGCCCCGATCGGTCCACGCCCCGTCTCCTGAGCCCGGATCGGTCCACCCGTCGTCCTCGAATCCCCGATCCGCACACGCGTCGTCTCCGAACCTCGAGAGGTCCACGCGCCGTCTCCTGAGCCCCGATCATTCCACGCGCCGTCTCCTAAGCCGCGATCCGTCCACGGGCCGTCTCCGAGCTGCTATCGGTAAACGCGCCGTCACCAAGCCCTGATCCGTACACGGGTCGTCTCCGAGCCCCGACCGGTCCACGCGCCGTCGCCGAGCCTCGATCGGTCCACGCGCGGCCTCCTGAGCCCCGATCGGTTCACGCGCCGGCTCCGAGCCCGATCGGACCACGTGCCGTCTCCTGAGCCCCGGTCGGTTCACGCGCCGTCTCCGAGCCCCGATCGGTCCACGCGCCGTCTCGAAGCCTCGATACGTACACGCGTCGTCTCCGAGCCCCGATCGGTCCACGCGCCATCGCCGAACCCCGATCGGTCCACGCGCCGTCCCCTGAGCTCCGAACGGTCCACACCCCTTGTCCTGAGCCCCGATCGGCCGACGCGTCATCTCCTAAGCCCCGACCGGTTCACACGCCGACTCCCGTGCACCGATCGAATCTCGTGCCGTCTCCTAAGCCCCGATCGGTCCACACGTCGTCTCCTAAGCCCCGATCCGTCGCAGCGTCGTCCCCTGAGCCCCGATCAATTGACGCGTCTTCTCCTGAGCCCCGATCGCACCTCACGCCGTCTCCTGAGCCCCGCTCGGTCCATGCGTCGTGTTCTTAGCCCCGATGCCTCCACGCGCCGTCTCCGAGACACGATAGGTCCAGGCGCCGCTTCCTGAGCCCCGATCGATCCACGCGCCGTCTCGTAAGCCACAATCGGTCCACGCGCCGTCTCAGAGCGCCGATCATTTCACGCGCCGTCTCCTGAGCCCCGATCGTTCCACGCGCCGCCTCCTGAGCCCCGATCGATCCACGCATCGGCTGCTGAGCCCCGGTCGGTCCACGCGTCGCCTTCGAGCACCGATCGATCCACGCGCCGTTTCCTGGGCCCCGATCGGCCCACGCGTCGCCACCGGAGCCCCGATCGGTCTACGCGCCGTCTCATGAGCCCCGGTCGGTTCATGCGCCGTCGCCGAGCCTCGATCGGTCCACGCGCGGCCTCCTTAGCCCCGGTCGGTCCACGCGCCGTCTCCGAGCCCCGATCGATCCACGTATCGTCTTGTAAGCCCAGATGCCTTCTCGCGCCGTCTCCGGCCCACGATCGGTCCAGGCGCCGCTTCCTGAGCCACGATCGGTCCACGCGCCTTCTCCGAGCCCCGATCGGTGCACGCGCCGTCTCCTGAGCCCCGATCGGTCCACGCGTCGTCTCCTGAGCCCCGATCGGTCCACGCGCCGTCTTCTGATCCCCGATCGGTCCACGCGCCTTCGCCGAACCCCAATTGGTCCACGCGAAACCGCCTGAGCCCCAGTCGGTCCACGCGCTGTCTCCGAGCCCCGATCGGTCCACGTGCCGTCTCCCAGCCCCGATCGGTCCACGCGCCGTCTCCTAATCCCCAATCTGTCAACGACCCGTCTCCGGTCCCCGATCGGTGCACGCGCCGTCTCCTAAGCCCCGATCGGGCCACGCGCCGTCGCCGAACACCAATTGGTCCACGCGAAACCGCCTGAGCCCCAGTCGGTCCACTCGCTGTCTCCGAGCCCCGATCGGTACACGCGTCGTCTCCGAGCCCCGATCGGTCCACGCGCCGTCGCCGAGTCATGATCTGTCCACGCGCGGCCTCCTGAGACCCGATCGGTCCACGCGCCGTCGCCGAGCCGCGATCGGTCCACGCGCGGCCTCCTGAGCCCCGATTGGTTCACGCGCCGTATCCGAGCCCCAATCGGTCCACGCGCTGTCTCCGAGCCCTGATTGGTCCACGCGTCGTCTCCGAGCCCCGATCGGTCTACGCGCCGTCGCCGAGCCATGATCGGTCCACGCGCGGCCTCCTGAGCCCCGATCGGTCCACGCGTCGTCTCCTAAGCCCCAATCGGGCCACGCGCCGCCTACGGAGCCCCGATCGATCCACGCGTCGTCTTCTAAGCCCCAATCGGTCCACGCGCCGCCTACGGAGCCCCGATCGATCCACGCGAATCTCCTGAGCTCCGGTCGGTCGACGCGCCGTCTCCTCAGCCCCGATCGGTCCACGCGTCGTCTCCTAAGCCCCGATCGTTCGACGCGTCGTCTCCTAAGCCCCGATCGGTCGACGCGTCGTCTCCTGAGCCCCAGTTGGTCCACGGGCTGTCTCCGAGCCCCGATCGATCCATGCACCGCCTCCTGAGCTCCGATCGGTCGACGCGCCGACTCCTGAGCCCCGATCGGTCCATGCGTTGTCTCCTGAGCCCCGATCGTCCAACGTGCCGTCTCCGAGCACCGATCGGTCCACGCGTCGCCTCCTGAGCCCCGGTCGATCCACGCGTCTTCTCCTGAGCCCCGACCGCTCCATCCATCGTCTCCGAGCTCCGATCGGTCCAGGTGCCGTTTCCGAGCCCCGATTGGTCCATGCGTCGTCTTCGAAGCCCCGATGCCGCCACGCGCCGTCTCCGAGCCACGATCGGTGCAGGCGCCGCTTCCTGAGCCCCGATCCGTTCACGCGCGGTCTCCTAAGCCCCAGTCGGTACACGCGCTGTCTCCGAGCCCCGATCGGTCCACGCGTCGTCTCCTAAGCCCCGATCGTTCGACGCGTCGTCTCCTAAGCCCCGATCGGTCCACGCGCCTTCTCCGCATCCCCGATCGGTCCACGCGCCGTCTCGGAGCCCCGATCGGTCCACGCGCCGTATCCTAAGCCCCGATCGGTCCACGGGCCGTCTCTGAGCGCCGATAAGTTCAAGCGCCGTCTCCGGAGCCCCGATCGTTCCACGCGGCGTCTCCGAGCCCCGATCATTCCACACCCCGTCTCCGCGCCCCGATCGGTCCACGCGCCGTCTCCTAAGCCCCTATCGGTCCACGCGCCGTCTCCGAGCGCCGATCGGTTCACGCGCCGTCTCCTGAGCCCCGATCGTTCCACGCGCCGTCTCGGAGCCCCGATCGGTCTGCGCGCCGTCTCCTAAGCCCCGATCGGTCCACGCGCCGTCTCTTCCCCGATCGGACCACGCGCCGTCTCGGAGCGCCGATTGGTTCACGCGCCGTCTCCTGAGCCCCGATCGCTCCACGCGCAGTCGCCGAGCCTCGAACGGTTCACGCGCGGTCTCCTGAGCCCCGATCGGTCCAGGCGCCGCTTCCTGAGCACCGACCGGTCCACGCGTCGTCTCCTGAGCCATGATCGGTCGACGGGTCCCCTCCTAAGCCCCGATCGATCCACGCGCCTTCTCCTGAGCCCCGATCGGTCCACGCGCCGTCTCCGCGTGCCGATCATTTCACGTGACGTCTCCTGAGCCCTGATCGTTCCACGCGCCGTCTTCGAGCCCCGAGCGGACCACGCGCCGTCTCCTGAGCCCCAATCGATCCACGCGCAGCCTCCTGAGCCCCGATCGGTCCACGCGCCGTCGCCGAGCCGCGATCGTTCTACGCGCCGCTCCGAGCCCCGATCGGTCCACGCGCCGTCGCCGAGCTATGATCGGTCCATGCGCGGCCTCCTGAGCCCCGATCGGTCCACGCGCCGTCGCCGAGCCGCGATCGGTCCACGCGCGGCCTCCTGAGGCCCGATTGGTTCACGCGCCGTATCCGAGCCCCAATCGGTCCACGCGTCGTCTTCTGAGCCCCGATAGACCCACGCGTCGTCTCCTGAGCCCCAACCGCTCCACACGCCGTTTCCTGAGCCCCGATCGGTCCACGCATCGTCTTCGAGCACCGATCGGTCCACGCGCCGTTTTCTGAGCACCGTTCGGTCCACGCGTCGTCTTCAAAGCCCCGATGCCTCCACGCGCCGTCTCCGAGCCCCGATCGCTCCTCGCGCCGTCTCCTGAGCCCCGCTCGATCCATGCGTCGTCTTCTTAGCCCCGATGCCTCCACGCGCCGTCTCCTGAGCCCCGATCGTTCCACGCGCCGTCTCCGAGCCCCGATCGGTCCACGCGCCGTCTCCTGAGCCCGGATCGGTCCACGCGTCATCGCCGAATCCCCGGTCCGTACACGCGTCGTCTCCGAGCCTCGATCGGTCCACCCGCTGCTTCCTGAGCCCCAATCGGTCCACGCGTTGTCACCTAAGCCCCGATCGGTCCACGCCCCGTCTCCTGAGCCCGGATCGGTCCACCCGTCGTCCTCGAATCCCCGATCCGCACACGCGTCGTCTCCGAACCTCGAGAGGTCCACGCGCCGTCTCCTGAGCCCCGATCATTCCACGCGCCGTCTCCTAAGCCGCGATCCGTCCACGGGCCGTCTCCGAGCTGCTATCGGTAAACGCGCCGTCACCAAGCCCTGATCCGTACACGGGTCGTCTCCGAGCCCCGACCGGTCCACGCGCCGTCGCCGAGCCTCGATCGGTCCACGCGCGGCCTCCTGAGCCCCGATCGGTTCACGCGCCGGCTCCGAGCCCGATCGGACCACGTGCCGTCTCCTGAGCCCCGGTCGGTTCACGCGCCGTCTCCGAGCCCCGATCGGTCCACGCGCCGTCTCGAAGCCTCGATACGTACACGCGTCGTCTCCGAGCCCCGATCGGTCCACGCGCCATCGCCGAACCCCGATCGGTCCACGCGCCGTCCCCTGAGCTCCGAACGGTCCACACCCCTTGTCCTGAGCCCCGATCGGCCGACGCGTCATCTCCTAAGCCCCGACCGGTTCACACGCCGACTCCCGTGCACCGATCGAATCTCGTGCCGTCTCCTAAGCCCCGATCGGTCCACACGTCGTCTCCTAAGCCCCGATCCGTCGCAGCGTCGTCCCCTGAGCCCCGATCAATTGACGCGTCTTCTCCTGAGCCCCGATCGCACCTCACGCCGTCTCCTGAGCCCCGCTCGGTCCATGCGTCGTGTTCTTAGCCCCGATGCCTCCACGCGCCGTCTCCGAGACACGATAGGTCCAGGCGCCGCTTCCTGAGCCCCGATCGATCCACGCGCCGTCTCGTAAGCCACAATCGGTCCACGCGCCGTCTCAGAGCGCCGATCATTTCACGCGCCGTCTCCTGAGCCCCGATCGTTCCACGCGCCGCCTCCTGAGCCCCGATCGATCCACGCATCGGCTGCTGAGCCCCGGTCGGTCCACGCGTCGCCTTCGAGCACCGATCGATCCACGCGCCGTTTCCTGGGCCCCGATCGGCCCACGCGTCGCCACCGGAGCCCCGATCGGTCTACGCGCCGTCTCATGAGCCCCGGTCGGTTCATGCGCCGTCGCCGAGCCTCGATCGGTCCACGCGCGGCCTCCTTAGCCCCGGTCGGTCCACGCGCCGTCTCCGAGCCCCGATCGATCCACGTATCGTCTTGTAAGCCCAGATGCCTTCTCGCGCCGTCTCCGGCCCACGATCGGTCCAGGCGCCGCTTCCTGAGCCACGATCGGTCCACGCGCCTTCTCCGAGCCCCGATCGGTGCACGCGCCGTCTCCTGAGCCCCGATCGGTCCACGCGTCGTCTCCTGAGCCCCGATCGGTCCACGCGCCGTCTTCTGATCCCCGATCGGTCCACGCGCCTTCGCCGAACCCCAATTGGTCCACGCGAAACCGCCTGAGCCCCAGTCGGTCCACGCGCTGTCTCCGAGCCCCGATCGGTCCACGTGCCGTCTCCCAGCCCCGATCGGTCCACGCGCCGTCTCCTAATCCCCAATCTGTCAACGACCCGTCTCCGGTCCCCGATCGGTGCACGCGCCGTCTCCTAAGCCCCGATCGGGCCACGCGCCGTCGCCGAACACCAATTGGTCCACGCGAAACCGCCTGAGCCCCAGTCGGTCCACTCGCTGTCTCCGAGCCCCGATCGGTACACGCGTCGTCTCCGAGCCCCGATCGGTCCACGCGCCGTCGCCGAGTCATGATCTGTCCACGCGCGGCCTCCTGAGACCCGATCGGTCCACGCGCCGTCGCCGAGCCGCGATCGGTCCACGCGCGGCCTCCTGAGCCCCGATTGGTTCACGCGCCGTATCCGAGCCCCAATCGGTCCACGCGCTGTCTCCGAGCCCTGATCGGTCCACGCGTCGTCTCCGAGCCCCGATCGGTCTACGCGCCGTCGCCGAGCCATGATCGGTCCACGCGCGGCCTCCTGAGCCCCGATCGGTCCACGCGTCGTCTCCTAAGCCCCAATCGGGCCACGCGCCGCCTACGGAGCCCCGATCGATCCACGCGTCGTCTTCTAAGCCCCAATCGGTCCACGCGCCGCCTACGGAGCCCCGATCGATCCACGCGAATCTCCTGAGCTCCGGTCGGTCGACGCGCCGTCTCCTCAGCCCCGATCGGTCCACGCGTCGTCTCCTAAGCCCCGATCGTTCGACGCGTCGTCTCCTAAGCCCCGATCGGTCCACGCGCCTTCTCCTCATCCCCGATCGGTCCACGCGCCGTCTCGGAGCCCCGATCGGTCCACGCGCCGTATCCTAAGCCCCGATCGGTCCACGGGCCGTCTCTGAGCGCCGATAAGTTCGAGCGCCGTCTCCGGAGCCCCGATCGTTCCACGCGGCGTCTCCGAGCCCCGATCATTCCACACCCCGTCTCCGCGCCCCGATCGGTCCACGCGCCGTCTCCTAAGCCCCTATCGGTCCACGCGCCGTCTCCGAGCGCCGATCGGTTCACGCGCCGTCTCCTGAGCCCCGATCGTTCCACGCGCCGTCTCCGAGCCCCGATCGGTCTGCGCGCCGTCTCCTAAGCCCCGATCGGTCCACGCGCCGTCTCTTCCCCGATCGGACCACGCGCCGTCTCGGAGCGCCGATTGGTTCACGCGCCGTCTCCTGAGCCCCGATCGCTCCACGCGCAGTCGCCGAGCCTCGAACGGTTCACGCGCGGTCTCCTGAGCCCCGATCGGTCCAGGCGCCGCTTCCTGAGCACCGACCGGTCCACGCGTCGTCTCCTGAGCCATGATCGGTCGACGGGTCCCCTCCTAAGCCCCGATCGATCCACGCGCCTTCTCCTGAGCCCCGATCGGTCCACGCGCCGTCTCCGCGTGCCGATCATTTCACGTGACGTCTCCTGAGCCCTGATCGTTCCACGCGCCGTCTTCGAGCCCCGAGCGGACCACGCGCCGTCTCCTGAGCCCCAATCGATCCACGCGCAGCCTCCTGAGCCCCGATCGGTCCACGCGCCGTCGCCGAGCCGCGATCGTTCTACGCGCCGCTCCGAGCCCCGATCGGTCCACGCGCCGTCGCCGAGCTATGATCGGTCCATGCGCGGCCTCCTGAGCCCCGATCGGTCCACGCGCCGTCGCCGAGCCGCGATCGGTCCACGCGCGGCCTCCTGAGGCCCGATTGGTTCACGCGCCGTATCCGAGCCCCAATCGGTCCACGTGCCATCTCCTGAGCCCCGATCGGTCCACGCGCGGCCTCCTGAGCCCCAATTGGTCCACGCGAAACCGCCTGAGCCCCAGTCGGTCCACGCGCTGTCTCCGAGCCCCGATCGGTCCACGCGTCGTCTCCGAGCCCCGATCGGTCCACGCACTGTCTCCTGATCCCCATGGGTCAACGCGGCGCCTCCGGAGCCCCGATCGATCCACGCGAGGCTCCTGAGCCCCGGTCGGTCCGCGAGCCGTCTCCTGAGCCCCGATCGGTCGACACGTCGTTTCCTGAACCCCGATCAGTCCACGCGCCGTCTCCTAAGCCCGGCTCGTTCCACGCGCCGTCCTCGAGCCCCGATCGGTCCACGCGCCGTCTCCTGAGCCCGGATCGGTCCACGCGATGTCTCCCAGCCCCGATCGGTCCACGCGTCGTCTCCTAAGCCCCGATCCGTCGCCGCGTCGTCTCCTGAGCCCCGATCAATTGACGCGGCTTCTCCAGAGCCCCGATCGCTCCTCGCGCCGTCTCCTGAGCCCCGCTCGGTCCATGCGTCGTCTTCTTAGCCCCGATGCCTCCACGCGTCGTCTCCTAAGCCCCGATCGGTCCACGCGCCGTCTCCGGGCCCCGATCGGTCCACGCACCATCTCCTGCTCTCCAATCGGTCCACGCGCCGCCTCCGGAGCCCCGATCGATGCACGCTAGGCTCCTGAGCCCCGATCGGTCCACGCGCCGTCGCCGAACCCCAATTGGTCCACGCGAAACCGCCTGAGCCCCAGTCGGTCCACGCGCTGTCTCTGAACCCCAATCGGTCCACGCGTCGTCTCCGAGCCCCGATCGGTCCACGCGCCGTCGCCGAGTAATGATCTGTCCACGCGCGGCCTCCTGAGACCCGATCGGTCGACGCGCCGTCTTCGAGCCCCGATCGGTCCACGCATGGTCTCCTAAGCCCCAATCGGTTAACGCGCCGTCCCCGAGCCCCGACCGGTCCACGCGATGTCTTCTGAGCCCCGATACGTCCACGCGCAGTCGCCGAGCCCCGATCGGTCCACGCACGGTCTCCTGATCCCCATGGGTCCACGCGGCGCCTCCGGGGCCCCGATCGATCCACGCGAGGCTCCTAAGCCCCGATCGGTCCACGCGCAACCGCCTGAGCCCCAGTCGGTCGACGCGCTGTCTCCGAGCCCCGATCGGTCCCCGCGTCGTCTCCGAGCCCCGATCGGTCCACGCGCCGTCGCCGAGCCACGATCGGTCCACGCGCGGCCTCCTGAGCCCCGATCGGTCCACGCACTGTGTCCGAGCCCCGATCGGTCCACGCGCCGTCTTCGAGCGCCGATCGGTCCACGCAACGTCTCCTAAGCCCCAATCGGTTAACGCGCCGTCTCCTGAGCCCCGATCGTTCTACGCACCGTCTCCGAGCCCCGATCCGTCCACGCGCAGTCGCCGAGCCCCGATCGGTCCACGCATCGTCTCCTAAGCCCCGATCGTTCGACGCGTCGTCTCCTAAGCCCCGATCGGTCGACGCGTCGTCTCCTGAGCCCCAGTTGGTCCACGGGCTGTCTCCGAGCCCCGATCGATCCACGCACCGCCTCCTGAGCTCCGATCGGTCGACGCGCCGACTCCTAAGCCCCGATCCGTCCACGCGCCGTCTCCTGAGCCCCGATCGTCCAACGTGCCGTCTCCGAGCACCGATCGGTCCACGCGTCGCCTCCTGAGCCCCGGTCGGTCCACGCGCCGTCTCCTGAGCCCCGGTCGGTCCACGCGTCGTCTCCTAAGCCCCGATCGGTCCACGCGTCGTCTCCTAAGCCCCGATCCGTCGACGCGTCGTCTCCTGAGCCACGATCAATTGACGCGTCTTCTCCTGAGCCCGATCGCTCCTCGCGCCGTCTCCTGAGCCCCGATCGGTCCACGCGTCGTGTCCGAGCTCCGATCGGTCCATACGCCGTTTCCTGAGCCCCGATCGGTCCATGCGTCGTCTTCTTAGCCCCGATGCCTCCACGCGCCGTCTCCGAGCCACGATCGGTCCGTGCGCCGCTTCCACAACCCCGATCGGTCCACGCGTAATCTCCTGATCTCCGATCGGTCCACGCGCCGTCTCCTAAGCCCCGATCGGTCCACGCGCCGTCTCCGAGCGCCGATCGGTTGACGCGCCATCTCCTGAGCCCCGATCGTTCCACGCGCCGTCTCCGAGCCGCGATCGGTCCACGCGCCGACGCCGAACCCCAATTGGTCCACGCGCAACCGCCTGACCCCCAGTCGATCCACGCGCCGTCTCCGAGCCACGACCGGTTCAGGCGCCGCTTCCCGAGCCCCGATCAGTCCACGTGTCGTCTCCTGACCCCCGATCGCTCCACGGACCGTTTCCTGATCCCCGATCAGTCCACGCGCCGCCTCCTGAGTCCCGATCGATCCACGCGTCGTCTCCTGAACCCCGATTGCTCCACGGGCCGTTTCCTGAGCCCCGATCGGTCCACGCGTCGTCTACTAAGCCCAGATGCCTCCTCGCGCCGTCTCCGAGCCATGACGGGTGCAGGCGCCGCTTCCTGTGCCCCGGTCGGTCCACGCGTTGTCTCCTAAGCCCCGTTCGGTCCACGCGCCGTCTCCTAAGCCCCGATCATTCCACGCGCCGTCTCCGAGCCCCGATCGGTCCACGCGCCGTCTCCTGAGCCCCGATCGGTCCACGCGCCGTCTCCTGAGCCCCGATCGGTCCACGCGCGGCCTCCTGAGCCCCGATTGGTTCACGCGCCGTATCCGAGCCCCAATTGGTCCACGCGCCGTCTCCTGAGCCTCGATCGCTCCTCGCGCCGTCTCCTGAACCCCGCTCGGTCCATGCGTCGTCTTCTTAGCCCGGATGCCTCCACGCGCCGTCTCCGAGCCACGATCGGTCCAGGCGCCGTCTCCGGAGCCCCGATCGGTCCACGCGTCGTCTGCTAAGCCCCGATTCGTCCACGCGACGTCTCCGGGCGCCGATGATTTCACGCGCCGTCTCCTGAGCTCCGAACGGTCCACACCCCTTGTCCTGAGCCCCGATCTGCCAACGCGTCGTCTCCTAAGCCCCGATCCGTCGCCGCGTCGTCTCCTGAGCCCCGATCAATTGACGCGTCTTCTCCTGAGCCCCGATTGCTCCTCGCGCCGTTTCCTGAGCCCCGCTCGGTCCATGCGTCGTCTTCTTAGCCCCGATGCCACCACGCGCCGTCTCCTAAGCCCCGATCTGCCCACGGGCCGTTTCCGAGCTCCGATCGGTCCACGCGCCGTCTCCAACCCTCGATCCGTACACGCGCCGTCTCCGAGCCCCGATCGGTCCACGCGCCGTCTCCTGAGCCCCGATCGGTTCACGCATCGTCTCCTAAGCCCCGATACGTCCACATGCCGTATCCGAGCCCCGATCGGTCCGCGTGACGCATTCTAAGTCACGGTCCGTCCACGCGCCGTCCCCGAGCACCGATCGGTCCACGCGTCGTCTCCTGAGCCCCGATCGGTCGACGCGTCGTCTCCTAATCCCCGGTCGGTCCACGCGCCGTCGCCGAACCCCAATTGGTCCACGCGCCACCTCCTGAGCCCCAGTCGGTCCACGCGCTGTCTCCGAGCACCGATCGGTCTACGCATCGTCTCCTAAACCCCGCTCTGTTAACGCGTCGTCTCCTGAGCCCCGATCGCTCCACGCGCCGTTTCCTGAGCCCCGATCGGTCCACGCGTCGTCTTCTAAACCCAGATGCCTCCTTGCGCCGTCTCCCAAACACGATCGGTGCAGGCGCCGCTTCCTGAGCCCCGATCGATCCACGCGTTTTCTCCTAAGCCCCGATCGGTCCACGCGTCTTCTCCTGAGCCCCGATCGCTCCTCGCGCCGTCTCCTGAGCCCCGCTCGGTCCATGCGTCGTCTTCTTAGCCCCGATGCCACCACGCGCCGTTTCCTAAGCCCCGATATGCCCACGGGCCGTTTCCGAGCTCCGATCGGTTCACGCGCCGTCTCCAAGCCTCGATCCGTACACGCGCCGCCTCCGAGCCCCGATCGGTCCACGCGCCGTCTCCTGAGCCCCGATCGGTTCACGCATCGTCTCCTAAGCCCCGATCGGTCCGTGCGCCGTCTCCGAGCCCCGATCGGTCCACGTACCATCTCATGCTCCCCAATCGGTCCACGCGCCGCCTCCGGAGCCCCGAACGATCCACGCATCGGCTCCTGAGCCCCGGTCGGTCCACGCGTCGTCTTCGAGCACCGATCGTTCCACGCGCCGTTTCCTGGGCCCCGATCGGTCCACGCGTCGCCGCCGGAGCCCCGATCGGTCTACTCGCCGTCTCATGAGCCCCGATCGGTCAACGCATCGTCTCCTAAGCCCCGATACGTTCACACGCCGTCTCCGAGTCCCGATCGGTCCACGCGACGTCGCCGAGCCTCGATCGGTCCACGCGCGGCCTCCTAAGCCCCGATCGGTTAACGCGCCGTCTCCGAGCCCCGATCAGTCCACGCGCCGCTTCCTGAGCCACGATCGGTCCACGCGCCTTCTCCGAGCCCCGATCGGTCCACGCGCCGTCTCCTAAGCCCCGATCGGCCCACGCGCCGTCGCCGAACCCCAATTGGTCCACGCGAAACCGCCTGAGCCCCAGTCGGTCCACGCGCTGTCTCCGAGCCCCGATCGGTCCACGCGTCGTCTCCGAGCCCCGATCGGTCCACGCGCCGTCGCCGAGTCATGATCTCTCCACGCGCGGCCTCCTGAGACCCGATCGGTCCACGCGCCGTCGCCGAGCCGCGATCGGTCCAGGCCCCGTCTCCGAGCGCCGATCGGTTCACGCGCCGTCTCCTGAGAACGATCCGTCCACGCGCCGTCTCCTGAGCCCCGATCGGTCGACGCGCCGTCTCGTGAGCCCCGATCGGTCCACGCGCCGTCTCCGAGCCCCGATCGGTCCACGCGCCGTCTCCTGAGCCCCGATCGGTCCACGCGTCGTTCCCGAAGCCCCGATCCATCCACGCGCAGTCTCGCGAGCCCCGATCGGTGCACGCACCGTCTCCTAAGCCCCGATCGGTCCACGCCCCGTCTCCGAGCACCGATTGGTTCACGCACCATCTCCTGAGACTCGATCCGTCCACGCGCTGTCTCCTGAGCCCCGATCGGTCGACGCGTCCTCTGTTAAACCCCAATCGGTCCACGCCCCGTCTCCGAGCGTCGATCGGTTCACGCGCCGTCTCCTGAGTCCCGATCCGTCCACTCACTGTCTCCTGAGCCCCGGTCGGTCCACGCGCCGCCTCCTGCGCTCCGATCGGTCCACGCTCCGTCCCCTGAGCCCCGATCGGTCGACGCGCCGTCTCGTGAGCCCCGATCGGTCCACGCGCCGTCTCCTGAGCCCCGATCGGTCCACGCGTCGTTCCCTAAGCCCCGATCCATCCACGCGCAGTCTCCCGAGCCCCAATCGGTCCACGCGCCGTCTCCTGAGCCCCGATCGGTCCATGCGCCGTCTCCTCAGCCCCGATCGGTCCACGCGTCGTCTCCGAGCACCGATCGTTCCACGCGCCATCTCCGAGCCCCGATCGGTCCACGCGCCGTCTCCTGAGCCCCGATCCGTCCACGCGCCGTCTCCTGAGCCCCAATCGGTCCACACGCTGTCTCGTGAGCCCCGATAGGTACACGCGCCGTCTCCGAGCCCCCATCGGTCCACGCGTTGTCTCCTAAGCCCCGATCGGTCCACGCGCCGTCTTCGAGCCCCGATCGGTTCACGCATCGTCTCCTAAGCCCCGATCGGTTAACGCGCCGTCTCCGAGCGCCGAGTGGTCAACGCGCCGTCGCCGAACCCCAATTGGTCCACGCGCAACCGCCTGAGTCCCAGTCGGTCCACGCGCTGTCTCCGAGCCCCGATCGGTCCACGCGCCGTCTCCTAAACTGCGATCCGTCCACGGGCCGTCTCCGAGCTGCTATCGGTAAACGCGCCGTCACCAAGCCCTGATCTGTACACGCGTCGTCTCCGAGCCCCGATCGGTCCACGCGCCGTCGCCGAGCCTCGATCGGTCCACGCACCGTCTCCTGAGCCCCGATCGGTCCACGCGCCGTCACCAAGCCCTGATCTGTACACGCGTCGTCTCCGAGCCCCGATCGGTCCACGCGCCGTCGCCGAGCCTCGATCGGTCCACGCGCAGCCTCCTGAGCCCCGATCGGTTCACGCGCCGGCTCCGAGCCCGATCGGTCCACGCATCGTCTCCTAAGCCCCGATCGGTTAACGTGCCGTCTCCGAGCCCCGATCGGTCCACGCGCCGTCTCCTGAGCCCCGGTCGGTTCACGCGCCGTCTCCGAGCCCCGATCAGTCCACGCGCTCTCTCCTGAGCCCCGACCGGTCCACGCGTCGTCTCCTAAGCCCCAGTCGGTCCACGCGCCGCCTACGGAGCCCCGATCGATCCACGCGTCGTCTTCTAAGCCCCAATCGGTCCACGCGCCGCCTACGGAGCCCCGATCGATCCACGCGAATCTCCTGAGCTCCGGTCGGTCGACGCGCCGTCTCCGGAGCCCCGATCGGTCCACGCGTCGTCTCCTAAGCCCCGATTCGTCGACGCGTCGTCTCCTGATCCCCGATCAATTGACGCGTCTTCTCCTGAGCCCCGATCGCTTCTCGTGCCGCCTCCTGAGCCCCGATCCGTCGAGGCGTCGTCTCCGGAGCCCCGATCAATTGACGTGTCTTCTCCTGTGCCCCGATCGCTCCTCGCGCCGTCTCCTGAACCCCGCTCGGTCCATGCGTCGTCTTCTTAGCCCGGATGCATCCACGCGCCGTCTCCGAGCCACGATCGGTCCAGGCGCCGTCTCCGGAGCCCCGATCGGTCCACGCGTCGTCTCCTAAGCCCCGATTCGTCCACGCGGCGTATCCGGGCCCCGATGATTTCACGCGCCGTCACCTGAGACCCGATCGGTCCACGCGCCGTCGCCGAACCCCAATTGGTCCACGCGCAACCGCCTGAGCCCCAGTCGGTCCAAGCGCTGTGTCGGAGCCCCGATCGGTCCACGCGCCGTCTTCGAGCGCCGATCGGTCCACGCAACGTCTCCTAAGCCCCAATCGGTTAACGCGCCGTCTCCTGAGCCCCGATCGTTCTACGCACCGTCTCCGAGCCCCGCTCCGTCCACGCGCAGTCGCCGAGCCCCGATCGGTTCCCGCGCGGTCTCCTGAGCCCCAGTCGGTACACGCGCTGTCTCCGATCCCCGATCGGTCCACGCGTCGTCTCCTAAGCCCCGATCGTTCGACGCGTCGTCTCCTAAGCCCCGATCGGTCGACGCGTTGTCTCCTGAGCCCCAGTTGGTCCACGGGCTGTCTCCGAGCCCCGATCGATCCACGCACCGCCTCCTGAGCTCCGATCGGTCGACGCGCCGACTCCTAAGCCCCGATCCGTCCACGCGCCGTCTCCTGAGCCCCGATCGGTCCACGCGTCGTCTCCTAAGCCCCGATCGGTCCACGCGTCGTCTCCTAAGCCCCGATCCGTCGACGCGTCGTCTCCCGAGCCACGATCAATTGACGCGTCTTCTCCTGAGCCCGATGGCTCCTCGCGCCGTCTCCTGAGCCCCGATCGGTCCACGCGTCGTGTCCGAGGTCCGATCGGTCCATACGCCGTTTCCTGAGCCCCGATCGGTCCATGCGTCGTCTTCTTAGCCCCGATGCCTCCACGCGCCGTCGCCGAGCCACGATCGGTCCAGGCGCCGCTTCCTGAGCCCCGATCGGTCCACGCGCCGTATCCTAAGCCCCGATCGGTACATGCGCCGTCTCCGAGCGCCGATCGGTTCACGCGCCGTCTCCTGAGCCCCGATGCGTCCACGCGCAGTCGCCGAGCCCCGATCGGTCCACGCGGGGTCTCCTGAGCCCCGATCGGTCCACGCGCCGTCTCCTAAGCCCCGATCGATCCACGCGCCGTCTCCGAGCGCCGCTCGGTTCACGAGCCGTCTCCTGAGCCCGATCGGTCCAGGCATCGTCTCCTGAGCCCCGATCGGTTCACGCGCCGTCTCCTGAGCCCCGATCGTTCCACGCGCCGTCTCCGACCACCGATCGGTCCACGCGCCGTCTCATAAGCCCCGATCGGACCACGCACCGTCTCCGAGCCCCGATCGGTCCACGCATCGTCTCCTAAGCCCCGATCGGCTAACGCGTCGACTCCGAGCCGCGATCGTTCCACGCGCCGTCCCCGATCCCCGATCGATCCACGCGCCGTCTCCGAGCGCCGATCCGTTCATGCGCCGTCACCCGAGCCCCGATCGTTCCACACGCCGTCTCCGAGTCCCGATCGGTCCACGCTTCGTCTCCTGAGCCCGGATCGTTCCACGCGTCGTCTCCTGATCCCCGATCCGTAATCGCGTCGTCTCCGAGCCTCGATCGGTCCACACGCCGTGTCCGATCCCCGATCGGTCCGCGCGGCGTCTCCGGAGCCCCGATCGATCCACGCGAGTCTCCTGAGCCCCGGTCGGTCCGTGCGCCGTCATCTGAGCCCCGATCGGTCGACGCGTCGTCTCCTGATCTCCGATCGGTCGACGCGCCATCTCCTAAGCCCCTATCGGTCCACGGACCGTCTCCGAGCGCCGATCGGTTCACGCGTCGTCTCCGAGCCCCGATCGGCCCACGCGCTGTCGCCGGGCCTCGAACGGTCCACGCGCGGCCTCCTGAGCCCCGGTTGGTTCAAGCGCCGTATCCGAGCCCCAATCGGTCCACGCAAGGTCTCCTGAGCTCCGATCGGTCCACGCGCCGTCTCCTGATCTCCGATCGGTCCACACGCCATCTCCTAAGCCCCGATCATTCCACGCACCATCTCCGAGCCCCGATCGGTCCACGCGCCGTCTCATAAGCCCCGATCGGACCACGCGCCTTCTCCTCAGCCCCGATCGGTCCACGCGCCGTCTCCGAGCGCCGATTAGTTCACGCGCCGTCTCCTGAGCCCCGATCGCTCCACGCTCCGTCTCCCAGCCCCGATCGGTCCACGCGCCGTCTCCTGAGCCCGGATCGGTCCACGCGCCGTCGCCGAACCCCAATTGGTCCACGCGCCACCGCCTGTGCCCCAGTCGGTCCACGCGCTGTCTCCGAGCCCAGATCGGTCCACGCGCCGTCTCCGAGCGCCGATCGGTTCACGCGCCGTCTCCTGAGCCCCGATCGTTCCACGCACCGTCTCCGAGCTCCGATCGGTCCACGCGTCGTCTCCTAAGCCCCGATCGGTCCAAGCGCCTTCTACTAAGCCCCGATCGGTCCACGCGCTTTCTCCTGAGCCCCGATCGGTCCACGCGCCGCCTCCGAGCGCCGATCATTTCACGTGACGTCTCCTGAGCCCTGATCGTTCCACGCGCCGTCTTCGAGCCCCGAGCGGTCCACGCGCCGTCTCCTGAGCCCCAATCGATCCACGCGCAGCCTCCTGAGCCCCGATCGGTCCACGCGCCGTCGCCGAGCTATGATCGGTCCACGCGCGGCCTCCTGAGCCCCGATCGGTCCACGCGCCGTCGCCGAGCCGCGATCGGTCCACGCGCGGCCTCCTGAGGCCCGATTGGTTCACGCGCCGTATCCAAGCCCCAATCGGTCCACGCGCCGTTTCCTGAGCCCCGATTGGTCCACGCGCGGTCTCCTGAGCCCCGATCGGTCCACGCGCCGTCGCCGAGCCGCGATCGGTCCACACGCGGCCTCCTAAGCCCCGATCGGTCCACGCGCCGTCGCCGAACCCCAATTGGTCCACGCGAAACCGCCTGAGCCCCAGTCGGTCCACGCGCTGTCTCCGAGCCCCGATCGGTCCACGCGTTGTCTCCGAGCCCCGATCGGTCCACGCGCAGCCTCCTGAGCCCCGGACGGTTCACGCGCCGTCTCCGAGGCCCGATCGGTCCACGCGCCGTCGCCGAGCCATGATCGCTCCACGCGCGGCCTCCTGAGCCCCGGTCGCGTCACGCGCCGTATCCACGCCCCAATCGATCCACGCGCCGTCTCCTGAGTCCCGATCGGTCCACGCGCCGTCTCCTGAGCCCCGATCGGTCCACGCGTCGTCTCCTAAGCCCCAATCGGTCCACGCGCCGTCTCCAAGCCCCGATCCGTCGCCGCGTCGTGTCCTGAGCCCCGATCAATTGACGCGTCTTCTCCTGAGCCCCGATCGCTCCTCGCGCCGTCTCCTGAACCCGATCATTCCACGCGCCTTCTCCTAAACCACGATCGGTCCACGCGCCGTCTCCGAGCCCCAGTCGGTCCACGCGCTGTCTCCGAGCACCGATCGGTCTACGCGTCGTCTCCGAGCCCCGATCGGTCCACGCGCCGTCTCCGAGCCCCGCACGGTTCACGCACCGTCTCCTGTTCCCAATCGGTCCACGCGGCGCCTCTGGAGCCCCGATCGATCCACGCGAGTCTCCTGAGCCCCAGTCGGTCCGCGCGCCGTCTCCTGAGCCCCGATTGTTCGACGCGTCGTCTCCTGAGCCCCGATCGATCCACGCGTCGTCTCCTGAGCCCCGATCGTACCACACGCCGTTTCCTGAGCCCCGATCGCTCCACGCTCCGTCTCCCAGCCCTGATCGGTCCCCGCGCCGTCTCCTGAGCCCGGATCGGTCCACGCGCCGTCGCCGAACCCCAATTGGTCCACGCGCCATCGCCTGTGCCCCAGTCGGTCCACGCGCCGTCTCCGAGCGCCGATCGGTTCACGCGCCTTCTCCTGAGCCCCGATCGGTCCAAGCGCCT
Source organism: Netelia fuscicornis (assembly GCA_946811545.1). NCBI lineage: Eukaryota > Metazoa > Arthropoda > Insecta > Hymenoptera > Ichneumonidae > Netelia > Netelia fuscicornis. The sequence goes on from OX328012.1 coordinate 32,426,586, forward strand.
TCTGCTAAGCCCCGATCGGTCCAAGCGCTTTCTGCTAAGCCCCGATCGGTCCACGCGCCGTCTCCGAGCGCCGATCGGTTCACGCGCCGTCACCTGAGCCCCGATCGTTCCACGCGCCGTCTCCGAACCCCGATCGGTCCACGCGCCGTCTCCTAAGCCCCGATCGGTTAACGCGCCGTCTCCTAAGCCCCGATCGGTCCACGCGCCTTCTCCTCATCCCCCATCGGTCCACGCGCCGTCTCGGAGCGCCGATTGGTTCACGCGCCGTCTCCTGAGCCCCGATCGCTCCACGCGCAGTCGCCGAGCCTCGATCGGTCCACGCGCCGTCTCCTAAGCCCCGATCGGTTAACGCGCCGTCTCCGAGCGCCGAGAGGTCCACGCGCCGTCGCCGAACCCCAATTGGTCCACGCGCAACCGCCTGAGTCCCAGTCGGTCTACGCGCTGTCTCCGAGCCCCGATCGGTCCACGCGCCGTCTCCTAAGCCGCGATCCGTCCACGGTCCGTCTCCGAGCTGCTATCGGTAAACGCGCCGTCACCAAGCCCTGATCTGTACACGCGTCGTCTCCGAGCCCCGATCGGTCCACGCGCCGTCGCCGAGCCTCGATCGGTCCACGCACCGTCTCCTGAGCCCCGATCGGTCCACGCGCCGTCTCCTAAGCCGCGATCCGTCCACGGGCCGTCTCCGAGCTGCTATCGGTAAACGCGCCGTCACCAAGCCCTGATCTGTAGACGCGTCGTCTCCGAGCCCCGATCGGTCCACGCGCCGTCGCCGAGCTTCGATCGGTCCACGCGCAGCCTCCTGAGCCCCGATCGGTTCACGCGCCGGCTCCGAGCCCGATCGCTCCACGCGCGGCCTCCTGAGCCCCGGTCGCGTCACGCGCCGTATCCACGCCCCAATCGATCCACGCGCCGTCTCCTGAGCTCCGAACGGTCCACACCCCTTGTCCTGAGCCCTGATCGGTCCCCGCGCCGTCTCCTGAGCCCGGATCGGTCCACGCGCCGTCGCCGAACCCCAATTGGTCCACGCGCCGTCTCCTATGCCCCGATCTGCCCACGGGCCGTTTCCGAGCTCCGATCGTTCCACACGCCGTCTCCAAGCCTCGATCCGTACACGCGCCGTCTCCGAGCCCCGATCGGTCCACGCGCCGTCTCCTGAGCCCCGATCGGTCCACGCGCCGTCTCCTGAGCCCCGATCGGTCCACGCGCCGTTTCCTGAACCCCGATCGGTCCACGCGTCGTCTTCTAAGCACAGATGCCTCCTTGCGCCGTCTCCCAACCACGATCGGTGCAGGCACCGCTTCCTGAACCCCGATCGGTCCACGCGTTTTCTCCTAAGCCCCGATCGGTCCACGCGTCGTCTCCTCAGCCCCGTTCGGTCCACGCGCCGTCTCCTCAGCCCCGCTCGGTCCACGCGTTGGCTCCTAAGCCTCGATCGGTCCACGCGCGGCCTCCTTAGCCCCGGTCGGTCCACGCGCCGTCTCCGAGCCCCGATCGGTCCACGCATCGTCACCTAAGATCCGATCGGTTAACGCACCGTCTCCCCGCCCCGATCGGTCCACGCGCCGTCTCCTGAGCCCCGATACATCCACGCGCAGTCGCCGAGCCCCGATCAGTCCACGCGCGGTCTCCTCAGCCCCGGTCGGTTCACGCGCCGTCTCCCCGCCGCGATCGGACCACGCGCCGTCGCCGAACCCCAATTGGTCCACGCGCAACCGCCTGAGCCCCAGTCGGTTCACGCGCTGTCGCCGAACCCCGATCGGTCCACGCGTCGTCTCCGAGCCCCGATCGGTCCACGCGCCGTCGCCGAGCCATGATCGGTCCACGCGCGGCCTCCTGAGCCCCGATCGGTCCACGCGTGGTCTCCGAGCCCCGATCGGTCCACGCGCCGTCGCCGAGCCATGATCGGTCCACGCGCGGCCTCCTGAGCCCCGATCGGTCCACGCGCCGTCTCCTGAGCCCCGATCGGTCCACGGGCGGCCTCCTGAGCCCCGATTCGTTCACGCGCCGTATCCGAGCCCCAATTGGTCCACGCGCCGTCTCCTGAGCCCCGATCGGTCCACGCGCCATCTCCTGAGCCCCGATCGGTCCACGCGTCGTCTCCTAAGCCCCCATTGGTCCACGTGCCGTCTCCCAGCCCCGATCGGTCCACGCGCCGTCTCCTAATCCCCAATCTGTCCACGACCCGTCTCCGGGCCCTGATCGGTGCACGTGCCGTCTCCTAAGCCCCGATCGGTCCACGCGCCGTCGCCGAACCCCAATTGGTCCACGCGAAACCGCCTGAGCCCCAGTCGGTCCACGCGCTGTCTCCGAGCCCCGATCGGTCCACGCGTCGTCTCCGAGCCCCGATCGGTCCACGCGCCGTCGCCGAGGAATGATCTGTCCACGCGCGGCCTCCTGAGACCCGATCGGTCGACGCGCCGTCTTCGAGCGCCGATCGGTTAACGCGCCGTCTCCGCGCCCCGATCAGTCCACGCGCTCTCTCCTGAGCCCCGACCGGTCCACGCGTCGTCTCCTAAGCCCCAATCGGTCCACGCGCCGCCTACGGAGCCCCGATCGATCCACGCGTCGTCTTCTAAGCCCCAATCGGTCCACGCGCCGCCTACGGAGCCCCGATCGATCCACGCGAATCTCCTGAGCTCCGGTCGGTCGACGCGCCGTCTCCGGAGCCTCGATCGGTCCACGCGTCGTCTCCTAAGCCCCGATTCGTCGACGCGTCGTCTCCTGAGCCCCGATCAATTGACGCGTCTTCTCCTGAGCCCCGATCGCTTCTCGTGCCGCCACCTGAGCCCCGATCCGTCGAGGCGTCGTCTCCGGAGCCCCGATCAATTGACGTGTCTTCTCCTGTGCCCCGATCGCCTCTCGCGCCGTCTCCTGAACCCCGCTCGGTCCATGCGTCGTCTTCTTAGCCCGGATGCCTCCACGCGCCGTCTCCGAGCCACGATCGGTCCAGGCGCCGTCTCCGGAGCCCTGATCATTCCACGCGTCGTGTCCTAAGCCCCGATTCGTCCACGCGGCGTCTCCGGGCGCCGATGATTTCACGCGCCGTCTCCTGAGACCCGATCGTTCCACGCGCCGTCTCCGAGCCCCGATCGATCCACGCGCCGCCTCCTGAGCCCCGATCGGTCCACGCGCCGTCGCCGAACCCCAATTGGCCCACGCGAAACCGCCTGAGCCCCAGTCGGTCCACGCACTGTGTCCGAGCCCCGATCGGTCCACGCGCCGTCTTCGAGCGCCGATCGGTCCACGCAACGTCTCCTAAGCCCCAATCGGTTAACGCGCCGTCTCCTGAGCCCCGATCGTTCTACGCACCGTCTCCGAGCCCCGATCCGTCCACGCGCAGTCGCCGAGCCCCGATCGGTTCACGCGCGGTCTCCTGAGCCCCAGTCGGTACACGCGCTGTCTCCGAGCCCCGATCGGTCCATGCGTCGTCTCCTAAGCCCCGATCGTTCGACGCGTCGTCTCCTAAGCCCCGATCGGTCGACGCGTCGTCTCCTGAGCCCCAGTTGGTCCACGGGCTGTCTCCGAGCCCCGATCGATCCACGCACCGCCTCCTGAGCTCCGATCGGTCGACGCGCCGACTCCTAAGCCCCGATCCGTCCACGCGCCGTCTCCTGAGCCCCGATCGTCCAACGTGCCGTCTCCGAGCACCGATCGGTCCACGCGTCGCCTCCTGAGCCCTGGTCGGTCCACGCGTCGCCACCGGAGCCCCGATCGGTCCACGCGTCGTCTCCTAAGCCCCGATTGATCCACGCGCCGTCTCCCAGCCCCGATCGGTCCACGCGCTGTCTCCGAGCACCGATCGGTCCACGCGCCGTCTCCGAGCGCAGATCATTTCACGCGCCGTCTCCTGAGCCCCGATCGTTCCACGCGCGGGCTCCTGAGCCCCCATCGGTCCACGCGTCGCCTTCTAACCCCGGACGGTCCACGCGTCGTCTTCTAAGCCCCGATCGGTCCACGCGCCGTTTTCCGAGCCCCGATCGGTCCACGCACCATATCCTGCTCCCCAATCGGTCCACGCGCCGCCTCCGGAGCCCCGATCGATCCACGCGAAATCTACTGAGCTCCGGTCGGTCCACGCGCCGTTTCCTGAGCCCCGTTCGGCCCACGCGCCGTCTCCTAAGCCCCGATCGGTCCACGAGCAGTCTCCTGAGCCTCCATCGATCCACGCGTCGTCTTCTAAGCCCAGATGCCTCCTCGCGCCGTCTCCGAGCCACGATCGGTCCAGGCGCCGTTTCCTGTGCCCCGATCGGTCCACGCGTTGTATCCTAAGCCCGGATCGTTCCACGCGCCGCTTCCGATCCCCGATCGGTCCACGCGTCGTCTCCTGATCTCCGATCGGTCCACACACCATCTCCTAAGCCCCGATCATTCCATGCGCCATCTCCGAGCCCCGATCGGTCTACGCGCCGTCTCATAAGCCCCGATCGGACCACGCGCCTTCTCCTCAGCCCCGATCGGTCCACGCGCCGTCTCCGAGCGCCGATTAGTTCACGCGCCGTCTCCTGAGCCCCGATCGCTCCACGCTCCATCTCCGAGTCCCGATCGGTCCACCCGCCGTCTCCTGAGCCCGGATCGGTCCACGCGCCGTCGCCGAACCCCAATTGGTCCACGCGCAACCGCCTGAGCCCCCGTCAGTCCACGCGCTGTCTCCGAGCCCCGATCGTTCCACGCGCCGTCTCCGAGCCTTGATCGGTCCACGCGCCGTCGCCGAGCCCCGATCGGTCCAGGCGTATCCTCCTGTGCCCCGATCGGTCCACGCGCCGTCTCCTGTGCCCCGATTGGTCGACGCGTCCTCTCCTAAACCCCGATCGGTCCATGCGCCGTATCCTAAGCCCCGATCGGTCCACGCGCCGTCTCCGAGCGCCGATAAGTTCAAGCGCCGTCTCCTGAGCCCCGATCGTTCCACGCGGCGTCTCCGAGCCCCGATCGATCCACGCGTCGTCTCCTGAGCCCCAACCGCTCCACACGCCGTTTCCTGAGCCCCGATCGGTCCACGCATCGTCTCCGAGCACCGATCGGTCCACGCGCCGTTTTCTGAGCACCGTTCGGTCCACGCGTCGTCTTCAAAGCCCCGATGCCTCCACGCGCCGTCTCCGAGCCACGATCGCTCTTCGCGCCGTCTCCTGAGCCCCGCTCGATCCATGCGTCGTCTTCTTAGCCCCGATGCCTCCACGCGCCGTTTCCGAGCCACGATCGGTCCAGGCGCCGCTTCCTGAGCCCCGATCGGTCCACGCGCCGTCGCGTAAGTCCCAATCGGTCTACGCGCCGTCTCAGAGCGCCGATCATTTCACGCGCCGTCTCCTGAGCCCCGATCATTCCACGCCCCGCCTCCGAGCCCCGATCGGTCCACGCGCCGTCTCCTAAGCCCCGATCGGACCACGCGCCTTCTCCTCAGCCCCGATCGGTCCACGCCCCGTCTCCTGAGCCCCAACCGCTCCACACGCCGTTTCCTGAGCCCCGATCAGTCCACGCATCGTCTCCGAGCACCGATCGGTCCACGCGCCGTTTTCTGAGCACCGTTCGGTCCACGCGTCGTCTTCAAAGCCCCGATGCCTCCACGCGCCCTCTCCGAGCCCCGATCGCTCTTCGCGCCGTCTCCTGAGCCCCGCTCGATCCATGCGTCGTCTTCTTAGCCCCGATGCCTCCACGCGCCGTCTCCGAGACACGATAGGTCCAGGCGCCGCTTCCTGAGCCCCGATCGATCCACGCGCCGTCTCGAAAGCCACAATCGGTCCACGCGCCGTCTCAGAGCGCCGATCATTTCACGCGCCGTCTCCTGAGCCCCGATCGTTCCACGCGCCGCCTCCTGAGCCCCGATCGATCCACGCATCGGCTGCTGAGCCCCGGTCGGTCCACGCGTCGCCTTCGAGCACCGATCGATCCACGCGCCATTTCCTGGGCCCCGATCGGCCCACGCGTCGCCACCGGAGCCCCGATCGGTCTACGCGCCGTCTCATGAGCCCCGGTCGGTTCATGCGCCGTCGCCGAGCCTCGATCGGTCCACGCGCGGTCTCCTTAGCCCCGGTCGGTCCACGTGCCGTCTCCGAGCCCCGATCGGTCCACGCATCGTCACCTGAGCCCCGATCGGTTAACGCGCCGTCTCCGAGCCCCGATCACTCCACGCGCCGTCTCCTGAGCCCCGGTCGGTTCATGCGCCGTCTCCGAGCCCCGATCGATCCACGCGTCGTCTTGTAAGCTCAGATGCCTTCTCGCGCCGTCTCCGGCCCACGATCGGTCCAGGCGCCGCTTCCTGAGCCACGATCGGTCCACGCGCCTTCTCCGAGCCCCGATCGGTGCACGCGCCGTCTCCTGAGCCCCGATCGGTCCATGCGTCGTCTTCTTAGCCCCGATGCCTCCACGCGCCGTCTCCGAGCCACGATCGGTCCAGGCGCCGCTTCCTGAGCCCCCATCGGTCCATGCGCCGTATCCTAAGCCCCGATCGGTCCACGCGCCGTCTCCGAGCGCCGATAAGTTCAAGCGCCGTCTCCTGAGCCCCGATCGTTCCACGCGGCGTCTCCGAGCCCCGATCGATCGACGCGTCGTCTCCTGAGCCCCAACCGCTCCACACGCCGTTTCCTGAGCCCCGATCGGTCCACGCATCGTCTCCGAGCACCGATCGGTCCACGCGCCGTTTTCTGAGCACCGTTCGGTCCACGCGTCGTCTTCAAAGCCCCGATGCCTCCACGCGCCGTCTCCGAGCCACGATCGCTCTTCGCGCCGTCTCCTGAGCCCCGCTCGATCCATGCGTCGTCTTCTTAGCCCCGATGCCTCCACGCGCCGTTTCCGAGCCACGATCGGTCCAGGCGCCGCTTCCTGAGCCCCGATCGGTCCACGCGCCGTCGCGTAAGTCCCAATCGGTCTACGCGCCGTCTCAGAGCGCCGATCATTTCACGCGCCGTCTCCTGAGCCCCGATCATTCCACGCCCCGCCTCCGAACCCCGATCGGTCCACGCGCCGTCTCCTAAGCCCCGATCGGACCACGCGCCTTCTCCTCAGCCCCGATCGGTCCACGCCCCGTCTCCTGAGCCCCAACCGCTCCACACGCCGTTTCCTGAGCCCCGATCAGTCCACGCATCGTCTCCGAGCACCGATCGGTCCACGCGCCGTTTTCTGAGCACCGTTCGGTCCACGCGTCGTCTTCAAAGCCCCGATGCCTCCACGCGCCCTCTCCGAGCCCCGATCGCTCTTCGCGCCGTCTCCTGAGCCCCGCTCGATCCATGCGTCGTCTTCTTAGCCCCGATGCCTCCACGCGCCGTCTCCGAGACACGATAGGTCCAGGCGCCGCTTCCTGAGCCCCGATCGATCCACGCGCCGTCTCGAAAGCCACAATCGGTCCACGCGCCGTCTCAGAGCGCCGATCATTTCACGCGCCGTCTCCTGAGCCCCGATCGTTCCACGCGCCGCCTCCTGAGCCCCGATCGATCCACGCATCGGCTGCTGAGCCCCGGTCGGTCCACGCGTCGCCTTCGAGCACCGATCGATCCACGCGCCATTTCCTGGGCCCCGATCGGCCCACGCGTCGCCACCGGAGCCCCGATCGGTCTACGCGCCGTCTCATGAGCCCCGGTCGGTTCATGCGCCGTCGCCGAGCCTCGATCGGTCCACGCGCGGTCTCCTTAGCCCCGGTCGGTCCACGTGCCGTCTCCGAGCCCCGATCGGTCCACGCATCGTCACCTGAGCCCCGATCGGTTAACGCGCCGTCTCCGAGCCCCGATCAGTCCACGCGCCGTCTCCTGAGCCCCGGTCGGTTCATGCGCCGTCTCCGAGCCCCGATCGATCCACGCGTCGTCTTGTAAGCTCAGATGCCTTCTCGCGCCGTCTCCGGCCCACGATCGGTCGAGGCGCCGCTTCCTGAGCCACGATCGGTCCACGCGCCTTCTCCGAGCCCCGATCGGTGCACGCGCCGTCTCCTGAGCCCCGATCGGTCCACGCGTCGTCTCCTGAGCCCCGATCGGTCCACGCGCCGTCTTCTGAGCCCCGATCGCTCCACGCGCCGATTTCGAGGCCTCGATCAATTGACGAGTCTTCTCCTGAGCCCCGATCGCTCCTCGCGCCGTCTCCTGAGCCCCGCTCGGTCCATGCGTCGTCTTCTTAGCCCCGATGCCTCCACGCGCCGTCTCCGAGCGCCGATCGGTTCACGCGCCGTCTCCTGAGCCCCGATCGTTCCACGCGCCGTTTCCGAGCTCCGATCGGTCCACGCGCAGTCTCCGAGCCCCGATCGATCCACGCGTCGTCTTGTAAACCCAGATGCCTCCTCGCATCGTCTCCTAAGCCCCGATCGGTCTACGCGTCGTCTCCTAAGCCCCGATTGGTGGACGTGCCGTCTCCCAGCCACGAGCGGTCCACGCGCCGTCTCCTAAGCCCCAATCGGTCCACGCGCGGCCTCCTGAGACCCGATCGGTTCACGCATCGTCTCCTAAGCCCCGATACGTCTACACGCCGTATCCGAGCCCCGATCGGTCCGCGTGACGCATTCTAAGCCACGGTCCGTCCACGCGCCGTCTCCGAGCACCGATCGGTCCACGCGCCGTCTCCTTATTCCGATCGGTCCACGCGTCGTCTCCTAAGCCCTGATCGGTCCACGTGCCGTCTCCGAGCCCCGATGGGTCTACGCGCCGCCTCCTGAGCCCCGATCGGTCCACGCGTCGTCTCCTAAGCCCCGATCGGTCCACGCGTCGTCTCCTAAGCCCCGATCCGTCGACGCGTCGTCTCCTCAGCCACGATCAATTGACGCGTCTTCTCCTGAGCCCAATCGCTCCTCGCGCCGTCTCCTGAGCGCCGATCGGTCCACGGGTCGTCCCCTAGTTTCCGATCGGTCCACGCGCCGTCTCCTGTGCCCCGATTGGTCGACGCGTCCTCTCCTAAACCCCGATCGGTCCACGCGTCGTCTCCTAAGCCCCGATCGGTCCACACGCCGTCTCCGAGCCCCGATGGGTCCACGCGTCGCCTCCTGAGCCCCGGTCGGTCCACGCGCCGTCTCCTGAGCCCCGATCGGTCCATGCGTCGTCTTCTTAGCCCTGATGCCTCCACGCGCCGTCTCCGAGCCACGATCGGTCCAGGCGCCGCTTCCTGAGCCCCCATCGGTCCATGCGCCGTATCCTAAGCCCCGATCGGTCCACGCGCCGTCTCCGAGCGCCGATAAGTTCAAGCGCCGTCTCCTGAGCCCCGATCGTTCCACGCGTCGTCTCCTGAGCCCCAACCGCTCAACACACCATTTCCTGAGCCCCGATCGGTCCACGCATCGTCTCCGAGCACCGATCGGTCCACGCGCCGTCTCCGAGCACCGATCGGTCCACGCGCCGTTTTCTGAGCACCGTTCGGTCCACGCGTCGTCTTCAAAGCCCCGATGCCTCCACGCGCCGTCTCCGAGCCCCGATCGCTCCTCGCGCCGTCTCCTGAGCCCCGCTCGATCCATGCGTCGTCTTCGTAGCCCCGATGCCTCCACGCGCCGTTTCCGAGCCACGATCGGTCCAGGCGCCGCTTCCTGAGCCCCTATCGGTCCACGCGCCGTCTCCGAGCGCCGATCGGTTCACGCGCCGTCTCCTGAGCCCCGATCGTTCCACGCGCCGTCTCCGACCCCCGATCGGTCCACGCGCCGTCTCATAAGCCCCGATCGGATCACGCGCCTTCTCCTCAGCCCCGATCGGTCCACGCGCCGTCTCGGAGCACCGATTGGTTCACGCGTCGTCTCCTAAGCCCCGATCGCTGCACGCGCCGTCTCCGAGCCCCGATCGGTCCACGCGCCGTCTCCTAAGCCCCGATCGGTCCACCCGCCGCTTCCGAGCCCCGATCAGTCCATGCGTCGTCTCCGAGCCCCGTTCGGTCCACGCCCCGTCGCCGAGCCATGATCGTTCCACGCGCGGCCTCCAGAGCCCCGATCGGTACACGCGCCGTCGCCGAGCCGCGATCGGTCCACGCGCCGTCGCCCAACCCGCCGAACCCCAATTGGTCCACGCGCAACCTCCTGAGCCCCAGTCGGTCCACGCGCCATCTCCTGAGCCCCGATCGGTCCACGCATCGTCTTCTAAGCCCCGATACGTCCACACGCCGTCTTCGATCCCCGACCGGTCCGCGTGCCGCATTCTAAGCCGCGGTCCGTCCACGCGCAGTCTTCGATCACCGATCGGTCCACGCGCCGCCTCCTGAGCCCCGATCGGTCCACGCGCCGTTTCCGAGCCCCGATCGGTCCACGCGTCGTCTCCTCAGCCCCGATCGGTCGACGCGTCGTCTCCTGAGCCCCAATCGATCCACGCGTCGTCTCCTCAGCCCCGATCGCTCCACGCGCCGTCTCCGAGCGCCGATCGGTGCACGCGCCGTCTCCTGAGCCCCGGTCGGTTCACGCGCCGTCTCCGAGCCCCGATCGATCCACGCGTCTTCTTGTAAACCCAGATGCCTCCTCGCATCGTCTCCTAAGCCCCGATCGGTTAACGCGCCGTCTCCGAGCCCCGATCGGCCCACGCGCCGTCGCCGAACCCCAATTGGTCCACGCGCAACCGCCTGAGCCCCAGTCGGTCCACGCGCGGCCTCCTGAGCCCCGATCGGTCGACGCGTCGTCTCCTGAGCCCCGATCGATCCACGCGTCGTCTCCTGAGCCCCGATCGCTCCAGGCGCCGTTTTCTGAGCACCGTTCGGTCCGCGCGTCGTCTTCAAAGCCCCGATCCCTCCACGCGCCGTCTCCGAGCCACGATCGGTCCGTGCGCCGCTTCCAGAGCCCTATCGGTCCACGCGTCCTCTCCTGATCTCCTACTCGTCCACGCGCAACCGCCTGAGCCCCAGTCGGTCCACGCACTGTCTCCGAGCCCCGATCGGTCCACGCGCCGTCTTCGAGCCCCGATCGGTCCACGCAACGTCTCCTGAGCCCTGATCGGTCCACGCGCCGTCGCCGAGCCGCGATCGGTCCACACGCGGCCTCTTAAGCCCCGATCGGTCCACGCGCCGTCGCCGAACCCCAATTGGTCCACGCGAAACCGCCTGAGCCCCAGTCGGTCCACGCGCTGTCTTCGAGCCCCGATCGGTCCACGCGTCGTCTCCGAGCCCCGATCGGTCCACGCGCCGTCTTCGAGCCCCGGTCGGTTCACGCATGGTCTCCTAAGCCCCAATCGGTTAACGCGCCGTCTCCGAGCCCCGATCGGTCCACGCGCCGTCGCCGAACCCCAATTGGTCCACGCGCAACCGCCTGAGCCCCAGTCGGTCCACGCGCTGTCTCCGAGCCCCGATCGGTCCACGCGTAGTCTCCGAGCCCCGATCGGTCCACGCGCCGTCGCCGAGTCATGATCTGTCCACGCGCGGCCTCCTGAGACCGGATGGGTCCACGCGCCGTCTTCGAGCCCCGATCGGTCCACGCGCCGTCTCCTGAGCCCCGATCGGTCCACGCGTCGTCTCCTAAGACCCGATCGGTCCACGTATCGTCTCCTAAGCCCCGATCGGTCCACACGCCGTCTCCGAGCCCCGATGGGTCCACGCGTCGTCTCCTGAGCCCCGACCGCTCCACACGCCCTTTCCTGAGCCCCGATCGGTCCACGCATCGTCTCCGAGCGCCAATCGATTCACGTGCCGTCTCCTAAGCCCCGATCGGTCCACCCGTCGTCTCTTAAGCCCCAATCGGTCCACGCGCCCTCTCCGAGCGCCGATCATTTCACGCGGCGTCTCCTGAGCCCCGGTCGGTCTGCGCGCCGTCACCTGAGCCCCGATCGGTCGACGCGTCGTCTTCTGAGCCCCGATCGGTCCACGCGCCGTCTCCGAGCGCCGATCGGTTCACGCGCCGTCTCCTGAGCCCCGATCGGTCCACGCGCCATCTCCGAGCCCCGATCGGTCCACGCGCCGTCTCATAAGCCCCGATCGGACCACGCGCCTTCTCCTCAGCCCCGATCGGTCCACGCGCCGTCTCCTGAGCCCCGATCGCTCCACGCTCCGTCTCCCAGCCCCGATCGGTCGACGCGCCGTCTCCTGAGCCCGGATCGGTCCACGCGCCGTCGCCGAACCCCAATTGGTCCACGCGCCACCGCCTGTGCCCCAGTCGGTCCACGCGCTGTCTCCGAGCCCAGATCGGTCCACGCGCCGTCTCCGAGCGCCGATCGGTTCACGCGCCGTCTCCGGAGCCCCGATCGTTCCACGCACCGTCTCCGAGCTCCGATCGGTCCACGCGTCGTCTCCTAAGCCCCGATCGGTCCAAGCGCCTTCTACTAAGACCCGATCGGTCCACGCGCCTTCTCCTGAGCCCCGATCGGTCCACGCGCCGTCTCCGAGCGCCGATCATTTCACGTGACGTCTCCTGAGCCCTGATCGTTCCACGCGCCGTCTTCGAGCCCCGAGCGGTCCACGCGCCGTCTCCTGAGGCCCAATCGATCCACGCGCAGCCTCCTGAGCCCCGATCGGTCCACGCGCCGTCGCCGAGCCGCGATCGTTCTACGCGCCGCTCCGAGCCCCGATCGGTCCACGCGCCGTCGCCGAGCTATGATCGGTCCACGCGCGGCCTCCTGAGCCCCGATCGGTCCACGCGCCGTCGCTGAGCCGCGATCGGTCCACGCGCGGCCTCCTGAGGCCCGATTGGTTCACGCGCCGTATCCGAGCCCCAATCGGTCCACGCGCCGTTTCCTGAGCCCCGATCGGTCCACGCGCGGTCTCCTGAGCCCCGATCGGTCCACGCGCCGTCGCCGAGCCGCAATCGGTCCACACGCGGCCTCTTAAGCCCCGATCGGTCCACGCGCCGTCGCCGAACCCCAATTGGTCCACGCGAAACCGCCTGAGCCCCAGTCGGTCCACGCGCTGTCTTCGAGCCCCGATCGGTCCACGCGTCGTCTCCGAGCCCCGATCGGTCCACGCGCCGTCTTCGAGCCCCGGTCGGTTCACGCATGGTCTCCTAAGCCCCAATCGGTTAACGCGCCGTCTCCGAGCCCCGATCGGTCCACGCGCCGTCGCCGAACCCCAATTGGTCCACGCGCAACCGCCTGAGCCCCAGTCGGTCCACGCGCTGTCTCCGAGCCCCGATCGGTCCACGCATAGTCTCCGAGCCCCGATCGGTCCACGCGCCGTCGCCGAGTCATGATCTGTCCACGCGCGGCCTCCTGAGACCCGATGGGTCCACGCGCCGTCTTCGAGCCCCGATCGGTCCACGCGCCGTCTCCTGAGCCCCGATCGGTCCACGCGTCGTGTCCGAGCTCCGATCGGTCCATACGCCGTTTCCTGAGCCCCGATCGGTCCATGCATCGTCTTCTTAGCCCCGATGCCTCCACGCGCCGTCTCCGAGCCACCATCGGTCCAGGCGCCGTTTCCTGAGCCCCGATCGGTCCAAGCGCCTTCTACTAAGACCCGATCGGTCCACGCGCCTTCTCCTGAGCCCCGATCGGTCCACGCGCCGTCTTCGAGCCCCGATCGGTCCACGCGCCGTCTCCTGAGCCCCGATCGGTCCACGCGTCGTGTCCGAGCTCCGATCGGTCCATACGCCGTTTCCTGAGCCCCGATCGGTCCATGCATCGTCTTCTTAGCCCCGATGCCTCCACGCGCCGTCTCCGAGCCACCATCGGTCCAGGCGCCGTTTCCTGAGCCCCGATCGGTCTACGCGCCGTCGCCGAACCCCAATTGGTCCACGCGCAACCGCCTGAGCCCCAGTCGGTCCACGCGCTGTCTCCGAGCCCCGATCGGTCCACGCGTAGTCTCCGAGCCCCGATCGGTCCACGCGCCGTCGCCGAGTCATGATCTGTCCACGCGCGGCCTCCTGAGCCCCGATCGGTCCACGCGCCGTCTCCGAGCCCCGATCGGTCCACGCGCCGTCTCCTGAGCCCCGATCGGTCCACGCGTCGTTCCCGAAGCCCCGATCCATCCACGCGCAGTCTCGCGAGCCCCGATCGGTGCACGCACCGTCTCCTAAGCCCCGATCGGTCCACGCCCCGTCTCCGAGCACCGATTGGTTCACGCACCGTCTCCTGAGACTCGATCCGTCCACGCGCTGTCTCCTGAGCCCCGATCGGTCGACGCGTCCTCTGTTAAACCCCAATCGGTCCACGCCCCGTCTCCGAGCGCCGATCGGTTCACGCGCCGTCTCCTGAGTCCCGATCCGTCCACTCACTGTCTCCTGAGCCCCGGACGGTCCACGCGCCGCCTCCTGCGCTCCGATTGGTTCACGCGCCGTCTCCTGAGCCCCGATCGCTCCACGCGCAGTCGCCGAGTCTCGATCGGTCCACGCGCCGTCTCCTAAGCCCCGATCGGTCCAAGCGCCTTCTGCTAAGCCCCGATCGGTCCAAGCGCCTTCTGCTAAGCCCCGATCGGTCCACGCGCCGTCTCCGAGCGCCGATCGGTTCACGCGCCGTCTCCTGAGCTCCGATCGTTCCACGCGCCGTCTCCGAGCCCCGATCCGTCCACGCGCCGTCTCCTGAGCCCGGATCGGTCCACGCGTCATCGCCGAATCCCCGATCCGTACACGCGACGTCTCCGAGCCCCGATCGGTCCACGCGCCGTCTCCTGAGCCCCGATGCCTCCACGCGCCGTCTCCGAGCCACGATCCGTCCGTGCGCCGCTTCCAGAGCCCTCACGGTCCACGCGTCGTCTCCTGATCTCCGATCGGTCCACACGCCATCTCCTAAGCCCCGATCATTCCACGCGCCATCTCCGAGCCCCGATCGGTCCACGCGCCGTCTCATAAGCCCCGATCGGACCACGCGCCTTCTCCTCAGCCCCGATCGGTCCACGCGCCGTCTCCGAACCCCAATTGGTCCACGCGCCACCGCCTGTGCCCCAGTCGGTCCACGCGCTGTCTCCGAGCCCAGATCGGTCCACGCGCCGTCTCCGAGCCCCGATCGGCCCCACGCGCCGTCTCCTGAGCCCCGATCGATCGAGGCGTCGTTTCCTAAGCCCCGATCCATCCACGCGCTGTCTCCTAAGTCCCGATCGGTCCAGGCCCCGTCTCCGAGCGCCGATCGGTTCACGCGCCGTCTCCTGAGAACGATCCGTCCACGCGCCGTCTCCTGAGCCCCGATCGGTCGACGCGCCGTCTCGTGAGCCCCGATCGGTCCACGCGCCGTCTCCGAGCCCCGATCGGTCCACGCGCCGTCTCCTGAGCCCCGATCGGTCCACGCGACGTTCCCGACGCCCCGATCCATCCACGCGTAGTCTCGCGAGCCCCGATCGGTGCACGCACCGTCTCCTAAGCCCCGATCGGTCGACGCATCCTCTGTTAAACCCCAATCGGTCCACGCCCCATCTCCGAGCGCCGATCGGTTCACGCGCCGTCTCCTGAGTCCCGATCCGTCTACTCACTGTCTCCTGAGCCCCGGTCGGTCCACGCGCCGCCTCCTGCGCTTCGATCGGTCCACGCGCCGTCTCCTGAGCCCCGATCGGTCGACGCGCCGTCTCGTGAGCCCCGATCGGTCCACGCGCCGTCTCCTGAGCCCCGATCGGTCCACGCGTCGTTCCCTAAGCCCCGATCCATCCACGCGCAGTCTCCTGAGCCCCAATCGGTCCACGCGCCGTCTCCTGAGCCCCGATCGGTCCACGCGCCGTCTCCTCAGCCCCGATCGGTCCACGCGTCGTCTCCGAGCACCGATCGTTCCACGCGCCATCTCCGAGCCCCGATCGGTCCACGCGCCGTCTCCTGAGCCCCGATCGGTCCACGCGCCGTCTCCTGAGCCCCAATCGGTCCACACGCTGTCTCGTGAGCCCCGATAGGTACACGCGCCGTCTCCGAGCCCCCATCGGTCCACGCGTTGTCTCCTAAGCCCCGATCGGTCCACGCGCCGTATTCGAGCCCCGATCGGTTCACGCATCGTCTCCTAAGCCCCGATCGGTTAACGCGCCGTCTCCGAGCGCCGAGTGGTCAACGCGTCGTCGCCGAACCCCAATTAGTCCACGCGCAACCGCCTGAGTCCCAGTCGGTCCACGCGCCGTCTCGTGAGCCCCGATCGGTCCACGCGCCGTCTCCGAGCCCCGATCGGTCCACGCGCCGTCTCCTGAGCCCCGATCGTTCCACACGGCGTCTCCTGAGCCCTGATCCGTCCACGCGCGGCGTCGAGCCGCGATCGGTCCACGCGCGGCCTCCTGAGCCCCAATCGGTCCACGCGTCGTCTCCTAAGCCCCGATCGGTCCGTGCGCCGTCTCCGAGCCCCGATCGGTCCACGCACCATCTCATGCTCCCCAATTGGTCCATGCGCCGCCTCCGGAGCCCTGATCGATCCACGCGAATCTCCTGAGCTCCGGTCGGTCCTCGTACCGTCTCCGAGCCCCGATCGGTCCACGTACCGTCTCCGAAGCCCCGATCGGTCCACGCGTCGTCTCCTAAGCCCCGATCAGTCCACGCGCCGTCTCCGAGCCCCGATGGGTCCACGCACTGTCTCCTGATCCCCATGGGTCCACGCGGCGCCTCCGGAGCCCCGATCGATCCACGCATCGTCCCCTAAGCCCCAATCGGTTAACGCGCCGTCTCCGAGCCCCAATCGGTCCAGGCGCCGTCTCCTGAACCCCGATCGTTCCACGCGCCTTCTCCTAAGCCACGATCGGTCAGCGCCGTCTCCGAGCGCCGATCGGTGCACACGCCGTCGCTCGAGCCGCGATCGGTCCACGCGCGGCCTCCTGAGCCCCGGTTGCTTCACGCGCCGTATCCGAGGCCCAATCGGTCCACGCACCGTCTCCTGAGCCCGGATCGCTTCACGCGCCGTCTCCGAGCCCCGATCGGTCCACGCGCCGTCTCCTGAGCCCGGATCGGTCCACGCGCCGTCGCTGAAACCCAATTGGTCCACGCGCAACCGTCTGAGCCCCAGTTGGTCCACGCGCTGTCTCCGAACCCCGATCGGTCCACGCGTCGTATCCGAACCCCGATCGGTCCACGCGTCGTATCCGAACCCCGATCGGTCCACGCGCCGTCGCCGAGCCATGATCGGTCCACGCGCGGCCTCCTGAGCCCCGGTTGGTTCACGCGCCGTATCCGAGCCCCCATCGGTCCACACGTCGTCTCCGAGCCCCGATCGGTCCATGCGTCGTCTTCTAAGCCCCGATGCCTCCACGCGCCGTCTCCGAGCCCCGATCGGTCCACGCGCGGTCTACTGAGCTCCGGTCGGTCCACACGCCGCTGCGAACCCCAATTGGTCCACGCGCAACCTCTCGAGCCCTAGTCGGTAAACGCGCTGTCTCCGAGCCCCGATCGGTTCCCGCGTCGTCCCCAAGCCCCGATCCATCGACGCGCCGTCTCCTGATGCCCAATCGGTCCACGCGCTGTCTCCTGAGCCCCGATAGGTACACGCGTAGTCTCCTAAGCCCCGATCGGTCCACACACCGCCTCCGGAGCCCCAATCGATCAACGTGAGTCTCCTAAGCCCCGATCGGTCCACGCGCCGTCTCCTTTGCCCCGATCTGTCGACGCGTCCTCTCCTAAACCCCGATCAGTCCACGCGTCGTCTCCTAAGCCCCGATCGGTCCACACGCCGTCTCCGAGCCCCGATGGGTCCACGCGTCGCCTCCTGAGCCCCGGTCGGTCCACGCGCCGTCTCCTGAGCCCCGATCGGTCCATGCGTCGTCTTCTTAGCCCCGATGCCTCCACGCGCCGTCTCCGAGCCACGATCGGTCCAGGCGCCGCTTCCTGAGCCCCCATCGGTCCATGCGCCGTATCCTAAGCCCCGATCGGTCCACGCGCCGTCTCCGAGCGCCGATAAGTTCAAGCGCCGTCTCCTGAGCCCCGATCGTTCCACGCGGCGTCTCCGAGCCCCGATCGATCCACGCGTCGTCTCCTGAGCCCCAATCGCTCCACACGCCGTTTCCTGAGCCCCGATCGGTCCACGCATCGTCTCCGAGCACCGATCGGTCCACGCGCCGTTTTCTGAGCACCGTTCGGTCCACGCGTCGTCTTCAAAGCCCCGATGCCTCCACGCGCCGTCTCCGAGCCCCGATCGCTCCTCGCGCCGTCTCCTGAGCCCCGC
The DNA here is from genome assembly GCA_946811545.1 of Netelia fuscicornis. Classification (NCBI taxonomy): domain Eukaryota; kingdom Metazoa; phylum Arthropoda; class Insecta; order Hymenoptera; family Ichneumonidae; genus Netelia; species Netelia fuscicornis. Next base: position 32,444,486 of record OX328012.1, read on the forward strand.
TCGATCCATGCGTCGTCTTCTTAGCCCCGATGCCTCCACGCGCCGTTTCCGAGCCACGATCGTCCAGGCGCCGCTTCCTGAGCCCCGATCGGTCCACGCGCCGTCGCGTAAGCCCCAATCGGTCTACGCGCCGTCTCAGAGCGCCGATCATTTCACGCGCCGGCTCCTGAGCCCCGATCATTCCACGCCCCGCCTCCGAGCCCCGATCGGTCCACGCGCCGTCTCCTAAGCCCCTATCGGTCCACGCGCCGTCTCCGAGCGCCGATCGGTTCACGCGCCGTCTCCTGAGCCCCGATCGTTCCACGCGCCGTCTCCGACCCTCGATCGGTCCACGCGCCGTCTCATAAGCCCCGATCGGACCACGCGCCTTCTCCTCAGCCCCGATCGGTCCACGCGCCGTCTCGGAGCACCGATTGGTTCACGCGCCGTCTCCGGAGCCCTGATCGCTCCACGCGCCGTCTCCGAGCCCCGATCGGTCCACGCGCCGTCTCCTAAGCCCCGATCGGTCCACCCGCCGTTTCCGAGCCCCGATCAGTCCATGCGTCGTCTCCGAGCCCCGTTCGGTCCACGCGCCGTCGCCGAGCCATGATCGTTCCACGCGTGGCCTCCAGAGCCCCGATCGGTACACGCGCCGTCGCCGAGCCGCGATCGGTCCACGCGCCGTCGCCCAACCCGCCGAACCCCAATTGGTCCACGCGCAACCTCCTGAGCCCCAGTCGGTCCACGCGCCATCTCCTGAGCCCCGATCGGTCCACGCATCGTCTTCTAAGCCCAGATGCCTCCTCGCGCCGTCACCGTGCCGCGATCGGGCCACGCGCGGCCTCCTGATCCCCGATAGGTACACGCGTCGTCTCCTAAGCCCCGATCGGTTCACGCGCCGTCTCCGAGCGCCGAGCGGTCCACGCGCCGTCGCCGAACCCCAAATGGTCCACGCGCAACCGCCTGAGTCCCAGTCGGTCCACGCGCTGTCTCCGAGCCCCGATCGGTCCACGTGCCGTCGCCGAGCCATGATCGGTCCACGCGCTGCCTCCTGAGCCCCAATCGGTCCACGGGCCGTCGCCGATCCACGATCGGTCCGTGCGCCGTTTCCAGAGCCCTATCGGTCCACGCATCGTCTCCTGATCTCCGATCGGTCCACGCACCGTGTCCTGAGCCCCGACCGGTGCGCGCGCCGTCTCCTGAGCCCAAATTGTCCACACGCTGTCTCGTGAGCCCCGATAGGTACACGCGACGTCTCCTACGCCCCGATCGGTCTACGCGTCGTCTCCTAAGCCCCGCTCGGTTAACGCGTCGTTTCCGAGCCCCGATCGGTCCACGCGTCGTCTCCTGAGCCCCAATTAGTCCACGCATCGTCTGCTAAGCCCTGATCCGTCCACGGGCCGTGTCCGAGCTCCGATCTGTTCATGCGCCGTCTCCAAACCTCGATCCGTACACGCGTCGTCTCCGAGCCCTGATCGGTCCACGCGCCATCGCCGAGCCCCGATCGGTCCACGCGCCCTCTCCGAGTGCCGATCATTTCACGCTCCGTCTCCTGAGCCCCGATCGGTCCACACCACTTCTCCTGAGGCCCGATCGATTCACGTGCCGTCTCCTAAGCCCCGATCGGTTCACCCGTCGTCTCTTAAGTCCCAATCGGTCCACGCGCCCCCTCCGAGCGCCGATCATTTCACGCGCCGTCTCCTGAGCCCCGGTCGGTCCGCGCGCCGTCTCCTAAGACCCGATCGGTCCACGTATCGTCTCCTAAGCCCCGATCGGTCCACACGCCGTCTCCGAGCCCCGATGGGTCCACGCGTCGTCTCCTGAGCCCCGACCGCTCCGCACGCCCTTTCCTGAGCCCCGATCGGTCCACGCATCGTCTCCGAGCGCCAATCGATTCACGTGCCGTCTCCTAAGCCCCGATCGGTCCACCCGTCGTCTCTTAAGCCCCAATCGGTCCACGCGCCCTCTCCGAGCGCCGATCATTTCACGCGGCGTCTCCTGAGCCCCGGTCGGTCCGCGCGCCGTCACCTGAGCCCCGATCGGTCGACGCGTCGTCTTCTGAGCCCCGATCGGTCCACGCGCCGTCTCCGAGCGCCGATCGGTTCACGCGCCGTCACCTGAGCCCCGATCGTTCCACGCGCCGTCTCCTGAGCGCCGATCGTTCCACGCGCCGTCTCGGAGCCCCGATCCGTCCACGCGTCGTCTCCTGAGCCCCGATCGATCCACGGGTCTTCCCCTGAGCCCCGACCGCTCCACGCGCCGTCTCCTGAGCCCGGATCGGTCCACGCGTCGTCTCCGAGCCCCGATCGGTCCACGCGCCGTCCCCGAGCCCCGATCGGTCCACGCGCCGTTTCCTGAGCCCCGATACGTCCACGCGCAGTCGCCGAGCCCTGATCGGTCCACGCGCTGTCTCCTGAGCCCCGATAGGTACACGCGTCGTTACCTAAGCCCCGATCGGTCCACGCGTAGTCTCCTAAGCCCCGCTTGGTTAACGCGTCGTTTCCGAGCCCCGATCGGTCCACGCGTCGTCTCCTGAGCCCCAATTAGTCCATGCGCCGTCTCCTAAGCCCCGATTCGTCCACGGGCCGTGTCCGAGCTCCGATCGGTCCACGCGTCGTCTCCGAGCCCTGATCGGTCCACGCGCCATCGCCGAGCCCCGATCGGTCCACGCGCCATCGCCGAGCCCCGATCGGTCCACGCACCGTGTCCTGAGCCCCGACCGGTGCGCGCGCCGTCTCCTGAGCCCAAATTGTCCACACGCTGTCTCGTGAGCCCCGATAGGTACACGCGACGTCTCCTACGCCCCGATCGGTCCACGCGTCGTCTCCTAAGCCCCGCTCGGTTAACGCGTCGTTTCCGAGCCCCGATCGGTCCACGCGTCGTCTCCTGAGCCCCAATTAGTCCACGCATCGTCTCCTAAGCCCTGATCCGTCCACGGGCCGTGTCCGAGCTCCGATCTGTTCATGCGCCGTCTCCAAACCTCGATCCGTACACGCGTCGTCTCCGAGCCCTGATCGGTCCACGCGCCATCGCCGAGCCCCGATCGGTCCACGCGCCCTCTCCGAGTGCCGATCATTTCACGCTCCGTCTCCTGAGCCCCGATCGGTCCACACCACTTCTCCTGAGGCCCGATCGATTCACGTGCCGTCTCCTAAGCCCCGATCGGTTCACCCGTCGTCTCTTAAGTCCCAATCGGTCCACGCGCCCCCTCCGAGCGCCGATCATTTCACGCGCCGTCTCCTGAGCCCCGGTCGGTCCGCGCGCCGTCTCCTAAGACCCGATCGGTCCACGTATCGTCTCCTAAGCCCCGATCGGTCCACACGCCGTCTCCGAGCCCCGATGGGTCCACGCGTCGTCTCCTGAGCCCCGACCGCTCCACACGCCCTTTCCTGAGCCCCGATCGGTCCACGCATCGTCTCCGAGCGCCAATCGATTCACGTGCCGTCTCCTAAGCCCCGATCGGTCCACCCGTCGTCTCTTAAGCCCCAATCGGTCCACGCGCCCTCTCCGAGCGCCGATCATTTCACGCGGCGTCTCCTGAGCCCCGGTCGGTCCGCGCGCCGTCACCTGAGCCCCGATCGGTCGACGCGTCGTCTTCTGAGCCCCGATCGGTCCACGCGCCATCTCCGAGCCCCGATCGGTCCACGCGCCGTCTCATAAGCCCCGATCGGACCACGCGCCTTCTCCTCAGCCCCGATCGGTCCACGCGCCGTCTCCGAGCGCCGATTAGTTCACGCGCCGTCTCCTGATCCCCGATCGCTCCACGCTCCGTCTCCCAGCCCCGATCGGTCCACGCGCCGTCTCCTGAGCCCGGATCGGTCCACGCGCCGTCGCCGAACCACAATTGGTCCACGCGCAACCGCCTGAGCCCCAGTCGGTTCACGCGCTGTCGCCGAACCCCGATCGGTCCACGCGTCGTCTCCGAGCCCCGATCGGTCCACGCGCCGTCGCCGAGCCATGATCGGTCCACGCGCGGCCTCCTGAGCCCCGATCGGTCCACGCGTGGTCTCCGAGCCCCGATCGATCCACGTGCCGTCGCCGAGCCATGATCGGTCCACACGCGGCCTCCTGAGCCCCGGTCGGTCCACGCGCCGTCTCCTGAGCCCCGATCGGTCCACGCGCGGCCTCTTGAGCCCCGATTGGTTCACGCGCCGTATCCGAGCCCCAATTGGTCCACGCGCCGTCTCCTGAGCCTCGATCGCTCCTCGCGCCGTCTCCTGAACCCCGCTCGGTCCATGCGTCGTCTTCTTAGCCCGGATGCCTCCACGCGCCGTCTCCGAGCCACGATCAGTCCAGGCGCCGTCTCCGGAGCCCCGATCGGTCCACGCGTCGTCTGCTAAGCCCCGATTCGTCCACGCGACGTCTCCGGGCGCCGATGATTTCACGCGCCGTCTCCTGAGAGCCGATCGTTCCACGCGCCGGCTCCGAGCCCCGATCGATCCACGCGCCGCCTCCGGAGCCCCGATCGGTCCACGCGCCGTCGCCGAACCCCAATTGGTCCACGCGCAACCGCCTGAGCCCCAGTCGGTCCACGCACTGTGTCCGAGCCCCGATCGGTCCACGCGCCGTCTCCGAGCGCCGATTAGTTCACGCGCCGTCTCCTGAGCCCCGATCGCTCCACGCTCCGTCTCCCAGCCCCGATCGGTCCACGCGCCGTCTCCTGAGCCCGGATCGGTCCACGCGCCGTCCCCGAACCGCAATTGGTCCACGCGCCACCGCCTGTGCCCCAGTCGGTCCACGCGCTGTCTCCGAGCCCAGATCGGTCCACGCGCCGTCTCCGAGCGCCGATCGGTTCACGCGCCGTCTCCTGAGCCCCGATCGTTCCACGCGCCGTCTCCGAGCTCCGATCGGTCCACGCGTCGTCTCCTAAGCCCCGATCGGTCCAAGCGCCTTCTACTAAGCCCCGATCGGTCCACGCGCCGTCTCCGAGCGCCGATCGGTTCACGCGCCGCCTCCTGAGCCCCAGTCGGTCCACGCACTGTGTCCGAGCCCCGATCGGTCCACGCGCCGTCTTCGAGCGCCGATCGGTCCACGCAACGTCTCCTAAGCCCCAATCGGTTAACTCGCCGTCTCCTGAGCCCCGATCGTTCTACACACCGTCTCCGAGCCCCGATCCGTCCACGCGCAGTCGCCGAGCCCCGATCGGTTCATGCGCGGTCTCCTGAGCCCCAGACGGTACACGCGCTGTCTCCGAGCCCCGATCGGTCCACGCGTCGTCTCCTAAGCCCCGATCGGTCGACGCGTCGTCTCCTGAGCCCCAGTTGGTCCACGGGCTGTCTCCGAGCCCCGATCGATCCACGCACCTCCTCCTGAGCTCCGATCGGTCGACGCGCCGACTCCTAAGCCCCGATCGGTCCACGCGCCGTCTCCGAGCGCCGATCGGTTCACGCGCCGTCACCTGAGCCCCGATCGTTCCACGCGCCGTCTCCGAGCCCCGATCGGTCTACGCGCCGTCTCCTAAGCCCCGATCGGTCCACGCGCCGTCTCCGAGCCCCGATCGGTCCACGCATCGTCACCTGAGCCCCGATCGGTTAACGCGCCGTCTCCGAGCCCCGATCCGTCCACGCGCCGTCTCCTGAGCCCCGGTCGGTTCATGCGCCGTCTCCGAGCCCCGATCGATCCACGCGTCGTCTTGTAAGCCCAGATGCCTTCTCGCGCCGTCTCCGGCCCACGATCGGTCCAGGCGCCGCTTCCTGAGCCACGATCGGTCCACGCGCCTTCTCCGAGCCCCGATCGGTGCACGCGCCGTCTCCTGAGCCCCGATCGGTCCACGCGTCGTCTCCTGAGCCCCGATCCGTCCACGCGCCGTCTTCTGAGCCCCGATCGGTCCACGAGCCGTCGCCGAACACCAATTGGTCCACGCGAAACCGCCTGAGCCCCAGTCGGTCCACGCGCTGTCTCCGAGCCCCGATCGGTCCACGCGTCGTCTCCGAGCCCCGATCGGTCCACGCGCCGTCGCCGAGTCATGATCTGTCCACGCGCGGCCTCCTGAGACCCGATCGGTCCACGCGCCGTCGCCGAGCCGCGATCGGTTCTCGCGCGGCCTCCTGAGCCCCGGTCGGTCCACGCGCCGCCTACGTAGCCCCGATCGATCCACGCGATTCTCCTGAGCTCCGGTCGGTCGACGCGCCGTCTCCTGAGCCCCGATCGTTCCACGCGTCGTCTCCTAAGCCCCGATTCGTCGACGCGTCGTCTCCTGAGCCCCGATCAATTGACGCGTCTTCTCCTGAGCCCCGATCGCTTCTCGTGCCGCCTCCTGAGCCCCACTCCGTCGAGGCGTCGTCTCCGGAGCCCCGATCAATTGACGTGTCTTCTCCTGAGCCCCGATCGCTCCTCGCGCCGTCTCCTGAACCCCGCTCGGTCAATGCGTCGTCTTCTTATCACGGATGCCTCCACGCGCCGTCTCCGAGCCACGATGGGTCCAGGCGCCGCTTCCTGCGCCCCGATCGGTCCACGCGCCGTCTCCTAAGCCCCAATCGGTCCACGCGGCGTCTCCGAGCGCCGATCATTTAACGCGCCGTCTCCTGAGACCCGATCGTTCCACGCGCCGTCTCCGAGCCCCAATCGGTCCGCGTGCCGCATTCTAAGCCACGGTCCATCCACGCGCCGTCTCCGAGCCCCGCTCCATCCACGCGTCGTCTCCTATGCCCCGATCGGTCCACGCGCCGTCTCCTAAGCCCCGATTGATCCACGCGCCGTCTCCCAGCCCCGATCGATCCACGCGCCGTCTCCCAGCCCCGATCGATCCACGCGCCGTCTCCTAAGCCCCGATCGGTTCACGCGCCGTCTCCGGAGCCCCGGTAGATCGACGCGAGTCTCCTAAGCCTCGACCGGTCCACGCGCCGTCCCCTGAGCCCCGATCGATCCACGCGCCGTCTCCGAGCCCCAGTCGGTCCACGCGCTGTCTCCGAGCACCGATCGGTCCACGCGCCGTCTCCGAGCGCAGATCATTTCACGCGCCGTCTCCTGAGCCCCGATCGTTCCACGCGCGGGCTCCTGAGGCCCATCGGTCCACGCGTCGCCTTCTAACCCCGGACGGTCCACGCGTCGTCTTCTAAGCCCCGATCGGTCCACGCGCCGTTTTCCGAGCCCCGATCGGTCCACGCACCATCTCCTGCTCCCCAATCGGTCCACGCGCCGCCTCCGGAGCCCCGATCGATCCACGAGCCGTCTCCTGAGCCTCCATCGATCCACGCGTCGTCTTCTAAGCCCAGATGCCTCCTCGCGCCGTCTCCGAGCCACGATCGGTCGAGGCGCCGTTTCCTGAGCCCCGATCGGTCCACGCGTTGTGTCCTAAGCCCGGATCGTTCCACGCGCCGCTTCCGATCCGCGATCGGTCCACGCGTCGTCTCCTGATCTCCGATCGGTCCACACACCATCTCCTAAGCCCCGATCATTCCACGCGCCATCTCCGAGCCCCGATCGGTCTACGCGCCGTCTCATAAGCCCCGATCGGACCACGCGCCTTCTCCTCAGCCCCGATCGGTCCACGCGCCGTCTCCGAGCGCCGATTAGTTCACGCTCCGTCTCCGAGCCCCGATCGGTCCACGCGCCGTCTCCTGAGCCCGGATCGGTCCACGCGCCGTCGCCGAACCCCGATCGTTCCACGCGCCTTCTCCTAAGCCACGATCGGTGCACGCGCCGTCTCCGAGCGCCGATCATTTCACGCGCCGTCTCCGAGCCCCGATCGATCCACGTGCCGTCTCCTGAGCCCCGATCGGTTCCCGCGTCGTCCCCAAGCCCCGATCCATCGACGCGCCGTCTCCTGATTCCCAATCGGTCCACGCGCTGTCTCCTGAGCCCCGATAGGTACACGCGTAGTCTCCTAAGCCCCGATCGGTCCACGCACCGCCTCCGGAGCCCCAATCGATCAACGTGAGTCTCCTAAGCCCCGATCGGTCCACGCGCCGTCTCCTTTGCCCCGATCGGTCGACGCGTCCTCTCCTAAACCCCGATCGGTTCACACGCCGTCTCCGAGCCCCGATGGGTCCACGCGTCGCCTCCTGAGCCCCGGTCGGTCCACGCGCCGTCTCCTGAGCCCCGATCGGTCCACGCGTCGTCTCCTAAGCCCCGATCGGTCCACGCGTCGTCTCCTAAGCCCCGATCCGTCGACGCGTCGTCTCCTGAGCCACGATCAATTGACGCGTCTTCTCCTGAGCCCAATCGCTCCTCGCGCCGTCTCCTGAGCCCCGATCGGTCCACGGGTCGTCTCCTAAGCCCCGATCGGTCCACGCGCCGTCTCCTGTGCCCCGATTGGTCGACGCGTCCTCTCCTAAACCCCGATCAGTCCACGCGTCGTCTCCTAAGCCCCGATCGGTCCACACGCCGTCTCCGAGCCCCGATGGGTCCACGCGTCGCCTCCTGAGCCCCGGTCGGTCCACGCGCCGTCTCCTGAGCCGCGATCGGTCCATGCGTCGTCTTCTTAGCCCCGATGCCTCCACGCGCCGTCTCCGAGCCACGATCGCTCCAGGCGCCGCTTCCTGAGCCCCCATCGGTCCACGCGCTGTCGCGTAAGCCCCAATCGGTCTACGCGCCGTCTCAGAGCGCCGATCATTTCACGCGCCGTCTCCTGAGCCCCGATCATTCCACGCCCCGCCTCCGAGCCCCGATCGGTCCACGCGCCGTCTCCTAAGCCCCTATCGGTCCACGCGCCGTCTCCGAGCGCCGATCGGTTCACGCGTCGCCTCCTGAGCCCCGGTCGGTCCACGCGCCGTCTCCTGAGCCCCGATCGGTCCACGCGTCGTCTTCAAAGCCCCGATGCCTCCACGCGCCGTCTCCGAGCCCCGATCGCTCCTCGCGCCGTCTCCTGAGCCCCGCTCGATCCATGCGTCGTCTTCTTAGCCCCGATGCCTCCACGCGCCGTTTCCGAGCCACGATCGGTCCAGGCGCCGCTTCCTGAGCCCCGATCGGTCCACGCGCCGTCGCGTAAGCCCCAATCGGTCTACGCGCCGTCTCAGAGCGCCGATCATTTCACGCGCCGTCTCCTGAGCCCCGATCATTCCACGCCCCGCCTCCGAGCCCCGATCGGTCCACGCGCCGTCTCCTAATCCCCTATCGGTCCACGCGCCGTCTCCGAGCGCCGATCGGTTCACGCGCCGTCTCCGGAGCCCCGATCGTTCCACGCACCGTCTCCGAGCTCCGATCGGTCCACGCGTCGTCTCCTAAGCCCCGATCGGTCCAAGCGCCTTCTACTAAGCCCCGATCGGTCCACGCGCCTTCTCCTGAGCCCCGATCGGTCCACGCGCCGTCTCCGAGCGCCGATCATTTCACGTGACGTCTCCTGAGCCCTGATCGTTCCACGCGCCGTCTTCGAGCCCCGAGCGGTCCACGCGCCGTCTCCTGAGGCCCAATCGATCCACGCGCAGCCTCCTGAGCCCCGATCGGTCCACGCGCCGTCGCCGAGCCGCGATCGTTCTACGCGCCGCTCCGAGCCCCGATCGGTCCACGCGCCGTCGCCGAGCTATGATCGGTCCACGCGCGGCCTCCTGAGCCCCGATCGGTCCACGCGCCGTCGCCGAGCCGCGATCGGTCCACGCGCGGCCTCCTGAGGCCCGATTGGTTCACGCGCCGTATCCGAGCCCCAATCGGTCCACGCGCCGTTTCCTGAGCCCCGATCGGTCCACGCGCGGTCTCCTGAGCCGCGATCGGTCCACGCGCCGTCGCCGAGCCGCGATCGGTCCACACGCGGCCTCTTAAGCCCCGATCGGTCCACGCGCCGTCGCCGAACCCCAATTGGTCCACGCGAAACCGCCTGAGCCCCAGTCGGTCCACGCGCTGTCTTCGAGCCCCGATCGGTCCACGCGTCGTCTCCGAGCCCCGATCGGTCCACGCGCCGTCTTCGAGCCCCGGTCGGTTCACGCATGGTCTCCTAAGCCCCAATCGGTTAACGCGCCGTCTCCGAGCCCCGATCGGTCCACGCGCCGTCGCCGAACCCCAATTGGTCCACGCGCAACCGCCTGAGCCCCAGTCGGTCCACGCGCTGTCTCCGAGCCCCGATCGGTCCACGCGTAGTCTCCGAGCCCCGATCGGTCCACGCGCCGTCGCCGAGTCATGATCTGTCCACGCGCGGCCTCCTGAGACCCGATGGGTCCACGCGCCGTCTTCGAGCCCCGATCGGTCCACGCGCCGTCTCCTGAGCCCCGATCGGTCCACGCCTCGTGTCCGAGCTCCGATCGGTCCATACGCCGTTTCCTGAGCCCCGATCGGTCCATGCATCGTCTTCTTAGCCCCGATGCCTCCACGCGCCGTCTCCGAGCCACCATCGGTCCAGGCGCCGTCTCCTAAGCCCCGATCGGTCCACGCGCCGTCTCCGAGCGCCGATCGGTTGACGCGCCATCTCCTGAGCCCCGATCGTTCCACGCGCCGTCTCCGAGTCCCGATCGGTCCGTGCGCCGCTTCCACAACCCCGATCGGTCTACGCGTAATCTCCTGATCTCCGATCGGTCCACGCGCCGTCTCCTAAGCCCCGATCGGTCCACGCGCCGTCTCCGAGCGCCGATCGGTTGACGCGCCATCTCCTGAGCCCCGATCGTTCCACGCGCCGTCTCCGAGCCCCGATCGGTCCACGCGCCGTCTCCTAAGCCCCGTTCGGTCCAAGCGCCTTCTCCTAAACCCCGGTCGGTCCACGCGCCGTCTCCGAGGCCCGATCGGTCCACACATCGTCTCCTAAGCCCCGATCGGCTAACGCGTCGACTCCGAGCCGCGATCGTTCCACGCGCCGTCCCCGATCCCCGATCGATCCACGCGCCGTCTCCGAGCGCCGATCGGTTCACGCGCCGTCACCCGAGCCCCGATCGTTCCACACGGCGTCTCCGAGCCCCGATCGGTCCACGCTTCGTCTCCTGAGCCCGGATCGTTCCACGCGTCGTCTCCTGATTCCCGATCCTTAAACGCGGCGTCTCCGAGCCCCGATCGGTCCACGCTTCGTCTCCTGAGCCCGGATCGTTCCACGCGTCGTCTCCTGATTCTCGATCGTTAAACGCGTCGTCTCCGAGCCTCGATCGGTCCACACCCCGTGTCCGATCCCCGATCGGTCCGCGTACCGCATTCTGAGCCGCGGTCCGTCCACGCGCCGTCTCCGAGCACCGATCGGTCGACGCGCCGTCTCAGAGCGCCGATCATTTCACGCCCCGTCACCTGACCTCCGATCTTTCCACGCGCCGTCTTCGAGCCCCGATCGGTCCACGCGCCGACTCCTGAGCCCCAATCGGTCCACACGCTGTCTCGTGAGCCCCGATAGGTACACGCGTCGTCTCCGAGCCCCGATCGGTCCACGCGCCATCGGCGAACCCCGATCGGTCCACGCGCCGTCTCCTGAGCTCCGGACGGTCCACACCCCTTGTCCTGAGCCCCGCTCGGCCGACGCGTCGTCTCCGAGCTCCAGTCGGTCCACGCGCCGTTTCCCGAGCCCCGATCAGTCCACGTGTCGTCTCCTGACCCCCGATCGCTCCACGGACCGTTTCCTGATCCCCGATCGGTCCACGCGCCGCCTCCTGAGTCCCGATCGGTCAACGCGTCGTGTCCTAACCCCTGATCGGTCCACGTGCCGTCTCCGAGCCCCGATGGGTCCACGTGCCACATCCTGAGCCCCGATCGGACGACGCGACGTCTCCTGAGCCTTGATCGATCCACGCGTCGTCTCCTGAACCCCGATTGCTCCACGGGCCGTTTCCTGAGCCCCGATCGGTCTACGCGTCGTCTACTAAGCCCAGATGCCTCCTCGCGCCGTCTCCGAGCCATGACGGGTCCAGGCGCCGCTTCCTGAGTCCCGGTCGGTCCACGCGTTGTCTCCTAAGCCCCGTTCGGTCCACGCGCCGTCTCCTAAGCCCCGCACGGTCCACGCGCCGTCGCCGAACCCCAATTGGTCCACGCGCAACCGCCTGAGCCCCAGTCGGTTCACGCGCTGTCGCCGAACCCCGATCGGTCCACGCGTCGTCTCCGAGCCCCGATCGGTCCACGCGCCGTCGCCGAGCCATGATCGGTCCACGCGCGGCCTCCTGAGCCCCGATTGGTCCGCGCGTGGTCTCCGAGCCCCGAAGGGTCCACGTGCCGTCGCCGAGCCATGATCGGTCCACACGCGGCCTCCTGAGCCCCGGTCGGTCCACGCGCCGTCTCCTGAGCCCCGATCGGTCCACGCGCGGCCTCCTGAGCCCCGATTGGTTCACGCGCCGTATCCGAGCCCCAATTGGTCCACGCGCCGTCTCCTGAGCCTCGATCGCTCCTCGCGCCGTCTCCTGAACCCCGCTCGGTCCATGCGTCGTCTTCTTAGCCCGGATGCCTCCACGCGCCGTCTCCGAGCCACGATCAGTCCAGGCGCCGTCTCCGGAGCCCCGATCGGTCCACGCGTCGTCTGCTAAGCCCCGATTCGTCCACGCGACGTCTCCGGGCGCCGATGATTTCACGCGCCGTCTCCTGAGATCCGATCGTTCCACGCGCCGGCTCCGAGCCCCGATCGATCCACGCGCCGCCTCCGGAGCCCCGATCGGTCCACGCGCCGTCGCCGAACCCCAATTGGTCCACGCGCAACCGCCTGAGCCCCAGTCGGTCCACGCACTGTGTCCGAGCCCCGATCGGTCCACGCGCCGTCTCCGAGCGCCGATTAGTTCACGCGCCGTCTCCTGAGCCCCGATCGCTCCACGCTCCGTCTCCCAGCCCCGATCGGTCCACGCGCCGTCTCCTGAGCCCGGATCGGTCCACGCGCCGTCCCCGAACCGCAATTGGTCCACGCGCCACCGCCTGTGCCCCAGTCGGTCCACGCGCTGTCTCCGAGCCCAGATCGGTCCACGCTCCGTCTCCGAGCGCCGATCGGTTCACGCGCCGTCTCCTGAGCCCCGATCGTTCCACGCGCCGTCTCCGAGCTCCGATCGGTCCACGCGTCGTCTCCTAAGCCCCGATCGGTCCAAGCGCCTTCTACTAAGCCCCGATCGGTCCACGCGCCGTCTCCGAGCGCCGATCGGTTCACGCGCCGCCTCCTGAGCCCCAGTCGGTCCACGCACTGTGTCCGAGCCCCGATCGGTCCACGCGCCGTCTTCGAGCGCCGATCGGTCCACGCAACGTCTCCTAAGCCCCAATCGGTTAACGCGCCGTCTCCTGAGCCCCGATCGTTCTATACACCGTCTCCGAGCCCCGATCCGTCCACGCGCAGTCGCCGAGCCCCGATCGGTTCATGCGCGGTCTCCTGAGCCCCAGCCGGTACACGCGCTGTCTCCGAGCCCCGATCGGTCCACGCGTCGTCTCCTAAGCCCCGATCGTTCGACGCGTCGTCTCCTAAGCCCCGATCGGTCGACGCGTCGTCTCCTGAGCCCCAGTTGGTCCACGGGCTGTCTCCGAGCCCCGATCGATCCACGCACCTCCTCCTGAGCTCCGATCGGTCGACGCGCCGACTCCGAGCCCCGATCGGTGCACGCGCCGTCTCCTGAGCCCCGATCGGTCCACGCGTCGTCTCCTGAGCCCCGATCCGTCCACGCGCCGTCTTCTGAGCCCCGATCGGTCCACGAGCCGTCGCCGAACACCAATTGGTCCACGCGAAACCGCCTGAGCCCCAGTCGGTCCACGCGCTGTCTCCGAGCCCCGATCGGTCCACGCGTCGTCTCCGAGCCCCGATCGGTCCACGCGCCGTCGCCGAGTCATGATCTGTCCACGCGCGGCCTCCTGAGACCCGATCGGTCCACGCGCCGTCGCCGAGCCGCGATCGGTTCTCGCGCGGCCTCCTGAGCCCCGGTCGGTCCACGCGCCGCCTACGTAGCCCCGATCGATCCACGCGATTCTCCTGAGCTCCGGTCGGTCGACGCGCCGTCTCCTGAGCCCCGATCGGTCCACGCGTCGTCTCCTAAGCCCCGATTCGTCGACGCGTCGTCTCCTGAGCCCCGATCAATTGACGCGTCTTCTCCTGAGCCCCGATCGCTTCTCGTGCCGCCTCCTGAGCCCCACTCCGTCGAGGCATCGTCTCCGGAGCCCCGATCAATTGACGTGTCTTCTCCTGAGCCCCGATCGCTCCTCGCGCCGTCTCCTGAACCCCGCTCGGTCAATGCGTCGTCTTCTTATCACGGATGCCTCCACGCGCCGTCTCCGAGCCACGATGGGTCCAGGCGCCGCTTCCTGCGCCCCGATCGGTCCACGCGCCGTCTCCTAAGCCCCAATCGGTCCACGCGGCGTCTCCGAGCGCCGATCATTTAACGCGCCGTCTCCTGAGACCCGATCGTTCCACGCGCCGTCTCCGAGCCCCAATCGGTCCGCGTGCCGCATTCTAAGCCACGGTCCATCCACGCGCCGTCTCCGAGCCCCGCTCCATCCACGCGTCGTCTCCTAAGCCCCGATCGGTCCACGCGCCGTCTCCTAAGCCCCGATTGATCCACGCGCCGTCTCCCAGCCCCGATCGATCCACGCGCCGTCTCCTAAGCCCCGATCGGTTCACGCGCCGTCTCCGGAGCCCCGGTAGATCGACGCGAGTCTCCTAAGCCTCGACCGGTCCACGCGCCGTCCCCTGAGCCCCGATCGATCCACGCGCCGTCTCCGAGCCCCAGTCGGTCCACGCGCTGTCTCCGAGCACCGATCGGTCCACGCGCCGTCTCCGAGCGCAGATCATTTCACGCGCCGTCTCCTGAGCCCCGATCGTTCCACGCGCGGGCTCCTGAGCCCCCATCGGTCCGCGCGTCGCCTTCTAACCCCGGACGGTCCACGCGTCGTCTTCTAAGCCCCGATCGGTCCACGCGCCGTTTCCGAGCCCCGATCGGTCCACGCACCATCTCCTGCTCCCCAATCGGTCCACGCGCCACCTCCGGAGCCCCGATCGATCCACGAGCCGTCTCTTGAGCCTCCATCGATCCACGCGTCGTCTTCTAAGCCCAGATGCCTCCTCGCGCCGTCTCCGAGCCACGATCGGTCGAGGCGCCGTTTCCTGAGCCCCGATCGGTCCACGCGTTGTGTCCTAAGCCCGGATCGTTCCACGCGCCGCTTCCGATCCCGGATCGTTCCACGCGCCGCTTCCGATCCCCGATCGGTCCACGCGTCGTCTCCTGATCTCCGATCGGTCCACACACCATCTCCTAAGCCCCGATCATTCCACGCGCCATCTCCGAGCCCCGATCGGTCTACGCGCCGTCTCCGAGCGCCGATCATTTCACGCGCCGTCTCCTGAGCCCCGATCATTCCACGCCCCGCCTCCGAGCCCCGATCGGTCCACGCGCCGTCTCCTAAGCCCCTATCGGTCCACGCGCCGTCTCCGAGCGCCGATCGGTTCACGCGTCGCCTCCTGAGCCCCGCTCGATCCATGCGTCGTCTTCTTAGCCCCGATGCCTCCACGCGCCGTTTCCGAGCCACGATCGGTCCAGGCGCCGCTTCCTGAGCCCCGATCGGTCCACGCGCCGTCGCGTAAGCCCCAATCGGTCTACGCGCCGTCTCAGAGCGCCGATCATTTCACGCGCCGTCTCCTGAGCCCCGATCATTCCACGCCCCGCCTCCGAGCCCTGATCGGTCCACGCGCCGTCTCCTAAGCCCCTATCGGTCCACGCGCCGTCTCCGAGCGCCGATCGGTTCACGCGCCGTCTCCGGAGCCCCGATCGTTCCACGCACCGTCTCCGAGCTCCGATCGGTCCACGCGTCGTCTCCTAAGCCCCGATCGGTCCAAGCGCCTTCTACTAAGCCCCGATCGGTCCACGCGCCTTCTCCTGAGCCCCGATCGGTCCACGCGCCGTCTCCGAGCGCCGATCATTTCACGTGACGTCTCCTGAGCCCTGATCGTTCCACGCGCCGTCTTCGAGCCCCGAGCGGTCCACGCGCCGTCTCCTGAGGCCCAATCGATCCACGCGCAGCCTCCTGAGCCCCAATCGGTCCACGCGCCATCGCCGAGCCGCGATCGTTCTACGCGCCGCTCCGAGCCCCGATCGGTCCACGCGCCGTCGCCGAGCTATGATCGGTCCACGCGCGGCCTCCTGAGCCCCGATCGGTCCACGCGCCGTCGCCGAGCCGCGATCGGTCCACGCGCGGCCTCCTGAGGCCCGATTGGTTCACGCGCCGTATCCGAGCCCCAATCGGTCCACGCGCCGTTTCCTGAGCCCCGATCGGTCCACGCGCGGTCTCCTGAGCCGCGATCGGTCCACGCGCCGTCGCCGAGCCGCGATCGGTCCACACGCGGCCTCTTAAGCCCCGATCGGTCCACGCGCCGTCGCCGAACCCCAATTGGTCCACGCGAAACCGCCTGAGCCCCAGTCGGTCCACGCGCTGTCTTCGAGCCCCGATCGGTCCACGCGTCGTCTCCGAGCCCCGATCGGTCCACGCGCCGTCTTCGAGCCCCGGTCGGTTCACGCATGGTCTCCTAAGCCCCAATCGGTTAACGCGCCGTCTCCGAGCCCCGATCGGTCCACGCGCCGTCGCCGAACCCCAATTGGTCCACGCGCAACCGCCTGAGCCCCAGTCGGTCCACGCGCTGTCTCCGAGCCCCGATCGGTCCACGCGTAGTCTCCGAGCCCCGATCGGTCCACGCGCCGTCTTCGAGCCCCGATCGGTCCACGCGCCGTCTCCTGAGCCCCGATCGGTCCACGCGTCGTGTCCGAGCTCCGATCGGTCCATACGCCGTTTCCTGAGCCCCGATCGGTCCATGCATCGTCTTCTTAGCCCCGATGCCTCCACGCGCCGTCTCCGAGCCACCATCGGTCCAGGCGCCGTCTCCTAAGCCCCGATCGGTCCACGCGCCGTCTCCGAGCGCCGATCGGTTGACGCGCCATCTCCTGAGCCCCGATCGTTCCACGCGCCGTCTCCGAGTCCCGATCGGTCCGTGCGCCGCTTCCACAACCCCGATCGGTCCACGCGTAATCTCCTGATCTCCGATCGGTCCACGCGCCGTCTGCTAAGCCCCGATCGGTCCACGCGCCGTCTCCGAGCGCCGATCGGTTGACGCGCCATCTCCTGAGCCCCGATCGTTCCACGCGCCGTCTCCGAGCCCCGATCGGTCCACGCGCCGTCTCCTAAGCCCCGTTCGGTCCAAGCGCCTTCTCCTAAACCCCGGTCGGTCCACGCGCCGTCTCCGAGGCCCGATCGGTCCACACATCGTCTCCTAAGCCCCGATCGGCTAACGCGTCGACTCCGAGCCGCGATCGTTCCACGCGCCGTCCCCGATCCCCGATCGATCCACGCGCCGTCTCCGAGCGCCGATCGGTTCACGCGCCGTCACCCGAGCCCCGATCGTTCCACACGGCGTCTCCGAGCCCCGATCGGTCCACGCTTCGTCTCCTGAGCCCGGATCGTTCCACGCGTCGTCTCCTGATTCCCGATCCTTAAACGCGTCGTCTCCGAGCCTCGATCGGTCCACACGCCGTGTCCGATCCCCGATCGGTCCGCGTACCGCATTCTGAGCCGCGGTCCGTCCACGCGCCGTCTCCGAGCACCGATCGGTCGACGCGCCGTCTCAGAGCGCCGATCATTTCACGCCCCGTCACCTGACCTCCGATCGTTCCACGCGCCGTCTCCGAGCCCCGATCGGTCCACGCGCCGTCTCCTGAGCCCCAATCGGTCCACACGCTGTCTCCTGAGCTCCGAACGGTCCACACCCCTTGTCCTGAGCCCCGATCGCCCGACGCGTCGTCTCCTAAGCCCCGACCGGTTCACGCGCCGTCTCCTGTGCACCGATCGAATCACGTGCCGTCTCCTAAGCCCCGATCGGTTAACGCGCCGTCTCCGAGCCGCCATCGTTCCA
The DNA here is from genome assembly GCA_946811545.1 of Netelia fuscicornis. Lineage (NCBI taxonomy): Eukaryota > Metazoa > Arthropoda > Insecta > Hymenoptera > Ichneumonidae > Netelia > Netelia fuscicornis. Next base: position 32,462,154 of record OX328012.1, read on the forward strand.
CGCGCCGACGCCGAACCCCAATTGGTCCACGCGCAACCGCCTGACCCCCAGTCGATCCACGCGTCGTCTCCGAGCTCCAGTCGGTCCACGCGCCGTTTCCTGAGACCTGATCGGTCCATGCGTCGTCTACTAAGCCCAGATGCCTCCTCGCGCCGTCTCCGAGCCATGACGGGTCCAGGCGCCGCTTCCTGAGCCACGGTCGGTCCACGCGCCGTCGCCGAGCCGCGATCGTTCTACGCGCCGTCTCCTGAACCCCGATACGTCCACACGCAGTCGCCGAGCCCCGACCGGTCCACGCGCGGCCTCCTGAGCCCCGGTCGGTTCACGCGCCGTCTCCGAGCCCCGACCGATCCACGCGTCGTCTTCTAAGCCCAGATGCCTCCTCGCGCCGTCTCCGAGCCATGACGGGTCCAGGCGCCGCTTCCTGAGCCACGGTCGGTCCACGCGCCGTCGCCGAGCCGCGATCGTTCTACGCGCCGTCTCCTGAACCCCGATACGTCCACACGCAGTCGCCGAGCCCCGACCGGTCCACGCGCGGCCTCCTGAGCCCCGGTCGGTTCACGCGCCGTCTCCGAGCCCCGACCGATCCACGCGTCGTCTTCTAAGCCCAGATGCCTCCTCGCGCCGTCTCCGAGCCACGATCGGTCCACGCGTCGTCTCCTAAGCCCCGCTCGGTCCACGCGCCGTCTCCTGTGCCCCGATCGGTCGACGCGTCCTCTCCTAAACCCCGATCGGTCCACGCGTCGTCTCCTAAGCCCCGATCGGTCCACACGCCGTCTCCGAGCCCCGATCTGCCCACGGGCCGTCTCCGAGCTCCGATCGGTCCATGCGCCGTCTCCAAGCCTCGATCCGTACACGCGTCGTCTCCGAGCCCCGATCGGTCCACGCGCCTTCTCCGAGCCCCGATCGGTCAACGCGTCGTGTCCTAAGCCCTGATCGGTCCACGTGCCGTCTCCGAGCCCCGATGGGTCCACGCGCCGCATCCTGAGCCCCGATCGGACGACGCGTCGTCTCCTGAGCCCGGATCGGTCCACCCGTCGTCCTCGAATCCCCGATCCGCACACGTGTCGTCTCCGAGCCTCGATCGGTCCACGCGCCGTCTCCTAAGCCGCGATCCGTCCACGGGCCGTCTCCGAGCTGCTATCGGTAAACGCGCCGTCACCAAGCCCTGATCTGTACACGCGTCGTCTCCGAGCCCCGATCGTTTCACGCGCCGGCTCCGAGCCCGATCGGTCCACGCATCGTCTCCTAAGCCCCGATCGGTTAACGTGCCGTCTCCAAGCCCCGATCGGTCCACGGGCCGTCTCCTGAGCCCCGGTCGGTTCACGCGCCGTCTCCGAGCCACGATCGGTCCGTGCGCCGCTTCCAGAGCCCTATTGGTCCACGCGTCCTCTCCTGATCTCCTATTAGTCCACGCGCCGTCTCCTAAGCCCCGATCGGTCCACGTGCCGTCTCCCCGCGACGATCGATTCACGCGCCATCTCCTGAGCCCCGATCGGTCCACGCGTCGTTCCCTAAGCTCCGATCCATCCACGCGCAGTCTCCTGAGCCCCGATCGGTCCACGCATCGCCTCCTGAGCCCCGGACGGTCCAGGCGCCGTCTCCGAACCCCGAGCGGTCGACGCGCCGTCTCCGAGCCCCGATCGGTCCACGCGCCGTCGCCGAACCCCAATTGGTCCACGCGCAACCGCCTGAGCCCCAGTCGGTCCACGCACCGTTTCCTGAGCCCCGATCGGTCCACGCGCCGTCTCCTGAGCCCCGATCGATCTACGCGTCGTCTCCTAAGCCCCGATTGGTGGACGAGCCGTCTCCCATCCACGATCGGTCCACGCGCCGTCTCCTAAGCCCCCATCTGTCCACGACCCGTCTCCGGGCCCCGATCGATGCACGCGCCGTCTCCTAAGCCCCGATCGATCGACGCGCCGTCGCCGAACCCCAATTGGTCCACGCGCAACCGCCTGAGCCCCAGTCGGTCCACGCACTGTCTCCGAGCCCCGATCGGTCCACGCGCCGTCTTCGAGCCCCGGCCGGTCCACGCAACGTCTCCTAAGCCCCAATCGGTTAACGCGCCGTCTCCTGAGCCCCGATCGTTCTACGCGCCGTCTCCGAGCCCCGATCCGTCCACGCGCAGTCGCCGAGCCCCGATCGGTTCACGCGCGGTCTCCTGAGCCCCAGTCGGTACACGCGCTGTCTCCGAGCCCCGATCGGTCCACGCATCGTCTCCTAAGCCCCGCTCGGTTAACGCGTCGGTTCGGAGCCCCGATCGGTCTACGCGTCGTCTCCTGAGCCCCGATCGGTCCACGCGTCGTCTCCTGAGCCCCGATCGTTCGACGCGCCGTCTCCTAGCGTCGATCGGCCCACGCGCCGTCTCCTGAGCCCCGATCGGTCCACGCGCCGTCTCCAAGCGCCGATCCGTCCACGCGCCGTCTTCTGAGCCCCGATCGGTCCACGCATCGTCTCCTAAGCCCCGGACGGTCCACCCGCCGTTTCCGAGCCCCGATCGACCCACGCGCCGTTTCCGAGCCCCGATCGGTCCACGCATCGTCTGCTAAGCCCCGGACGGTCCACCCGCCGTTTCCGAGCCCGATCGCTCCACGCGCCGTCTCCTGAGCTCTGATCGGTCCACGCTTCGTCTCCTAAGCCCCGATCGCTCCACGCGCCGTCTCCTGAACCCCGCTCGGTCGATGCGTCGTCTTCTTAACCCCGATGCCTCCACGCGCCATCTCCGAGCCACGATCGGTCCACGCGCCGTCTCCTGAACCCCGCTCGGTCGATGCGTCATCTTCTTAACCTTGATGCCTCCACGCGCCGTCTCCGAGCCCCAGCCGGTCCACGCGCTGGCTCCGAGCACCGATTGGTCTACGCGTCGTCTCCGAGCCCCGAACGGTTCACGCTCCGTCTCCTGATCCCAATCGGTCTATGCGGCGCCTCCGGAGCCCCGATCGATCCACGCGAGTTTCCTGAGCCCCAGTCGGTCCGCGCGCCGTCTCCTGAGCCCCGATCGGTCCACGCGTCGTCTTCAAAGCCCCGATGCCTCCACGCGACGTCTCCGAGCCACGATCGGTCCGTGCGACGCTTCCACAACCCCGATCGGTCCACGCGTCACCTCCTGATCTCCGATCGGTCCACGCGCCGTCTCCTAAGCCCCGATCGGTCCACGCGCCGTCTCCGAGCGCCGATCGGTTGGCGCGCCGTCTCCTGAGCCCCGATCGTTCCACGCGCCGTCTCCTGAGCCCCAATCGGTCCACACGCTGTGTCGTGAGCCCCGATAGGTACACGCGTCGTATCCTACGCCCGATCGGTCCACGCGTCGTCTCCTGATCCCAATCGGTCCACGCGGCGCCTCCGGAGCCCCGATCAATCCACGCGAGTCTCCTGAGCCCCAGTCGGTCCGCGCGCCGTCTCCTGAGCCCCGATCGGTCCACGCGCCGTCTCCTAAGCCCCGTTCGGTCCAACCGTCTTCTCCTAAACCCCGGTCGGTCCACGCGCCGTCTCCGAGCCCCGATCGGCCCACGCATCGTCTCCTAAGCCCCGATCGGCTAACGCGCCGTCACCCGAGCCCCGATCGTTCCACACGCCGTCTCCGAGTCCCGATCGGTCCACGCGCCGTCTCCGAGCCCGGATCGTTCCACGCGTCGTCTCCTGATCCCCGATCCGTAAACGCGTCGTCTCCGGGCCACGATCGGTCCAGGCGCCGCTTCCTGAGCCACAATCGGTCCACGCGTTGTCTCCTAGGCCCCGATCGTTCCACGCGCCGTCTCCGAGCCCCGAGGGGTCCACGCGCCGTCTCCTGAGCCCCAATCGGTCCACGCACTGTCTCCTAAGCCCCAATCGGTCCACGCGCCGTTTCCTGAACCCCGATACGTCCACGCGCAGTCGCCGAGGCCCGATCGGTCCACGCGCTCTCTCCTGAGCCCCGATAGGTACACGCGTCGTCTCGTACGCGCCGATCGTTCCACGCCCCGTCTCCGAGCCCCGAGCGGTCCACGCGCCGTCTCCTGAGCCCCAATCGGTCCACGCGCTGTCTCCTAAGCCCCGATCGGTCCAAGCGCCGTCTCCGAGCCCCGATCGGTCCACGCGTCGTCTTCTAAGCCCAGATCGGTCCACGCGTCGTCTCCGAGCCACGATTGGTCCAGGCGCCGCTTCCTGAACCCCGATCGGTCCACGCGCCGTATCCTAAGCCCCGATCGGTCCACGCGCCGTCCCCTGAGCCCGATCTGTCCACGCGCGGCCTCCTGAGGCCCGATTGGTTCACGCGCCGTATCCGAGCCCCAATCGCTCCACGCGCCGTCTCCTGAGCCCCGATCGGTCCACGCGCGGCCTCCTGAGCCCCGATCGGTCCACGCGCCGTCGCCGAGCCGCGATCGGTGCACGCGCGGCCTCCTAAGCCCCGATCGGTCCACGCGCCGTCGCCGAACCCCAATTGGTCCACGCGCAAGCGCCTGAGCCCCAGTCGGTCCACGCGCTGTCTCCGAGCACCGATCGGTCCACGCACGGCCTCCTGAGCCCCGATCGGTCCACGCGCCGTCGCCGAGCCGCGATCGGTCCACGCGCGGTCTCCTGAGCCCCGGTCGGTTCACGCGCCGTCTCCTGAGCCCCGATCGGTCCACGCGTCGTTCCCTAAGCCCCGATCTATCCACGCGCAGTCTCCAGAGTCGCGATCGGTCCACGCATCCCCTACTGAGCCCCGGACGGTCCACGCGCCGGCACCGAACCCCGATCGGCCGACGCGCTTTCTCCGAGCGCCGATCGGTTAACGCGGCGTCTCCGAGCCCCGATCAGTCCACGCGCTGTCTCCTGAGCCCCAAACGGTCTAGGCGTCGTCTTCTAAGCTCCGAGCGGTCCACGCGCCTTCGCCGAACCCCAAATGGTCCACGCGCAATCGCCTGAGCCCCGATCGGTCCACGCGTGGTCTCCGAGCACCGATTGGTCCACGCGCCGTCGCCGAGGCATGATCGGTCCACGCGCGGCCTCCTGAGCCCCGATCGGTCCACGCGCCGTCGCCGAGCCGCGATCGTTCCACGCGCGGCCTCCTGAGCCCCGATCGGTCCACGCGTCGTCACCGAGCCGCGATCGGTCCACGCGCGACCTCCTGAGCCCGGTTGGTTCACGCGTCGTCTCCGAGCGCCGATCGGTCCACGCGCCGTCGCCGAGCCATGATCGGTCCACGCGGGGCTCCTGAGCCCCGGTCGGTTCACGCGCCGTCTTCGAGCCCCGATCGATCCACGCGTCGTCTTCTAAGCCCAGATGCCTCCTCGCGCCGTCTCCGAGCCCCGATCGGTCCACGCGTCGTCTCCGAGCCCCGATCGGCCCACGCGCCGTCGCCGGGCCGCGATCGGTCCACGCGCCGTCTCCGAGCCCCGAACGGTTCACGCACCGTCTCCTGATCCCAATCGGTCCACGCGGCGCCTCCGGAGCCCCAATCGATCCACGCGAGTCTCCTGAGCCCCAGTCGGTCCGCGCGCCGTCTCCTGAGCCCTGATCGGTCGACGCGTCGTCTCCTGAGCCCCGATCGCTCCACACGCCGTTTCTTGAGCCCCGATCGGTCCACGCGTCGTCTTCAAAGCCCCGATCCGTACACGCGTCGTCTCCGAGCGTCGATCCGTCCACGCGCCGTCGCCGAGCCCCGATCGGTCCACGCGCCGTCTCCGAGCCCCGATCGGTCCACGCATCGTCTCCTAAGCCCCAATCGGTTAACGCGCCGTCTCCGAGCCCCGATCGGTCCACGCGACGTCGCCGAACCTCAATTGGTCCACGCGAAACCGCCTGAGCCCCAGTCGGTCCACGCGCTGTCTCCGAGCCCCGATCGGTCCACGCGTGGTCTCCGAGACCAGATCGGTCCACGCGCCGTCGCCGAGCCACGATCGGTCCACGCGCGGCCTCCTGAGCCCCGATCGGTCCACGCGCCGTCGCCGAGCCGCGATCGGTCCACGCGCGGTCTCCTGAGCCCCGGTCGGTTCACGCGCCATCTCCTGAGCCCCGATCGGTCCACGCGTCGTTCCCTAAGCCCCGATCGATCCACGCGCAGTCTCCAGAGCCGCGATCGGTCCACGCATCCCCTCCTGAGCCCCGGACGGTCCACGCGCCGTCACCGAACCCCGATCGGTCGACGCGCTGTCTCCGAGCGCCGATCGGTTAACGCGCCGTCTCCGAGCCCCGATCAGCCCACGCGCTGTCTCCTGAGCCCCAATCGGTCTAGGCTCTAAGCTCCGATCGGTCCACGCGCCGTCTCCGAGCCCCGATCGGTCCACGCACCATCTTCTGCGCCACAATCGGTCCACGCGCCGGCTCCGGAGCCCCAATTGGTCCACGCGCAATCGCCTGAGCCCCAGTCGGTCCACGCGCTCTTCGAGCCCCGATCAGTCCACGCGTCGTCTCCGGGCCCCGATCGGTCTACGCGCCGTCGCCGAGCCATGATCGATCCACGCGCGGCCTCCCGAGCCCCGATCGGTCCACGCGCCGTCTCCTGAGCCCCGATCTGTCCACACCCCTTCTCCTGAGCCCCGATCTGTCGACGCGTCGTCTCCTAAGCCCCGACTGGTGCACGCGCCGTCTCCTGAGCCCAAATTGTCCACACGCTGTCTCGTGAGCCCCGATAGGTACACGCGACGTCTCCTACGCCCCGATCGGTCCACGCGTCGTCTCCTAAGCCCTGCTCGGTTAACGCGTCGTTTCCGAGCCCCGATCGGTCGACGCGTCGTCTCCTGAGCCCCTATTAGTCCACGCGCCGTCTCCTAAGCCCTGATCCGTCCACGGGCCGTGTCCGAGCTCCGATCGGTTCACGCGCCGTCTCCAAACCTCGATCCGTACACGCGTCGTCTCCGAGCCCTGATCGGTCCACGCGCCATCGCCGAGCCCCGATCGGTCCACGCGCCATCGCCGAGCCCCGATCGGTCCACGCGCCCTCTCCGAGCGCCGATCATTTCACGCGCCGTCTCCTGAGCCCCGATCGGTCCACACCCCTTCTCCTGAACCCCGATCGATTCACGTGCCGTCTCCTAAGCCCCGATCGGTTCACCCGTCGTCTCTTAAGTCCCAATCGGTCCACGCGCCTTCTCCTAAGCCCCGATCGGTCCACGCGCCGTCTCCGAGCGCCGATCGGTTCACGCCCCGTCACCTGAGCCCCGATCTTTCGAAGCGCCGTCTCCGAGCCCCGATCGGTCTAGGTGCCGTCTCCTGAGCCCGGATCGTTCCACGCGTCGTCTCCGAATCCCCGATCCGTACACGCGTCGTTTCCGAGCCTCGATAGGTCCACGCGCCGTCGCCGAACCCCAATTGGTCCACGCGAAACCGCCTGAGCCCCAGTCGGTCCACGCGCTGTCTCCGAGCCCCGATCGGTCCACGCGTCGTCTCCGAGCCCCGATCGGTCCACGCGCCGTCGCCGAATCATTATCTGTCACGCGCGGCCTCCTGAGACCCGATCGGTCCACGCGCCGTCTTCGAGCCCCGATCGGTCCACGCATGGTCTCCTAAGCCCCAATCGGTTAACGCGCCGTCCCCGAGCCCCGATCGGTCCACGCGCCGTTTCCTGAGCCCCGATACGTCCACGCTCAGTCGCCGAGCCCTGATCGGTCCACGCGCTGTCTCCTGAGCCCCGATAGGTACACGCGTCGTCGCCTACACCCCAATCGGTCCACGCGTCGTCGCCTACACCCCAATCGGTCCACGGGGCGTCTCCTAAGCCCCGATCGGTCCACGCGCCGTCTCCCAGCCCCGATCGGTCCACGCACTGTCTCCTGATCCCCATGGGTCCACGCGGCGCCTCCGGGGCCCCAGACGGTCCACGCGCTGTCTCCGAGCCCCGATCTGTCCACGCGTCGTCTCCGAGCCCCGATCGGTCCACGCGCCGTCGCCGAGTCATGATCTGTCCACGCGCGGCCTCCTGAGACCCGATCGGTCCACGCGCCGTCTTCGAGCCCCGATCGGTCCACGCATAGTCTCCTAAGCCCCAATCGGTTAACGCGCCGTCTCCGAGACCCGATCGGTCCACACGCCGTTTCCTGAGCCCCGATACGTCCACGCGCAGTCGCCGAGCCCTGATCGGTCCACGCGCTATCTCCGAGCCCCGATCGATCCACGCGTCGTCTCCTGAGCCCCGACCGCTCCACGCGCCGTCTCCTGAGCCCGGATCGGTCCACGCGTCGTCTTCGAGCTCCGATCGGTCCACGCGCCGTCTCCATGCCTCGATCCGTACACGCGTCGTCTCCGAGCCCCGATCGGTCCACGCGTCGTCTCCGAGCCCCGATCGGTCCACGCGCCGTCTCCTGAGCCCCGATCTGTCCACACCCCTTCTCCTGAGCCCCGATCTGTCGACGCGTCGTCTCCTAAGCCCCGACCGGTGCACGCGCCGTCTCCTAAGCCCTGCTCGGTTAACGCGTCGTTTCCGAGCCCCGATCGGTCCACGCGTCGTCTCCTAAGCCCTGATCCGTCCACGGGCCGTGTCCGAGCTCCGATCGGTTCACGCGCCGTCTCCAAACCTCGATCCGTACACGCGTCGTCTCCGAGCCCTGATCGGCCCACGCGCCATCTCCTAAGCCCCGATCGGTCCAAGCGCCTTCTCCTAAGCCCCGATCGGTCCACGCGCCGTCTCCGAGCGCCGATCGGTTCACGCCCCGTCACCTGAGCCCCGATCATTCGAAGCACCGTCTCCGAGCCCCGATCGGTCCACGCGCCGTCTCCTGAGCCCGGATCGTTCCACGCGTCGTCCCCGAATCCCCGATCCGTACACGCGTCGTCTCCGAGTCCTGATCGGTCCACGCGCCATCGCCGAGCCCCGATCGGTCCACGCGCCGTCTCCGAGCGCCGATCGGTTCACGCCCCGTCACCTGACCCCGGATCGTTCCACGCGTCGTCCCCGAATCCCCGATCCGTACACGCGCCGTCTCCGAGCCCCGATCGGTCCACGCACTGTCTCCTGATCCCTATGGGTCAACGCGGCGCCTCCGGAGCCCCGATCGATCCACGCGAGGCTCCTGAGCCCGATCGGACCACGCATCGTCTCCTAAGCCCCAATCGGTTAACGCGCCGTTGCCTGAGCCCCGATCGGTCCACGCATCGTCTTCTAACCCCAGACGCCTCCTCGCACCGTCTCCGAGGGCCGATCGGTTCACGCGCCGTCTCCTGAGCCCCGATCGTTCCACGCATCGTCTCCGAACCCCGATGGGTCCACGCGTCGGCTCCTAAGCCCCGATCAGTCCACGCGCCGTCTCCGAGCCCCGATCGGTCCACGCGTCGTCTCCTAAGACCCGATCGGTCCACGTATCGTCTCCTAAGCCCCGATCGGTCCACACGCCGTCTCCCAGCCCCGATGGGTCCACGCGTCGCCTCCTGAGCCCCGGTCGGTCCACGCGCCGTCTCCTGAGCCCCGATCGGTCCACGCGTCGTCTTCTAAGCCCCGATCGGTCCACGCGTCGTCTCCTAAGCCCCGATCGGTCCACTCGTCGTCTCCGAGCCCTGATCGGTCCACGCGCCATCGCCGAGCCCCGATCGGTCCACACCCCTTCTCCTGAGCCCCGATCTGTCGACGCGTCGTCTCCTAAGCCCCGACCGGTGCACGCGCCGTCTCCTGTGCCCCGATCGATTCACGTGCCGTCTCCTAAGCCCCGATCGGTCCACCCGTCGTCTCTTAAGCCCCAATCGGTCCACGCGCCATCTCCGAGCGCCGATCATTTCACGCGCTGTCTCCTGAGCCCCGGTCGGTCCACGCGCCGTCACCTGAGCCCTGATCGGTCGACGCGTCGTCTCCTGAGCCCCGATCGCTGCACACGCCGTTTCTTGAGCCACGATCGGTCCACGCGTCGTCTTCAAAGCCCCGATCCGTACACGCGTCGTCTCCGAGCCTCGATCTGTCCACACGCCGTCGCCGAGCCCCGATCGGTCCAAGCGCCGTCTCCGAGCCCCGATCGGTCCACGCGCCGTTTCCGAGCCCCGATCGGTCCACGCATCGTCTGCTAAGCCCCGGACGGTCCACCCGCCGTTTCCGAGGCCGATCGCTCTACGCGCCGTCTCCTGAGCTCTGATCGGTCCACGCATCGTCTCCTGATCTCCGATCGGTTCACGCGCCGTCTCCTAAGCCCCGATCGGTCCACGCGCTGTCTCCGAGCGCCGATCGGTTCACGCGCCGTCTCCTGAGCCCCGATCATTCCACGCGCCGTCTCCGAGCCCGGATCGGTCCACGCGTCGTCTCCTGAGCCCCGATCGGTCCACGCGCCGTCTCCAAGCCCCGATCGGTCCATGCATCGTTTCCTAAGCCCCGATCGGTTAACGCGTCGTCTCCGAGTGCCGATCGGTCCACGCGCCGTCGCCGAACCCCAAATGATCCACGCGCAACCGCCTGAGCCCCGATCGGTCCACGCGTCGATCGGGGCTCGGAGACGGCGCGTGGAACGATCGGGGCTCAGTAGACGACGCGTGGATCAATTGGGGATCGGCGACGGCGCGTGGGCCGATCGGGGCTCAGGAGACGACGCGTGGAACGATCGTGGCTTAGGAGATGGCGCGTGGAACGATCGGGGCTCAGGAGACGGCGCGTGAACCAATCGGCGCTCGGAGACGGCGCGTAGATCGATCGTGGGTTAGGAGAAGGCGCGTGGAACGATCGGGGCTCAGGAGACGGCGCGTGAACCAATCGGCGATCGGAGACGGCGCGTCGACCGGTCGGGGTTCGCAGACGGCGCGTGGACCAATTGGGGTTCGGCGATGGCGCGTGGACCGATCGGCGCTCGGAGACGGCGCGTCGACCGATCGGATTCCGCAAACGGCGTGTGGACCCTCTGGGGCTTAGGAGACGCTGCGTGGACCGATCGGGGCTCAGGAGACTGCGCGTGGATGGATCGGGGCTTAGGGAATGATGCGTGGACGGATCGGGGCTCGGAGACGGCGCGTTAAGCGATCGGGGGTTAGAAGACGACGCGAGGACCGATGGGGGCTTAGGAGACGACGTGTGGACCGATCGGGGCTCAGGAGAAGGGGTGTGGACCGATCGGGTCTCAGGAGACGGCGCGTGAACCGATCGGGGCTGGGAGACAGCGCGTGGACCGACTGGAGCTCAGGCGGTTGCGCGTGGACCAATTGGGGTTCGGCGACGGCCCGTGGATTGATCGGGGCTCGGAGACGGCGCGTTAACCGATCGGGGCTTAGGAGACGATGCGTGGACCGATCGGGCTCGGAAATGGCGCGTGAACCGACCGGGGCTCAGGAAGCTGGGCGTGGACCGATCCAGGCTCGGCGACGGCGCGTGGACCGATCGGGGCTCGGAGACGACGCGTGTACGGATCGGGGCTCAGGAGGCCCCGCGTGGACCGATCGCGGCTCGGCGCCAGCGCGTGGACGGATCGGGACTCAGGAGACGGCGCGTGAACCGATCGGCGCTCGGAGACGCCGCGTGGACAGATTGGGGGTTACGAAACGGCGCGTGGACCGATCGGGACTCGGAGACGGCGCGTGGACCGTTCGGGGCTTAGGAGACGACGCGTGGATCGATCGGCGCTCGGAGACGCCGCGTGGACAGATTGGGGCTTACGAAACGGCGCGTGGACCGATCGGGACACGGAGACGGCGCGTGGACCGTTCGGGGCTTAGGAGACGACGCGTGGCACGTCCGGGGCTTAGGAGACGATGCGTGGACCGATCGGGGCTCAGGAGACGGCGCGTGGAGCGATCGGGGCTCGAAAACGGCGCGTAGACCGATCGGGGTTCGGCGACGGCGCGTGGACCGTCCGGGGGGTAGGAGACGATGCGTGGACCGATCGGGGCTTGGAGACGGCGCGTGGACCGATCGGAGCTCGGAGACGGCCCGTGGACCTATCGCGGCTCGGAGACGGCGCGTGGACCTATCGCGGCTCGGTGACAGCGCGTGGACCGATCGGGGCTTAGGAGAAGACGCGTGGACCGATCGGGGCTCAGAAGACGTCGCGGGGACCGGTCGGGGCTTAGGAGACTCGCGTGTATCTATCGGGGTGCTGGAGGCGGCGCGTGGACCGGTCGCGGATCAGGAGACGGTGCGTGGACCGATCGGGGCTTAGGAGATGACGCGTGGACCGACCGGGGCTTAGCAGACGACGCGTGAACCGATCGGGGCTCAGGAGACAGTGCATGGGCCGATTGGGGATCAGGACACGGCGCGTGGTTGGATGGGGGCTTAGGGAACGACGCGTGGACCGATCGGGGCTCGGGAGATGGCGCGTGGACCGATAGGAGCTTAGGAGAAGACCCGTGAACCGATCGGGGCTCAGGAGACGGCGCGTGGAACGGTCGGGGCTTAGGAGACTCGCGTGGATCTATCGGGGTGCCGGAGGCGGCGCGTGGACCGATCGCGGATCAGGAGACGGTGCGTGGACCGATCGGGGCTTAGGAGATGACGCGTGGACCGATCGGGGCTCAGGAGACGGCGCGTGGACTGATAACGGCTTAGGAGACGACCCCTGAACCGATCGGGGCTCAGGAGACGGCGCGTGGACCGGTCGGGGCTTAGGAGATTCGCGTGGATCTATCGAGGCTCGGAGACGGTGCGTGGACGTATCGGGGATCAGGAGACGGCGCGTGGACCGATCGGGGCTCGGAAACGACGCGTTAAGCGATCGGGGGTTAGAAGACGACGCGTGGACCGATGGGGGCTTAGGAGACGACGTGTGGACCGATGGGGGCTGGGAGACAGCGCGTGGACCGACTGGGGCTCAGGAGAAGGCGCGTGGACCGATTGGGGCTTAGGAGACAACGCGTTGACCGATCGGGGCTTCGGAGACGGTACGTGGACCGATCGGGGCTCGGAGACGACGCGAGGACCGATCGGGGATCAGGAGACGGCGCGTGAACCGACCGGAGCTCAGGAGATTCGCGTGGATCGATCGGGGCTCCAGAGGCGGCGCGTGGACCGATTGGGGAGCAGGAGATGGGGCGTGGACCGATCGAGGCTCAGGAGACGGCGCGTGGACCGATCGGGGCTTAGGAGACGAGGCGTGAACCGATCGACGCTCGAAGACGGCGCGTGGACCGGTCGGGGCTCAGGGGACGACGCGTAGACCGATCGGGGCTCGGAGACGGCGCGTGGATCGATAGGGGCTGAGTAGACGGCGCGTCGACCCGTCGGGGCTTAGGAGACGGCGCGTGGACCGATCGGGGCTTAGGAAGCGGCGCCTGGACCGATCGTGACTCGGAGACAGCGCGTGGAGGCATCGGGGCTTAGAAGACGATGCGTGAGCCGATCGGGGCTTAGGAGATGACGCGTGGACGTATCGGAGCTCAGGAGACGACGCGCGGACCGATCGGGGCTCGGAGACGGCGCGTGGACTGATCGTCGCTCGGAGCCGGCGCGAGGAGGCATCTTGGCTTAGACGACGATGCGTGGACCGATCGCGGCTCGGAGACGGCGCGTGGACCTATCGCGGCTCGGTGACAGCGCGTGGACCGATCGGGGCTTAGGAGAAGACGCGTGGACCGATCGGGGCTCAGAAGACGTCGCGGGGACCGGTCGGGGCTTAGGAGACTCGCGTGTATCTATCGGGGTGCTGGAGGCGGCGCGTGGACCGGTCGCGGATCAGGAGACGGTGCGTGGACCGATCGGGGCTTAGGAGATGACGCGTGGACCGACCGGGGCTTAGCAGACGACGCGTGAACCGATCGGGGCTCAGGAGACAGTGCATGGGCCGATTGGGGATCAGGACACGGCGCGTGGTTGGATGGGGGCTTAGGGAACGACGCGTGGACCGATCGGGGCTCGGGAGATGGCGCGTGGACCGATAGGAGCTTAGGAGAAGACCCGTGAACCGATCGGGGCTCAGGAGACGGCGCGTGGAACGGTCGGGGCTTAGGAGACTCGCGTGGATCTATCGGGGTGCCGGAGGCGGCGCGTGGACCGATCGCGGATCAGGAGACGGTGCGTGGACCGATCGGGGCTTAGGAGATGACGCGTGGACCGATCGGGGCTCAGGAGACGGCGCGTGGACTGATAACGGCTTAGGAGACGACCCCTGAACCGATCGGGGCTCAGGAGACGGCGCGTGGACCGGTCGGGGCTTAGGAGACTCGCGTGGATCTATCGAGGCTCGGAGACGGTGCGTGGACGTATCGGGGATCAGGAGACGGCGCGTGGACCGACCGGGGCTCAGGAGACGGCGCGTGAACCGATCGGCGCTCGGAGACGGCGCGTGGACCGATCGGATCTTAGGAGACGACGCGTGGACCATCCGGGGCTCGGAGATGGCGCGTGGAGGCATCGGGGCTAAGAAGCCGATGCGTGGACCGATTGGGGCTTCGGAGACGACGCGTGGACCGATCGGGGCTCGGAGACGACGTGTGGAACGATCGGGGCGCAGGAGCCGGGGCCAGGACCGATCGTGGCTCGGAGACGGCGCGAGGAGGCATCTGGGCTTAGAAGACGACGCGTGGACCGATCGGTGCTCGGAGATGACGCGTGGACCGATCGGGGCTCGAAGACGGCGCGTGGACCAATCGGGGCTTAGCGGACGAGGCGTAGACCGATCGGGGCTCGGAGACGGCGCGTGGACCCATCAGGGCTCGGAGACGGCACGTGGACCGATCGGGGCTCGGGGGACGACGCGTAGACCGATCGGGGCTTAGGAAGCGGCGCCTGGACCGATCGTGGCTCGGAGACGGCGCGTGGAGGCATCGGGGCTTAGAAGACGATGCGTGAACCGATCGGGGCTTAGGAGACGACGTGTGGACCGATCGGGGCTTACGAGACGATGCGTGGACCGATCGGGGCTCACGACACGGCGCGTGTAGCGATCGGGGCTCAGGAGACGACGCGTGTATCGATCGGAGCTCACGAGACGACGCGTCGACCGATCGGGGCTCAGGAAGCGGCGCGTGGAACCATCGGGGCTCGGAGACAATGCGTGAACCGATCGTGCTCGGAGACGGCGGATGAACCGATCGGGGCTGAGGAGACGGCGCGTGGACCGATCGGGGCTGAGGAGACGGCGCGTCGACCGATCGGGGCTTAGGAGCCGACGCGTGGATCGATCGGGCCCCAGGAAACGGGGCCTGCGCCGATCGGGGCTTAGGATACGACGCGTGGACCGATCGGGGCTCGGAGACGGTGCTTGGACGTATCGGGGATCAGTAGACGGCGCGTGGACCGACCGGGGCTCGGAGACGACGTGTGAAACGATCGGGGCGCAGGAGACGGTGCGTGGACCGATCGTGGCTCGGAGACGGCGCGTGTACCGATCGGGGCTTAGGGAACGACGCGTGGACGGATCGGGGCTCAGGAGACGGCGCGTGGACCGTTCGGGGCTTAGGAGACTCGCGTGTATCTATCGGGGTGCCGGAGGCGGCGCGTGGACCGATCGCGGATCAGGAGACGGTGCGTGGACCGATCGTGGCTCGGAGACGGCGCGAGGAGGCATCTGGGCTTAGAAGATGACGCGTGGACCGATTGGGGCTCAGGAACCGGCGCCAGGGCCGATCGTGGCTCGGAGACGGCGCGAGGAGGAATCTGTGCTTAGAAGACGACGCGTGGACCTAACGGTGCTCGGAGAGGACGCTTGGACCGAACGGGGCTTAGGGAACGACGCGTAGACCGATCGGGGCTCAGGGGACGACGCGTAGACCGATCGGGGCTCGGAGACGGCGCGTAGACCGATCGGGGCTCGGAGACGGCGCGTGGATTGATAGGGGCTGAGTAGACGGCGCGTCGACCGGTCGGGGCTTAGGAGACAACGCGTGGACGGATCGCGGCTTAGGAGACGGCGCGTGAACCGATCGGGGCTGAGGAGACGGCGCGTGGACAGATCGGGGCTGAGGAGACGGCGCGTGGACCGATCGTGGCTTAGGAGCCGACGCGTGGACCGATCGGGCCCCAGGAAACGGGGCCTGCGCCCATCAGGGCTTAGGATACGACGCGTGGACCGATCGGGGCTCAGGAACCGGCGCCAGGGCCGATCGTGGCTCGGAGACGGCGCGAGGAGGAATCTGTGCTTAGAAGACGACGCGTGGACCTAACGGTGCTCGGAGAGGACGCTTGGACCGAACGGGGCTTAGGGAACGACGCGTAGACCGATCGGGGCTCAGGGGACGACGCGTAGACCGATCGGGGCTCGGAGACGGCGCGTAGACCGATCGGGGCTCGGAGACGGCGCGTGGATTGATAGGGGCTGAGTAGACGGCGCGTCGACCGGTCGGGGCTTAGGAGACAACGCGTGGACGGATCGGGGCTCAGGAGACGGCGCGTGGACCGGTCGGGGCTTAGGAGACTCGCGTGTATCTATCGGGTGCCGGAGGCGGCGCGTGGACCGATCGCGGATCAGGAGACGGTGCGTGGACCGATCGGGGCTTAGGAGATGACGCGTGGACCGACCGGGGCTTAGCAGACGACGCGTGGACCAATCGGGGCTCAGGAGATGGCGCGTGGACCGATAGGGGCTTAGGAGAAGACCCGTGAACCGATCGGGGCTCAAGAGACGGCGCGTGGACCGGTCGGGGCTTAGGAGACTCGCGTGGATCTATCGGGTTGCCGGAGGCGGCGCGTGGACCGATCGCGGATCAGGAGACGGTGCGTGGACCGATCGGGGCTTAGGAGATGATGCGTGGACCGATCGGGGCTTACCAGACGACGCGTGGACCGATCGGGGCTCAGGAGACGGCGCGTGGACTGACAGGCGCTTAGGAGACGACCCGTGAACCGATCGGGGCTCAGGAGACGGCGCGTGGACCGGTCGGGGCTTAGGAGACTCGCGTGGATCTATCGAGGCTCGGAGACGGTGCGTGGACGTATCGGGGATCAGGAGACGGCGCGTGGACCGACCGGGGCTCAGGAGACGGCGCGTGAACCGATCGGCGCTCGGAGACGGCGCGTGGACCGATCGGAGCTTAGGAGACGACGCGTGGACCATCCGGGGCTCGGAGATGGCGCGTGGAGGCATCGAGGCTAAGAAGACGATGCGTGGACCGATCGGGGCTTCGGAGACGACGCGTGGACCGATCGGGGCTTAGGAGACGACGCGTGGACCGATCGCGGCTTAGGAGACGGCGCGTGGACCGATCGGGGCTTAGGAGACGGCGCGTGGAGAGATCGGGGCTCAGGAGACGACGCGTGTATCGATCGGGGCTCAGGAGACGACGCGTCGATCGATTGGGTCTCAGGAGGCGGCGCGTGGACCCATTGGGGCTCGGAGATGGTGAGTGGACGTATCGGGGCTTAGGGAACGACGCGAGGACCGATCGGGGCTCAGGAGACGGCGCCTGGACCGATCGTGGCTCGGAGACGATGCGTGGACCTATCGCGGCTCGGAGACGGCGCGTGGACCTATCGCGGCTCGGTGACGGCGCGTGGACCGATCGGGGCTTAGGAGAAGATGCGTGGACCGATCGGGGCTCAGAAGACGTCGCGGGGACCGGTCGGGGATCAGGAGACAGTGCGTGGAGCGATCGGGGCTCGGAGACGGCGCGTGGACCCATCAGGGCTCGGAGACGGCACGTGGACCGATCGGGGCTCAGGGGACGACGCGTAGACGGATCGGGGCTTAGGAAGCGGCGCCTGGACCGATCGTGGCTCGGAGACGGCGCGTGGATGCATCGGGGCTTAGAAGACGATGCGTGAACCGATCGGGGCTTAGGAGACGACGCGTGGACCGATCGGGGCTCACGACACGGCGCGTGTAGCGATCGGGGCTCAGGAGACGACGCGTGTATCGATCGGAGCTCAGGAGACGACGCGTCGACCGATCAAGGCTCAGGAAGCGGCGCGTGGAACCATCGGGGCTCGGAGACAATGCGTGAACCGATCGTGCTCGGAGACGGCGGATGAACCGATCGGGGCTGAGGAGACGGCGCGTGGACCGATCGGGGCTTAGGAGACGACGCGTGGACCGATCGCGGCTGAGGAGACGACGCGTAGACCGATCGGGGCTCAGGAGACAGCGCGTGGACCGATTGGGGATCAGGACCCGGCGCGTGGATGGATGGAGGCGTAGGGAACGACGCGTGGACCGATCGGGGCTCAGAAGACGGCGCGTGGACCGATAGGGGCTTAGGAGACGACCCGTGGACCGATCGGGGCTCAGGAGACGGCGCGTGGACCGATCGGGGCTTAGGAGACGGCGCGTGGACCGATCGGGGCTTAGGAGACGACGCGTGGACCGGTCGGGGCTCAGGAGGCGTCGCGTGGACCCATCGGGGCTCGGAGACGGCGCGTGGACCGATCGGGGCTTAGGAGACGACGCGTGGACCGATCGGGGCTTAGGAGACGACGCGTCGACCGATCGTGGCTCGGAGACGGCGCGAGGAGGCATCTGGGCTTAGAAGACGACGCGTGGACCGATTGGCTCTCAGGAAACGGGGTGTGAACCGATCGGGTCTCAGGAAACAGCACGTGGACCGATCGGTGCTCGGAGACGACGCGTGGACCGATCGGGGCTCAGGAGACGGCGTGTGGAGCGATCGGGGCTCGGAGACGGCACGTGGACCGATCGGGGCATAGGAGACGACGCGTTGACCGATCGGGGCTCAGGAGGCGGCGCTTGGACCGATCTGGGATCAGGTGATGGTGCGTGGACCGATCGGGGCGGGGTGACGGCGCGTGGACGGATCTGGGCTTAGGGAACGGCGGGTGGACCGGTCGGGGCTTAGGAGACGGCGCGTGGACCGATCGGGGCTCATGAAGCGGCGCCTGGCCCGATCGTGACTCGGAGGCGGCACGAGGAGGCATCTGGGCTTAGAAGGCGACGCGTGGACCGCTCGGTGCTCGGAGACGGTGCGTGGACGTATCGGGGATCAGGAGACGGTACGTGGGCCGATCGGCGCTCAGGAGACGGCGCGTGGAGCGATCGGGGCTCAGGAGACGGCGCGGGCATGGTTCTGGGCTTAGGGAACGGCGGGTGGACCGGACGGGGCTTAGGAGACGGCGCGTGGACCGATCGGGGCTTAGGAGACGATACGTACACCGATCGGGGCTCAGGAAGCGGCGCCTGGACCGATCATGGCTCGGAGACGGCGCGTGGAGGCATCGGGCCTCAGGAGACGGCGCATGGACCGATCGGCGCTCAGGAGACGGCGCCTGGGCCGATCGCGGCTCAGGAGGCGGCGCGCGGACACATCGGGGCTCGGAGACGACGCGTGGAACGATCGGGTCTTAGGAGACGGCGCGTGGACCGATCGGGGCTCAGGAGACGTTGCATGGACCGGTCGGGGCTTAGGAGACTCGCGTGGACCGATCGGGGCTTAGGAGACTCGCGTGGACCGTTCGGGGCTCACGAGGCGGCGCGTGGACCGATCGGGGCTCCGGAAACGGCGCACGGACCCATCGGGGCTCGCAGACGGCGCGTGGAGGCATCGGGCCTCGAAGACGACGCGTGGACCGAACGGTGCTCAGAAAACGGCGCGTTGACCGATCGGGGCTCAGGAAACGGCGCATGGAGCGATCGGGGTCAGGAGACGACGCCTGGGTCGATCGGGGCTCAGGAGACGACGCGTCGACCGATCGGGGCTCAGGAGACGACGCGTGGATCGATCGGGGCTCAGGAGACGACGCGTCGACCGATCGGGGCTCAGGAGACGGCGCGCGGACCGACCGGGGCTCAGAAGCCTCGCGTGGATCGATCGGGGCTCCGGAGACGCCGCGTGGACCGATGGGGATCAGGACACGGTGCGTGGACCAATCGGGGCTCGGAGACGGCACGTGGACCGATCGGGGCCTAGGAGACGACGCGTGGACCGATCGGGGCGTAGGAAACGACGCGCGTACCTATCGGGGCTCAGGAGACAGCGAGTGGACCGATTGGGGCTGAGGAGAAGGCGCAGGGTCCGATGGGGTCTCGGAGACGGCGTGTGGAACGATCGGGGCTCAGGAGACGGCGAGTTAACCGATTGGGGCTTAGGAGACGATGAGTGGATGGATCGGGGCTTAGGGAACGACGCGTGGACCGATCGGGGTTCAGGAGACGGCGCGTGAACCGACTGGGGCTCAAACGGTTGCGCGTGGACCAATTGGGGTTCGGCGACGGCGCGTGGACCGATCGGGGCTCGGAGACGGCGAGTTAACCGATCGGGGCTTAGGAGACGATGCGAGGAGGCATCTGGGTTTACAAGACGACGCGTGGATCGATCGGGGCTCGGAGACGGCGCGTGAACCGACCGGGGCTCAGGAGACGGCGCGTGGACCGATCGGGGCTCGGAGACGGCACGTTAACCGATCGGGGCTTAGGAGTCGATGCTTGGACCGATCGGGCTCGGAGCCGGCGCGTGAACCGACCGGGGCTTAGGAGACGACGCGTGGACCGATCCCGGCGCGGAGACGGCGCGTTAACCGATCAGGGCATAGGAGACGATGCGTGGACCGATCGGGCTCAGGAGACGGCGCGTGGTGCGATCGGGGCTTAGGAGACGAAGCGTGGACCGATCAGAGCTCAGGAGACCGCGCGTGGAGCGATCGGGGCTCGGAAACGGCGGGTGGACCGTCCGGGGCTTAGCAGACGATGCGCGGACCGATCGGGGCTCGGAAACGGCGGGGGAACGTCCGGGGCTTAGGAGACGATGCGTGGACCGATCGGGGCTCAGAAGACGGCGCGTGGACGGATCGGCGCTCGGAGACGGCGCGTGGAACGATCGGGGCTCAGGAGACGACGCGTCGACGGATCAGGGCTGAGGAGACGACGCGTGGACCGATCGGGGCTTAGGAGAAAACGCGTGGACCGATCGGGGCTCAGGAAGCGGCGCCTGCACCGATCGTGGTTGGGAGACGGCGCAAGTAGGCATCTGGGCTTAGAAGACGACGCGTGGACCGATCGGGGCTCAGATGACGGCGCGCGAACCGACCGGGGCTCAGGAGACTCGCGTGGATCGATCGGGGTTCCGGAGACGCCTCGTGGAACGATCGGGGCTCGGAGTCGGCGCGTTAACCGATCGGGGCTTAGGAGACGATGCGTGGACCGATCGGGGCGCGGAGACGGCGGGTGGGCCGACCGCGGTTTAGGGGAAGGCGCTTGGACCGAACGGGGCTTACGAGACGGCGCGTGGACCGATCGGGGCTCGGAGACGGCGCGTGGAACGATCGGGACTCAGGAGACGGCGCGTCAACCGATCGGCGCTCGGAGACGGCGCATGGACCGAACGGGGCTTAGGAGACGGCGCGTGGACCGATCGGAGATCAAGAGATGACGCGTGGACCGATCGGGGTTCTGGAAGCGGCGCACGGACCGATCGTGGCTCGGAGACGGCGCGTGGAGGCATCGGGGCTTTGAAGACGATGCGTGGACCGATCGGGGCTCAGGAAACGGTGTGTGGCGCGATCGGGGCTCAGGAGACGACGCGTGGATCGATTAGGGCTCCGGAGGCGCCGAGCGGACCGATTGGGATCAAGAGACGGTGCGTGAACCGTTCGGGGCTCGGAGACGGCGCGTGGAGTGATCGGGGCTTAGGAGACGACACGTGGACCGATCGGGGCATAGGAGACGACGCATGTACCTATCGGGGCTCACGAGACAGCGTGAGGACCGATTGGGGCTCAGGAGACGGCGCGTGGAACGCTCCAGGCGCCGTTTTCTGAGCAGAATTCGGTCCACGCGTCGTCTTCAAAGCCCCGATGCCTCCACGCGCCGTCTCCTGTGCTCCGATCGTTCCACGCACCATCTCCGAGCCCCGATCGGTCCACGCGCCGTCTCCTAAGCCCCGCTTGATCCACGCGCCGTCTCCGAGCTCCAATCGGTCCACGCGCCGTTTCCTGAGACCTGATCGGTCCATGCGTCGTCTCCTAAGCCCCGATCGGTCCACGCGTCGGCTCCTAAGCCCCGATCGGTCCACGCGTCGTCTCCTAAGCCCCGATCCGTCGACGCGTCGTCTCCTGAGCCCCGATCGATCCACGCGACTTCTCCTGAGTCCCGACCGCTCCACGCGTCGTCTCCGAGCTCCGATCGGTCCACGCGCCGTTTCCGAGCCCCGATCGGTCCATGCGTCGTCTTCTAAGCCCCGATGCCTCCACGCGCCGTCTCCGAGC
This sequence comes from Netelia fuscicornis, assembly GCA_946811545.1. Classification (NCBI taxonomy): domain Eukaryota; kingdom Metazoa; phylum Arthropoda; class Insecta; order Hymenoptera; family Ichneumonidae; genus Netelia; species Netelia fuscicornis. The sequence goes on from OX328012.1 coordinate 32,484,103, forward strand.
CCCGATCCATCCACGCGCAGTCGCCGAGCCCCGATCGGTCCACGCGCCGTTTCCTGAGCCCCGATCGGTCCACGCGTTGTCTCCTAAGCCCCGATCGGTCCACGCGTCGGCTCCTAAGCCCCGATCGGTCCACGCGTCGTCTCCTAAGCCCCGATCCGTCGACGCGTCGTCTCCTGAGCCCCGATCGATCCACGCGACTTCTCCTGAGTCCCGACCGCTCCACGCGTCGTCTCCGAGCTCCGATCAGTCCACGCGCCGTTTCCGAGCCCCGATCGGTCCATGCGTCGTCTTCTAAGCCCCGATGCCTCCACGCGCCGTCTCCGAGCCCCGATCCATCCACGCGCAGTCGCCGAGCCCCGATCGGTCCACGCGCGGTCTACTGAGCTCCGGTCGGTCCACACGCCGCGGCGAACCCCAATTGGTCCACGCGCAACCTCTCGAGCCCCAGTCTGTAAACGCGCTGTCTCCGAGCCCCGATCGGTCCACGTATGTTCTCCTAAGCCCCGCTCGATTAACGCGTCGTTTCCGAGCCCCGATCGGTCCAGGCGCCGCTTCCTGAGCCCCGATCGGTCCACACGCCGTCTCGAAAGCCCCAATCGGTCTACGCGCCGTCTCAGAGCGCCGATCATTTCACGCGCCGTCTCCTGAGCCCCGATCATTCCACGCCCCGTCTCCGAGCCCCGATCGGTCCACGCGCCGTCTCCTAAGCCCCTATCGGTCCACGCGCCGTCTCCGAGCGCCGATCATTTCACGCGCCGTCTCCTGAGCCCCGATCGGTCCACGCGTCGTCTCCGAGCTCCGATCGTTCCACACGCCGTTTCCTGAGCCCCGATCGGTCCATGCGTCGTCTTCTTAGCCCCGATGCCTCCACGCGCCGTCTCCGAGCCACGATCGGTCCAGGCGCCGCTTCCTGAGCCCCGATCGGTCCACACGCCGTCTCGAAAGCCCCAATCGGTCTACGCGCCGTCTCAGAGCGCCGATCATTTCACGCGCCGTCTCCTGAGCCCCGATCATTCCACGCCCCGTCTCCGAGCCCCGATCGGTCCACGCGCCGTCTCCTAAGCCCCTATCGGTCCACGCGCCGTCTCCGAGCGCCGATCGGTTCACGCGCCGTCTCCTGAGCCCCGATCGTTCCACGCGCCGTCGCCGAGCCGCGACCGGTCCACGCGCCGTCTCCTGAGCCCCGATCGGTCCACGTATCGTCTCCTAAGCCCCGATCGATCCACGCGTCGTCTCCTAAGCCCCGATCGGTCTACGCGCTGTCTCCGAGCCCCGATCGGTCCACGCGTCGTCTCCTAAGCCCCTATCGGTCCACGCGCCGTCTCCGAGCGCCGATCGGTTCACGCGCCGTCTCCTGAGCCCCGATCGGTCCACGCGCCGTCTCATAAGCCCCGATCGGACCACGCGCCTTCTCCTCAGCCACGATCGGTCCACGCGCCGTCTCCGAGCGCCGATTAGTTCACGCGCCGTCTCCTGAGCCCCGATCGCTCGACGCGCCGTCTCCGAGCGCCGATCGGTCCGCGTGCCGTCTCCGAGCCCCGTTCGGTCCACGCATCGTCTCCTAAGCCTCGATCGGTCCACGCCCCTTCTCCTAAGCCCCGATCAGTCCACGTGCCGTCTCCGAGCCTCGACCGGTCCACGCGCCGTCTCCTGAGCCCTGATCGTTCCACGCGCCGTCTCCTAAGCCGCGACCGTTCCACGCGCCGTCTCCGAGCTCCGATCGGCCCACGCGCCGTCTCCTACGCCACGATCGGTCCAAGCGCCTTCTGCTAAGCCCCGATCGTTCCAGGCGCCGTCTCCGAGCGCGGATCGGTTCACGCGCCGTCACCTGAGCCCCGATCGTTCCACGCGCGGTCTCCGAGCCCCGATCGGTCCACGCGCCGTCTCCTGAGCCCGGATCGTTCCACGCGTCGTCCCCGAATCCTCGATCCGTACACGCGTCGTCTCCGAGCCTCGATCGGTCCACGGGCCGTCGCCGAGCCCCGATCGGTCCAGGCGTATCCTCCTGAGCCCCGGTCGTTCCACGCGCCGTCTCCGAGCCCCGATCGGTCCACGCATCGTCTCCTAAGCCCCGATCGGTTAACGCGCCGACTCGGAGCCCCGATCGTTCCACGCGCCGTCTCCGAGCCCCGATCGTTCCACGCGCCTTCTCCTAAGCCACGATCGGTCAGCGCCGTCTCCGAGCGCCGATCGTAGCACGCGCCGTCGCACGAGCCGCGATCGGTCCACGCGCGGCCTCCTGAGCCCCGGTTGGTTCACGCGCAGTACCCGAGCCCCAATCGGTCCACGCACCGTCTCCTGAGCCCCGATCGGTCCACGCGCCGTCGCCGAACCCCAATTGGTCCACGCGCAACCGCCTCAGCCCCGGTTGGTCCACGCGCTGTTTCCGAGCCCTGATCGGTCCACACGTCGTGTCCGAACCCCGATCGGTCCACGCGCCGTCGCCGAGCCATGATCGGTCCACGCGCGGCCTCCTGAGCCCCGGTTGCTTCACGTGCCGTATCCGAGCCCCCATCGGTCCACGCGTCGTCTCCGAGCCCCGATCGGTCCACGCGCCGTCGCCGAGCCATGATCGGCCCATGCGAGGCTCCTGAGCCCCGGTCGGTCCGCGCGCCGTCTCCTGATCCCCGATCGGTCGACGCGTCCTTTCCTGAGCCCTGATCGATCCACGCGTCGTCTCCTGAGCCCCGATCGCTCCACGCGCCGATTTCTGAGCCCCGATCAATTGACGCGTCTTCTCCTGAGCCCCGATCGCTCCTCGCGCCGTCACCTGAGCCCCGCTCGGTCCCTGCGTGGTCTTCTTAGCCCCGATGCCTCCACGCGCCGTATCCGAGCCACGATCGGTCTAGGCGTCGCTTCCTGAGCCCCGATCGGTCCACGCGCTGTCTCCTAAGCCCCAATCGGTCCACGCGCCGTCTCCTAAGCCCTGATCGGTCCACGCGCCGTCTCCGAGCGCCGATCGGTTCACGCGCCGTCTCCTGAGCCCCGATCGTTCCAGGCGCCATCTCCGAGCCCCGATCGGTCCACGCGCCGTCTCCTAAGCCCCGATCGGTCCACGCACCTTCTCCTAAGCCCCGATCGGTCCACGTGCCGTCTCCGAGCCTCGACCGGTCCACGCGCCGTCTCCTGAGCTCCGATCGTTCCACGCGCCGTCTCCTAAGCCGCGATCCGTCCACGGGCCGTCTCCGAGCTGCTATCGGTAAACGCGCCGTCACGAAGCCCCGATCAGTCCACGTGCCGTCTCCGAGCCTCGACCGGTCCACGCGCCGTCTCCTGAGCCCTGATCGTTCCACGCGCCGTCTCCTAAGCCGCGACCGTTCCACGCGCCGTCTCCGAGCTCCGATCGGCCCACGCGCCGTCTCCTACGCCACGATCGGTCCAAGCGCCTTCTGCTAAGCCCCGATCGTTCCAGGCGCCGTCTCCGAGCGCGGATCGGTTCACGCGCCGTCACCTGAGCCCCGATCGTTCCACGCGCGGTCTCCGAGCCCCGATCGGTCCACGCGCCGTCTCCTGAGCCCGGATCGTTCCACGCGTCGTCCCCGAATCCTCGATCCGTACACGCGTCGTCTCCGAGCCTCGATCGGTCCACGGGCCGTCGCCGAGCCCCGATCGGTCCAGGCGTATCCTCCTGAGCCCCGGTCGTTCCACGCGCCGTCTCCGAGCCCCGATCGGTCCACGCATCGTCTCCTAAGCCCCGATCGGTTAACACGCCGACTCGGAGCCCCGATCGTTCCACGCGCCGTCTCCGAGCCCCGATCGTTCCACGCGCCTTCTCCTAAGCCACGATCGGTCAGCGCCGTCTCCGAGCGCCGATCGTAGCACGCGCCGTCGCACGAGCCGCGATCGGTCCACGCGCGGCCTCCTGAGCCCCGGTTGGTTCACGCGCAGTACCCGAGCCCCAATCGGTCCACGCACCGTCTCCTGAGCCCCGATCGGTCCACGCGCCGTCGCCGAACCCCAATTGGTCCACGCGCAACCGCCTCAGCCCCGGTTGGTCCACGCGCTGTTTCCGAGCCCTGATCGGTCCACACGTCGTATCCGAACCCCGATCGGTCCACGCGCCGTCGCCGAGCCATGATCGGTCCACGCGCGGCCTCCTGAGCCCCGGTTGCTTCACGTGCCGTATCCGAGCCCCCATCGGTCCACGCGTCGTCTCCGAGCCCCGATCGGTCCACGCGCCGTCGCCGAGCCATGATCGGCCCATGCGAGGCTCCTGAGCCCCGGTCGGTCCGCGCGCCGTCTCCTGATCCCCGATCGGTCGACGCGTCCTTTCCTGAGCCCTGATCGATCCACGCGTCGTCTCCTGAGCCCCGATCGCTCCACGCGCCGATTTCTGAGCCCCGATCAATTGACGCGTCTTCTCCTGAGCCCCGATCGCTCCTCGCGCCGTCACCTGAGCCCCGCTCGGTCCCTGCGTGGTCTTCTTAGCCCCGATGCCTCCACGCGCCGTATCCGAGCCACGATCGGTCTAGGCGTCGCTTCCTGAGCCCCGATCGGTCCACGCGCTGTCTCCTAAGCCCCAATCGGTCCACGCGCCGTCTCCTAAGCCCTGATCGGTCCACGCGCCGTCTCCGAGCGCCGATCGGTTCACGCGCCGTCTCCTGAGCCCCGATCGTTCCAGGCGCCATCTCCGAGCCCCGATCGGTCCACGCGCCGTCTCCTAAGCCCCGATCGGTCCACGCACCTTCTCCTAAGCCCCGATCGGTCCACGTGCCGTCTCCGAGCCTCGACCGGTCCACGCGCCGTCTCCTGAGCTCCGATCGTTCCACGCGCCGTCTCCTAAGCCGCGATCCGTCCACGGGCCGTCTCCGAGCTGCTATCGGTAAACGCGCCGTCACCAAGCCCTGATCCGTACACGCATCGTCTCCGAGCCCCGACCGGTCCACGCGCCGTCGCCGAGCCTCGATCAGTCCACGCGCGGCCTCCTGAGCCCCGATCGGTTCACGCGCTTGCTCCGAGCCCGATCGGTCCACGCATCGTCTCCCAAGCCCCGATCGGTTAACGTGCCGTCTCCGAGCCCCGATCGGTCCACGTGCCGTCTCCGAGCGCCGATCGGTTCACGCGCCGTCTCCTGAGCCCCGATCATTCCACGCGCCGTCTCCGAGCCCCGGTCGGTCCACGCCCCGTCGCCGAACCCCAATTGGTCCACGCGCAACCTCCTGAGCCCCAGTCGGTCCACGCGCGGCCTCCTGAGCCATGCTCGGTCCACGCGCCGTCTCCTGAGCCCCGATCGGTCAACGCGCCGTTCCCTAAGCTCCGATCCATCCACGCGCAGTCTCCTGAGCCCCGATCGGTCCACGCGCCGTCTTCGAACGCCGATCGGTCCACGCAACGTCTCCTAAGCCCCAATCGGTTCACGCGCCGTCTCCTGAGCCCCGATCGTTCTACGCGCCGTCTCCGAGCCCCGATTCGTCCACGTGCAGTCGCCGAGCCCCGATCGGTTCACGCGCGGTCTCCTGAGCTCCAGTCGGTACACGCTCTGTCTCCGAGCCCCGATCGGTCCAGGCATCGTCTCGCAAGCCCCGCTCGGTTAACGCGTCGTTTCGGAGACCCATCGGTCTACGCGCCATCTCCGAGACGCGATCGGCCCACGCATCGTCTCCTAAGCCGCGATCGGTTAACGTGCCGTCTCCGAGCCCCGATCGGTCCACGCGCCGTCTCCTGAGCCCCGATACGTCCACGCGCAGTCATCGAGCCCCGATCGGTCCACGCGCGGTCTCCTGAGCCCCGATCTGTCCACGCGCCGTCTCCGAGCCCCGATCGGTTCACGGATCGTCTCCTAAGACCCGACCGGTTCACCCGCCGTCTCCTGAGCCCCGGTCGGTCCACGCGCCGTCTCCGAGCCTCGATCGATCCACGTACCGTCTCCGAAGCCCCTATCGGTCCATGCGCCGTCTGCTGAGCCCCGATCGGTCCACGCATCGTCTCCTAAGCCCCGATACGTCCACACGCCGTATCCGAGCCCCGATCGGTCCGCGTGACGCATTCCAAGCCCCGATCGGTCCACGCGACGTCTCCAAAGCCCTGATCGGTCCACGTGCCGTCTCCGAGTCCCGATCGGTTCACGCGCCGTCTCCTGAACCCCGATACGCCCACGCGCAGTCGCCGAGACCCGATCGGTCCACGCGCCGTCGCCGAGCCTCGATAGGTCCACGCGCGGCCTCCTGAGCCCCGGTCGGTTCACGCGCCGTCTCCGAGCCCCGATCGATCCACGCGTCGTCTTCTAAGCCCAGATGCCTCCTCGCGCCGTCTCCGAGCCACGATCGGTCCAGGCGCCGCTTCCTGAGCCCCGATCGGTCCACGCGCCGTCACCCGAGCCCCGATCGTTCCACGCGCCGTCTCCGAGCCCCGATCCGTACACGCGTCGTCTCCGAGCCTCGATCGATCCACGCGCCGTCGCCGAGCCCCGATCGGTCCAGGCGTATCCTCCTGAGCCCCGGTCGGTCCACGCATCGTCTCCTAAGCCCCGATCGGTTAATGCGCTGACTCCGAGCCCCGATCGTTCCACGCGCCGACTCCGAGCCCCGATGGGTCCACGCGCGGTGTCCTGAGCCCCGGTCGGTCCAGGCCCCGTCTCCGAGCGCCGATCGGTTCACGCGCCGTCTCCTGAGAACGATCCGTCCACGCGCCGTCTCCTGAGAACGATCCGTCCACGCGCCGTCTCCTGAGCCCCGGTCGGTCCACGCGCCGTCTCCGAGCCTCGATCGGTCCACGCATCGTCTCCTAAGCGCCGATCGGATAACGCGCCGACTCCGAGCCCCGATCGTTCCACGCGCCGTCTCCGAGCCCCGATGGGTCCACGCGCGATGTCCTGAGCCCCGGTCGGTGCAGGCCCCGTCTCCGAGCGCCAATTGGTTCACGCGCCGTCTCCTGAGAACGATCCGTCCACGCGCTGTCTCCTGAGCCCCGATCGGTCGACGCGTCCTCTGCTAAACCTCAATCGGTCCACGCCCCGTCTCCGTGCGCCGATCGGTTCACTCGCCGTCTCCTGAGTCCCGATCCGTCCACTCACTGTCTCCTGAGCCCCGATCGGTCGACGCGTCCTCTGCTAAACCTCGATCGGTCCACGCGTCGTCTCCTGAGCCCAGATCGGTCGACGGGTCCTCTCCTAAGCCCCGATCGGTCCACGCGTCTTCTCCTGAGCTCCGATCAGTCCACGCGTCGTCTCCTAAGCCCCGATACGTCCACACGCCGTCTCCGAGCCCCGATGGGTCCCCGCGTTGCCTCCTGAGCCCCGATCGATCCGCGCGAGTCTCCTGAGCCCCGATCGGTCCACGCGTCGTCTCCTAAGCCCCAATCGGTCCACGCACCGCCTCCTGCGCCCCAATCGGTCCACGCGCCGCCTCCTGCGCCCCGATCGGTCTGCGCGCCGTCTCCTGAGCCCCGATCGGTCGACGCGCCGTCTCGTGAGCCCCGATCGGTCCACGCGCCGTCTCCGAGCCCCGATCGGTCCATGCGCCGTCTCCTGAGCCCCGGTCGGTCCGCGCGCCGTCTCCTGAGCCCCGATCGTTCCACGCGTCGTCTCCTAAGCCCCGATCGGTTCACGCATCGTCTCCTAAGCCCCGATACGTCCACGCGCCGTCTCCTGAGCCCCAATCGGTCCACGCGCCGCCTCCTGAGCCCCGATCGGCCCACACGCCGTCTCCTGAGTCCCGATCGGTCCACGCGCGGCCTCCTAAGCCCCGATCGTTCCACGCGCCGTCTCCGAGCCCCGATCGGTCCACGCGCCGTCTCCTGAACCTCGATGGGTCCACGCGTCGTTCCCGAAGCCCCGATCCATCCACGCGCAGTCTCCCGAGCCCCAATCGGTCCACGCGCCGTCTCCTGAGCCCCGATCGGTCGACGCGTCCTCTCCTAAGCCCCGATCGGTCCACGCGCTGTCTCCGAGCGCCGATCGGTCCAGGCGCCGTCTCCTGAGCCCCAATCGGTCCACACGCTGTCTCGTGAGCCCCGATAGGTACACGCGTCGCGTCCTACACCCCGATCGGTCCACGCGCCGTCTCCGAGCCCCGATCGGTCCGCGAGCCGTCTCCGAGCCCCGATCGGTCCGCGCACCGTCTCCTGATCCCCATCGCTCCACGCGCCGGCTCCGAGCCCCGATCGGCCCACGCGCCGTCGCCGAACCCCAATTGGTCCAGGCGCCGTCTCCGAACCCCGATCGGTCGACGCGCTGTCTCCGAGCCCCGATCGGTCCACTCATCGTCTTCTAAGCCCCAATCGGTTAACGCGCCGTCTCCTGAGCCCCGATCGGTCCACGCGCCGTCTCCGAGCCCCGATCGGTCCACGCACCGTGTCCTGATCCCCATCGGTCCACGCGGTGCCTCCGGAGCCCCGATCGATCTACGCGAGGCTTCTGAGCCCCGGTCCGTCCGCGCGCCATCTCCTGAGCCCCGATCGCTCCAGGCGCCGTTTTCTGAGAACCGTTCGGTCCACGCATCGTCTTCAAAGCCCTGATGCCTCCACGCGCCGTCTCCGAGCCACGATCGGTCCGTGCGCCGCTTCCAGAGCCCTATCGGTCCACGCGTCCTCTCCTGATCTCCTATTGGTCCACGCGCCGTCTCCTAAGCCCCGATCGGTCCACGTGCCGTCTCCGAGCGCCGATCGGTTCACGCGCCGTCTCCTGAGCCCTGATCGGTCCACGCGTCGTTCCCTAAGCTCCGATCCATCCACGCGCAGTCTCCTGAGCCCCGATCGGTCCACGCATCGCCTCCTGAGCCCCGGACGGTCCAGGCGCCGTCTCCGAACCCCGAGCGGTCGACGCGCCGTCTCCGAGCCCCGATCGGTCCACGCGCCGTGGCCGAACCCCAATTGGTCCACGCGCAACCGCCTGAGCTCCAGTCGGTCCACGCGCCGTCTCCGAACCCCGATCGGTCCACGCGGTGTCTCCTGAGACCCGATCGGTTCACGCATCGTCTCCTGAGCCCCGATACGTCCACACGCCGTATCCGAGCCCCGATCGGTCCGCGTGACGCATTCTAAGCCACGGTCCGTCCACGCACCGTCTCCGAGCACCGATCGGTCCACCCGCCGTCTCCTGAGGCCCGATCGGTCCACGCGTCGCCTCCTAAGCCCCGATCGGTTAACGGGCCGTCTCCGAGCCCCAATCGGTCCACGCGTCGTCTCCGAGCCCCGATCCGTCCACGCGCCGTCGCCGAGCCATGATCGGTCCACGCGAGGCTCCTGAGCCCCGGTCGGTCCGCGCGCCGTCTCCTGAGCCCCGATCGGTCCACGCGCCGTCTCCTAAGCCCCGATCGTTTCACGCGCCTTCCTCGAGCCCCGATCGGTCCACGCGCCGTCTCCTGAGCCCGGATCGGTCCACGCGTCGGCTCCTAAGTCCCGATCGGTCCACGCGTCGTCTCCTAAGCCCCGATCCGTCGACGCGTCGTCTGCTGAGCCCCGATCGATCCACGCGTCTTCTCCTGAGCCCCGACCGCTCCACGCGTCGTCTACGAGCTCCGATCGGTCCAGTCGCCGTTTTCGAGCCCCGATTGGTCCATGCGTCGTCTTCGAAGCCCCGATGCCTCCACGCGCCGTCTCCGAGCCACGATCGGTGCAGGCGCCGCTTCCTGAGCCCCGATCGGTCCACGCGCTGTCTCCTGAGCCCCGATCCATCCACGCGCAGTCGCCGAGCCCCGATCGGTCAACGCGCGGTCTACTGAGCTCCGGTCGGTCCACACGCCGCGGCGAACCCCAATTGGTCCACGCGCAACCTCTCGAGCCCCAGTCGGTAAACGCGCTGTCTCCGAGCCCCGATCGGTCCACGTATGTTCTCCTAAGCCCCAATTAGTCCCCGCGCCGTCTCCTGAGCCCCGATCTGCCCACGGGCCGTCTCCGAGCTCCGATCGGTCCACGCGCCGTCTCCAAGCCTCGATCCGTACACGCGCCGTCTCCTAAGCCCCGATCGGTCCACGTGCCGTCTCCGAGCGCCGATCGGTTCACGCGCCGTCTCCTGAGCCCTGATCGGTCCACGCGTCGTTCCCTAAGCTCCGATCCATCCACGCGCAGTCTCCTGAGCCCCGATCGGTCCACGCATCGCCTCCTGAGCCCCGGACGGTCCAGGCGCCGTCTCCGAACCCCGAGCGGTCGACGCGCCGTCTCCGAGCCCCGATCGGTCCACGCGCCGTGGCCGAACCCCAATTGGTCCACGCGCAACCGCCTGAGCTCCAGTCGGTCCACGCGCCGTCTCCGAACCCCGATCGGTCCACGCGGTGTCTCCTGAGACCCGATCGGTTCACGCATCGTCTCCTGAGCCCCGATACGTCCACACGCCGTATCCGAGCCCCGATCGGTCCGCGTGACGCATTCTAAGCCACGGTCCGTCCACGCACCGTCTCCGAGCACCGATCGGTCCACCCGCCGTCTCCTGAGGCCCGATCGGTCCACGCGTCGCCTCCTAAGCCCCGATCGGTTAACGCGCCGTCTCCGAGCCCCAATCGGTCCACGCGTCGTCTCCGAGCCCCGATCCGTCCACGCGCCGTCGCCGAGCCATGATCGGTCCACGCGAGGCTCCTGAGCCCCGGTCGGTCCGCGCGCCGTCTCCTGAGCCCCGATCGGTCCACGCGCCGTCTCCTAAGCCCCGATCGTTTCACGCGCCTTCCTCGAGCCCCGATCGGTCCACGCGCCGTCTCCTGAGCCCGGATCGGTCCACGCGTCGGCTCCTAAGTCCCGATCGGTCCACGCGTCGTCTCCTAAGCCCCGATCCGTCGACGCGTCGTCTGCTGAGCCCCGATCGATCCACGCGTCTTCTCCTGAGCCCCGACCGCTCCACGCGTCGTCTACGAGCTCCGATCGGTCCAGTCGCCGTTTTCGAGCCCCGATTGGTCCATGCGTCGTCTTCGAAGCCCCGATGCCTCCACGCGCCGTCTCCGAGCCACGATCGGTGCAGGCGCCGCTTCCTGAGCCCCGATCGGTCCACGCGCTGTCTCCTGAGCCCCGATCCATCCACGCGCAGTCGCCGAGCCCCGATCGGTCCACGCGCGGTCTACTGAGCTCCGGTCGGTCCACACGCCGCGGCGAACCCCAATTGGTCCACGCGCAACCTCTCGAGCCCCAGTCGGTAAACGCGCTGTCTCCGAGCCCCGATCGGTCCACGTATGTTCTCCTAAGCCCCAATTAGTCCCCGCGCCGTCTCCTGAGCCCCGATCTGCCCACGGGCCGTCTCCGAGCTCCGATCGGTCCACGCGCCGTCTCCAAGCCTCGATCCGTACACGCGTCGTCTCCGAGCCCCGATCGGTCCACGCGCCATCGCCGAACCCCGATCGGTCCACGCGCCGTCTCCTGAGCTCCGAACGGTCCACACCCCTTGTCCTGAGCCCCGATCGGTCCACACGTCGTCTCCTAAGCCCCAATCGGTCCACGCGTCGTCTCCTAAGCCCCGATCCGTCGCCGCGTCGTCTCCTGAGCCCCGATCAATTGACGCGTCTTCTCCTGAGCCCCGATCGCTTCTCGCGCCGTCTCCTGAGCCCCGCTCGGTCCATGCGTCGTCTTCTTAGCCCCGATGCCACCACGCGCCGTCTCCTAAGCCCCGATCTGCCCACGGGCCGTTTCCGAGCTCCGATCGGTCCACGCGCCGTCTCCAAGCCTCGATCCGTACACGCGCCGTCTCCGAGCCCCGATCGGTCCACGCGCCGTCTCCTGAGCCCCGATCGGTTCACGCATCGTCTCCTAAGCCCCGATACGTCCACGCGCCGTCTCCTGAGCCCCGATCGGTCCACGCGTCGTCTCCTAAGCCCCGATCGGTTAACGCGCCGTCTCCGAGCCGCGATGGGTCGACGGGTCGTCTCCTAAACCCCGCTCTGTTAACGCGTCGTCTCCTGAGCCCCGATCGCTCCACGCGCCGTTTCCTGAGCCCCGATCGGTCCACGCGTCGTCTTCTAAACCCAGATGCCTCCTTGCGCCGTCTCCCAACCACGATCGGTGCAGGCGCCGCTTCCTGAGCCCCGATCGGTCCACGCGTTTTCTCCTAAGCCCCGATCGGTCCACGCGTCTTCTCCTGAGCCCCGATCGCTCCTCGCGCCGTCTCCTGAGCCCCGCTCGGTCCATGCGTCGTCTTCTTAGCCCCGATGCCACCACGCGCCGTTTCCTAAGCCCCGATCTGCCCATGGGCCGTTTCCGAGCTCCGATCGGTCCACGCGCCGTCTCCAAGCCTCGATCCGTACACGCGCCGTCTCCGAGCCCCGATCGGTCCACGCGCCGTCTCCTGAGCCCCGATCGGTTCACGCATCGTCTCCTAAGCCCCGATCGGTCCGTGCGCCGTCTCCGAGCCCCGATCGGTCCACGTACCATCTCATGCTCCCCAATCGGTCCACGCGCCGCCTCCGGAGCCCCGATCGATCCACGCATCGGCTCCTGAGCCCCGGTCGGTCCACGCGTCGTCTTCGAGCACCGATCGTTCCACGCGCCGTTTCCTGGGCCCCGATCGGTCCACGCGTCGCCACCGGAGCCCCGATCGGTCTACTCGCCGTCTCATGAGCCCCGATCGGTCAACGCATCGTCTCCTAAGCCCCGATACGTTCACACGCCGTCTCCGAGTCCCGATCGGTCCACGCGACGTCGCCGAGCCTCGATCGGTCCACGCGCGGCCTCCTAAGCCCCGATCGGTTAACGCGCCGTCTCCGAGCCCCGATCAGTCCACGCGCCGTCTCCTGAGCCCCGGTCGGTTCATGCGCCGTCTCCGAGCCCCGATCGATCCACGCGTCGTCTTGTAAGCCCAGATGCCTTCTCGCGCCGTCTCCGGGCCACGATCGGTCCAGGCGCCGCTTCCTGAGCCACGATCGGTCCACGCGCCTTCTCCGAGCCCCGATCGGTCCACGCGCCGTCTCCTAAGCCCCGATCGGCCCACGCGCCGTCGCCGAACCCCAATTGGTCCACGCGAAACCGCCTGAGCCCCAGTCGGTCCACGCGCTGTCTCCGAGCCCCGATCGGTCCACGCGTCGTCTCCGAGCCCCGATCGGTCCACGCGCCGTCGCCGAGTCATGATCTCTCCACGCGCGGCCTCCTGAGACCCGATCGGTCCACGCGCCGTCGCCGAGCCGCGATCGGTCCACGCGCCGTCGCCGAGCCGCGATCGGGCCACGCGCGGCCTCCTGAGCCCCGATTGGTTCACGCGCCGCATCCGAGCCCCAATCGGTCCACGCGCTGTCTCCGAGTCCCGATCGGTCCACGCGTCGTCTCCGAGCCCCGATCGGTCTACGCGCCGTCGCCGAGCCATGATCGGTCCACGCGCGGCCTCCTGAGCCCCAATCGGGCCACGCGCCGTCTCCTGAGTCCCGATCGGTCCACGCGTCGTCTCCTAAGCCCCAATCGGTCCACGCGCCGCCTACGGAGCCCCGATCGATCCACGCGAATCTCCTGAGCTCCGGTCGGTCGACGCGCCGTCTCCTGAGCCCCGATCGGTCCACGCGTCGTCTCCTAAGCCCCGATTCGTCGACGCGTCGTCTCCTGAGCCCCGATCAATTGACGCGGCTTCTCCTGAGCCCCGATCGCTTCTCGTGCCGCCTCCTGAGCCCCGATCCGTCGAGGCGTCGTCTCCGGAGCCCCGATCAATTGACGTGTCTTCTCCTGAGCCCCGATCGTTCCTCGCGCCGTCTCCTGAACCCCGCTCGGTCCATGCGTCGTCTTCTTAGCCCGGATGCCTCCACGCGCCGTCTCCGAGCCACGATGGGTCCAGGCGCCGCTTCCTGCGCCCCGATCGGGCCACGCGCCGTCTCCTAAGCCCCAATCGGTCCACGCGGCGTCTCCGAGCGCCGATCATTCCACGCGCCGTCTCCGAGCCCCGATCGGTCCGCGTGCCGCATTCTAAGCCACGGTCCATCCACGCGCCGTCTCCGAGCCCCGCTCGATCCACGCGTCGTCTCCTAAGCCCCCATCGGTCCACGCGCCGTCTCCTAAGCCCCGATTGATCCACGCGCCGTCTCCTAGCGCCGATCGGTTCACGCGCCGTCTCCTGTGCTCCGATCGTTCCACGCGCCGTCTCCGAGCCCCGATCGATCCACGCGCCATCTCCGAGCGCCGATTGGTTCACGCGCCGTCTCCTGAGCCCTGATCCGTCCACGCGCGGCGTCGTGCCGCGATCGGTCCACGCGCGGCCTCCTGAGCCCCAATCGGGCCACGCGTCGTCTCCGGGCCCCGATCGGTCCACGCACCATCTCCCGCTCTCCAATCGGTCCACGCGCCGCCTCCGGAGCCCCGGCCGGTCCGCGCGCCGTCTCCTGAGCCCCGAACGGTCGACGCGTCGTCTCCTGAGCCCCGATCGATCGACGCGTCGTCTCCTGAGTCCCGATCGCTGCACGAGCCGTTTTCTGAGCACTGTTCGGTCCACGCGTCGTCTTCAAAGCCCCGATGCCTCCACGCGCGGTCTCCGAGCCACGATCGGTCCGTGCGCCGCTTCCAGAGCCCGGATCGGTCCACGCGCCGTCGCCGAACCCCAATTGGTCCACGCGCAACCGCCTGAGCCCCGGTTGGTCCACGCGCTGTCTCCGAGCCCCGATCGGTCCACGCGTCGTATCCAAACCCCGATCGGTCCACGCGCGGCCTCCTGAACCCCAATCGGTCCACGCGTCGTCTCCTAAGCCCCGATCGGTCCACGCGCCGTATCCTAAGCCCCGATCGGTCCACGCGCCGTCTCCGAGCGCCGATCGGTTCACGCGCCGCCTCCTGAGCCCCGATCGGTCCACGCGCCGTCTCCGAGCCCCGTTCGGTCCACGCGCCGTCTCCTCAGCCCCGATCGGTCCACGCGTCGGCTCCTAAGCCTCGATAGGTCCACGCGCTGCCTCCTTAGCCCCGGTCGGTCCACACGCCGTCTCCGAGCCCCGATCGATCCGCGTGACGCATTCTAAGCCACGGTCCGTCCACACGCCGTCTCCGAGCACCGATCAGTCCACGCGCCGCCTCCTAAGCCCCGATCGGTCAACGCGCCGTCTCCGAGCCTCGATCGGTCCACGTACCGTCTCCGAAGCCCCGATCGGTCCACGCGCCATCTCCTGAGCCCCGGTCGGTCCACGCATCGTCTCTTAACCCCCGATACGTCCACACGCTGTTTCCGAGCCCCGATCGATCAGCGTGACGCATTCTAAGCCACGGTCCGTCCACGCGCCGTCTCCGAGCACCGATCAGTCCACGCGCCGTCTCCTGAGCCCCGATCGGTTCACGCGTCGTCTCCGAGCCCCGATCGGTCCACGCGCCGTCGCCGAGCTGCGATCGGTCCACGCGCGGCCTCCTGAGCCCCGGTCGGTTCACGCGCCGTATCCGAGCCCCACTCGGTCCACGCGCCGTCTCGTGACTCCGAATCGGTCCACGCGCCGCCTCCTGAGCCCCGATCGGTCGACGCGTCGTCTCCTGAGCCCCGATCGATCCACGCGTCGTCTCCTGAGCCCCAGTCGCTCCACGCGCCGTCTCCGAGCGCCTGTCGGTGGACGCGCCGTCTCCGAGCCCCGATCGGTCCACGCGTCGTTCCCGAAGCCCCGATCCATCCGAGCGCAGTCTCGCGAGCCCCGATCGGTGCACGCACCGTCTCCTAAGCCCCGATCGGTCCACGCCCCGTCTCCGAGCACCGATCGGTCCACGCGCCGTCTCCTGAGCCCCGATCGGTCGACGCGTCGTCTCCTGAGCCCCGATCGATCCACGCGTCGTCTCCTGACCCCCGATCGCTCCACGCGCCGTCTCCGAGCGCCGGTCGGTGCACGCGCCGTCTCCTGAGCCCCAATCGTTCCAAGCGTCGTCCCCTAATACCCGACCCATACACGCGTCGTCTCCGAGGCTCGATCAGTCCACGCGTCGTCGCCGAGTCCCGATCGGTCCACACGCGGCCTCCTCAGCACCGGTTGGTCCACGCGCTGTCTCTGAGCCCCGATCAGTCCACGCGTCGTCTCCGAGCCCCGATCGGTCTTCGCGCCGCCGCCGAGCCATGATCGGTCCACGCGCGGCCTCCTAAGCCCCGATCGGTCCACGCGCCGTCTCCGAGCCCCGATCGATCCACGCGCCGCCTCCTGAGCCCCGATCTGTCCACGCGCTGTCTCCTGAGCCCCGATAGGTACACGCGTAGTCTCCTAAGCTCCGATCGGTCCACGCGTCGTCTCCGAGCTCTGATCGGTCCACACGCCGTTTCCTGAGCCCCGATCGGTCCATGCGTCGTCTTCTTAGCCCCGATGCCTCCACGCGTCGTCTCCGAGCCACGATCGGTCCAGGCGCCGCTTCCTGAGCCCCGATCGGTCCACGCGCCGTATCCTAAGCCCCGATCGGTCCACGCGCCGTCTCTGAGCGCTGATAACTTTACGCGCCGTCTCCTGAGCCCCGATCGGTCCACGCGTCGTCTCCTAAGCCCCGCTCGGCTAACGCGTCGTTTCCGAGCCCCGATCGATCCACGCGTCGTCTCCTGAGCCCCAATTAGTCCACGCGCCGTCTCCTAAGCCCCGATCCGTCCACGGGCCGTGTCCGAGCTCCGGTCGGTCCACGCGCCGTCTCCAAGCCTCGATCCGTACTCGCGTCGTCTCCGAGCCCCGATCGATCCACGCGCCGTATCCGAGCCCCAATCGGTCCACGCGTCGTCTCCTAAGCCCCGATCGGTCCGTGCGCCGTCTCCGAGCCCCGATCGGTCCACGCACCATCTCATGCTCCCCAATCGGTCCATGCGCCGCCTCCGGAGCCCTGATCGATCCACGCGAATCTCCTGAGCTCCGGTCGGTCCTCGTACCGTCTCCGAGCCCCGATCGGTCCACGTACCGTCTCCGAAGCCCCGATCGGTCCACGCGCCTTCTCCTGAGCCCCGATCGGTCCACGCGTCGTCTCCTAAGCCCCGATCGGTTCACGCGCCGTATCCGAGCCCCAATCGGTCCACGCGCCGTCTCCTAAGCTCCAATCGGTCCACGCGCCGTCTCCTGAGCCCCAATCGGTCCACGCGCCGCCTCCTGAGCCCCGATCGGCCCACACGCCGTCTCCTGAGTCCCGATCGGTCCACGCGCGGCCTCCTAAGCCCCGATCGTTCCACGCGCCGTCTCCGAGCCCCGATCGGTCCACGCGCCGTCTCCTGAACCTCGATGGGTCCACGCGTCGTTCCCGAAGCCCCGATCCATCCACGCGCAGTCTCCCGAGCCCCAATCGGTCCACGCGCCGTCTCCTGAGCCCCGATCGGCCCACGCGCCGTCTTTTCAGCCCCGATCGGTCCACGCGTCGTCTCCTAAGCCCCGATCGGTCCACGCGCCGTCTCCGAGCCCCGATCGGTCCACGCGCCGTCTCCTAAGCCCCAATCTGTACACGCCCCGTCTCCGAGCGCCGACGGGTTCACGCGCCGTCTCCTGAGACCCGATCCGTCCACGCGCCGTCTCCTGAGCCCCGATCGGTCGACGCGTCCTCTGCTACACCTCGATCGATCCACGCGTCGTCTCCTCAGCCCCGATAGGTCGACGGGTCCTCTCCTAAGCCCCGATCGGTCCACGCGTCTTCTCCTGAACCCGATCAGTCCACGCGTCGTCTCCTAAGCCCCGATACGTCCACACGCCGTCTCCGAGCCGCGATGGGTCCACGCGTCGCCTCCTGAGCCCCGATCGATCCACGCGAGACTCCTGAGCCCCGGTCGGTCCACGCGCCGCCTCCTGCGCTCCGATCGGTCCCCGCGCCGTCTCCTGAGCCCCGATCGGTCGACGCGCCGTCTCGTGAGCCCCGATAGGTACACGCGTCGCGTCCTACGCCCCGATCGGTCCACGCGCCGTCTCCGAGCCCCGATCGGTCCGCGAGCCGTCTCCGAGCCCCGATCTGTCTGCGCACCGTCTCCTGATCCCCATCGCTCCACGCGCCGTCTCCGAGCCCCGATCGGTCCCTGCGCCGTCTCCTGAGCCCCAATAGGTCCACTCGCTGTCTCCTGAGCCCCGATAGGTACACGCGTCGTTTCCTACGCCCCGATCAGTCCACGTGTCGTCTCCTAGGCCCCGATCGGTACACGCGCCGTCTCCGAGCCCCGATCGGTCCACGCACCGTGTCCTGATCCCCATCGGTCCACGCGGTGCCTCCGGAGCCCCGATCGATCTACGCGAGGCTTCTGAGCCCCGGTCCGTCCGCGCGCCATCTCCTGAGCCCCGATCGCTCCAGGCGCCGTTTTCTGAGCACCGTTCGGTCCACGCATCGTCTTCAAAGCCCTGATGCCTCCACGCGCCGTCTCCGAGCCACGATCGGTCCGTGCGCCGCTTCCACAGCCCTATCGGTCCACGCGTCCTCTCCTGATCTCCTATTGGTCCACGCGCCGTCTCCTAAGCCCCGATCGGTCCACGTGCCGTCTCCGAGCGCCGATCGGTTCACGCGCCGTCTCCTGAGCCCTGATCGGTCCACGCGTCGTTCCCTAAGCTCCGATCCATCCACGCGCAGTCTCCTGAGCCCCGATCGGTCCACGCATCGCCTCCTGAGCCCCGGACGGTCCAGGCGCCGTCTCCGAACCCCGAGCGGTCGACGCGCCGTCTCCGAACCCCGATCGGTCCACGCGGCGTCTCCTGAGACCCGATCGGTTCACGCATCGTCTCCTGAGCCCCGATACGTCCACACGCCGTATCCGAGCCCCGATCGGTCCGCATGACGCATTCTAAGCCACGGTCCGTCCACGCGCCGTCTCCGAGCACCGATCGGTCCACGCGCCGTCTCCTGAGGCCCGATCGGTCCACGCGTCGCCTCCTAAGCCCCGATCGGTTAACGCGCCGTCTCCGAGCCCCAATCGGTCCACGCGTCGTCTCCGAGCCCCGATCCGTCCACGCGCCGTCGCCGAGCCATGATCGGTCCACGCGAGGCTCCTGAGCCCCGGTCGGTCCGCGCGCCGTCTCCTGAGCCCCGATCGGTCCACGCGCCGTGTCCTAAGCCCCGATCGTTTCACGCGCCTTCCTCGAGCCCCGATCGGTCCACGCGCCGTCTCCTGAGCCCGGATCGGTCCACGCGTCGGCTCCTAAGTCCCGATCGGTCCACGCGTCGTCTCCTAAGCCCCGATCCGTCGACGCGTCGTCTGCTGAGCCCCGATCGATCCACGCGTCTTCTCCTGAGCCCCGACCGCTCCACGCGTCGTCTCCGAGCTCCGATCGGTCCATTCGCCGTTTTCGAGCCCCGATTGGTCCATGCGTCGTCTTCGAAGCCCCGATGCCTCCACGCGCCGTCTCCGAGCCACGATCGGTGCAGGCGCCGCTTCCTGAGCCCCGATCCATCCACGCGCAGTCGCCGAGCCCCGATCGGTCCACGCGCGGTCTACTGAGCTCCGGTCGGTCCACACGCCGCGGCGAACCCCCATTGGTCCACGCGCAACCTCTCGAGCCCCAGTCGGTAAACGCGCTGTCTCCGAGCCCCGATCGGTCCACGTATGTTCTCCTAAGCCCCAATTAGTCCCCGCGCCGTCTCCTGAGCCCCGATCTGCCCACGGGCCGTCTCCGAGCTCCGATCGGTCCACGCGCCGTCTCCAAGCCTCGATCCGTACACGCGTCGTCTCCGAGCCCCGATCGGTCCACGCGCCATCGCCGAACCCCGATCGGTCCACGCGCCGTCTCCTGAGCTCCGAACGGTCCACACCCCTTGTCCTGATCCCCGATCGGCCGACGCGTCGTCTCCTAAGCCCCGACCGGTTCACGCGCCGTCTCCTGTGCACCGATCGAATCACGTGCCGTCTCCTAAGCCCCGATCGGTCCACACGTCGTCTCCTAAGCCCCAATCGGTCCACGCGTCGTCTCCTAAGCCCCGATCCGTCGCCGCGTCGTCTCCTGAGCCCCGTTCAATTGACGCGTCTTCTCCTGAGCCCTGATCGGTCCACGCGTCGTTCCCTAAGCTCCGATCCATCCACGCGCAGTCTCCTGAGCCCCGATCGGTCCACGCATCGCCTCCTGAGCCCCGGACGGTCCAGGCGCCGTCTCCGTACCCCGAGCGGTCGACGCGCCGTCTCCGAACCCCGATCGGTCCACGCGGCGTCTCCTGAGACCCGATCGGTTCACGCATCGTCTCCTGAGCCCCGATACGTCCACACGCCGTATCCGAGCCCCGATCGGTCCGCATGACGCATTCTAAGCCACGGTCCGTCCACGCGCCGTCTCCGAGCACCGATCGGTCCACGCGCCGTCTCCTGAGGCCCGATCGGTCCACGCGTCGCCTCCTAAGCCCCGATCGGTTAACGCGCCGTCTCCGAGCCCCAATCGGTCCACGCGTCGTCTCCGAGCCCCGATCCGTCCACGCGCCGTCGCCGAGCCATGATCGGTCCACGCGAGGCTCCTGAGCCCCGGTCGGTCCGCGCGCCGTCTCCTGAGCCCCGATCGGTCCACGCGCCGTCTCCTAAGCCCCGATCGTTTCACGCGCCTTCCTCGAGCCCCGATCGGTCCACGCGCCGTCTCCTGAGCCCGGATCGGTCCACGCGTCGGCTCCTAAGTCCCGATCGGTCCACGCGTCGTCTCCTAAGCCCCGATCCGTCGACGCGTCGTCTGCTGAGCCCCGATCGATCCACGCGTCTTCTCCTGAGCCCCGACCGCTCCACGCGTCGTCTCCGAGCTCCGATCGGTCCATTCGCCGTTTTCGAGCCCCGATTGGTCCATGCGTCGTCTTCGAAGCCCCGATGCCTCCACGCGCCGTCTCCGAGCCACGATCGGTGCAGGCGCCGCTTCCTGAGCCCCGATCCATCCACGCGCAGTCGCCGAGCCCCGATCGGTCCACGCGCGGTCTACTGAGCTCCGGTCGGTCCACACGCCGCGGCGAACCCCCATTGGTCCACGCGCAACCTCTCGAGCCCCAGTCGGTAAACGCGCTGTCTCCGAGCCCCGATCGGTCCACGTATGTTCTCCTAAGCCCCAATTAGTCCCCGCGCCGTCTCCTGAGCCCCGATCTGCCCACGGGCCGTCTCCGAGCTCCGATCGGTCCACGCGCCGTCTCCAAGCCTCGATCCGTACACGCGTCGTCTCCGAGCCCCGGTCGGTCCACGCGCCATCGCCGAACCCCGATCGGTCCACGCGCCGTCTCCTGAGCTCCGAACGGTCCACACCCCTTGTCCTGATCCCCGATCGGCCGACGCGTCGTCTCCTAAGCCCCGACCGGTTCACGCGCCGTCTCCTGTGCACCGATCGAATCACGTGCCGTCTCCTAAGCCCCGATCGGTCCACACGTCGTCTCCTAAGCCCCAATCGGTCCACGCGTCGTCTCCTAAGCCCCGATCCGTCGCCGCGTCGTCTCCTGAGCCCCGTTCAATTGACGCGTCTTCTCCTGAGCCCCGATCGCTCCTCGCGCCGTCTCCTGAGCCCCGCTCGGTCCATGCGTCGTCTTCTTAGCCCCGATGCCACCATGCGCCGTCTCCTAAGCCCCGATCTGCCCACGGGCCGTTTCCGAGCTCCGATCGGTCCACGCGCCGTCTCCAAGCCTCGATCCGTACACGCGCCGTCTCCGAGCCCCGATCGGTCCACGCGCCGTTGTTACATCCCCATAACGTAACCACCATCGCGCCTTAAATACGAGCATCCCTCCTTACGCCAACGCACGACGCAACCCTAACTCGGGGATGAACGCGGCGGGGAGAGATGCTCAGGCCCAAGAGTGGGGACAGACGATAAGGATAAATTTTCCTCCGAATTGGAAAAGTAAGGAGTAGGAGACCGTGGAGACTTTGGACCAATAAGAAATTTGTAAACTACCCTCTCCAACCCCTACGCAATAGACAAAGATAGTTGATAGACTAGTATATAAGGCCCGAATTTTAGCATAAAAATCAGTTCTTCATCAACATTCAAACTTGTAAGCTTCTCTTAAGTCTTCAAAATTGTAAAAGTCCTGGATAGAGCAAAAACCCTGTACTGCTCTACCAGTCTCAACTCAACCAACCAAGAAAAATAGAAAAGAGTAAGTTACTAACTGACTCCCACATATTATTGAATTGCGAGGACCACCTCGAGTTCAAAATTCCTTCTCAACAACAAGTCGAATTGCGTGGACCACCCCGAGTTCGACCATCCTCCAATACTCCATATTGAACTGCGAGGCCCACCTCGAGTTCGATCATCCTCCTACACAACCCATTGAACTGCGAGGTCCACCCCGAGTTCGATAGATTCCCCAAAGAATAAATGAGTTGCGAGGACAACAGCGAGCTCATTCTTTCCATCATCCGTTGAGTTGCGAGGACCACCTCGAACTCAGAGGATACCTTCCTTACACATTAATCCAAATTCCTTCTAACTTCTGGGGACTCCATAGTCGAAAATTCATTCATCTGATCAAACTCCATTAGCCCGTTTCCCAAGACTCATTAGCTTTGCTAAGGTCAAAAATAGGGCAACTATTATGTTACTAGGACGTAACATACATTTTTGGTGACAGCGGTGGGATATTAAAATGGTAGTTTAATCGAATCATGCCTGTAGAGCATACTCCAACAAAACCCGAAACATCTCGAAAACAGACTAGCGAAGATCCAGGAGTTGGCTTCCAAGAAACAAATCCTCAAAATCCCCAAGAAACTAACAATACACAAGAAAATATTTTACAAATATCAAACGACGAGATACAACGCGAAGACACAATGCCGATCGGTAAGACACAACTCGTTTCGCTTAAAGACGCGGTCCAAGTAGTTTTAGAATTCGACGGAACAAATATTCCGGTTTATCAATTTATTGATCGTTGCGAGGAAGCGCTATTGATGCTTCCTCCGAACGTCGAACAAAACCTCGTTAAAGTCATTCGACCAAAAATCACGGGGGAAGCAAAAAGGTCAATCCAAGGGATAAAATTCGAAAACTTAAAATCATTAGCAAAACACTTAAAAGACTTATTTTCACCCGCAAAAACAGTTAACCAAATACGTCGAGAACTCGGAATGTTAGTGCAAAAAAACGATGAAGACGTAATATCATATATAAACCGGGTGCGCGAAATCGGAAATCACATCATAGAGGCGTACAAAAGCAATAACGCAGGAGAAGTTAGCGATGAAGAAAGAAATTCCACCGAACAAGAATGCATAGAATGTTTCCTCGACGGCCTTAAGCCAGATATACAGCTTAAAATGAAAACGAAATACGAAACATTGACCGAGGCCGGTACAGATGCGACGAGGATAGACAGAAAACAGAAAGCCATAAACGAACTCCGAAAAGGGCTGCCCGACCATAAAACAGAGTCACGCCAGGCAATAGTAGGCGCCGTCACACAAGGACCTATCATATGTCAAATTTGTAAACGCCAGGGACACAGTGCAGACGCGTGTTGGTTTCGTAACCAAAATACGGGAAACAAGAATAACAATAAACAGCCTAATTTGGGTACGTTACCGCAAAGACAAACACAGACCACAGACAAGCAAGAAAAACTCTGCCGCTATTGTAAGAACAAGGGACACACCATCGAAGAATGCAGGAAACGCCAATATAATAATAACAAAAAACAGAATCAGGAAAACTCCAACAGTCTCCCAAACAACGGGGCGAGGTCGGAGACTCAGGCGCAACCAGCCCCTCGCAAAACGCTAATCGTAGCACAGAACCAAACAGGAGACGTGTCCGAGTAGAATACGTTAAATTACAACACCGATGTCGACCCCCTGCAATAAAAATAGAATCCTTGGACCTGTGTTCACCAATAAACCTGTTGGTCGATACAGGTGCCGAGCCTAATCTCATTAAACAAAATTCGGTTAAACCAGGCGCGATAATTGATCGCACAGATATTCTCGAATTACGTGGAATAACGACAACACCAGTTAACACCCTAGGGACATTAACGGTAGATATCTTAGGATGTCCTGTCAATTTTCACGTGGTGAGAGAGTCTTTTCCGATCGAACAAGCGGGCTTATTGGGAAACGAATTTTTAGAGAAATACAAGGCGACGGTGAATTATAAGGATCGTTGGTTGCACTGGCGAGATAACCGGGTCGTATTTACGAGTCCTGAGACCGTCATAATTCCAGCCCGAACTGTTTCCTCTTTTTATGTCAGAGTGAAAAACAGCGAGATAAGCGAAGGATACTTACCACGTTTAAAAATTGGAGACGGTATTTACTTCGGGAAAGCGGTCGTCTCAAATATCCGGGGTGTTGCATACACTCGAGTGTTTAACACACGTGACGAAGAAATAGAAATCGAAGTTCCTACGTTAAACTTATATGAATTCGAGGAAAAAAATAAACCCGAATCAACAAAATCTTCTAAATCTCCTAAATCAACTAAATCAATCAAATCTCCTAAATCTTCTAAATCAACTAAATCAATCAAATCTCCTAAATCTTCTAAATCAACTAAATCAACAAAACCTACAAAATCAACAAAATCTCCTAAATCTTTTACAAACTCAACAAAATCGAAAAAATCGTACGCGGATTGTTTAAAAATCGGTACATCAACAAAAAATCAACAAAATCAAATAGAGGCAGTAACGAAATTACTACGCCTTGAACATTTAAATAAAGAAGAACGCGAAAGCGTCGACGAGTTGCTTCGAGAAAGCGCGGATCAATTTCATCTCCCAGGAGATAAACTCGAGGCGACAAATAAATTAGAACATGGCATCGTTACCATCGATGAACATCCGATAAATACTCGTCAATATCGCTACCCACAAATCCACAAGGATGAAATAGATCGACAAGTCAAAGATCTTTTGGATAACGGTATAATCCAAACGTCCGAATCTCCGTACAATAGTCCGGTATGGATTGTTCCAAAAAAACCCGATTCACAAGGAAATAAACGATGGCGAATGGCATTGGATTTCCGAATGCTCAATGAAAAAACCATCGGAGACTCGTACCCCTTGCCGAACATCACTGATATACTTGATCAACTCGGAGGAGCCAAGTATTTTTCAGTCTTCGATCTCGCATCGGGATTTCACCAGATAAAGGTGAAACCCGCAGACGCACATAAAACAGCGTTTTCAACCCCGTTTGGACACTACGAATTTTCTCGGATGCCATTCGGTTTAAAAAATGCTCCTGCAACCTTTCAGAGATTAATGGACCGTGTATTGAGCGGTTTACAAGGGACAGAATTATTTGTCTACCTCGATGACATAGTCATCTACGCATCATCATTGCAGGAACACCAGATCAAATATAGAAAACTAATTTCTAGACTAAAAGAAGCAAACCTGAAACTACAACCCGATAAATGTGAATTTCTCCGAAAAGAAGTAACATATTTGGGACATCTACTCACGGAAAATGGAATCAAACCCGATCCAAAAAAAATCGAGGCGGTAAAAAACTATCCAGTTCCAAAAAACGTCAAGGGAATAAGAGAAACCATGGGACTATTCAATTATTACCGAAGATTTATCGAGGGATTTGCAAGAATCGCGAAACCATTGACAAACCTTCTGAAAAAGGACATAACCTTCTTATGGGGAGATAAAGAACAATCAGCATTCCAAACATTAAAAGACATGTTGTGTAGCAACCCAATTCTTCAACACCCAGACTTTACGCGACCTTTTATAATAACGACCGATGCATCTGGTTACGCAATCGGCGGAATTCTTTCACAAGCGGAAATCGGAAAGGACCTGCCAGTCTCGTACATATCTCGAGCGTTAAACGACGCGGAAAAACGGTACTCTACGTACGAAAAGGAGGCATTGGCGATAGTTTACGCGGTTAAACAGTTTCACCCTTACGTCTATGGGCGAAAATTTACAATCGTCACGGATCACAAACCATTAGTTTGGTTCAAATCATCGCAGGATCCAGCGTCGCGAGTGTCTAAATGGTGTCTACAACTGGCATTGCACGACTTCGACATCGTTTATAAAGCGGGAAAAATGAATGTCAACGCCGATGCCCTCTCGCGAAATCCTGTAGATCCACAAGATTCTCAAGGGAATCCCGAATCAGCAAACATTCAAAATACGTTTGTAACCAAGGCCACGGTTCATCGGACAAACGAACCACAAACATCCAATGAACCTTCACTAAGACGAAGCCAGAGAACTAAACAAAAACCCCAAAGATTAATAGATGAAATCGCTAACCAAAAAAAAACAATCCAGGAAGAGATACGAGTGAAACGAAAAACTCCGAAACAAAAAACATCTACAACACAACAAGGTGACGAATTTCGTAACCAGTCCAGCGATTCCGAGTCCTCGGATAACGATAGCGAAATTGAGGAAAACGAAGACGTAGGCAAAGACAATACGGACGAACACGACGAAATCCAGGGCATGAGAGAAACATTCGAAGAAAAGGGCGATCAGAACTTCTATGCACCAAACCTGATAGAGTCAAAAGACCAAATGTTTATGCGGAAGGATAACTATGCTTATTTTATCTACGATACGGGCGAACCTTGCGACATAGGCTCTAAACAATTACAGGCCCGAAACGATCTTCCGAAATTCGGGGAATTACAAACAGGGAAGGGTCAGACCAAAGAGCATGGTCATAAAATCCACGTCGCACTACCAATACGGCGTCTCGCCGAGGGTCTAACAGCCGTCGAAGAGGACATAAAAGGGTCTCTCCACAGCCTCGGTGAAATCATTAAAGATTCCCAATTAAAAACAATCAGCATAGCTAAGACACCGGAGGTAGAGACAGTAGAGTGGAAGAAGATCAAAAGTTACTTGTTTTCCCTCGCTCAATCAGTAACTACAAAAATAATAATCTGTACTGGAGTAATTCAATATGTCGAACCCTCTAGACGAAACGAGTTAATAAAAGAAATTCATTGTTCGACTCTCGGAGGCCATAAAGGCGTGTCGAAAACATTTAGTAAAATCCGACACCGGTACTATTGGGAAAACCTAAAGAAGGATATACAAACATTCGTAAGGAATTGTTTAGGGTGCCAGCTAAAAAAATTAGTCAGAGTTAAACACAAAAACCCTATGATCATCACAGACACGCCGGGTTCAGCGTTCGAAAAGGTGGCTATGGATATTGTTGGGCCTTTAGCCGAAACCAAAACCAGTAACATATATATATTAACAATCCAAGATCAGCTTACAAAATATTCGTTAGCCATCCCTTTGCCGAATGCCACGGCAACCACAATAAGCAATGCTTTTGTAAAAAGATTCATTTGCACTTTCGGAGCACCAAGGTCCGTATTAACTGATCAAGGTAGTAATTTTTTGAGCAAAGTTTTAAAAGATTTAGCTAAACGGTTCAAAATCAAACAATTTAAAACAACTGCTTTCCACCCCCAATCAAACGGTTCAATCGAACGTTCACACCATGTGTTGAGTGAATATTTAAAACAATTTGCGAACCAAGACGAAGAATGGGACCAATGGCTTGAACTAGCCATGTTTTCATATAATACGAGTACGCACGAGGGTACTAAGCATACCCCTTTCGAACTAGTATTCGGCAAACTTGCGAGGCTCCCATCGAGCGAACCAATACTTGACGAAGAAGAAATAACATACGATGAATACCTCGTAAAATTAGTCACGCGGTTGCACGAACTACAAGCACTAGCGCGTGAAAATTTAGTTAGCGCGAAACTGAAATCAAAGTATAATTATGATAAAAAGATTAACCCCCAGACACTAAAGGCCGGTGATTTCGTATTTCTCTTAAAGGGCCCAAAGCCTGGAAAGCTAGAAGATCATTATACAGGACCACACGAGGTGTTAGAAATATTGTCAAAAGGAAACGTAAAAATTCAAATAAAGAAAAAACCTCGTGTAGTAAACATTAATAGACTAAAACTCTCATATATATCAGTTGAATCGACAAGCTAAAATACTAAAGTACAATGGGCATCATCGGTTACGACTGTGGATCATCGAACCTCAATATAACGACGCTCTCTTTAATCGACGTAGGAGATTGCGACATAAAGAAACCAGATATAATTACAAATCCAGTCTATATACAATTGTTACAACTGAACGAATTTATCGAAAATAAGGTTATTCAATGTAAAGTAGAAATTCACCGAGCAATCTTTCACTGTGGAATAAATTCACATATCTCTGTCGTGGCTCACGGACAGCTAGAATATCTAGCAGAAATTACTCGCGAAACATTCGAAGAAATGCATACCACCGGACTTTATAAACTTGGAAATAGTATTATCGCCGATCTACGAATAAATCAATCTACAACTCGTAGCATAACACTAGCAGGATCCATTAAAAATAATGGTGCATGTTATGGAACTCAGTACTCTGACCCTTATGGTAGCTGGGACGATGTAGTGGTGCAAGGATCCATTATAATAACTCTCGTACAGTACCAAGCAACCGTAAATTTAAACACAAATCGAATTAATCTTAAGTCCGGAATGACGTGCCTATTAACGAGCCAAAACTGTATTGACCTTGAGGGCGGACAAACCTTTTGGAACTCATTACCAGTCGACAACTGCAAATTCAACCGTTATGGCGTACTCTATGAGGGAATAGCAAAGAAAATTAAAGACGTAGGACATGACTACCCTCAAACGATATACAGTCTTTCGACACAAGATATAACGTTTGCTTTAACAAGAAAATCTGAACAGATGCTATGTGGCTACACGTTAATACGCACAGAACATCCAAAATTATTAATAATCGAAACAAGTAAGGGAGAAAGATTTGCTAAACCAAAACCAATTAGTGTAGAAAATCTAGATATCTTCGCCTACGTAAATTCAAAATTTGTATTTGTAGAGAAACACATTCGTAATCAAATAAATCAATTATATCTTGACGTACTAACTCAACGATGCAACTTGGAGCAGCAAGTATTGAAGAACTAGTCATCTAGTCATCGCCACTCAATCTCCGGACGAGTTCGCCTTCCACCTCATGAAAGGACCCGGATACATGGCAGTGATGGCCGGCGAAGTTGTACACATCATTAAATGCATTCCGGTATTAGTGAAAGTGCGCAAAACCGAAGTCTGTTATCATCAACTCCCAATTGCGCGGGGCAACGAAAGCCTATTCTTATCACCTCGCACACACATTATTATGCAAGCTGGCACAGAAATCACATGCGATCCTTTGTTACCATCGGAATATCTCCTCGGAGACTCTTGGTACAAATTAATACCTGGACCAGTACAAAGTATGCCGCCGACAATTATTAAACCGATGACCAAACCAACTTGGAAATATACCAACCCAGCATCGTTGGCAACCAGTGGAATATACAGTCAAGAAGATCTCGAGAAACTACGTGACCACATCATGTTTCCCGTGGAGAAACCAGCCGTCCTAAATAGTCTGGCTCGCGGAATCAGTGGACAACCCGTCACCAACGAAGAACTTTCGTTTTCAAACATGCTGGGGACACAAGGACTGAAAACCCTAGTCGACTCCGTCTGGGAAAACATGTGGGGCCGCTTCATGTTCTTCGGAACTGCGAGTGCCGGGATCATCGGAATAATGCTTCTAGTGCGAGGAATAAAACTTATCGTGGATACGATAATCCATGGGTATGCACTCCACACCGTTTACGGTTGGTCCGTATTTTTGATCGGAGCTATTTGGGACTCCGTGACACATCTTCTCCTTCATTTAAGAAGAGATTTAAACGAAACACCGAAGAGTCAATCGAACCCAACGGGTACCAACGGAATTGAAACAATTCGAATTCCTACACTACAAGAGGAACAACAACTCCAAGAAAAACCAGAGGCAGCATCCGCCTCTAATCCCACGACATCCGGAATATTCTCACTGAAGGGTTGAGAGCATCGAAACAGCAACAATTCGTCAAGCGTAACCAAGATATAACCAACAAATTAGATAATTTTTGTGTGCCATATTTTGTTTCTCTATTTCTAATCTTTTTTTTGTTTTATGTTCACGACATACGTACATACCTCAATATATAAATGTCGTTTTTCTCAAAATCTATAACGACATTTAATCTTAGGGGGGAGGTGTTACATCCCCATAACGTAACCACCATCGCGCCTTAAATACGAGCATCCCTCCTTACGCCAACGCACGACGCAACCCTAACTCGGGGATGAACGCGGCGGGGAGAGATGCTCAGGCCCAAGAGTGGGGACAGACGATAAGGATAAATTTTCCTCCGAATTGGAAAAGTAAGGAGTAGGAGACGGTGGAGACTTTGGACCAATAAGAAATTTGTAAACTACCCTCTCCAACCCCTACGCAATAGACAAAGATAGTTGATAGACTAGTATATAAGGCCCGAATTTTAGCATAAAAATCAGTTCTTCATCAACATTCAAACTTGTAAGCTTCTCTTAAGTCTTCAAAATTGTAAAAGTCCTGGATAGAGCAAAAACCCTGTACTGCTCTACCAGTCTCAACTCAACCAACCAAGAAAAATAGAAAAGAGTAAGTTACTAACTGACTCCCACAAATTATTGAATTGCGAGGACCACCTCGAGTTCAAAATACCTTCTCAACAACAAGTCGAATTGCGTGGACCACCCCGAGTTCGACCATCCTCCAATACTCCATATTGAACTGCGAGGCCCACCTCGAGTTCGATCATCCTCCTACACAACCCATTGAACTGCGAGGTCCACCCCGAGTTCGATAGATTCCCCAAAGAATAAATGAGTTGCGAGGACAACAGCGAGCTCATTCTTTCCATCATCCGTTGAGTTGCGAGGACCACCTCGAACTCAGAGGATACCTTCCTTACAATTTAATCCAAATTCGTTCTAACTTCTGGGGACTCCATAGTCGAAAATTCATTCATCTGATCAAACTCCATTAGCCCGTTTCCCAAGACTCATTAGCTTTGCTAAGGTCAAAAATAGGGCAACTATTATGTTACTAGGACGTAACACCGTCTCCTGAACCCCGATCGGTTCACGCATCGTCTCCTAAGCCCCGATACGTCCACGCGCCGTCTCCTGAGCCCCGATCGGTCCAAGCGTCGTCTCCTAAGCCCCGATCGGTTAACGCGCCGTCTCCGAGCCCCGATGGGTCGACGGGTCGTCTCCTAAGCCCCGATCGGTCGACGCGTCGTCTCCTAATCCCCGGTCGGTCCACGCGCCGTCGCCGAACCCCAATTGGTCCACGCGCCACCTCCTGAGCCCCAGTCGGTCCACGCGCTGTCTCCTGAGCCCCGATAGGTACACGCGTCGTCTCCTACGCCCCGATCGGTCCACGAGCCGTCTCCTGAGCTCCGGTTGGTTCACGCACCGTCTCCTGATCCCCATCGGTCCACGCGGCGAGTCCGGAGCCCCGATCGATCCACACGAGTCTCCTGAGCCCCGGTCGGTCCGCGCGCCGTCTCCTGAGCCCCGATCGCTCCACACGCCGCTTCGGGAGCGCCGATCGGTGCACGCGTCGTCTCCTGATCTCCGATCGATCTACGCATAGTCTCATAAGCCCCGATCGGTCGAGGCGCCGTCTCCGAGCGCCGATCGGTTCACGCGTCGTCTCCTGAGCCACGATCGTTCCACGCGCCGTCTCCGAGCCCCGATCGGTCCACGCGCCGTCTCCTAAGCCCCGATCGGTCCACGCGCCTTCTCCTAAGCCCCGATCGGTCCACGCGCCGTCTCCGAGCGCCGATCGGTTCACGCGCCGTCTCCTAAGCCCCGATCGTTCCACACGCCGCTTCCGATCCCCGATCGGTCCACTCGCCGTCTCCTGAGACCGGATCGGTCCACGCGTCGTCCTCGAATCCCCGATCCTCACACGCGTCGTCTCCGAGCCTCGATCGGTCCTCGCGTCGTCTCCTAAGCCCCGACTGGTCCACGCGCCGTATCCTGAGCCCTGGTCGGTTCACCCGCCGTCTCCGAGCCCCGATCGATCCACGCGCAGTCTCCTGAGCCCCGATAGGTACACGCGTAGTCTTGTAAGCCCAGATGCCTCCACGCGCCGTCTCCGAGCCACGATCGCTCGACGCGCCGTCTCCGAGCGCCGATCATTTCACGCGCTGTCTCCTGAGTCCCGATCGTTCCACGCGCCGTATCCGAGCCCCGATCGATCCACAAGCAGTCTCCTGAGCCCCGATAGGTACACGCGTAGTCTCCTACGCCCCGATCGGTCCACGCGCCGCCTCCGGAGCCCCAATCGATCAACGTGAGTCTCCTAAGCCCCGACCGGTCCACGCGCCGTCTCCTGAGCCCCGATCGGTCCACGTATCGTCTCCTAAGCCCCGATCGGTCCACTCGTCGTCTCCGAAGCCCCGATCGGTCCACGCGCCGTCTCCGAGCCCCGATCGGTCCACGCGTCGTCTCCTAAACCCCGATCGGTCCACGCGCCGTCTCCTGTGCCCCGATCGGTCGACGCGTCCTCTCCTAAACCCCGATCGGTCCACACGTCGTCTCCTAAGCCCCAATCGGGCTACGCGTCGTCTCCTAAGCCCCGATCAGTCGCCGCGTCGTCTCCTGAGCCCGATCAATTGACGCGACTTCTCCTGAGCCCCGATCGTTCCACGTGCCGTCTCGGAGCCCCGATCGCTCCACGCGCCGTCTCCGAGCGCCGATTGGTGCACGAGTCGTCTCCTGAGCACCGATCGTTCCACACGCCGCCTCCTAAGCCCCGATCTGTCCAGGCGTCGTCTCCTAAGCCCCGACCGGTCCACGCGCCATCTCCTGAGCCCCGTTCGGCCCACGCGCCGTCTCCTAAGCCCCGATCCGTACACGCGTCGTCTCCGAGCCCCGATGGGTCCACGCGCCGTCGCCGACCCTCGATCGGTCCACGCGCGGCCTCCTAAGCCCCGGTCGGTTCACGCGCTATCTCCGAGCCGCGATCGGTCCACGCGCCGTCTCCTGAGCCCCGATACGTCCACGCGCAGTCGCCGAGCCCCTATCGGTCCACGCGCGGTCTCCTGAGCCCCGATCTGTCCACGCGTCGTCTCCTAAGCCCCGATCCGTCGACTTGTCGTCTCCTGAGCCACGATCAATTGACGCGTCTTCTCCTGAGCCCGATCGCTCCTCGCGCTGTCTCCTGAGCCCCGATCGGTCCACGCGTCGTCTCCGAGCTCCGATCGGTCCAAACGCCGTTTCCTGAGCCCCGATCGGTCCATGCGTCGTCTTCTTAGCCCCGATGCCTCCACGCGCCGTCTCCGAGCGCCGATAAGTTCAAGCGCCGTTTCCTGAGCCCCGATCGTTCCACGCGGCGTCTCCGAGCCTCGATCGATCCACGCGCCGTCTCCTGAGCCCCGATCGGTCGACGCGTCGTCTTCTGAGCCCCGATAGACCCACGCGTCGTCTCCTGAGCCCCAACCGCTCCACACGCCGTTTCCTGAGCCCCGATCGGTCCACGCATCGTCTTCGAGCACCGATCGGTCCACGCGCCGTTTTCTGAGCACCGTTCGGTCCACGCGTCGTCTTCAAAGCCCCGATGCCTCCACGCGCCGTCTCCGAGCCCCGATCGATCCATGCGTCGTCTTCTTAGCCCCGATGCCTCCACGCGCCGTCTCCTGAGCCCCGATCGTTCCACGCGCCGTCTCCGAGCCCCGATCGGTCCACGCGCCGTCTCCTGAGCCCGGATCGGTCCACGCGTCATCGCCGAATCCCCGGTCCGTACACGCGTCGTCTCCGAGCCTCGATCGGTCCACCCGCTGCTTCCTGAGCCCCAATCGGTCCACGCGTTGTCACCTAAGCCCCGATCGGTCCACGCCCCGTCTCCTGAGCCCGGATCGGTCCACCCGTCGTCCTCGAATCCCCGATCCGCACACGCGTCGTCTCCGAACCTCGAGAGGTCCACGCGCCGTCTCCTGAGTCCCGATCATTCCACGCGCCGTCTCCTAAGCCGCGATCCGTCCACGGGCCGTCTCCGAGCTGCTATCGGTAAACGCGCCGTCACCAAGCCCTGATCCGTACACGGGTCGTCTCCGAGCCCCGACCGGTCCACGCGCCGTCGCCGAGCCTCGATCGGTCCACGCGCGGCCTCCTGAGCCCCGATCGGTTCACGCGCCGGCTCCGAGCCCGATCGGACCACGTGCCGTCTCCTGAGCCCCGGTCGGTTCACGCGCCGTCTCCGAGCCCCGATCGGTCCACGCGCCGTCTCGAAGCCTCGATCCGTACACGCGTCATCTCCGAGCCCCGATCGGTCCACGCGCCATCGCCGAACCCCGATCGGTCCACGCGCCGTCCCCTGAGCTCCGAACGGTCCACACCCCTTGTCCTGAGCCCCGATCGGCCGACGCGTCATCTCCTAAGCCCCGACCGGTTCACACGCCGTCTCCTGTGCACCGATCGAATCTCGTGCCGTCTCCTAAGCCCCGATCGGTCCACACGTCGTCTCCTAAGCCCCGATCCGTCGCAGCGTCGTCCCCTGAGCCCCGATCAATTGACGCGTCTTCTCCTGAGCCCCGATCGCACCTCACGCCGTCTCGTAAGCCACAATCGGTCCACGCGCCGTCTCAGAGCGCCGATCATTTCACGCGCCGTCTCCTGAGCCCCGATCGTTCCACGCGCCGCCTCCTGAGCCCCGATCGATCCACGCATCGGCTGCTGAGCCCCGGTCGGTCCACGCGTCGCCTTCGAGCACCGATCGATCCACGCGCCGTTTCCTGGGCCCCGATCGGCCCACGCGTCGCCACCGGAGCCCCGATCGGTCTACGCGCCGTCTCATGAGCCCCGGTCGGTTCATGCGCCGTCGCCGAGCCTCGATCGGTCCACGCGCGGCCTCCTTAGCCCCGGTCGGTCCACGCGCCGTCTCCGAGCCCCGATCGATCCACGTGTCGTCTTGTAAGCCCAGATGCCTTCTCGCGCCGTCTCCGGCCCACGATCGGTCCAGGCGCCGCTTCCTGAGCCACGATCGGTCCACGCGCCTTCTCCGAGCCCCGATCGGTGCACGCGCCGTCTCCTGAGCCCCGATCGGTCCACGCGTCGTCTCCTGAGCCCCGATCGGTCCACGCGCCGTCTTCTGATCCCCGATCGGTCCACGCGCCTTCGCCGAACCCCAATTGGTCCACGCGAAACCGCCTGAGCCCCAGTCGGTCCACGCGCTGTCTCCGAGCCCCGATCGGTCCACGTGCCGTCTCCCAGCCCCGATCGGTCCACGCGCCGTCTCCTAATCCCCAATCTGTCAACGACCCGTCTCCGGTCCCCGATCGGTGCACGCGCCGTCTCCTAAGCCCCGATCGGGCCACGCGCCGTCGCCGAACACCAATTGGTCCACGCGAAACCGCCTGAGCCCCAGTCGGTCCACGCGCTGTCTCCGAGCCCCGATCGGTCCACGCGTCGTCTCCGAGCCCCGATCGGTCCACGCGCCGTCGCCGAGTCATGATCTGTCCACGCGCGGCCTCCTGAGACCCGATCGGTCCACGCGCCGTCGCCGAGCCGCGATCGGTCCACGCGCGGCCTCCTGAGCCCCGATTGGTTCACGCGCCGTATCCGAGCCCCAATCGGTCCACGCGCTGTCTCCGAGCCCTGATCGGTCCACGCGTCGTCTCCGAGCCCCGATCGGTCTACGCGCCGTCGCCGAGCCATGATCGGTCCACGCGCGGCCTCCTGAGCCCCGATCGGTCCACGCGCCGTCGCCGAGCCGCGATCGGTTCTCGCGCGGCCTCCTGAGCCCCGGTCGGTCCACGCGCCGCCTACGGAGCCCCGATCGATCCACGCGATTCTCCTGAGCTCCGGTCGGTCGACGCGCCGTCTCCTGAGCCCCGACCGGTCCACGCGTCGTCTCCTAAGCCCCAATCGGGCCACGCGCCGCCTACGGAGCCCCGATCGATCCACGCGTCGTCTTCTAAGCCCCAATCGGTCCACGCGCCGCCTACGGAGCCCCGATCGATCCACGCGAATCTCCTGAGCTCCGGTCGGTCGACGCGCCGTCTCCTCAGCCCCGATCGGTCCACGCGTCGTCTCCTAAGCCCCGATCGTTCGACGCGTCGTCTCCTAAGCCCCGATCGGTCGACGCGTCGTCTCCTGAGCCCCAGTTGGTCCACGGGCTGTCTCCGAGCCCCGATCGATCCATGCACCGCCTCCTGAGCTCCGATCGGTCGACGCGCCGACTCCTGAGCCCCGATCGGTCCATGCGTTGTCTCCTGAGCCCCGATCGTCCAACGTGCCGTCTCCGAGCACCGATCGGTCCACGCGTCGCCTCCTGAGCCCCGGTCGATCCACGCGTCTTCTCCTGAGCCCCGACCGCTCCATCCATCGTCTCCGAGCTCCGATCGGTCCAGGTGCCGTTTCCGAGCCCCGATTGGTCCATGCGTCGTCTTCGAAGCCCCGATGCCGCCACGCGCCGTCTCCGAGCCACGATCGGTGCAGGCGCCGCTTCCTGAGCCCCGATCCGTTCACGCGCGGTCTCCTAAGCCCCAGTCGGTACACGCGCTGTCTCCGAGCCCCGATCGGTCCACGCGTCGTCTCCTAAGCCCCGATCGTTCGACGCGTCGTCTCCTAAGCCCCGATCGGTCCACGCGCCTTCTCCTCATCCCCGATCGGTCCACGCGCCGTCTCGGAGCCCCGATCGGTCCACGCGCCGTATCCTAAGCCCCGATCGGTCCACGGGCCGTCTCTGAGCGCCGATAAGTTCAAGCGCCGTCTCCGGAGCCCCGATCGTTCCACGCGGCGTCTCCGAGCCCCGATCATTCCACACCCCGTCTCCGCGCCCCGATCGGTCCACGCGCCGTCTCCTAAGCCCCTATCGGTCCACGCGCCGTCTCCGAGCGCCGATCGGTTCACGCGCCGTCTCCTGAGCCCCGATCGTTCCACGCGCCGTCTCCGAGCCCCGATCGGTCTGCGCGCCGTCTCCTAAGCCCCGATCGGTCCACGCGCCGTCTCTTCCCCGATCGGACCACGCGCCGTCTCGGAGCGCCGATTGGTTCACGCGCCGTCTCCTGAGCCCCGATCGCTCCACGCGCAGTCGCCGAGCCTCGAACGGTTCACGCGCGGTCTCCTGAGCCCCGATCGGTCCAGGCGCCGCTTCCTGAGCACCGACCGGTCCACGCGTCGTCTCCTGAGCCATGATCGGTCGACGGGTCCCCTCCTAAGCCCCGATCGATCCACGCGCCTTCTCCTGAGCCCCGATCGGTCCACGCGCCGTCTCCGCGTGCCGATCATTTCACGTGACGTCTCCTGAGCCCTGATCGTTCCACGCGCCGTCTTCGAGCCCCGAGCGGACCACGCGCCGTCTCCTGAGCCCCAATCGATCCACGCGCAGCCTCCTGAGCCCCGATCGGTCCACGCGCCGTCGCCGAGCCGCGATCGTTCTACGCGCCGCTCCGAGCCCCGATCGGTCCACGCGCCGTCGCCGAGCTATGATCGGTCCATGCGCGGCCTCCTGAGCCCCGATCGGTCCACGCGCCGTCGCCGAGCCGCGATCGGTCCACGCGCGGCCTCCTGAGGCCCGATTGGTTCACGCGCCGTATCCGAGCCCCAATCGGTCCACGTGCCATCTCCTGAGCCCCGATCGGTCCACGCGCGGCCTCCTGAGCCCCGATCGGTCCACGCGCCGTCGCCGAGCCGCGATCGGTCCACGCGCGGCCTCCTAAGCTCCGATCGGTCCACGCGCCGTCGCCGAACCCCAATTGGTCCACACGAAACCGCCTGAGCCCCAGTCGGTCCACGCGCTGTCTCAGAGCCCCGATCGGTCCACGCGTCGTCTCCGAGCCCCGATCGGTCCACGCGCCGTCTTCGAGCCCCGATCGGTCCACGCATGGTCTCCTAAGCCCCAATCGGTTAACGCGCCGTCTCCGAGCCCCGATCGGTCCACGCGCCGTCGCCGAGCCGCGATCGGTCCACGCGCGGCCTCCTGAGGCCCGATTGGTTCACGCGCCGTATCCGAGCCCCAATCGGTCCACGCGCCGTCTCCTGAGCCCCGATCGGTCCACGCGCGGCCTCCTGAGCCCCGATCGGTCCACGCGCCGTCGCCGAGCCGCGATCGGTTCACGCGCGGCCTCCTAAGCTCCGATCGGTCCACGCGCCGTCGCCGAACCCCAATTGGTCCACACGAAACCGCCTGAGCCCCAGTCGGTCCACGCGCTGTCTCCGAGCCCCGATCGGTCCACGCGTCGTCTCCGAGCCCCGATCGGTCCACGCGCCGTCTTCGAGCCCCGATCGGTCCACGCATGGTCTCCTAAGCCCCAATCGGTTAACGCGCCGTCTCCGAGCCCCGATCGGTCCACGCGCCGTCGCCGAACCCCAATTGGTCCACGCGCAACCGCCTGAGCCCCAGTCGGTCCACGCGCTGTCACCGAGCCCCGATCGGTCCACGTGTGGTCTCCGAGCCCCGATCGGTCCACGCGCCGTCGCCGAGCCACGATCGGTCCACGCGCGGCCTCCTGAGCCCCGATCGGTCCACGCGCCGTCGCCGAGCCGCGATCTGTCCACGCGCGGTCTCCTGAGCCCCGGTCGGTTCACGCGCCGTCTCCTGAGCCCCGATCGGTCCACGCGTCGTTCCCTAAGCCCCGATCGATCCACGCGCCGTCTCCGAGCACCGATCGGTCCACGCGCCGTCTCCTTAGCCCCGATCGGTCCACGCGTCGTCTCCTAAGCCCTGATCGGTCCACGTGCCGTCTCCGAGCCCCGATGGGTCTACGCGCCGCCTCCTGAGCCCCGATCGATCCACGCATCGGCTGCTGTGCCCCGGTCGGTCCACGCGTCGCCTTCGAGCACCGATCGATCCACTCGCCGTTTCCTGGGCCCCGATCGGTCCACGCGTCGCCACCGGAGCCCCGATCGGTCTACGCGCCGTCTCATGAGCCCCGGTCGGTTCATGCGCCGTCGCCGAGCCTCGATCGGTCCACGCGCGGCCGCCTTAGCCCCGGTCGGTCCGAGTTCCGTCTCCGAGCCCCGATCGGTCCACGCATCGTCACCTGAGCCCCGATCGGTTAACGCGCCGCCTACGGAGCCCCGATCGATCCACGCGATTCTCCTGAGCTCCGGTTGGTCGACGCGCCGTCTCCTGAGCCCCGACCGGTCCACGCGTCGTCTCCTAAGCCCCAATCGGGCCACGCGCCGCCTACGGAGCCCCGATCGATCCACGCGTCGTCTTCTAAGCCCCAATCGGTCCACGCGCCGCCTACGGAGCCCCGATCGATCCACGCGAATCTCCTGAGCTCCGGTCGGTCGACGCGCCGTCTCCTCAGCCCCGATCGGTCCACGCGTCGTCTCCTAAGCCCCGATCGTTCGACGCGTCGTCTCCTAAGCCCCGATCGGTCGACGCGTCGTCTCCTGAGCCCCAGTTGGTCCACGGGCTGTCTCCGAGCCCCGATCGATCCATGCACCGCCTCCTGAGCTCCGATCGGTCGACGCGCCGACTCCTGAGCCCCGATCGGTCCATGCGTTGTCTCCTGAGCCCCGATCGTCCAACGTGCCGTCTCCGAGCACCGATCGGTCCACGCGTCGCCTCCTGAGCCCCGGTCGATCCACGCGTCTTCTCCTGAGCCCCGACCGCTCCATCCATCGTCTCCGAGCTCCGATCGGTCCAGGTGCCGTTTCCGAGCCCCGATTGGTCCATGCGTCGTCTTCGAAGCCCCGATGCCGCCACGCGCCGTCTCCGAGCCACGATCGGTGCAGGCGCCGCTTCCTGAGCCCCGATCCGTTCACGCGCGGTCTCCTAAGCCCCAGTCGGTACACGCGCTGTCTCCGAGCCCCGATCGGTCCACGCGTCGTCTCCTAAGCCCCGATCGTTCGACGCGTCGTCTCCTAAGCCCCGATCGGTCCACGCGCCTTCTCCTCATCCCCGATCGGTCCACGCGCCGTCTCGGAGCCCCGATCGGTCCACGCGCCGTATCCTAAGCCCCGATCGGTCCACGGGCCGTCTCTGAGCGCCGATAAGTTCAAGCGCCGTCTCCGGAGCCCCGATCGTTCCACGCGGCGTCTCCGAGCCCCGATCATTCCACACCCCGTCTCCGCGCCCCGATCGGTCCACGCGCCGTCTCCTAAGCCCCTATCGGTCCACGCGCCGTCTCCGAGCGCCGATCGGTTCACGCGCCGTCTCCTGAGCCCCGATCGTTCCACGCGCCGTCTCCGAGCCCCGATCGGTCTGCGCGCCGTCTCCTAAGCCCCGATCGGTCCACGCGCCGTCTCTTCCCCGATCGGACCACGCGCCGTCTCGGAGCGCCGATTGGTTCACGCGCCGTCTCCTGAGCCCCGATCGCTCCACGCGCAGTCGCCGAGCCTCGAACGGTTCACGCGCGGTCTCCTGAGCCCCGATCGGTCCAGGCGCCGCTTCCTGAGCACCGACCGGTCCACGCGTCGTCTCCTGAGCCATGATCGGTCGACGGGTCCCCTCCTAAGCCCCGATCGATCCACGCGCCTTCTCCTGAGCCCCGATCGGTCCACGCGCCGTCTCCGCGTGCCGATCATTTCACGTGACGTCTCCTGAGCCCTGATCGTTCCACGCGCCGTCTTCGAGCCCCGAGCGGACCACGCGCCGTCTCCTGAGCCCCAATCGATCCACGCGCAGCCTCCTGAGCCCCGATCGGTCCACGCGCCGTCGCCGAGCCGCGATCGTTCTACGCGCCGCTCCGAGCCCCGATCGGTCCACGCGCCGTCGCCGAGCTATGATCGGTCCATGCGCGGCCTCCTGAGCCCCGATCGGTCCACGCGCCGTCGCCGAGCCGCGATCGGTCCACGCGCGGCCTCCTGAGGCCCGATTGGTTCACGCGCCGTATCCGAGCCCCAATCGGTCCACGTGCCATCTCCTGAGCCCCGATCGGTCCACGCGCGGCCTCCTGAGCCCCGATCGGTCCACGCGCCGTCGCCGAGCCGCGATCGGTCCACGCGCGGCCTCCTAAGCTCCGATCGGTCCACGCGCCGTCGCCGAACCCCAATTGGTCCACACGAAACCGCCTGAGCCCCAGTCGGTCCACGCGCTGTCTCAGAGCCCCGATCGGTCCACGCGTCGTCTCCGAGCCCCGATCGGTCCACGCGCCGTCTTCGAGCCCCGATCGGTCCACGCATGGTCTCCTAAGCCCCAATCGGTTAACGCGCCGTCTCCGAGCCCCGATCGGTCCACGCGCCGTCGCCGAGCCGCGATCGGTCCACGCGCGGCCTCCTGAGGCCCGATTGGTTCACGCGCCGTATCCGAGCCCCAATCGGTCCACGCGCCGTCTCCTGAGCCCCGATCGGTCCACGCGCGGCCTCCTGAGCCCCGATCGGTCCACGCGCCGTCGCCGAGCCGCGATCGGTTCACGCGCGGCCTCCTAAGCTCCGATCGGTCCACGCGCCGTCGCCGAACCCCAATTGGTCCACACGAAACCGCCTGAGCCCCAGTCGGTCCACGCGCTGTCTCCGAGCCCCGATCGGTCCACGCGTCGTCTCCGAGCCCCGATCGGTCCACGCGCCGTCTTCGAGCCCCGATCGGTCCACGCATGGTCTCCTAAGCCCCAATCGGTTAACGCGCCGTCTCCGAGCCCCGATCGGTCCACGCGCCGTCGCCGAACCCCAATTGGTCCACGCGCAACCGCCTGAGCCCCAGTCGGTCCACGCGCTGTCACCGAGCCCCGATCGGTCCACGTGTGGTCTCCGAGCCCCGATCGGTCCACGCGCCGTCGCCGAGCCACGATCGGTCCACGCGCGGCCTCCTGAGCCCCGATCGGTCCACGCGCCGTCGCCGAGCCGCGATCTGTCCACGCGCGGTCTCCTGAGCCCCGGTCGGTTCACGCGCCGTCTCCTGAGCCCCGATCGGTCCACGCGTCGTTCCCTAAGCCCCGATCGATCCACGCGCCGTCTCCGAGCACCGATCGGTCCACGCGCCGTCTCCTTAGCCCCGATCGGTCCACGCGTCGTCTCCTAAGCCCTGATCGGTCCACGTGCCGTCTCCGAGCCCCGATGGGTCTACGCGCCGCCTCCTGAGCCCCGATCGATCCACGCATCGGCTGCTGTGCCCCGGTCGGTCCACGCGTCGCCTTCGAGCACCGATCGATCCACTCGCCGTTTCCTGGGCCCCGATCGGTCCACGCGTCGCCACCGGAGCCCCGATCGGTCTACGCGCCGTCTCATGAGCCCCGGTCGGTTCATGCGCCGTCGCCGAGCCTCGATCGGTCCACGCGCGGCCGCCTTAGCCCCGGTCGGTCCGAGTTCCGTCTCCGAGCCCCGATCGGTCCACGCATCGTCACCTGAGCCCCGATCGGTTAACGCGCCGTCTCCGAGCCCCGATCAGTCCACGCGCCGTCTCCCGAGCCCCGGTGGGTTCATGCGCCGTCTCCGAGCCCCGATCGATCCACGCGTCGTCTTGTAAGCCCAGATGCCTTCTCGCGCCGTCTCCGGCCCACGATCGGTCCAGGCGCCGCTTCCTGAGCCACAATCGGTCCACGCGCCTCCTCCGAGCCCCGATCGGTGCACGCGCCGTCTCCTGAGCCCCGATCGGTCCACGCGTCGTCTCCTGACCCCCGATCGGTCCACGCGCCGTCTTCTGAGCCCCGATCGGTCCACGCGCCGTCGCCGAACCCCAATTGGTCCACGCGAAACCGCCTGAGCCCCAGTCGGTCCACGCGCTGTCTCCGAGCCCCGATCGGTCCACGTGCCGTCTCCCAGCCCCGATCGGTCCACGCGCCGTCTCCTAATCCCCAATCTGTCAACGACCCGTCTCCGGGACCCGATCGGTGCACGCGCCGTCTCCTAAGCCCCGATCGGGCCACGCGCCGTCGCCGAACACCAATTGGTCCACGCGAAACCGCCTGAGCCCCAGTCGGTCCACGCGCTGTCTCCGAGCCCCGATCGGTCCACGCGTCGTCTCCGAGCCCCGATCGGTCCACGCGCCGTCGCCGAGTCATGATCTGTCCACGCGCGGCCTCCTGAGACCCGATCGGTCCACGCGCCGTCGCCGAGCCGCGATCGGTCCACGCGAGGCTGCTGAGCCCCGATCGGTCGACGCGTCGTTTCCTGAACCCCGATCAGTCCACGCGCCGTCTCCTAAGCCCGGATCGTTCCCCGCGCCGTCCTCGAGCCCCGATCGGTCCGCGCGCCGTCTCCTGAGCCCGGATCGGTCCACGCGATGTCTCCCAGCCCCGATCGGTCCACGCGTCGTCTCCTAAGCCCCGATCCGTCGCCGCGTCGTCTCCTGAGCTCCGATCAATTGACGCGGCTTCTCCAGAGCCCCGATCACTCCTCGCGCCGTCTCCTGAGCCCCGCTCGGTCCATGCGTCGTCTTCTTAGCCCCGATGCCTCCACGCGTCGTCTCCTAAGCCCCGATCGGTCCACGCTCCGTCTCCGGGCCCCGATCGGTCCACGCACCATCTCCTGCTCAATCGGTCCACACGCCGCCTCCGGAGCCCCGATCGATCCACGCTAGGCTCCTGAGCCCCGGCCGGTCCGCGCGCCGTCTCCTGAGCCCCGAACGGTCGACGCGTCGTCTCCTGAGCCCCGATCGATCCACGCGCCGTCTCCTAAGCTCCGATCGGTCCACGCGCCGTCTTCGAGCCCCGATCGGTCCACGCATGGTCTCCTAAGCCCCAATCAGTTAACGCGCCGTCTCCGAGCCCCGATCGGTCCACGCGCCGTCGCCGAACCCCAATTGGTCCACGCGCAACCGCCTGAGCCCCAGTCAGTCCACGCGCTGTGTCCGAGCCCCGATCGGTCCACGCGCCGTCTTCGAGCGCCGATCGTTCCACGTAACGTCTCCTAAGCCCCAATCGGTTAACGCGCCGTCTCCTGAGCCCCGATCGTTCTACGCACCGTCTCCGAGCCCCGATCCGTCCACGCGCAGTCGCCGAGCCCCGATCGGTTCACGCGCGGTCTCCTGAGCCCCAGTCGGTATACGCGCTGTCTCCCAGCCCCGATCGGTCCACGTGTCGTCTACTAAGCCCCGATCGTTCGACGCGTCGTCTCCTAAGCCCCGATCGGTCCACGCGCCTTCTCCTCATCCCCGATCGGTCCACGCGCCGTCTCGGAGCCCCGATCGGTCCACGCGCCGTATCCTAAGCCCCGATCGGTCCACGGGCCGTCTCTGAGCGCCGATAAGTTCAAGCGCCGTCTCCGGAGCCCCGATCGTTCCACGCGGCGTCTCCGAGCCCCGATCATTCCACACCCCGTCTCCGAGCCCCGATCGGTCCACGCGCCGTCTCCTAAGCCCCTATCGGTCCACGCGCCGTCTCCGAGCGCCGATCGGTTCACGCGCCGTCTTCTGAGCCCCGATCGTTCCACGCGCCGTCTCCGAGCCGCGATCGGTCTGCGCGCCGTCTCCTAAGCCCCGATCGGTCCACGCGCCTTCTCTTCATCCCCGATCGGACCACGCGCCGTCTCGGAGCGCCGATTGGTTCACGCGCCGTCTCCTGAGCCCCGATCGCTCCACGCGCAGTCGCCGAGCCTCGATCGGTTCACGCGCGGTCTCCTGAGCCCCGGTCGGTCCACGCGCCGTCGCCGAACCCCAATTGGTCCACGCGCAACCTCCTGAGCCCCAGTCGGTACACGCGCTGTCTCCGAGCCCCGATCGGTCCCCGCATAGTCTCCTAAGCCCCGCTCGGTTAACGCGTCGTCTCGGAGCCCCGATCGGTCCAGGCGCCGCTTCCTGAGCACCGACCGGTTCACGCGTCGTCTCCTGAGCCATGATCGGTCGACGGGTCCCCTCCTAAGCCCCGATCGGTCCACGCGCCTTCTCCTGAGCCCCGATCGGTCCACGTGCCGTCTCCGCGCGCCGATCATTTCACGCGACGTCTCCTGAGCCCTGATCGTTCCACGCGCCGTCTTCGAGCCCCGAGCGGACCACGCGCCGTCTCCTGAGCCCCAATCGATCCACGCGCAGCCTCCTGAGCCCCGATCGGTCCACGCGCCGTCGCCGAGCCGCGAACGTTCTACGCGCCGCTCCGAGCCCCGATCGGTCCACGCGCCGTCGCCGAGCTATGATCGGTCCATGCGCGGCCTCCTGAGCCCCGATCGGTCCACGCGCCGTCGCCGAGCCGCGATCGGTCCACGCGCGGCCTCCTGAGGCCCGATTGGTTCACGCGCCGTATCCGAGCCCCAATCGGTCCACGCGCCGTCTCCTGAGCCCCGATTGG
The DNA here is from genome assembly GCA_946811545.1 of Netelia fuscicornis. Classification (NCBI taxonomy): domain Eukaryota; kingdom Metazoa; phylum Arthropoda; class Insecta; order Hymenoptera; family Ichneumonidae; genus Netelia; species Netelia fuscicornis. The sequence goes on from OX328012.1 coordinate 32,528,858, forward strand.
TCCACGCGCGGCCTCCATAGCCCCGATCGGTCCACGCGCCGTCGCCGAGCCGCGATCGGTCCACGCGCGGCCTCCTAAGCTCCGATCGGTCCACGCGCCGTCGCCGAACCCCAATTGGTCCACACGAAACCGCCTGAGCCCCAGTCGGTCCACGCGCGGCCTCCTGAGCCCCGATCGGTCCACGCGCCGTCGCCGAGCCGCGATCTGTCCACGCGCGGTCTCCTGAGCCCCGGTCGGTTCACGCGCCGTCTCCTGAGCCCCGATCGGTCCACGCGTCGTTCCCTAAGCCCCGATCGATCCACGCGCAGTCTCCAGAGCCGCGATCGGTCCACGCATCCCCTCCTGAGCCCCGGACTGTTCACACGCCGTCTCCGAGCCGCGATCGGTCCACGCATCGTCTCCTAAGCCCCGATCGGTTAACGTGCCGTCTCCGAGCCCCGATCGGTCCACGCGCCGTCTCCTAAGCCCCGATCGATCCACGCGCCGTCTCCGAGCGCCGCTCGGTTCACGCGCCGTCTCCTGTGCTCCGATCGTTCCACGCGCCTTCTCCGAGCCCCGATCGGTCCACGCGCCGTCTCCTGAGCCCCGATCGTTCCACACGCCGCCTCCTAAGCCCCGATCGGTCCAGGCGTCGTCTCCTAAGCCCCGACCGGTCCACGCGCCGTCTCCTGAGCCCCGATCGGTCCACGCGCCGTCTCCTAAGCCCCGATCTGTCCACGGGTCGTCTCCGAACCGCGATCGGTAAAGCCGCCGTCATCAAGCCCCGTTCCGTACACGCGTCGCCTCCGAGCCCCGATGGGTCCACTCGCCGTCTCCTGAGCCCCGATCGGTTCACGCGTCGTCTCCTAAGCCCCCATTGGTCCACGTGCCGTCTCCCAGCCCCGATCGGTCCACGCGCCGTCTCCTAATCCCCAATCTGTCCACGACCCGTCTCCGGGCCCCGATCGGTGCACGCGCCGTCTCCTAAGCCCCGATCGGTCCACGCGCCGTCGCCGAACCCCAATTGGTCCACGCGAAACCGCCTGAGCCCCAGTCGGTCCACGCGCTGTCTCCGAGCCCCGATCGGTCCACGCGTCGTCTCCGAGCCCCGATCGGTCCACGCGCCGTCGCCGAGCCACGATCGGTCCACGCGCGGCCTCCTGAGCCCCGATCGGTCCACGCACTGTGTCCGAGCCCCGATCGGTCCACGCGCCGTCTTCGAGCGCCGATCGGTCCACGCAACGTCTCCTAAGCCCCAATCGGTTAACGCGCCGTCTCCTGAGCCCCGATCGTTCTACGCACCGTCTCCGAGCCCCGATCCGTCCACGCGCAGTCGCCGAGCCCCGTTCCGTTCACGCGCGGTCTCGTGAGCCCCAGTCGGTACACGCGCTGTCTCCGAGCCCCGATCGGTCCACGCATCGTCTCCTAAGCCCCGATCGTTCGACGCGTCGTCTCCTAAGCCCCGATCGGTCGACGCGTCGTCTCCTGAGCCCCAGTTGGTCCACGGGCTGTCTCCGAGCCCCGATCGATCCACGCACCGCCTCCTGAGCTCCGATCGGTCGACGCGCCGACTCCTAAGCCCCGATCCGTCCACGCGCCGTCTCCTGAGCCCCGATCGTCCAACGTGCCGTCTCCGAGCACCGATCGGTCCACGCGTCGCCTCCTGAGCCCCGGTCGGTCCACGCGCCGTCTCCTGAGCCCCGGTCGGTCCACGCGTCGTCTCCTAAGCCCCGATCGGTCCACGCGTCGTCTCCTAAGCGCCGATCCGTCGAAGCGTCGTCTCCTGAGCCACGATCAATTGACGCGTCTTCTCCTGAGCCCGATCGTTCCTCGCGCCGTCTCCTGAGCCCCGATCGGTCCACGCGTCGTGTCCGAGCTCCGATCGGTCCATACGCCGTTTCCTGAGCCCCGATCGGTCCATGCGTCGTCTTCTTAGCCCCGATGCCTCCACGCTTCGTCTCCTGACCTCCGATCGTTCCACGCGCCGTCTCCGAGCCCCGATCGGTCCACGCGCCGTCTCCTGAGCCCCAATCGGTGCACACGCTGTCTCGTGAGCCCCGATAGGTACACCCGTCGTCTCCGAGCCCCGATCGGTCCACGCGCCATCGGCAAACCCCGATCGGTCCACGCGCCGTCTCCTGAGCTCCGAACGGTCCACACCCCTTGTCCTGAGCCCCGATCGGCCGACGCGTCGTATCCTTAGCCCCGACCGGTTCACGCGCCGTCTCCTGTGCACCGATCGAATCACGTGCCGTCTCCTAAGCCCCGATCGGTTAACGCGCCGTCTCCGAGCCGCGATCGGTCCACGCGCCGACGCCGAACCCCAATTGGTCCACGCGCAACCGCCTGACCCCCAGTCGATCCACGCGCCGTCTCCGAGCCACGACCGGTTCAGGCGCCGCTTCCCGAGCCCCGATCAGTCCACGTGTCGTCTCCTGACCCCCGATCGCTCCACGGACCGTTTCCTGATCCCCGATCGGTCCACGCGCCGCCTCCTGAGTCCCGATCGATCCACGCGTCGTCTCCTGAACCCCGATTGCTCCACGGGCCGTTTCCTGAGCCCCGATCGGTCCACGCGTCGTCTACTAAGCCCAGATGCCTCCTCGCGCCGTCTCCGAGCCATGACGGGTCCAGGCGCCGCTTCCTGTGCCCCGGTCGGTCCACGCGTTGTCTCCTAAGCCCCGTTCGGTCCACGCGCCGTCTCCTAAGCCCCGATCATTCCACGCGCCGTCTCCGAGCCCCGATCGGTCCACGCGCCGTCTCCTGAGCCCCGATCGGTCCACGCGCCGTCTCCTGAGCCCCGATCGGTCCACGCGCGGCCTCCTGAGCCCCGATTGGTTCACGCGCCGTATCCGAGCCCCAATTGGTCCACGCGCCGTCTCCTGAGCCTCGATCGCTCCTCGCGCCGTCTCCTGAACCCCGCTCGGTCCATGCGTCGTCTTCTTAGCCCGGATGCCTCCACGCGCCGTCTCCGAGCCACGATCGGTCCAGGCGCCGTCTCCGGAGCCCCGATCGGTCCACGCGTCGTCTGCTAAGCCCCGATTCGTCCACGCGACGTCTCCGGGCGCCGATGATTTCACGCGCCGTCTCCTGAGCTCCGAACGGTCCACACCCCTTGTCCTGAGCCCCGATCTGCCAACGCGTCGTCTCCTAAGCCCCGATCCGTCGCCGCGTCGTCTCCTGAGCCCCGATCAATTGACGCGTCTTCTCCTGAGCCCCGATTGCTCCTCGCGCCGTTTCCTGAGCCCCGCTCGGTCCATGCGTCGTCTTCTTAGCCCCGATGCCACCACGCGCCGTCTCCTAAGCCCCGATCTGCCCACGGGCCGTTTCCGAGCTCCGATCGGTCCACGCGCCGTCTCCAAGCCTCGATCCGTACACGCGCCGTCTCCGAGCCCCGATCGGTCCACGCGCCGTCTCCTGAGCCCCGATCGGTTCACGCATCGTCTCCTAAGCCCCGATACGTCCACACGCCGTATCCGAGCCCCGATCGGTCCGCGTGACGCATTCTAAGTCACGGTCCGTCCACGCGCCGTCCCCGAGCACCGATCGGTCCACGCGTCGTCTCCTGAGCCCCGATCGGTCGACGCGTCGTCTCCTAATCCCCGGTCGGTCCACGCGCCGTCGCCGAACCCCAATTGGTCCACGCGCCACCTCCTGAGCCCCAGTCGGTCCACGCGCTGTCTCCGAGCACCGATCGGTCTACGCATCGTCTCCTAAACCCCGCTCTGTTAACGCGTCGTCTCCTGAGCCCCGATCGCTCCACGCGCCGTCTCCTGAGCACCGATCGGTCCACGCGTCGTCTCCGAGCACCGTTCGGTCCACGCGCCGTTTCCTGAGCCCCGATCGGTCCATCCGTCGTCTTTTAAGCCCCGATACCTCCACGCGCCGTCTCCGAGCCACGATCGGTCCAGGCGTGGCCTCCTGAGCCGCGGTCGGTCCACGCGCCGTTTCCTGAGCTCCGATCGGTCCACGCGTTTTCTCCTAAGCCCCGATCGGTCCACGCGTCGTCTCCTCAGCCCCGATCGGTCGACGCGTCGTCTCCGAGCGCCGATCGGTGCGCGCGCCGTCTCCTGAACCCCGATCGTTCCACACGACGCCTCCTAAGCCCCGATCGGTCGAGGCGTCGTCTCCTAAGCCCCGACCGGTCCAGGCGCCGTCTCCTGAGCCCCGATCGTTCCACGCGCCGTCTCCGAGCCCCGTTCCGTCCACGCGCTGTCTCCTCAGCCCCGATCGGTCCACGCGTTGGCTCCTAAGCCTCGATAGGTCCACGCGCGGCCTCCTTAGCCCCGGTCGGTCCACGCGCCGTCTCCGAGCCCCGATCGGTCCACGCATCGTCACCTAAGATCCGATCGGTTAACGCACCGTCTCCCCGCCCCGATCGGTCCACGCGCCGTCTCCTGAGCCCTGATCCGTCCACGCGCGGCGTCGAGCCGCGATCGGTCCACGCGCGGCCTCCTGAGCCCCAATCGGTCCACGCGTCGTCTCCTAAGCCCCGATCGGTCCGTGCGCCGTCTCCGAGCCCCGATCGGTCCACGCACCATCTCATGCTCCCCAATCGGTCCATGCGCCGCCTCCGGAGCCCTGATCGATCCACGCGAATCTCCTGAGCTCCGGTCGGTCCTCGTACCGTCTCCGAGCCCCGATCGGTCCACGTACCGTCTCCGAAGCCCCGATCGGTCCACGCGTCGTCTCCTAAGCCCCGATCAGTCCACGCGCCGTCTCCGAGCCCCGATGGGTCCACGCACTGTCTCCTGATCCCCATGGGTCCACGCGGCGCCACCGGAGCCCCGATCGATCCACGCAAGGATCCTGAGCCCCGATCGATCCACGCATCGTCCCCTAAGCCCCAATCGGTTAACGCGCCGTCTCCGAGCCCCAATCGGTCCACGCGCCGTCTCCTGAACCCCGATCGTTCCACGCGCCTTCTCCTAAGCCCCGATCAGTCCACGCGCCGTCTCCGAGCCCCGATGGGTCTACGCACTGTCTCCTGATCCCCATGGGTCCACGCGGCGCCACCGGAGCCCCGATCGATCCACGCAAGGATCCTGAGCCCCGATCGATCCACGCATCGTACCCTAAGCCCCAATCGGTTAACGCGCCGTCTCCGAGCCCCAATCGGTCCACGCGCCGTCTCCTGAACCCCGATCGTTCCACGCGCCTTCTCCTAAGCCACGATCGGTCCACGCGTCGTTCCCGAAGCCCCGATCCATCCACGCGCAGTCTCGCGAGCCCCGATCGGTGCACGCACCGTCTCCTAAGCCCCGATCGGTCCACGCCCCGTCTCCGAGCACCGATTGGTTCACGCACCGTCTCCTGCGACTCGATCCGTCCAAGCGCTGTCTCCTGAGCCCCGATCGGTCGACGCGTCCTCTGTTAAACCCCAATCGGTCCACGCCCCGTCTCCGAGCGCCGATCGGTTCACGCGCCGTCTCCTGAGTCCCGATCCGTCCACTCACTGTCTCCTGAGCCCCGGTCGGTCCACGCGCCGCCTCCTGCGCTCCGATCGGTCCACGCGCAGTCTCCTGAGCCCCGATCGGTCGACGCGCCGTCTCGTGAGCCCCGATCGGTCCACGCGCCGTCTCCTGAGCCCCCATCGGTCCACGCGTCGTTCCCTAAGCCCCGATCCATCCACGCGCAGTCTCCCGAGCCCCAATCGGTCCACGCGCCGTCTCCTGAGCCCCGATCGGTCCACGCGCCGTCTCCTCAGCCCCGATCGGTCCACGCGTCGTCTCCGAGCACCGATCGTTCCACGCGCCATCTCCGAGCCCCGATCGGTCCACGCGCCGTCTCCTGAGCCCCGATCGGTCCACGCGCCGTCTCCTGAGCCCCAATCGGTCCACACGCTGTCTCGTGAGCCCCGATAGGTACACGCGCCGTCTCCGAGCCCCCATCGGTCCACGCGTTGTCTCCTAAGCCCCGATCGGTCCACGCGCCGTCTCCGAGCGCCGAGCGGTCCACGCGCCGTCGCCGAACCCCAATTGGTCCACGCGCAACCGCCTGAGTCCCAGTCGGTCCACGCGCTGTCTCCGAGCACCGATCGGTCTACGCGTCGTCTCCGAGCCCCGATCGGTCCACGCGCCGTCTCCGCGCCCCGAACGGTTCACGCACCGTCTCCTGGTCCCAATCGGTCCACGCGGCGCCTCTGGAGCCCCGATCGATCCACGCGAGTCTCCTGAGCCCCAGTCGGTCCGCGCGCCGTCTCCTGAGCCCCGATTGTTCGACGCGTCGTCTCCTGAGCCCCGATCGATCCACGCGTCGTCTCCTGAGCCCCGATCGTACCACACGCCGTTTCCTGAGCCCCGATCGGTCCACGCGTCGTCTTCAAAGCCCCGATGCCTCCACGCGCCGTCTCCGAGCCACGATCGGTCCGTGCGCCGCTTCCACAACCCCGATCGGTCCACGCGTAATCTCCTGATCTCCGATCGGTCCACGCGCCGTCTCCTAACCCCCGATCGGTCCACGCGCCGTCTCCGAGCGCCGATCGGTTGACGCACCATCTCCTGAGCCCCGACCGCTCCACCCGTCGTCTCCGAGCTCCGATCGGTCCAGGTGCCGTTTCCGAGCCCCGATTGGTCCATGCGTAGTCCTCGAAGCCCCGATGCCTCCACGCGCCGTCTCCGAGCCACGACAGGTGCAGGCGCCCCTTCCTGAGCCCCGATCGGTACACGCGCTGTCTCCTGAGCCCCGATACGTCCACGCGCAGTCGCCGAGCCCCGATCAGTCCACGCGCGGCCTCCCGAGCCCCGGTCGGTTCACGCGCCGTCTCCCCGCCCCGATCGGTCCACGCGCCGTCTCCTGAGCCCTGACCCGTCCACGCGCGGCGTCGAGCCGCGATCGGTCCACGCGCGGCCTCCTGAGCCCCAATCGATCCACGCGTCGTCTCCTAAGCCCCGATCGGTCCGTGCGCCGTCTCCGAGCCCCGATCGGTCCAGGCACCATCTCATGCTCCCCAATCGGTCCATGCGCCGCCTCCGGAGCCCTGATCAATCCACGCGAATCTCCTGAGCTCCGGTCGGTCCTCGTACCGTCTCCGAGCCCCGATCGGTCCACGTACCATCTCCGAAGCCCCGATCGGTCCACGCGCCGTCTCCTGAGCCCCGATCGGTCCACGCGCCGCGGCGAACCCCAATTGGTCCACGCGCAACCTCTCGAGCCCCAGTCGGTAAACGCGCTGTCTCCGAGCCCCGATCGGTCCACGTATGTTCTCCTAAGCCCCAATTAGTCCCCGCGCCGTCTCCTAAGCCCCGATCTGCCCACGGGCCGTCTCCGAGCTCCGATCGGTCCACGCGCCGTCTCCAAGCCTCGATCCGTACACGCGTCGTCTCCGAGCCCCGATCGGTCCACGCGCCTTCTCCGAGCCCCGATCGGTTCACGCATCGTCTCCTAAGCCCCGATCGGTTAACGCGCCGTCTCCGAGACCCGAACGGTCCACGCGCCGTCGCCGAACCCCAATTGGTCCACGCGCAACCGCCTGAGCCCCAGTCGGTTCACGCGCTGTCGCCGAACCCCGATCGGTCCACGCGTCGTCTCCGAGCCCCGATCGGTCCGCGCGCCGTCGCCGAGCCATGATGGGTCCACGCGCGGCCTCCTGAGCCCCGATCGGTCCACGCGTGGTCTCCGAGCCCCGATCGGTCCACGTGCCATCGCCGAGCCATGATCGGTCCACACGCGGCCTCCTGAGCCCCGGTCGGTCCACGCGCCGTCTCCTGAGCCCCGATCGGTCCACGCGCGGCCTCCTGAGCCCCGATTGGTTCACGCGCCGTATCCGAGCCCCAATTGGTCCACGCGCCGTCTCCTGAGCCTCGATCGCTCCTCGTGCCGTCTCCTGAACCCCGCTCGGTCCATGCGTCGTCTTCTTAGCCCGGATGCCTCTACGCGCCGTCTCCGAGCCACGATCGGTCCAGGCGCCGTCTCCTAAGCCCCGATTCGTCCACGCGACGTCTCCGGGCGCCGATGATTTCACGCGCCGTCTCCTGAGACCCGATCGTTCCACGCGCCGTCTCCGAGCCCCGATCGATCCACGCGCCGCCTCCGGAGCCCCGATCGGTCCACGCGCCGTCGCCGAACCCCAATTGGTCCACGCGCAACCGCCTGAGCCCCAGTCGGTCCACGCACTGTGTCCGAGCCCCGATCGGTCCACGCGCCGTCTTCGAGCGCCGATCGGTCCACGCAACGTTTCCTAAGCCCCAATCGGTTAACGCGCGGTCTCCTGAGCCCCGATCGTTCTACGCACCGTCTCCGAGCCCCGATCCGTCCACGCGCAGTCGCCGAGCCCCGATCGGTTCACGCGCGTTCTCCTGAGCCCCAGTCGGTACACGCGCCGCCTCCGAGCGCCGATCGGTCCACGCGTAATCTCCTGACCTCCGATCGGTCCACGCGCCGTCTCCTAACCCCCGATCGGTCCACGCGCCGTCTCCGAGCGCCGATCGGTTGACGCACCATCTCCTGAGCCCCGACCGCTCCACCCGTCGTCTCCGAGCTCCGATCGGTCCAGGTGCCGTTTCCGAGCCCCGATTGGTCCATGCGTAGTCCTCGAAGCCCCGATGCCTCCACGCGCCGTCTCCGAGCCACGACAGGTGCAGGCGCCGCTTCCTGAGCCCCGATCGGTACACGCGCTGTCTCCTGAGCCCCGATACGTCCACGCGCAGTCGCCGAGCCCCGATCAGTCCACGCGCGGCCTCCTGAGCCCCGGTTGGTTCACGCGCCGTCTCCCCGCCCCGATCGGTCCACGCGCCGTCTCCTGAGCCCTGATCCGTCCACGCGCGGCGTCGAGACGCGATCGGTCCACGCGCGGCCTCCTGACCTCCGATCGTTCCACGCGCCGTCTTCGAGCCCCGATCGGTCCACGCGCCGACTCCTGAGCCCCAATCGGTCAACGCGTCGTGTCCTAACCCCTGATCGGTCCACGTGCCGTCTCCGAGCCCCGATGGGTCCACGTGCCACATCCTGAGCCCCGATCGGACGACGCGACGTCTCCTGAGCCTTGATCGATCCACGCGTCGTCTCCTGAACCCCGATTGCTCCACGGGCCGTTTCCTGAGCCCCGATCGGTCCACGCGTCGTCTACTAAGCCCAGATGCCTTCTCGCGCCGTCTCCGAGCCATGACGGGTCCAGGCGCCGCTTCCTGAGCCCCGGTCGGTCCACGCGTTGTCTCCTAAGCCCCGTTCGGTCCACGCGCCGTCTCCTAAGCCCCGATCATTCCACGCGCCGTCTCCGAGCCCCGATCGGTCCACGCGCCGTCTCCTGAGCCCCGATCGGTCCATGCGTTGTCTCCTAAGCCCCGATCGGTCCACGCGTCGTCTCCTAAGCGCCGATCCGTCGACGCGTCGTCTCCTGAGCCCCGATCGATCCACGCGTCTTCTCCTGAGCCCCGACCGCTCCATCCGTCGTCTCCGAGCTCCCATCGGTCCAGGTGCCGTTTCCGAGCCCCGATTGGTCCATGCGTCGTCTTCGAAGCCCCGATGCCGCCACGCGCCGTCTCCGAGCCACGATCGGTGCAGGCGCCGCTTCCTGAGCCCCGATCGGTCCACGCGCTGTCTCCTGAGCCCCGATACGTCCACGCGCAGTCGCCGAGCCCCGATCAGTCCACGCGCGGCCTCCTGAGCCCCGGTCGGTTCACGCGCCGTCACCCCGCCCCGATCGGTCCACGCGCCGTCTCCTGAGCCCTGACCCGTCCACGCGCGGCGTCGAGCCGCGATCGGTCCACGCGCTGCCTCCTGAGCCCCAATCGATCCACGCGTCGTCTCCTAAGCCCCGATCGGTCCGTGCGCCGTCTCCGAGCCCCGATCGGTCCACGCACCATCTCATGCTCCCCAATCGGTCCATGCGCCGCCTCCGGAGCCCTGATCAATCCACGCGAATCTCCTGAGCTCCGGTCGGTCCTCGTACCGTCTCCGAGCCCCGATCGGTCCACGTACCATCTCCGAAGCCCCGATCGGTCCACGCGCCGTCTCCTGAGCCCCGATCGGTCTACGCGCCGCGGCGAACCCCAATTGGTCCACGCGCAACCTCTCGAGCCCCAGTCGGTAAACGCGCTGTCTCCGAGCCCCGATCGGTCCACGTATGTTCTCCTAAGCCCCAATTAGTCCCCGCGCCGTCTCCTAAGCCCCGATCTGCCCACGGGCCGTCTCCGAGCTCCGATCGGTCCACGCGCCGTCTCCAAGCCTCGATCCGTACACGCGTCGTCTCCGAGCCCCGATCGGTCCACGCGCCTTCTCCGAGCCCCGATCGGTTCACGCATCGTCTCCTAAGCCCCGATCGGTTAACGCGCCGTCTCCGAGCCCCGAACGGTCCACGCGCCGTCGCCGAACCCCAATTGGTCCACGCGCAACCGCCTGAGCCCCAGTCGGTTCACGCGCTGTCGCCGAACCCCGATCGGTCCACGCGTCGTCTCCGAGCCCCGATCGGTCCACGCGCCGTCGCCGAGCCATGATGGGTCCACGCGCGGCCTCCTGAGCCCCGATCGCTCCACGCGTGGTCTCCGAGCCCCGATCGGTCCACGTGCCATCGCCGAGCCATGATCGGTCCACACGCGGCCTCCTGAGCCCCGGTCGGTCCACGCGCCGTCTCCTGAGCCCCGATCGGTCCACGCGCGGCCTCCTGAGCCCCGATTGGTTCACGCGCCGTATCCGAGCCCCAATTGGTCCTCGCGCCGTCTCCTGAACCCCGCTCGGTCCATGCGTCGTCTTCTTAGCCCGGATGCCTCTACGCGCCGTCTCCGAGCCACGATCGGTCCAGGCGCCGTCTCCTAAGCCCCGATTCGTCCACGCGACGTCTCCGGGCGCCGATGATTTCACGCGCCGTCTCCTGAGACCCGATCGTTCCACGCGCCGTCTCCGAGCCCCGATCGATCCACGCGCCGCCTCCGGAGCCCCGATCGGTCCACGCGCCGTCGCCGAACCCCAATTGGTCCACGCGCAACCGCCTGAGCCCCAGTCGGTCCACGCACTGTGTCCGAGCCCCGATCGGTCCACGCGCCGTCTCCGGAGCCCCGATCGGTCCACGCGCCGTTTCCTGAGCCCCGATCGGTCCACGCGTCGTCTTCTAAGCCCAGATGCCTCCTTGCGCCGTCTCCCAACCACGATCGGTGCAGGCGCCGCTTCCTGAACCCCGATCGGTCCACGCGTTTTCTCCTAAGGCCCGATCGGTCCACGCGTCGTCTCCTCAGCCCCGATCGGTCGACGCGTCGTCTCCGAACGCCGATCGGTGCACGCACCGTCTCCTGAACCCCGATCGTTCCACACGCCCCATCCTAAGCCCCGATCGCTCTAGGCGTCGTCTCCTAAGCCCCGACCGGTCCAGGCGCCGTCTCCTGAGCCCCGATCGTTCCACGCGCCGTCTCCGAGCCCCGGTCGGTCCACGCGCCGTCTCCGAGCCCCGATCGGTCCACGCATCGTCACCTAAGATCCGATCGGTTAACGCACCGTCTCCCCGCCCCGATCGGTCCACGCGCCGTCTCCTGAGCCCCGATACATCCACGCGCAGTCGCCGAGCCCCGATCAGTCCACGCGCGGCCTCCTGAGCCCCGGTCGGTTCACGCGCCGTCTCCCCGCCGCGATCGGACCACGCGCCGTCTCCTGAGCCCTGATCCGTCCACGCGCGGCGTCGAGCCGCGATCGGTCCTCGCGCGGCCTCCTGAGCCCCAATCGGTCCACGGGTCGTCTCCTAAGCCCCGATCGGTCCGTGCGCCGTCTCCGAGCCCCGATCGGTCCACGTACCATCTCATGCTCCCCAATCGGTCCATGCGCCGCCTCCGGAGCCCTGATCGATCCACGCGAATCTCCTGAGCTCCGGTCGGTCCTCGTACCGTCTCCGAGCCCCGATCGGTCCACGCGTTGTCTCCTAGGCCCCGATCGGTCCACGCGCCTTCTCCGAGCCCCGATCGGTTCACGCATCGTCTCCTAAGCCCCGATCGGTTAATGCGCCGTCTCCGAGCCCCGAACGGTCCACGCGCCGTCGCCGAACCCCAATTGGTCCACGCGCAACCGCCTGAGCCCCAGTCGGTTCACGCGCTGTCGCCGAACACCGATCGGTCCACGCGTCGTCTCCGAGCCCCGATCGGTCCACGCGCCGTCGCCGAGCCCCGATCGGTCCACACGTCGGCTCCTAAGCCCCGATCGGTCCACGCGCCGTCTCGGAGAACCGATTGGTTCACGCGCCGTCTCCTGAGCCCCGATCGCTCCACGCGCCGTCTCCGAGCCCCGATCGGTCCACGCGCCGTTTCCGAGCCCCGATCGGTCCACGCGTCGTCTCCTCAGCCCCGATCGGTCGACGCGTCGTCTCCTGAGCCCCGATCGATCCACGCGTCGTCTCCTCAGCCCCGATCGCTCCACGCGCCGTCTCCGAGCGCCGATCGGTGCACGCGCCGTCTCCTGAGCCCCGGTCGGTTCACGCGCCGTCTCCGAGCCCCGATCGATCCACGCGTCTTCTTGTAAACCCAGATGCCTCCTCGCATCGTCTCCTAAGCCCCGATCGGTTAACGCGCCGTCTCCGAGCCCCGATAGGTCCACGCGCCGTCGCCGAACCCCAATTGTTCCACGCGCCACCGCCTGAGCCCCAGTCGGTCCACGCGCGGCCTCCTGAGCCCCGATCGGTCGACGCGTCGTCTCCTGAGCCCCGATCGATCCACGCGTCGTCTCCTGAGCCCCGATCGCTCCAGGCGCCGTTTTCTGAGCACCGTTCGGTCCGCGCGTCGTCTTCAAAGCCCCGATGCCTCCACGCGCCGTCTCCGAGCCACGATCGGTCCGTGCGCCGCTTCCAGAGCCCTATCGGTCCACGCGTCCTCTCCTGATCTCCTACTCGTCCACGCGCAACCGCCTGAGCCCCAGTCGGTCCACGCACTGTCTCCGAGCCCCGATCGGTCCACGCGCCGTCTTCGAGCCCCGATCGGTCCACGCAACGTCTCCTAAGCCCCAATCGGTTAACGCGCCGTCTCCTGAGCCCCGATCGTTCTACGCGCCGTCTCCGAGCCCCAATCCGTCCACGCGCAGTCGCCGAGCCCCGATCGGTTCACGCGCGGTCTCCTGAGCCCCAGTCGGTACACGCGCTGTCTCCCAGCCCCGATCGGTCCACGCATCGTCTCCTAAGCTCCGCTCGGTTAACGCGTCGTTTCGGAACCCCGATCGGTCTACGCGCCGTCTCCTGAGCCCCGATCGGTCCACGCGCCGTCTCCTGAGCCCCGATCGCTCCACGCGCCGTCTCCTGAGCTCTGATCGGTCCACGATTCGTCTCATAAGCCCCGATCGGACCACGCGCCTTCTCCTCAGCCCCGATCGGTCCACGCGCCGTCTCGGAGCACCGATTGGTTCACGCGCCGTCTCCTGAGCCCCGATCGCTCCACGCGCCGTCTCCGAGCCCCGATCGGTCCACGCGCCGTCTCCTAAGCCCCGATCGGTCCACCCGCCGTTTCCGAGCCCCGATCAGTCCATGCGTCGTCTCCGAGCCCCGTTCGGTCCACGCGCCGTCGCCGAGCCATGATCGTTCCACGCGCGGCCTCCAGACCCCCGATCGGTACACGCGCCGTCGCCGAGCCGCGATCGGTCCACGCGCCGTCGCCCAACCCGCCGAACCCCAATTGGTCCACGCGCAACCTCCTGAGCCCCAGTCGGTCCACGCGCCATCTCCTGAGCCCCGATCGGTCCACGCATCGTCTTCTAAGCCCCGATACGTCCACACGCCTTCTCCGATCCCCGACCGGTCTGCGTGCCGCATTCTAAGCCGCGGTCCGTCCACGCGCAGTCTTCGATCACCGATCGGTCCACGCGCCGTCTCCTGAGCCCCGATCGGTCCACGCGCCGTTTCCGAGCCCCGATCGGTCCACGTGTCGTCTCCTCAGCCCCGATCGGTAGACGCGTCGTCTCCTGAGCCCCGATCGATCCACGCGTCGTCTCCTCAGCCCCGATCGCTCCACGCGCCGTCTCCGAGCGCCGATCGGTGCACGCGCCGTCTACTGAGCCCCGGTCGGTTCACGCGCCGTCTCCGAGCCCCGATCGATCCACGCGTCTTCTTGTAAACCCAGATGCCTCCTCGCATCGTCTCCTAAGCCCCGATCGGTTAACGCGCCGTCTCCGAGCCCCGATCGGTCCACGCGCCGTCGCCGAACCCCAATTGGTCCACGCGCAACCGCCTGAGCCCCAGTCGGTCCACGCGCGGCCTCCTGAGCCCCGATCGGTCGACGCGTCGTCTCCTGAGCCCCGATCGATCCACGCGTCGTCTCCTGAGCCCCGATCGCTCCAGGCGCCGTTTTCTGAGCACCGTTCGGTCCGCGCGTCGTCTTCAAAGCCCCGATGCCTCCACGCGCCGTCTCCGAGCCACGATCGGTCCGTGCGCCGCTTCCAGAGCCCTATCGGTCCACGCGTCCTCTCCTGATCTCCTACTCGTCCACGCGCAACCGCCTGAGCCCCAGTCAGTCCACGCAACGTCTCCTAAGCCCCAATCGGTTAACGCGCCGTCTCCTGAGCCCCGATCGTTCTACGCGCCGTCTCCGAGCCCCGATCCGTCCACGCGCAGTCGCCGAGCCCCGATCGGTTCACGCGCGGCCTCCTGAGCCCCAGTCGGTACACGCGCTGTCTCCCAGCCCCGATCGGTCCACGCATCGTCTCCTAAGCCCCGCTCGGCTAACGCGTCGTTTCGTAGCCCCGATCGGTCTACGCGCCGTCTCCTGAGCCCCGATCGGTCCACGCGCCGTCTCCTGAGCCCCGATCGCTCCACGCGCCGTCTCCTGAGCTCTGATCGGTCCACGATTCGTCTCCTAAGCCCCGATCGCTCCACGCGCCGTCTCCAGAGCCCGATCGGTCCAGGCATCGTCTCCTGAGCCCCGGTTGGTTCACGCGCCGTATCCGAGCCCCTATCGCTCCACGCGTCGTCTCCGAGCCCCGATCGGTCCACGCGCCGTCGCCGAGCCATGATGGGTCCACGCGCGGCCTCCTGAGCCCCGATCGGTCCACGCGTGGTCTCCGAGCCCCGATCGGTCCACGTGCCATCGCCGAGCCATGATCGGTCCACACGCGGCCTCCTGAGCCCCGGTCGGTCCACGCGCCGTCTCCTGAGCCCCGATCGGTCCACGCGCGGCCTCCTGAGCCCCGATTGGTTCACGCGCCGTATCCGAGCCCCAATTGGTCCACGCGCCGTCTCCTGAGCCTCGATCGCTCCTCGCGCCGTCTCCTGAACCCCGCTCGGTCCATTCGTCGTCTTCTTAGCCCGGATGCCTCTACGCGCCGTCTCCGAGCCACGATCGGTCCAGGCGCCGTCTCCTAAGCCCCGATTCGTCCACGCGATGTCTCCGGGCGCCGATGATTTCACGCGCCGTCTCCTGAGACCCGATCGTTCCAGGCGCCGTCTCCGAGCCCCGATCGGTCCACGCGCCGTCTCCGGAGCCCCGATCGGTCCACGCGCCGTTTCCTGAGCCCCGATCGGTCCACGCGTCGTCTTCTAAGCCCAGATGCCTCCTTGCGCCGTCTCCCAACCACGATCGGTGCAGGCGCCGCTTCCTGAACCCCGACCGGTCCACGCGTTTTCTCCTAAGGCCCGATCGGTCCACGCGTCGTCTCCTCAGCCCCGATCGGTCGACGCGTCGTCTCCGAACGCCGATCGGTGCACGCACCGTCTCCTGAACCCCGATCGTTCCACACGCCGCATCCTAAGCCCCGATCGCTCTAGGCGTCGTCTCCTAAGCCCCGACCGGTCCAGGCGCCGTCTCCTGAGCCCCGATCGTTCCACGCGCCGTCTCCGAGCCCCGGTCGGTCCACGCGCCGTCTCCGAGCCCCGATCGGTCCACGCATCGTCACCTAAGATCCGATCGGTTAACGCACCGGCTCCCCGCCCCGATCGGTCCACGCGCCGTCTCCTGAGCCCCGATACATCCACGCGCAGTCGCCGAGCCCCGATCAGTCCACGCGCGGCCTCCTGAGCCCCGGTCGGTTCACGCGCCGTCTCCCCGCCGCGATCGGACCACGCGCCGTCTCCTGAGCCCTGATCCGTCCACGCGCGGCGTCGAGCCGCGATCGGTCCTCGCGCGGCCTCCTGAGCCCCAATCGGTCCACGGGTCGTCTCCTAAGCCCCGATCGGTCCGTGCGCCGTCTCCGAGCCCCGATCGGTCCACGTACCATCTCATGCTCCCCAATCGGTCCATGCGCCGCCTCCGGAGCCCTGATCGATCCACGCGAATCTCCTGAGCTCCGGTCGGTCCTCGTACCGTCTCCGAGCCCCGATCGGTCCACGCGTTGTCTCCTAGGCCCCGATCGGTCCACGCGCCTTCTCCGAGCCCCGATCGGTTCACGCATCGTCTCCTAAGCCCCGATCGGTTAATGCGCCGTCTCCGAGCCCCGAACGGTCCACGCGCCGTCGCCGAACCCCAATTGGTCCACGCGCAACCGCCTGAGCCCCAGTCGGTTCACGCGCTGTCGCCGAACACCGATCGGTCCACGCGTCGTCTCCGAGCCCCGATCGGTCCACGCGCCGTCGCCGAGCCCCGATCGGTCCACACGTCGGCTCCTAAGCCTCGATAGGTCCACGCGCGGCCTCCTTAGCCCCGGTCGGTCCACGCGCCGTCTCCGAGCCCCGATTCGTCGACGCGTCGTCTCCTGAGCCCCGATCAATTGACGCGTCTTCTCCTGAGCCCCGATCGCTTCTCGTGCCGCCTCCTGAGCCCCACTCCGTCGAGGCGTCGTCTCCGGAGCCCCGATCAATTGACGTGTCTTCTCCTGAGCCCCGATCGCTCCTCGCGCCGCCTCCTGAACCCCGCTCGGTCAATGCGTCGTCTTCTTAGCACGGATGCCTCCACGCGCCGTCTCCGAGCCACGATGGGTCCAGGCGCCGCTTCCTACGCCCCGATCGGTCCACGCGCCGTCTCCTAAGCCCCAATCGGTCCACGCGGCGTCTCCGAGCGCCGATCATTTAACGCGCCGTCTCCTGCGACCCGATCGTTCCACACGCCGTCTCCGAGCCCCGATCGGTCTGCGTGCCGCATTCTAAGCCACGGTCCATCCACGCGCCGTCTCCGAGCCCCGCTCCATCCACGCGTCGTCTCCTAAGCCCCGATCGGTCCACGCGCCGTCTCCTAAGCCCCGATTGATCCACGCGCCGTCTCCCAGCCCCGATCGATCCACGCGCCGTCTCCTAAGCCCCGATCGGTCCACGCGCCGTCTCGGAGAACCGATTGGTTCACGCGCCGTCTCCTGAGCCCCGACCGCTCCACGCGCCGTCTCCGAGCCCCGATCGGTCCACGCGCCGTTTCCGAGCCCCGATCGGTCCACGCGTCGTCTCCTCAGCCCCGATCGGTCGACGCGTCGTCTCCTGAGCCCCGATCGATCCACGCGTCGACTCCTCAGCTCCGATCGCTCCACGCGCCGTCTCCGAGCGCCGATCGGTGCACGCGCCGTCTCCTGAGCCCCGGTCGGTTCACGCGCCGTCTCCGAGCCCCGATCGATCCACGCGTCTTCTTGTAAACCCAGATGCCTCCTCGCATCGTCTCCTAAGCCCCGATCGGTTAACGCGCCGTCTCCGAGCCCCGATCGGTCCACGCGCCGTCGCCGAACCCCAATTGGTCCACGCGCCACCGCCTGAGCCCCAGTCGGTCCACGCGCGGCCTCCTGAGCCCCGATCGGTCGACGCGTCGTCTCCTGAGCCCCGATCGATCCACGCGTCGTCTCCTGAGCCCCGATCGCTCCAGGCGCCGTTTTCTGAGCACCGTTCGATCCGCGCGTCGTCTTCAAAGCCCCGATGCCTCCACGCGCCGTCTCCGAGCCACGATCGGTCCGTGCGCCGCTTCCAGAGCCCTATCGGTCCACGCGTCCTCTCCTGATCTCCTACTCGTCCACGCGCAACCGCCTGAGCCCCAGTCGGTCCACGCACTGTCTCCGAGCCCCGATCGGTCCACGCGCCGTCTTCGAGCCCCGATCGGTCCACGCAACGTCTCCTAAGCCCCAATCGGTTAACGCGCCGTCTCCTGAGCCCCGATCGTTCTACGCGCCGTCTCCGAGCCCCAATCCGTCCACGCGCAGTCGCCGAGCCCCGATCGGTTCACGCGCGGTCTCCTGAGCCCCAGTCGGTACACGCGCTGTCTCCCAGCCCCGATCGGTCCACGCATCGTCTCCTAAGCTCCGCTCGGTTAACGCGTCGTTTCGGAACCCCGATCGGTCTACGCGCCGTCTCCTGAGCCCCGATCGGTCCACGCGCCGTCTCCTGAGCCCCGATCGCTCCACGCGCCGTCTCCTGAGCTCTGATCGGTCCACGATTCGTCTCATAAGCCCCGATCGGACCACGCGCCTTCTCCTCAGCCCCGATCGGTCCACGCGCCGTCTCGGAGCACCGATTGGTTCACGCGCCGTCTCCTGAGCCCCGATCGCTCTACGCGCCGTCTCCGAGCCCCGATCGGTCCACGCGCCGTCTCCTAAGCCCCGATCGGTCCACCCGCCGTTTCCGAGCCCCGATCAGTCCATGCGTCGTCTCCGAGCCCCGTTCGGTCCACGCGCCGTCGCCGAGCCATGATCGTTCCACGCGCGGCCTCCAGACCCCCGATCGGTACACGCGCCGTCGCCGAGCCGCGATCGGTCCACGCGCCGTCGCCCAACCCGCCGAACCCCAATTGGTCCACGCGCAACCTCCTGAGCCCCAGTCGGTCCACGCGCCATCTCCTGAGCCCCGATCGGTCCACGCATCGTCTTCTAAGCCCCGATACGTCCACACGCCTTCTCCGATCCCCGACCGGTCTGCGTGCCGCATTCTAAGCCGCGGTCCGTCCACGCGCAGTCTTCGATCACCGATCGGTCCACGCGCCGTCTCCTGAGCCCCGATCGGTCCACGCGCCGTTTCCGAGCCCCGATCGGTCCACGTGTCGTCTCCTCAGCCCCGATCGGTAGACGCGTCGTCTCCTGAGCCCCGATCGATCCACGCGTCGTCTCCTCAGCCCCGATCGCTCCACGCGCCGTCTCCGAGCGCCGATCGGTGCACGCGCCGTCTACTGAGCCCCGGTCGGTTCACGCGCCGTCTCCGAGCCCCGATCGATCCACGCGTCTTCTTGTAAACCCAGATGCCTCCTCGCATCGTCTCCTAAGCCCCGATCGGTTAACGCGCCGTCTCCGAGCCCCGATCGGTCCACGCGCCGTCGCCGAACCCCAATTGGTCCACGCGCAACCGCCTGAGCCCCAGTCGGTCCACGCGCGGCCTCCTGAGCCCCGATCGGTCGACGCGTCGTCTCCTGAGCCCCGATCGATCCACGTGTCGTCTCCTGAGCCCCGATCGCTCCAGGCGCCGTTTTCTGAGCACCGTTCGGTCCGCGCGTCGTCTTCAAAGCCCCGATGCCTCCACGCGCCGTCTCCGAGCCACGATCGGTCCGTGCGCCGCTTCCAGAGCCCTATCGGTCCACGCGTCCTCTCCTGATCTCCTACTCGTCCACGCGCAACCGCCTGAGCCCCAGTCAGTCCACGCACTGTCTCCGAGCCCCGATCGGTCCACGCGCCGTCTTCGAGCCCCGATCGGTCCACGCAACGTCTCCTAAGCCCCAATCGGTTAACGCGCCGTCTCCTGAGCCCCGATCGTTCTACGCGCCGTCTCCGAGCCCCGATCCGTCCACGCGCAGTCGCCGAGCCCCGATCGGTTCACGCGCGGTCTCCTGAGCCCCAGTCGGTACACGCGCTGTCTCCCAGCCCCGATCGGTCCACGCATCGTCTCCTAAGCCCCGCTCGGCTAACGCGTCGTTTCGGAGCCCCGATCGGTCCACGCGCCGTCTCCTGAGCACCGATCGTTCCACGCGCCGTCTCCGAGCCCCGATCGTTCCACGCGGCGTCTCCTGAGCCCCAATTGGTCCACACGCTGTGTCGTGAGCCCCGATAGGTACACGCGTCGTCTCCTACGCCCGATCGGTCCACGCGTCGTATCCTGAGCCCCGATCGTTCCACGCGCCGTCTCCGAGCCCCGATCGGTTCACGCATCGTCTCCTAAGCCCCGATCGGTTAACGCGCCGTCTCCGAGCGCCGAGCGGTCCACGCGCCGTCGCCGAACCCCAATTGGTCCACGCGCAACCGCCTGAGTCCCAGTCGGTCCACGCGCTGTCTCCGAGCCCCGATCGGTCCACGCGCCGTCGCCGAGCCATGATCGGTCCACGCGCGGCCTCCTGAGCCCCAATCGGTCCACGGGCCGTCGCCGATCCACGATCGGTCCGTGCGCCGTTTCCAGAGCCCTATCGGTCCACGCATCGTCTCCTGATCTCCGATCGGTCCACGTGCCGTCTCCTAAGCCCCGATCGGTCCACGCACTGTCTCCTACGCCCGATCGGTCCACGCGTCGTATCCTGAGCCCCGATCGTTCCACGCGCCGTCTCCGAGCCCCGATCGGTTCACGCATCGTCTCCTAAGCCCCGATCGGTTAACGCGCCGTCTCCGAGCGCCGAGCGGTCCACGCGCCGTCGCCGAACCCCAATTGGTCCACGCGCAACCGCCTGAGTCCCAGTCGGTCCACGCGCTGTCTCCGAGCCCCGATCGGTCCACGCGCCGTCGCCGAGCCATGATCGGTCCACGCGCGGCCTCCTGAGCCCCAATCGGTCCACGGGCCGTCGCCGATCCACGATCGGTCCGTGCGCCGTTTCCAGAGCCCTATCGGTCCACGCATCGTCTCCTGATCTCCGATCGGTCCACGTGCCGTCTCCTAAGCCCCGATCGGTCCACGCACTGTCTCCGAGCGCCGATCGGTTCACGCGCCGTCTCCTGAGCCCCGATCATTCCACGCGCCGTCTCCGAGGCCCGATCGGTCCACGCGTCGTCTCCTGAGCCTCGATCGCTCCACGCGCCGTTTTCTGAGCACCGTTCGGTCCACGCGTCGTCTTCAAAGCCTCGATGCTTCCACGCGCCGTCTCCGAGCTACGATCGGTCCGTGCGCCGCTTCCAGAGCACTATCAGTCCACGCGTCGTCTCCTGATCTCCGATCGGTCGACGCGCCATCTCCTAAGCCCCGATCGGTCCACGCACCGTCTCCGAGCGCCGATCGGTCCACGCGCCGTCGCCGAGTCATGATCTGTCCACGCGCGGCCTCCTGAGACCCGATGGGTCCACGCGCCGTCTTCGAGCCCCGATCGGTCCACGCGCCGTCTCCTGAGCCCCGATCGATCGAGGCGTCGTTCCCTAAGCCCCGATCCATCCACGCGCTGTCTCCTAAGTCCCGATCGGTCCAGGCCCCGTCTCCGAGCGCCGATCGGTTCACGCGCCGTCTCCTGAGAACGATCCGTCCACGCGCCGTCTCCTGAGCCCCGATCGGTCGACGCGCCGTCTCCTGAGCCCCGATCGTACCACACGCCGTTTCCTGAGCCCCGATCGGTCCACGCGTCGTCTTCAAAGCCCCGATGCCTCCACGCGCCGTCTCCGAGCCACGATCGGTCCGTGCGCCGCTTCCACAACCCCGATCGGTCCACGCGTAATCTCCTGATCTCCGATCGGTCCACGCGCCGTCTCCTAAGCCCCGATCGGTCCACGCGCCGTCTCCGAGCGCCGATCGGTTGACGCGCCATCTCCTGAGCCCCGATCGTTCCACGCGCCGTCTCCGAGCCCCGATCGGTCCACGCGCCGTCTCCTAAGCCCCGTTCGGTCCAAGCGCCTTCTCCTAAACCCCGGTCGGTCCACGCGCCGTCTCCGAGGCCCGATCGGTCCACACATCGTCTCCTAAGCCCCGATCGGCTAACGCGTCGACTCCGAGCCGCGATCGTTCCACGCGCCGTCCCCGATCCCCGATCGATCCACGCGCCGTCACCGAGCGCCGATCGGTTCACGCGCCGTCACCCGAGCCCCGATCGGTCCGCGTACCGCATTCTGAGCCGCGGTCCGTCCACGCGCCGTCTCCGAGCACCGATCGGTCGACGCGCCGTCTCAGAGCGCCGATCATTTCACGCCCCGTCACCTGACCTCCGATCGTTCCACGCGCCGTCTCCGAGCCCCGAACGGTCCACGCGCCGTCGCCGAACCCCAATTGGTCCACGCGCAACAGCCTGAGCCCCAGTCGGTTCACGCGCTGTCGCCGAACCCCGATCGGTCCACGCGTCGTCTCCGAGCCCCGATCGGTCCACGCGCCGTCGCCGAGCCATGATCGGTCCACGCGCGGCCTCCTGAGCCCCGATCGGTCCACGCGTGGTCTCCGAGCCCCGATCGGTCCACGCGCCGTCGCCGAGCCATGATCGGTCCACACGCGGCCTCCTGAGCCCCGGTCGGTCCACGCGCCGTCTCCTGAGCCCCGATCGGTCCACGCGCGGCCTCCTGAGCCCCGATTGGTTCACGCGCCGTATCCGAGCCCCAATTGGTCCACGCGCCGTCTCCTAAGCCTCGATCGCTCCTCGCGCCGTCTCCTGAACCCCGCTCGGTCCATGCGTCGTCTTCTTAGCCCGGATGCCTCCACGCGCCGTCTCCGAGCCACGATCGGTCCAGGCGCCGTCTCCGAGCCCCGATCGGTCCACGCACCGTCTCCTAAGCCCCGATCGGTTAACGCGCCGTCCCCCCGCCCCGATCGGTCCATGCGCCGTCTCCTGAGCCCCGATACGTCTACGCGCAGTCGCCGAGCCCCGATCAGTCCACGCGCGGCCTCCTGAGCCCCGGTCGGTTCACGCGCCGTCTCCTAAGCCCTGATCGGTCCACGCGCCGTTTCCGAGCGCCGATCGGTTCACGCGCCGTCTCCTGAGCCCTGACCCGTCCACGCGCGGCGTCGAGCCGCGATCGGTCCACGCGCGGCCTCCTGAGCCCCAATCGGTCCACGCGTCGTCTCCTAAGCGCCGATCGGTTCACGCGCCGTCTCCGAGCCCCGAGCGGTCCACGCGCCGTCTCCTGAGCCCCAATCGGTCCACGCGCTGTCTCCTAAGCCCCGATCGGTCCAAGCGCCGTCTCCGAGCCCCGATCGGTCCACGCGTCGTCTTCTAAGCCCAGATGCCCCAACGCGCCGTCCCCGAGCCACGATCGGTCCAGGCGCCATTTCCTAAGCCCCGATCGGTCGACGCGTCCTCTGCGAAACCCCGATCGGTCCACGCGTCGTCTCCTGAGCCCCGATCGGTCCGCGCGCCGTCTCCTGAGCCCCGATCGGTCCACGCGTCGTCTTCAAAGCCCCGATGCCTCCACGCGCCGTCTCCGAGCCACGATCGGTCCGTGCGACGCTTCCACAACCCCGATCGGTCCACGCGTCACCTCCTGATCTCCGATCGGTCCACGCGCCGTCTCCTAAGCCCCGATCGGTCCACGCACCGTCTCCGAGCGCCGATCGGTTGACGCGCCGTCTCCTGAGCCCCGATCGTTCCACGCGCCGTCTCCTGAGCCCCAATCGGTCCACACGCTGTGTCGTGAGCCCCGATAGGTACACGCGTCGTCTCCTACGCCCGATCGGTCCACGCGTCGTCTCCTGATCCCAATCGGTCCACGCGGCGCCTCCGGAGCCCCGATCAATCCACGCGAGTCTCCTGAGCCCCAGTCGGTCCGCGCGCCGTCTCCTGAGCCCCGATCGGTCCACGCGCCGTCTCCTAAGCCCCGTTCGGTCCAACCGTCTTCTCCTAAACCCCGGTCGGTCCACGCGCCGTCTCCGAGCCCCGATCGGCCCACGCATCGTCTCCTAAGCCCCGATCGGCTAACGCGTCGACTCCGAGCCCCGATCGTTCCACGCGCCGTCCCCGATCCCCGATCGATCCACGCGCCGTCTCCGAGCGCCGATCGGTTCACGCGCCGTCACCCGAGCCCCGATCGTTCCACACGCCGTCTCTGAGTCCCGATCGGTCCACGCTCCGTCTCCTGAGCCCGGATCGTTCCACGCGTCGTCTCCTGATCCCCGATCCGTAAACGCGTCGTCTCCGAGCCTCGATCGGTCCACACGCCGTGTCCGATCCCCGATCGGTCCGCGTACCGCATTCTGAGCCGCGGTCCGTCCACGCGCCGTATCCGAGCCCCAATCGGTCCACGCGCCGTCTCCTGAGCCCCGATCGGTCCACGCGCCGTCTCCGAGCCCCGATGGGTCCACGCACTGTCTCCTGATCCCCATGGGTCCACGCGGCGCCTCCGATGCCCCGATCGATCCACGCGAGGATCCTGAGCCTAGATCAATCCACGCATCGTCTCCTAAGCCCTAATCGATTAACGCGCCGTCTCCGAGCCCCGATCGGTCCACGCGCCGTTTCCTGAACCCCGATACGTCCACGCGCAGTCGCCGAGGCCCGATCGGTCCACGCGCTCTCTCCTGAGCCCCGATAGGTACACGCGTCGTCTCCTACGCGCCGATCGTTCCACGCCCCGTCTCCGAGCCCCGAGCGGTCCACGCGCCGTCTCCTGAGCCCCAATCGGTCCACGCGCTGTCTCCTAAGCCCCGATCGGTCCAAGCGCCGTCTCCGAGCCCCGATCGGTCCACGCGTCGTCTTCTAAGCCCAGATCGGTCCACGCGTCGTCTCCTGAGCCCCGATCGGTCCACGCGTCGTCTCCTAAGCCCCGACCGGCCCACGCGCCGTTTCCTGACGCCCGATCGATTCACGCGTCGTCTCCTGAGCCCCGATAGCTCCACGCGCCGTTTCCTGAGCCCCGATCGGTCCACGCGTCGTCTCCTGATCTCCGATCGGTTCACGCGCCGTCTCCTGAGCCCGGATCGGTCCACGCGTCGTCCCCGAATCCCCGATCCGTACACGCGTCGTCTCCGAGCCTAGATCGGTCCACGCGCCGTTTCCTAAGCCCCAATCTGTCCACGCGGCGTCTCCGAGAGCCATTCGGTTCACGCGCCGTCTCCTGAGCCCCAGTCCGTCCACGCGCTGGCGCCGAGCCGCGATCGGTCCACGCGCGGCCTCCTGAGCCCCAATCGCTCCACGCACCGTCTCCTAATCCCCGATCGTTTCACACGCCGCCTCCGAAGCCCCGATAGATCCACGCGAGTCTCCTAAGCCCCGATCGGTTCACGCATCGGCTCCTGAGCCCCGATCGGTGTATGTGTCGTCTTCGAGCACCGATCGATCAACGCGCCGTTTCCTGGGTGCCGATCGGTCCACTCGTCCTCTCCTAAGGCCCGATCCGTCGACGCGTCATCTTCTGAGACCCGATCGATCGACGCGTCTTCTCCTGAGCCCCGATCGCTCCACGCGCCATCTCCTGAGCCCCGATCAGTCCACGCGTCGTCTCCGAGCTCCGATCGGTCCACGTCCCGTTTCATGAGCCCCGATCGGTCCATGCGTCGTCTTATAAACCCCGATGCCTCCACGCGCCGTCTCCGAGCCACGATCGGTCCAGGCGCCGCTTCACCAGCCCCGATCGGTCCACGCGCCGTCTCCTAAGTCCCGATCGCTCCACGCACCGTCTCCTAATCCCCGATCGGTTCACACGCCGCCTCCAAAGCCCCGATAGATCCACGCGAATCTCCTAAGCCCCGACCGGTCCACGCGCCGTTTCCTGAGGCCCGATCGATTCACGCGTCGTCTCCTGAGCCGCGATAGCTCCACGCGTCGTCTCCTAAGCCTCGACCGGTCCACGCGCCGTCTCCCAAGCCCCGATCGGTCCACGCATCGTCTCTCAAGCCCCGGTCACTCCACGCGCCGTCTTCTGAGCCCCGATCGATCCACGCGCTTCTCCTGAGCCCCGATCGGTCCACGCGCTGTCTCCGAGCCCCGATCGGTCCACGCATCGTCTCCTAAGACCCGCTCGGTTAACGCATCGTTTCCGATCCCCGATCAGTCCACACGCCGTCTCCTGAGCCCCGATCGGTTCACGTGTCGTCCCCTAATCCCCGATCCATACACGCGTCGTCACCGAGCCTCGATCGGACCACGCGCCGTCGCCGAGCCCCGATCGGTCCACGCGCGGCCTCCTGAGCCCCAGTCGGTCCACGCGTCATCTCCTGAGCCCCGATCGGTCCACGCGTCGTCTCCTAAGCCTTGACCGGTCCACGCGCCGTTTCCTGAGCCCCGATCGATTCACGCGTCGTCTCCTGAGCCCCGATAGCTCCACGCGCCGTTTCCTGAGCCCCGATCGGTCCACGCGTCGTCTCAGAATCCCTGATCCGTACACGCGTCGTCTCCGAGCCTCGATCGGTCCACGCGCCGTCGCCGAGCCCCGATCGGTCCAGGCGTGGCCTCCTGAGCGCCGATCGGTTCACGCGCCTTCTCCTGAGCCCCGATCCGTCCACGCGTCGTCTCCTAAGCCCCGATACGTCCACACGCCGTCTCCGAGCCCCGATGGGTCCACGCGTCGCCTCCTGAGCCCCGATCGATCCACGCGAGTCTCCTGGGCCCCGGTCGGTCCACGCGTCGTCTCCTGAGCCCCGATGCGTCGACGCGTCGTTTCCTAAGCCCCGATCGGTCCGCGCGTCGTCTCCTAAGCCCCGATGCGTCGACGCGTCATCTCCTGAGCCCCGATCAATTGACGCGTCTTCTCCTGAGCCCCGATCGCTCCTCGCGCCGTCTCCTGAGCCCCGCTCGGTCCATGCGTCGTCTTCTTAGGCCCGATGCCTCCAGGCCTCGTCTCCGAGCCACGATCGGTTCAGGCGCCGCTTCCTGAGCCCCGATCGGTCCACGCGCCGTCTCCTAAGGCCCAATCGGTCCACGCGTCGTCTCCTACGCCCCGATCGGTCCACGCGTGGTCTCCTAAGCCCCGATCGGTCCACGCGCCGTCTCCTGAGCCCCGATCGTTCCACGCGCCGTCTCCCCGCCCCGATCGGTCCACGCGCCGTCTCCTGAGCCCCGATATATCCACGCGCAGTCGCCGAGCCCCGATCAGTCCACGCGCGGCCTCCTGAGCCCCGGTCGGTTCACGCGCCGTCTCCCCGCCGCGATCGGACCACGCGCCGTCTCCTGAGCCCTGATCCGTCCACGCGCGGCGTCGAGCCGCGATCGGTCCTCGCGCGGCCTCCTGAGCCCCAATCGGTCCACGGGTCGTCTCCTAAGCCCCGATCGGTCCGTGCGCCATCTCCGAGCCCCGATCGGTCCACGTACCATCTCATGCTCCCCAATCGGTCCATGCGCCGCCTCCGGAGCCCTGATCGATCCACGCGAATCTCCTGAGCTCCGGTCGGTCCTCGTACCGTCTCCGAGCCCCGATCGGTCCACGCGTTGTCTCCTAGGCCCCGATCGGTCCACGCGCCTTCTCCGAGCCCCGATCGGTTCACGCGCTGTCGCCGAACACCGATCGGTCCACGCGTCGTCTCCGAGCCCCGATCGGTCCACGCGCCGTCGCCGAGCCCCGATCGGTCCACACGTCGGCTCCTAAGCCCCGATCGGTCCACGCGCCGTCTCGGAGAACCGATTGGTTCACGCGCCGTCTCCTGAGCCCCGATCGCTCCACGCGCCGTCTCCGAGCCCCGATCGGTCCACGCGCCGTTTCCGAGCCCCGATCGGTCCACGCGTCGTCTCCTCAGCCCCGATCGGTCGACGCGTCGTCTCCTGAGCCCCGATCGATCCACGCGTCGTCTCCTCAGCCCCGATCGCTCCACGCGCCGTCTCCGAGCGCCGATCGGTGCACGCGCCGTCTCCTGAGCCCCGGTCGGTTCACGCGCCGTCTCCGAGACCCGATCGATCCACGCGTCTTCTTGTAAACCCAGATGCCTCCTCGCATCGTCTCCTAAGCCCCGATCGGTTAACGCGCCGTCTCCGAGCCCCGATCGGTCCACGCGCCGTCGCCGAACCCCAATTGGTCCACGCGCCACCGCCTGAGCCCCAGTCGGTCCACGCGCGGCCTCCTGAGCCCCGATCGGTCGACGCGTCGTCTCCTGAGCCCCGATCGATCCACGCGTCGTCTCCTGAGCCCCGATCGCTCCAGGCGCCGTTTTCTGAGCACCGTTCGGTCCGCGCGTCGTCTTCAAAGCCCCGATGCCTCCACGCGCCGTCTCCGAGCCACGATCGGTCCGTGCGCCGCTTCCAGAGCCCTATCGGTCCACGCGTCCTCTCCTGATCTCCTACTCGTCCACGCGCAACCGCCTGAGCCCCAGTCGGTCCACGCACTGTCTCCGAGCCCCGATCGGTCCACGCGCCGTCTTCGAGCCCCGATCGGTCCACGCAACGTCTCCTAAGCCCCAATCGGTTAACGCGCCGTCTCCTGAGCCCCGATCGTTCTACGCGCCGTCTCCGAGCCCCAATCCGTCCACGCGCAGTCGCCGAGCCCCGATCGGTTCACGCGCGGTCTCCTGAGCCCCAGTCGGTACACGCGCTGTCTCCCAGCCCCGATCGGTCCACGCATCGTCTCCTAAGCTCCGCTCGGTTAACGCGTCGTTTCGGAACCCCGATCGGTCTACGCGCCGTCTCCTGAGCCCCGATCGGTCCACGCGCCGTCTCCTGAGCCCCGATCGCTCCACGCGCCGTCTCCTGAGCTCTGATCGGTCCACGATTCGTCTCATAAGCCCCGATCGGACCACGCGCCTTCTCCTCAGCCCCGATCGGTCCACGCGCCGTCTCGGAGCACCGATTGGTTCACGCGCCGTCTCCTGAGCCCCGATCGCTCCACGCGCGGTCTCCTGAGCCCCAGTCGGTACACGCGCTGTCTCCCAGCCCCGATCGGTCCACGCATCGTCTCCTAAGCTCCGCTCGGTTAACGCGTCGTTTCGGAACCCCGATCGGTCTACGCGCCGTCTCCGAGCCCCGATCGGTCCACGCGCCGTCTCCTAAGCCCCGATCGGTCCACCCGCCGTTTCCGAGCCCCGATCAGTCAATGCGTCGTCTCCGAGCCCCGTTCGGTCCACGCGCCGTCGCCGAGCCATGATCGTTCCACGCGCGGCCTCCAGACCCCCGATCGGTACACGCGCCGTCGCCGAGCCGCGATCGGTCCACGCGCCGTCGCCCAACCCGCCGAACCCCAATTGGTCCACGCGCAACCTCCTGAGCCCCAGTCGGTCCACGCGCCATCTCCTGAGCCCCGATCGGTCCACGCATCGTCTTCTAAGCCCCGATATGTCCACACGCCTTCTCCGATCCCCGACCGGTCTGCGTGCCGCATTCTAAGCCGCGGTCCGTCCACGCGCAGTCTTCGATCACCGATCGGTCCACGCGCCGTCTCCTGAGCCCCGATCGGTCCACGCGCCGTTTCCGAGCCCCGATCGGTCCACGTGTCGTCTCCTCAGCCCCGATCGGTAGACGCGTCGTCTCCTGAGCCCCGATCGATCCACGCGTCGTCTCCTCAGCCCCGATCGCTCCACGCGCCGTCTCCGAGCGCCGATCGGTGCACGCGCCGTCTACTGAGCCCCGGTCGGTTCACGCGCCGTCTCCGAGCCCCGATCGATCCACGCGTCTTCTTGTAAACCCAGATGCCTCCTCGCATCGTCTCCTAAGCCCCGATCGGTTAACGCGCCGTCTCCGAGCCCCGATCGGTCCACGCGCCGTCGCCGAACCCCAATTGGTCCACGCGCAACCGCCTGAGCCCCAGTCGGTCCACGCGCGGCCTCCTGAGCCCCGATCGGTCGACGCGTCGTCTCCTGAGCCCCGATCGATCCACGCGTCGTCTCCTGAGCCCCGATCGCTCCAGGCGCCGTTTTCTGAGCACCGTTCGGTCCGCGCGTCGTCTTCAAAGCCCCGATGCCTCCACGCGCCGTCTCCGAGCCACGATCGGTCCGTGCGCCGCTTCCAGAGCCCTATCGGTCCACGCGTCCTCTCCTGATCTCCTACTCGTCCACGCGCAACCGCCTGAGCCCCAGTCAGTCCACGCAACGTCTCCTAAGCCCCAATCGGTTAACGCGCCGTCTCCTGAGCCCCGATCGTTCTACGCGCCGTCTCCGAGCCCCGATCCGTCCACGCGCAGTCGCCGAGCCCCGATCGGTTCACGCGCGGTCTCCTGAGCCCCAGTCGGTACACGCGCTGTCTCCCAGCCCCGATCGGTCCACGCATCGTCTCCTAAGCCCCGCTCGGCTAACGCGTCGTTTCGGAGCCCCGATCGGTCTACGCGCCGTCTCCTGAGCCCCGATCGGTCCACGCGCCGTCTCCTGAGCCCAGATCGCTCCACGCGCCGTCTCCTGAGCTCTGATCGGTCCACGATTCGTCTCCTAAGCCCCGATCGCTCCACGCGCCGTCTCCAGAGCCCGATCGGTCCAGGCATCGTCTCCTGAGCCCCGGTTGGTTCACGCGCCGTATCCGAGCCCCTATCGCTCCACGCGTCGTCTCCGAGCCCCGATCGGTCCACGCGCCGTCGCCGAGCCATGATGGGTCCACGCGCGGCCTCCTGAGCCCCGATCGGTCCACGCGTGGTCTCCGAGCCCCGATCGGTCCACGTGCCATCGCCGAGCCATGATCGGTCCACACGCGGCCTCCTGAGCCCCGGTCGGTCCACGCGCCGTCTCCTGAGCCCCGATCGGTCCACGCGCGGCCTCCTGAGCCCCGATTGGTTCACGCGCCGTATCCGAGCCCCAATTGGTCCACGCGCCGTCTCCTGAGCCTCGATCGCTCCTCGCGCCGTCTCCTGAACCCCGCTCGGTCCATGCGTCGTCTTCTTAGCCCGGATGCCTCTACGCGCCGTCTCCGAGCCACGATCGGTCCAGGCGCCGTCTCCTAAGCCCCGATTCGTCCACGCGACGTCTCCGGGCGCCGATGATTTCACGCGCCGTCTCCTGAGACCCGATCGTTCCACGCGCCGTTTCCTGAGCCCCGATCGGTCCACGCGTCGTCTTCTAAGCCCAGATGCCTCCTTGCGCCGTCTCCCAACCACGATCGGTGCAGGCGCCGCTTCCTGAACCCCGATCGGTCCACGCGTTTTCTCCTAAGGCCCGATCGGTCCACGCGTCGTCTCCTCAGCCCCGATCGGTCGACGCGTCGTCTCCGAACGCCGATCGGTGCACGCACCGTCTCCTGAACCCCGATCGTTCCACACGCCGCATCCTAAGCCCCGATCGCTATAGGCGTCGTCTCCTAAGCCCCGACCGGTCCAGGCGCCGTCTCCTGAGCCCCGATCGTTCCACGCGCCGTCTCCGAGCCCCGGTCGGTCCACGCGCCGTCTCCGAGCCCCGATCGGTCCACGCATCGTCACCTAAGATCCGATCGGTTAACGCACCGTCTCCCCGCCCCGATCGGTCCACGCGCCGTCTCCTGAGCCCCGATACATCCACGCGCAGTCGCCGAGCCCCGATCAGTCCACGCGCGGCCTCCTGAGCCCCGGTCGGTTCACGCGCCTTCTCCTAAACCCCGGTCGGTCCACGCGCCGTCTCCGAGGCCCGATCGGTCCACACATCGTCTCCTAAGCCCCGATCGGCTAACGCGTCGACTCCGAGCCGCGATCGTTCCACGCGCCGTCCCCGATCCCCGATCGATCCACGCGCCGTCACCGAGCGCCGATCGGTTCACGCGCCGTCACCCGAGCCCCGATCGGTCCGCGTACCGCATTCTGAGCCGCGGTCCGTCCACGCGCCGTCTCCGAGCACCGATCGGTCGACGCGCCGTCTCAGAGCGCCGATCATTTCACGCCCCGTCACCTGACCTCCGATCGTTCCACGCGCCGTCTCCGAGCCCCGAACGGTCCACGCGCCGTCGCCGAACCCCAATTGGTCCACGCGCAACAGCCTGAGCCCCAGTCGGTTCACGCGCTGTCGCCGAACCCCGATCGGTCCACGCGTCGTCTCCGAGCCCCGATCGGTCCACGCGCCGTCGCCGAGCCATGATCGGTCCACGCGCGGCCTCCTGAGCCCCGATCGGTCCACGCGTGGTCTCCGAGCCCCGATCGGTCCACGCGCCGTCGCCGAGCCATGATCGGTCCACACGCGGCCTCCTGAGCCCCGGTCGGTCCACGCGCCGTCTCCTGAGCCCCGATCGGTCCACGCGCGGCCTCCTGAGCCCCGATTGGTTCACGCGTCGTATCCGAGCCCCAATTGGTCCACGCGCCGTCTCCTAAGCCTCGATCGCTCCTCGCGCCGTCTCCTGAACCCCGCTCGGTCCATGCGTCGTCTTCTTAGCCCGGATGCCTCCACGCGCCGTCTCCGAGCCACGATCGGTCCAGGCGCCGTCTCCGAGCCCCGATCGGTCCACGCACCGTCTCCTAAGCCCCGATCGGTTAACGCGCCGTCCCCCCTCCCCGATCGGTCCATGCGCCGTCTCCTGAGCCCCGATACGTCTACGCGCAGTCGCCGAGCCCCGATCAGTCCACGCGCGGCCTCCTGAGCCCCGGTCGGTTCACGCGCCGTCTCCTAAGCCCCGATCGGTCCACGCGTCGTCTCCTAAGCGCCGATCGGTTCACGCGCCGTCTCCGAGCCCCGAGCGGTCCACGCGTCGTCTCCTGAGCCCCGATCGGTCCGCGCGCCATCTCCTGAGCCCCGATCGGTCCACGCGTCGTCTTCAAAGCCCCGATGCCTCCACGCGCCGTCTCCGAGCCACGATCGGTCCGTGCGACGCTTCCACAACCCCGATCGGTCCACGCGTCACCTCCTGATCTCCGATCGGTCCACGCGCCGTCTCCTAAGCCCCGATCGGTCCACGCACCGTCTCCGAGCGCCGATCGGTTGACGCGCCGTCTCCTGAGCCCCGATCGTTCCACGCGCCGTCTCCTGAGCCCCAATCGGTCCACACGCTGTGTCGTGAGCCCCGATAGGTACACGCGTCGTCTCCTACGCCCGATCGGTCCACGCGTCGTCTCCTGATCCCAATCGGTCCACGCGGCGCCTCCGGAGCCCCGATCAATCCACGCGAGTCTCCTGAGCCCCAGTCGGTCCGCGCGCCGTCTCCTGAGCCCCGATCGGTCCACGCGCCGTCTCCTAAGCCCCGTTCGGTCCAACCGTCTTCTCCTAAACCCCGGTCGGTCCACGCGCCGTCTCCGAGCCCCGATCGGCCCACGCATCGTCTCCTAAGCCCCGATCGGCTAACGCGTCGACTCCGAGCCCCGATCGTTCCACGCGCCGTCCCCGATCCCCGATCGATCCACGCGCCGTCTCCGAGCGCCGATCGGTTCACGCGCCGTCACCCGAGCCCCGATCGTTCCACACGCCGTCTCTGAGTCCCGATCGGTCCACGCTCCGTCTCCTGAGCCCGGATCGTTCCACGCGTCGTCTCCTGATCCCCGATCCGTAAACGCGTCGTCTCCGAGCCTCGATCGGTCCACACGCCGTGTCCGAGCCCCAATCGGTCCACGCGCCGTCTCCTGAGCCCCGATCGGTCCACGCGCCGTCTCCGAGCCCCGATGGGTCCACGCACTGTCTCCTGATCCCCATGGGTCCACGCGGCGCCTCCGATGCCCCGATCGATCCACGCGAGGATCCTGAGCCTAGATCAATCCACGCATCGTCTCCTAAGCCCTAATCGATTAACGCGCCGTCTCCGAGCCCCGATCGGTCCACGCGCCGTTTCCTGAACCCCGATACGTCCACGCGCAGTCGCCGAGGCCCGATCGGTCCACGCGCTCTCTCCTGAGCCCCGATAGGTACACGCGTCGTCTCCTACGCGCCGATCGTTCCACGCCCCGTCTCCGAGCCCCGAGCGGTCCACGCGCCGTCTCCTGAGCCCCAATCGGTCCACGCGCTGTCTCCTAAGCCCCGATCGGTCCAAGCGCCGTCTCCGAGCCCCGATCGGTCCACGCGTCGTCTTCTAAGCCCAGATCGGTCCACGCGTCGTCTCCTGAGCCCCGATCGGTCCACGCGTCGTCTCCTAAGCCCCGACCGGCCCACGCGCCGTTTCCTGACGCCCGATCGATTCACGCGTCGTCTCCTGAGCCCCGATAGCTCCACGCGCCGTTTCCTGAGCCCCGATCGGTCCACGCGTCGTCTCCTGATCTCCGATCGGTTCACGCGCCGTCTCCTGAGCCCGGATCGGTCCACGCGTCGTCCCCGAATCCCCGATCCGTACACGCGTCGTCTCCGAGCCTAGATCGGTCCACGCGCTGTCGCCGAGCCCCGATCGGTCCAGGCGTGGCCTCCTAAGCCCCGAACGGTCCACGCGCCGTCTCCGAGTCCCGATCGGTCCACGCGCCGTTTCCTAAGCCCCAATCTGTCCACGCGGCGTCTCCGAGAGCCATTCGGTTCACGCGCCGTCTCCTGAGCCCCAGTCCGTCCACGCGCTGGCGCCGAGCCGCGATCGGTCCACGCGCGGCCTCCTGAGCCCCAATCGCTCCACGCACCGTCTCCTAATCCCCGATCGTTTCACACGCCGCCTCCGAAGCCCCGATAGATCCACGCGAGTCTCCTAAGCCCCGATCGGTTCACGCATCGGCTCCTGAGCCCCGATCGGTGTATGTGTCGTCTTCGAGCACCGATCGATCCACGCGCCGTTTCCTGGGTGCCGATCGGTCCACTCGTCCTCTCCTAAGGCCCGATCCGTCGACGCGTCATCTTCTGAGACCCGATCGATCGACGCGTCTTCTCCTGAGCCCCGATCGCTCCACGCGCCATGTCCTGAGCCCCGATCGGTCCACGCGTCGTCTCCGAGCTCCGATCGGTCCACGTCCCGTTTCATGAGCCCCGATCGGTCCATGCGTCGTCTTATAAACCCCGATGCCTCCACGCGCCGTCTCCGAGCCACGATCGGTCCAGGCGCCGCTTCACCGGCCCCGATCGGTCCACGCGCCGTCTCCTAAGTCCCGATCGCTCCACGCACCGTCTCCTAATCCCCGATCGGTTCACACGCCGCCTCCAAAGCCCCGATAGATCCACGCGAATCTCCTAAGCCCCGACCGGTCCACGCGCCGTTTCCTGAGGCCCGATCGATTCACGCGTCGTCTCCTGAGCCGCGATAGCTCCACGCGTCGTCTCCTAAGCCTCGACCGGTCCACGCGCCGTCTCCCAAGCCCCGATCGGTCCACGCATCGTCTCCCAAGCCCCGGTCACTCCACGCGCCGTCTCCTGAGCCCCGATCGATCCACGCGCGGCCTCCTGAGCCCCAGTCGGTCCACGCGTCATCTCCTGAGCCCCGATCGGTCCACGCGTCGTCTCCTAAGCCTTGACCGGTCCACGCGCCGTTTCCTGAGCCCCGATCGATTCACGCGTCGTCTCCTGAGCCCCGATCGGCTAACGCGTCGACTCCGAGCCCCGATCGTTCCACGCGCCGTCTCCGAGCCCCGATCCGTCCACGCGCAGTCGCCGAGCCCCGATCGGTTCACGCGCGGTCTCCTGAGCCCCAGTCGGTACACGCGCTGTCTCCCAGCCCCGATCGGTCCACGCATCGTCTCCTAAGCCCCGCTCGGCTAACGCGTCGTTTCGGAGCCCCGATCGGTCTACGCGCCGTCTCCTGAGCCCCGATCGGTCCACGCGCCGTCTCCTGAGCCCAGATCGCTCCACGCGCCGTCTCCTGAGCTCTGATCGGTCCACGATTCGTCTCCTAAGCCCCGATCGCTCCACGCGCCGTCTCCAGAGCCCGATCGGTCCAGGCATCGTCTCCTGAGCCCCGGTTGGTTCACGCGCCGTATCCGAGCCCCTATCGCTCCACGCGTCGTCTCCGAGCCCCGATCGGTCCACGCGCCGTCGCCGAGCCATGATGGGTCCACGCGCGGCCTCCTGAGCCCCGATCGGTCCACGCGTGGTCTCCGAGCCCCGATCGGTCCACGTGCCATCGCCGAGCCATGATCGGTCCACACGCGGCCTCCTGAGCCCCGGTCGGTCCACGCGCCGTCTCCTGAGCCCCGATCGGTCCACGCGCGGCCTCCTGAGCCCCGATTGGTTCACGCGCCGTATCCGAGCCCCAATTGGTCCACGCGCCGTCTCCTGAGCCTCGATCGCTCCTCGCGCCGTCTCCTGAACCCCGCTCGGTCCATGCGTCGTCTTCTTAGCCCGGATGCCTCTACGCGCCGTCTCCGAGCCACGATCGGTCCAGGCGCCGTCTCCTAAGCCCCGATTCGTCCACGCGACGTCTCCGGGCGCCGATGATTTCACGCGCCGTCTCCTGAGACCCGATCGTTCCACGCGCCGTTTCCTGAGCCCCGATCGGTCCACGCGTCGTCTTCTAAGCCCAGATGCCTCCTTGCGCCGTCTCCCAACCACGATCGGTGCAGGCGCCGCTTCCTGAACCCCGATCGGTCCA
Source organism: Netelia fuscicornis (assembly GCA_946811545.1). NCBI lineage: Eukaryota > Metazoa > Arthropoda > Insecta > Hymenoptera > Ichneumonidae > Netelia > Netelia fuscicornis. Next base: position 32,564,725 of record OX328012.1, read on the forward strand.
CGCGTTTTCTCCTAAGGCCCGATCGGTCCACGCGTCGTCTCCTCAGCCCCGATCGGTCGACGCGTCGTCTCCGAACGCCGATCGGTGCACGCACCGTCTCCTGAACCCCGATCGTTCCACACGCCGCATCCTAAGCCCCGATCGCTATAGGCGTCGTCTCCTAAGCCCCGACCGGTCCAGGCGCCGTCTCCTGAGCCCCGATCGTTCCACGCGCCGTCTCCGAGCCCCGGTCGGTCCACGCGCCGTCTCCGAGCCCCGATCGGTCCACGCATCGTCACCTAAGATCCGATCGGTTAACGCACCGTCTCCCCGCCCCGATCGGTCCACGCGCCGTCTCCTGAGCCCCGATACATCCACGCGCAGTCGCCGAGCCCCGATCAGTCCACGCGCGGCCTCCTGAGCCCCGGTCGGTTCACGCGCCTTCTCCTAAACCCCGGTCGGTCCACGCGCCGTCTCCGAGGCCCGATCGGTCCACACATCGTCTCCTAAGCCCCGATCGGCTAACGCGTCGACTCCGAGCCGCGATCGTTCCACGCGCCGTCCCCGATCCCCGATCGATCCACGCGCCGTCACCGAGCGCCGATCGGTTCACGCGCCGTCACCCGAGCCCCGATCGGTCCGCGTACCGCATTCTGAGCCGCGGTCCGTCCACGCGCCGTCTCCGAGCACCGATCGGTCGACGCGCCGTCTCAGAGCGCCGATCATTTCACGCCCCGTCACCTGACCTCCGATCGTTCCACGCGCCGTCTCCGAGCCCCGAACGGTCCACGCGCCGTCGCCGAACCCCAATTGGTCCACGCGCAACAGCCTGAGCCCCAGTCGGTTCACGCGCTGTCGCCGAACCCCGATCGGTCCACGCGTCGTCTCCGAGCCCCGATCGGTCCACGCGCCGTCGCCGAGCCATGATCGGTCCACGCGCGGCCTCCTGAGCCCCGATCGGTCCACGCGTGGTCTCCGAGCCCCGATCGGTCCACGCGCCGTCGCCGAGCCATGATCGGTCCACACGCGGCCTCCTGAGCCCCGGTCGGTCCACGCGCCGTCTCCTGAGCCCCGATCGGTCCACGCGCGGCCTCCTGAGCCCCGATTGGTTCACGCGTCGTATCCGAGCCCCAATTGGTCCACGCGCCGTCTCCTAAGCCTCGATCGCTCCTCGCGCCGTCTCCTGAACCCCGCTCGGTCCATGCGTCGTCTTCTTAGCCCGGATGCCTCCACGCGCCGTCTCCGAGCCACGATCGGTCCAGGCGCCGTCTCCGAGCCCCGATCGGTCCACGCACCGTCTCCTAAGCCCCGATCGGTTAACGCGCCGTCCCCCCTCCCCGATCGGTCCATGCGCCGTCTCCTGAGCCCCGATACGTCTACGCGCAGTCGCCGAGCCCCGATCAGTCCACGCGCGGCCTCCTGAGCCCCGGTCGGTTCACGCGCCGTCTCCTAAGCCCCGATCGGTCCACGCGTCGTCTCCTAAGCGCCGATCGGTTCACGCGCCGTCTCCGAGCCCCGAGCGGTCCACGCGTCGTCTCCTGAGCCCCGATCGGTCCGCGCGCCATCTCCTGAGCCCCGATCGGTCCACGCGTCGTCTTCAAAGCCCCGATGCCTCCACGCGCCGTCTCCGAGCCACGATCGGTCCGTGCGACGCTTCCACAACCCCGATCGGTCCACGCGTCACCTCCTGATCTCCGATCGGTCCACGCGCCGTCTCCTAAGCCCCGATCGGTCCACGCACCGTCTCCGAGCGCCGATCGGTTGACGCGCCGTCTCCTGAGCCCCGATCGTTCCACGCGCCGTCTCCTGAGCCCCAATCGGTCCACACGCTGTGTCGTGAGCCCCGATAGGTACACGCGTCGTCTCCTACGCCCGATCGGTCCACGCGTCGTCTCCTGATCCCAATCGGTCCACGCGGCGCCTCCGGAGCCCCGATCAATCCACGCGAGTCTCCTGAGCCCCAGTCGGTCCGCGCGCCGTCTCCTGAGCCCCGATCGGTCCACGCGCCGTCTCCTAAGCCCCGTTCGGTCCAACCGTCTTCTCCTAAACCCCGGTCGGTCCACGCGCCGTCTCCGAGCCCCGATCGGCCCACGCATCGTCTCCTAAGCCCCGATCGGCTAACGCGTCGACTCCGAGCCCCGATCGTTCCACGCGCCGTCCCCGATCCCCGATCGATCCACGCGCCGTCTCCGAGCGCCGATCGGTTCACGCGCCGTCACCCGAGCCCCGATCGTTCCACACGCCGTGTCCGAGCCCCAATCGGTCCACGCGCCGTCTCCTGAGCCCCGATCGGTCCACGCGCCGTCTCCGAGCCCCGATGGGTCCACGCACTGTCTCCTGATCCCCATGGGTCCACGCGGCGCCTCCGATGCCCCGATCGATCCACGCGAGGATCCTGAGCCTAGATCAATCCACGCATCGTCTCCTAAGCCCTAATCGATTAACGCGCCGTCTCCGAGCCCCGATCGGTCCACGCGCCGTTTCCTGAACCCCGATACGTCCACGCGCAGTCGCCGAGGCCCGATCGGTCCACGCGCTCTCTCCTGAGCCCCGATAGGTACACGCGTCGTCTCCTACGCGCCGATCGTTCCACGCCCCGTCTCCGAGCCCCGAGCGGTCCACGCGCCGTCTCCTGAGCCCCAATCGGTCCACGCGCTGTCTCCTAAGCCCCGATCGGTCCAAGCGCCGTCTCCGAGCCCCGATCGGTCCACGCGTCGTCTTCTAAGCCCAGATCGGTCCACGCGTCGTCTCCTGAGCCCCGATCGGTCCACGCGTCGTCTCCTAAGCCCCGACCGGCCCACGCGCCGTTTCCTGACGCCCGATCGATTCACGCGTCGTCTCCTGAGCCCCGATAGCTCCACGCGCCGTTTCCTGAGCCCCGATCGGTCCACGCGTCGTCTCCTGATCTCCGATCGGTTCACGCGCCGTCTCCTGAGCCCGGATCGGTCCACGCGTCGTCCCCGAATCCCCGATCCGTACACGCGTCGTCTCCGAGCCTAGATCGGTCCACGCGCTGTCGCCGAGCCCCGATCGGTCCAGGCGTGGCCTCCTAAGCCCCGAACGGTCCACGCGCCGTCTCCGAGTCCCGATCGGTCCACGCGCCGTTTCCTAAGCCCCAATCTGTCCACGCGGCGTCTCCGAGAGCCATTCGGTTCACGCGCCGTCTCCTGAGCCCCAGTCCGTCCACGCGCTGGCGCCGAGCCGCGATCGGTCCACGCGCGGCCTCCTGAGCCCCAATCGCTCCACGCACCGTCTCCTAATCCCCGATCGTTTCACACGCCGCCTCCGAAGCCCCGATAGATCCACGCGAGTCTCCTAAGCCCCGATCGGTTCACGCATCGGCTCCTGAGCCCCGATCGGTGTATGTGTCGTCTTCGAGCACCGATCGATCCACGCGCCGTTTCCTGGGTGCCGATCGGTCCACTCGTCCTCTCCTAAGGCCCGATCCGTCGACGCGTCATCTTCTGAGACCCGATCGATCGACGCGTCTTCTCCTGAGCCCCGATCGCTCCACGCGCCATGTCCTGAGCCCCGATCGGTCCACGCGTCGTCTCCGAGCTCCGATCGGTCCACGTCCCGTTTCATGAGCCCCGATCGGTCCATGCGTCGTCTTATAAACCCCGATGCCTCCACGCGCCGTCTCCGAGCCACGATCGGTCCAGGCGCCGCTTCACCGGCCCCGATCGGTCCACGCGCCGTCTCCTAAGTCCCGATCGCTCCACGCACCGTCTCCTAATCCCCGATCGGTTCACACGCCGCCTCCAAAGCCCCGATAGATCCACGCGAATCTCCTAAGCCCCGACCGGTCCACGCGCCGTTTCCTGAGGCCCGATCGATTCACGCGTCGTCTCCTGAGCCGCGATAGCTCCACGCGTCGTCTCCTAAGCCTCGACCGGTCCACGCGCCGTCTCCCAAGCCCCGATCGGTCCACGCATCGTCTCCCAAGCCCCGGTCACTCCACGCGCCGTCTCCTGAGCCCCGATCGATCCACGCGCGGCCTCCTGAGCCCCAGTCGGTCCACGCGTCATCTCCTGAGCCCCGATCGGTCCACGCGTCGTCTCCTAAGCCTTGACCGGTCCACGCGCCGTTTCCTGAGCCCCGATCGATTCACGCGTCGTCTCCTGAGCCCCGATAGCTCCACGCGCCGTTTCCTGAGCCCCGATCGGTCCACGCGTCGTCTCAGAATCCCTGATCCGTACACGCGTCGTCTCCGAGCCTCGATCGGTCCACGCGCCGTCGCCGAGCCCCGATCGGTCCAGGCGTGGCCTCCTGAGCCCCGGTCGGTCCACGCGCCGTCGCCGAGCCCCGATCGGTCCGCGCATCGTCTCCTAAGCCCCGATCGGTCCACGCGCCGTCTCCGAGCGCCGATCGGTTCACGCGCCTTCTCCTGAGCCCCGATCCGTCCACGCGTCGTCTCCTAAGCCCCGATACGTCCACACGCCGTCTCCGAGCCCCGATGGGTCCACGCGTCGCCTCCTGAGCCCCGATCGATCCACGCGAGTCTCCTGGGCCCCGGTCGGTCCACGCGTCGTCTCCTGAGCCCCGATGCGTCGACGCGTCGTTTCCTAAGCCCCGATCGGTCCGCGCGTCGTCTCCTAAGCCCCGATGCGTCGACGCGTCATCTCCTGAGCCCCGATCAATTGACGCGTCTTCTCCTGAGCCCCGATCGCTCCTCGCGCCGTCTCCTGAGCCCCGCTCGGTCCATGCGTCGTCTTCTTAGGCCCGATGCCTCCACGCCTCGTCTCCGAGCCACGATCGGTTCAGGCGCCGCTTCCTGAGCCCCGATCGGTCCACGCGCCGTCTCCTAAAGCCCAATCGGTCCACGCGTCGTCTCCTACGCCCCGATCGGTCCACGCGTGGTCTCCTAAGCCCCGATCGGTCCACGCGCCGTCTCCTGAGCCCCGATCGTTCCACGCGCCGTCTCCGAGCGTCGATCGGTCCACGCGCCGTCGCCGAGCCCCGATCGGTCCAGGCGTGGCCTCCTGAGCCCCGGTCGGTCCACGCGCCGTCTCCGAGCCCCGATCGGTCCGCGCATCGTCTCCTAAGCCCCGATCGGTCCACGCGCCGTCTCCGAGCGCCGATCGGTTCATGCGTCGTCTCCTGAGCCCCGATCGTTTCACGCGCCGTCTCCGAGCCCCGATCGGTCCACGCGCCGTCTCCTAAGCCCCGATCCATTCACGCGCCTTCTCCTAAACCCCGATGGTTGCACGCACCGTGTCCGATCCCCGATCGGTCCACGCGCCGTCTCCTGAGCCCCGATCGGTCTACGCGCCGTCTCCTGAGACCCGATGCGTTCACGCGTCGTCTCCTGAGCCCCGATCGTTCCACGCGTCGTTTCCTAAGCCCGGATCGGTCCACGCGTCGCCTCCTGAGCCCCGATCGGTCGACGGGTCCTCTCCTAAGCCCCGATCGGTCCACGCGTCTCCTCCTGAGCCCCGATCAGTCCACGCGTCGTCTCCTAAGCCCCGATACGTCCACACGCCGTCTCCGAGTCGCGATGGGTCCACGCCTCGCCTCCTGAGCTCCGATCGATCCACGCGATTCTCCTGAGCCCCGGTCGGTCCACGCGCCGTCTCCTGAGCCCGGATCGTTCCACGCGTCGTCTCCTGAGCCCCGATCGGTCCACGCGCCGTCTCCTAAGCCCCAATCGGGCCACGCGCCGCCTTTGAGCCCCGATCGGTCCACGCGCCGTCTCCTGAGAACCGATCGGTCCATGCGTCTTTGCCTAAGCCCCGATCCATCCACGCGCAGTCTCCAGAGCCCCAATCGGTCGACGCGCCGTCTCCTGAGCCCCAATAGGTACACACGTCGTCTCCTACGCCCCGATCGGTCCACGCGTCGTCTCCTAAGCCCCGAACGGTCCACGCGCCGTCTCCGAGCCCCGATCGGTCCACGCACCGTCTCCTAAGCCCCGATCGGTTAACGCGCCTTCCCCCCGCCCCGATCGGTCCACGCGCCGTCTCCTGAGCCCCGATACGTCTACGCGCAGTCGCCGAGCCCCGATCAGTCCACGCGCGGCCTCCTGAGCCCCGGTCGGTTCACGCGCCGTCTCCTAAGCCCCGATCGGTCCACGCGCCGTCTCCGAGCGCCGATCGGTTCACGCGCCGTCTCCTGAGCCCTGATCCGTCCACGCGCGGCGTCGAGCCGCGATCGGTCCACGCGCGGCCTCCTGAGCCCCAATCGGTCCACGCGTCGTCTCCTAAGCGCCGATCGGTTCACGCGCCGTCTCCGAGCCCCGAGCGGTCCACGCGTCGTCTCCTGAGCCCCAATCGGTCCACGCGCTGTCTCCTAAGCCCCGATCGGTCCACGCGTCGTCTCCCAAGCCCCGATCGGTCCACGCGTCGTCTCCGAGCCTCGATCGCTCCACGCGCCGTCGCCGAGCCCCGATCGGTCCAGGCGTGGCCTCCTGAGCCCCGGTCGGTCCACGCGCCGTCGCCGAGCCCCGATCGGTCCGCGCATCGTCTCCTAAGCCCCGATCGGTCCACGCGCCGTCTCCGAACGCCGATCGGTTCACGCGCCTTCTCCTGAGCCCCGATCGATCCACGCGAGTCTCCGGAGCCCCGGCCGGTCCACGCGCCGTTTCCTGAGCCCCGATGCGTCGACGCGTCCTCTCCTGAGCCCCGATCAATTGACGCGTCTTCTCCTGAGCCCCGATCGGTCCACGCGCCGTCTCCTAAGCCCCGATCCGTCCACGCGCCTTCTCCTAAGCCCCGATGGTTCCACGCACCGTGTCCGAGCGCCGATCGGTCCACGCGCCGTTTCCTGGGCCCCGATCGGTCGACGCGTCGTCTCCTGAGCCCCGATCGGTCCACGCGCCGTCTTCTGAGCCCCGATCGCTCCACGCGTCGGGTCCTAAGCTCCGGTCGGTCCACTCGTCCTCTCCTAAGGCTCAATCCGTCGACGCGTCGTCTCCTGAGACCCGATCGATCCACGCGTCTTCTCCTGAGTCCCGATCGCTCCGCGCGCCATCTCCTGAGCCCCGATCGGTCCACGCGTCGTCTCCGAGCTTCGATCGGTCCACGCGCCGTTTCCTGAGCCCCGATTGGTCCATGCGTCGTCTTCTAAACCCCGATGCCTCCATGCGCCGTCTCCGAGCCACGATCGGTCCAGGCGCCTCTTCACCAGCCCCGATCGCTCCACGCGCCGTCACCTAAGCCCCGATCGCTCCACGCACCGTGTCCTAATCCCCGTTCGGTTCACACGCCGCCTCCGGAGCCCCTACCGGTCCACGCGCTGTCTCCTGGGCCCCGATCCGTACACGCGTCGCCTCCGAGCCCCGATGGGTCCACGCGCCGTAGCCGAGCCTCGAACGGTCCACGCGCATCCTCCTGAGCCCCAGTCGGTTCACGCGCCGTCTCCGAACCGCGATCGGTCCACGCATCGTCTTCTAAGCCCCGATCGGTTAACGCGCCGTCTCCGAGCCCCGATCGGTCCACGCGCCGTCGCCGAACCCCAATTGGTCCACGCGCAACCGCCTGCGCCCCAGTCGGTCCACGCGCAGTCTCCGAGCCCCGATCGGTCCACGCGTCGTCTCCGAGCCCCGGTCGGTTAACGCGCCGTCTCCGAGCCGCGATCGGTCCACGCGCCGTCGCCGAACCCCAGTTGGTCCACGCGCAACTGCCTGAGCCCCAGTCGGTCCACGCGTTGTCTTCGAGCTCCAATCGGTCCACGCGCCGTTTCCTGAGCCCCGATCGGTCCATACGTCGTCTTCTAAACCCCGATGCCTCCACGCGCCGTCTCCGAGCCAGATCGGTTCAGGCGCCGCTTCCCTAGCCCCGATCATTCCACGCGCCGTCTCCTAAGCCCCGATCGCTCCACGAGCCGTCTCCTGAGCCCCGATTGCTCCACGGGCCATTTCCTGAGCCCCGATCGTTCCACCCGCCGCCCCCTAAGTCTCGATCGGTCCAGGCGTCGTGTCCTAAGCCCCGACCGGCTCACGCGCCGTCTCCTGTGCCCCGATCGATTCACGTACCGTCTCCTAAGCCCCGATCGGTCCACCCGTCGTCTCTTAAGCCCCAATCGGTCCACGCGCCATCTCCGAGCGCCGATCATTTCACGCGCTGTCTCCTGAGCCCCGGTCGGTCCACGCGCCGTCACCTGAGCCCTGATCGGTCGACGCGTCATCTCCTGAGCCCCGATCGCTCCACACGCCCTTTCTTGAGCCACGATCGGTCCACGCGTCGTCTTCAAAGCCCCGATCCGTACACGCGTCGTCTCCGAGCCTCGATCTGTCCACACGCCGTCGCCGAGCCCCGATCGGTCCACGCGCCGTCTCCGAGCCCCGATCGGTCCACGCGCCGTCGCCGAGCTATGATCGGTCCACGCGCGGCCTCCTGAGCCCCGATCGGTCCACGCGCCGTCGCCGAGCCGCGATCGGTCCACGCGCGGCCTCCTGAGGCACGATCGGTCCACGCGCCGCTTCCTGCGCCCCGATCGGTCCACGCGCCGTCTCCTAAGCCCCAATCGGTCCACGCGGCGTCACCGACCGCCGATCATTTCACGCGCCGTCTCCTGAGACCCGATCGGTCCACGCGCCGTCTCCGAGCCCCGATCGATCCACGCGCCGCCGCCTGAGCCCCGATCGGTCCACGCGCTGTCTCCTGAGCCCCGATAGGTACACGCGTAGTCTCCTAAGCCCCGATCGGTCCACGCGTCGTCTCCGAGCTCTGATCGGTCCACACGCCGTTTCCTGAGCCCCGATTGGTCCATGCGTCGTCTTCTTAGCCCCGATGCCTCCACGCGTCGTCTCCGAGCCACGATCGGTCCAGGCGCCGCTTCCTGAGCCCCGATCGGTGCACGCGCCGTATCCTAAGCCCCGATCGATCCACGCGTCGTCTCCTGAGCCCCAATTAGTCCACGCGAAGTCTCCTAAGCCCCGATCGGTCCACGGGCCGTGTCCGAGCTCCGGTCGGTCCACGCGCCGTCTCCAAGCCTCGATCCGTACACGCGTCGTCTCCGAGCCCCGATCGATCCACGCGCCATCGCCGAGCCCCGATCGGTCCACGCGCTGTCTTCGAGCCCCGATCAGTCCACGCGTCTTCTCCGAGCCCCGATCGGTCTACGCGCCGTCGCCGAGCCATGATCGGCCCACGCGCGGCCTCCTGAGCCCCGATCAGTCCACGCGCTGTCTCCTGAGCCCCAATCGGTCTAGGCGTCGTCTTCTAAGCTCCGATCGGTCCATGCGCCGTCTCCGAGCCCCGATCGGTCCACGCACCATCTTCTGCTCCACAATCGGTCCACGCGCCGCCTCCGGAGCCCCAATTGGTCCACGCGCCACCGCCTGAGCCCCAGTCGGTCCACGCGCTGTCTTCGAGCCCCGATCAGTCCACGCGTCGTCTCCGGGCCCCGATCGGTCTACGCGCCGTCGCCGAGCCATGATCGGTCCACGCGCGGCCTCCTGAGCCCCGGTCGGTCCACGCGCCGTCGCCGAGCCGCGATCGGTTCTCGGGCGGCCTCCTGAGCCCCGGTCGGTTCACGCGCCGTATCAGAGCCCCAATCGGGCCACGCGCCGTCTCCTGAGTCCCGATCAGTCCACGCGTCGTCTCCTAAGCCTCAATCGGTCCACCCGCCGCCTCCGGAGCCCCGATCGATCCACGCGAATCTCCTGAGCTCCGGTCGGTCGACGCGCCGTCTCCTCAGCCCCAATCGGTCTAGGCGTCGTCTTCTAAGCTCCGATCGGTCCATGCGCCGTCTCCTGAGCCCCGATCGGTCCACTCCCCTTCTCCTGAGCCCCGATCGGTCAACGCGTCGTCTCCTAAGCCCCGACCGGTTCACGCGACGTCTGCTGTGCCCCGATCGATTCACGTGCCGTCTCCTAAGCCCCGATCGGTCCACCCGTCGTCTCTTAAGCCCCAATCGGTCCACGCGCCATCTCCGGGCGCCGATCATTTCACGCGCCGTCTCCTGAGCCCCGGTCGGTCCGCGCGCCGTCGCCGAACCCCAATTGGTCCACGCGCAACCGCCTGAGCCCCAGTCGGTCCACGCGTCGTCTCCGAGCTCCAATCGGTCCACGCGCCGTTTCCTGAGACCTGATCGGTCCATGCGTCGTCTTCTAAGCCCCGATGCCTCCACGCGCCGTCTCCGAGCCACGATCGGTTCAGGCGCCGCTTCCCAAGCCCCGATCAGTCCACGTGCCGTCTCCTAAGCCGCGATCCGTTCACGGGCCGTCTCCGAGCTGCTATCGGTAAACGCGCCGTCTCAGAGCGCCGATCATTTCACGCCCCGTCTCCTGAGCTCCTATCGTTCCACGCGCCGTCTCCGAGCCCCGATCGGTCCACGCGCCGTCGCCGAGCCTCGATCGGTCCACGCGCAGCCTCCTGAGCCCCGATCGGTTCACGCGCCGGCTCCGAGCCCGATCGGTCCACGCATCGTCTCCTAAGCCCCGATCGGTTAACGTGCCGTCTCCGAGCCCCGATCGGTCCACGCGCTGTCTCCTGAGCCCCGGTCGGTTCACGGGCCGTCTCCGAGCCCCGATCGATCCACGGGTCTTCTTGTAAACCCAGATGCCTCCTCGCATCGTCTCCTAAGCCCCGATAGGTTAACGCGACGTCTCCGAGCCCCGATCGGCCCACGCGCCGTCTTCGAGCCCCGATCGGTCCACTCATCGTCTCCTAAGCCCCAATCGGTTAACGCGCTGTCTCTTGAGCCCCGATCGTTCCACGCGCCGTCTCCGAGCCCCGATCGGTCCCTGCGCCGTCTCCTGAGCCCCAATAGGTCCACTCGCTGTTTCCTGAGCCCCGATAGGTAGACGCGTCGTTTCCTACGCCCCGATCAGTCCGCGCGTCGTCTCCTAGGCCCCGATCGGTCCACGCGCCGTCTCCGAGCCCCGATCGGTCTACGCACCGTGTCCTGATCCCCATCGGTCCACGCGGCGCCTCGGGAGCTCCGATGGATCTACGCGAGGCTTCTGAGCCCCGGTCCGTCCGCGCGACGTCTCCGAGCCCCGATCGGTCCCTGCGCCGTCTCCTGAGCCCCAATAGGTCCACTCGCTGTCTCCTGAGCCCCGATTGGTACACGCGTCGTTTCCTACGCCGCGATCAGTCCACGCGTCGTCTCCTAGGCCCCGATCGGTCCACGCACCGTGTCCTGATCCCCATCGGTCCACGCGGCGCCTGCGGAGCCCCGATCGATCTACGGGAGGCTTCTGAGCCCCGGTCCGTCCGCGCGCCGTCTCCTGAGCCCCGATCGGTCGACGCGCCGTCTCCGAGCCCCGATCGGTCCACGCGCCGTCGCCGAACCCCAATTGGTCCACGCGCAACCGCCTGAGCCCCAGTCGGCCCAGACGCCGTTTCCTGAGCCCCTATCGGTCCACGCGCCGTCTCCTGAGCCCCGATCGATCTACGCGTCGTCTCCTAAGCCCCGATTGGTGGACGAGCCGTCTCCCAGCCACGATCGGTCCACGCGCCGTCTCCTAAGCCCCCATCTGTCCACGACCCGTCTCCGGGCCCCGATCGATGCACGCGCCGTCTCGTAAGCCCCGATCGATCCACGCGCCGTCGCCGAACCCCAATTGGTCCACGCGCAACCGCCTGAGCCCCAGTCGGTCCACGCTCCGTCTCCTGAGCCCCGATCGATCTTCGCATCGTCTCCTAAGCCCCGCTCGGTTAACGCGTCGTTTCGGAGCCCCGATCGGTCTACGCGCCGTCTCCTGAGCCCCGTTCGGTCCACGCGTCGTCTCCTGAGCCCCGATCGTTCCACGCGCCATCTCCGAGCGTCGATCCGTCCACACGCCGTCTCCTGAGCCCCGATCGGTCCACGCGCCGTCTCCGAGCGCCGATCCGTCCACGCGCCGTCTTCTGAGCCCCGATCGGTCCACGCATCGTCTCCTAAGCCCCGGACGGTCCACCCGCCGTTTCCAGCCCCGATCGCTCCACGCGCCGTCTCCTGAGCCCCGATCGGTCCACGCATCGTCTCCTAAGCCCTGATCGGTCCACGCGCCGTCGCCGAACCCCAAATGATCCACGCGCAACCGCCTGAGCCCCGATCGGTCCACGCGTCGTCTCCGAGCCCCGATCGGTCCACGCGGCGCCGCCGAGCCGCGATCGGTCCACGCGCAGAGTCCTGAGGCCCGATCGGTCCACGCGCCGTCACCGAGCCGCCATCGGTCCACGCGTCGTCTCCGAGCCCCGATCCGTCCACGCGCCGTCGCCGAGCCATGATCGGTCCACGCGCCGTCGCCGAGCCGCGATCGGTCCACGCGCGGCCTCCTGAGCCCCGATCGCTCCTCTCCCCGTCTCCTGAGCCCCGCTCCATCCATGCGTCGTCTTCTTAGCCCCGATGGCTCCACGCGCCGTCTCCGAGCCACGATCGGTCTAGGCGCCGCTTCCTAACCCCGATCGGTCCACGCGCCGTCTCCTAAGCCCCAATCGGTCCACGCGCCGTCTCCTAAGCCCCGATCGGTCCACGTGCCGTCTCCGAGCGCCGATCGGTTCACGGGCCGTCTCCGAGCCGCGATCGATAAAGCCGCCGTCATCAAGCCCCGATCCGTACACGCGTCGTCTCCGAGCCCCGATGGGTCCACTCGCCGTCGCCGAGCCTCGATCGGTCCACGCGCGGCCTTCTGAGCCCCGGTCGCTTCACACGCCGTCTCCGAGCCGCGATCGGTCCACGCATCGTCTCCTAAGCCCCAATCGGTTAACCTACCGTCTCCGAGCCCCGATCGGTAGACGCGCCGTCTCCTGAGCCCCGATGCGTCCACGCGCAGTCGTCGAGCCCCGATCGGTCCACGCGGGGTCTCCTGAGCCCCGATCGGTCCACGCGCTGTCTCCTAAGCCCCAATCGGTCCACGCGCCGTCTCCTAAGTCCCGATCGGTCCAAGCGTCGTCTCCGAGCCCCGATCGGTCCACGCACCGTCTCCTGATCCCCATCGCTCCTCGCGCCATCTCCTGAGCCCCGCTCGGTCCATGCGTCGTCTTCTTAGCCCCGATGCCGCCACGCGCCGTCTCCGAGCCACGATCGGTCCGTGCATCGTTTCCTAAGCCCCGATCGGTTAACGCGCTGTCTCCGAGTGCCGATCGGTCCACGCGCCGTCGCCGAACCCCAAATGATCCACGCGCAACCGCCTGAGCCCCGATCGGTCCACGCGTCGTCTCCGAGCCCCGATCGGTCCACGCGCTGTCTCCTAAGCCCCAATCGGTCCACGCGCCGTCTCCTAAGTCCCGATCGGTCCAAGCGTCGTCTCCGAGCCCCGATCGGTCCACGCACCGTCTCCTGATCCCCATCGCTCCTCGCGCCATCTCCTGAGCCCCGCTCGGTCCATGCGTCGTCTTCTTAGCCCCGATGCCGCCACGCGCCGTCTCCGAGCCACGATCGGTCCGTGCATCGTTTCCTAAGCCCCGATCGGTTAACGCGCTGTCTCCGAGTGCCGATCGGTCCACGCGCCGTCGCCGAACCCCAAATGATCCACGCGCAACCGCCTGAGCCCCGATCGGTCCACGCGTCGTCTCCGAGCCCCGATCGGTCCACGCGCCGCCGACGAGCCGCGATCGGTCCACGCGCAGAGTCCTGAGGCCCGATCGGTCCACGCGCCGTCACCGAGCCGCCATCGGTCCACGCGCGACCTCCTGAGCCCCGGTTGGTTCACGCGCCGTATCCGAGCCCCCATCGGTCCACGCGCCGTCTCCGAGCCACGATCGGTCCGTGCGCCGCTTCCAGAGCCCCGATCGGTGCACGCGTCTTCTCCTGATCTCCGATCGGTCCACGCGCCGTCTCCTAAGCCCCGATCGATCCACGCACCGTCTCCGAGCGCCGATCGGTTCACGCGCCGTCTCCTGCGCTCCGATCGTTCCACGCGCCGTCTCCGAGCCCCGATCGGTCCACGCGCCGTCTCCTCAGCCCCGATCGGTCCACGCGTCGGCTCCTAAGCCTCGATCGGTCCACGCGTCTTCTCCTGAGCCCCGACCGCTCCAGGCGTCGTCTCCGAGCTCCGATCGGTCCAGGTGCCGTTTCCGAGCCCCGATTGGTCCATGCGTCGTCTTCGAAGCCCTGATGCCTCCACGCGCTGTCTCCGAGCCACGATCGGTGCAGGCGCCGCTTCCTGAACCCCGATCGGTCCACGCGGTGTCTCCTGAGCCCCGATCCATCCACGCGCAGTCGCCGAGCCCGGATCGGTCCACGCGCGGTCTACTGAGCTCCGGTCGGTCCACGCGCCGTCTCCAAGCCTCGATCCGTACACGCGTCGTCTCCGAGCCCCGATCGGTCCACGCGCCATCGCCGAACCCCGATCGGTCCACACGCCGTCTCCTGAGCCCCAATCGGTCCACGCGTCGTCTCCTAAGCCCCGATCCGTCGCCGCGTCGTCTCCTGAGCCCCGATCAATTGACGCGTCTTCTCCTGAGCCCCGATCGCTCCTCGCGCCGTCTCCTGAGCCCCGCTCGGTCCATGCGTCGTCTTCTTAGCCCCGATGCCTCCACGCGTCGTCTCCGAGCCACGATAAGTCCAGGCGCCGCTTCCTGCGCCCCGATCGATCCATGCGCCGTCTCGTAAGCCACAATCGGTCCACGCGCCGTCTCAGAGCGCTGATCATTTCACGCGCCGTCTCCTGAGCCCCGATCGTTCCTCGCGCCGTCTCCTAGCCCCGATCGGTCCACGCGCCGTCTCCTGAGCCCCGATCGGTCCTCGCGTCGTCTCCTAAGCCCCGATCGGTCGACGGGTCGTCTCCTAAGCCCCGATCGGTCGACGCGTCGTCTCCTAATCCCCGGTCGGACTACGCGCCGTCGCCGAATCCCAATTGGTCCACGCGCAACCTCCTGAGCCCCAGTCGGTCGACGCGCCGTCTCCGAGCGACGATCGGTCCAGGCGCCGCTTCCTGATCCCCGATCGGTCCACGCGTCGACTCCTAAGCCCCGATCGTTCCACGCGCCGTCTCCTAAGCCCCGATCGATCCACGCGCCGTCTCCGAGCGCCGATCGGTTCACGCGCCGTCTCCTGTGCTCCGATCGTTCCACGCACCGTCTCCGAGCCCCGATCGGTCCACGCGCCGTCTCCTCAGCCCCGATCGGTCCACGCGTCGGCTCCTAAGCCTCGATCGGTCCACGTGCCACGGCCGATCGGGGCTCAGGAGACGGCGCGTCGACCGACCGGAGCTCAGGAGATTCGCGTGGATCGATCGGGGCTCCGTAGGCGGCGCGTGGACCGATTGGGGCTTAGGAGACGACGCGTGGACCGATCGGGACTCAGGAGATGGCGCGTGGCCCGATTGGGCTCGGATACGGCGCGTGAAACGACCGGGGCTCAGGAGGCCGCGCGAGAACCGATCGCGGCTCGGCGACGGCGCGTGGACCGATCGGAGCTTAGAAGACGACGCGTAGACCGATTGGGGCTCAGGAGACAGCGCGTGGACTGATCTGGGCGGGGAGACGGCGCGTTAACCGATCGGCGCTCGGAGACGGCGCATCGACCCATCGGGGTTCGGTGACGGCGCGTGGACCATCCGGGGTCAGGAGGGGATGCGTGGACCGATCGCGCCTCTGGAGACTGCGCGTGGATCGATCGGGGCTCGGAGACGACGCGTGGACCGATCGGGGCTCGGAGACAGCGCGTGAACCGACTGGGGCTCAGGCGGTTGCGCGTGGACCAATTGGGGTTCGGCGACGGCGCGTGGACCGATCGGGGTTCGGAGACGGCGCGTTAACCGATTGGGGCTTAGGAGACGATGCGTGGTCCGATCGGGGCTCAGGAGCCTCGCGTGGATCGATCGGTGCTCCGGAGGCGCCGCGTTGACCCATGGGGATCAGGAGACAGTGCGTGGACCGATCGGGGCTCGGAGACGGCGCGTGGAGCGATCGGGGCTCAGGTGACGGCGCGTGAACCGATCGGCGCTCGGAGACGGCGCGTGGACCGATCGGGGCTTAGCAGAACGCGCTTGGACCGATCGGGGCTTAGGAGACGGCGCGTTGACCCATGGGGATCAGGAGACAGTGCGTGGACCGATCGGAGCTCGGAGACGGCGCGTGGAACGATCGGGACTCAGGAGACGGCGCG
Organism: Netelia fuscicornis; assembly: GCA_946811545.1. Lineage (NCBI taxonomy): Eukaryota > Metazoa > Arthropoda > Insecta > Hymenoptera > Ichneumonidae > Netelia > Netelia fuscicornis. Next base: position 32,580,685 of record OX328012.1, read on the forward strand.
TGAACCGATCGGCGCTCGGAGACGGCGCGTCGACCGATCGGGGCTCAGGAGGCCGCGCGTGGACCGACTGGGGCTCAGGCGGTTGCGCGTGGACCAATTGGGGTTCGGCGACGGCACGTGGACCGATCGGGGCTCAGGGGACGACGCGTAGACCGATCGGGGCTTAGGAAGCGGCGCCTGGACCGATCGTGGCTCGGAGACGGCGCGTGGATGCATCGGGGCTTAGAAGACGATGCGTGAACCGATCGGGGCTTAGGAGACGACGCGTGGACCGATCGGGGCTTAGGAGACGACGCGTGGACCGATCGGGGCTCACGACACGGCGCGTGTAGCGATCGGGGCTCAGGAGACGACGCGTGTATCGATCGGAGCTCAGGAGACGACGCGTCGACCGATCAAGGCTCAGAAAGCGGCGCGTGGAACCATCGGGGCTCGGAGACAATGCGTGAACCGATCGTGCTCGGAGACGGCGGATGAACCGATCGGGGCTGAGGAGACGGGGCGTGGACCAATCGGGGCTGAGGAGACGGCGCGTGGACCGATCGGGGCTTAGGAGCCGACGCGTGGACCGATCGGGCCCCAGGAAACGGGGCCTGCGCCCGTCAGGGTTTAGGATACGACGCGTGGACCGATCGGGGCTCAGGAACCGGCGCCAGGGCCGATCGTGGCTCGGAGACGGCGCGAGGAGGCATCTGTGCTTAGAAGACGATGCGTGGACCGATTGGGTCTCAGGAAACGGGGCGTGAACCGATCGGGGCTTAGGAGACGAAGCGTGGAACGATCGGGGCTCGCAGACGACGCGTGGACCGATCGGGGCTTAGGGAACGACGCGTGGACCGATCGGGGCTCAGGAACCGATGCGCGGACTGCTCGGGGCTCAGGAGACGGCGCGTGAACCGATCGGGGCTTAGGAGAAGGCGCGTGGACCGATCGGGGCTCCGGAAACGGCGCACGGACCCATCGGGGCTCGCAGACGGCGCGTGGAGGCATCGGGGCTTCGATGACGACGCGTGGACCGAACGGTGCTCAGAAAACGGCGCGTTGACCGATCGGGGCTCAGGAAACGGCGCATAGAGCGATCGGGGTCAGGAGACGACGCCTGGGTCGATCGGGGCTCAGGAGACGACGCGTCCACCGATCGGGGCTCAGGAGACGACGCGTGGATCGATCGGGGCTCAGGAGACGACGCGTCGACCGATCGGGGCTCAGGAGACGGCGCGCGGACCGACCGGGGCTCAGAAGCCTCGCGTGGATCGATCGGGGCTCCGGAGGCGCCGCGTGGACCGATGGGGATCAGGACACGGTGCGTGGACCAATCGGGGCTCGGAGACGGCACGTGGACCGATCGGGGCCTAGGAGACGACGCGTGGACCGATCGGGGCGTAGGAAACGACGCGCGTACCTATCGGGGCTCAGGAGACAGCGAGTGGACCGATTGGGGCTCAGGAGAAGGCACAGGGTCCGATGGGGTCTCGGAGACGGCGTGTGGAACGATCGGGGCTCAGGAGACGGCGAGTTAACCGATTGGGGCTTAGGAGACGATGAGTGGATGGATCGGGGCTTAGGGAACGACGCGTGGACCGATCGGGGTTCAGGAGACGGCGCGTGAACCGACTGGGGCTCAAACGGTTGCGCGTGGACCAATTAGGGTTCGGCGACGGCGCGTGCACCGATCGGGGCTCGGAGACGGCGAGTTAACCGATCGGGGCTTAGGAGACGATGCGAGGAGGCATCTGGGTTTACAAGACCACGCGTGGATCGATCGGGGCTCGGAGACGGCGCGTGAACCGACCGGGGCTCAGGAGACGGCGCGTGGACCGATCGGGGCTCGGAGACGGCACGTTAACCGATCGGGGCTTAGGAGTCGATGCTTGGACCGATCGGGCTCGGAGCCGGCGCGTGAACCGACCGGGGCTTAGGAGACGACGCGTGGACCGATCCCGGCGCGGAGACGGCGCGTTAACCGATCAGGGCATAGGAGACGATGCGTGGACCGATCGGGGCTCAGGAAACGGTGTGTGGCGCGATCGGGGCTCAGGAGACGACGCGTGGATCGATTAGGGCTCCGGAGGCGCCGAGCGGACCGATTGGGATCAGGAGACGGTGCGTGAACCGTTCGCGGCTCGGAGACGGCGCGTGGAGTGATCGGGGCTTAGGAGACGACACGTGGACCGATCGGGGCATAGGAGACGACGCATGTACCTATCGGGGCTCACGAGACAGCGTGTGGACCGATTGGGGCTCAGGAGACGGCGCGTGGAACGCTCCAGGCGCCGTTTTCTGAGCAGAATTCGGTCCACGCGTCGTCTTCAAAGCCCCGATGCCTCCACGCGCCGTCTCCGAGCCCCGAACGGTTCACGCACCGTCTCCTGATCCCAATCGGTCCACGCGCCGTCTCCTAAGCCCCGATTGATCCACGCGCCGTCTCCGAGCGCCGATCGTTCCACGCGCCGTCTCCGAGCCCCGATCGGTCCACGCGCCGTCTCCTGAGCCCCGATCGGTCCACGCGTCGGCTCCTAAGCCTCGATCGGTCCACGCACGGCCTCCTTAGCCCCGGTCGGTCTACGCGCCGTCTCCTGAGCCCCGATACGTCCACGCGCAGTCTCCGAGCGCCGAGCGGTCCACGCGCCGTCGCCGAACCCCAATTGGTCCACGCGCAACCGTCTGAGCTCCGGTTGGTCCACGCGCTGTTTCCGAGCCCCGATCGGTCCACGCGTCGTATTCGAACCCCGATCGGTCCACGCGCCGTCGCCGAGCCCTGATCGGTCCACGCGCGGCCTCCTGAGCCCCGGTTGCTTCACGCGCCGTATCCGAGCCCCCATCGGTCCACGCGTCGTCTCCGAGCCCCGATCGGTCCACGCGCCGTCGCCGAGCCATGATCGGCCCATGCGAGGCTCCTGAGCCCCGGTCGGTCCGCGCGCCGTCTCCTGATCCCCGATCGGTCGACGCGTCGTTTCCTGAGCCCCGATCGATCCACGCGTCGTCTCCTGAGCCCCGATCGCTCCACGCGCCGATTTCTGAGCCCTGATCAATTGACGCGTCTTCTCCTGAGCCCCGATCGCTCCTCGCGCCGTCACCTGAGCCCCGCTCGGTCCCTGCGTCGTCTTCTGAGCCCCGATGCCTCCACGCGCCGTATCCGAGCCACGATCGGTCTAGGCGTCGCTTCCTGAGCCCCGATCGGTCCACGCGCCGTCTCCTAAGCCCCAATCGGTCCACGCGCCGTCTCCTAAGCCCCGATCGGTCCACGCGCCGTCGCCGAGCGCCGATCGGTTCACGCGCCGTCTCCTGAGCCCCGATCGTTCCCCGCGCCATCTCCGAGCCCCGATCGGTCCACGCGCCGTCTCCTAAGCCCCGATCGGTCCACGCGCCTTCTCCTAAGCCCCGATCGGTCCACGTGCCGTCTCCGAGCCTCGACCGGTCCACGCGCCGTCTCCTGAGCCCCGATCGTTCCACGCGCCGTCTCCTAAGCTGCGATCCGCCCACGGGCCGTCTCCGAGCTGCTATCGGTAAACGCGCCGTCACCAAGCCCTGATCCGTACACGCGTCGTCTCCGAGCCCCGATCGGTCCACGCGCCGTCGCCGAGCCTCGATCGGTCCACGCGCGGCCTCTTGAGCCCCGATCGGTTCACGCGCCGGCTCCGAGCCCGATCGGTCCACGCATCGTCTCCTAAGCCCCGATCGGTTAACGTGCCGTCTCCGAGCCCCGATCGGTCCACGTGCCGTCTCCTGAGCCCCGGTCGGTTCACGCGCCGTCTCCGAGCCCCGATCGATCCACGCGTCGTCTTGTAAACCCAGATGCCTCCTCGCATCGTCTCCTAAGCCGCGATCGGTTAACGCGCCGTCTCCGAGCCCCGATCGGTCCACGCACCGTCGCGGAACCCCAATTGGTCCACGCGCAACCGCCTGAGCCCCAGTCGGTCCACGCGCCGTTTCCTGAGCCCCGATCGGTCCACGCGCCGTCTCCTGGGCCCCGATCGGTCCACGCGCCGTCTCCGAGCCCCGATCGGTCCACGCGCAACCGCCTGCGCCCCAGTAGGTCCACGCGCGGTCTCCGAGCCCCGATCGGTCCACCCGGCGTCTCTTAAGCCCCAATCGGTCCACGCGCTATCTCCGAGCGCCGATCATTTCACGCGCTGTCTCCTGAGCCTCGGTCGGTCCGCGCGCCGTCACCTGAGCCCCGATCGGTCGACGCGTCGTCTCCTAAGCCCTGAACGGCCCATGCGCCGTCTCCGAGCGCCGATCGGTTCACGCGCCGTCTCCTGAGCCCCGATCGTTCCACGCGCCGTCTCCGAGCTCCGATCGGCCCACGCGCCGTCTCCTACGCCACTATCGGTCCAAGCGCCTTCTCCTAAGCCCCGATCGGTCCAGGCGCCGTCTCCGAGCGCGGATCGGTTCACGCGCCGTCACCTGAGCCCCGATCGTTCCACGCGCGGTCTCCGAGCCCCGATCGGTCCACGCGCCGTCTCCTGAGCCCGGATCGTTCCACGCGTCGTCCCCGAATCCTCGATCCGTACACGCGTCGTCTCCGAGCCTCGATCGGTCCACGGGCCGTCGCCGAGCCCCGATCGGTCCAGGCGTATCCTCCTGAGCCCCGGTCGGTCCACGCGCCGTCTCCGAGCCCCGATCGGTCCACGCATCGTCTCCTAAGCCCCGATCGGTTAACACGCCGACTCGGAGCCCCGATCGTTCCACGCGCCGTCTCCGAGCCCCGATCGTTCCACGCGCCTTCTCCTAAGCCACGATCGGTCAGCGCCGTCTCCGAGCGCCGATCGTAGCACGCGCCGTCGCACGAGCTGCGATCGGTCCACGCGCGGCCTCCTGAGCCCCGGTTGGTTCACGCGCAGTACCCGAGCCCCAATCGGTCCACGCACCGTCTCCTGAGCCCCGATCGTTCCACGCGCCGTCTCCGAGCCCCGATCGGTCCCTGCGCCGTCTCGTGAGTCCCAATCGGTCCACTCGCTGTCTCCTGAGCCCCGATAGGTACACGCGTCGTCTCCTACGCCCCGGTCTGTCCACGCGTCGTCTCCTAGGCCCCAATCGGTGCACGCGCCGTCTCCGAGCCCCGATCGCTCCAGGCGCCGTTTTCTGAGCACCGTTCGGTCCACGCGTCGTCTTCAAAGCCCCGATGCCTCCACGCGCCGTCTCCGAGCCACGATCGGTTCGTGCGCCGCTTCCAGAGCCCTATCGGTCCACGCGTCCTCTCCTGATCTCCTATTGGTATACGCGCCGTCTCCTAAGCCCCGATCGGTCCACGTGCCGTCTCCGAGCGCCGATCGGTTCACGCGCCGTCTCCTGAGCCCCGATCATTCCACGCGCCGTCTCCGAGCCCCGGTCGGTCCACGCCCCGTCGCCGAACCCCAATTGGTCCACGCGCAACCTCCTGAGCCCCAGTCGGTCCACGCGCGGCCACCTGAGCCATGCTCGGTCCACGCGCTGTCTCCTGAGCCCCGATCGGTCAACGCGCCGTTCCCTAAGCTCCGATCCATCCACGCGCAGTCTCCTGAGCCCCGATCGGTCCACGCGCCGTCTTCGAGCGCCGATCGGTCCACGCAACGTCTCCTAAGCCCCAATCGGTTCACGCGCCGTCTCCTGAGCCCCGATCGTTCTACGCGCCGTCTCCGAGCCCCGATTCGTCCACGTGCAGTCGCCGAGCCCCGATCGGTTCACGCGCGGTCTCCTGAGCTCCAGTCGGTACACGCTCTGTCTCCGAGCCCCGATCGGTCCACGCATCGTCTCGCAAGCCCCGCTCGGTTAACGCGTCGTTTCGGAGACCCATCGGTCTACGCGCCATCTCCGAGACGCGATCGGCCCACGCATCGTCTCCTAAGCCGCGATCGGTTAACGTGCCGTCTCCGAGCCCCGATCGGTCCACGCGCCGTCTCCTGAGCCCCGATACGTCCACGCGCAGTCATCGAGCCCCGATCGGTCCCCGCGCGGTCTCCTGAGCCCCGATCTGTCCACGCGCCGTCTCCGAGCCCCGATCGGTTCACGGATCGTCTCCTAAGACCCGACCGGTTCACCCGCCGTCTCCTGAGCCCCGGTCGGTCCACGCGCCGTCTCCGAGCCTCGATCGATCCACGTACCGTCTCCGAAGCCCCTATCGGTCCATGCGCCGTCTGCTGAGCCCCGATCGGTCCAAGCATCGTCTCCTAAGCCCCGATACGTCCACACGCCGTATCCGAGCCCCGATCGGTCCGCGTGACGCATTCTAAGCCCCGATCGGTCCACGCGACGTCTCCAAAGCCCTGATCGGTCCACGTGCCGTCTCCTAAGCCCCGATCGTTTCACGCGCCTTCCTCGAGCCCCGATCGGTCCACGCGCCGTCTCCTGAGCCCGGATCGGTCCACGCGTCGGCTCCTAAGTCCCGATCGGTCCACGCGTCGTCTCCTAAGCCCCGATCCGTCGACGCGTCGTCTGCTGAGCCCCGATCGATCCACGCGTCTTCTCCTGAGCCCCGACCGCTCCACGCGTCGTCTCCGAGCTCCGATCGGTCCAGTCGCCGTTTTCGAGCCCCGATTGGTCCATGCGTCGTCTTCGAAGCCCCGATGCCTCCACGCGCAGTCTCCTGAGCCCCGATCGGTCCACGCGCCGTCTTCGAGCGCCGATCGGTCCACGCAACGTCTCCTAAGCCCCAATCGGTTCACGCGCCGTCTCCTGAGCCCCGATCGGTCCACGCGTCGGCTCCTAAGCCTCGATCGGTCCACGCGTCTTCTCCTGAGCCCCGACCGCTCCAGGCGTCGTCTCCGAGCTCCGATCGGTCCAGGTGCCGTTTCCGAGCCCCGATTGGTCCATGCGTCGTCTTCGAAGCCCTGATGCCTCCACGCGCTGTCTCCGAGCCACGATCGGTGCAGGCGCCGCTTCCTGAACCCCGATCGGTCCACGCGGTGTCTCCTGAGCCCCGATCCATCCACGCGCAGTCGCCGAGCCCGGATCGGTCCACGCGCGGTCTACTGAGCTCCGGTCGGTCCACGCGCCGTCTCCAAGCCTCGATCCGTACACGCGTCGTCTCCGAGCCCCGATCGGTCCACGCGCCATCGCCGAACCCCGATCGGTCCACACGCCGTCTCCTGAGCCCCAATCGGTCCACGCGTCGTCTCCTAAGCCCCGATCCGTCGCCGCGTCGTCTCCTGAGCCCCGATCAAATGACGCGTCTTCTCCTGAGCCCCGATCGCTCCTCGCGCCGTCTCCTGAGCCCCGCTCGGTCCATGCGTCGTCTTCTTAGCCCCGATGCCTCCACGCGTCGTCTCCGAGCCACGATAAGTCCAGGCGCCGCTTCCTGCGCCCCGATCGATCCATGCGCCGTCTCGTAAGCCACAATCGGTCCACGCGCCGTCTCAGAGCGCTGATCATTTCACGCGCCGTCTCCTGAGCCCCGATCGTTCCTCGCGCCGTCTCCTAGCCCCGATCGGTCCACGCGCCGTCTCCTGAGCCCCGATCGGTCCTCGCGTCGTCTCCTAAGCCCCGATCGGTCGACGGGTCGTCTCCTAAGCCCCGATCGGTCGACGCGTCGTCTCCTAATCCCCGGTCGGACTACGCGCCGTCGCCGAATCCCAATTGGTCCACGCGCAACCTCCTGAGCCCCAGTCGGTCGACGCGCCGTCTCCGAGCGACGATCGGTCCAGGCGCCGCTTCCTGATCCCCGATCGGTCCACGCGTCGACTCCTAAGCCCCGATCGTTCCACGCGCCGTCTCCTAAGCCCCGATCGATCCACGCGCCGTCTCCGAGCGCCGATCGGTTCACGCGCCGTCTCCTGTGCTCCGATCGTTCCACGTACCGTCTCCGAGCCCCGATCGGTCCACGCGCCGTCTCCTCAGCCCCGATCGGTCCACGCGTCGGCTCCTAAGCCTCGATCGGTCCACGTGCCACGGCCGATCGGGGCTCAGGAGACGGCGCGTCGACCGACCGGAGCTCAGGAGATTCGCGTGGATCGATCGGGGCTCCGTAGGCGGCGCGTGGACCGATTGGGGCTTAGGAGACGACGCGTGGACCGATCGGGACTCAGGAGATGGCGCGTGGCCCGATTGGGCTCGGATACGGCGCGTGAAACGACCGGGGCTCAGGAGGCCGCGCGAGAACCGATCGCGGCTCGGCGACGGCGCGTGGACTGATCGGAGCTTAGAAGACGACGCGTAGACCGATTGGGGCTCAGGAGACAGCGCGTGGACTGATCTGGGCGGGGAGACGGCGCGTTAACCGATCGGCGCTCGGAGACGGCGCATCGACCCATCGGGGTTCGGTGACGGCGCGTGGACCATCCGGGGTCAGGAGGGGATGCGTGGACCGATCGCGCCTCTGGAGACTGCGCGTGGATCGATCGGGGCTCGGAGACGACGCGTGGACCGATCGGGGCTCGGAGACAGCGCGTGAACCGACTGGGGCTCAGGCGGTTGCGCGTGGACCAATTGGGGTTCGGCGACGGCGCGTGGACCGATCGGGGTTCGGAGACGGCGCGTTAACCGATTGGGGCTTAGGGGACGATGCGTGGTCCGATCGGGGCTCAGGAGCCTCGCGTGGATCGATCGGTGCTCCGGAGGCGCCGCGTTGACCCATGGGGATCAGGAGACAGTGCGTGGACCGATCGGGGCTCGGAGACGGCGCGTGGAGCGATCGGGGCTCAGGTGACGGCGCGTGAACCGATCGGCGCTCGGAGACGGCGCGTGGACCGATCGGGGCTTAGCAGAACGCGCTTGGACCGATCGGGGCTTAGGAGACGGCGCGTTGACCCATGGGGATCAGGAGACAGTGCGTGGACCGATCGGAGCTCGGAGACGGCGCGTGGAACGATCGGGACTCAGGAGACGGCGCGTGAACCGATCGGCGCTCGGAGACGGCGCGTGGACCGATCGGGGCTCGGAGACAGCGCGTGGACCGACTGGGGCTCAGGCGGTTGCGCGTGGACCAATTGGGGTTCGGCGACGGCGCGTGGACCGATCCGGGCTCAGGCGACGGCGCGTTGACCGATCGGGGCTCGGAGACGGAGCGTGAACTAATCGGCGCTCGGAGACGGCGCGTGGACCGATCGAGGCTGAGGAGAAGGCGCGTGGAACGATCGGGGCTTAGGAGACGGCGCGTGAACTGATCGGCGCTCGGAGACGGCGCGTGGACCGATCGGGGCTTAGCAGAACGCGCTTGGACCGATCGGGGCTTAGGAGACGGCGCGTGGACCGATCGGAGCTCGGAGACGGCGCGTGGAACGATCGGGACTCAGGAGACGGCGCGTGAACCGATCGGCGCTCGGAGACGGCACGTGGACCGATCGGGGCTCGGAGACAGCGCGTGGACCGACTGGGGCTCAGGCGGTTGCGCGTGGACCAATTGGGGTTCGGCGACGGCGCGTGGACCGATCCGGGCTCAGGCGACGGCGCGTGGACCGATCGGGGCTCGGAGACGGAGCGTGGAGCGATCGGGGCTCAGGAGACGCCACGTGAACTAATCGGCGCTCGGAGACGGCGCGTGGACCGATCGGGGCTCGGAGATGGCGCGTGGAATAATCGGGGCTTAGGAGATGGCGTGTGGACCGATCGGAGATCAGGAAACGACGCGTGGACTGATTGGGGATCGGAAGCGGCGCGTGGAACGATCGGGGCTTAGGAGACGGCGCGTGAACCGATCGGCGCTCGGAGACGGCGCATGGACCGATCGGGGCTTAGGAGAAGGCGCGTGGACCGATCGGGGCTTAGGAGACGGCGCGTGAACCGATCGGCGCTCGGAGACGGCACCTCGACCGATCGGGGCTTATGAGACTGCGCGTAGATCGATCGGAAATCAGGAGACGACGCGTGCACCGATCGGGGCTCTAGAAGCAGCGTGTGGAGCGATCGGGGCTCAGGAGACGATGCGTGGACCGATCGGAGCTCAGGTGACGGCGCGCGGACCGACCGGGGCTCAGGAGACTCGTGTGGATCGATCGGGGCTTCGGAGGCGCCGCGTGGACCGATCGGGGCTTAGGAGACGGCGCGTGGAGAGATCGGGGCTCAGGAGACGACGCGTGTATCGATCGGGGCTCAGGAGACGACGCGTCGATCGATTGGGTCTCAGGAGGCGGCGCGTGGACCCATTGGGGCTCGGAGATGGTGAGTGGACGTATCGGGGCTTAGGGAACGACGCGAGGACAGATCGGGGCTCAGGAGACGGCGCCTGGACCGATCGTGGCTCGGAGACGACGCGTGGACCTATCGCGGCTCGGAGACGGCGCGTGGACCTATCGCGGCTCGGTGACGGCGCGTGGACCGATCGGGGCTTAGGAGAAGATGCGTGGACCGATCGGGGCTCAGAAGACGTCATGGGGACCGGTCGGGGATCAGGAGACAGTGCGTGGAGCGCTCGGGGCTCGGAGACGGCGCGTGGACCCATCAGGGCTCGGAGACGGCACGTGGACCGATCGGGGCTCAGGGGACGACGCGTAGACCGATCGGGGCTTAGGAAGCGGCGCCTGGACCGATCGTGGCTCGGAGACGGCGCGTGGATGCATCGGGGCTTAGAAGACGATGCGTGAACCGATCGGGGCTTAGGAGACGACGCGTGGACCGATCGGGGCTTAGGAGACGACGCGTGGACCGATCGGGGCTCACGACACGGCGCGTGTAGCGATCGGGGCTCAGGAGACGACGCGTGTATCGATCGGAGCTCAGGAGACGACGCGTCGACCGATCAAGGCTCAGAAAGCGGCGCGTGGAACCATCGGGGCTCGGAGACAATGCGTGAACCGATCGTGCTCGGAGACGGCGGATGAACCGATCGGGGCTGAGGAGACGGCGCGTGGACCGATCGGGGCTGAGGAGACGGCGCGTGGACCGATCGGGGCTTAGGAGCCGACGCGTGGACCGATCGGGCCCCAGGAAACGGGGCCTGCGCCCGTCAGGGTTTAGGATACGACGCGTGGACCGATCGGGGCTCAGGAACCGGCGCCAGGGCCGATCGTGGCTCGGAGACGGCGCGAGGAGGCATCTGTGCTTAGAAGACGATGCGTGGACCGATTGGGTCTCAGGAAACGGGGCGTGAACCGATCGGGGCTTAGGAGACGAAGCGTGGAACGATCGGGGCTCGCAGACGACGCGTGGACCGATCGGGGCTTAGGGAACGACGCGTGGACCGATCGGGGCTCAGGAACCGATGCGCGGACTGCTCGGGGCTCAGGAGACGGCGCGTGAACCGATCGGGGCTTAGGAGAAGGCGCGTGGACCGATCGGGGCTCCGGAAACGGCGCACGGACCCATCGGGGCTCGCAGACGGCGCGTGGAGGCATCGGGGCTTCGATGACGACGCGTGGACCGAACGGTGCTCAGAAAACGGCGCGTTGACCGATCGGGGCTCAGGAAACGGCGCATGGAGCGATCGGGGTCAGGAGACGACGCCTGGGTCGATCGGGGCTCAGGAGACGACGCGTCCACCGATCGGGGCTCAGGAGACGACGCGTGGATCGATCGGGGCTCAGGAGACGACGCGTCGACCGATCGGGGCTCAGGAGACGGCGCGCGGACCGACCGGGGCTCAGAAGCCTCGCGTGGATCGATCGGGGCTCCGGAGGCGCCGCGTGGACCGATGGGGATCAGGACACGGTGCGTGGACCAATCGGGGCTCGGAGACGGCACGTGGACCGATCGGGGCCTAGGAGACGACGCGTGGACCGATCGGGGCGTAGGAAACGACGCGCGTACCTATCGGGGCTCAGGAGACAGCGAGTGGACCGATTGGGGCTCAGGAGAAGGCACAGGGTCCGATGGGGTCTCGGAGACGGCGTGTGGAACGATCGGGGCTCAGGAGACGGCGAGTTAACCGATTGGGGCTTAGGAGACGATGAGTGGATGGATCGGGGCTTAGGGAACGACGCGTGGACCGATCGGGGTTCAGGAGACGGCGCGTGAACCGACTGGGGCTCAAACGGTTGCGCGTGGACCAATTAGGGTTCGGCGACGGCGCGTGCACCGATCGGGGCTCGGAGACGGCGAGTTAACCGATCGGGGCTTAGGAGACGATGCGAGGAGGCATCTGGGTTTACAAGACCACGCGTGGATCGATCGGGGCTCGGAGACGGCGCGTGAACCGACCGGGGCTCAGGAGACGGCGCGTGGACCGATCGGGGCTCGGAGACGGCACGTTAACCGATCGGGGCTTAGGTGTCGATGCTTGGACCGATCGGGCTCGGAGCCGGCGCGTGAACCGACCGGGGCTTAGGAGACGACGCGTGGACCGATCCCGGCGCGGAGACGGCGCGTTAACCGATCAGGGCATAGGAGACGATGCGTGGACCGATCGGGGCTCAGGAAACGGTGTGTGGCGCGATCGGGGCTCAGGAGACGACGCGTGGATCGATTAGGGCTCCGGAGGCGCCGAGCGGACCGATTGGGATCAGGAGACGGTGCGTGAACCGTTCGGGGCTCGGAGACGGCGCGTGGAGTGATCGGGGCTTAGGAGACGACACGTGGACCGATCGGGGCATAGGAGACGACGCATGTACCTATCGGGGCTCACGAGACAGCGTGTGGACCGATTGGGGCTCAGGAGACGGCGCGTGGAACGCTCCAGGCGCCGTTTTCTGAGCAGAATTCGGTCCACGCGTCGTCTTCAAAGCCCCGATGCCTCCACGCGCCGTCTCCGAGCCCCGAACGGTTCACGCACCGTCTCCTGATCCCAATCGGTCCACGCGCCGTCTCCTAAGCCCCGATTGATCCACGCGCCGTCTCCGAGCGCCGATCGTTCCACGCGCCGTCTCCGAGCCCCGATCGGTCCACGCGCTGTCTCCTGAGCCCCGATCGGTCCACGCGTCGGCTCCTAAGCCTCGATCGGTCCACGCACGGCCTCCTTAGCCCCGGTCGGTCTACGCGCCGTCTCCTGAGCCCCGATACGTCCACGCGCAGTCTCCGAGCGCCGAGCGGTCCACGCGCCGTCGCCGAACCCCAATTGGTCCACGCGCAACCGTCTGAGCTCCGGTTGGTCCACGCGCTGTTTCCGAGCCCCGATCGGTCCACGCGTCGTATTCGAACCCCGATCGGTCCACGCGCCGTCGCCGAGCCCTGATCGGTCCACGCGCGGCCTCCTGAGCCCCGGTTGCTTCACGCGCCGTATCCGAGCCCCCATCGGTCCACGCGTCGTCTCCGAGCCCCGATCGGTCCACGCGCCGTCGCCGAGCCATGATCGGCCCATGCGAGGCTCCTGAGCCCCGGTCGGTCCGCGCGCCGTCTCCTGATCCCCGATCGGTCGACGCGTCGTTTCCTGAGCCCCGATCGATCCACGCGTCGTCTCCTGAGCCCCGATCGCTCCACGCGCCGATTTCTGAGCCCTGATCAATTGACGCGTCTTCTCCTGAGCCCCGATCGCTCCTCGCGCCGTCACCTGAGCCCCGCTCGGTCCCTGCGTCGTCTTCTGAGCCCCGATGCCTCCACGCGCCGTATCCGAGCCACGATCGGTCTAGGCGTCGCTTCCTGAGCCCCGATCGGTCCACGCGCCGTCTCCTAAGCCCCGATCGGTCCACGCGCCGTCGCCGAGCCTCGACCGGTCCACGCGCCGTCTCCTGAGCCCCGATCGTTCCACGCGCCGTCTCCTAAGCTGCGATCCGCCCACGGGCCGTCTCCGAGCTGCTATCGGTAAACGCGCCGTCACCAAGCCCTGATCCGTACACGCGTCGTCTCCGAGCCCCGATCGGTCCACGCGCCGTCGCCGAGCCTCGATCGGTCCACGCGCGGCCTCTTGAGCCCCGATCGGTTCACGCGCCGGCTCCGAGCCCGATCGGTCCACGCATCGTCTCCTAAGCCCCGATCGGTTAACGTGCCGTCTCCGAGCCCCGATCGGTCCACGTGCCGTCTCCTGAGCCCCGGTCGGTTCACGCGCCGTCTCCGAGCCCCGATCGATCCACGCGTCGTCTTGTAAACCCAGATGCCTCCTCGCATCGTCTCCTAAGCCGCGATCGGTTAACGCGCCGTCTCCGAGCCCCGATCGGTCCACGCACCGTCGCGGAACCCCAATTGGTCCACGCGCAACCGCCTGAGCCCCAGTCGGTCCACGCGCCGTTTCCTGAGCCCCGATCGGTCCACGCGCCGTCTCCTGGGCCCCGATCGGTCCACGCGTCGTCTCCGAGCCCCGATCGGTCCACGCGCAACCGCCTGCGCCCCAGTAGGTCCACGCGCGGTCTCCGAGCCCCGATCGGTCCACCCGGCGTCTCTTAAGCCCCAATCGGTCCACGCGCTATCTCCGAGCGCCGATCATTTCACGCGCTGTCTCCTGAGCCTCGGTCGGTCCGCGCGCCGTCACCTGAGCCCCGATCGGTCGACGCGTCGTCTCCTAAGCCCTGAACGGCCCATGCGCCGTCTCCGAGCGCGGATCGGTTCACGCGCCGTCACCTGAGCCCCGATCGTTCCACGCGCGGTCTCCGAGCCCCGATCGGTCCACGCGCCGTCTCCTGAGCCCGGATCGTTCCACGCGTCGTCCCCGAATCCTCGATCCGTACACGCGTCGTCTCCGAGCCTCGATCGGTCCACGGGCCGTCGCCGAGCCCCGATCGGTCCAGGCGTATCCTCCTGAGCCCCGGTCGGTCCACGCGCCGTCTCCGAGCCCCGATCGGTCCACGCATCGTCTCCTAAGCCCCGATCGGTTAACACGCCGACTCGGAGCCCCGATCGTTCCACGCGCCGTCTCCGAGCCCCGATCGTTCCACGCGCCTTCTCCTAAGCCACGATCGGTCAGCGCCGTCTCCGAGCGCCGATCGTAGCACGCGCCGTCGCACGAGCTGCGATCGGTCCACGCGCGGCCTCCTGAGCCCCGGTTGGTTCACGCGCAGTACCCGAGCCCCAATCGGTCCACGCACCGTCTCCTGAGCCCCGATCGTTCCACGCGCCGTCTCCGAGCCCCGATCGGTCCCTGCGCCGTCTCGTGAGTCCCAATCGGTCCACTCGCTGTCTCCTGAGCCCCGATAGGTACACGCGTCGTCTCCTACGCCCCGGTCTGTCCACGCGTCGTCTCCTAGGCCCCAATCGGTCCACGCGCCGTCTCCGAGCCCCGATCGCTCCAGGCGCCGTTTTCTGAGCACCGTTCGGTCCACGCGTCGTCTTCAAAGCCCCGATGCCTCCACGCGCCGTCTCCGAGCCACGATCGGTTCGTGCGCCGCTTCCAGAGCCCTATCGGTCCACGCGTCCTCTCCTGATCTCCTATTGGTATACGCGCCGTCTCCTAAGCCCCGATCGGTCCACGTGCCGTCTCCGAGCGCCGATCGGTTCACGCGCCGTCTCCTGAGCCCCGATCATTCCACGCGCCGTCTCCGAGCCCCGGTCGGTCCACGCCCCGTCGCCGAACCCCAATTGGTCCACGCGCAACCTCCTGAGCCCCAGTCGGTCCACGCGCGGCCACCTGAGCCATGCTCGGTCCACGCGCTGTCTCCTGAGCCCCGATCGGTCAACGCGCCGTTCCCTAAGCTCCGATCCATCCACGCGCAGTCTCCTGAGCCCCGATCGGTCCACGCGCCGTCTTCGAGCGCCGATCGGTCCACGCAACGTCTCCTAAGCCCCAATCGGTTCACGCGCCGTCTCCTGAGCCCCGATCGTTCTACGCGCCGTCTCCGAGCCCCGATTCGTCCACGTGCAGTCGCCGAGCCCCGATCGGTTCACGCGCGGTCTCCTGAGCTCCAGTCGGTACACGCTCTGTCTCCGAGCCCCGATCGGTCCACGCATCGTCTCGCAAGCCCCGCTCGGTTAACGCGTCGTTTCGGAGACCCATCGGTCTACGCGCCATCTCCGAGACGCGATCGGCCCACGCATCGTCTCCTAAGCCGCGATCGGTTAACGTGCCGTCTCCGAGCCCCGATCGGTCCACGCGCCGTCTCCTGAGCCCCGATACGTCCACGCGCAGTCATCGAGCCCCGATCGGTCCCCGCGCGGTCTCCTGAGCCCCGATCTGTCCACGCGCCGTCTCCGAGCCCCGATCGGTTCACGGATCGTCTCCTAAGACCCGACCGGTTCACCCGCCGTCTCCTGAGCCCCGGTCGGTCCACGCGCCGTCTCCGAGCCTCGATCGATCCACGTACCGTCTCCGAAGCCCCTATCGGTCCATGCGCCGTCTGCTGAGCCCCGATCGGTCCAAGCATCGTCTCCTAAGCCCCGATACGTCCACACGCCGTATCCGAGCCCCGATCGGTCCGCGTGACGCATTCTAAGCCCCGATCGGTCCACGCGACGTCTCCAAAGCCCTGATCGGTCCACGTGCCGTCTCCTAAGCCCCGATCGTTTCACGCGCCTTCCTCGAGCCCCGATCGGTCCACGCGCCGTCTCCTGAGCCCGGATCGGTCCACGCGTCGGCTCCTAAGTCCCGATCGGTCCACGCGTCGTCTCCTAAGCCCCGATCCGTCGACGCGTCGTCTGCTGAGCCCCGATCGATCCACGCGTCTTCTCCTGAGCCCCGACCGCTCCACGCGTCGTCTCCGAGCTCCGATCGGTCCAGTCGCCGTTTTCGAGCCCCGATTGGTCCATGCGTCGTCTTCGAAGCCCCGATGCCTCCACGCGCAGTCTCCTGAGCCCCGATCGGTCCACGCGCCGTCTTCGAGCGCCGATCGGTCCACGCAACGTCTCCTAAGCCCCAATCGGTTCACGCGCCGTCTCCTGAGCCCCGATCGTTCTACGCGCTGTCTCCGAGCCCCGATTCGTCCACGTGCAGTCGCCGAGCCCCGATCGGTCCACGCGCCGTCTCCTGAGCCCCGATCGGTTCACGCATCGTCTCCTAAGCCCCGATACGTCCACGCGCCGTCTCCTGAGCCCCGATCGGTCCACGCGTCGTCTCCTAAGCCCCGATCGGTTAACGCGCCGTCTCCGAGCCCCGATGGGTCGACGGGTCGTCTCCTAAGCCCCGATCGGTCGACGCGTCGTCTCCTAATCCCCGGTCGGTCCACGCGCCGTCGCCGAACCCCAATTGGTCCACGCGCCACCTCCTGAGCCCCAGTCGGTCCACGCGCTGTCTCCGAGCACCGATCGGTCTACGCATCGTCTCCTAAACCCCGCTCTGTTAACGCGTCGTCTCCTGAGCCCCGATCGCTCCACGCGCCGTTTCCTGAGCCCCGATCGGTCCACGCGTCGTCTTCTAAACCCAGATGCCTCCTTGCGCCGTCTCCCAACCACGATCGGTGCAGGCGCCGCTTCCTGAGCCCCGATCGATCCACGCGTTTTCTCCTAAGCCCCGATCGGTCCACGCGTCTTCTCCTGAGCCCCGATCGCTCCTCGCGCCGTCTCCTGAGCCCCGCTCGGTCCATGCGTCGTCTTCTTAGCCCCGATGCCACCACGCGCCGTTTCCTAAGCCCCGATCTGCCCACGGGCCGTTTCCGAGCTCCGATCGGTTCACGCGCCGTCTCCAAGCCTCGATCCGTACACGCGCCGTCTCCGAGCCCCGATCGGTCCACGCGCCGTCTCCTGAGCCCCGATCGGTTCACGCATCGTCTCCTAAGCCCCGATCGGTCCGTGCGCCGTCTCCGAGCCCCGATCGGTCCACGTACCATCTCATGCTCCCCAATCGGTCCACGCGCCGCCTCCGGAGCCCCGATCGATCCACGCATCGGCTCCTGAGCCCCGGTCGGTCCACGCGTCGTCTTCGAGCACCGATCGTTCCACGCGCCGTTTCCTGGGCCCCGATCGGTCCACGCGTCGCCGCCGGAGCCCCGATCGGTCTACTCGCCGTCTCATGAGCCCCGATCGGTCAACGCATCGTCTCCTAAGCCCCGATACGTTCACACGCCGTCTCCGAGTCCCGATCGGTCCACGCGACGTCGCCGAGCCTCGATCGGTCCACGCGCGGCCTCCTAAGCCCCGATCGGTTAACGCGCCGTCTCCGAGCCCCGATCAGTCCACGCGCCGCTTCCTGAGCCACGATCGGTCCACGCGCCTTCTCCGAGCCCCGATCGGTCCACGCGCCGTCTCCTAAGCTCCGATCGGCCCACGCGCCGTCGCCGAACCCCAATTGGTCCACGCGAAACCGCCTGAGCCCCAGTCGGTCCACGCGCTGTCTCCGAGCCCCGATCGGTCCACGCGTCGTCTCCGAGCCCCGATCGGTCCACGCGCCGTCGCCGAGTCATGATCTCTCCACGCGCGGCCTCCTGAGACCCGATCGGTCCACGCGCCGTCGCCGAGCCGCGATCGGTCCACGCGCCGTCGCCGAGCCGCGATCGGTCCACGCGCCGTCGCCGAGCCGCGATCGGGCCACGCGCGGCCTCCTGAGCCCCGATTGGTTCACGCGCCGTATCCGAGCCCTAATCGGTCCACGCGCTGTCTCCGAGTCCCGATCGGTCCACGCGTCGTCTCCGAGCCCCGATCGGTCTACGCGCCCTCGCCGAGCCATGATCGGTCCACGCGCGGCCTCCTGAGCCCCAATCGGGCCACGCGCCGTCTCCTGAGTCCCGATCGGTCCACGCGTCGTCTCCTAAGCCCCAATCGGTCCACGCGCCGCCTACGGAGCCCCGATCGATCCACGCGAATCTCCTGAGCTCCGGTCGGTCGACGCGCCGTCTCCTGAGCCCCGATCGGTCCACGCGTCGTCTCCTAAGCCCCGATTCGTCGACGCGTCGTCTCCTGAGCCCCGATCAATTGACGCGGCTTCTCCTGAGCCCCGATCGCTTCTCGTGCCGCCTCCTGAGCCCCGATTCGTCGAGGCGTCGTCTCCGGAGCCCCGATCAATTGACGTGTCTTCTCCTGAGCCCCGATCGTTCCTCGCGCCGTCTCCTGAGCCCCGATCGTTCCTCGCGCCGTCTCCTGAACCCCGCTCGGTCCATGCGTCGTCTTCTTAGCCCGGATGCCTCAACGCGCCGTCTCCGAGCCACGATGGTTCCAGGCGCCGCTTCCTGCGCCCCGATCGGTCCACGCGCCGTCTCCTAAGCCCCAATCGGTCCACGCGGCGTCTCCGAGCGCCGATCATTCCACGCGCCGTCTCCGAGCCCCGATCGGTCCGCGTGCCGCATTCTAAGCCACGGTCCATCCACGCGCCGTCTCCGAGCCCCGCTCGATCCACGCGTCGTCTCCTAAGCCCCGATCGGTCCACGCGCCGTCTCCTAAGCCCCGATTGATCCACGCGCCGTCTCCGAGCCCCGATCGGTCCGCGTGCCGCATTCTAAGCCACGGTCCATCCACGCGCCGTCTCCGAGCCCCGCTCGATCCACGCGTCGTCTCCGAGCCCCGATCGATCCACGCGCCGTCTCCTGAGCCCCAATCGGTCCACGCACCGTTTCCTGATCCCCGATCGGTCCACACGCCGTCTCCGAGCCCCGATCGGTCCGCGTGCCGCATTCTAAGCCACGGTCCATCCACGCGCCGTCTCCGAGCCCCGCTCGATCCACGCGTCGTCTCCTAAGCCCCCATTGGTCCACGTGCCGTCTCCCAGCCCCGATCGGTCCACGCGCCGTCTCCTAAGCCCCAATCTGTCCACGACCCGTCTCCGGGCCCCGATCGGTGCACTCGCCGCCTCCGGAGCCCCGGCCGGTCCGCGCGCCGTCTCCTGAGCCCCGAACGGTCGACGCGTCGTCTCCTGAGCCCCGATCGATCGACGCGTCGTCTCCTGAGTCCCGATCACTGCACGAGCCGTTTTCTGAGCACTGTTCGGTCCACGCGTCGTCTTCAAAGCCCCGATGCCTCCACGCGCCGTCTCCGAGCCACGATCGGTCCGTGCGCCGCTTCCAGAGCCCGGATCGGTCCACGCGCCGTCGCCGAACCCCAATTGGTCCACGCGCAACCGCCTGAGCCCCGGTTGGTCCACGCGCTGTCTCCGAGCCCCGATCGGTTCACGCGTCGTATCCAAACCCCGATCGGTCAACGCGCGGCCTCCTGAGCCCCAATCGGTCCACGTGTCGTCTCCTAAGCCCCGATCGGTCCACGCGCCGTCTCCTAAGCCCCGATCGGTCCACACGCCGTCTCCGAGCGCCGATCGGTTCACGCGCCGCCTCCTGAGCCCCGATCGGTCCACGCGCCGTCTCCGAGCCCCGATCGGTTCACGCATCGTCTCCTAAGCCCCGATCGGTTAACGCGCCGTCTCCGAGCGCCGAGTGGTCAACGCGCCGTCGCCGAACCCCAATTGGTCCACGCGCAACCGCCTGAGTCCCAGTCGGTCCACGCGCTTTCTCCGAGCCCCGATCGGTCCACGCGCCGTCTCCTAAACTGCGATCCGTCCACGGGCCGTCTCCGAGCTGCTATCGGTAAACGCGCCGTCACCAAGCCCTGATCTGTACACGCGTCGTCTCCGAGCCCCGATCGGTCCACGCGCCGTCGCCGAGCCTCGATCGGTCCACGCACCGTCTCCTGAGTCCCGATCGGTCCACGCGCCGTCACCAAGCCCTGATCTGTACACGCGTCGTCTCCGAGCCCCGATCGGTCCACGCGCCGTCGCCGAGCCTCGATCGGTCCACGCGCAGCCTCCTGAGCCCCGATCGGTTCACGCGCCGGCTCCGAGCCCGATCGGTCCACGCATCGTCTCCTAAGCCCCGATCGGTTAACGTGCCGTCTCCGAGCCCCGATCGGTCCACGCGCCGTCTCCTGAGCCCCGGTCGGTTCACGCGCCGTCTCCGAGCCCCGATCAGTCCACGCGCTCTCTCCTGTGCCCCGACCGGTCCACGCGTCGTCTCCTAAGCCCCAGTCGGTCCACGCGCCGCCTACGGAGCCCCGATCGATCCACGCGAATCTCCTGAGCTCCGGTCGGTCGACGCGCCGTCTCCGGAGCCCCGATCGGTCCACGCGTCGTCTCCTAAGCCCCGATTCGTCGACGCGTCGTCTCCTGATCCCCGATCAATTGACGCGTCTTCTCCTGAGCCCCGATCGCTTCTCGTGCTGCCTCCTGAGCCCCGATCCGTCGAGGCGTCGTCTCCGGAGCCCCGATCAATTGACGTGTCTTCTCCTGTGCCCCGATCGCTCCTCGCGCCGTCTCCTGAACCCCGCTCGGTCCATGCGTCGTCTTCTTAGCCCGGATGCCTCCACGCGCCGTCTCCGAGCCACGATCGGTCCAGGCGCCGTCTCCGGAGCCCCGATCGGTCCACGCGTCGTCTCCTAAGCCCCGATTCGTCCACGCGGCGTATCCGGGCCCCGATGATTTCACGCGCCGTCTCCTGAGACCCGATCGGTCCACGCGCCGTCGCCGAACCCCAATTGGTCCACGCGCAACCGCCTGAGCCCCAGTCGGTCCAAGCGCTGTGTCGGAGCCCCGATCAGTCCACGCGCCGTCTTCGAGCGCCGATCGGTCCACGCAACGTCTCCTAAGCCCCAATCGGTTAACGCGCCATCTCCTGAGCCCCGATCGTTCTACGCACCGTCTCCGAGCCCCGCTCCGTCCACGCGCAGTCGCCGAGCCCCGATCGGTCCACGCGCCGTCTCCTGAGCCCGGATCGGTCCACGCGTCGGCTCCTAAGTCCCGATCGGTCCACGCGTCGTCTCCTAAGCCCCGATCCGTCGACGCGTCGTCTGCTGAGCCCCGATCGATCCACGCGTCTTCTCCTGAGCCCCGACCGCTCCACGCGTCGTCTCCGAGCTCCGATCGGTCCAGTCGCCGTTTTCGAGCCCCGATTGGTCCATGCGTCGTCTTCGAAGCCCCGATGCCTCCACGCGCAGTCTCCTGAGCCCCGATCGGTCCACGCGCCGTCTCCAAGCCTCGATCCGTACACGCGTCGTCTCCGAGCCCCGATCGGTCCACGCGCCATCGCCGAACCCCGATCGGTCCACGCGCCGTCTCCTGAGCTCCGAACGGTCCACACCCCTTGTCCTGAGCCCCGATCGGCCGACGCGTCGTCTCCTAAGCCCCGACCGGTTCACGCGCCGTCTCCTGTGCACCGATCGAATCACGTGCCGTCTCCTAAGCCCCGATCAGTCCACACGTCGTCTCCTAAGCCCCAATCGGTCCACGCGTCGTCTCCTAAGCCCCGATCCGTCGCCGCGTCGTCTCCTGAGCCCCGATCAATTGACGCGTCTTCTCCTGAGCCCCGATCGCTCCTCGCGCCGTCTCCTGAGCCCCGCTCGGTCCATGCGTCGTCTTCTTAGCCCCGATGCCACCACGCGCCGTCTCCTAAGCCCCGATCTGCCCACGGGCCGTTTCCGAGCTCCGATCGGTCCACGCGCCGTCTCCAAGCCTCGATCCGTACACGCGCCGTCTCCGAGCCCCGATCGGTCCACGCGCCGTCTCCTGAGCCCCGATCGGTTCACGCATCGTCTCCTAAGCCCCGATACGTCCACGCGCCGTCTCCTGAGCCCCGATCGGTCCACGCGTCGTCTCCTAAGCCCCGATCGGTTAACGCGCCGTCTCCGAGCCCCGATGGGTCGACGGGTCGTCTCCTAAGCCCCGATCGGTCGACGCGTCGTCTCCTAATCCCCGGTCGGTCCACGCGCCGTCGCCGAACCCCAATTGGTCCACGCGCCACCTCCTGAGCCCCAGTCGGTCCACGCGCTGTCTCCGAGCACCGATCGGTCTACGCATCGTCTCCTAAACCCCGCTCTGTTAACGCCTCGTCTCCTGAGCCCCGATCGCTCCACGCGCCGTTTCCTGAGCCCCGATCGGTCCACGCGTCGTCTTCTAAACCCAGATGCCTCCTTGCGCCGTCTCCCAACCACGATCGGTGCAGGCGCCGCTTCCTGAGCCCCGATCGATCCACGCGTTTTCTCCTAAGCCCCGATCGGTCCACGCGTCTTCTCCTGAGCCCCGATCGCTCCTCGCGCCGTCTCCTGAGCCCCGCTCGGTCCATGCGTCGTCTTCTTAGCCCCGATGCCACCACGCGCCGTTTCCTAAGCCCCGATCTGCCCACGGGCCGTTTCCGAGCTCCGATCGGTTCACGCGCCGTCTCCAAGCCTCGATCCGTACACGCGCCGTCTCCGAGCCCCGATCGGTCCACGCGCCGTCTCCTGAGCCCCGATCGATCCACGCATCGGCTCCTGAGCCCCGGTCGGTCCACGCGTCGTCTTCGAGCACCGATCGTTCCACGCGCCGTTTCCTGGGCCCCGATCGGTCCACGCGTCGCCGCCGGAGCCCCGATCGGTCTACTCGCCGTCTCATGAGCCCCGATCGGTCAACGCATCGTCTCCTAAGCCCCGATACGTTCACACGCCGTCTCCGAGTCCCGATCGGTCCACGCGACGTCGCCGAGCCTCGATCGGTCCACGCGCGGCCTCCTAAGCCCCGATCGGTTAACGCGCCGTCTCCGAGCCCCGATCAGTCCACGCGCCGCTTCCTGAGCCACCATCGGTCCACGCGCCTTCTCCGAGCCCCGATCGGTCCACGCGCCGTCTCCTAAGCCCCGATCGGCCCACGCGCCGTCGCCGAACCCCAATTGGTCCACGCGAAACCGCCTGAGCCCCATTCGGTCAACGCGCTGTCTCCGAGCCCCGATCGGTCCACGCGTCGTCTCCGAGCCCCGATCGGTCCACGCGCCGTCGCCGAGTCATGATCTCTCCACGCGCGGCCTCCTGAGACCCGATCGGTCCACGCGCCGTCGCCGAGCCGCGATCGGTCCACGCGCCGTCGCCGAGCCGCGATCGGGCCACGCGCGGCCTCCTGAGCCCCGATTGGTTCACGCGCCGTATCCGAGCCCCAATCGATCCACGCGCTGTCTCCGAGTCCCGATCGGTCCACGCGTCGTCTCCGAGCCCCGATCGGTCTACGCGCCCTCGCCGAGCCATGATCGGTCCACGCGCGGCCTCCTGAGCCCCAATCGGGCCACGCGCCGTCTCCTGAGTCCCGATCGGTCCACGCGTCGTCTCCTAAGCCCCAATCGGTCCACGCGCCGCCTACGGAGCCCCGATCGATCCACGCGAATCTCCTGAGCTCCGGTCGGTCGACGCGCCGTCTCCTGAGCCCCGATCGGTCCACGCGTCGTCTCCTAAGCCCCGATTCGTCGACGCGTCGTCTCCTGAGCCCCGATCAATTGACGCGGCTTCTCCTGAGCCCCGATCGCTTCTCGTGCCGCCTCCTGAGCCCCGATTCGTCGAGGCGTCGTC
This sequence comes from Netelia fuscicornis, assembly GCA_946811545.1. NCBI lineage: Eukaryota > Metazoa > Arthropoda > Insecta > Hymenoptera > Ichneumonidae > Netelia > Netelia fuscicornis. Next base: position 32,604,610 of record OX328012.1, read on the forward strand.
TCCGGAGCCCCGATCAATTGACGTGTCTTCTCCTGAGCCCCGATCGTTCCTCGCGCCGTCTCCTGAACCCCGCTCGGTCCATGCGTCGTCTTCTTAGCCCGGATGCCTCAACGCGCCGTCTCCGAGCCACGATGGGTCCAGGCGCCGCTTCCTGCGCCCCGATCGGTCCACGCGCCGTCTCCTAAGCCCCAATCGGTCCACGCGGCGTCTCCGAGCGCCGATCATTCCACGCGCCGTCTCCGAGCCCCGATCGGTCCGCGTGCCGCATTCTAAGCCACGGTCCATCCACGCGCCGTCTCCGAGCCCCGCTCGATCCACGCGTCGTCTCCTAAGCCCCGATCGGTCCACGCGCCGTCTCCTAAGCCCCGATTGATCCACGCGCCGTCTCCGAGCCCCGATCGGTCCGCGTGCCGCATTCTAAGCCACGGTCCATCCACGCACTGTCTCCGAGCCCCGCTCGATCCACGCGTCGTCTCCGAGCCCCGATCGATCCACGCGCCGTCTCCTGAGCCCCAATCGGTCCACGCACCGTTTCCTGATCCCCGATCGGTCCACACGCCGTCTCCGAGCCCCGATCGGTCCGCGTGCCGCATTCTAAGCCACGGTCCATCCACGCGCCGTCTCCGAGCCCCGCTCGATCCACGCGTCGTCTCCTAAGCCCCCATTGGTCCACGTGCCGTCTCCCAGCCCCGATCGGTCCGCGTGCCGCATTCTAAGCCACGGTCCATCCACGCACTGTCTCCGAGCCCCGCTCGATCCACGCGTCGTCTCCGAGCCCCGATCGATCCACGCGCCGTCTCCTGAGCCCCAATCGGTCCACGCACCGTTTCCTGATCCCCGATCGGTCCACACGCCGTCTCCGAGCCCCGATCGGTCCGCGTGCCGCATTCTAAGCCACGGTCCATCCACGCGCAGTCGCCGAGCCCCGATCGGTTCCCGCGCGGTCTCCTGAGCCCCAGTCGGTACACGCGCTGTCTCCGATCCCCGATCGGTCCACGCGTCGTCTCCTAAGCCCCGATCGTTCGACGCGTCGTCTCCTAAGCCCCGATCGGTCGACGCGTTGTCTCCTGAGCCCCAGTTGGTCCACGGGCTGTCTCCGAGTCCCGATCGATCCACGCACCGCCTCCTGAGCTCCGATCGGTCGACGCGCCGACTCCTAAGCCCCGATCCGTCCACGCGCCGTCTCCTGAGCCCCGATCGTCCAACGTGCCGTCTCCGAGCACCGATCGGTCCACGCGTCGCCTCCTGGGCTCCGGTCGGTCCACGCGCCGTCTCCTGAGCCCCGATCGGTCCACGCGTCGTCTCCTAAGCCCCGATCGGTCCACGCGTCGTCTCCTAAGCCCCGATCCGTCGACGCGTCGTCTCCCGAGCCACGATCAATTGACGCGTCTTCTCCTGAGCCCGATGGCTCCTCGCGCCGTCTCCTGAGCCCCGATCGGTCCACGCTCAGTCTCCAGAGCCGCGATCGGTCCACGCATCGTCTCCTAAGCCCCGATCGGTTAACGTGCCGTCTCCGAGCCCCGATCGGTCCCCGCGCCGTCTCCTGAGCCCCGATGCGTCCACGCGTAGTCGCCGAGCCCCGATCGGTCCACGCGGGGTCTCCTGAGCCCCGATCGGTCCACGCGCCGTCTCCTAAGCCCCGATCGATCCACGCGCCGTCTCCGAGCGCCGCTCGGTTCACGCGCCGTCTCCTGTGCTCCGATCGTTCCACGCGCCCTCTCCGAGCCCCGATCTCTCCACGCGCCGTCTCCTGAGCACCGATCGTTCCACGCGCCGTCTCCGAGCCCCGATCGTTCCACGCGGCGTCTCCTGAGCCCCAATTGGTCCACACGCTGTGTCGTGAGCCCCGATAGGTACACGCGTCGTCTCCTACGCCCGATCGGTCCACGCGTCGTATCCTGAGCCCCGATCGTACCACGCGCCGTCTCCGAGCCGCGATCGGTCCACGCGCCGTCTCCTGAGTCCCGATCGGTCCACGCGCCATCTCCGAGCCCCGAACGGTTCACGCACCGTCTCCTGGTCCCAATCGGTCCACGCGGCGCCTCCGGAGCCCCGATCGATCCACGAGAGTCTCCTGAGCCCCAGTCGGTCCGCGCGCCGTCTCCTGAGCCCCGATTTTTCGACGCGTCGTCTCCTGAGCCCCGATCGAACCACGCGTCGTCTCCTGAGCCCCGATCGGTCCGTGCGCCGCTTCCACAACCCCGATCGGTCCACGCGTCACCTCCTGATCTCCGATCGGTCCACGCGCCGTCTCCTAAGCCCCGATCGGTCCACGCACCGTCTCCGAGCCCCGATCGGTCCACGCATCGTCTCCTAAGCCCCGATCGGCTAACGCGTCGACTCCGAGCCGCGATCGTTCCACGCGCCGTCCCCGATCCCCGATCGATCCACGCGCCGTCTCCGAGCGCCGATCCGTTCATGCGCCGTCACCCGAGCCCCGATCGTTCCACACGCCGTCTCCGAGCCCCGATCGGTCCACGCTTCGTCTCCTGAGCCCGGATCGTTCCACGCGTCGTCTCCTGATCCCCGATCCGTAATCGCGTCGTCTCCGAGCCTCGATCGGTCCACACGCCGTGTCCGATCCCCGATCGGTCCGCGCGGCGTCTCCGGAGCCCCGATCGATCCACGCGAGTCTCCTGAGCCCCGGTCGGTCCGTGCGCCGTCATCTGAGCCCCGATCGGTCGACGCGCCATCTCCTAAGCCCCGATCGGTCCACGGACCGTCTCCGAGCGCCGATCGGTTCACGCGTCGTCTCCGAGCCCCGATCGGCCCACGCGCCGTCGCCGGGCCTCGAACGGTCCACGCGCGGCCTCCTGAGCCCCGGTTGGTTCAAGCGCCGTATCCGAGCCCCAATCGGTCCACGCAAGGTCTCCTGAGCTCCGATCGGTCCACGCGCCGTCTCCTGATCTCCGATCGGTCCACACGCCATCTCCTAAGCCCCGATCATTCCACGCACCATCTCCGGGCCCCGATCGGTCCACGCGCCGTCTCATAAGCCCCGATCGGACCACGCGCCTTCTCCTCAGCCCCGATCGGTCCACGCGCCGTCTCCGAGCGCCGATTAGTTCACGCGCCGTCTCCTGAGCCCCGATCGCTCCACGCTCCGTCTCCCAGCCCCGATCGGTCCACGCGCCGTCTCCTGAGCCCGGATCGGTCCACGCGCCGTCGCCGAACCCCAATTGGTCCACGCGCCACCGCCTGTGCCCCAGTCGGTCCACGCGCTGTCTCCGAGCCCAGATCGGTCCACGCGCCGTCTCCGAGCGCCGATCGGTTCACGCGCCGTCTCCTGAGCCCCGATCGTTCCACGCACCGTCTCCGAGCTCCGATCGGTCCACGCGTCGTCTCCTAAGCCCCGATCGGTCCAAGCGCCTTCTACTAAGCCCCGATCGGTCCACGCGCTTTCTCCTGAGCCCCGATCGCTCCACGCGCCGTCTCCTGAGCTCTGATCGGTCCACGATTCGTCTCCTAAGCCCCGATCGCTCCACGCCCGGCCTCCTGAGCCCTGATCGGTCCACGCGCCGTCTCCAAGCCCCGATCCGTCGCCGCGTCGTGTCCTGAGCCCCGATCAATTGACGCGTCTTCTGCTGAGCCCCGATCGCTCCTCGCGCCGTCTCCTGAACCCCGATCATTCCACGCGCCTTCTCCTAAGCCACGATCGGTCCACGCGCCGTCTCCGAGCCCCAGTCGGTCCACGCGCTGTCTCCGAGCACCGATCGGTCTACGCGTCGTCTCCGTGCCCCGATCGGTCCACGCGCCGTCGCCGAGCCATGATCGGTCCACGTGCGGCCTCCTGAGCCCCGATCGGTCCACGCGCCGTCGCCGAGCCGCGATCGGTCCACACGCGGCCTCCTGAGCCCCGGTCTGTTCACGCGCCGTACCCGAGCTCCAATCGGTCCACGCGCCGTCTCCTGAGCACCGATCGTTCCACGCGCCGTCTCCGAGCCCCGATCGTTCCACGCGGCGTCTCCTGAGCCCCAATTGGTCCACACGCTGTGTCGTGAGCCCCGATAGGTACTCGCGTCGTCTCCTACGCCCGATCGGTCCACGCGTCGTATCCTGAGCCCCGATCGTACCACGCGCCGTCTCCGAGCCGCGATCGGTCCACGCGCCGTCTCCTGAGTCCCGATCGGTCCACGCGCCATCTCCGAGCCCCGAACGGTTCACGCACCGTCTCCTGGTCCCAATCGGTCCACGCGGCGCCTCCGGAGCCCCGATCGATCCACGCGAGTCTCCTGAGCCCCAGTCGGTCCGCGCGCCGTCTCCTGAGCCCTGATTTTTCGACGCGTCGTCTCCTGAGCCCCGATCGAACCACGCGTCGTCTCCTGAGCCCCGATCGCGCCACACGCCGTTTCCTGAGCCCCGATCGGTCCGTGCGCCGCTTCCACAACCCCGATCGGTCCACGCGTCACCTCCTGATCTCCGATCGGTCCACGCGCCGTCTCCTAAGCCCCGATCGGTCCACGCACCGTCTCCGAGCCCCGATCGGTCCACGCATCGTCTCCTAAGCCCCGATCGGCTAACGCGTCGACTCCGAGCCGCGATCGTTCCACGCGCCGTCCCCGATCCCCGATCGATCCACGCGCCGTCTCCGAGCGCCGATCCGTTCATGCGCCGTCACCCGAGCCCCGATCGTTCCACACGCCGTCTCCGAGCCCCGATCGGTCCACGCTTCGTCTCCTGAGCCCGGATCGTTCCACGCGTCGTCTCCTGATCCCCGATCCGTAATCGCGTCGTCTCCGAGCCTCGATCGGTCCACACGCCGTGTCCGATCCCCGATCGGTCCGCGCGGCGTCTCCGGAGCCCCGATCGATCCACGCGAGTCTCCTGAGCCCCGGTCGGTCCGTGCGCCGTCATCTGAGCCCCGATCGGTCGACGCGTCGTCTCCTGATCTCCGATCGGTCCATGCGTCGTCTTCTTAGCCCGGATGCCTCCACGCGCCGTCTCCGAGCCACGATCGGTCCAGGCGCCGTCTCCGGAGCCCCGATCGGTCCACGCGTCGTCTCCTAAGCCCCGATTCGTCCACGCGACGTCTCCGGGCGCCGATGATTTCACGCGCCGTCTCCTAAGCCCCGATTGATCCACGCGCCGTCTCCGAGCGCCGATCGCTTCACGCGCCGTCTCCTGTGCTCCGATCGTTCCACGCGCCGTCTCCGAGCCCCGATCGGTCCACGCGCCGTCTCATGAGCCCCGATCGGTCCACGCGTCGGCTCCTAAGCCTCGATCGGTCCACGCGCGGCCTCCTTAGCCCCGGTCGGTCCACGCGCCGTCTCCTGAGCCCCGATACGTCCACGCGCAGTCTCCGAGCCCCGATCGGTCCACGCGCCATCGCCGAACCCCGATCGGTCCACGCGCCGTCTCCTGAGCTCCGAACGGTCCACACCCCTTGTCCTGAGCCCCGATCGGTCCGCGCGCCGTCTCATGAGCCCCGATCGGTCCACGCGTCGGCTCCTAAGCCTCGATCGGTCCACGCGCGGCCTCCTTAGCCCCGGTCGGTCCACGCGCTGTCTCCGAGCACCGATCGGTCTACGCATCGTCTCCTAAACCCCGCTCTTTTAACGCGTCGTCTCCTGAGCCCCGATCGCTCCACGCGCCGTCTCCTGAGCGCCGATCGGTCCACGCGTCGTCTCCGAGCACCGTTCGGTCCACGCGCCGTTTCCTGAGCCCCGATCGGTCCATCCGTCGTCTTTTAAGCCCCGATACCTCCACGCGCCGTCGCCGAGCCATGATCGATCCACGCGCGGCCTCCTGAGCCCCGGTTGGTTCACGCGCCGTATCCGAGCCGCCATCAGTCCACGCGTCGTCTCCGAGCCCCGATCGGTCCACGCGCCGTCGCCGAGCCATGATCGGCCCACGCGAGGCTCCTGAGCCCCGGTCGGTCCGCGAGCCGTCTCCTGAGGCCCGATCGGTCGATGCGTCGTTTCCTGAACCCCGATCGGTCCACGCGCCGTCTCCTAAGCCCGGATCGTACCACGCGCCGTCCTCGAGCCCCGATCGATCCACGCGCCGTCTCCTGAGCCCGGATCGGTCCACACGTCGGCTCCTAAGCCCCGATCGGTCCACGCGTCGTCTCCTAAGCCCCGATCCGTCGTCGCGTCGTCTCCTGAGCCCCGATCGATCCACGCGTCTTCTCCTGAGCCCCGACCGCACCACGCGTCGTCTCCGAGCTCCGATCGGTCCACGCGCCGTTTCCGAGCCCCGATCGGTCCATGCGTCGTCTTCTAAGCCCCGATGCCTCCACGCGCCGTCTCCGAGCCACGATCGGTGCAGGCGCCGCTTCGTGAACCCCGATCGGTCCACGCGCTGTCTCCTGAGCCCCGATCCATCCACGCGCTGTCGCCGAGCCCCGATCGGTCCACGCGCGGTCTACTGAGCTCCGGTCGGTCCACACGCCGCTGCGAACCCCAATTGGTCCACGCGCAACCTCTCGAGCCCCAGTCGGTAAACGCGCTGTCTCCGAGCCCCGATCGGTCCACGTATGTTCTCCTAAGCCCCAATTAGTCCACGCGCCGTCTCCTAAGCCCCAATCGGTCCACGCGTCGTCTCCTAAGCCCCGATCCGTCGCCGCGTCGTCTCCTGAGCCCCGATCAATTGACGCGTCTTCTCCTGAGCCCCGATCGCTCCTCGCGCCGTCTCCTGAGCCCCGCTCGGTCCATGCGTCGTCTTCTTAGCCCCGATGCCTCCACGCGCCGTCTCCTAAGCCACGATCTGCCCACGGGCCGTTTCCGAGCTCCGATCCGTACACGCACCGTCTCCGAGCCCCGATCGGTCCACGCGCCGTCTCCGAGCACCGATCGGTCCACGCGCCGCCTCCTAAGCCCCGATCGGTCCACGCGTCGTCTCCTAAGCCCCGATCGGTCGACGGGTCGTCTCCTAAGCCCCGATCGGTCGACGCGTCGTATCCTAATCTCCGTTCGGTCCACGCGCCGTCGCCGAACCCCAACTGGTCCACGCGCCACCTCCTGAGCCCCAATCGGTCCACGCGCTGTCTCTGAGCACTGATCGGTCCACGCATCGTCTCCTAAACCCTGCTCTGTTAACGCGTCGTCTCCTGCACTCCGATCGCTCCACGCGCCGTCTCCTGAGCGCCGATCGGTCCACGCGTCGTCTCCGAGCACCGTTCGGTCCACGCTCCGTTTCCTGAGCCCCGGTCGGTTCACGCGCCGTCTCCCCGCCCCGATCGGTCCACGCGCCGTCTCCTGAGCCCTGAACCGTCCACGCGCTGCGTCGAGCCGCGATCGGTCCACGCGCGGCCTCCTGAGCCCCAATCGGTCCACGCGTCGTATCCTAAGCCCCGATCGGTCCGTGCGCCGTCTCCGAGCCCCGATCGGTCCACGTACCATCTCATGCTCCCCAATCGGTCCACGCGCCGCCTCCGGAGCCCCGATCGATCCACGCGAATCTCCTGAGCTCCGGTCGGTCCACGTACCGTCTCCGAAGCCCCGATCGGTCCACGCGTCGTCTCCTAAGCCCCGATCCGTCGCCGCGTCATCTCCTGAGCCCCGCTCAATTGACGCGTCTTCTCCTAAGCCCCGATCGCTCCTAGCGCCGTCTCCTGAGCCCCGCTCGGTCCATGCGTCGTGTTCTTAGCCCCGATGCCTCCACGCGCCGTCTCCAAGCCACGATAGGTCCAGGCGCCGCTTCCTGAGCCCCGATCGATCCACGCGCCGTCTCGTCAGCCACAATCGGTCCACGCGCCGTCTCAGAGCGCCGATCATTTCACGCGCCGTCTCCTGAGCCCCGATCGTTCCACGCGCCGTCTCCGAGCCCCGATCGGTTCACGCATCGTCTCCTAAGCCCCGATACGTCCACACGCCGTATCCGAGCCCCGATCGGTCCGCGTGACGCATTCTAAGCGACGGTCCGTCCACGCGCCGTCTCCGAGCACCGATCGGTCCACGCGCCGTCTCCTGAGCCCCGATACGTCCACGCGCAGTCTCCGAGCCCCGATCAGTCCACGCGCGGCCTCCTGAGCCCCGGTCGGTTCACGCGCCGTCTCCCCGCCCCGATCGGACCAAGCGCCGTCTCCTGAGCTCTGATCCGTCCACGCGCGGCGTCGAGCCGCGATCAGTCCACGCGCGGCCTCCTGAGCCCCAATCGGTCCACGCGTCGTATCCTAAGCCCCGATCGGTCCGTGCGCCGTCTCCTAGCCCCGATCGGTCCACGTACCATCTCATGCTCCCCAATCGGTCCACGCGCCGCCTCCGGAGCCCCGATCGATCCACGCGAATCTCCTGAGCTCCGGTCGGTCCACGTACCGTCTCCGAAGCCCCGATCGGTCCACGCGTCGTCTCCTAAGCCCCGATCCGTCGCCGCGTCATCTCCTGAGCCCCGATCAATTGACGCGTCTTCTCCTGAGCCCCGATCGCTCCTAGCGCCGTCTCCTGAGCCCCGCTTGGTCCATGCGTCGTGTTCTTAGCCCCGATGCCTCCACGCGCCGTCTCCAAGCCACGATAGGTCCAGGCGCCGCTTCCTGAGCCCCGATCGATCCACGCGCCGTCTCGTCAGCCACAATCGGTCCACGCGCCGTCTCAGAGCGCCGATCATTTCACGCGCCGTCTCCTCAGCCCCGATCGTTCCACGCGCCGTCTCCGAGCCCCGATCGGTCCACGCGGCGTCTCCTGAGCCCCGATCGGTTCACGCATCGTCTCCTAAGCCCCGATACGTCCACACGCCGTATCCGAGCCCCGATCGGTCCGCGTGACGCATTCTAAGCCACGGTCCGTCCACGCGCCGTCTCCGAGCACCGATCGGTCCACGCGCCGTCTCCTGAGCCCCGATACGTCCACGCGCAGTCGCCGAGCGCCGATCAGTCCACGCGCGGCCTCCTGAGCCCCGGTCGGTTCACGCGCCGTCTCCCCGCCCCGATCGGACCAAGCGCCGTCTCCTGAGCCCTGATCCGTCCACGCGCGGCGTCGAGCCGCGATCGGTCCACGCGCGGCCTCCTGAGCCCCAATCGGTCCACGCGTCGTCTCCTAAGCCCCGATCGGTCGACGGGTCGTCTCCTAAGCCCCGATCGGTCGACGCGTCGTCTCCTAATCCCCGGTCGGTCCACGCGCCGTCGCCGAACCCCAATTGGTCCACGCGCCACCTCCTGAGCCCCAGTCGGTCCACGCGCTGTCTCCAAACAGCGATCGGTCTACGCATCGTCTCCTAAACCCCGCTCTGTTAACGCGTCGTCTCCTGAGCCCCGATCGCTCCACGCGCCGTCTCGTGAGCGCCGATCGGTCCACGCGTCGTCTCCGAGCACCGTTCGGTCCACGCGCCGTTTCCTAAGGCCCGATCGGTCCATCCGTCGTCTTTTAAGCCCCGATACCTCCACGCGCCGTCTCCGAGCCACGATCGGTCCAGGCGTGGCCTCCTGAGCCGCGGTGGGTCCACGCGCCGTTTCCGGAGCCCTGATCGATCCACGCGAATCTCCTGAGATCCGGTCGGTCCTCGTACCGTCTCCGAGCCCCGATCGGTCCACGTACCGTCTCCGAAGCCCCGATCGGTCCACGTGCCGTCTCCTGAGCCCCGATCGGTCCACGCATCGTCTCCTAAGCCCCGATACGTCTATACGCCGTATCCGAGCCCCGATCGGTCCGCGTGACGCACTCTAAGCCACGGTCCGTCCACGCGCCGTCTCCGAGCACCGATCGGTCCACGCGCCGTCTCCTGAGCCCCGATCGGTCCACGCGTCGTCTCCTAAGCCCTGATCGGTCCACGTGCCGTCTCCGAGCCCCGATGGGTCTACGCGCCGTCTCCGAGCCCCGATCAGTCCACGCGCCGTCTCCTGAGCCCCGGTCGGTTCATGCGCCGTCTCCAAGCCCCGATCGATCCACGCGTCGTCTTGTAAGCCCAGATGCCTTCTCGCGCCGTCTCCCGGCCACGATCGGTCCAGGCGCCGCTTCTTGAGCCACGATCGGTCCACGCGCCGTCGCCGAACCCCAATTGGTCCACGCGAAACCGCCTGAGCCCCAGTCGGTCCACGCGCTGTCTCCGAGCCCCGATCGGTCCACGTGCCGTCTCCCCGCCCCGATCGGTCCACGCGCCGTCGCCGAGTCATGATCTCTCCACGCGCGGCCTCCTGAGCCCCGATCGGTCCACACCCCTTCTCCTGAGCCCCGATCGATTCACGTGCCGTCTCCTAAGCCCCGATCGGTTCACCCGTCGTCTCTTAAGTCCCAATCGGTCCACGCGCCCTCTCCGAGCGCCGATCATTTCACGCGCCGTCTCCTGAGCCCCGGTCGGTCCGCGCGCCGTCACCTGAGCCCCGATCGGTCTACGCGTCGTCTACTAAGCCCAGATGCCTCCTCGCGCCGTCTCCGAGCCATGACGGGTCCAGGCGCCGCTTCCTGAGCCCCGGTCGGTCCACGCGTTGTCTCCTAAGCCCCGTTCGGTCCACGCGCCGTCTCCTAAGCCCCGCACGGTCCACGCGCCGTCGCCGAACCCCAATTGGTCCACGCGCAACCGCCTGAGCCCCAGTCGGTTCACGCGCTGTCGCCGAACCCCGATCGGTCCACGCGTCGTCTCCGAGCCCCGATCGGTCCACGCGCCGTCGCCGAGCCATGATCGGTCCACGCACGGCCTCCTGAGCCCCGATCGGTCCACGCGTGGTCTCCGAGCCCCGAAGGGTCCACGTGCCGTCGCCGAGCCATGATCGGTCCACACGCGGCCTCCTGAGCCCCGGTCGGTCCACGCGCCGTCTCCTGAGCCCCGATCGGTCCACGCGCCGTCTCCGAGCCACGATCGGTCCAGGCGCCGCTTCCTGAGCCCCCATCGGTCCATGCGCCGTATCCTAAGCCCCGATCGGTCCACGCGCCGTCTCCGAGCGCCGATAAGTTCAAGCGCCGTCTCCTGAGCCCCGATCGTTCCACGCGTCGTCTCCTGAGCCCCAACCGCTCCACACGCCATTTCCTGAGCCCCGATCGGTCCACGCATCGTCTCCGAGCACCGATCGGTCCACGCGCCGTCTCCGAGCACCGATCGGTCCACGCGCCGTTTTCTGAGCACCGTTCGGTCCACGCGTCGTCTTCAAAGCCCCGATGCCTCCACGCGCCGTCTCCGAGCCCCGATCGCTCCTCGCGCCGTCTCCTGAGCCCCGCTCGATCCATGCGTCGTCTTCTTAGCCCCGATGCCTCCACGCGCCGTTTCCGAGCCACGATCGGTCCAGGCGCCGCTTCCTGAGCCCCTATCGGTCCACGCGCCGTCTCCGAGCGCCGATCGGTTCACGCGCCGTCTCCTGAGCCCCGATCGTTCCACGCGCCGTCTCCGACCCCCGATCGGTCCACGCGCCGTCTCATAAGCCCCGATCGGACCACGCGCCTTCTCCTCAGCCCCGATCGGTCCACGCGCCGTCTCGGAGCACCGATTGGTTCACGCGCCGTCTCCTAAGCCCCGATCGCTGCACGCGCCGTCTCCGAGCCCCGATCGGTCCACGCGCCGTCTCCTAAGCCCCGATCGGTCCACCCGCCGCTTCCGAGCCCCGATCAGTCCATGCGTCGTCTCCGAGCCCCGTTCGGTCCACGCCCCGTCGCCGAGCCATGATCGTTCCACGCGCGGCCTCCAGAGCCCCGATCGGTACACGCGCCGTCGCCGAGCCGCGATCGGTCCACGCGCCGTCGCCCAACCCGCCGAACCCCAATTGGTCCACGCGCAACCTCCTGAGCCCCAGTCGGTCCACGCGCCATCTCCTGAGCCCCGATCGGTCCACGCATCGTCTTCTAAGCCCCGATACGTCCACACGCCGTCTCCGATCCCCGACCGGTCCGCGTGCCGCATTCTAAGCCGCGGTCCGTCCACGCGCAGTCTTCGATCACCGATCGGTCCACGCGCCGCCTCCTGAGCCCCGATCGGTCCACGCGCCGTTTCCGAGCCCCGATCGGTCCACGCGTCGTCTCCTCAGCCCCGATCGGTCGACGCGTCGTCTCCTGAGCCCCGATCGATCCACGCGTCGTCTCCTCAGCCCCGATCGCTCCACGCGCCGTCTCCGAGCGCCGATCGGTGCACGCGCCGTCTCCTGAGCCCCGGTCGGTTCACGCGCCGTCTCCGAGCCCCGATCGATCCACGCGTCTTCTTGTAAACCCAGATGCCTCCTCGCATCGTCTCCTAAGCCCCGATCGGTTAACGCGCCGTCTCCGAGCCCCGATCGGTCCACGCGCCGTCGCCGAACCCCAATTGGTACACGCGCAACCGCCTGAGCCCCAGTCGGTCCACGCGCGGCCTCCTGAGCCCCGATCGGTCGACGCGTCGTCTCCTGAGCCCCGATCGATCCACGCGTCGTCTCCTGAGCCCCGATCGCTCCAGGCGCCGTTTTCTGAGCACCGTTCGGTCCGCGCGTCGTCTTCAAAGCCCCGATCCCTCCACGCGCCGTCTCCGAGCCACGATCGGTCCGTGCGCCGCTTCCAGAGCCCTATCGGTCCACGCGTCCTCTCCTGATCTCCTACTCGTCCACGCGCAACCGCCTGAGCCCCAGTCGGTCCACGCACTGTCTCCGAGCCCCGATCGGTCCACGCGCCGTCTTCGAGCCCCGATCGGTCCACGCAACGTCTCCTAAGCCCCGCTCGGTTAACGCGTCGTTTCCGAGCCCCGATCGGTCCACGCGTCGTCTCCTGAGCCCCAATTAGTCCACGCATCGTCTCCTAAGCCCTGATCCGTCCACGGGCCGTGTGCGAGCTCCGATCTGTTCATGCGCCGTCTCCAAACCTCGATCCGTACACGCGTCGTCTCCGAGCCCTGATCGGTCCACGCGCCATCGCCGAGCCCCGATCGGTCCACGCGCCCTCTCCGAGTGCCGATCATTTCACGCTCCGTCTCCTGAGCCCCGATCGGTCCACACCACTTCTCCTGAGGCCCGATCGATTCACGTGCCGTCTCCTAAGCCCCGATCGGTTCACCCGTCGTCTCTTAAGTCCCAATCGGTCCACGCGCCCCCTCCGAGCGCCGATCATTTCACGCGCCGTCTCCTGAGCCCCGGTCGGTCCGCGCGCCGTCTCCTAAGACCCGATCGGTCCACGTATCGTCTCCTAAGCCCCGATCGGTCCACACGCCGTCTCCGAGCCCCGATGGGTCCACGCGTCGTCTCCTGAGCCCCGACCGCTCCACACGCCCTTTCCTGAGCCCCGATCGGTCCACGCATCGTCTCCGAGTGCCAATCGATTCACGTGCCGTCTCCTAAGCCCCGATCGGTCCACCCGTCGTCTCTTAAGCCCCAATCGGTCCACGCGCCCTCTCCGAGCGCCGATCATTTCACGCGGCGTCTCCTGAGCCCCGGTCGGTCCGCGCGCCGTCACCTGAGCCCCGATCGGTCGACGCGTCGTCTTCTGAGCCCCGATCGGTCCACGCGCCGTCTCCGAGCGCCGATCGGTTCACGCGCCGTCTCCTGAGCCCCGATCGTTCCACGCGCCGTCTCCGAGCGCCGATCGGTTCACGCGCCGTCACCTGAGCCCCGATCGTTCCACGCGCCGTCTCCTGAGCGCCGATCATTTCACGCGGCGTCTCCTGAGCCCCGGTCGGTCCGCGCGCCGTCACCTGAGCCCCGATCGGTCGACGCGTCGTCTTCTGAGCCCCGATCGGTCCACGCGCCGTCTCCGAGCGCCGATCGGTTCACGCGCCGTCTCCTGAGCCCCGATCGTTCCACGCGCCGTCTCCGAGCGCCGATCGGTTCACGCGCCGTCACCTGAGCCCCGATCGTTCCACGCGCCGTCTCCTGAGCGCCGATCGTTCCACGCGCCGTCTCGGAGCCCCGATCCGTCCACGCGTCGTCTCCTGAGCCGCGATCGATCCACGGGTCTTCCCCTGAGCCCCGACCGCTCCACGCGCCGTCTCCTAAGCCCGGATCGGTCCACGCGTCGTCTCCGAGCCCCGATCGGTCCACGCGCCGTCCCCGAGCCCCGATCGGTCCACGCGCCGTTTCCTGAGCCCCGATACGTCCACGCGCAGTCGCCGAGCCCTGATCGTTCCACGCGCTGTCTCCTGAGCCCCGATAGGTACACGCGTCGTCACCTAAGCCCCGATCGGTCCACGCGTAGTCTCCTAAGCCCCGCTTGGTTAACGCGTCGTTTCCGAGCCCCGATCGGTCCACGCGTCGTCTCCTGAGCCCCAATTAGTCCATGCGCCGTCTCCTAAGCCCCGATCCGTCCACGGGCCGTGTCCGAGCTCCGATCGGTCCACGCGTCGTCTCCGAGCCCTGATCGGTCCACGCGCCATCGCCGAGCCCCGATCGGTCCACGCGCCATCGCCGAGCCCCGATCGGTCCACGCACCGTCTCCTGAGCCCCGATCTGTCCACACCCCTTCTCCTGAGCCCCGATCTGTCGACGCGTCGTCTCCTAAGCCCCGACCGGTGCGCGCGCCGTCTCCTGAGCCCAAATTGTCCACACGCTGTCTCGTGAGCCCCGATAGGTACACGCGACGTCTCCTACGCCCCGATCGGTCCAGGCGTCGTCTCCTAAGCCCCGCTCGGTTAACGCGTCGTTTCCGAGCCCCGATCCGTCCACGCGTCGTCTCCTGAGCCCCAATTAGTCCACGCGCCGTCTCCTAAGCCCTGATCCGTCCACGGGCCGTGTCCGAGCTCCGATCTGTTCATGCGCCGTCTCCAAACCTCGATCCGTACACGCGTCGTCTCCGAGCCCTGATCGGTCCACGCGCCATCGCCGAGCCCCGATCGGTCCACGCGCCCTCTCCGAGTGCCGATCATTTCACGCTCCGTCTCCTGAGCCCCGATCGGTCCACACCACTTCTCCTGAGGCCCGATCGATTCACGTGCCGTCTCCTAAGCCCCGATCGGTTCACCCGTCGTCTCTTAAGTCCCAATCGGTCCACGCGCCCCCTCCGAGCGCCGATCATTTCACGCGCCGTCTCCTGAGCCCCGGTCGGTCCGCGCGCCGTCTCCTAAGACGCGATCGGTCCACGTATCGTCTCCTAAGCCCCGATCGGTCCACACGCCGTCTCCGAGCCCCGATGGGTCCACGCGTCGTCTCCTGAGCCCCGACCGCTCCACACGCCCTTTCCTGAGCCCCGATCGGTCCACGCATCGTCTCCGAGCGCCAATCGATTCACGTGCCGTCTCCTAAGCCCCGATCGGTCCACCCGTCGTCTCTTAAGCCCCAATCGGCCCACGCGCCCTCTCCGAGCGCCGATCATTTCACGCGGCGTCTCCTGAGCCCCGGTCGGTCCGCGCGCCGTCACCTGAGCCCCGATCGGTCGACGCGTCGTCTTCTGAGCCCCGATCGGTCCACGCGCCGTCTCCGAGCGCCGATCGGTTCACGCGCCGTCTCCTGAGCCCCGATCGTTCCACGCGCCGTCTCCGAGCGCCGATCGGTTCACGCGCCGTCACCTGAGCCCCGATCGTTCCACGCGCCGTCTCATGAGCGCCGATCGTTCCACGCGCCGTCTCGGAGCCCCGATCCGTCCACGCGCCGTCTCCTGAGCCCGGATCGGTCCACGCGTCATCGCCGAATCCCCGATCCGTACACGCGTCGTCTCCGAGCCTCGATCGGTCCACGCGCAGTCGCGGAGCCCCGATCGGTCCAGGCGTGGCCTCCTGAGCCTCGATCGGTCCACGCGCGGCCTCCTGAGCCCCGGTCGGTTCACGCGCCGTCTCCGAGCCCCGATCGATCCACGCGTCGTCTTCGAAGCCCAGATGCCTCCTCGCGCCGTCTCCGAGCCACGATCGGTCCAGGCGCTGCTTCCTGAGCCCCAATCGGTCCACGGATCGTCACCTAAGCCCCGATCGGTCCACGCGCCGTCACCGAGACATGATCGGTCCACGCGCGGCTCCTGAGCCCCATCGGTCCATACGCCGTCGCCGAGCCGGGATCGGTCCACGCGCGGGCTCCTGAGTCCCGGTTGGTTCACGCGCCATATCCGAGCCCCAATCGGTCCACGCGCCGGCTCCTGAGCCCCGATCGGTCCACGCGCCGTCTCCTGAGCCCCGATCGCTCCACGCACCGTTTTCTGAGCACCGTTTGGTCCACGCGTCGTCTTCAAAGACCCGATGCCTCCACGCGCCGTCTCCGAGCCACGATCCGTCCGTGCGCCGCTTCCAGAGCCCTCTCGGTCCACGCGTCGTCTCCTGATCTCCGATCGGTCCACACGCTATCTCCTAAGCCCCGATCATTCCACGCGCCATCTCCGAGCCCCGATCGGTCCACGCGCCATCTCCGAGCCCCGATCGGTCCACGCGCCGTCTCATAAGCCCCGATCGGACCACGCGCCTTCTCCTCAGCCCCGATCGGTCCACGCGCCGTCTCCGAGCGCCGATTAGTTCACGCGCCGTCTCCTGAGCCCCGATCGCTCCACGCTCCGTCTCCCAGCCCCGATCGGTCCACGCGCCGTCTCCTGAGCCCGGATCGGTCCACGCGCCGTCGCCGAACCCCAATTGGTCCACGCGCCACCGCCTGTGCCCCAGTCGGTCCACGCGCTGTCTCCGAGCCCAGATCGGTCCACGCGCCGTCTCCGAGCGCCGATCGGTTCACGCGCCGTCTCCGAGCTCCGATCGGTCCACGCGTCGTCTCCTAAGCCCCGATCGGTCCAAGCGCCTTCTACTAAGACCCGATCGGTCCACGCGCCTTCTCCTGAGCCCCGATCGGTCCACGCGCCGTCTCCGAGCGCCGATCATTTCACGTGACGTCTCCTGAGCCCTGATCGTTCCACGCGCCGTCTTCGAGCCCCGAGCGGTCCACGCGCCGTCTCCTGAGGCCCAATCGATCCACGCGCAGCCTCCTGAGCCCCGATCGGTCCACGCGCCGTCGCCGAGCCGCGATCGTTCTACGCGCCGCTCCGAGCCCCGATCGGTCCACGCGCCGTCGCCGAGCTATGATCGGTCCACGCGCGGCCTCCTGAGCCCCGATCGGCCCACGCGCCGTCGCCGAGCCCCGATCGGTCCACGCGCGGACTCCTGAGCCCCGATCGGTCCACGCGCCGTCGCCGAGCCGCGATCGGTCCACACGCGGCCTCTTAAGCCCCGATCGGTCCACGCGCCGTCGCCGAACCCCAATTGGTCCACGCGAAACCGCCTGAGCCCCAGTCGGTCCACGCGCTGTCTTCGAGCCCCGATCGGTCCACGCGTCGTCTCCGAGCCCCAATCGGTCCACGCGCCGTCTTCGAGCCCCGGTCGGTTCACGCATGGTCTCCTAAGCCCCAATCGGTTAACGCGCCGTCTCCGAGCCCCGATCGGTCCACGCGCCGTCGCCGAACCCCAATTGGTCCACGCGCAACCGCCTGAGCCCCAGTCGGTCCACGCGCTGTCTCCGAGCCCCGATCGGTCCACGCGCCGTCTTCGAGCCCCGGTCGGTTCACGCATGGTCTCCTAAGCCCCAATCGGTTAACGCGCCGTCTCCGAGCCCCGATCGGTCCACGCGCCGTCGCCGAACCCCAATTGGTCCACGCGCAACCGCCTGAGCCCCAGTCGGTCCACGCGCTGTCTCCGAGCCCCGATCGGTCCATACGCCGTTTCCTGAGCCCCGATCGCTCCATGCATCGTCTTCTTAGCCCCGATGCCTCCACGCGCCGTCTCCGAGCCACCATCGGTCCAGGCGCCGTTTCCTGAGCCCCGATCGGTCCACGCGCCGTATCCTAAGCCCCGATCGGTCCACGGGCCGTCTCTGAGCGCCGATAAGTTCAAGCGCCGTCTCCTGAGCCCCGATGGTTCCACGCGGCGTCTCCGAGCCCCGATCGATCCACGCGCCGTCTCCTGAGTCCCGATCGGTCGACGAGTCGTCTTCTGAGCCTCGATCGCTCCTCGCGCCGTCTCCTGAGCCCCGATCGTCCAACGTGCCGTCTCCGAGCACCGATCGGTCCACGCGGCGCCTCTGGAGCCCCGATCGATCCACGCGAGTCTCCTGAGCCCCAGTCGGTTCGCGCGCCGTCTCCTGAGCCCCGATTGTTCGACGCGTCGTCTCCTGAGCCCCGATCGATCCACGCGTCGTCTCCTGAGCCCCGATCGTACCACACGCCGTTTCCTGAGCCCCGATCGGTCCACGCGTCGTCTTCAAAGCCCCGATGCCTCCACGCGCCGTCTCCGAGCCACGATCGGTCCGTGCGCCGCTTCCACAACCCCGATCGGTCCACGCGTAAACTCCTGATCTCCGATCGGTCCACGCGCCGTCTCCTAAGCCCCGATCGGTCCACGCGCCGTCTCCGAGTGCCGATCGGTTGACGCGCCATCTCCTGAGCCCCGATCGTTCCACGCGCCGTCTCCGAGCCCCGATCGGTCCGTGCGCCGCTTCCACAACCCCGATCGGTCCACGCGTAATCTCCTGATCTCCGATCGGTCCACGCGCCGTCTCCTAAGCCCCGATCGGTCCACGGGCCGTCTGCGAGCGCCGATCGGTTGACGCGCCATCTCCTGAGCCCCGATCGTTCCACGCGCCGTCTCCGAGCCCCGATCGGTCCACGCGCCGTCTCCTAAGCCCCGTTCGGTCCAAGCGCCTTCTCCTAAACCCCGGTCGGTCCACGCGCCGTCTCCGAGGCCCGATCGGTCCACACATCGTCTCCTAAGCCCCGATCGGCTAACGCGTCGACTCCGAGCCGCGATCGTTCCACGCGCCGTCCCCGATCCCCGATCGATCCACGCGCCGTCTCCGAGCGCCGATCGGTTCACGCGCCGTCACCCGAGCCCCGATCGTTCCACACGGCGTCTCCGAGCCCCGATCGGTCCACGCTTCGTCTCCTGAGCCCGGATCGTTCCACGCGTCGTCTCCTGATTCCCGATCCTTAAACGCGTCGTCTCCGAGCCTCGATCGGTCCACACCCCGTGTCCGATCCCCGATCGGTCCGCGTACCGCATTCTGAGCCGCGGTCCGTCCACGCGCCGTCTCCGAGCACCGATCGGTCGACGCGCCGTCTCAGAGCGCCGATCATTTCACGCCCCGTCACCTGACCTCCGATCGTTCCACGCGCCGTCTTCGAGCCCCGATCGGTCCACGCGCCGACTCTTGAGCCCCAATCGGTCCACACGCTGTCTCGTGAGCCCCGATAGGTACACGCGTCGTCTCCGAGCCCCGATCGGTCCACGCGCCATCGGCGAACCCCGATCGGTCCACGCGCCGTCTCCTGAGCTCCGGACGGTCCACACCCCTTGTCCTGAGCCCCGATCGGCCGACGCGTCGTCTCCGAGCTCCAGTCGGTCCACGCGCCGTTTCCCGAGCCCCGATCAGTCCACGTGTCGTCTCCTGACCGCCGATCGCTCCACGGACCCTTTCCTGATCCCCGATCGGTCCACGCGCCGCCTCCTGAGTCCCGATCGGTCAACGCGTCGTGTCCTAACCCCTGATCGGTCCACGTGCCGTCTCCGAGCCCCGATGGGTCCACGTGCCACATCCTGAGCCCCGATCGGACGACGCGACGTCTCCTGAGCCTTGATCGATCCACGCGTCGTCTCCTGAACCCCGATTGCTCCACGGGCCGTTTCCTGAGCCCCGATCGGTCTACGCGTCGTCTACTAAGCCCAGATGCCTCCTCGCGCCGTCTCCGAGCCATGACGGGTCCAGGCGCCGCTTCCTGAGCCCCGGTCGGTCCACGCGTTGTCTCCTAAGCCCCGTTCGGTCCACGCGCCGTCTCCTAAGCCCCGCACGGTCCACGCGCCGTCGCCGAACCCCAATTGGTCCACGCGCAACCGCCTGAGCCCCAGTCGGTTCACGCGCTGTCGCCGAACCCCGATCGGTCCACGCGTCGTCTCCGAGCCCCGATCGGTCCACGCGCCGTCGCCGAGCCATGATCGGTCCACGCGCGGCCTCCTGAGCCCCGATCGGTCCACGCGTGGTCTCCGAGCCCCGAAGGGTCCACGTGCCGTCGCCGAGCCATGATCGGTCCACACGCGGCCTCCTGAGCCCCGGTCGGTCCACGCGCCGTCTCCTGAGCCCCGATCGGTCCACGCGCGTCCTCCTGAGCCCCGATTGGTTCACGCGCCGTATCCGAGCCCCAATTGGTCCACGCGCCGTCTCCTGAGCCTCGATCGCTCCTCGCGCCGTCTCCTGAACCCCGCTCGGTCCATGCGTCGTCTTCTTAGCCCGGATGCCTCCACGCGCCGTCTCCGAGCCACGATCAGTCCAGGCGCCGTCTCCGGAGCCCCGATCGGTCCACGCGTCGTCTGCTAAGCCCCGATTCGTCCACGCGACGTCTCCGGGCGCCGATGATTTCACGCGCCGTCTCCTGAGATCCGATCGTTCCACGCGCCGGCTCCGAGCCCCGATCGATCCACGCGCCGCCTCCGGAGCCCCGATCGGTCCACGCGCCGTCGCCGAACCCCAATTGGTCCACGCGCAACCGCCTGAACCCCAGTCGGTCCACGCACTGTGTCCGAGCCCCAATCGGTTAACGCGCCGTCTCCTGAGCCCCGATCGTTCTACACACCGTCTCCGAGCCCCGATCCGTCCACGCGCAGTCGCCGAGCCCCGATCGGTTCATGCGCGGTCTCCTGAGCCCCAGTCGGTACACGCGCTGTCTCCGAGCCCCGATCGGTCCACGCGTCGTCTCCTAAGCCCCGATCGTTCGACGCGTCGTCTCCTAAGCCCCGATCGGTCGACGCGTCGTCTCCTGAGCCCCAGTTGGTCCACGGGCTGTCTCCGAGCCCCGATCGATCCACGCACCTCCTCCTGAGCCCCGATCGGTCCACGCATCGTCACCTGAGCCCTGATCGGTTAACGCGCCGTCTCCGAGCCCCGATCCGTCCACGCGCCGTCTCCTGAGCCCCGGTCGGTTCATGCGCCGTCTCCGAGCCCCGATCGATCCACGCGTCGTCTTGTAAGCCCAGATGCCTTCTCGCGCCGTCTCCGGCCCACGATCGGTCCAGGCGCCGCTTCCTGAGCCACGATCGGTCCACGCGCCTTCTCCGAGCCCCGATCGGTGCACGCGCCGTCTCCTGAGCCCCGATCGGTCCACGCGTCGTCTCCTGAGCCCCGATCCGTCCACGCGCCGTCTTCTGAGCCCCGATCGGTCCACGAGCCGTCGCCGAACACCAATTGGTCCACGCGAAACCGCCTGAGCCCCAGTCGGTCCACGCGCTGTCTCCGAGCCCCGATCGGTCCACGCGTCGTCTCCGAGCCCCGATCGGTCCACGCGCCGTCGCCGAGTCATGATCTGTCCACGCGCGGCCTCCTGAGACCCGATCGGTCCACGCGCCGTCGCCGAGCCGCGATCGGTTCTCGCGCGGCCTCCTGAGCCCCGGTCGGTCCACGCGCCGCCTACGTAGCCCCGATCGATCCACGCGATTCTCCTGAGCTCCGGTCGGTCGACGCGCCGTCTCCTGAGCCCCGATCGGTCCACGCGTCGTCTCCTAAGCCCCGATTCGTCGACGCGTCGTCTCCTGAGCCCCGATCAATTGACGCGTCTTCTCCTGAGCCCCGATCGCTTCTCGTGCCGCCTCCTGAGCCCCACTCCGTCGAGGCATCGTCTCCGGAGCCCCGATCAATTGACGTGTCTTCTCCTGAGCCCCGATCGCTCCTCGCGCCGTCTCCTGAACCCCGCTCGGTCAATGCGTCGTCTTCTTATCACGGATGCCTCCACGCGCCGTCTCCGAGCCACGATGGGTCCAGGCGCCGCTTCCTGCGCCCCGATCGGTCCACGCGCCGTCTCCTAAGCCCCAATCGGTCCACGCGGCGTCTCCGAGCGCCGATCATTTAACGCGCCGTCTCCTGAGACCCGATCGTTCCACGCGCCGTCTCCGAGCCCCAATCGGTCCGCGTGCCGCATTCTAAGCCACGGTCCATCCACGCGCCGTCTCCGAGCCCCGCTCCATCCACGCGTCGTCTCCTAAGCCCCGATCGGTCCACGCGCCGTCTCCTAAGCCCCGATTGATCCACGCGCCGTCTCCTAAGCCCCGATCGGTTCACGCGCCGTCTCCGGAGCCCTGGTAGATCGACGCGAGTCTCCTAAGCCTCGACCGGTCCACGCGCCGTCCCCTGAGCCCCGATCGATCCACGCGCCGTCTCCGAGCCCCAGTCAGTCCACGCGCTGTCTCCGAGCACCGATCGGTCCACGCGCCGTCTCCGAGCGCAGATCATTTCACGCGCCGTCTCCTGAGCCCCGATCGTTCCACGCGCGGGCTCCTGAGCCCCCATCGGTCCACGCGTCGCCTTCTAACCCCGGACGGTCCACGCGTCGTCTTCTAAGCCCCGATCGGTCCACGCGCCGTTTCCGAGCCCCGATCGGTCCACGCACCATCTCCTGTTCCCCAATCGGTCCACGCGCCGCCTCCGGAGCCCCGATCGATCCACGAGCCGTCTCTTGAGCCTCCATCGATCCACGCGTCGTCTTCTAAGCCCAGATGCCTCCTCGCGCCGTCTCCGAGCCACGATCGGTCGAGGCGCCGTTTCCTGAGCCCCGATCGGTCCACGCGTTGTGTCCTAAGCCCGGATCGTTCCACGCGCCGCTTCCGATCCCCGATCGGTCCACGCGTCGTCTCCTGATCTCCGATCGGTCCACACACCATCTCCTAAGCCCCGATCATTCCACGCGCCATCTCCGAGCCCCGATCGGTCTACGCGCCGTCTCATAAGCCCCGATCGGACCACGCGCCTTCTCCTCAGCCCCGATCGGTCCACGCGCCGTCTCCGAGCGCCGATTAGTTCACGCTCCGTCTCCGAGCCCCGATCGGTCCACGCGCCGTCTCCTGAGCCCGGATCGGTCCACGCGCCGTCGCCGAACCCCAATTGGTCCACGCGCAACCGCCTGAGCCCCCGTCGGTCCACGCGCTGTCTCCGAGCCCCGATCGTTCCACGCGCCGTCTCCGAGCCTCGATCGGTCCACGCGCCGTCGCCGAGCCCCGATCGGTCCAGGCGTATCCTCCTGTGCACCGGTCGGTCCACGCGCCTTCTCCGAGCCCCGATCATTCCACGCGCCGTCTCGGAGCCCCGATCGATCCACGCGCCGTCTCCTCAGCCCCGATCGTTCCACGCGCCTTCTCCTAAGCCACGATCGGTGCACGCGCCGTCTCCGAGCGCCGATCATTTCACGCGCCGTCTCCGAGCCCCGATCGATCCACGTGCCGTCTCCTGAGCCCCGATCGGTTCCCGCGTCGTCCCCAAGCCCCGATCCATCGACGCGCCGTCTCCTGATGCCCAATCGGTCCACGCGCTGTCTCCTGAGCCCCGATAGGTACACGCGTAGTCTCCTAAGCCCCGATCGGTCCACGCACCGCCTCCGGAGCCCCAATCGATCAACGTGAGTCTCCTAAGCCCCGATCGGTCCACGCGCCGTCTCCTTTGCCCCGATCGGTCGACGCGTCCTCTCCTAAACCCCGATCGGTCCACGCGTCGTCTCCTAAGCCCCGATCGGTTCACACGCCGTCTCCGAGCCCCGATGGGTCCACGCGTCGCCTCCTGAGCCCCGGTCGGTCCACGCGCCGTCTCCTGAGCCCCGATCGGTCCACGCGTCGTCTCCTAAGCCCCGATCGATCCACGCGTCGTCTCCTAAGCCCCGATCCGTCGACGCGTCGTCTCCTGAGCCACGATCAATTGACGCGTCTTCTCCTGAGCCCAATCGCTCCTCGCGCCGTCTCCTGAGCCCCGATCGGTCCACGGGTCGTCTCCTAAGCCCCGATCGGTCCACGCGCCGTCTCCTGTGCCCCGATTGGTCGACGCGTCCTCTCCTAAACCCCGATCAGTCCACGCGTCGTCTCCTAAGCCCCGATCGGTCCACACGCCGTCTCCGAGCCCCGATGGGTCCACGCGTCGCCTCCTGAGCCCCGGTCGGTCCACGCGCCGTCTCCTGAGCCCCGATCGGTCCATGCGTCGTCTTCTTAGCCCCGATGCCTCCACGCGCTGTCTCCGAGCCACGATCGCTCCAGGCGCCGCTTCCTGAGCCCCCATCGGTCCACGCGCCGTCGCGTAAGCCCCAATCGGTCTACGCGCCGTCTCAGAGCGCCGATCATTTCACGCGCCGTCTCCTGAGCCCCGATCATTCCACGCCCCGCCTCCGAGCCCCGATCGGTCCACGCGCCGTCTCCTAAGCCCCTATCGGTCCACGCGCCGTCTCCGAGCGCCGATCCGTTCACGCGTCGCCTCCTGAGCCCCGGTCGGTCCACGCGCCGTCTCCTGAGCCCCGATCGGTCCACGCGTCGTCTTCAAAGCCCCGATGCCTCCACGCGCCGTCTCCGAGCCCCGATCGCTCCTCGCGCCGTCTCCTGAGCCCCGCTCGATCCATGCGTCGTCTTCTTAGCCCCGATGCCTCCACGCGCCGTTTCCGAGCCACGATCGGTCCAGGCGCCGCTTCCTGAGCCCCGATCGGTCCACGCGCCGTCGCGTAAGCCCCAATCGGTCTACGCGCCGTCTCAGAGCGCCGATCATTTCACGCGCCGTCTCCTGAGCCCCGATCATTCCACGCCCCGCCTCCGAGCCCCGATCGGTCCACGCGCCGTCTCCTAAGCCCCTATCGGTCCACGCGCCGTCTCCGAGCGCCGATCGGTTCACGCGCCGTCTCCGGAGCCCCGATCGTTCCACGCACCGTCTCCGAGCTCCGATCGGTCCACGCGTCGTCTCCTAAGCCCCGATCGGTCCAAGCGCCTTCTACTAAGCCCCGATCGGTCCACGCGCCTTCTCCTGAGCCCCGATCGGTCCACGCGACGTCTCCGAGCGCCGATCATTTCACGTGACGTCTCCTGAGCCCTGATCGTTCCACGCGCCGTCTTCGAGCCCCGAGCGGTCCACGCGCCGTCTCCTGAGGCCCAATCGATCCACGCGCAGCCTCCTGAGCCCCAATCGGTCCACGCGCCGTCGCCGAGCCGCGATCGTTCTACGCGCCGCTCCGAGCCCCGATCGGTCCACGCGCCGTCGCCGAGCTATGATCGGTCCACGCGCGGCCTCCTGAGCCCCGATCGGTCCACGCGCCGTCGCCGAGTCATGATCTGTCCACGCGCGGCCTCCTGAGACCCGATGGGTCCACGCGCCGTCTTCGAGCCCCGATCGGTCCACGCGCCGTCTCCTGAGCCCCCATCGGTCCACGCGTCGTGTCCGAGCTCCGATCGGTCCATACGCCGTTTCCTGAGCCCCGATCGGTCCATGCATCGTCTTCTTAGCCCCGATGCCTCCACGCGCCGTCTCCGAGCCACCATCGGTCCAGGCGCCGTCTCCTAAGCCCCGATCGGTCCACGCGCCGTCTCCGAGCGCCGATCGGTTGACGCGCCATCTCCTGAGCCCCGATCGTTCCACGCGCCGTCTCCGAGTCCCGATCGGTCCGTGCGCCGCTTCCACAACCCCGATCGGTCCACGCGTAATCTCCTGATCTCCGATCGGTCCACGCGCCGTCTCCTAAGCCCCGATCGGTCCACGCGCCGTCTCCGAGCGCCGATCGGTTGACGCGCCATCTCCTGAGCCCCGATCGTTCCACGCGCCGTCTCCGAGCCCCGATCGGTCCACGCGCCGTCTCCTAAGCCCCGTTCGGTCCAAGCGCCTTCTCCTAAACCCCGGTCGGTCCACGCGCCGTCTCCGAGGCCCGATCGGTCCACACATCGTCTCCTAAGCCCCGATCGGCTAACGCGTCGACTCCGAGCCGCGATCGTTCCACGCGCCGTCCCCGATCCCCGATCGATCCACGCGCCGTCTCCGAGCGCCGATCGGTTCACGCGCCGTCACCCGAGCCCCGATCGTTCCACACGGCGTCTCCGAGCCCCGATCGGTCCACGCTTCGTCTCCTGAGCCCGGATCGTTCCACGCGTCGTCTCCTGATTCCCGATCCTTAAACGCGGCGTCTCCGAGCCCCGATCGGTCCACGCTTCGTCTCCTGAGCCCGGATCGTTCCACGCGTCGTCTCCTGATTCCCGATCCTTAAACGCGTCGTCTCCGAGCCTCGATCGGTCCACACCCCGTGTCCGATCCCCGATCGGTCTGCGTACCGCATTCTGAGCCGCGGTCCGTCCACGCGCCGTCTCCGAGCACCGATCGGTCGACGCGCCGTCTCAGAGCGCCGATCATTTCGCGCCCCGTCACCTGACCTCCGATCGTTCCACGCGCCGTCTTCGAGCCCCGATCGGTCCACGCGCCGACTCCTGAGCCCCAATCGGTCCACACGCTGTCTCGTGAGCCCCGATAGGTACACGCGTCGTCTCCGAGCCCCGATCGGTCCACGCGCCATCGGTGAACCCCGATCGGTCCACGCGCCGTCTCCTGAGCTCCGGACGGTCCACACCCCTTGTCCTGAGCCCCGATCGGCCGACGCGTCGTCTCCGAGCTCCAGTCGGTCCACGCGCCGTTTCCCGAGCCCCGATCAGTCCACGTGTCGTCTCCTGACCCCAGATCGCTCCACGGACCGTTTCCTGATCCCCGATCGGTCCACGCGCCGCCTCCTGAGTCCCGATCGGTCAACGCGTCGTGTCCTAACCCCTGATCGGTCCACGTGCCGTCTCCGAGCCCCGATGGGTCCACGTGCCACATCCTGAGCCCCGATCGGACGACGCGACGTCTCCTGAGCCTTGATCGATCCACGCGTCGTCTCCTGAACCCCGATTGCTCCACGGGCCGTTTCCTGAGCCCCGATCGGTCCACGCGTCGTCTACTAAGCCCAGATGCCTCCTCGCGCCGTCTCCGAGCCATGACGGGTCCAGGCGCCGCTTCCTGAGCCCCGGTCGGTCCACGCGTTGTCTCCTAAGCCCCGTTCGGTCCACGCGCCGTCTCCTAAGCCCCGATCATTCCACGCGCCGTCTCCGAGCCCCGATCGGTCCACGCGCCGTCTCCTGAGCCCCGATCGGTCCATGCGTTGTCTCCTAAGCCCCGATCGGTCCACGCGTCGTCTCCTAAGCGCCGATCCGTCGACGCGTCGTCTCCTGAGCCCCGATCGATCCACGCGTCTTCTCCTGAGCCCCGACCGCTCCATCCGTCGTCTCCGAGCTCCGATCGGTCCAGGTGCCGTTTCCGAGCCCCGATTGGTCCATGCGTCGTCTTCGAAGCCCCGATGCCGACACGCGCCGTCTCCGAGCCACGATCGGTGCAGGCGCCGCTTCCTGAGCCCCGATCGGTCCACGCGCTGTCTCCTGAGCCCCGATACGTCCACGCGCAGTCGCCGAGCCCCGATCATTCCACGCGCCGTCTCCGAGCCCCGATCGGTCCACGCGTCGTCTCCTAAGCCCCCATCGGTCCTTGCGCCGTCTCCGAGCCCCGATCGGTCCACGCACCATCTCATGCTCCCCAATCGGTCCATGCGCCGCCTCCGGGGCCCTGATCAATCCACGCGAATCTCCTGAGCTCCGGTCGGTCCTCGTACCGTCTCCGAGCCCCGATCGGTCCACGTACAATCTCCGAAGCCCCGATCGGTCCACGCGCCGTCTCCTGAGCCCCGATCGGTCCACGCGCCGCGGCGAACCCCAATTGGTCCACGCGCAACCTCTCGAGCCCCAGTCGGTAAACGCGCTGTCTCCGAGCCCCGATCGGTCCACGTATGTTCTCCTAAGCCCCAATTAGTCCCCGCACCGTCTCCTAAGCCCCGATCTGCCCACGGGCCGTCTCCGAGCTCCGATCGGTCCACGCGCCGTCTCCAAGCCTCGATCCGTACACGCGTCGTCTCCGAGCCCCGATCGGTCCACGCGCCTTCTCCGAGCCCCGATCGGTTCACGCATCGTCTCCTAAGCCCCGATCGGTTAACGCGCCGTCTCCGAGCCCCGCACGGTCCACGCGCCGTCCCCGAACCCCAATTGGTCCACGCGCAACCGCCTGAGCCCCAGTCGGTTCACGCGCTGTCGCCGAACCCCGATCGGTCCACGCGTCGTCTCCGAGCCCCGATCGGTCCACGCGCCGTCGCCGAGCCATGATCGGTCCACGCGCGGCCTCCTGAGCCCCGATCGGTCCACGCGTGGTCTCCGAGCCCCGGTCGGTCCACGCGCCGTCTCCGAGCGCCGATTAGTTCACGCGCCGTCTCCTGAGCCCCGATCGCTCCACGCTCCGTCTCCGAGCCCCGATCGGTCCACGCGCCGTCTCCGAGCCCCGAACGGTTCACGCACCGTCTCCTGGTCCCAATCGGTCCACGCGGCGCCTCTGGAGCCCCGATCGATCAACGCGAGTCTCCTAAGCCCCGATCGGTCCACGCGCCGTCTCCGAGCGCCGATCGGTTGACGCGCCATCTCCTGAGCCCCGATCGTTCCACGCGCCGTCTCCGAGCCCCGATCGGTCCACGCGCCGTCTCCTAAGCCCCGTTCGGTCCAAGCGCCTTCTCCTAAACCCCGGTCGGTCCACGCGCCGTCTCCGAGGCCCGATCGGTCCACACATCGTCTCCTAAGCCCCGATCGGCTAACGCGGCGACTCCGAGCCGCGATCGTTCCACGCGCCGTCCCCGATCCCCGATCGATCCACGCGCCGTCTCCGAGCGCCGATCGGTTCACGCGCCGTCACCCGAGCCCCGATCGTTCCACACGGCGTCTCCGAGCCCCGATCGGTCCACGCTTCGTCTCCTGAGCCCGGATCGTTCCACGCGTCGTCTCCTGATTCCCGATCCTTAAACGCGTCGTCTCCGAGCCTCGATCGGTCCACACGCCGTGTCCGATCCCCGATCGGTCCGCGTACCGCATTCTGAGCCGCGGTCCGTCCACGCGCCGTCTCCGAGCACCGATCGGTCGACGCGCCGTCTCAGAGCGCCGATCATTTCACGCCCCGTCACCTGACCTCCGATCGTTCTACGCGCCGTCTCCTGAACCCCGATACGTCCACACGCAGTCGCCGAGCCCCGACCGGTCCACGCGCGGCCTCCTGAGCCCCGGTCGGTTCACGCGCCGTCTCCGAGCCCCGACCGATCCACGCGTCGTCTTCTAAGCCCAGATGCCTCCTCGCGCCGTCTCCGAGCCACGATCGGTCCACGCGTCGTCTCCTAAGCCCCGATCGGTCCACGCGCCGTCTCCTGTGCCCCGATCGGTCGACGCGTCCTCTCCTAAACCCCGATCGGTCCACGCGTCGTCTCCTAAGCCCCGATCGGTCCACACGCCGTCTCCGAGCCCCGATCTGCCCACGGGCCGTCTCCGAGCTCCGATCGGTCCATGCGCCGTCTCCAAGCCTCGATCCGTACACGCGTCGTCTCCGAGCCCCGATCGGTCCACGCGCCTTCTCCGAGCCCCGATCGGTCAACGCGTCGTGTCCTAAGCCCTGACCGGTCCACGTGCCGTCTCCGAGCCCCGATGGGTCCACGCGCCGCATCCTGAGCCCCGATCGGACGACGCGTCGTCTCCTGAGCCCGGATCGGTCCACCCGTCGTCCTCGAATCCCCGATCCGCACACGCGTCGTCTCCGAGCCTCGATCGGTCCACGCGCCGTCTCCTAAGCCGCGATCCGTCCACGGGCCGTCTCCGAGCTGCTATCGGTAAACGCGCCGTCACCAAGCCCTGATCTGTACACGCGTCGTCTCCGAGCCCCGATCGTTTCACGCGCCGGCTCCGAGCCCGATCGGTCCACGCATCGTCTCCTAAGCCCCGATCGGTTAACGTGCCGTCTCCGAGCCCCGATCGGTCCACGGGCCGTCTCCTGAGCCCCGGTCGGTTCACGCGCCGTCTCCGAGCCACGATCGGTCCGTGCGCCGCTTCCAGAGCCCTATTGGTCCACGCGTCCTCTCCTGATCTCCTATTAGTCCACGCGCCGTCTCCTAAGCCCCGATCGGTCCACGTGCCGTCTCCCCGCGACGATCGATTCACGCGCCATCTCCTGAGCCCCGATCGGTCCACGCGTCGTTCCCTAAGCTCCGATCCATCCACGCGCAGTCTCCTGAGCCCCGATCGGTCCACGCATCGCCTCCTGAGCCCCGGACGGTGCAGGCGCCGTCTCCGAGCCCCGATGCGTCGACGCGTCCTCTCCTGAGCCCCGATCAATTGACGCGTCTTCTCCTGAGCCCCGATCGGTCCACGCGCCGTCTCCTAAGCCCCGATCCGTCCACGCGCCTTCTCCTAAGCCCCGATGGTTCCACGCACCGTGTCCGAGCCCCGATCGGTCCACGCGCCGTCTCCTGAGCCCCGATCGGTCTACGCGCCGTCTCATGAGCCCCGATCGGTCAACGCATCCTCTCCTAAGCCCCGTTACGTTCACACACCGTCTCCTGAGCCCCGATCGGTTAACGCGCCGTCTCCGAGCCCCGATCAGTCCACGCGCCGTCTCCTGAGCCCCGGTCGGTTCATGCGCCGTCTCCGAGCCCCGTTCGATCCACGCGTCGTCTTGTAAGCCCAGATGCCTTCTCGCGCCGTCTCCGGGCCACGATCGGTCCAGGCGCCGCTTCCTGAGCCACAATCGGTCCACGCGTTGTCTCCTAGGCCCCGATCGTTCCACGCGCCGTCTCCGAGCCCCGAGGGGTCCACGCGCCGTCTCCTGAGCCCCAATCGGTCCACGCACTGTCTCCTAAGCCCCAATCGGTCCACGCGCCGTTTCCTGAACCCCGATACGTCCACGCGCAGTCGCCGAGGCCCGATCGGTCCACGCGCTCTCTCCTGAGCCCCGATAGGTACACGCGTCGTCTCGTACGCGCCGATCGTTCCACGCCCCGTCTCCGAGCCCCGAGCGGTCCACGCGCCGTCTCCTGAGCCCCAATCGGTCCACGCGCTGTCTCCTAAGCCCCGATCGGTCCAAGCGCCGTCTCCGAGCCCCGATCGGTCCACGCGTCGTCTTCTAAGCCCAGATCGGTCCACGCGTCGTCTCCTGAGCCCCGATCGGTCCACGCGTCGTCTCCTAAGCCCCGACCGGTCCACGCGCCGTTTCCTGAGGCCCGATCGATTCACGCGTCGTCTCCTGAGCCCCGATAGCTCCACGCGCCGTTTCCTGAGCCCCGATCGGTCCACGCGTCGTCTCCTGATCTCCGATCGGTTCACGCGCCGTCTCCTGAGCCCGGATCGGTCCACGCGTCGTCCCCGAATCCCCGATCCGTACACGCGTCGTCTTCTAAACCCCGATGCCTCCACGCGCCGTCTCCGAGCCACGATCGGTCCAGGCGCCGCTTCACCAGCCCCGATCGGTCCACGCGCCGTCTCATAAGTCCCGATCGCTCCACGCACCGTCTCCTAATCCCCGATCGGTTCACACGCCGCCTCCGAAGCCCCGATAGATCCACGCGAATCTCCTAAGCCCCGACCGGTCCACGCGCTGTCTCCTTAGCCCCGATCGGTCCACGAGTCGTCTCCAAAGCCCCGACCGGTCCACGCGCCGTTTCCTGAGGCCCGATCGATTCACGCGTCGTCTCCTGAGCCGCGATAGCTCCACGCGTCGTCTCCTAAGCCCCGACCGGTCCACGCGCCGTCTCCCAAGCCCCGATCGGTCCACGCGCCGTCTCCGAGCGCCGATCGGTTCACGCGCTGTCTCCGAGCCCCGATCGGTCCACGCGCTGGCGCCGAGCCGCGATCGGCCCACGTGCGGCCTCCTGAGCCCCAATCGGTCCACCCGCCGTTTCCGAGCCCCGACCGCTCCACGCGTCGTCTCCTGAGCCGCGCGCGGTTCATGCGTCGTCTTCTTAGCCCCGATCGCTCCACGCCCCGTCTCCTGAGCTCCAATCGGTCCACGCATCGTCTCCTAAGCCCCGGTCACTCCACGCGCCGTCTCCTGAGCCCCGATCGATCCACGCGCTTCTCCTGAGCCCCGATCGGTCCACGCGCTCTCTCCGAGCCCCGATCGGTCCACGCATCGTCTCCTAAGACCCGCTCGGTTAACGCATCGTTTCCGATCCCCGATCAGTCCACACGCCGTCTCCTGAGCCCCGATCGGTTCACGTGTCGTCCCCTAATCCCCGATCCGTACACGCGTCGTCACCGAGCCTCGATCGGACCACGCGCCGTCGCCGAGCCCCGATCGGTCCACGCGCGGCCTCCTGAGCCCCAGTCGGTCCACGCGTCATCTCCTGAGCCCCGATCGGTCCACGCATCGTCTCCTAAGCCTCGACCGGTCCACGCGCTGTTTCCTGAGCCCCGATCGATTCGCGCGTCGTCTCCTGAGCCCCGATAGCTCCACGCGCCGTTTCCTGAGCCCCGATCGGTCCACGCGTCGTCTCAGAATCCCTGATCCGTACACGCGTCGTCTCCGAGCCTCAATCGGTCCACGCGCCGTCGCCGAGCCCCGATCGGTCCAGGCGTGGCCTCCTGAGCCCCGGTCGGTCCACGCGCCGTCGCCGAGCCCCGATCGGTCCGCGCATCGTCTCCTAAGCCCCGATCGGTCCACGCGCCGTCTCCGAGCGCCGATCGGTTCACGCGCCTTCTCCTGAGCCCCGATCCGTCCACGCGTCGTCTCCTAAGCCCCGATACGTCCACACGCCGTCTCCGAGCCCCGATGGGTCCACGCGTCGCCTCCTGAGCCCCGATCGATCCACGCGAGTCTCCTGGGCCCCGGTCGGTCCACGCGTCGTCTCCTGAGCCCCGATGCGTCGACGCGTCGTTTCCTAAGCCCCGATCGGTCCGCGCGTCGTCTCCTAAGCCCCGATGCGTCGACGCGTCATCTCCTGAGCCCCGATCAATTGACGCGTCTTCTCCTGAGCCCCGATCGCTCCTCGCGCCGTCTCCTGAGCCCCGCTCGGTCCATGCGTCGTCTTCTTAGGCCCGATGCCTCCACGCGCCGTCTCCGAGCCACGATCGGTTCAGGCGCCGCTTCCTGAGCCCCGATCGGTCCACGCGCCGTCTCCTAAAGCCCAATCGGTCCACGCGTCGTCTCCTACGCCCCGATCGGTCCACGCGTGGTCTCCTAAGCCCCGATCGGTCCACGCGCCGTCTCCTGAGCCCCGATCGTTCCACGCGCCGTCTCCGAGCGTCGATCGGTCCACGCGCCATCGCCGAGCCCCGATCGGTCCAGGCGTGGCCTCCTGAGCCCCGGTCGGTCCACGCGCCGTATCCGAGCCCCGATCGGTCCGCGCATCGTCTCCTAAGCCCCGATCGGTCCACGCGCCGTCTCCGAGCGCCGATCGGTTCATGCGCCGTCTCCTGAGCCCCGATCGTTTCACGCGCCGTCTCCGAGCCCCGATCGGTCCACGCGCCGTCTCCTAAGCCCCGATCCATCCACGCGCCTTCTCCTAAGCCCCGATGGTTCCACGCACCGTGTCCGATCCCCGATCGGTCCACGCGCCGTCTCCTGAGCCCCGATCGGTCTACGCGCCGTCTCCTGAGCCCCGATGCGTTCACGCGTCGTCTCCGGAGCCCCGATCGTTCCACGCGTCGTCTCCTAAGCCCGGATCGGTCCACGCGTCGCCTCCTGAGCCCCGATCGGTCGACGGGTCCTCTCCTAAGCCCCGATCGGTCCACGCGTCTCCTCGTGAGCCCCGATCAGTCCACGCGTCGTCTCCTAAGCCCCGATACGTCCACACGCCGTCTCCGAGTCGCGATGGGTCCACGCGTCGCCTCCTGAGCTCCGATCGATCCACGCGATTCTCCTGAGCCCCGGTCGGTCCACGCGCCGTCTCCTGAGCCCGGATCGTTCCACGCGTCGTCTCCTGAGCCCCGATCGGTCCACGCGCCGTCTCCTAAGCCCCAATCGGTCCACGCGCCGCCTTTGAGCCCCGATCGGTCCACGCGCCGTCTCCTGAGCACCGATCGGTCCATGCGTCTTTGCCTAAGCCCCGATCCATCCACGCGCAGTCTCCCGAGCCCCAATCGGTCGACGCGCCGTCTCCTGAGCCCCAATAGGTACACACGTCGTCTCCTACGCCCCGATCGGTCCACGCGTCGTCTCCTAAGCCCCGAACGGTCCACGCGCCGTCTCCGAGCCCCGATCGGTCCACGCACCGTCTCCTAAGCCCCGATCGGTTAACGCGCCGTCCCCCCGCCCCGATCGTTCCACGCGCCGTCTCCTGAGCCCCGATACGTCTACGCGCAGTCGCCGAGCCCCGATCAGTCCACGCGCGGCCTCCTGAGCCCCGGTCGGTTCACGCGCCGTCTCCTAAGCCCCGATCGGTCCACGCGCCGTCTCCGAGCGCCGATCGGTTCACGCGCCGTCTCGTGAGCCCTGATCCGTCCACGCGCGGCGTCGAGCCGCGATCGGTCCACGCGCGGACTCCTGAGCCCCAATCGGTCCACGCGTCGTCTCCTAAGCGCCGATCGGTTCACGCGCCGTCTCCGAGCCCCGAGCGGTCCACGCGCCGTCTCCTGAGCCCCAATCGGTACACGCGCTGTCTCCTAAGCCCCGATCGGTCCAAGCGCCGTCTCCGAGCCCCGATCGGTCCACGCGTCGTCTTCTAAGCCCAGATGCCCCAACGCGCCGTCCCCGAGCCACGATCGGTCCAGGCGGCATTTCCTAAGCCCCGATCGGTCGACGCGTCCTCTGCTAAACCCCGATCGGTCCACGCGTCGTCTCCTGAGCCCCGATCGGTCCACGCGTCGTCTCCTGAGCCCCGATCGGTCCATGCGTCATCTCCTAAGCCCCGACCGGTCCACGCGCCGTTTCCTGAGGCCCGATCGATTCACGCGTCGTCTCCTGAGCCCCGATAGCTCCACGCGCCGTTTCCTGAGCCCCGATCGGTCCACGCGTCGTCTCCTGATCTCCGATCGGTTCACGCGCCGTCTCCTAAGCCCCGATCGGTCCACGCGCCGTCTCCCAAGCCCCGATCGGTCCACGCGTCGTCTCCGAGCCTCGATCGGTCCACGCGCCGTCGCCGAGCCCCGATCGGTCCAGGCGTGGCCTCCTGAGCCCCGGTCGGTCCACGCGCCGTCGCCGAGCCCCGATCGGTCCGCGCATCGTCTCCTAAGCCCCGATCGGTCCACGCGCCGTCTCCGAGCGCCGATCGGTTCACGCGCCTTCTCCTGAGCCCCGATCGATCCACACGAGTCTCCTGAGCCCCGGCCGGTCCACGAGCCGTTTCCTGAGCCCCGATGCGTCGACGCGTCCTCTCCTGAGCCCCGATCAATTGACGCGTCTTCTCCTGAGCCCCGATCGGTCCATGCGCCGTCTCCTAAGCCCCGATCCGTCCACGCGCCTTCTCCTAAGCCCCGATGGTTCCACGCACCGTGTCCGAGCCCCGATCGGTCCACGCGCCGTCTCCTGAGCCCCGATCGGTCTACGCGCCGTCTCCTGAGCCCCGATGCGTTCAAGCGTCGTCTCCTGAGCCCCGATCGTTCCACGCGTCGTCTCCTGAGCCCGGATCGGTCCACGCGCCGTGTCCTGAGCCTCGGTCGGACGACGCGTCCTCTGCTAAAGCTCGATGGGTCCACGCGTCGCCTCCTGAGCCCCGATCGATCCACGCGAGTCTCCTGAGCCCCGGTCGGTCCACGCGCCGTCTCCTGAGCCCCGATGCGTCGACGCGTCCTCTCCTGAGCCCCGATCAATTGACGCGTCTTCTCCTGAGCCCCGATCGGTCCACGCGCCGTCTCCTAAGCCCCGATCCGTCCACGCGCCTTCTCCTAAGCCCCGATGGTTCCACGCACCGTGTCCGAGCGCCGATCGGTCCACGCGCCGTTTCCTGGGCCCCGATCGGTCGACGCGTCGTCTCCTGAGCCCCGATCGGTCCACGCGCCGTCTTCTGAGCCCCGATCGCTCCACGCGTCGGGTCCTAAGCTCCGGTCGGTCCACTCGTCCTCTCCTAAGGCTCAATCCGTCGACGCGTCGTCTCCTGAGACCCGATCGATCCACGCGTCTTCTCCTGAGTCCCGATCGCTCCGCGCGCCATCTCCTGAGCCCCGATCGGTCCACGCGTCGTCTCCGAGCTTCGATCGGTCCACGCGCCGTTTCCTGAGCCCCGATCGGTCCATGCGTCGTCTTCTAAACCCCGATGCCTCCATGCGCCGTCTCCGAGCCACGATCGGTCCAGGCGCCTCTTCACCAGCCCCGATCGCTCCACGCGCCGTCTCCTAAGCCCCGATCGCTCCACGCACCGTGTCCTAATCCCCGTTCGGTTCACACGCCGCCTCCGGAGCCCCGACCGGTCCACGCGCTGTCTCCTGGGCCCCGATCCGTACACGCGTCGCCTCCGAGCCCCGATGGGTCCACGCGCCGTAGCCGAACCTCGAACGGTCCACGCGCATCCTCCTGAGCCCCGGTCGGTTCACGCGCCGTCTCCGAACCGCGATCGGTCCACGCATCGTCTTCTAAGCCCCGATCGGTTAACGCGCCGTCTCCGAGCCCCGATCGGTCCACGCGCCGTCTCCTGAGCCCCCATCGGTCTACGCGTCGTCTCCTGAGCCCCGATCGGGCGACGGGTCTTCTCCTAAGCCCCGATCGGTCCACGCGCCTTCTCCTGAGCCCCGATCCGTCCACGCGTCGTCTCCTAAGCCCCGATACGTCCACGCATCGTCTCCGAGCACCGATCTTTCCACGCACCGTCTCCGAGCCCCGATCGGTCCACGCACCGTCTCCTAAGCCCCGATCGGTTAACGCGCCGTCCCCCCGCCCCGATCGGTCCATGCGCCGTCTCCTGAGCCCCGATACGTCTACGCGCAGTCGCCGAGCCCCGATCAGTCCACGCGCGGCCTCCTGAGCCCCGGTCGGTTCACGCGCCGTCTCCTAAGCCCCGATCGGTCCACGCGCCGTCTCCGAGCGCCGATCTGTTCACGCGCCGTCTCCTGAGCCCTGATCCGTCCACGCGCGGCGCCGAGCCGCGATCGGTCCACGCGCGGACTCCTGAGCCCCAATCGGTCCACGCGTCGTCTCCTAAGCGCCGATCGGTTCACGCGCCGTCTCCGAGCCCCGAGCGGTCCACGCGCCGTCTCCTGAGCCCCAATCGGTCCACGCGCCGTTTCCTGAGCCCCGATCGGTCCACGCGTCGTCTCCTGATCTCCGATCGGTTCACGCGCCGTCTCCTAAGCCCCGATCGGTCCACGCGCCGTCTCCCAAGCCCCGATCGGTCCACGCGTCGTCTCCGAGCCTCGATCGGTCCACGCGCCGTCGCCGAGCCCCGATCGGTCCAGGCGTGGCCTCCTGAGCCCCGGTCGGTCCACGCGCCGTCGCCGAGCCCCGATCGGTCCGCGCATCGTCTCCTAAGCCCCGATCGGTCCACGCGCCGTCTCCGAGCGCCGATCGGTTCACGCGCCTTCTCCTGAGCCCCGATCGATCCACGCGAGTCTCCTGAGCCCCGGCCGGTCCACGAGCCGTTTCCTGAGCCCCGATGCGTCGACGCGTCCTCTCCTGAGCCCCGATCAATTGACGCGCCGTCTCCTGAGCTCCGATCGCTCCACGCGCCGTTTTCTGACCCCCGATCCGTACACGCGCCGTCGCCGAACCCCAATTGGTCCACGCGCAACCGCCTGAGCCCCAGTCGGTCCACGCGCCGTCCCCGAGCCCCGATCGGTCCACGCGTCGTCTCCGAGCCCCGATTGGTCTACGCGCCGTCGCCGAGCCATGATCGGTCCACGCGCGGCCTCCTGAGCCCCGATCGGTCCACGCACCGTCGCCGAGCCGCGATCGGTTCTCGGGCGGCCTCCTGAGCCCCGGTCGTTTCACGCGCCGTATCCGAGCCCCAATCGGGCCACGCGCCGTCTCCTGAGTCCCGATCAGTCCACGCGTCGTCTCCTAAGCCCCAATCGGTCCACGCGCCGCCTCCGGAGCCCCGATCGATCCACGCGAATCTCCTGAGCTCCGGTCGGTCGACGCGCCGTCTCCTCAGCCCCGATCGGTCCACGCGTGGTCTCCTAAGCCCCGATTCGTCGACGCGTCGTCTCCTGAGCCCCGATCAATTGACGCGTCTTCTCCTGAGCCCCGATCGCTTCTCGTGCCGCCTCCTGAGCCGCGATCCGTCGAGGCGTCGTCTCCGGAGCCCCGATCAATTGACGTGTCTTCTCCTGAGCCCCGATCGCTCCTCGCGCCGTCTCCTGAACCCCGCTCGGTCCATGCGTCGTCTTCTTAGCCCGGATGCCACCACGCGCCGTCTCCGAGCCACGATCGGTCCAGGCCCCGCTTCCTGCGCCCCGATCGGTCCACGCGCCGTCTCCTAAGCCCTAATCGGTCCACGCGGCGTCTCCGAGCGCCGATCATTTCACGCGCCGTCTCCTGAGACCCGATCGTTCCACGCGCCGTCTCCGAGCCCCGATCGATCCACGCGCCGCCTCCTGAGCCCCGATCGGTCCACGCGCTGTCTCCTGAGCCCCGATAGGTACACGCGTAGTCTCCTAAGCCCCGATCGGTCCACGCGTCGTCTCCGAGCTCTGATCGGCCCACACGCCGTTTCCTGAGCCCCGATGCGTCGACGCGTCCTCTCCTGAGCCCCGATCAATTGACGCGCCGTCTCCTGAGCTCCGATCGCTCCACGCGCCGTTTTCTGACCCCCGATCCGTACACGCGCCGTCGCCGAACCCCAATTGGTCCACGCGCAACCGCCTGAGCCCCAGTCGGTCCACGCGCCGTCCCCGAGCCCCGATCGGTCCACGCGTCGTCTCCGAGCCCCGATTGGTCTACGCGCCGTCGCCGAGCCATGATCGGTCCACGCGCGGCCTCCTGAGCCCCGATCGGTCCACGCACCGTCGCCGAGCCGCGATCGGTTCTCGGGCGGCCTCCTGAGCCCCGGTCGTTTCACGCGCCGTATCCGAGCCCCAATCGGGCCACGCGCCGTCTCCTGAGTCCCGATCAGTCCACGCGTCGTCTCCTAAGCCCCAATCGGTCCACGCGCCGCCTCCGGAGCCCCGATCGATCCACGCGAATCTCCTGAGCTCCGGTCGGTCGACGCGCCGTCTCCTCAGCCCCGATCGGTCCACGCGTGGTCTCCTAAGCCCCGATTCGTCGACGCGTCGTCTCCTGAGCCCCGATCAATTGACGCGTCTTCTCCTGAGCCCCGATCGCTTCTCGTGCCGCCTCCTGAGCCGCGATCCGTCGAGGCGTCGTCTCCGGAGCCCCGATCAATTGACGTGTCTTCTCCTGAGCCCCGATCGCTCCTCGCGCCGTCTCCTGAACCCCGCTCGGTCCATGCGTCGTCTTCTTAGCCCGGATGCCACCACGCGCCGTCTCCGAGCCACGATCGGTCCAGGCCCCGCTTCCTGCGCCCCGATCGGTCCACGCGCCGTCTCCTAAGCCCTAATCGGTCCACGCGGCGTCTCCGAGCGCCGATCATTTCACGCGCCGTCTCCTGAGACCCGATCGTTCCACGCGCCGTCTCCGAGCCCCGATCGATCCACGCGCCGCCTCCTGAGCCCCGATCGGTCCACGCGCTGTCTCCTGAGCCCCGATAGGTACACGCGTAGTCTCCTAAGCCCCGATCGGTCCACGCGTCGTCTCCGAGCTCTGATCGGCCCACACGCCGTTTCCTGAGCCCCGATCGGTGCATGCGTCGTCTTCTTAGCCCCGATGCCTCCACGCGTCGTCTCCGAGCCACGATCGGTCCAGGCGCCGCTTCCTGAACCCCGATCGGTCCACGCGCCGTATCCTAAGCCCCGATCGGTCCACGCGCCGTCCCCTGAGCCCGATCTGTCCACGCGCGGCCTCCTGAGGCCCGATTGGTTCACGCGCCGTATCCGAGCCCCAATCGCTCCACGCGCCGTCTCCTGAGCCCCGATCGGTCCACGCGCGGCCTCCTGAGCCCCGATCGGTCCACGCGCCGTCGCCGAGCCGCGATCGGTGCACGCGCGGCCTCCTAAGCCCCGATCGGTCCACGCGCCGTCGCCGAACCCCAATTGGTCCACGCGCAAGCGCCTGAGCCCCAGTCGGTCCACGCGCTGTCTCCGAGCACCGATCGGTCCACGCACGGCCTCCTGAGCCCCGGTCGGTTCACGCGCCGTCTCCTGAGCCCCGATCGGTCCACGCGTCGTTCCCTAAGCCCCGATCTATCCACGCGCAGTCTCCAGAGTCGCGATCGGTCCACGCATCCCCTACTGAGCCCCGGACGGTCCACGCGCCGGCACCGAACCCCGATCGGCCGACGCGCTTTCTCCGAGCGCCGATCGGTTAATGCGGCGTCTCCGAGCCCCGATCAGTCCACGCGCTGTCTCCTGAGCCCCAATCGGTCTAGGCGTCGTCTTCTAAGCTCCGAGCGGCCCACGCGCCTTCGCCGAACCCCAAATGGTCCACGCGCAATCGCCTGAGCCCCGATCGGTCCACGCGTGGTCTCCGAGCACCGATTGGTCCACGCGCCGTCGCCGAGGCATGATCGGTCCACGCGCGGCCTCCTGAGCCCCGATCGGTCCACGCGCCGTCGCCGAGCCGCGATCGTTCCACGCGCGGCCTCCTGAGCCCCGATCGGTCCACGCGTCGTCACCGAGCCGCGATCGGTCCACGCGCGACCTCCTGAGCCCGGTTGGTTCACGCGTCGTCTCCGAGCGCCGATCGGTCCACGCGCCGTCGCCGAGCCATGATCGGTCCACGCGGGGCTCCTGAGCCCCGGTCGGTTCACGCGCCGTCTTCGAGCCCCGATCGATCCACGCGTCGTCTTCTAAGCCCAGATGCCTCCTCGCGCCGTCTCCGAGCCCCGATCGGTCCACGCGTCGTCTCCGAGCCCCGATCGGCCCACGCGCCGTCGCCGGGCCGCGATCGGTCCACGCGCCGTCTCCGAGCCCCGAACGGTTCACGCACCGTCTCCTGATCCCAATCGGTCCACGCGGCGCCTCCGGAGCCCCAATCGATCCACGCGAGTCTCCTGAGCCCCAGTCGGTCCGCGCGCCGTCTCCTGAGCCCTGATCGGTCGACGCGTCGTCTCCTGAGCCCCGATCGCTCCACACGCCGTTTCTTGAGCCCCGATCGGTCCACGCGTCGTCTTCAAAGCCCCGATCCGTACACGCGTCGTCTCCGAGCGTCGATCCGTCCACGCGCCGTCGCCGAGCCCCGATCGGTCCACGCGCCGTCTCCGAGCCCCGATCGGTCCACGCATCGTCTCCTAAGCCCCAATCGGTTAACGCGCCGTCTCCGAGCCCCGATCGGTCCACGCGACGTCGCCGAACCTCAATTGGTCCACGCGAAACCGCCTGAGCCCCAGTCGGTCCACGCGCTGTCTCCGAGCCCCGATCGGTCCACGCGTGGTCTCCGAGACCCGATCGGTCCACGCGCCGTCGCCGAGCCACGATCGGTCCACGCGCGGCCTCCTGAGCCCCGATCGGTCCACGCGCCGTCGCCGAGCCGCGATCGGTCCACGCGCGGTCTCCTGAGCCCCGGTCGGTTCACGCGCCATCTCCTGAGCCCCGATCGGTCCACGCGTCGTTCCCTAAGCCCCGATCGATCCACGCGCAGTCTCCAGAGCCGCGATCGGTCCACGCATCCCCTCCTGAGCCCCGGACGGTCCACGCGCCGTCACCGAACCTCGATCGGTCGACGCGCTGTCTCCGAGCGCCGATCGGTTAACGCGCCGTCTCCGAGCCCCGATCAGTCCACGCGCTGTCTCCTGAGCCCCAATCGGTCTAGGCGTCGTCTTCTAAGCTCCGATCGGTCCACGCGCCGGCTCCGGAGCCCCAATTGGTCCACGCGCAATCGCCTGAGCCCCAGTCGGTCCACGCGCTCTTCGAGCCCCGATCAGTCCACGCGTCGTCTCCGGGCCCCGATCGGTCCACGCGCCATCGCCGAGCCCCGATCGGTCCACGCGCCCTCTCCGAGCGCCGATCATTTCACGCGCCGTCTCCTGAGCCCCGATCGGTCCACACCCCTTCTCCTGAACCCCGATCGATTCACGTGCCGTCTCCTAAGCCCCGATCGGTTCACCCGTCGTCTCTTAAGTCCCAATCGGTCCACGCGCCTTCTCCTAAGCCCCGATCGGTCCACGCGCCGTCTCCGAGCGCCGATCGGTTCACGCCCCGTCACCTGAGCCCCGATCTTTCGAAGCGCCGTCTCCGAGCCCCGATCGGTCCAGGTGCCGTCTCCTGAGCCCGGATCGTTCCACGCGTCGTCTCCGAATCCCCGATCCGTACACGCGTCGTCTCCGAGCCTCGATAGGTCCACGCGCCGTCGCCGAATCATTATCTGTCACGCGCGGCCTCCTGAGACCCGATCGGTCCACGCGCCGTCTTCGAGCCCCGATCGGTCCACGCATGGTCTCCTAAGCCCCAATCGGCTAACGCGCCGTCCCCGAGCCCCGATCGGTCCACGCGCCGTTTCCTGAGCCCCGATACGTCCCCGCTCAGTCGCCGAGCCCTGATCGGTCCACGCGCTGTCTCCTGAGCCCCGATAGGTACACGCGTCGTCGCCTACACCCCAATCGGTCCACGCGTCGTCGCCTACACCCCAATCGGTCCACGGGGCGTCTCCTAAGCCCCGATCGGTCCACGCGCCGTCTCCCAGCCCCGATCGGTCCACGCACTGTCTCCTGATCCCCATGGGCCCACGCGGCGCCTCCGGGGCCCCAGACGGTCCACGCGCTGTCTCCGAGCCCCGATCTGTCCACGCGTCGTCTCCGAGCCCCGATCGGTCCACGCGCCGTCGCCGAGTCATGATCTGTCCACGCGCGGCCTCCTGAGACCCGATCGGTCCACGCGCCGTCTTCGAGCCCCGATCGGTCCACGCATAGTCTCCTAAGCCCCAATCGGTTAACGCGCCGTCCCCGAGACCCGATCGGTCCACACGCCGTTTCCTGAGCCCCGATACGTCCACGCGCAGTCGCCGAGCCCTGATCGGTCCACGCGCTATCTCCGAGCCCCGATCGATCCACGCGTCGTCTCCTAAGCCCCGATCCGCCGACGCGTCGTCTCCTGAGCCCCGATCGATCCACGCGTCTTCTCCTGAGCCCCGACCGCTCCACGCGTCGTCTCCGAGCCCCGATCGGTCCACGCGTCGTCTCCGAGCCCCGATCGGTCCACGCGCCGTCTCCTGAGCCCCGATCTGTCCACACCCCTTCTCCTGAGCCCCGATCTGTCGACGCGTCGTCTCCTAAGCCCCGACCGGTGCACGCGCCGTCTCCTAAGCCCTGCTCGGTTAACGCGTCGTTTCCGAGCTCCGATCGGTTCACGCGCCGTCTCCAAACCTCGATCCGTACACGCGTCGTCTCCGAGCCCTGATCGGCCCACGCGCCATCTCCTAAGCCCCGATCGGTCCAAGCGCCTTCTCCTAAGCCCCGATCGGTCCACGCGCCGTCTCCGAGCGCCGATCGGTTCACGCCCCGTCACCTGAGCCCCGATCATTCGAAGCACCGTCTCCGAGCCCCGATCGGTCCACGCGCCGTCTCCTGAGCCCGGATCGTTCCACGCGTCGTCCCCGAATCCCCGATCCGTACACGCGTCGTCTCCGAGTCCTGATCGGTCCACGCGCCATCGCCGAGCCCCGATCGGTCCACGCGCCGTCTCCGAGCGCCGATCGGTTCACGCCCCGTCACCTGACCCCGGATCGTTCCACGCGTCGTCCCCGAATCCCCGATCCGTACACGCGCCGTCTCCGAGCCCCGATCGGTCCACGCACTGTCTCCTGATCCCTATGGGTCAACGCGGCGCCTCCGGATCCCCGATCGATCCACGCGAGGCTCCTGAGCCCGATCGGACCACGCATCGTCTCCTAAGCCCCAATCGGTTAACGCGCCGTTGCCTGAGCCCCGATCGGTCCACGCATCGTCTTCTAACCCCAGACGCCTCCTCGCACCGTCTCCGAGGGCCGATCGGTTCACGCGCCGTCTCCTGAGCCCCGATCGTTCCACGCATCGTCTCCGAACCCCGATGGGTCCACGCGTCGGCTCCTAAGCCCCGATCAGTCCACGCGCCGTCTCCGAGCCCCGATCGGTCCACGCGTCGTCTCCTAAGACCCGATCGGTCCACGTATCGTCTCCTAAGCCCCGATCGGTCCACACGCCGTCTCCGAGCCCCGATGGGTCCACGCGTCGCCTCCTGAGCCCCGGTCGGTCCACGCGCCGTCTCCTGAGCCCCGATCGATCTTCGCATCGTCTCCTAAGCCCCGCTCGGTTAACGCGTCGTTTCGGAGCCCCGATCGGTCTACGCGCCGTCTCCTGAGCCCCGATCGGTCCACGCGTCGTCTCCTGAGCCCCGATCGGTCGACGCGTCGTCTCCTGAGCCCCTATTAGTCCACGCGCCGTCTCCTAAGCCCTGATCCGTCCACGGGCCGTGTCCGAGCTCCGATCGGTTCACGCGCCGTCTCCAAACCTCGATCCGTACACGCGTCGTCTCCGAGCCCTGATCGGTCCACGCGCCATCGCCGAGCCCCGATCGGTCCACGCGCCATCGCCGAGCCCCGATCGGTCCACGCGCCCTCTCCGAGCGCCGATCATTTCACGCGCCGTCTCCTGAGCCCCGATCGGTCCACACCCCTTCTCCTGAACCCCGATCGATTCACGTGCCGTCTCCTAAGCCCCGATCGGTTCACCCGTCGTCTCTTAAGTCCCAATCGGTCCACGCGCCTTCTCCTAAGCCCCGATCGGTCCACGCGCCGTCTCCGAGCGCCGATCGGTTCACGCCCCGTCACCTGAGCCCCGATCTTTCGAAGCGCCGTCTCCGAGCCCCGATCGGTCCAGGTGCCGTCTCCTGAGCCCGGATCGTTCCACGCGTCGTCTCCGAATCCCCGATCCGTACACGCGTCGTCTCCGAGCCTCGATAGGTCCACGCGCCGTCGCCGAATCATTATCTGTCACGCGCGGCCTCCTGAGACCCGATCGGTCCACGCGCCGTCTTCGAGCCCCGATCGGTCCACGCATGGTCTCCTAAGCCCCAATCGGCTAACGCGCCGTCCCCGAGCCCCGATCGGTCCACGCGCCGTTTCCTGAGCCCCGATACGTCCCCGCTCAGTCGCCGAGCCCTGATCGGTCCACGCGCTGTCTCCTGAGCCCCGATAGGTACACGCGTCGTCGCCTACACCCCAATCGGTCCACGCGGCGTCGCCTACACCCCAATCGGTCCACGGGGCGTCTCCTAAGCCCCGATCGGTCCACGCGCCGTCTCCCAGCCCC
Organism: Netelia fuscicornis; assembly: GCA_946811545.1. Classification (NCBI taxonomy): domain Eukaryota; kingdom Metazoa; phylum Arthropoda; class Insecta; order Hymenoptera; family Ichneumonidae; genus Netelia; species Netelia fuscicornis. The sequence goes on from OX328012.1 coordinate 32,649,231, forward strand.
GATCGGTCCACGCACTGTCTCCTGATCCCCATGGGTCCACGCGGCGCCTCCGGGGCCCCAGACGGTCCACGCGCTGTCTCCGAGCCCCGATCTGTCCACGCGTCGTCTCCGAGCCCCGATCGGTCCACGCGCCGTCGCCGAGTCATGATCTGTCCACGCGCGGCCTCCTGAGACCCGATCGGTCCACGCGCCGTCTTCGAGCCCCGATCGGTCCACGCATAGTCTCCTAAGCCCCAATCGGTTAACGCGCCGTCCCCGAGACCCGATCGGTCCACACGCCGTTTCCTGAGCCCCGATACGTCCACGCGCAGTCGCCGAGCCCTGATCGGTCCACGCGCTATCTCCGAGCCCCGATCGATCCACGCGTCGTCTCCTAAGCCCCGATCCGCCGACGCGTCGTCTCCTGAGCCCCGATCGATCCACGCGTCTTCTCCTGAGCCCCGACCGCTCCACGCGTCGTCTCCGAGCCCCGATCGGTCCACGCGTCGTCTCCGAGCCCCGATCGGTCCACGCGCCGTCTCCTGAGCCCCGATCTGTCCACACCCCTTCTCCTGAGCCCCGATCTGTCGACGCGTCGTCTCCTAAGCCCCGACCGGTGCACGCGCCGTCTCCTAAGCCCTGCTCGGTTAACGCGTCGTTTCCGAGCCCCGATCGGTCCACGCGTCGTCTCCTAAGCCCTGATCCGTCCACGGGCCGTGTCCGAGCTCCGATCGGTTCACGCGCCGTCTCCAAACCTCGATCCGTACACGCGTCGTCTCCGAGCCCTGATCGGCCCACGCGCCATCTCCTAAGCCCCGATCGGTCCAAGCGCCTTCTCCTAAGCCCCGATCGGTCCACGCGCCGTCTCCGAGCGCCGATCGGTTCACGCCCCGTCACCTGAGCCCCGATCGTTCCACGCATCGTCTCCGAACCCCGATGGGTCCACGCGTCGGCTCCTAAGCCCCGATCAGTCCACGCGCCGTCTCCGAGCGCCGATCCGTCCACGCGCCGTCTTCTGAGCCCCGATCGGTCCACGCATCGTCTCCTAAGCCCCGGACGGTCCACCCGCCGTTTCCGAGCCCCGATCGCTCCACGCGCCGTCTCCTGAGCCCCGATCGGTCCACGCATCGTCTCCTAAGCCCCGATCGGTCCACGCGCCGTTTCCGAGCCCCGATCGGTCCACGCATCGTCTGCTAAGCCCCGGACGGTCCACCCGCCGTTTCCGAGGCCGATCGCTCTACGCGCCGTCTCCTGAGCTCTGATCGGTCCACGCATCGTCTCCTGATCTCCGATCGGTTCACGCGCCGTCTCCTAAGCCCCGATCGGTCCACGCGCTGTCTCCGAGCGCCGATCGGTTCACGCGCCGTCTCCTGAGCCCCGATCATTCCACGCGCCGTCTCCGAGCCCGGATCGGTCCACGCGTCGTCTCCTGAGCCCCGATCGGTCCACGCGCCGTCTCCAAGCCCCGATCGGTCCATGCATCGTTTCCTAAGCCCCGATCGGTTAACGCGCTGTCTCCGAGTGCCGATCGGTCCACGCGCCGTCGCCGAACCCCAAATGATCCACGCGCAACCGCCTGAGCCCCGATCGGTCCACGCGTCGATCGGGGCTCGGAGACGGCGCGTGGAACGATCGGGGCTCAGTAGACGACGCGTGGATCAATTGGGGTTCGGCGACGGCGCGTGGGCCGATCGGGGCTCAGGAGACGACGCGTGGAACGATCGTGGCTTAGGAGATGGCGCGTGGAACGATCGGGGCTCAGGAGACGGCGCGTGAACCAATCGGCGCTCGGAGACGGCGCGTAGATCGATCGTGGGTTAGGAGAAGGCGCGTGGAACGATCGGGGCTCAGGAGACGGCGCGTGAACCAATCGGCGATCGGAGACGGCGCGTCGACCGGTCGGGGTTCGCAGACGGCGCGTGGACCAATTGGGGTTCGGCGATGGCGCGTGGACCGATCGGCGCTCGGAGACGGCGCGTCGACCGATCGGATTCCGCAAACGGCGTGTGGACCCTCTGGGGCTTAGGAGACGCTGCGTGGACCGATCGGGGCTCAGGAGACTGCGCGTGGATGGATCGGGGCTTAGGGAATGATGCGTGGACGGATCGGGGCTCGGAGACGGCGCGTGGAACGATCGGGGCTCAGTAGACGACGCATCGACCGATCGGTGCTCAGGAGACGGCGCGTAGACCGATCGTGGCTCGGCGACTGCGCGTGGATCGATCGGGGCTTAGGAAACGATGCGTGGACCAATCGAGGCTCGGCGACCGCGCGTGGACCGATCGGGGCTCGGAAACGACGCGTTAAGCGATCGGGGGTTAGAAGACGACGCGAGGACCGATGGGGGCTTAGGAGACGACGTGTGGACCGATCGGGGCTCAGGAGAAGGGGTGTGGACCGATCGGGTCTCAGGAGACGGCGCGTGAACCGATCGGGGCTGGGAGACAGCGCGTGGACCGACTGGGGCTCAGGCGGTTGCGCGTGGACCAATTGGGGTTCGGCGACGGCCCGTGGACTGATCGGGGCTCGGAGACGGCGCGTTAACCGATCGGGGCTTAGGAGACGATGCGTGGACCGATCGGGCTCGGAAATGGCGCGTGAACCGACCGGGGCTCAGGAAGCTGGGCGTGGACCGATCCAGGCTCGGCGACGGCGCGTGGACCGATCGGGGCTCGGAGACGACGCGTGTACGGATCGGGGCTCAGGAGGCCCCGCGTGGACCGATCGCGGCTCGGCGCCAGCGCGTGGACGGATCGGGACTCAGGAGACGGCGCGTGAACCGATCGGCGCTCGGAGACGCCGCGTGGACAGATTGGGGGTTACGAAACGGCGCGTGGACCGATCGGGACTCGGAGACGGCGCGTGGACCGTTCGGGGCTTAGGAGACGACGCGTGGATCGATCGGCGCTCGGAGACGCCGCGTGGACAGATTGGGGCTTACGAAACGGCGCGTGGACCGATCGGGACACGGAGACGGCGCGTGGACCGTTCGGGGCTTAGGAGACGACGCGTGGCACGTCCGGGGCTTAGGAGACGATGCGTGGACCGATCGGGGCTCAGGAGACGGCGCGTGGAGCGATCGGGGCTCGAAAACGGCGCGTAGACCGATCGGGGTTCGGCGACGGTGCGTGGACCGTCCGGGGGGTAGGAGACGATGCGTGGACCGATCGGGGCTTGGAGACGGCGCGTGGACCGATCGGAGCTCGGAGACGGCCCGTGGACCTATCGCGGCTCGGAGACGGCGCGTGGACCTATCGCGGCTCGGTGACGGCGCGTGGACCGTTCGGGGCTTAGGAGAAGACGCGTGGACCGGTCGGGGCTCGGAGACGACGCGTGTACGGATCGGGGCTCAGGAAACGGCGCGTGGACCGGTCGGGGCTTAGGAGACGACTCCTGGACCGATCGGGGCTTAGGAGACGACGCGTGGAACGATCGTGGCTTAGGAGATGGCGCGTGGAACGATCGGGGCTCAGGAGACGGCGCGTGAACCAATCGGCGCTCGGAGACGGCGCGTAGATCGATCGTGGGTTAGGAGAAGGCGCGTGGAACGATCGGGGCTCAGGAGACGGCGCGTGAACCAATCGGCGATCGGAGACGGCGCGTCGACCGGTCGGGGTTCGCAGACGGCGCGTGGACCAATTGGGGTTCGGCGATGGCGCGTGGACCGATCGGCGCTCGGAGACGGCGCGTCGACCGATCGGATTCCGCAAACGGCGTGTGGACCCTCTGGGGCTTAGGAGACGCTGCGTGGACCGATCGGGGCTCAGGAGACTGCGCGTGGATGGATCGGGGCTTAGGGAATGATGCGTGGACGGATCGGGGCTCGGAGACGGCGCGTGGAACGATCGGGGCTCAGTAGACGACGCATCGACCGATCGGTGCTCAGGAGACGGCGCGTAGACCGATCGTGGCTCGGCGACTGCGCGTGGATCGATCGGGGCTTAGGAAACGATGCGTGGACCAATCGAGGCTCGGCGACCGCGCGTGGACCGATCGGGGCTCGGAAACGACGCGTTAAGCGATCGGGGGTTAGAAGACGACGCGAGGACCGATGGGGGCTTAGGAGACGACGTGTGGACCGATCGGGGCTCAGGAGAAGGGGTGTGGACCGATCGGGTCTCAGGAGACGGCGCGTGAACCGATCGGGGCTGGGAGACAGCGCGTGGACCGACTGGGGCTCAGGCGGTTGCGCGTGGACCAATTGGGGTTCGGCGACGGCCCGTGGACTGATCGGGGCTCGGAGACGGCGCGTTAACCGATCGGGGCTTAGGAGACGATGCGTGGACCGATCGGGCTCGGAAATGGCGCGTGAACCGACCGGGGCTCAGGAAGCTGGGCGTGGACCGATCCAGGCTCGGCGACGGCGCGTGGACCGATCGGGGCTCGGAGACGACGCGTGTACGGATCGGGGCTCAGGAGGCCCCGCGTGGACCGATCGCGGCTCGGCGCCAGCGCGTGGACGGATCGGGACTCAGGAGACGGCGCGTGAACCGATCGGCGCTCGGAGACGCCGCGTGGACAGATTGGGGGTTACGAAACGGCGCGTGGACCGATCGGGACTCGGAGACGGCGCGTGGACCGTTCGGGGCTTAGGAGACGACGCGTGGATCGATCGGCGCTCGGAGACGCCGCGTGGACAGATTGGGGCTTACGAAACGGCGCGTGGACCGATCGGGACACGGAGACGGCGCGTGGACCGTTCGGGGCTTAGGAGACGACGCGTGGCACGTCCGGGGCTTAGGAGACGATGCGTGGACCGATCGGGGCTCAGGAGACGGCGCGTGGAGCGATCGGGGCTCGAAAACGGCGCGTAGACCGATCGGGGTTCGGCGACGGCGCGTGGACCGTCCGGGGGGTAGGAGACGATGCGTGGACCGATCGGGGCTTGGAGACGGCGCGTGGACCGATCGGAGCTCGGAGACGGCCCGTGGACCTATCGCGGCTCGGAGACGGCGCGTGGACCTATCGCGGCTCGGTGACGGCGCGTGGACCGTTCGGGGCTTGGGAGAAGACGCGTGGACCGGTCGGGGCTCGGAGACGACGCGTGTACGGATCGGGGCTCAGGAAACGGCGCGTGGACCGACCGGGGCTTAGCAGACGACGCGTGAACCGATCGGGGCTCAGGAGACAGTGCATGGGCCGATTGGGGATCAGGACACGGCGCGTGGTTGGATGGGGGCTTAGGGAACGACGCGTGGACCGATCGGGGCTCGGGAGATGGCGCGTGGACCGATAGGAGCTTAGGAGAAGACCCGTGAACCGATCGGGGCTCAGGAGACGGCGCGTGGAACGGTCGGGGCTTAGGAGACTCGCGTGGATCTATCGGGGTGCCGGAGGCGGCGCGTGGACCGATCGCGGATCAGGAGACGGTGCGTGGACCGATCGGGGCTTAGGAGATGACGCGTGGACCGATCGGGGCTCAGGAGACGGCGCGTGGACTGATAACGGCTTAGGAGACGACCCCTGAACCGATCGGGGCTCAGGAGACGGCGCGTGGACCGGTCGGGGCTTAGGAGACTCGCGTGGATCTATCGAGGCTCGGAGACGGTGCGTGGACGTATCGGGGATCAGGAGACGGCGCGTGGACCGACCGGGGCTCAGGAGACGGCGCGTGAACCGATCGGCGCTCGGAGACGGCGCGTGGACCGATCGGATCTTAGGAGACGACGCGTGGACCATCCGGGGCTCGGAGATGGCGCGTGGAGGCATCGGGGCTAAGAAGACGATGCGTGGACCGATTGGGGCTTCGGAGACGACGCGTGGACCGATCGGGGCTCGGAGACGACGTGTGGAACGATCGGGGCGCAGGAGCCGGGGCCAGGACCGATCGTGGCTCGGAGACGGCGCGAGGAGGCATCTGGGCTTAGAAGACGACGCGTGGACCGATCGGTGCTCGGAGATGACGCGTGGACCGATCGGGGCTCGAAGACGGCGCGTGGACCAATCGGGGCTTAGCGGACGAGGCGTAGACCGATCGGGGCTCGGAGACGGCGCGTGGACCCATCAGGGCTCGGAGACGGCACGTGGACCGATCGGGGCTCGGGGGACGACGCGTAGACCGATCGGGGCTTAGGAAGCGGCGCCTGGACCGATCGTGGCTCGGAGACGGCGCGTGGAGGCATCGGGGCTTAGAAGACGATGCGTGAACCGATCGGGGCTTAGGAGACGACGTGTGGACCGATCGGGGCTTACGAGACGATGCATGGACCGATCGGGGCTCACGACACGGCGCGTGTAGCGATCGGGGCTCAGGAGACGACGCGTGTATCGATCGGAGCTCACGAGACGACGCGTCGACCGATCGGGGCTCAGGAAGCGGCGCGTGGAACCATCGGGGCTCGGAGACAATGCGTGAACCGATCGTGCTCGGAGACGGCGGATGAACCGATCGGGGCTGAGGAGACGGCGCGTGGACCGATCGGGGCTGAGGAGACGGCGCGTCGACCGATCGGGGCTTAGGAGCCGACGCGTGGACCGATCGAGCCCCAGGAAAAGGGGCCTGCGCCGATCGGGGCTTAGGATACGACGCGTGGACCGATCGGGGCTCGGAGACGGTGCTTGGACGTATCGGGGATCAGTAGACGGTGCGTGGACCGACCGGGGCTCGGAGACGACGTGTGAAACGATCGGGGCGCAGGAGACGGTGCGTGGACCGATCGTGGCTCGGAGACGGCGCGTGTACCGATCGGGGCTTAGGGAACGACGCGTGGACGGATCGGGGCTCAGGAGACGGCGCGTGGACCGTTCGGGGCTTAGGAGACTCGCGTGTATCTATCGGGGTGCCGGAGGCGGCGCGTGGACCGATCGCGGATCAGGAGACGGTGCGTGGACCGATCGTGGCTCGGAGACGGCGCGAGGAGGCATCTGGGCTTAGAAGATGACGCGTGGACCGATTGGGTCTCAGGAAACGGGGCGTGAACCGATCGGGGCTTAGGAGACGAAGCGTGGAACGATCGGGGCTCGCAGACGACGCGTGTACCGATCGGGGCTTAGGGAACGACGCGTGGACGGATCGGGGCTCAGGAGACGGCGCATGGCCCGTTCGGGGCTTAGGAGACTCGCGTGTATCTATCGGGGTGCCGGAGGCGGCGCGTGGACCGATCGCGGATCAGGAAACGGTGCGTGGACCGATCGGGGCTTAGGAGATGACGCGTGGACCGATCGGGGCTTAGCAGACGATGCGTGGACTGATCGGGGCTCAGGAGACGGCGCGTGGACTGATAGGGGCTTAGGAGACGACCCGTGAACCGATCGAGGCTCAGGAGACGGCGCGTGGACCGGTCGGGGGTTTAGGAGACGAAGCGTGGAACGATAGGGGCTCGCAGACGACGCGTGTACCGATCGGGGCTTAGGGAACGACGCGTGGACCGATCGGGGCTCAGGAGACGGCGCGTGGACTGATAGGGGCTTAGGAGACGGCGCGTGAACCGATCGGCGCTCGGAGACGGCGCGTGGACCGATCGAAGCTTAGGAGACGACGCGTGGACCGATCGCGGCTTAGGAGACGGCGCGTGAACCGATCGGGGCTGAGGAGACGGCGCGTGGACAGATCGGGGCTGAGGAGACGGCGCGTGGACCGATCGTGGCTTAGGAGCCGACGCGTGGACCGATCGGGCCCCAGGAAACGGGGCCTGCGCCCATCAGGGCTTAGGATACGACGCGTGGACCGATCGGGGCTCAGGAACCGGCGCCAGGGCCGATCGTGGCTCGGAGACGGCGCGAGGAGGAATCTGGGCTTAGAAGACGACGCGTGGACCTAACGGTGCTCGGAGAGGACGCTTGGACCGATCGGGGCTCAGGGGACGACGCGTAGACCGATCGGGGCTCGGAGACGGCGCGTAGACCGATCGGGGCTCGGAGACGGTGCGTGGATTGATAGGGGCTGAGTAGACGGCGCGTCGACCGGTCGGGGCTTAGGATACAACGCGTGGACGGATCGGGGCTCAGGAGACGGCGCGTGGACCGGTCGGGGCTTAGGAGACTCGCGTGTATCTATCGGGTGCCGGAGGCGGCGCGTGGACCGATCGCGGATCAGGAGACGGTGCGTGGACCGATCGGGGCTTAGGAGATGACGCGTGGACCGACCGGGGCTTAGCAGACGACGCGTGGACCAATCGGGGCTCAGGAGATGGCGCGTGGACCGATAGGGGCTTAGGAGAAGACCCGTGAACCGATCGGGGCTCAGGAGACGGCGCGTGGACCGGTCGGGGCTTAGGAGACTCGCGTGGATCTATCGGGTTGCCGGAGGCGGCGCGTGGACCGATCGCGGATCAGGAGACGGTGCGTGGACCGATCGGGGCTTAGGAGATGATGCGTGGACCGATCGGGGCTTACCAGACGACGCGTGGACCGATCGGGGCTCAGGAGACGGCGCGTGGACTGACAGGCGCTTAGGAGACGACCCGTGAACCGATCGGCGCTCGGAGACGGCGCGTGGACCGATCGGAGCTTAGGAGACGACGCGTGGACCATCCGGGGCTCGGAGATGGCGCATGGAGGCATCGAGGCTAAGAAGACGATGCGTGGACCGATCGGGGCTTCGGAGACGACGCGTGGACCGATCGGGGCTTAGGAGACGACGCGTGGACCGATCGCGGCTTAGGAGACGGCGCGTGGACCGATCGGGGCTTGGGAGACGGGGCGTGGAGAGATCGGGGCTCAGGAGACGACGCGTGTATCGATCGGGGCTCAGGAGACGACGCGTCGATCGATTGGGTCTCAGGAGGCGGCGCGTGGACCCATTGGGGCTCGGAGATGGTGAGTGGACGTATCGGGGCTTAGGGAACGACGCGAGGACCGATCGGCGCTCAGGAGACGGCGCCTGGACCGATCGTGGCTCGGAGACGATGCGTGGACCTATCGCGGCTCGGAGACGGCGCGTGGACCTATCGCGGCTCGGTGACGGCGCGTGGACCGATCGGGGCTTAGGAGAAGATGCGTGGACCGATCGGGGCTCAGAAGACGTCGCGGGGACCGGTCGGGGATCAGGAGACAGTGCGTGGAGCGATCGGGGCTCGGAGACGGCGCGTGGACCCATCAGGGCTCGGAGACGGCACGTGGACCGATCGGGGCTCAGGGGACGACGCGTAGACGGATCGGGGCTTAGGAAGCGGCGCCTGGACCGATCGTGGCTCGGAGACGGCGCGTGGATGCATCGGGGCTTAGAAGACGATGCGTGAACCGATCGGGGCTTAGGAGACGACGCGTGGACCGATCGGGGCTTAGGAGACGACGCGTGGACCGATCGGGGCTCACGACACGGCGCGTGTAGCGATCGGGGCTCAGGAGACGACGCGTGTATCGATCGGAGCTCAGGAGACGACGCGTCGACCGATCAAGGCTCAGGAAGCGGCGCGTGGAACCATCGGGGCTCGGAGACAATGCGTGAACCGATCGTGCTCGGAGACGGCGGATGAACCGATCGGGGCTGAGGAGACGGCGCGTGGACCGATCGGGGCTTAGGAGACGACGCGTGGACCGATCGCGGCTTAGGAGACGACGCGTAGACCGATCGGGGCTCAGGAGACAGCGCGTGGACCGATTGGAGATCAGGACCCGGCGCGTGGATGGATGGAGGCGTAGGGAACGACGCGTGGACCGATCGGGGCTCAGAAGACGGCGCGTGGACCGATAGGGGCTTAGGAGACGGCGCGTGGACCGATCGGGGCTTAGGAGACGACGCGTGGACCGGTCGGGGCTCAGGAGGCGTCGCGTGGACCCATCGGGGCTCGGAGACGGCGCGTGGACCGATCGGGGCTTAGGAGACGACGCGTGGACCGATCGGGGCTTAGGAGACGACGCGTCGACCGATCGTGGCTCGGAGACGGCGCGAGGAGGCATCTGGGCTTAGAAGACGACGCGTGGACCGATTGGCTCTCAGGAAACGGGGTGTGAACCGATCGGGGCTTAGGAGACGAAGCGTGGAACGATCGGGGCTGAGGAAGCGGCGCTTGGGCCGATCGTGGCTCGAAGACGTCGCGTGGAGGCATCTGGGCTTAGAAGACGACGCGTGGACCGATCGGGGCTCGGAGACGACGCGTGGACCGATCGGGGCTTAGGAGACGACGCGTGGACCGATCGCGGCTTAGGAGACGACGCGTAGACCGATCGGGGCTCAGGAGACAGCGCGTGGACCGATTGGGGATCAGGACACGGCGCGTGGATGGATGGAGGCGTAGGGAACGACGCGTGGACCGATCGAGGCTCAGAAGACGGCGCGTCGACCGATAGGGGCTTAGGAGACGACCCGTGGACCGATCGGGGCTCAGGAGACGGCGAGTGGACCGATCGGGGCTTAGGAGACGGCGCGTGGACCGATCGGGGCTTAGGAGACGACGCGTGGACCGGTCGGGGCTCAGGAGGCGACGCGTGGACCCATCGGGGCTCGGAGACGGCGCGTGGACCGATCGGGGCTTAGGAGACGACGCGTGGACCGATCGGGGCTTAGGAGACGACGCGTGGACCGATCGGGACTCAGGAACCGGCGCGTGGACCGATCGGGGCTTAGGAGACGACGCGTCGACCGATCGTGGCTCGGAGACGGCGCGAGGAGGCATCTGGGCTTAGAAGACGACGCGTGGACCGATTGGCTCTCAGGAAACGGGGTGTGAACCGATCGGGGCTTAGGAGACGAAGCGTGGAACGATCGGGGGTGAGGAAGCGGCGCTTGGGCCGATCGTGGCTCGAAGACGTCGCGTGGAGGCATCTGGGCTTAGAAGACGACGCGTGGACCGATCGGGGCTCGGAGACGGTCTGTGGACGTATCGGGGCTCGGAGATGGTGCGTGGACGTATCGGGGCTTAGGAGACTCGCGTGTATCTATCGGGGTGCCGGAGGCGGCGCGTGGACCGATCGCGGATCAGGAGACTGTGCGTGGACCGATCGGGGCTTAGGAGATGACGCGTGGACCGATCGGGGCTTAGCAGACGACGCGTGGACCGATCGGGGATCAGGAGACGGTGCGTGGACCGATCGGGGCTCGAAGACGGCGCGGGGACGTATCGGCGCTTAGGAGACGGCGCGTGGACCGATCGTGGCTCGGAGACGGCGCGTTGAGGCATCGGGGCTTACAAGACGACGCGTGGACCGATCGGGTCTCAGGAAACAGCACGTGGACCGATCGGTGCTCGGAGACGACGCGTGGACCGATCGGGGCTCATGAAGCGGCGCCTGGACCGATCGTGACTCGGAGGCGGCACGAGGAGGCATCTGGGCTTAGAAGGCGACGCGTGGACCGCTCGGTGCTCGGAGACGGTGCGTGGACGTATCGGGGATCAGGAGACGGTACGTGGGCCGATCGGCGCTCAGGAGACGGCGCGTGGAGCGATCGGGGCTCAGGAGACGGCGCGGGCATCGTTCTGGGCTTAGGGAACGGCGGGTGGACCGGACGGGGCTTAGGAGACGGCGCGTGGACCGATCGGGGCTTAGGAGACGATACGTACACCGATCGGGGCTCAGGAAGCGGCGCCTGGACCGATCGTGGCTCGGAGACGGCGCGTGGAGGCATCGGGCCTCAGGAGACGGCGCATGGACCGATCGGCTCTCAGGAGACGGCGCCTGGGCCGATCGCGGCTCAGGAGGCGGCGCGCGGACACATCGGGGCTCGGAGACGACGCGTGGAACGATCGGGTCTTAGGAGACGACGCGAGGACCGATCGCGGCTTAGGAGAAGGCGCGTGGACCGATCGGGGCTCAGGAGACGGCGCGTGGACCGATCGGGGCTCAGGAGACGTTGCATGGACCGGTCGGGGCTTAGGAGACTCGCGTGGACCGATCGGGGCTTAGGAGACTCGCGTGGACCGTTCGGGGCTCACGAGGCGGCGCGTGGACCGATCGGGGCTCGGAGACGGCGTGTGGAGGCATCGGGGCTTTGAAGACGACGCGTGGACCGAACGGTGCTCCGAAAACGGCGAGTGGACGTATCGGTGCTCGGAGACGATGCGTGGACCGCTCGGGGATCAGGAAACGGCCCGTGGTGCGATCAGGGTCAGGAGACGACGCGTGGATCGATCGGGGCTCAGGAGACGACGCGTCGACCGATCGGGGCTTACGAGACGACGCATCGACCGATCCGGACTTAGGAGACGACGTGTGGACCGATCGGGGCTCAGGAACCGATGCGCGGACCGCTCGGGGCTCAGGAGACGGCGCGTGAACCGATCGGGGCTTAGGAGAAGGCGCGTGGACCGATCGGGGCTCCGGAAACGGCGCACGGACCCATCGGGGCTCGCAGACGGCGCGTGGAGGCATCGGGCCTCGAAGACGACGCGTGGACCGAGCGGTGCTCAGAAAACGGCGCGTTGACCGATCGGGGCTCAGGAAACGGCGCATGGAGCGATCGGGGTCAGGAGACGACGCCTGGGTCGATCGGGGCTCAGGAGACGACGCGTCGACCGATCGGGGCTCAGGAGACGACGCGTGGATCGATCGGGGCTCAGGAGACGACGCGTCGACCGATCGGGGCTCAGGAGACGGCGCGCGGACCGACCGGGGCTCAGAAGCCTCGCGTGGATCGATCGGGGCTCCGGAGGCGCCGCGTGGACCGATGGGGATCAGGACACGGTGCGTGGACCAATCGGGGCTCGGAGACGGCACGTGGACCGATCGGGGCCTAGGAGACGACGCGTGGACCGATCGGGGCGTAGGAAACGACGCGCGTACCTATCGGGGCTCAGGAGACAGCGAGTGGACCGATTGGGGCTGAGGAGAAGGCGCAGGGTCCGATGGGGTCTCGGAGACGGCGTGTGGAACGATCGGGGCTCAGGAGACGGCGAGTTAACCGATTGGGGCTTAGGAGACGATGAGTGGATGGATCGGGGCTTAGGGAACGACGCGTGGACCGATCGGGGTTCAGGAGACGGCGCGTGAACCGACTGGGGCTCAAACGGTTGCGCGTGGACCAATTGGGGTTCGGCGACGGCGCGTGGACCGATCGGGGCTCGGAGACGGCGAGTTAACCGATCGGGGCTTAGGAGACGATGCGAGGAGGCATCTGGGTTTACAAGACGACGCGTGGATCGATCGGGGCTCGGAGACGGCGCGTGAACCGACCGGGGCTCAGGAGACGGCGCGTGGACCGATCGGGGCTCGGAGACGGCACGTTAACCGATCGGGGCTTAGGAGTCGATGCTTGGACCGATCGGGCTCGGAGCCGGCGCGTGAACCGACCGGGGCTTAGGAGACGACGCGTGGACCGATCCCGGCGCGGAGACGGCGCGTTAACCGATCAGGGCATAGGAGACGATGCGTGGACCGATCGGGCTCAGGAGACGGCGCGTGGTGCGATCGGGGCTTAGGAGACGAAGCGTGGACCGATCAGAGCTCAGGAGACCGCGCGTGGAGCGATCGGGGCTCGGAAACGGCGGGTGGACCGTCCGGGGCTTAGCAGACGATGCGTGGACCGATCGGGGCTCGGAAACGGCGGGGGAACGTCCGGGGCTTAGGAGACGATGCGTGGACCGATCGGGGCTCAGAAGACGGCGCGTGGACGGATCGGCGCTCGGAGACGGCGCGTGGAACGATCGGGGCTCAGGAGACGACGCGTCGACGGATCAGGGCTGAGGAGACGACGCGTGGACCGATCGGGGCTTAGGAGAAAACGCGTGGACCGATCGGGGCTCAGGAAGCGGCGCCTGCACCGATCGTGGTTGGGAGACGGCGCAAGTAGGCATCTGGGCTTAGAAGACGACGCGTGGACCGATCGGGGCTCAGATGACGGCGCGCGAACCGACCGGGGCTCAGGAGACTCGCGTGGATCGATCGGGGTTCCGGAGACGCCTCGTGGAACGATCGGGGCTCGGAGTCGGCGCGTTAACCGATCGGGGCTTAGGAGACGATGCGTGGACCGATCGGGGCGCGGAGACGGCGGGTGGGCCGACCGCGGTTTAGGGGAAGGCGCTTGGACCGAACGGGGCTTAGGAGACGGCGCGTGGACCGATCGGGGCTCGGAGACGGCGCGTGGAACGATCGGGACTCAGGAGACGGCGCGTCAACCGATCGGCGCTCGGAGACGGCGCATGGACCGAACGGGGCTTAGGAGACGGCGCGTGGACCGATCGGAGATCAAGAGATGACGCGTGGACCGATCGGGGCATAGGAGACGACGCATGTACCTATCGGGGCTCACGAGACAGCGTGTGGACCGATTGGGGCTCAGGAGACGGCGCGTGGAACGCTCCAGGCGCCGTTTTCTGAGCAGAATTCGGTCCACGCGTCGTCTTCAAAGCCCCGATGCCTCCACGCGCCGTCTCCTGTGCTCCGATCGTTCCACGCGCCATCTCCGAGCCCCGATCGGTCCACGCGCCGTCTCCTAAGCCCCGCTTGATCCACGCGCCGTCTCCGAGCTCCAATCGGTCCACGCGCCGTTTCCTGAGACCTGATCGGTCCATGCGTCGTCTCCTAAGCCCCGATCGGTCCACGCGTCGGCTCCTAAGCCCCGATCGGTCCACGCGTCGTCTCCTAAGCCCCGATCCGTCGACGCGTCGTCTCCTGAGCCCCGATCGATCCACGCGACTTCTCCTGAGTCCCGACCGCTCCACGCGTCGTCTCCGAGCTCCGATCGGTCCACGCGCCGTTTCCGAGCCCCGATCGGTCCATGCGTCGTCTTCTAAGCCCCGATGCCTCCACGCGCCGTCTCCGAGCCCCGATCCATCCACGCGCAGTCGCCGAGCCCCGATCGGTCCACGCGCCGTTTCCTGAGCCCCGATCGGTCCACGCGTTGTCTCCTAAGCCCCGATCGGTCCACGCGTCGGCTCCTAAGCCCCGATCGGTCCACGCGCCGTCTCCTAAGCCCCGATCCGTCGACGCGTCGTCTCCTGAGCCCCGATCGATCCACGCGACTTCTCCTGAGTCCCGACCGCTCCACGCGTCGTCTCCGAGCTCCGATCAGTCCACGCGCCGTTTCCGAGCCCCGATCGGTCCATGCGTCGTCTTCTAAGCCCCGATGCCTCCACGCGCCGTCTCCGAGCCCCGATCCATCCACGCGCAGTCGCCGAGCCCCGATCGGTCCACGCGCGGTCTACTGAGCTCCGGTCGGTCCACACGCCGCGGCGAACCCCAATTGGTCCACGCGCAACCTCTCGAGCCCCAGTCTGTAAACGCGCTGTCTCCGAGCCCCGATCGGTCCACGTATGTTCTCCTAAGCCCCGCTCGATTAACGCGTCGTTTCCGAGCCCCGATCGGTCCACGCGGCGTCTCCTTAGCCCCAATTAGTCCACGCGCCGTCTCCTAAGCCCCGATATACACACGGGCCGTCTCCGAGCTCCGATCGGTCCACGCGGCGTCTCCAAGCCTCGATCCGTACACGCGTCGTCTCCGAGCCCCGATCGGGCCACGCGCCATCGCCGAGCCCCGAACAGTCCACACCCCTTGTCGTGAGCCCCGATCGGCCGACGCGCCGCTTTCTGAGCCCCGATCGATCCACGCGCCGTCTCGTAAGCCACAATCGGTCCACGCGCCGTCTCCGAGCGCCGATCATTTCACGCGCCGTCTCCTGAGCCCCGATCGGTCCACGCGTCGTCTCCGAGCTCCGATCGTTCCACACGCCGTTTCCTGAGCCCCGATCGGTCCATGCGTCGTCTTCTTAGCCCCGATGCCTCCACGCGCCGTCTCCGAGCCACGATCGGTCCAGGCGCCGCTTCCTGAGCCCCGATCGGTCCACACGCCGTCTCGAAAGCCCCAATCGGTCTACGCGCCGTCTCAGAGCGCCGATCATTTCACGCGCCGTCTCCTGAGCCCCGATCATTCCACGCCCCGTCTCCGAGCCCCGATCGGTCCACGCGCCGTCTCCTAAGCCCCTATCGGTCCACGCGCCGTCTCCGAGCGCCGATCGGTTCACGCGCCGTCTCCTGAGCCCCGATCGTTCCACGCGCCGTCGCCGAGCCGCGACCGGTCCACGCGCCGTCTCCTGAGCCCCGATCGGTCCACGTATCGTCTCCTAAGCCCCGATCGATCCACGCGTCGTCTCCTAAGCCCCGATCGGTCTACGCGCTGTCTCCGAGCCCCGATCGGTCCACGCGTCGTCTCCTAAGCCCCTATCGGTCCACGCGCCGTCTCATAAGCCCCGATCGGACCACGCGCCTTCTACTCAGCCACGATCGGTCCACGCGCCGTCTCCGAGCGCCGATTAGTTCACGCGCCGTCTCCTGAGCCCCGATCGCTCGACGCGCCGTCTCCGAGCGCCGATCGGTCCGCGTGCCGTCTCCGAGCCCCGTTCGGTCCACGCATCGTCTCCTAAGCCTCGATCGGTCCACGCCCCTTCTCCTAAGCCCCGATCAGTCCACGGGCCGTCTCCGAGCCTCGACCGGTCCACGCGCCGTCTCCTGAGCCCCGATCGTTCCACGCGCCGTCTCCTAAGCCGCGACCGTTCCACGCGCCGTCTCCGAGCTCCGATCGGCCCGCGCGCCGTCTCCTACGCCACGATCGGTCCAAGCGCCTTCTGCTAAGCCCCGATCGTTCCAGGCGCCGTCTCCGAGCGCGGATCGGTTCACGCGCCGTCACCTGAGCCCCGATCGTTCCACGCGCGGTCTCCGAGCCCCGATCGGTCCACGCGCCGTCTCCTGAGCCCGGATCGTTCCACGCGTCGTCCCCGAATCCTCGATCCGTACACGCGTCGTCTCCGAGCCTCGATCGGTCCACGGGCCGTCGCCGAGCCCCGATCGGTCCAGGCGTATCCTCCTGAGCCCCGGTCGTTCCACGCGCCGTCTCCGAGCCCCGATCGGTCCACGCATCGTCTCCTAAGCCCCGATCGGTTAACACGCCGACTCGGAGCCCCGATCGTTCCACGCGCCGTCTCCGAGCCCCGATCGTTCCACGCGCCTTCTCCTAAGCCACGATCGGTCAGCGCCGTCTCCGAGCGCCGATCGTAGCACGCGCCGTCGCACGAGCCGCGATCGGTCCACGCGCGGCCTCCTGAGCCCCGGTTGGTTCACGCGCAGTACCCGAGCCCCAATCGGTCCACGCGTCGTCTCCGAGCCCCGATCGGTCCACGCGCCGTCGCCGAGCCATGATCGGTCCACGCGCGGCCTCCTGAGCCCCGGTTGCTTCACGCGCCGTATCCGAGCCCCCATCGGTCCACGCGTCGTCTCCGAGCCCCGATCGGTCCACGCGCCGTCGCCGAGCCATGATCGGCCCATGCGAGGCTCCTGAGCCCCGGTCGGTCCGCGCGCCGTCTCCTGATCCCCGATCGGTCGACGCGTCCTTTCCTGAGCCCTGATCGATCCACGCGTCGTCTCCTGAGCCCCGATCGCTCCACGCGCCGATTTCTGAGCCCCGATCAATTGACGCGTCTTCTCCTGAGCCCCGATCGCTCCTCGCGCCGTCACCTGAGCCCCGCTCGGTCCCTGCGTGGTCTTCTTAGCCCCGATGCCTCCACGCGCCGTATCCGAGCCACGATCGGTCTAGGCGTCGCTTCCTGAGCCCCGATCGGTCCACGCGCTGTCTCCGAAGCCCCAATCGGTCCACGCGCCGTCTCCTAAGCCCTGATCGGTCCACGCGCCGTCTCCGAGCGCCGATCGGTTCACGCGCCGTCTCCTGAGCCCCGATCGTTCCAGGCGCCATCTCCGAGCCCCGATCGGTCCACGCGCCGTCTCCTAAGCCCCGATCGGTCCACGCACCTTCTCCTAAGCCCCGATCGGTCCACGTGCCGTCTCCGAGCCTCGACCGGTCCACGCGCCGTCTCCTGAGCCCCGATCGTTCCACGCGCCGTCTCCTAAGCCGCGATCCGTCCACGGGCCGTCTCCGAGCTGCTATCGGTAAACGCGCCGTCACCAAGCCCTGATCCGTACACGCATCGTCTCCGAGCCCCGACCGGTCCACGCGCCGTCGCCGAGCCTCGATCAGTCCACGCGCGGCCTCCTGAGCCCCGATCGGTTCACGCGCTTGCTCCGAGCCCGATCGGTCCACGCATCGTCTCCCAAGCCCCGATCGGTTAACGTGCCGTCTCCGAGCCCCGATCGGTCCACGTGCCGTCTCCGAGCGCCGATCGGTTCACGCGCCGTCTCCTGAGCCCCGATCATTCCACGCGCCGTCTCCGAGCCCCGGTCGGTCCACGCCCCGTCGCCGAACCCCAATTGGTCCACGCGCAACCTCCTGAGCCCCAGTCGGTCCACGCGCGGCCTCCTGAGCCATGCTCGGTCCACGCGCCGTCTTCGAACGCCGATCGGTCCACGCAACGTCTCCTAAGCCCCAATCGGTTCACGCGCCGTCTCCTGAGCCCCGATCGTTCTACGCGCCGTCTCCGAGCCCCGATTCGTCCACGTGCAGTCGCCGAGCCCCGATCGGTTCACGCGCGGTCTCCTGAGCTCCAGTCGGTACACGCTCTGTCTCCGAGCCCCGATCGGTCCAGGCATCGTCTCGCAAGCCCCGCTCGGTTAACGCGTCGTTTCGGAGACCCATCGGTCTACGCGCCATCTCCGAGACGCGATCGGCCCACGCATCGTCTCCTAAGCCGCGATCGGTTAACGTGCCGTCTCCGAGCCCCGATCGGTCCACGCGCCGTCTCCTGAGCCCCGATACGTCCACGCGCAGTCATCGAGCCCCGATCGGTCCACGCGCGGTCTCCTGAGCCCCGATCTGTCCACGCGCCGTCTCCGAGCCCCGATCGGTTCACGGATCGTCTCCTAAGACCCGACCGGTTCACCCGCCGTCTCCTGAGCCCCGGTCGGTCCACGCGCCGTCTCCGAGCCTCGATCGATCCACGTACCGTCTCCGAAGCCCCTATCGGTCCATGCGCCGTCTGCTGAGCCCCGATCGGTCCACGCATCGGCTCCTAAGCCCCGATACGTCCACACGCCGTATCCGAGCCCCGATCGGTCCGCGTGACGCATTCCAAGCCCCGATCGGTCCACGCGACGTCTCCAAAGCCCTGATCGGTCCACGTGCCGTCTCCGAGTCCCGATCGGTTCACGCGCCGTCTCCTGAACCCCGATACGTCCACGCGCAGTCGCCGAGACCCGATCGGTCCACGCGCCGTCGCCGAGCCTCGATAGGTCCACGCGCGGCCTCCTGAGCCCCGGTCGGTTCACGCGCCGTCTCCGAGCCCCGATCGATCCACGCGTCGTCTTCTAAGCCCAGATGCCTCCTCGCGCCGTCTCCGAGCCACGATCGGTCCAGGCGCCGCTTCCTGAGCCCCGATCGGTCCACGCGCCGTCACCCGAGCCCCGATCGTTCCACGCGCCGTCTCCGAGCCCCGATCGGTCCACGCGCTGTCTCCTGAGCCCGGATCGTTCCACGCGTCGTCCCCGAATCTCCGATCCGTACACGCGTCGTCTCCGAGCCTCGATCGATCCACGCGCCGTCGCCGAGCCCCGATCGGTCCAGGCGTATCCTCCTGAGCCCCGGTCGGTCCACGCATCGTCTCCTAAGCCCCGATCGGTTAATGCGCTGACTCCGAGCCCCGATCGTTCCACGCGCCGTCTCCGAGCCCCGATGGGTCCACGCGCGGTGTCCTGAGCCCCGGTCGGTCCAGGCCCCGTCTCCGAGCGCCGATCGGTTCACGCGCCGTCTCCTGAGAACGATCCGTCCACGCGCCGTCTCCTGAGAACGATCCGTCCACGCGCCGTCTCCTGAGCCCCAATCGGTCGACGCGCCGTCTCGTGAGCCCCGATCGGTCCACGCGCCGTCTCCGAGCCCCGATCGGTCCACGCGCCGTCTCCTGAGCCCCGATCGTTCCACGCGTCGTCGCCGAATCTCCGATCCGTACACGCGTCGTCTCCGAGCCTCGATCGGTCCACGCGCCGTCGCCGAGCTCCGATCGGTCCAGGCGTATCCTCCTGAGCCCCGGTCGGTCCACGCGCCGTCTCCGAGCCTCGATCGGTCCACGCATCGTCTCCTAAGCGCCGATCGGATAACGCGCCGACTCCGAGCCCCGATCGTTCCACGCGCCGTCTCCGAGCCCCGATGGGTCCACGCGCGATGTCCTGAGCCCCGGTCGGTGCAGGCCCCGTCTCCGAGCGCCAATTGGTTCACGCGCCGTCTCCTGAGAACGATCCGTCCACGCGCTGTCTCCTGAGCCCCGATCGGTCGACGCGTCCTCTGCTAAACCTCAATCGGTCCACGCCCCGTCTCCGTGCGCCGACCGGTTCACTCGCCGTCTCCTGAGTCCCGATCCGTCCACTCACTGTCTCCTGAGCCCCGATCGGTCGACGCGTCCTCTGCTAAACCTCGATCGGTCCACGCGTCGTCTCCTGAGCCCAGATCGGTCGACGGGTCCTCTCCTAAGCCCCGATCGGTCCACGCGTCTTCTCCTGAGCTCCGATCAGTCCACGCGTCGTCTCCTAAGCCCCGATACGTCCACACGCCGTCTCCGAGCCCCGATGGGTCCCCGCGTTGCCTCCTGAGCCCCGATCGATCCGCGCGAGTCTCCTGAGCCCCGATCGGTCCACGCGTCGTCTCCTAAGCCCCAATCGGTCCACGCACCGCCTCCTGCGCCCCAATCGGTCCACGCGCCGCCTCCTGCGCCCCGATCGGTCTGCGCGCCGTCTCCTGAGCCCCGATCGGTCGACGCGCCGTCTCGTGAGCCCCGATCGGTCCACGCGCCGTCTCCGAGCCCCGATCGGTCCATGCGCCGTCTCCTGAGCCCCGGTCGGTCCGCGCGCCGTCTCCTGAGCCCCGATCGTTCCACGCGTCGTCTCCTAAGCCCCGATCGGTTCACGCATCGTCTCCTAAGCCCCGATACGTCCACGCGCCGTCTCCTGAGCCCCAATCGGTCCACGCGCCGCCTCCTGAGCCCCGATCGGCCCACACGCCGTCTCCTGAGTCCCGATCGGTCCACGCGCGGCCTCCTAAGCCCCGATCGTTCCACGCGCCGTCTCCGAGCCCCGATCGGTCCACGCGCCGTCTCCTGAACCTCGATGGGTCCACGCGTCGTTCCCGAAGCCCCGATCCATCCACGCGCAGTCTCCCGAGCCCCAATCGGTCCACGCGCCGTCTCCTGAGCCCCGATCGGTCGACGCGTCCTCTCCTAAGCCCCGATCGGTCCACGCGCTGTCTCCGAGCGCCGATCGGTCCAGGCGCCGTCTCCTGAGCCCCAATCGGTCCACACGCTGTCTCGTGAGCCCCGATAGGTACACGCGTCGCGTCCTACACCCCGATCGGTCCACGCGCCGTCTCCGAGCCCCGATCGGTCCGCGAGCCGTCTCCGAGCCCCGATCGGTCCGCGCACCGTCTCCTGATCCCCATCGCTCCACGCGCCGGCTCCGAGCCCCGATCGGCCCACGCGCCGTCGCCGAACCCCAATTGGTCCAGGCGCAACCGCCTGAGCCCCAGTCGGTTCACGAGCTGTCGCCGAACCCCGATCGGTCCACTCATCGTCTCCTAAGCCCCAATCGGTTAACGCGCCGTCTCCTGAGCCCCGATCGTTCCACGCGCCGTCTCCGAGCCCCGATCGGTCCCTGCGCCGTCTCTTGAGCCCCAATACGTCCACTCGCTGTCTCCTGAGCCCCGATAGGTACACGCGTCGTTTCCTACGCCCCGATCAGTCCACGCGTCGTCTCCTAGGCCCCGATCGGTCCACGCGCCGTCTCCGAGCCCCGATCGGTCCACGCACCGTGTCCTGATCCCCATCGGTCCACGCGGTGCCTCCGGAGCCCCGATCGATCTACGCGAGGCTTCTGAGCCCCGGTCCGTCCGCGCGCCATCTCCTGAGCCCCGATCGCTCCAGGCGCCGTTTTCTGAGAACCGTTCGGTCCACGCATCGTCTTCAAAGCCCTGATGCCTCCACGCGCCGTCTCCGAGCCACGATCGGTCCACGTGCCGTCTCCGAGCGCCGATCGGTTCACGCGCCGTCTCCTGAGCCCTGATCGGTCCACGCGTCGTTCCCTAAGCTCCGATCCATCCACGCGCAGTCTCCTGAGCCCCGATCGGTCCACGCATCGCCTCCTGAGCCCCGGACGGTCCAGGCGCCGTCTCCGAACCCCGAGCGGTCGACGCGCCGTCTCCGAGCCCCGATCGGTCCACGCGCCGTGGCCGGACCCCAATTGGTCCACGCGCAACCGCCTGAGCTCCAGTCGGTCCACGCGCCGTCTCCGAACCCCGATCGGTCCACGCGGTGTCTCCTGAGACCCGATCGGTTCACGCATCGTCTCCTGAGCCCCGATACGTCCACACGCCGTATCCGAGCCCCGATCGGTCCGCGTGACGCATTCTAAGCCACGGTCCGTCCACGCACCGTCTCCGAGCTCCGATCGGTCCACGCGCCGTCTCCAAGCCTCGATCCGTACACGCGTCGTCTCCGAGCCCCGATCGGTCCACGCGCCATCGCCGAACCCCGATCGGTCCACGCGCCGTCTCCTGAGCTCCGAACGGTCCACACCCCTTGTCCTGAGCCCCGATCGGCCGACGCGTCGTCTCCTAAGCCCCGACCGGTTCACGCGCCGTCTCCTGTGCATCGATCGAATCACGTGCCGTCTCCTAAGCCCCGATCGGTCCACACGTCGTCTCCTAAGCCCCAATCGGTCAACGCGTCGTCTCCTAAGCTCCGATCCGTCGCCGCGTCGTCTCCTGAGCCCCGATCAATTGACGCGTCTTCTCCTGAGCCCCGATCGCTTCTCGCGCCGTCTCCTGAGCCCCGCTCGGTCCATGCGTCGTCTTCTTAGCCCCGATGCCACCACGCGCCGTCTCCTAAGCCCCGATCTGCCCACGGGCCGTTTCCGAGCCCCGATCGGTCCACGCGCCGTCTCCTGAGCCGCGATCGGTCCACGCGTCGTCTCCTAAGCCCCGATCGGTTAACGCGCCGTCTCCGAGCCGCGATGGGTCGACGGGTCGTCTCCTAAGCCCCGATCGGTCGACGCGTCGTCTCCTAATCCCCGGTCGGTCCACGCGCCGTCGCCGAACCCCAATTGGTCCACGCGCCACCTCCTGAGCCCCAGTCGGTCCACGCGCTGTCTCCGAGCACCGATCGGTCTACGCATCGTCTCCTAAACCCCGCTCTGTTAACGCGTCGTCTCCTGAGCCCCGATCGCTCCACGCGCCGTTTCCTGAGCCCCGATCGGTCCACGCGTCGTCTTCTAAACCCAGATGCCTCCTTGCGCCGTCTCCCAACCACGATCGGTGCAGGCGCCGCTTCCTGAGCCCCGATCGGTCCACGCGTTTTCTCCTAAGCCGCGATCGGTCCACGCGTCTTCTCCTGAGCCCCGATCGCTCCTCGCGCCGTCTCCTGAGCCCCGCTCGGTCCATGCGTCGTCTTCTTAGCCCCGATGCCACCACGCGCCGTTTCCTAAGCCCCGATCTGCCCATGGGCCGTTTCCGAGCTCCGATCGGTCCACGCGCCGTCTCCAAGCCTCGATCCGTACACGCGCCGTCTCCGAGCCCCGATCGGTCCACGCGCCGTCTCCTGAGCCGCGATCGGTTCACGCATCGTCTCCTAAGCCCCGATCGGTCCGTGCGCCGTCTCCGAGCCCCGATCGGTCCACGTACCATCTCATGCTCCCCAATCGGTCCACGCGCCGCCTCCGGAGCCCCGATCGATCCACGCATCGGCTCCTGAGCCCCGGTCGGTCCACGCGTCGTCTTCGAGCACCGATCGTTCCACGCGCCGTTTCCTGGGCCCCGATCGGTCCACGCGTCGCCGCCGGAGCCCCGATCGGTCTACTCGCCGTCTCATGAACCCCGATCGGTCAACGCATCGTCTCCTAAGCCCCGATACGTTCACACGCCGTCTCCGAGCCCCGATCGGTTAACGCGCCGTCTCCGAGCCCCGATCAGTCCACGCGCCGTCTCCTGAGCCCCGGTCGGCCCACGCGCCGTCGCCGAACCCCAATTGGTCCACGCGAAACCGCCTGAGCCCCAGCCGGTCCACGCGCTGTCTCCGAGCCGCGATCGGTCCACGCGTCGTCTCCGAGCCCCGATCGGTCCACGCGCCGTCGCCGAGTCATGATCTCTCCACGCGCGGCCTCCTGAGACCCGATCGGTCCACGCGCCGTCGCCGAGCCGCGATCGGTCCACGCGCCGTCGCCAAGCCGCGATCGGGCCACGCGCGGCGTCCTGAGCCCCGATTGGTTCACGCGCCGCATCCGAGCCCCAATCGGTCCACGCGCTGTCTCCGAGTCCCGATCGGTCCACGCGTCGTCTCCGAGCCCCGATCGGTCTACGCGCCGTCGCCGAGCCATGATCGGTCCACGCGCGGCCTCCTGAGCCCCAATCGGGCCACGCGCCGTCTCCTGAGTCCCGATCGGTCCACGCGTCGTCTCCTAAGCCCCAATCGGTCCACGCGCCGCCTACGGAGCCCCGATCGATCCACGCGAATCTCCTGAGCTCCGGTCGGTCGACGCGCCGTCTCCTGAGCCCCGATCGGTCCACGCGTCGTCTCCTAAGCCCCGATTCGTCGACGCGTCGTCTCCTGAGCCCCGATCAATTGACGCGGCTTCTCCTGAGCCCCGATCGCTTCTCGTGCCGCCTCCTGAGCCCCGATCCGTCGAGGCGTCGTCTCCGGAGCCCCGATCAATTGACGTGTCTTCTCCTGAGCCCCGATCGTTCCTCGCGCCGTCTCCTGAACCCCGCTCGGTCCATGCGTCGTCTTCTTAGCCCGGATGCCTCCACGCGCCGTCTCCGAGCCACGATGGGTCCAGGCGCCGCTTCCTGCGCCCCGATCGGGCCACGCGCCGTCTCCTAAGCCCCAATCGGTCCACGCGGCGTCTCCGAGCGCCGATCATTCCACGCGCCGTCTCCGAGCCCCGATCGGTCCGCGTGCCGCATTCTAAGCCACGGTCCATCCACGCGCCGTCTCCGAGCCCCGCTCGATCCACGCGTCGTCTCCTAAGCCCCCATCGGTCCACGCGCCGTCTCCTAAGCCCCGATTGATCCACGCGCCGTCTCCCAGCGCCGATCGGTTCACGCGCCGTCTCCTGTGCTCCGATCGTTCCACGCGCAGTCTCCGAGCCCCGATCGATCCACGCGCCATCTCCGAGCGCCGATTGGTTCACGCGCCGTCTCCTGAGCCCTGATCCGTCCACGCGCGGCGTCGAGCCGCGATCGGTCCACGCGCGGCCTCCTGAGCCCCAATCGGGCCACGCGTCGTCTCCTAAGCCCCGATCGGTCCACGCGCCGTCTCCGGGCCCCGATCGGTCCACGCACCATCTCCCGCTCTCCAATCGGTCCACGCGCCGCCTCCGGAGCCCCGGCCGGTCCGCGCGCCGTCTCCTGAGCCCCGAACGGTCGACGCGTCGTCTCCTGAGCCCCGATCGATCGACGCGTCGTCTCCTGAGTCCCGATCGCTGCACGAGCCGTTTTCTGAGCACTGTTCGGTCCACGCGTCGTCTTCAAAGCCCCGATGCCTCCACGCGCCGTCTCCGAGCCACGATCGGTCCGTGCGCCGCTTCCAGAGCCCGGATCGGTCCACGCGCCGTCGCCGAACCCCAATTGGTCCACGCGCAACCGCCTGAGCCCCGGTTGGTCCACGCGCTGTCTCCGAGCCCCGATCGGTCCACGCGTCGTATCCAAACCCCGATCGGTCCACGCGCGGCCTCCTGAACCCCAATCGGTCCACGCGTCGTCTCCTAAGCCCCGATCGGTCCACGCGCCGTATCCTAAGCCTCGATCGGTCCACGCGCCGTCTCCGAGCGCCGATCGGTTCACGCGCCGCCTCCTGAGCCCCGATCGGTCCACGCGCCGTCTCCGAGCCCCGTTCGGTCCACGCGCCGTCTCCTCAGCCCCGATCGGTCCACGCGTCGGCTCCTAAGCCTCGATAGGTCCACGCGCTGCCTCCTTAGCCCCGGTCGGTCCACGCGCCGTCTCCGAGCCCCGATCGATCCGCGTGACGCATTCTAAGCCACGGTCCGTCCACACGCCGTCTCCGAGCACCGATCAGTCCACGCGCCGCCTCCTAAGCCCCGATCGGTCAACGCGCCGTCTCCGAGCCTCGATCGGTCCACGTACCGTCTCCGAAGCCCCGATCGGTCCACGCGCCATCTCCTGAGCCCCGGTCGGTCCACGCATCGTCTCTTAACCCCCGATACGTCCACACGCTGTCTCCGAGCCCCGATCGATCAGCGTGACGCATTCTAAGCCACGGTCCGTCCACGCGCCGTCTCCGAGCACCGATCAGTCCACGCGCCGTCTCCTGAGCCCCGATCGGTTCACGCGTCGTCTCCGAGCCCCGATCGGTCCACGCGCCGTCGCCGAGCTGCGATCGGTCCACGCGCGGCCTCCTGAGCCCCGGTCGGTTCACGCGCCGTATCCGAGCCCCACTCGGTCCACGCGCCGTCTCGTGACTCCGAATCGGTCCACGCGCCGCCTCCTGAGCCCCGATCGGTCGACGCGTCGTCTCCTGAGCCCCGATCGATCCACGCGTCGTCTCCTGAGCCCCGGTCGCTCCACGCGCCGTCTCCGAGCGCCGGTCGGTGCACGCGCCGTCTCCGAGCCCCGATCGGTCCACGCGTCGTTCCCGAAGCCCCGATCCATCCGAGCGCAGTCTCGCGAGCCCCGATCGGTGCACGCACCGTCTCCTAAGCCCCGATCGGTCCACGCCCCGTCTCCGAGCACCGATCGGTCCACGCGCCGTCTCCTGAGCCCCGATCGGTCGACGCGTCGTCTCCTGAGCCCCGATCGATCCACGCGTCGTCTCCTGACCCCCGATCGCTCCACGCGCCGTCTCCGAGCGCCGGTCGGTGCACGCGCCGTCTCCTGAGCCCCAATCGTTCCAAGCGTCGTCCCCTAATACCCGACCCATACACGCGTCGTCTCCGAGGCTCGATCAGTCCACGCGTCGTCGCCGAGTCCCGATCGGTCCACACGCGGCCTCCTCAGCACCGGTTGGTCCACGCGCCGTCTCCGAGCCTCGATCGGTCCACGACCCGTCTTCGGGCCCCGATCGGTGCACGCGCCGTCTCCTAAGCCCCGATCGGCCCACGCGCCGTCGCCGAACCCCAATTGGTCGACGCGAAACCGCCTGAGCCCCAGTCGGTCCACGCGCTGTCTCCGAGCCCCGATCAGTCCACGCGTCGTCTCCGAGCCCCGATCGGTCTTCGCGCCGCCGCCGAGCCATGATCGGTCCACGCGCGGCCTCCTAAGCCCCGATCGGTCCACGCGCCGTCTCCGAGCCCCGATCGATCCACGCGCCGCCTCCTGAGCCCCGATCTGTCCACGCGCTGTCTCCTGAGCCCCGATAGGTACACGCGTAGTCTCCTAAGCTCCGATCGGTCCACGCGTCGTCTCCGAGCTCTGATCGGTCCACACGCCGTTTCCTGAGCCCCGATCGGTCCATGCGTCGTCTTCTTAGCCCCGATGCCTCCACGCGTCGTCTCCGAGCCACGATCGGTCCAGGCGCCGCTTCCTGAGCCCCGATCGGTCCACGCGCCGTATCCTAAGCCCCGATCGGTCCACGCGCCGTCTCTGAGCGCTGATAACTTTACGCGCCGTCTCCTGAGCCCCGATCGGTCCACGCGTCGTCTCCTAAGCCCCGCTCGGCTAACGCGTCGTTTCCGAGCCCCGATCGATCCACGCGTCGTCTCCTGAGCCCCAATTAGTCCACGCGCCGTCTCCTAAGCCCCGATCCGTCCACGGGCCGTGTCCGAGCTCCGGTCGGTCCACGCGCCGTCTCCAAGCCTCGATCCGTACTCGCGTCGTCTCCGAGCCCCGATCGATCCACGCGCCGTATCCGAGCCCCAATCGGTCCACGCGTCGTCTCCTAAGCCCCGATCGGTCCGTGCGCCGTCTCCGAGCCCCGATCGGTCCACGCACCATCTCATGCTCCCCAATCGGTCCATGCGCCGCCTCCGGAGCCCTGATCGATCCACGCGAATCTCCTGAGCTCCGGTCGGTCCTCGTACCGTCTCCGAGCCCCGATCGGTCCACGTACCGTCTCCGAAGCCCCGATCGGTCCACGCGCCTTCTCCTGAGCCCCGATCGGTCCACGCGTCGTCTCCTAAGCCCCGATCGGTTCACGCGCCGTATCCGAGCCCCAATCGGTCCACGCGCCGTGTCCTAAGCTCCAATCGGTCCACGCGCCGTCTCCTGAGCCCCAATCGGTCCACGCGCCGCCTCCTGAGCCCCGATCGGCCCACACGCCGTCTCCTGAGTCCCGATCGGTCCACGCGCGGCCTCCTAAGCCCCGATCGTTCCACGCGCCGTCTCCGAGCCCCGATCGGTCCACGCGCCGTCTCCTGAACCTCGATGGGTCCACGCGTCGTTCCCGAAGCCCCGATCCATCCACGCGCAGTCTCCCGAGCCCCAATCGGTCCACGCGCCGTCTCCTGAGCCCCGATCGGTCGACGCGTCCTCTCCTAAGCCCCGATCGGTCCACGCGCTGTCTCCGAGCGCCGATCGGTCCAGGCGCCGTCTCCTGAGCCCCAATCGGTCCACACGCTGTCTCGTGAGCCCCGATAGGTACACGCGTCGCGTCCTACACCCCGATCGGTCCACGCGCCGTCTCCGAGCCCCGATCGGTCCGCGAGCCGTCTCCGAGCCCCGATCGGTCCGCGCACCGTCTCCTGATCCCCATCGCTCCACGCGCCGGCTCCGAGCCCCGATCGGCCCACGCGCCGTCGCCGAACCCCAATTGGTCCAGGCGCAACCGCCTGAGCCCCAGTCGGTTCACGAGCTGTCGCCGAACCCCGATCGGTCCACTCATCGTCTCCTAAGCCCCAATCGGTTAACGCGCCGTCTCCTGAGCCCCGATCGTTCCACGCGCCGTCTCCGAGCCCCGATCGGTCCCTGCGCCGTCTCTTGAGCCCCAATACGTCCACTCGCTGTCTCCTGAGCCCCGATAGGTACACGCGTCGTTTCCTACGCCCCGATCAGTCCACGCGTCGTCTCCTAGGCCCCGATCGGTCCACGCGCCGTCTCCGAGCCCCGATCGGTCCACGCACCGTGTCCTGATCCCCATCGGTCCACGCGGTGCCTCCGGAGCCCCGATCGATCTACGCGAGGCTTCTGAGCCCCGGTCCGTCCGCGCGCCATCTCCTGAGCCCCGATCGCTCCAGGCGCCGTTTTCTGAGAACCGTTCGGTCCACGCATCGTCTTCAAAGCCCTGATGCCTCCACGCGCCGTCTCCGAGCCACGATCGGTCCACGTGCCGTCTCCGAGCGCCGATCGGTTCACGCGCCGTCTCCTGAGCCCTGATCGGTCCACGCGTCGTTCCCTAAGCTCCGATCCATCCACGCGCAGTCTCCTGAGCCCCGATCGGTCCACGCATCGCCTCCTGAGCCCCGGACGGTCCAGGCGCCGTCTCCGAACCCCGAGCGGTCGACGCGCCGTCTCCGAGCCCCGATCGGTCCACGCGCCGTGGCCGGACCCCAATTGGTCCACGCGCAACCGCCTGAGCTCCAGTCGGTCCACGCGCCGTCTCCGAACCCCGATCGGTCCACGCGGTGTCTCCTGAGACCCGATCGGTTCACGCATCGTCTCCTGAGCCCCGATACGTCCACACGCCGTATCCGAGCCCCGATCGGTCCGCGTGACGCATTCTAAGCCACGGTCCGTCCACGCACCGTCTCCGAGCTCCGATCGGTCCACGCGCCGTCTCCAAGCCTCGATCCGTACACGCGTCGTCTCCGAGCCCCGATCGGTCCACGCGCCATCGCCGAACCCCGATCGGTCCACGCGCCGTCTCCTGAGCTCCGAACGGTCCACACCCCTTGTCCTGAGCCCCGATCGGCCGACGCGTCGTCTCCTAAGCCCCGACCGGTTCACGCGCCGTCTCCTGTGCATCGATCGAATCACGTGCCGTCTCCTAAGCCCCGATCGGTCCACACGTCGTCTCCTAAGCCCCAATCGGTCAACGCGTCGTCTCCTAAGCTCCGATCCGTCGCCGCGTCGTCTCCTGAGCCCCGATCAATTGACGCGTCTTCTCCTGAGCCCCGATCGCTTCTCGCGCCGTCTCCTGAGCCCCGCTCGGTCCATGCGTCGTCTTCTTAGCCCCGATGCCACCACGCGCCGTCTCCTAAGCCCCGATCTGCCCACGGGCCGTTTCCGAGCCCCGATCGGTCCACGCGCCGTCTCCTGAGCCGCGATCGGTCCACGCGTCGTCTCCTAAGCCCCGATCGGTTAACGCGCCGTCTCCGAGCCGCGATGGGTCGACGGGTCGTCTCCTAAGCCCCGATCGGTCGACGCGTCGTCTCCTAATCCCCGGTCGGTCCACGCGCCGTCGCCGAACCCCAATTGGTCCATGCGCCACCTCCTGAGCCCCAGTCGGTCCACGCGCTGTCTCCGAGCACCGATCGGTCTACGCATCGTCTCCTAAACCCCGCTCTGTTAACGCGTCGTCTCCTGAGCCCCGATCGCTCCACGCGCCGTTTCCTGAGCCCCGATCGGTCCACGCGTCGTCTTCTAAACCCAGATGCCTCCTTGCGCCGTCTCCCAACCACGATCGGTGCAGGCGCCGCTTCCTGAGCCCCGATCGGTCCACGCGTTTTCTCCTAAGCCGCGATCGGTCCACGCGTCTTCTCCTGAGCCCCGATCGCTCCTCGCGCCGTCTCCTGAGCCCCGCTCGGTCCATGCGTCGTCTTCTTAGCCCCGATGCCACCACGCGCCGTTTCCTAAGCCCCGATCTGCCCATGGGCCGTTTCCGAGCTCCGATCGGTCCACGCGCCGTCTCCAAGCCTCGATCCGTACACGCGCCGTCTCCGAGCCCCGATCGGTCCACGCGCCGTCTCCTGAGCCGCGATCGGTTCACGCATCGTCTCCTAAGCCCCGATCGGTCCGTGCGCCGTCTCCGAGCCCCGATCGGTCCACGTACCATCTCATGCTCCCCAATCGGTCCACGCGCCGCCTCCGGAGCCCCGATCGATCCACGCATCGGCTCCTGAGCCCCGGTCGGTCCACGCGTCGTCTTCGAGCACCGATCGTTCCACGCGCCGTTTCCTGGGCCCCGATCGGTCCACGCGTCGCCGCCGGAGCCCCGATCGGTCTACTCGCCGTCTCATGAACCCCGATCGGTCAACGCATCGTCTCCTAAGCCCCGATACGTTCACACGCCGTCTCCGAGCCCCGATCGGTTAACGCGCCGTCTCCGAGCCCCGATCAGTCCACGCGCCGTCTCCTGAGCCCCGGTCGGCCCACGCGCCGTCGCCGAACCCCAATTGGTCCACGCGAAACCGCCTGAGCCCCAGCCGGTCCACGCGCTGTCTCCGAGCCGCGATCGGTCCACGCGTCGTCTCCGAGCCCCGATCGGTCCACGCGCCGTCGCCGAGTCATGATCTCTCCACGCGCGGCCTCCTGAGACCCGATCGGTCCACGCGCCGTCGCCGAGCCGCGATCGGTCCACGCGCCGTCGCCAAGCCGCGATCGGGCCACGCGCGGCGTCCTGAGCCCCGATTGGTTCACGCGCCGCATCCGAGCCCCAATCGGTCCACGCGCTGTCTCCGAGTCCCGATCGGTCCACGCGTCGTCTCCGAGCCCCGATCGGTCTACGCGCCGTCGCCGAGCCATGATCGGTCCACGCGCGGCCTCCTGAGCCCCAATCGGGCCACGCGCCGTCTCCTGAGTCCCGATCGGTCCACGCGTCGTCTCCTAAGCCCCAATCGGTCCACGCGCCGCCTACGGAGCCCCGATCGATCCACGCGAATCTCCTGAGCTCCGGTCGGTCGACGCGCCGTCTCCTGAGCCCCGATCGGTCCACGCGTCGTCTCCTAAGCCCCGATTCGTCGACGCGTCGTCTCCTGAGCCCCGATCAATTGACGCGGCTTCTCCTGAGCCCCGATCGCTTCTCGTGCCGCCTCCTGAGCCCCGATCCGTCGAGGCGTCGTCTCCGGAGCCCCGATCAATTGACGTGTCTTCTCCTGAGCCCCGATCGTTCCTCGCGCCGTCTCCTGAACCCCGCTCGGTCCATGCGTCGTCTTCTTAGCCCGGATGCCTCCACGCGCCGTCTCCGAGCCACGATGGGTCCAGGCGCCGCTTCCTGCGCCCCGATCGGGCCACGCGCCGTCTCCTAAGCCCCAATCGGTCCACGCGGCGTCTCCGAGCGCCGATCATTCCACGCGCCGTCTCCGAGCCCCGATCGGTCCGCGTGCCGCATTCTAAGCCACGGTCCATCCACGCGCCGTCTCCGAGCCCCGCTCGATCCACGCGTCGTCTCCTAAGCCCCCATCGGTCCACGCGCCGTCTCCTAAGCCCCGATTGATCCACGCGCCGTCTCCCAGCGCCGATCGGTTCACGCGCCGTCTCCTGTGCTCCGATCGTTCCACGCGCAGTCTCCGAGCCCCGATCGATCCACGCGCCATCTCCGAGCGCCGATTGGTTCACGCGCCGTCTCCTGAGCCCTGATCCGTCCACGCGCGGCGTCGAGCCGCGATCGGTCCACGCGCGGCCTCCTGAGCCCCAATCGGGCCACGCGTCGTCTCCTAAGCCCCGATCGGTCCACGCGCCGTCTCCGGGCCCCGATCGGTCCACGCACCATCTCCCGCTCTCCAATCGGTCCACGCGCCGCCTCCGGAGCCCCGGCCGGTCCGCGCGCCGTCTCCTGAGCCCCGAACGGTCGACGCGTCGTCTCCTGAGCCCCGATCGATCGACGCGTCGTCTCCTGAGTCCCGATCGCTGCACGAGCCGTTTTCTGAGCACTGTTCGGTCCACGCGTCGTCTTCAAAGCCCCGATGCCTCCACGCGCCGTCTCCGAGCCACGATCGGTCCGTGCGCCGCTTCCAGAGCCCGGATCGGTCCACGCGCCGTCGCCGAACCCCAATTGGTCCACGCGCAACCGCCTGAGCCCCGGTTGGTCCACGCGCTGTCTCCGAGCCCCGATCGGTCCACGCGTCGTATCCAAACCCCGATCGGTCCACGCGCGGCCTCCTGAACCCCAATCGGTCCACGCGTCGTCTCCTAAGCCCCGATCGGTCCACGCGCCGTATCCTAAGCCCCGATCGGTCCACGCGCCGTCTCCGAGCGCCGATCGGTTCACGCGCCGCCTCCTGAGCCCCGATCGGTCCACGCGCCGTCTCCGAGCCCCGTTCGGTCCACGCGCCGTCTCCTCAGCCCCGATCGGTCCACGCGTCGGCTCCTAAGCCTCGATAGGTC
Organism: Netelia fuscicornis; assembly: GCA_946811545.1. Taxonomy (NCBI): domain Eukaryota; kingdom Metazoa; phylum Arthropoda; class Insecta; order Hymenoptera; family Ichneumonidae; genus Netelia; species Netelia fuscicornis. Next base: position 32,682,150 of record OX328012.1, read on the forward strand.
CACGCGCTGCCTCCTTAGCCCCGGTCGGTCCACGCGCCGTCTCCGAGCCCCGATCGATCCGCGTGACGCATTCTAAGCCACGGTCCGTCCACACGCCGTCTCCGAGCACCGATCAGTCCACGCGCCGCCTCCTAAGCCCCGATCGGTCAACGCGCCGTCTCCGAGCCTCGATCGGTCCACGTACCGTCTCCGAAGCCCCGATCGGTCCACGCGCCATCTCCTGAGCCCCGGTCGGTCCACGCATCGTCTCTTAACCCCCGATACGTCCACACGCTGTCTCCGAGCCCCGATCGATCAGCGTGACGCATTCTAAGCCACGGTCCGTCCACGCGCCGTCTCCGAGCACCGATCAGTCCACGCGCCGTCTCCTGAGCCCCGATCGGTTCACGCGTCGTCTCCGAGCCCCGATCGGTCCACGCGCCGTCGCCGAGCTGCGATCGGTCCACGCGCGGCCTCCTGAGCCCCGGTCGGTTCACGCGCCGTATCCGAGCCCCACTCGGTCCACGCGCCGTCTCGTGACTCCGAATCGGTCCACGCGCCGCCTCCTGAGCCCCGATCGGTCGACGCGTCGTCTCCTGAGCCCCGATCGATCCACGCGTCGTCTCCTGAGCCCCGGTCGCTCCACGCGCCGTCTCCGAGCGCCGGTCGGTGCACGCGCCGTCTCCGAGCCCCGATCGGTCCACGCGTCGTTCCCGAAGCCCCGATCCATCCGAGCGCAGTCTCGCGAGCCCCGATCGGTGCACGCACCGTCTCCTAAGCCCCGATCGGTCCACGCCCCGTCTCCGAGCACCGATCGGTCCACGCGCCGTCTCCTGAGCCCCGATCGGTCGACGCGTCGTCTCCTGAGCCCCGATCGATCCACGCGTCGTCTCCTGACCCCCGATCGCTCCACGCGCCGTCTCCGAGCGCCGGTCGGTGCACGCGCCGTCTCCTGAGCCCCAATCGTTCCAAGCGTCGTCCCCTAATACCCGACCCATACACGCGTCGTCTCCGAGGCTCGATCAGTCCACGCGTCGTCGCCGAGTCCCGATCGGTCCACACGCGGCCTCCTCAGCACCGGTTGGTCCACGCGCCGTCTCCGAGCCTCGATCGGTCCACGACCCGTCTTCGGGCCCCGATCGGTGCACGCGCCGTCTCCTAAGCCCCGATCGGCCCACGCGCCGTCGCCGAACCCCAATTGGTCGACGCGAAACCGCCTGAGCCCCAGTCGGTCCACGCGCTGTCTCCGAGCCCCGATCAGTCCACGCGTCGTCTCCGAGCCCCGATCGGTCTTCGCGCCGCCGCCGAGCCATGATCGGTCCACGCGCGGCCTCCTAAGCCCCGATCGGTCCACGCGCCGTCTCCGAGCCCCGATCGATCCACGCGCCGCCTCCTGAGCCCCGATCTGTCCACGCGCTGTCTCCTGAGCCCCGATAGGTACACGCGTAGTCTCCTAAGCTCCGATCGGTCCACGCGTCGTCTCCGAGCTCTGATCGGTCCACACGCCGTTTCCTGAGCCCCGATCGGTCCATGCGTCGTCTTCTTAGCCCCGATGCCTCCACGCGTCGTCTCCGAGCCACGATCGGTCCAGGCGCCGCTTCCTGAGCCCCGATCGGTCCACGCGCCGTATCCTAAGCCCCGATCGGTCCACGCGCCGTCTCTGAGCGCTGATAACTTTACGCGCCGTCTCCTGAGCCCCGATCGGTCCACGCGTCGTCTCCTAAGCCCCGCTCGGCTAACGCGTCGTTTCCGAGCCCCGATCGATCCACGCGTCGTCTCCTGAGCCCCAATTAGTCCACGCGCCGTCTCCTAAGCCCCGATCCGTCCACGGGCCGTGTCCGAGCTCCGGTCGGTCCACGCGCCGTCTCCAAGCCTCGATCCGTACTCGCGTCGTCTCCGAGCCCCGATCGATCCACGCGCCGTATCCGAGCCCCAATCGGTCCACGCGTCGTCTCCTAAGCCCCGATCGGTCCGTGCGCCGTCTCCGAGCCCCGATCGGTCCACGCACCATCTCATGCTCCCCAATCGGTCCATGCGCCGCCTCCGGAGCCCTGATCGATCCACGCGAATCTCCTGAGCTCCGGTCGGTCCTCGTACCGTCTCCGAGCCCCGATCGGTCCACGTACCGTCTCCGAAGCCCCGATCGGTCCACGCGCCTTCTCCTGAGCCCCGATCGGTCCACGCGTCGTCTCCTAAGCCCCGATCGGTTCACGCGCCGTATCCGAGCCCCAATCGGTCCACGCGCCGTGTCCTAAGCTCCAATCGGTCCACGCGCCGTCTCCTGAGCCCCAATCGGTCCACGCGCCGCCTCCTGAGCCCCGATCGGCCCACACGCCGTCTCCTGAGTCCCGATCGGTCCACGCGCGGCCTCCTAAGCCCCGATCGTTCCACGCGCCGTCTCCGAGCCCCGATCGGTCCACGCGCCGTCTCCTGAACCTCGATGGGTCCACGCGTCGTTCCCGAAGCCCCGATCCATCCACGCGCAGTCTCCCGAGCCCCAATCGGTCCACGCGCCGTCTCCTGAGCCCCGATCGGTCCACGCGCCGTCTTTTCAGCCCCGATCGGTCCACGCGTCGTCTCCTAAGCCCCGATCGGTCCACGCGCCGTCTCCGAGCCCCGATCGGTCCACGCGCCGTCTCCTGAGCCCCGGTCGGCCCACGCGCCGTCGCCGAACCCCAATTGGTCCACGCGAAACCGCCTGAGCCCCAATCGGTCCACGCGCTGTCTCCGAGTCCCGATCGGTCCACGCGTCGTCTCCGAGCCCCGATCGGTCTACGCGCCGTCGCCGAGCCATGATCGGTCCACGCGCGGCCTCCTGAGCCCCAATCGGGCCACGCGCCGTCTCCTGAGTCCCGATCGGTCCACGCGTCGTCTCCTAAGCCCCAATCGGTCCACGCGCCGCCTACGGAGCCCCGATCGATCCACGCGAATCTCCTGAGCTCCGGTCGGTCGACGCGCCGTCTCCTGAGCCCCGATCGGTCCACGCGTCGTCTCCTAAGCCCCGATTCGTCGACGCGTCGTCTCCTGAGCCCCGATCAATTGACGCGGCTTCTCCTGAGCCCCGATCGCTTCTCGTGCCGCCTCCTGAGCCCCGATCCGTCGAGGCGTCGTCTCCGGAGCCCCGATCAATTGACGTGTCTTCTCCTGAGCCCCGATCGTTCCTCGCGCCGTCTCCTGAACCCCGCTCGGTCCATGCGTCGTCTTCTTAGCCCGGATGCCTCCACGCGCCGTCTCCGAGCCACGATGGGTCCAGGCGCCGCTTCCTGCGCCCCGATCGGGCCACGCGCCGTCTCCTAAGCCCCAATCGGTCCACGCGGCGTCTCCGAGCGCCGATCATTCCACGCGCCGTCTCCGAGCCCCGATCGGTCCGCGTGCCGCATTCTAAGCCACGGTCCATCCACGCGCCGTCTCCGAGCCCCGCTCGATCCACGCGTCGTCTCCTAAGCCCCCATCGGTCCACGCGCCGTCTCCTAAGCCCCGATTGATCCACGCGCCGTCTCCCAGCGCCGATCGGTTCACGCGCCGTCTCCTGTGCTCCGATCGTTCCACGCGCCGTCTCCGAGCCCCGATCGATCCACGCGCCATCTCCGAGCGCCGATTGGTTCACGCGCCGTCTCCTGAGCCCTGATCCGTCCACGCGCGGCGTCGAGCCGCGATCGGTCCACGCGCGGCCTCCTGAGCCCCAATCGGGCCACGCGTCGTCTCCTAAGCCCCGATCGGTCCACGCGCCGTCTCCGGGCCCCGATCGGTCCACGCACCATCTCCCGCTCTCCAATCGGTCCACGCGCCGCCTCCGGAGCCCCGGCCGGTCCGCGCGCCGTCTCCTGAGCCCCGAACGGTCGACGCGTCGTCTCCTGAGCCCCGATCGATCGACGCGTCGTCTCCTGAGTCCCGATCGCTGCACGAGCCGTTTTCTGAGCACTGTTCGGTCCACGCGTCGTCTTCAAAGCCCCGATGCCTCCACGCGCCTTCTCCGAGCCACGATCGGTCCGTGCGCCGCTTCCAGAGCCCGGATCGGTCCACGCGCCGTCGCCGAACCCCAATTGGTCCACGCGCAACCGCCTGAGCCCCGGTTGGTCCACACGCTGTCTCCGAGCCCCGATCGGTCCACGCGTCGTATCCAAACCCCGATCGGTCCACGCGCGGCCTCCTGAACCCCAATCGGTCCACGCGTCGTCTCCTAAGCCCCGATCGGTCCACGCGCCGTATCCTAAGCCCCGATCGGTCCACGCGCCGTCTCCGAGCGCCGATCGGTTCACGCGCCGCCTCCTGAGCCCCGATCGGTCCACGCGCCGTCTCCGAGCCCCGTTCGGTCCACGCGCCGTCTCCTCAGCCCCGATCGGTCCACGCGTCGGCTCCTAAGCCTCGATAGGTCCACGCGCTGCCTCCTTAGCCCCGGTCGGTCCACGCGCCGTCTCCGAGCCCCGATCGATCCGCGTGACGCATTCTAAGCCACGGTCCGTCCACACGCCGTCTCCGAGCACCGATCAGTCCACGCGCCGCCTCCTAAGCCCCGATCGGTCAACGCGCCGTCTCCGAGCCTCGATCGGTCCACGTACCGTCTCCGAAGCCCCGATCGGTCCACGCGCCATCTCCTGAGCCCCGGTCGGTCCACGCATCGTCTCTTAACCCCCGATACGTCCACACGCTGTCTCCGAGCCCCGATCGATCAGCGTGACGCATTCTAAGCCACGGTCCGTCCACGCGCCGTCTCCGAGCACCGATCAGTCCACGCGCCGTCTCCTGAGCCCCGATCGGTTCACGCGTCGTCTCCGAGCCCCGATCGGTCCACGCGCCGTCGCCGAGTCATGATCTGTCCACGCGCGGCCTCCTGAGACCCGATGGGTCCACGCGCCGTCTTCGAGCCCCGATCGGTCCACGCGCCGTCTCCTGAGCCCCGATCGGTCCACGCGTCGTGTCCGAGCTCCGATCGGTCCATACGCCGTTTCCTGAGCCCCGATCGCTCCATGCATCGTCTTCTTAGCCCCGATGCCTCCACGCGCCGTCTCCGAGCCACCATCGGTCCAGGCGCCGTTTCCTGAGCCCCGATCGGTCCACGCGCCGTATCCTAAGCCCCGATCGGTCCACGGGCCGTCTCTGAGCGCCGATAAGTTCAAGCGCCGTCTCCTGAGCCCCGATGGTTCCACGCGGCGTCTCCGAGCCCCGATCGCTCCACGCGCCGTCTCCTGAGCCCCGATCGTCCAACGTGCCGTCTCCGAGCACCGATCGGTCCACGCGGCGCCTCTGGAGCCCCGATCGATCCACGCGAGTCTCCTGAGCCCCAGTCGGTTCGCGCGCCGTCTCCTAAGCCCCGATTGTTCGACGCGTCGTCTCCTGAGCCCCGATCGATCCACGCGTCGTCTCCTGAGCCCCGATCGTACCACACGCCGTTTCCTGAGCCCCGATCGGTCCACGCGTCGTCTTCAAAGCCCCGATGCCTCCACGCGCCGTCTCCGAGCCACGATCGGTCCGTGCGCCGCTTCCACAACCCCGATCGGTCCACGCGTAAACTCCTGATCTCCGATCGGTCCACGCGCCGTCTCCTAAGCCCCGATCGGTCCACGCGCCGTCTCCGAGCGCCGATCGGTTGACGCGCCATCTCCTGAGCCCCGATCGTTCCACGCGCCGTCTCCGAGCCCCGATCGGTCCGTGCGCCGCTTCCACAACCCCGATCGGTCCACGCGTAATCTCCTGATCTCCGATCGGTCCACGCGCCGTCTCCTAAGCCCCGATCGGTCCACGGGCCGTCTGCGAGCGCCGATCGGTTGACGCGCCATCTCCTGAGCCCCGATCGTTCCACGCGCCGTCTCCGAGCCCCGATCGGTCCACGCGCCGTCTCCTAAGCCCCGTTCGGTCCAAGCGCCTTCTCCTAAACCCCGGTCGGTCCACGCGCCGTCTCCGAGGCCCGATCGGTCCACACATCGTCTCCTAAGCCCCGATCGGCTAACGCGTCGACTCCGAGCCGCGATCGTTCCACGCGCCGTCCCCGATCCCCGATCGATCCACGCGCCGTCTCCGAGCGCCGATCGGTTCACGCGCCGTCACCCGAGCCCCGATCGTTCCACACGGCGTCTCCGAGCCCCGATCGGTCCACGCTTCGTCTCCTGAGCCCGGATCGTTCCACGCGTCGTCTCCTGATTCCCGATCCTTAAACGCGTCGTCTCCGAGCCTCGATCGGTCCACACCCCGTGTCCGATCCCCGATCGGTCCGCGTACCGCATTCTGAGCCGCGGTCCGTCCACGCGCCGTCTCCGAGCACCGATCGGTCGACGCGCCGTCTCAGAGCGCCGATCATTTCACGCCCCGTCACCTGACCTCCGATCGTTCCACGCGCCGTCTTCGAGCCCCGATCGGTCCACGCGCCGACTCTTGAGCCCCAATCGGTCCACACGCTGTCTCGTGAGCCCCGATAGGTACACGCGTCGTCTCCGAGCCCCGATCGGTCCACGCGCCATCGGCGAACCCCGATCGGTCCACGCGCCGTCTCCTGAGCTCCGGACGTTCCACACCCCTTGTCCTGAGCCCCGATCGGCCGACGCGTCGTCTCCGAGCTCCAGTCGGTCCACGCGCCGTTTCCCGAGCCCCGATCAGTCCACGTGTCGTCTCCTGACCGCCGATCGCTCCACGGACCCTTTCCTGATCCCCGATCGGTCCACGCGCCGCCTCCTGAGTCCCGATCGGTCAACGCGTCGTGTCCTAACCCCTGATCGGTCCACGTGCCGTCTCCGAGCCCCGATGGGTCCACGTGCCACATCCTGAGCCCCGATCGGACGACGCGACGTCTCCTGAGCCTTGATCGATCCACGCGTCGTCTCCTGAACCCCGATTGCTCCACGGGCCGTTTCCTGAGCCCCGATCGGTCTACGCGTCGTCTACTAAGCCCAGATGCCTCCTCGCGCCGTCTCCGAGCCATGACGGGTCCAGGCGCCGCTTCCTGAGCCCCGGTCGGTCCACGCGTTGTCTCCTAAGCCCCGTTCGGTCCACGCGCCGTCTCCTAAGCCCCGCACGGTCCACGCGCCGTCGCCGAACCCCAATTGGTCCACGCGCAACCGCCTGAGCCCCAGTCGGTTCACGCGCTGTCGCCGAACCCCGATCGGTCCACGCGTCGTCTCCGAGCCCCGATCGGTCCACGCGCCGTCGCCGAGCCATGATCGGTCCACGCGCGGCCTCCTGAGCCCCGATCGGTCCACGCGTGGTCTCCGAGCCCCGAAGGGTCCACGTGCCGTCGCCGAGCCATGATCGGTCCACACGCGGCCTCCTGAGCCCCGGTCGGTCCACGCGCCGTCTCCTGAGCCCCGATCGGTCCACGCGCGTCCTCCTGAGCCCCGATTGGTTCACGCGCCGTATCCGAGCCCCAATTGGTCCACGCGCCGTCTCCTGAGCCTCGATCGCTCCTCGCGCCGTCTCCTGAACCCCGCTCGGTCCATGCGTCGTCTTCTTAGCCCGGATGCCTCCACGCGCCGTCTCCGAGCCACGATCAGTCCAGGCGCCGTCTCCGGAGCCCCGATCGGTCCACGCGTCGTCTGCTAAGCCCCGATTCGTCCACGCGACGTCTCCGGGCGCCGATGATTTCACGCGCCGTCTCCTGAGATCCGATCGTTCCACGCGCCGGCTCCGAGCCCCGATCGATCCACGCGCCGCCTCCGGAGCCCCGATCGGTCCACGCGCCGTCGCCGAACCCCAATTGGTCCACGCGCAACCGCCTGAACCCCAGTCGGTCCACGCACTGTGTCCGAGCCCCAATCGGTTAACGCGCCGTCTCCTGAGCCCCGATCGTTCTACACACCGTCTCCGAGCCCCGATCCGTCCACGCGCAGTCGCCGAGCCCCGATCGGTTCATGCGCGGTCTCCTGAGCCCCAGTCGGTACACGCGCTGTCTCCGAGCCCCGATCGGTCCACGCGTCGTCTCCTAAGCCCCGATCGTTCGACGCGTCGTCTCCTAAGCCCCGATCGGTCGACGCGTCGTCTCCTGAGCCCCAGTTGGTCCACGGGCTGTCTCCGAGCCCCGATCGATCCACGCACCTCCTCCTGAGCCCCGATCGGTCCACGCATCGTCACCTGAGCCCCGATCGGTTAACGCGCCGTCTCCGAGCCCCGATCCGTCCACGCGCCGTCTCCTGAGCCCCGGTCGGTTCATGCGCCGTCTCCGAGCCCCGATCGATCCACGCGTCGTCTTGTAAGCCCAGATGCCTTCTCGCGCCGTCTCCGGCCCACGATCGGTCCAGGCGCCGCTTCCTGAGCCACGATCGGTCCACGCGCCTTCTCCGAGCCCCGATCGGTGCACGCGCCGTCTCCTGAGCCCCGATCGGTCCACGCGTCGTCTCCTGAGCCCCGATCCGTCCACGCGCCGTCTTCTGAGCCCCGATCGGTCCACGAGCCGTCGCCGAACACCAATTGGTCCACGCGAAACCGCCTGAGCCCCAGTCGGTCCACGCGCTGTCTCCGAGCCCCGATCGGTCCACGCGTCGTCTCCGAGCCCCGATCGGTCCACGCGCCGTCGCCGAGTCATGATCTGTCCACGCGCGGCCTCCTGAGACCCGATCGGTCCACGCGCCGTCGCCGAGCCGCGATCGGTTCTCGCGCGGCCTCCTGAGCCCCGGTCGGTCCACGCGCCGCCTACGTAGCCCCGATCGATCCACGCGATTCTCCTGAGCTCCGGTCGGTCGACGCGCCGTCTCCTGAGCCCCGATCGGTCCACGCGTCGTCTCCTAAGCCCCGATTCGTCGACGCGTCGTCTCCTGAGCCCCGATCAATTGACGCGTCTTCTCCTGAGCCCCGATCGCTTCTCGTGCCGCCTCCTGAGCCCCACTCCGTCGAGGCATCGTCTCCGGAGCCCCGATCAATTGACGTGTCTTCTCCTGAGCCCCGATCGCTCCTCGCGCCGTCTCCTGAACCCCGCTCGGTCAATGCGTCGTCTTCTTATCACGGATGCCTCCACGCGCCGTCTCCGAGCCACGATGGGTCCAGGCGCCGCTTCCTGCGCCCCGATCGGTCCACGCGCCGTCTCCTAAGCCCCAATCGGTCCACGCGGCGTCTCCGAGCGCCGATCATTTAACGCGCCGTCTCCTGAGACCCGATCGTTCCACGCGCCGTCTCCGAGCCCCAATCGGTCCGCGTGCCGCATTCTAAGCCACGCTCCATCCACGCGCCGTCTCCGAGCCCCGCTCCATCCACGCGTCGTCTCCTAAGCCCCGATCGGTCCACGCGCCGTCTCCTAAGCCCCGATTGATCCACGCGCCGTCTCCTAAGCCCCGATCGGTTCACGCGCCGTCTCCGGAGCCCCGGTAGATCGACGCGAGTCTGCTAAGCCTCGACCGGTCCACGCGCCGTCCCCTGAGCCCCGATCGATCCACGCGCCGTCTCCGAGCCCCAGTCAGTCCACGCGCTGTCTCCGAGCACCGATCGGTCCACGCGCCGTCTCCGAGCGCAGATCATTTCACGCGCCGTCTCCTGAGCCCCGATCGTTCCACGCGCGGGCTCCTGAGCCCCCATCGGTCCACGCGTCGCCTTCTAACCCCGGACGGTCCACGCGTCGTCTTCTAAGCCCCGATCGGTCCACGCGCCGTTTCCGAGCCCCGATCGGTCCACGCACCATCTCCTGTTCCCCAATCGGTCCACGCGCCGCCTCCGGAGCCCCGATCGATCCACGAGCCGTCTCTTGAGCCTCCATCGATCCACGCGTCGTCTTCTAAGCCCAGATGCCTCCTCGCGCCGTCTCCGAGCCACGATCGGTCGAGGCGCCGTTTCCTGAGCCCCGATCGGTCCACGCGTTGTGTCCTAAGCCCGGATCGTTCCACGCGCCGCTTCCGATCCCCGATCGGTCCACGCGTCGTCTCCTGATCTCCGATCGGTCCACACACCATCTCCTAAGCCCCGATCGGTCCACGCGCCGACTCCTGAGCCCCAATCGGTCCACACGCTGTCTCGTGAGCCCCGATAGGTACACGCGTCGTCTCCGAGCCCCGATCGGTCCACGCGCCATCGGTGAACCCCGATCGGTCCACGCGCCGTCTCCTGAGCTCCGGACGGTCCACACCCCTTGTCCTGAGCCCCGATCGGCCGACGCGTCGTCTCCGAGCTCCAGTCGGTCCACGCGCCGTTTCCCGAGCCCCGATCAGTCCACGTGTCGTCTCCTGACCCCAGATCGCTCCACGGACCGTTTCCTGATCCCCGATCGGTCCACGCGCCGCCTCCTGAGTCCCGATCGGTCAACGCGTCGTGTCCTAACCCCTGATCGGTCCACGTGCCGTCTCCGAGCCCCGATGGGTCCACGTGCCACATCCTGAGCCCCGATCGGACGACGCGACGTCTCCTGAGCCTTGATCGATCCACGCGTCGTCTCCTGAACCCCGATTGCTCCACGGGCCGTTTCCTGAGCCCCGATCGGTCCACGCGTCGTCTACTAAGCCCAGATGCCTCCTCGCGCCGTCTCCGAGCCATGACGGGTCCAGGCGCCGCTTCCTGAGCCCCGGTCGGTCCACGCGTTGTCTCCTAAGCCCCGTTCGGTCCACGCGCCGTCTCCTAAGCCCCGATCATTCCACGCGCCGTCTCCGAGCCCCGATCGGTCCACGCGCCGTCTCCTGAGCCCCGATCGGTCCATGCGTTGTCTCCTAAGCCCCGATCGGTCCACGCGTCGTCTCCTAAGCGCCGATCCGTCGACGCGTCGTCTCCTGAGCCCCGATCGATCCACGCGTCTTCTCCTGAGCCCCGACCGCTCCATCCGTCGTCTTCGAGCTCCGATCGGTCCAGGTGCCGTTTCCGAGCCCCGATTGGTCCATGCGTCGTCTTCGAAGCCCCGATGCCGACACGCGCCGTCTCCGAGCCACGATCGGTGCAGGCGCCGCTTCCTGAGCCCCGATCGGTCCACGCGCTGTCTCCTGAGCCCCGATACGTCCACGCGCAGTCGCCGAGCCCCGATCATTCCACGCGCCGTCTCCGAGCCCCGATCGGTCCACGCGTCGTCTCCTAAGCCCCCATCGGTCCTTGCGCCGTCTCCGAGCCCCGATCGGTCCACGCACCATCTCATGCTCCCCAATCGGTCCATGCGCCGCCTCCGGAGCCCTGATCAATCCACGCGAATCTCCTGAGCTCCGGTCGGTCCTCGTACCGTCTCCGAGCCCCGATCGGTCCACGTACAATCTCCGAAGCCCCGATCGGTCCACGCGCCGTCTCCTGAGCCCCGATCGGTCCACGCGCCGCGGCGAACCCCAATTGGTCCACGCGCAACCTCTCGAGCCCCAGTCGGTAAACGCGCTGTCTCCGAGCCCCGATCGGTCCACGTATGTTCTCCTAAGCCCCAATTAGTCCCCGCACCGTCTCCTAAGCCCCGATCTGCCCACGGGCCGTCTCCGAGCTCCGATCGGTCCACGCGCCGTCTCCAAGCCTCGATCCGTACACGCGTCGTCTCCGAGCCCCGATCGGTCCACGCGCCTTCTCCGAGCCCCGATCGGTTCACGCATCGTCTCCTAAGCCCCGATCGGTTAACGCGCCGTCTCCGAGCCCCGCACGGTCCACGCGCCGTCGCCGAACCCCAATTGGTCCACGCGCAACCGCCTGAGCCCCAGTCGGTTCACGCGCTGTCGCCGAACCCCGATCGGTCCACGCGTCGTCTCCGAGCCCCGATCGGTCCACGCGCCGTCGCCGAGCCATGATCGGTCCACGCGCGGCCTCCTGAGCCCCGATCGGTCCACGCGTGGTCTCCGAGCCCCGGTCGGTCCACGCGCCGTCTCCGAGCGCCGATTAGTTCACGCGCCGTCTCCTGAGCCCCGATCGCTCCACGCTCCGTCTCCGAGCCCCGATCGGTCCACGCGCCGTCTCCGAGCCCCGAACGGTTCACGCACCGTCTCCTGGTCCCAATCGGTCCACGCGGCGCCTCTGGAGCCCCGATCGATCAACGCGAGTCTCCTAAGCCCCGATCGGTCCACGCGCCGTCTCCGAGCGCCGATCGGTTGACGCGCCATCTCCTGAGCCCCGATCGTTCCACGCGCCGTCTCCGAGCCCCGATCGGTCCACGCGCCGTCTCCTAAGCCCCGTTCGGTCCAAGCGCCTTCCCTAAACCCCGGTCGGTCCACGCGCCGTCTCCGAGGCCCGATCGGTCCACACATCGTCTCCTAAGCCCCGATCGGCTAACGCGGCGACTCCGAGCCGCGATCGTTCCACGCGCCGTCCCCGATCCCCGATCGATCCACGCGCCGTCTCCGAGCGCCGATCGGTTCACGCGCCGTCACCCAAGCCCCGATCGTTCCACACGGCGTCTCCGAGCCCCGATCGGTCCACGCTTCGTCTCCTGAGCCCGGATCGTTCCACGCGTCGTCTCCTGATTCCCGATCCTTAAACGCGTCGTCTCCGAGCCTCGATCGGTCCACACGCCGTGTCCGATCCCCGATCGGTCCGCGTACCGCATTCTGAGCCGCGGTCCGTCCACGCGCCGTCTCCGAGCACCGATCGGTCGACGCGCCGTCTCAGAGCGCCGATCATTTCACGCCCCGTCACCTGACCTCCGATCGTTCTACGCGCCGTCTCCTGAACCCCGATACGTCCACACGCAGTCGCCGAGCCCCGATCTGCCCACGGGCCGTCTCCGAGCTCCGATCGGTCCATGCGCCGTCTCCAAGCCTCGATCCGTACACGCGTCGTCTCCGAGCCCCGATCGGTCCACGCGCCTTCTCCGAGCCCCGATCGGTCAACGCGTCGTGTCCTAAGCCCTGACCGGTCCACGTGCCGTCTCCGAGCCCCGATGGGTCCACGCGCCGCATCCTGAGCCCCGATCGGACGACGCGTCGTCTCCTGAGCCCGGATCGGTCCACCCGTCGTCCTCGAATCCCCGATCCGCACACGCGTCGTCTCCGAGCCTCGATCGGTCCACGCGCCGTCTCCTAAGCCGCGATCCGTCCACGGGCCGTCTCCGAGCTGCTATCGGTAAACGCGCCGTCACCAAGCCCTGATCTGTACACGCGTCGTCTCCGAGCCCCGATCGTTTCACGCGCCGGCTCCGAGCCCGATCGGTCCACGCATCGTCTCCTAAGCCCCGATCGGTTAACGTGCCGTCTCCGAGCCCCGATCGGTCCACGGGCCGTCTCCTGAGCCCCGGTCGGTTCACGCGCCGTCTCCGAGCCACGATCGGTCCGTGCGCCGCTTCCAGAGCCCTATTGGTCCACGCGTCCTCTCCTGATCTCCTATTAGTCCACGCGCCGTCTCCTAAGCCCCGATCGGTCCACGTGCCGTCTCCCCGCGACGATCGATTCACGCGCCATCTCCTGAGCCCCGATCGGTCCACGCGTCGTTCCCTAAGCTCCGATCCATCCACGCGCAGTCTCCTGAGCCCCGATCGGTCCACGCATCGCCTCCTGAGCCCCGGACGGTCCAGGCGCCGTCTCCGAGCCCCGATGCGTCGACGCGTCCTCTCCTGAGCCCCGATCAATTGACGCGTCTTCTCCTGAGCCCCGATCGGTCCACGCGCCGTCTCCTAAGCCCCGATCCGTCCACGCGCCTTCTCCTAAGCCCCGATGGTTCCACGCACCGTGTCCGAGCCCCGATCGGTCCACGCGCCGTCTCCTGAGCCCCGATCGGTCTACGCGCCGTCTCATGAGCCCCGATCGGTCAACGCATCCTCTCCTAAGCCCCGTTACGTTCACACACCGTCTCCTGAGCCCCGATCGGTTAACGCGCCGTCTCCGAGCCCCGATCAGTCCACGCGCCGTCTCCTGAGCCCCGGTCGGTTCATGCGCCGTCTCCGAGCCCCGTTCGATCCACGCGTCGTCTTGTAAGCCCAGATGCCTTCTCGCGCCGTCTCCGGGCCACGATCGGTCCAGGCGCCGCTTCCTGAGCCACAATCGGTCCACGCGTTGTCTCCTAGGCCCCGATCGTTCCACGCGCCGTCTCCGAGCCCCGAGGGGTCCACGCGCCGTCTCCTGAGCCCCAATCGGTCCACGCACTGTCTCCTAAGCCCCAATCGGTCCACGCGCCGTTTCCTGAACCCCGATACGTCCACGCGCAGTCGCCGAGGCCCGATCGGTCTACGCGCTCTCTCCTGAGCCCCGATAGGTACACGCGTCGTCTCGTACGCGCCGATCGTTCCACGCCCCGTCTCCGAGCCCCGAGCGGTCCACGCGCCGTCTCCTGAGCCCCAATCGGTCCACGCGCTGTCTCCTAAGCCCCGATCGGTCCAAGCGCCGTCTCCGAGCCCCGATCGGTCCACGCGTCGTCTTCTAAGCCCAGATCGGTCCACGCGTCGTCTCCTGAGCCCCGATCGGTCCACGCGTCGTCTCCTAAGCCCCGACCGGTCCACGCGCCGTTTCCTGAGGCCCGATCGATTCACGCGTCGTCTCCTGAGCCCCGATAGCTCCACGCGCCGTTTCCTGAGCCCCGATCGGTCCACGCGTCGTCTCCTGATCTCCGATCGGTTCACGCGCCGTCTCCTGAGCCCGGATCGGTCCACGCGTCGTCCCCGAATCCCCGATCCGTACACGCGTCGTCTTCTAAACCCCGATGCCTCCACGCGCCGTCTCCGAGCCACGATCGGTCCAGGCGCCGCTTCACCAGCCCCGATCGGTCCACGCGCCGTCTCATAAGTCCCGATCGCTCCACGCACCGTCTCCTAATCCCCGATCGGTTCACACGCCGCCTCCGAAGCCCCGATAGATCCACGCGAATCTCCTAAGCCCCGACCGGTCCACGCGCTGTCTCCTTAGCCCCGATCGGTCCACGAGTCGTCTCCAAAGCCCCGACCGGTCCACGCGCCGTTTCCTGAGGCCCGATCGATTCACGCGTCGTCTCCTGAGCCGCGATAGCTCCACGCGTCGTCTCCTAAGCCCCGACCGGTCCACGCGCCGTCTCCCAAGCCCCGATCGGTCCACGCGCCGTCTCCGAGCGCCGATCGGTTCACGCGCTGTCTCCGAGCCCCGATCGGTCCACGCGCTGGCGCCGAGCCGCGATCGGCCCACGTGCGGCCTCCTGAGCCCCAATCGGTCCACCCGCCGTTTCCGAGCCCCGACCGCTCCACGCGTCGTCTCCTGAGCCGCGCGCGGTTCATGCGTCGTCTTCTTAGCCCCGATCGCTCCACGCCCCGTCTCCTGAGCTCCAATCGGTCCACGCATCGTCTCCTAAGCCCCGGTCACTCCACGCGCCGTCTCCTGAGCCCCGATCGATCCACGCGCTTCTCCTGAGCCCCGATCGGTCCACGCGCTCTCTCCGAGCCCCGATCGGTCCACGCATCGTCTCCTAAGACCCGCTCGGTTAACGCATCGTTTCCGATCCCCGATCAGTCCACACGCCGTCTCCTGAGCCCCGATCGGTTCACGTGTCGTCCCCTAATCCCCGATCCGTACACGCGTCGTCACCGAGCCTCGATCGGACCACGCGCCGTCGCCGAGCCCCGATCGGTCCACGCGCGGCCTCCTGAGCCCCAGTCGGTCCACGCGTCATCTCCTGAGCCCCGATCGGTCCACGCATCGTCTCCTAAGCCTCGACCGGTCCACGCGCCGTTTCCTGAGCCCCGATCGATTCGCGCGTCGTCTCCTGAGCCCCGATAGCTCCACGCGCCGTTTCCTGAGCCCCGATCGGTCCACGCGTCGTCTCAGAATCCCTGATCCGTACACGCGTCGTCTCCGAGCCTCAATCGGTCCACGCGCCGTCGCCGAGCCCCGATCGGTCCAGGCGTGGCCTCCTGAGCCCCGGTCGGTCCACGCGCCGTCGCCGAGCCCCGATCGGTCCGCGCATCGTCTCCTAAGCCCCGATCGGTCCACGCGCCGTCTCCGAGCGCCGATCGGTTCACGCGCCTTCTCCTGAGCCCCGATCCGTCCACGCGTCGTCTCCTAAGCCCCGATACGTCCATACGCCGTCTCCGAGCCCCGATGGGTCCACGCGTCGCCTCCTGAGCCCCGATCGATCCACGCGAGTCTCCTGGGCCCCGGTCGGTCCACGCGTCGTCTCCTGAGCCCCGATGCGTCGACGCGTCGTTTCCTAAGCCCCGATCGGTCCGCGCGTCGTCTCCTAAGCCCCGATGCGTCGACGCGTCATCTCCTGAGCCCCGATCAATTGACGCGTCTTCTCCTGAGCCCCGATCGCTCCTCGCGCCGTCTCCTGAGCCCCGCTCGGTCCATGCGTCGTCTTCTTAGGCCCGATGCCTCCACGCGCCGTCTCCGAGCCACGATCGGTTCAGGCGCCGCTTCCTGAGCCCCGATCGGTCCACGCGCCGTCTCCTAAAGCCCAATCGGTCCACGCGTCGTCTCCTACGCCCCGATCGGTCCACGCGTGGTCTCCTAAGCCCCGATCGGTCCACGCGCCGTCTCCTGAGCCCCGATCGTTCCACGCGCCGTCTCCGAGCGTCGATCGGTCCACGCGCCATCGCCGAGCCCCGATCGGTCCAGGCGTGGCCTCCTGAGCCCCGGTCGGTCCACGCGCCGTATCCGAGCCCCGATCGGTCCGCGCATCGTCTCCTAAGCCCCGATCGGTCCACGCGCCGTCTCCGAGCGCCGATCGGTTCATGCGCCGTCTCCTGAGCCCCGATCGTTTCACGCGCCGTCTCCGAGCCCCGATCGGTCCACGCGCCGTCTCCTAAGCCCCGATCCATCCACGCGCCTTCTCCTAAGCCCCGATGGTTCCACGCACCGTGTCCGATCCCCGATCGGTCCACGCGCCGTCTCCTGAGCCCCGATCGGTCTACGCGCCGTCTCCTGAGCCCCGATGCGTTCACGCGTCGTCTCCGGAGCCCCGATCGTTCCACGCGTCGTCTCCTAAGCCCGGATCGGTCCACGCGTCGCCTCCTGAGCCCCGATCGGTCGACGGGTCCTCTCCTAAGCCCCGATCGGTCCACGCGTCTCCTCGTGAGCCCCGATCAGTCCACGCGTCGTCTCCTAAGCCCCGATACGTCCACACGCCGTCTCCGAGTCGCGATGGGTCCACGCGTCGCCTCCTGAGCTCCGATCGATCCACGCGATTCTCCTGAGCCCCGGTCGGTCCACGCGCCGTCTCCTGAGCCCGGATCGTTCCACGCGTCGTCTCCTGAGCCCCGATCGGTCCACGCGCCGTCTCCTAAGCCCCAATCGGTCCACGCGCCGCCTTTGAGCCCCGATCGGTCCACGCGCCGTCTCCTGAGCACCGATCGGTCCATGCGTCTTTGCCTAAGCCCCGATCCATCCACGCGCAGTCTCCCGAGCCCCAATCGGTCGACGCGCCGTCTCCTGAGCCCCAATAGGTACACACGTCGTCTCCTACGCCCCGATCGGTCCACGCGTCGTCTCCTAAGCCCCGAACGGTCCACGCGCCGTCTCCGAGCCCCGATCGGTCCACGCACCGTCTCCTAAGCCCCGATCGGTTAACGCGCCGTCCCCCCGCCCCGATCGGTCCACGCGCCGTCTCCTGAGCCCCGATACGTCTACGCGCAGTCGCCGAGCCCCGATCAGTCCACGCGCGGCCTCCTGAGCCCCGGTCGGTTCACGCGCCGTCTCCTAAGCCCCGATCGGTCCACGCGCCGTCTCCGAGCGCCGATCGGTTCACGCGCCGTCTCGTGAGCCCTGATCCGTCCACGCGCGGCGTCGAGCCGCGATCGGTCCACGCGCGGACTCCTGAGCCCCAATCGGTCCACGCGTCGTCTCCTAAGCGCCGATCGGTTCACGCGCCGTCTCCGAGCCCCGAGCGGTCCACGCGCCGTCTCCTGAGCCCCAATCGGTACACGCGCTGTCTCCTAAGCCCCGATCGGTCCAAGCGCCGTCTCCGAGCCCCGATCGGTCCACGCGTCGTCTTCTAAGCCCAGATGCCCCAACGCGCCGTCCCCGAGCCACGATCGGTCCAGGCGGCATTTCCTAAGCCCCGATCGGTCGACGCGTCCTCTGCTAAACCCCGATCGGTCCACGCGTCGTCTCCTGAGCCCCGATCGGTCCACGCGTCGTCTCCTGAGCCCCGATCGGTCCATGCGTCATCTCCTAAGCCCCGACCGGTCCACGCGCCGTTTCCTGAGGCCCGATCGATTCACGCGTCGTCTCCTGAGCCCCGATAGCTCCACGCGCCGTTTCCTGAGCCCCGATCGGTCCACGCGTCGTCTCCTGATCTCCGATCGGTTCACGCGCCGTCTCCTAAGCCCCGATCGGTCCACGCGCCGTCTCCCAAGCCCCGATCGGTCCACGCGTCGTCTCCGAGCCTCGATCGGTCCACGCGCCGTCGCCGAGCCCCGATCGGTCCAGGCGTGGCCTCCTGAGCCCCGGTCGGTCCACGCGCCGTCGTCGAGCCCCGATCGGTCCGCGCATCGTCTCCTAAGCCCCGATCGGTCCACGCGCCGTCTCCGAGCGCCGATCGGTTCACGCGCCTTCTCCTGAGCCCCGATCGATCCACGCGAGTCTCCTGAGCCCCGGCCGGTCCACGAGCCGTTTCCTGAGCCCCGATGCGTCGACGCGTCCTCTCCTGAGCCCCGATCAATTGACGCGTCTTCTCCTGAGCCCCGATCGGTCCATGCGCCGTCTCCTAAGCCCCGATCGCTCCACGCGCCGTCTCCTAAGCCCCGATCGCTCCACGCACCGTGTCCTAATCCCCGTTCGGTTCACACGCCGCCTCCGGAGCCCCGACCGGTCCACGCGCTGTCTCCTGGGCCCCGATCCGTACACGCGTCGCCTCCGAGCCCCGATGGGTCCACGCGCCGTAGCCGAGCCTCGAACGGTCCACGCGCATCCTCCTGAGCCCCGGTCGGTTCACGCGCCGTCTCCGAACCGCGATCGGTCCACGCATCGTCTTCTAAGCCCCGATCGGTTAACGCGCCGTCTCCGAGCCCCGATCGGTCCACGCGCCGTCTCCTGAGCCCCCATCGGTCTACGCGTCGTCTCCTGAGCCCCGATCGGGCGACGGGTCTTCTCCTAAGCCCCGATCGGTCCACGCGCCTTCTCCTGAGCCCCGATCCGTCCACGCGTCGTCTCCTAAGCCCCGATACGTCCACGCATCGTCTCCGAGCACCGATCTTTCCACGCACCGTCTCCGAGCCCCGATCGGTCCACGCACCGTCTCCTAAGCCCCGATCGGTTAACGCGCCGTCCCCCCGCCCCGATCGGTCCATGCGCCGTCTCCTGAGCCCCGATACGTCTACGCGCAGTCGCCGAGCCCCGATCAGTCCACGCGCGGCCTCCTGAGCCCCGGTCGGTTCACGCGCCGTCTCCTAAGCCCCGATCGGTCCACGCGCCGTCTCCGAGCGCCGATCTGTTCACGCGCCGTCTCCTGAGCCCTGATCCGTCCACGCGCGGCGCCGAGCCGCGATCGGTCCACGCGCGGACTCCTGAGCCCCAATCGGTCCACGCGTCGTCTCCTAAGCGCCGATCGGTTCACGCGCCGTCTCCGAGCCCCGAGCGGTCCACGCGCCGTCTCCTGAGCCCCAATCGGTCCACGCGCTGTCTCCTAAGCCCCGATCGGTCCAAGCGCCGTCTCCGAGCCCCGATCGGTCCACGCGTCGTCTTCTAAGCCCAGATGCCCCAACGCGCCGTCCCCGAGCCACGATCGGTCCAGGCGGCATTTCCTAAGCCCCGATCGGTCGACGCGTCCTCTGCTAAACCCCGATCGGGCCACGCGTCGTCTCCTGAGCCCCGATCGGTCCACGCGTCGTCTCCTGAGCCCCGATCGGTCCATGCGTCATCTCCTAAGCCCCGACCGGTCCACGCGCCGTTTCCTGAGGCCCGATCGATTCACGCGTCGTCTCCTGAGCCCCGATAGCTCCACGCGCCGTTTCCTGAGCCCCGATCGGTCCACGCGTCGTCTCCTGATCTCCGATCGGTTCACGCGCCGTCTCCTAAGCCCCGATCGGTCCACGCGCCGTCTCCCAAGCCCCGATCGGTCCACGCGTCGTCTCCGAGCCTCGATCGGTCCACGCGCCGTCGCCGAGCCCCGATCGGTCCAGGCGTGGCCTCCTGAGCCCCGGTCGGTCCACGCGCCGTCGCCGAGCCCCGATCGGTCCGCGCATCGTCTCCTAAGCCCCGATCGGTCCACGCGCCGTCTCCGAGCGCCGATCGGTTCACGCGCCTTCTCCTGAGCCCCGATCGATCCACGCGAGTCTCCTGAGCCCCGGCCGGTCCACGAGCCGTTTCCTGAGCCCCGATGCGTCGACGCGTCCTCTCCTGAGCCCCGATCAATTGACGCGCCGTCTCCTGAGCTCCGATCGCTCCACGCGCCGTTTTCTGACCCCCGATCCGTACACGCGCCGTCGCCGAACCCCAATTGGTCCACGCGCAACCGCCTGAGCCCCAGTCGGTCCACGCGCCGTCCCCGAGCCCCGATCGGTCCACGCGTCGTCTCCGAGCCCCGATTGGTCTACGCGCCGTCGCCGAGCCATGATCGGTCCACGCGCGGCCTCCTGAGCCCCGATCGGTCCACGCACCGTCGCCGAGCCGCGATCGGTTCTCGGGCGGCCTCCTGAGCCCCGGTCGTTTCACGCGCCGTATCCGAGCCCCAATCGGGCCACGCGCCGTCTCCTGAGTCCCGATCAGTCCACGCGTCGTCTCCTAAGCCCCAATCGGTCCACGCGCCGCCTCCGGAGCCCCGATCGATCCACGCGAATCTCCTGAGCTCCGGTCGGTCGACGCGCCGTCTCCTCAGCCCCGATCGGTCCACGCGTGGTCTCCTAAGCCCCGATTCGTCGACGCGTCGTCTCCTGAGCCCCGATCAATTGACGCGTCTTCTCCTGAGCCCCGATCGCTTCTCGTGCCGCCTCCTGAGCCGCGATCCGTCGAGGCGTCGTCTCCGGAGCCCCGATCAATTGACGTGTCTTCTCCTGAGCCCCGATCGCTCCTCGCGCCGTTTCCTGAGCCCCGATCGGTGCATGCGTCGTCTTCTTAGCCCGGATGCCACCACGCGCCGTCTCCGAGCCACGATCGGTCCAGGCGCCGCTTCCTGAACCCCGATCGGTCCACGCGCCGTATCCTAAGCCCCGATCGGTCCACGCGCCGTCCCCTGAGCCCGATCTGTCCACGCGCGGCCTCCTGAGGCCCGATTGGTTCACGCGCCGTATCCGAGCCCCAATCGCTCCACGCGCCGTCTCCTGAGCCCCGATCGGTCCACGCGCGGCCTCCTGAGCCCCGATCGGTCCACGCGCCGTCGCCGAGCCGCGATCGGTGCACGCGCGGCCTCCTAAGCCCCGATCGGTCCACGCGCCGTCGCCGAACCCCAATTGGTCCACGCGCAAGCGCCTGAGCCCCAGTCGGTCCACGCGCTGTCTCCGAGCACCGATCGGTCCACGCACGGCCTCCTGAGCCCCGGTCGGTTCACGCGCCGTCTCCTGAGCCCCGATCGGTCCACGCGTCGTTCCCTAAGCCCCGATCTATCCACGCGCAGTCTCCAGAGTCGCGATCGGTCCACGCATCCCCTACTGAGCCCCGGACGGTCCACGCGCCGGCACCGAACCCCGATCGGCCGACGCGCTTTCTCCGAGCGCCGATCGGTTAATGCGGCGTCTCCGAGCCCCGATCAGTCCACGCGCTGTCTCCTGAGCCCCAATCGGTCTAGGCGTCGTCTTCTAAGCTCCGAGCGGCCCACGCGCCTTCGCCGAACCCCAAATGGTCCACGCGCAATCGCCTGAGCCCCGATCGGTCCACGCGTGGTCTCCGAGCACCGATTGGTCCACGCGCCGTCGCCGAGGCATGATCGGTCCACGCGCGGCCTCCTGAGCCCCGATCGGTCCACGCGCCGTCGCCGAGCCGCGATCGTTCCACGCGCGGCCTCCTGAGCCCCGATCGGTCCACGCGTCGTCACCGAGCCGCGATCGGTCCACGCGCGACCTCCTGAGCCCGGTTGGTTCACGCGTCGTCTCCGAGCGCCGATCGGTCCACGCGCCGTCGCCGAGCCATGATCGGTCCACGCGGGGCTCCTGAGCCCCGGTCGGTTCACGCGCCGTCTTCGAGCCCCGATCGATCCACGCGTCGTCTTCTAAGCCCAGATGCCTCCTCGCGCCGTCTCCGAGCCCCGATCGGTCCACGCGTCGTCTCCGAGCCCCGATCGGCCCACGCGCCGTCGCCGGGCCGCGATCGGTCCACGCGCCGTCTCCGAGCCCCGAACGGTTCACGCACCGTCTCCTGATCCCAATCGGTCCACGCGGCGCCTCCGGAGCCCCAATCGATCCACGCGAGTCTCCTGAGCCCCAGTCGGTCCGCGCGCCGTCTCCTGAGCCCTGATCGGTCGACGCGTCGTCTCCTGAGCCCCGATCGCTCCACACGCCGTTTCTTGAGCCCCGATCGGTCCACGCGTCGTCTTCAAAGCCCCGATCCGTACACGCGTCGTCTCCGAGCGTCGATCCGTCCACGCGCCGTCGCCGAGCCCCGATCGGTCCACGCGCCGTCTCCGAGCCCCGATCGGTCCACGCATCGTCTCCTAAGCCCCAATCGGTTAACGCGCCGTCTCCGAGCCCCGATCGGTCCACGCGACGTCGCCGAACCTCAATTGGTCCACGCGAAACCGCCTGAGCCCCAGTCGGTCCACGCGCTGTCTCCGAGCCCCGATCGGTCCACGCGTGGTCTCCGAGACCCGATCGGTCCACGCGCCGTCGCCGAGCCACGATCGGTCCACGCGCGGCCTCCTGAGCCCCGATCGGTCCACGCGCCGTCGCCGAGCCGCGATCGGTCCACGCGCGGTCTCCTGAGCCCCGGTCGGTTCACGCGCCATCTCCTGAGCCCCGATCGGTCCACGCGTCGTTCCCTAAGCCCCGATCGATCCACGCGCAGTCTCCAGAGCCGCGATCGGTCCACGCATCCCCTCCTGAGCCCCGGACGGTCCACGCGCCGTCACCGAACCTCGATCGGTCGACGCGCTGTCTCCGAGCGCCGATCGGTTAACGCGCCGTCTCCGAGCCCCGATCAGTCCACGCGCTGTCTCCTGAGCCCCAATCGGTCTAGGCGTCGTCTTCTAAGCTCCGATCGGTCCACGCGCCGGCTCCGGAGCCCCAATTGGTCCACGCGCAATCGCCTGAGCCCCAGTCGGTCCACGCGCTCTTCGAGCCCCGATCAGTCCACGCGTCGTCTCCGGGCCCCGATCGGTCTACGCGCCGTCGCCGAGCCATGATCGATCCACGCGCGGCCTCCCGAGCCCCGATCGGTCCACGCGCCGTCTCCTGAGCCCCGATCTGTCCACACCCCTTCTCCTGAGCCCCGATCTGTCGACGCGTCGTCTCCTAAGCCCCGACTGGTGCACGCGCCGTCTCCTGAGCCCAAATTGTCCACACGCTGTCTCGTGAGCCCCGATAGGTACACGCGACGTCTCCTACGCCCCGATCGGTCCACGCGTCGTCTCCTAAGCCCTGCTCGGTGAACGCGTCGTTTCCGAGCCCCGATCGGTCGACGCGTCGTCTCCTGAGCCCCTATTAGTCCACGCGCCGTCTCCTAAGCCCTGATCCGTCCACGGGCCGTGTCCGAGCTCCGATCGGTTCACGCGCCGTCTCCAAACCTCGATCCGTACACGCGTCGTCTCCGAGCCCTGATCGGTCCACGCGCCATCGCCGAGCCCCGATCGGTCCACGCGCCATCGCCGAGCCCCGATCGGTCCACGCGCCCTCTCCGAGCGCCGATCATTTCACGCGCCGTCTCCTGAGCCCCGATCGGTCCACACCCCTTCTCCTGAACCCCGATCGATTCACGTGCCGTCTCCTAAGCCCCGATCGGTTCACCCGTCGTCTCTTAAGTCCCAATCGGTCCACGCGCCTTCTCCTAAGCCCCGATCGGTCCACGCGCCGTCTCCGAGCGCCGATCGGTTCACGCCCCGTCACCTGAGCCCCGATCTTTCGAAGCGCCGTCTCCGAGCCCCGATCGGTCCAGGTGCCGTCTCCTGAGCCCGGATCGTTCCACGCGTCGTCTCCGAATCCCCGATCCGTACACGCGTCGTCTCCGAGCCTCGATAGGTCCACGCGCCGTCGCCGAATCATTATCTGTCACGCGCGGCCTCCTGAGACCCGATCGGTCCACGCGCCGTCTTCGAGCCCCGATCGGTCCACGCATGGTCTCCTAAGCCCCAATCGGCTAACTCGCCGTCCCCGAGCCCCGATCGGTCCACGCGCCGTTTCCTGAGCCCCGATACGTCCCCGCTCAGTCGCCGAGCCCTGATCGGTCCACGCGCTGTCTCCTGAGCCCCGATAGGTACACGCGTCGTCGCCTACACCCCAATCGGTCCACGCGTCGTCGCCTACACCCCAATCGGTCCACGGGGCGTCTCCTAAGCCCCGATCGGTCCACGCGCCGTCTCCCAGCCCCGATCGGTCCACGCACTGTCTCCTGATCCCCATGGGTCCACGCGGCGCCTCCGGGGCCCCAGACGGTCCACGCGCTGTCTCCGAGCCCCGATCTGTCCACGCGTCGTCTCCGAGCCCCGATCGGTCCACGCGCCGTCGCCGAGTCATGATCTGTCCACGCGCGGCCTCCTGAGACCCGATCGGTCCACGCGCCGTCTTCGAGCCCCGATCGGTCCACGCATAGTCTCCTAAGCCCCAATCGGTTAACGCGCCGTCCCCGAGACCCGATCGGTCCACACGCCGTTTCCTGAGCCCCGATACGTCCACGCGCAGTCGCCGAGCCCTGATCGGTCCACGCGCTATCTCCGAGCCCCGATCGATCCACGCGTCGTCTCCTAAGCCCCGATCCGCCGACGCGTCGTCTCCTGAGCCCCGATCGATCCACGCGTCTTCTCCTGAGCCCCGACCGCTCCACGCGTCGTCTCCGAGCCCCGATCGGTCCACGCGTCGTCTCCGAGCCCCGATCGGTCCACGCGCCGTCTCCTGAGCCCCGATCTGTCCACACCCCTTCTCCTGAGCCCCGATCTGTCGACGCGTCGTCTCCTAAGCCCCGACCGGTGCACGCGCCGTCTCCTAAGCCCTGCTCGGTTAACGCGTCGTTTCCGAGCCCCGATCGGTCCACGCGTCGTCTCCTAAGCCCTGATCCGTCCACGGGCCGTGTCCGAGCTCCGATCGGTTCACGCGCCGTCTCCAAACCTCGATCCGTACACGCGTCGTCTCCGAGCCCTGATCGGCCCACGCGCCATCTCCTAAGCCCCGATCGGTCCAAGCGCCTTCTCCTAAGCCCCGATCGGTCCACGCGCCGTCTCCGAGCGCCGATCGGTTCACGCCCCGTCACCTGAGCCCCGATCATTCAAAGCACCGTCTCCGAGCCCCGATCGGTCCACGCGCCGTCTCCTGAGCCCGGATCGTTCCACGCGTCGTCCCCGAATCCCCGATCCGTACACGCGTCGTCTCCGAGTCCTGATCGGTCCACGCGCCATCGCCGAGCCCCGATCGGTCCACGCGCCGTCTCCGAGCGCCGATCGGTTCACGCCCCGTCACCTGACCCCGGATCGTTCCACGCGTCGTCCCCGAATCCCCGATCCGTACACGCGCCGTCTCCGAGCCCCGATCGGTCCACGCACTGTCTCCTGATCCCTATGGGTCAACGCGGCGCCTCCGGAGCCCCGATCGATCCACGCGAGGCTCCTGAGCCCGATCGGACCACGCATCGTCTCCTAAGCCCCAATCGGTTAACGCGCCGTTGCCTGAGCCCCGATCGGTCCACGCATCGTCTTCTAACCCCAGACGCCTCCTCGCACCGTCTCCGAGGGCCGATCGGTTCACGCGCCGTCTCCTGAGCCCCGATCGTTCCACGCATCGTCTCCGAACCCCGATGGGTCCACGCGTCGGCTCCTAAGCCCCGATCAGTCCACGCGCCGTCTCCGAGCCCCGATCGGTCCACGCGTCGTCTCCTAAGACCCGATCGGTCCACGTATCGTCTCCTAAGCCCCGATCGGTCCACACGCCGTCTCCGAGCCCCGATGGGTCCACGCGTCGCCTCCTGAGCCCCGGTCGGTCCACGCGCCGTCTCCTGAGCCCCGATCGATCTTCGCATCGTCTCCTAAGCCCCGCTCGGTTAACGCGTCGTTTCGGAGCCCCGATCGGTCTACGCGCCGTCTCCTGAGCCCCGATCGGTCCACGCGTCGTCTCCTGAGCCCCGATCGGTCGACGCGTCGTCTCCTGAGCCCCTATTAGTCCACGCGCCGTCTCCTAAGCCCTGATCCGTCCACGGGCCGTGTCCGAGCTCCGATCGGTTCACGCGCCGTCTCCAAACCTCGATCCGTACACGCGTCGTCTCCGAGCCCTGATCGGTCCACGCGCCATCGCCGAGCCCCGATCGGTCCACGCGCCATCGCCGAGCCCCGATCGGTCCACGCGCCCTCTCCGAGCGCCGATCATTTCACGCGCCGTCTCCTGAGCCCCGATCGGTCCACACCCCTTCTCCTGAACCCCGATCGATTCACGTGCCGTCTCCTAAGCCCCGATCGGTTCACCCGTCGTCTCTTAAGTCCCAATCGGTCCACGCGCCTTCTCCTAAGCCCCGATCGGTCCACGCGCCGTCTCCGAGCGCCGATCGGTTCACGCCCCGTCACCTGAGCCCCGATCTTTCGAAGCGCCGTCTCCGAGCCCCGATCGGTCCAGGTGCCGTCTCCTGAGCCCGGATCGTTCCACGCGTCGTCTCCGAATCCCCGATCCGTACACGCGTCGTCTCCGAGCCTCGATAGGTCCACGCGCCGTCGCCGAATCATTATCTGTCACGCGCGGCCTCCTGAGACCCGATCGGTCCACGCGCCGTCTTCGAGCCCCGATCGGTCCACGCATGGTCTCCTAAGCCCCAATCGGCTAACGCGCCGTCCCCGAGCCCCGATCGGTCCACGCGCCGTTTCCTGAGCCCCGATACGTCCCCGCTCAGTCGCCGAGCCCTGATCGGTCCACGCGCTGTCTCCTGAGCCCCGATAGGTACACGCGTCGTCGCCTACACCCCAATCGGTCCACGCGTCGTCGCCTACACCCCAATCGGTCCACGGGGCGTCTCCTAAGCCCCGATCGGTCCACGCGCCGTCTCCCAGCCCCGATCGGTCCACGCACTGTCTCCTGATCCCCATGGGTCCACGCGGCGCCTCCGGGGCCCCAGACGGTCCACGCGCTGTCTCCGAGCCCCGATCTGTCCACGCGTCGTCTCCGAGCCCCGATCGGTCCACGCGCCGTCGCCGAGTCATGATCTGTCCACGCGCGGCCTCCTGAGACCCGATCGGTCCACGCGCCGTCTTCGAGCCCCGATCGGTCCACGCATAGTCTCCTAAGCCCCAATCGGTTAACGCGCCGTCCCCGAGACCCGATCGGTCCACACGCCGTTTCCTGAGCCCCGATACGTCCACGCGCAGTCGCCGAGCCCTGATCGGTCCACGCGCTATCTCCGAGCCCCGATCGATCCACGCGTCGTCTCCTAAGCCCCGATCCGCCGACGCGTCGTCTCCTGAGCCCCGATCGATCCACGCGTCTTCTCCTGAGCCCCGACCGCTCCACGCGTCGTCTCCGAGCCCCGATCGGTCCACGCGTCGTCTCCGAGCCCCGATCGGTCCACGCGCCGTCTCCTGAGCCCCGATCTGTCCACACCCCTTCTCCTGAGCCCCGATCTGTCGACGCGTCGTCTCCTAAGCCCCGACCGGTGCACGCGCCGTCTCCTAAGCCCTGCTCGGTTAACGCGTCGTTTCCGAGCCCCGATCGGTCCACGCGTCGTCTCCTAAGCCCTGATCCGTCCACGGGCCGTGTCCGAGCTCCGATCGGTTCACGCGCCGTCTCCAAACCTCGATCCGTACACGCGTCGTCTCCGAGCCCTGATCGGCCCACGCGCCATCTCCTAAGCCCCGATCGGTCCAAGCGCCTTCTCCTAAGCCCCGATCGGTCCACGCGCCGTCTCCGAGCGCCGATCGGTTCACGCCCCGTCACCTGAGCCCCGATCGTTCCACGCATCGTCTCCGAACCCCGATGGGTCCACGCGTCGGCTCCTAAGCCCCGATCAGTCCACGCGCCGTCTCCGAGCCCCGATCGGTCCACGCGTCGTCTCCTAAGACCCGATCGGTCCACGTATCGTCTCCTAAGCCCCGATCGGTCCACACGCCGTCTCCGAGCCCCGATGGGTCCACGCGTCGCCTCCTGAGCCCCGGTCGGTCCACGCGCCGTCTCCTGAGCCCCGATCGATCTTCGCATCGTCTCCTAAGCCCCGCTCGGTTAACGCGTCGTTTCGGAGCCCCGATCGGTCTACGCGCCGTCTCCTGAGCCCCGATCGGTCCACGCGTCGTCTCCTGAGCCCCGATCGTTCCACGCGCCATCTCCGAGCGTCGATCCGTCCACACGCCGTCTCCTGAGCCCCGATCGGTCCACGCGCCGTCTCCGAGCGCCGATCCGTCCACGCGCCGTCTTCTGAGCCCCGATCGGTCCACGCATCGTCTCCTAAGCCCCGGACGGTCCACCCGCCGTTTCCGAGCCCCGATCGCTCCACGCGCCGTCTCCTGAGCCCCGATCGGTCCACGCATCGTCTCCTAAGCCCCGATCGGTCCACGCGCCGTTTCCGAGCCCCGATCGGTCCACGCATCGTCTGCTAAGCCCCGGACGGTCCACCCGCCGTTTCCGAGGCCGATCGCTCTACGCGCCGTCTCCTGAGCTCTGATCGGTCCACGCATCGTCTCCTGATCTCCGATCGGTTCACGCGCCGTCTCCTAAGCCCCGATCGGTCCACGCGCTGTCTCCGAGCGCCGATCGGTTCACGCGCCGTCTCCTGAGCCCCGATCATTCCACGCGCCGTCTCCGAGCCCGGATCGGTCCACGCGTCGTCTCCTGAGCCCCGATCGGTCCACGCGCCGTCTCCAAGCCCCGATCGGTCCATGCATCGTTTCCTAAGCCCCGATCGGTTAACGCGCTGTCTCCGAGTGCCGATCGGTCCACGCGCCGTCGCCGAACCCCAAATGATCCACGCGCAACCGCCTGAGCCCCGATCGGTCCACGCGTCGATCGGGGCTCGGAGACGGCGCGTGGAACGATCGGGGCTCAGTAGACGACGCGTGGATCAATTGGGGTTCGGCGACGGCGCGTGGGCCGATCGGGGCTCAGGAGACGACGCGTGGAACGATCGTGGCTTAGGAGATGGCGCGTGGAACGATCGGGGCTCAGGAGACGGCGCGTGAACCAATCGGCGCTCGGAGACGGCGCGTAGATCGATCGTGGGTTAGGAGAAGGCGCGTGGAACGATCGGGGCTCAGGAGACGGCGCGTGAACCAATCGGCGATCGGAGACGGCGCGTCGACCGGTCGGGGTTCGCAGACGGCGCGTGGACCAATTGGGGTTCGGCGATGGCGCGTGGACCGATCGGCGCTCGGAGACGGCGCGTCGACCGATCGGATTCCGCAAACGGCGTGTGGACCCTCTGGGGCTTAGGAGACGCTGCGTGGACCGATCGGGGCTCAGGAGACTGCGCGTGGATGGATCGGGGCTTAGGGAATGATGCGTGGACGGATCGGGGCTCGGAGACGGCGCGTGGAACGATCGGGGCTCAGTAGACGACGCATCGACCGATCGGTGCTCAGGAGACGGCGCGTAGACCGATCGTGGCTCGGCGACTGCGCGTGGATCGATCGGGGCTTAGGAAACGATGCGTGGACCAATCGAGGCTCGGCGACCGCGCGTGGACCGATCGGGGCTCGGAAACGACGCGTTAAGCGATCGGGGGTTAGAAGACGACGCGAGGACCGATGGGGGCTTAGGAGACGACGTGTGGACCGATCGGGGCTCAGGAGAAGGGGTGTGGACCGATCGGGTCTCAGGAGACGGCGCGTGAACCGATCGGGGCTGGGAGACAGCGCGTGGACCGACTGGGGCTCAGGCGGTTGCGCGTGGACCAATTGGGGTTCGGCGACGGCCCGTGGACTGATCGGGGCTCGGAGACGGCGCGTTAACCGATCGGGGCTTAGGAGACGATGCGTGGACCGATCGGGCTCGGAAATGGCGCGTGAACCGACCGGGGCTCAGGAAGCTGGGCGTGGACCGATCCAGGCTCGGCGACGGCGCGTGGACCGATCGGGGCTCGGAGACGACGCGTGTACGGATCGGGGCTCAGGAGGCCCCGCGTGGACCGATCGCGGCTCGGCGCCAGCGCGTGGACGGATCGGGACTCAGGAGACGGCGCGTGAACCGATCGGCGCTCGGAGACGCCGCGTGGACAGATTGGGGGTTACGAAACGGCGCGTGGACCGATCGGGACTCGGAGACGGCGCGTGGACCGTTCGGGGCTTAGGAGACGACGCGTGGATCGATCGGCGCTCGGAGACGCCGCGTGGACAGATTGGGGCTTACGAAACGGCGCGTGGACCGATCGGGACACGGAGACGGCGCGTGGACCGTTCGGGGCTTAGGAGACGACGCGTGGCACGTCCGGGGCTTAGGAGACGATGCGTGGACCGATCGGGGCTCAGGAGACGGCGCGTGGAGCGATCGGGGCTCGAAAACGGCGCGTAGACCGATCGGGGTTCGGCGACGGCGCGTGGACCGTCCGGGGGGTAGGAGACGATGCGTGGACCGATCGGGGCTTGGAGACGGCGCGTGGACCGATCGGAGCTCGGAGACGGCCCGTGGACCTATCGCGGCTCGGAGACGGCGCGTGGACCTATCGCGGCTCGGTGACGGCGCGTGGACCGTTCGGGGCTTAGGAGAAGACGCGTGGACCGGTCGGGGCTCGGAGACGACGCGTGTACGGATCGGGGCTCAGGAAACGGCGCGTGGACCGGTCGGGGCTTAGGAGACGACTCCTGGACCGATCGGGGCTTAGGAGGCGGCGCGTGAAACGATCGGGGCTCAGGAGACGGCGCGTGAACCGATCGGGGCTCAGGAGACCGCGCGTGGACCGATCGGGGCTCGGCGACTACGCGTGGACGTATCGGGGCTCAGGAGACGCCGCGTGGACCGATCGCGGATCAGGAGACGGTGCGTGGACCGATCGGGGCTTAGGAGATGATGCGTGGACCGATCGGGGCTTACCAGACGACGCGTGGACCGATCGGGGCTCAGGAGACGGCGCGTGGACTGACAGGCGCTTAGGAGACGACCCGTGAACCGATCGGCGCTCGGAGACGGCGCGTGGACCGATCGGAGCTTAGGAGACGGTGCGTGGACTGATCGGGGCTTAGGAGATGACGCGTGGACCGACCGGGGCTTAGCAGACGACGCGTGAACCGATCGGGGCTCAGGAGACAGTGCATGGGCCGATTGGGGATCAGGACACGGCGCGTGGTTGGATGGGGGCTTAGGGAACGACGCGTGGACCGATCGGGGCTCGGGAGATGGCGCGTGGACCGATAGGAGCTTAGGAGAAGACCCGTGAACCGATCGGGGCTCAGGAGACGGCGCGTGGAACGGTCGGGGCTTAGGAGACTCGCGTGGATCTATCGGGGTGCCGGAGGCGGCGCGTGGACCGATCGCGGATCAGGAGACGGTGCGTGGACCGATCGGGGCTTAGGAGATGACGCGTGGACCGATCGGGGCTCAGGAGACGGCGCGTGGACTGATAACGGCTTAGGAGACGACCCCTGAACCGATCGGGGCTCAGGAGACGGCGCGTGGACCGGTCGGGGCTTAGGAGACTCGCGTGGATCTATCGAGGCTCGGAGACGGTGCGTGGACGTATCGGGGATCAGGAGACGGCGCGTGGACCGACCGGGGCTCAGGAGACGGCGCGTGAACCGATCGGCGCTCGGAGACGGCGCGTGGACCGATCGGATCTTAGGAGACGACGCGTGGACCATCCGGGGCTCGGAGATGGCGCGTGGAGGCATCGGGGCTAAGAAGACGATGCGTGGACCGATTGGGGCTTCGGAGACGACGCGTGGACCGATCGGGGCTCGGAGACGACGTGTGGAACGATCGGGGCGCAGGAGCCGGGGCCAGGACCGATCGTGGCTCGGAGACGGCGCGAGGAGGCATCTGGGCTTAGAAGACGACGCGTGGACCGATCGGTGCTCGGAGATGACGCGTGGACCGATCGGGGCTCGAAGACGGCGCGTGGACCAATCGGGGCTTAGCGGACGAGGCGTAGACCGATCGGGGCTCGGAGACGGCGCGTGGACCCATCAGGGCTCGGAGACGGCACGTGGACCGATCGGGGCTCGGGGGACGACGCGTAGACCGATCGGGGCTTAGGAAGCGGCGCCTGGACCGATCGTGGCTCGGAGACGGCGCGTGGAGGCATCGGGGCTTAGAAGACGATGCGTGAACCGATCGGGGCTTAGGAGACGACGTGTGGACCGATCGGGGCTTACGAGACGATGCATGGACCGATCGGGGCTCACGACACGGCGCGTGTAGCGATCGGGGCTCAGGAGACGACGCGTGTATCGATCGGAGCTCACGAGACGACGCGTCGACCGATCGGGGCTCAGGAAGCGGCGCGTGGAACCATCGGGGCTCGGAGACAATGCGTGAACCGATCGTGCTCGGAGACGGCGGATGAACCGATCGGGGCTGAGGAGACGGCGCGTGGACCGATCGGGGCTGAGGAGACGGCGCGTCGACCGATCGGGGCTTAGGAGCCGACGCGTGGACCGATCGGGCCCCAGGAAAAGGGGCCTGCGCCGATCGGGGCTTAGGATACGACGCGTGGACCGATCGGGGCTCGGAGACGGTGCTTGGACGTATCGGGGATCAGTAGACGGCGCGTGGACCGACCGGGGCTCGGAGACGACGTGTGAAACGATCGGGGCGCAGGAGACGGTGCGTGGACCGATCGTGGCTCGGAGACGGCGCGTGTACCGATCGGGGCTTAGGGAACGACGCGTGGACGGATCGGGGCTCAGGAGACGGCGCGTGGACCGTTCGGGGCTTAGGAGACTCGCGTGTATCTATCGGGGTGCCGGAGGCGGCGCGTGGACCGATCGCGGATCAGGAGACGGTGCGTGGTTGGATGGGGGCTTAGGGAACGACGCGTGGACCGATCGGGGCTCGGGAGATGGCGCGTGGACCGATAGGAGCTTAGGAGAAGACCCGTGAACCGATCGGGGCTCAGGAGACGGCGCGAGGAGGCATCTGGGCTTAGAAGACGACGCGTGGACCGATCGGTGCTCGGAGGTGACGCGTGGACCGATCGGGGCTCGAAGACGGCGCGTGGACCAATCGGGGCTTAGCGGACGAGGCGTAGACCGATCGGGGCTCGGAGACGGCGCGTGGACCCATCAGGGCTCGGAGACGGCACGTGGACCGATCGGGGCTCGGGGGACGACGCGTAGACCGATCGGGGCTTAGGAAGCGGCGCCTGGACCGATCGTGGCTCGGAGACGGCGCGTGG
Organism: Netelia fuscicornis; assembly: GCA_946811545.1. Lineage (NCBI taxonomy): Eukaryota > Metazoa > Arthropoda > Insecta > Hymenoptera > Ichneumonidae > Netelia > Netelia fuscicornis. The sequence continues at coordinate 32,715,242 of OX328012.1, forward strand.
AGGCATCGGGGCTTAGAAGACGATGCGTGAACCGATCGGGGCTTAGGAGACGACGTGTGGACCGATCGGGGCTTACGAGACGATGCATGGACCGATCGGGGCTCACGACACGGCGCGTGTAGCGATCGGGGCTCAGGAGACGACGCGTGTATCGATCGGAGCTCACGAGACGACGCGTCGACCGATCGGGGCTCAGGAAGCGGCGCGTGGAACCATCGGGGCTCGGAGACAATGCGTGAACCGATCGTGCTCGGAGACGGCGGATGAACCGATCGGGGCTGAGGAGACGGCGCGTGGACCGATCGGGGCTGAGGAGACGGCGCGTCGACCGATCGGGGCTTAGGAGCCGACGCGTGGACCGATCGGGCCCCAGGAAAAGGGGCCTGCGCCGATCGGGGCTTAGGATACGACGCGTGGACCGATCGGGGCTCGGAGACGGTGCTTGGACGTATCGGGGATCAGTAGACGGCGCGTGGACCGACCGGGGCTCGGAGACGACGTGTGAAACGATCGGGGCGCAGGAGACGGTGCGTGGACCGATCGTGGCTCGGAGACGGCGCGTGTACCGATCGGGGCTTAGGGAACGACGCGTGGACGGATCGGGGCTCAGGAGACGGCGCGTGGACCGTTCGGGGCTTAGGAGACTCGCGTGTATCTATCGGGGTGCCGGAGGCGGCGCGTGGACCGATCGCGGATCAGGAGACGGTGCGTGGACCGATCGTGGCTCGGAGACGGCGCGAGGAGGCATCTGGGCTTAGAAGATGACGCGTGGACCGATTGGGTCTCAGGAAACGGGGCGTGAACCGATCGGGGCTTAGGAGACGAAGCGTGGAACGATCGGGGCTCGCAGACGACGCGTGTACCGATCGGGGCTTAGGGAACGACGCGTGGACGGATCGGGGCTCAGGAGACGGCGCGTGGCCCGTTCGGGGCTTAGGAGACTCGCGTGTATCTATCGGGGTGCCGGAGGCGGCGCGTGGACCGATCGCGGATCAGGAAACGGTGCGTGGACCGATCGGGGCTTAGGAGATGACGCGTGGACCGATCGGGGCTTAGCAGACGATGCGTGGACTGATCGGGGCTCAGGAGACGGCGCGTGGACTGATAGGGGCTTAGGAGACGACCCGTGAACCGATCGAGGCTCAGGAGACGGCGCGTGGACCGGTCGGGGGTTTAGGAGACGAAGCGTGGAACGATAGGGGCTCGCAGACGACGCGTGTACCGATCGGGGCTTAGGGAACGACGCGTGGACCGATCGGGGCTCAGGAGACGGCGCGTGGACTGATAGGGGCTTAGGAGACGGCGCGTGAACCGATCGGCGCTCGGAGACGGCGCGTGGACCGATCGAAGCTTAGGAGACGACGCGTGGACCGATCGCGGCTTAGGAGACGGCGCGTGAACCGATCGGGGCTGAGGAGACGGCGCGTGGACAGATCGGGGCTGAGGAGACGGCGCGTGGACCGATCGTGGCTTAGGAGCCGACGCGTGGACCGATCGGGCCCCAGGAAACGGGGCCTGCGCCCATCAGGGCTTAGGATACGACGCGTGGACCGATCGGGGCTCAGGAACCGGCGCCAGGGCCGATCGTGGCTCGGAGACGGCGCGAGGAGGAATCTGGGCTTAGAAGACGACGCGTGGACCTAACGGTGCTCGGAGAGGACGCTTGGACCGATCGGGGCTCAGGGGACGACGCGTAGACCGATCGGGGCTCGGAGACGGCGCGTAGACCGATCGGGGCTCGGAGACGGCGCGTGGATTGATAGGGGCTGAGTAGACGGCGCGTCGACCGGTCGGGGCTTAGGAGACAACGCGTGGACGGATCGGGGCTCAGGAGACGGCGCGTGGACCGGTCGGGGCTTAGGAGACTCGCGTGTATCTATCGGGTGCCGGAGGCGGCGCGTGGACCGATCGCGGATCAGGAGACGGTGCGTGGACCGATCGGGGCTTAGGAGATGACGCGTGGACCGACCGGGGCTTAGCAGACGACGCGTGGACCAATCGGGGCTCAGGAGATGGCGCGTGGACCGATAGGGGCTTAGGAGAAGACCCGTGAACCGATCGGGGCTCAGGAGACGGCGCGTGGACTGGTCGGGGCTTAGGAGACTCGCGTGGATCTATCGGGTTGCCGGAGGCGGCGCGTGGACCGATCGCGGATCAGGAGACGGTGCGTGGACCGATCGGGGCTTAGGAGATGATGCGTGGACCGATCGGGGCTTACCAGACGACGCGTGGACCGATCGGGGCTCAGGAGACGGCGCGTGGACTGACAGGCGCTTAGGAGACGACCCGTGAACCGATCGGCGCTCGGAGACGGCGCGTGGACCGATCGGAGCTTAGGAGACGACGCGTGGACCATCCGGGGCTCGGAGATGGCGCATGGAGGCATCGAGGCTAAGAAGACGATGCGTGGACCGATCGGGGCTTCGGAGACGACGCGTGGACCGATCGGGGCTTAGGAGACGACGCGTGGACCGATCGCGGCTTAGGAGACGGCGCGTGGACCGATCGGGGCTTGGGAGACGGCGCGTGGAGAGATCGGGGCTCAGGAGACGACGCGTGTATCGATCGGGGCTCAGGAGACGACGCGTCGATCGATTGGGTCTCAGGAGGCGGCGCGTGGACCCATTGGGGCTCGGAGATGGTGAGTGGACGTATCGGGGCTTAGGGAACGACGCGAGGACCGATCGGCGCTCAGGAGACGGCGCCTGGACCGATCGTGGCTCGGAGACGATGCGTGGACCTATCGCGGCTCGGAGACGGCGCGTGGACCTATCGCGGCTCGGTGACGGCGCGTGGACCGATCGGGGCTTAGGAGAAGATGCGTGGACCGATCGGGGCTCAGAAGACGTCGCGGGGACCGGTCGGGGATCAGGAGACAGTGCGTGGAGCGATCGGGGCTCGGAGACGGCGCGTGGACCCATCAGGGCTCGGAGACGGCACGTGGACCGATCGGGGCTCAGGGGACGACGCGTAGACGGATCGGGGCTTAGGAAGCGGCGCCTGGACCGATCGTGGCTCGGAGACGGCGCGTGGATGCATCGGGGCTTAGAAGACGATGCGTGAACCGATCGGGGCTTAGGAGACGACGCGTGGACCGATCGGGGCTTAGGAGACGACGCGTGGACCGATCGGGGCTCACGACACGGCGCGTGTAGCGATCGGGGCTCAGGAGACGACGCGTGTATCGATCGGAGCTCAGGAGACGACGCGTCGACCGATCAAGGCTCAGGAAGCGGCGCGTGGAACCATCGGGGCTCGGAGACAATGCGTGAACCGATCGTGCTCGGAGACGGCGGATGAACCGATCGGGGCTGAGGAGACGGCGCGTGGACCGATCGGGGCTTAGGAGACGACGCGTGGACCGATCGCGGCTTAGGAGACGACGCGTAGACCGATCGGGGCTCAGGAGACAGCGCGTGGACCGATTGGGGATCAGGACCCGGCGCGTGGATGGATGGAGGCGTAGGGAACGACGCGTGGACCGATCGGGGCTCAGAAGACGGCGCGTGGACCGATAGGGGCTTAGGAGACGGCGCGTGGACCGATCGGGGCTTAGGAGACGACGCGTGGACCGGTCGGGGCTCAGGAGGCGTCGCGTGGACCCATCGGGGCTCGGAGACGGCGCGAGGAGGCATCTGGGCTTAGAAGACGACGCGTGGACCGATTGGCTCTCAGGAAACGGGGTGTGAACCGATCGGGGCTTAGGAGACGAAGCGTGGAACGATCGGGGCTGAGGAAGCGGCGCTTGGGCCGATCGTGGCTCGAAGACGTCGCGTGGAGGCATCTGGGCTTAGAAGACGACGCGTGGACCGATCGGGGCTCGGAGACGACGCGTGGACCGATCGGGGCTTAGGAGACGACGCGTGGACCGATCGCGGCTTAGGAGACGACGCGTAGACCGATCGGGGCTCAGGAGACAGCGCGTGGACCGATTGGGGATCAGGACACGGCGCGTGGATGGATGGAGGCGTAGGGAACGACGCGTGGACCGATCGAGGCTCAGAAGACGGCGCGTCGACCGATAGGGGCTTAGGAGACGACCCGTGGACCGATCGGGGCTCAGGAGACGGCGAGTGGACCGATCGGGGCTTAGGAGACGGCGCGTGGACCGATCGGGGCTTAGGAGACGACGCGTGGACCGGTCGGGGCTCAGGAGGCGACGCGTGGACCCATCGGGGCTCGGAGACGGCGCGTGGACCGATCGGGGCTTAGGAGACGACGCGTGGACCGATCGGGGCTTAGGAGACGACGCGTGGACCGATCGGGACTCAGGAACCGGCGCGTGGACCGATCGGGGCTTAGGAGACGACGCGTCGACCGATCGTGGCTCGGAGACGGCGCGAGGAGGCATCTGGGCTTAGAAGACGACGCGTGGACCGATTGGCTCTCAGGAAACGGGGTGTGAACCGATCGGGGCTTAGGAGACGAAGCGTGGAACGATCGGGGGTGAGGAAGCGGCGCTTGGGCCGATCGTGGCTCGAAGACGTCGCGTGGAGGCATCTGGGCTTAGAAGACGACGCGTGGACCGATCGGGGCTCGGAGACGGTCTGTGGACGTATCGGGGCTCGGAGATGGTGCGTGGACGTATCGGGGCTTAGGAGACTCGCGTGTATCTATCGGGGTGCCGGAGGCGGCGCGTGGACCGATCGCGGATCAGGAGACTGTGCGTGGACCGATCGGGGCTTAGGAGATGACGCGTGGACCGATCGGGGCTTAGCAGACGACGCGTGGACCGATCGGGGATCAGGAGACGGTGCGTGGACCGATCGGGGCTCGAAGACGGCGCGGGGACGTATCGGCGCTTAGGAGACGGCGCGTGGACCGATCGTGGCTCGGAGACGGCGCGTTGAGGCATCGGGGCTTACAAGACGACGCGTGGACCGATCGGGTCTCAGGAAACAGCACGTGGACCGATCGGTGCTCGGAGACGACGCGTGGACCGATCGGGGCTCATGAAGCGGCGCCTGGACCGATCGTGACTCGGAGGCGGCACGAGGAGGCATCTGGGCTTAGAAGGCGACGCGTGGACCGCTCGGTGCTCGGAGACGGTGCGTGGACGTATCGGGGATCAGGAGACGGTACGTGGGCCGATCGGCGCTCAGGAGACGGCGCGTGGAGCGATCGGGGCTCAGGAGACGGCGCGGGCATCGTTCTGGGCTTAGGGAACGGCGGGTGGACCGGACGGGGCTTAGGAGACGGCGCGTGGACCGATCGGGGCTTAGGAGACGATACGTACACCGATCGGGGCTCAGGAAGCGGCGCCTGGACCGATCGTGGCTCGGAGACGGCGCGTGGAGGCATCGGGCCTCAGGAGACGGCGCATGGACCGATCGGCTCTCAGGAGACGGCGCCTGGGCCGATCGCGGCTCAGGAGGCGGCGCGCGGACACATCGGGGCTCGGAGACGACGCGTGGAACGATCGGGTCTTAGGAGACGACGCGAGGACCGATCGCGGCTTAGGAGAAGGCGCGTGGACCGATCGGGGCTCAGGAGACGGCGCGTGGACCGATCGGGGCTCAGGAGACGTTGCATGGACCGGTCGGGGCTTAGGAGACTCGCGTGGACCGATCGGGGCTTAGGAGACTCGCGTGGACCGTTCGGGGCTCACGAGGCGGCGCGTGGACCGATCGGGGCTCGGAGACGGCGTGTGGAGGCATCGGGGCTTTGAAGACGACGCGTGGACCGAACGGTGCTCCGAAAACGGCGAGTGGACGTATCGGTGCTCGGAGACGATGCGTGGACCGCTCGGGGATCAGGAAACGGCCCGTGGTGCGATCAGGGTCAGGAGACGACGCGTGGATCGATCGGGGCTCAGGAGACGACGCGTCGACCGATCGGGGCTTACGAGACGACGCATCGACCGATCCGGACTTAGGAGACGACGTGTGGACCGATCGGGGCTCAGGAACCGATGCGCGGACCGCTCGGGGCTCAGGAGACGGCGCGTGAACCGATCGGGGCTTAGGAGAAGGCGCGTGGACCGATCGGGGCTCCGGAAACGGCGCACGGACCCATCGGGGCTCGCAGACGGCGCGTGGAGGCATCGGGCCTCGAACACGACGCGTGGACCGAGCGGTGCTCAGAAAACGGCGCGTTGACCGATCGGGGCTCAGGAAACGGCGCATGGAGCGATCGGGGTCAGGAGACGACGCCTGGGTCGATCGGGGCTCAGGAGACGACGCGTCGACCGATCGGGGCTCAGGAGACGACGCGTGGATCGATCGGGGCTCAGGAGACGACGCGTCGACCGATCGGGGCTCAGGAGACGGCGCGCGGACCGACCGGGGCTCAGAAGCCTCGCGTGGATCGATCGGGGCTCCGGAGGCGCCGCGTGGACCGATGGGGATCAGGACACGGTGCGTGGACCAATCGGGGCTCGGAGACGGCACGTGGACCGATCGGGGCCTAGGAGACGACGCGTGGACCGATCGGGGCGTAGGAAACGACGCGCGTACCTATCGGGGCTCAGGAGACAGCGAGTGGACCGATTGGGGCTGAGGAGAAGGCGCAGGGTCCGATGGGGTCTCGGAGACGGCGTGTGGAACGATCGGGGCTCAGGAGACGGCGAGTTAACCGATTATGGCTTAGGAGACGATGAGTGGATGGATCGGGGCTTAGGGAACGACGCGTGGACCGATCGGGGTTCAGGAGACGGCGCGTGAACCGACTGGGGCTCAAACGGTTGCGCGTGGACCAATTGGGGTTCGGCGACGGCGCGTGGACCGATCGGGGCTCGGAGACGACGAGTTAACCGATCGGGGCTTAGGAGACGATGCGAGGAGGCATCTGGGTTTACAAGACGACGCGTGGATCGATCGGGGCTCGGAGACGGCGCGTGAACCGACCGGGGCTCAGGAGACGGCGCGTGGACCGATCGGGGCTCGGAGACGGCACGTTAACCGATCGGGGCTTAGGAGTCGATGCTTGGACCGATCGGGCTCGGAGCCGGCGCGTGAACCGACCGGGGCTTAGGAGACGACGCGTGGACCGATCCCGGCGCGGAGACGCCGCGTTAACCGATCAGGGCATAGGAGACGATGCGTGGACCGATCGGGCTCAGGAGACGGCGCGTGGTGCGATCGGGGCTTAGGAGACGAAGCGTGGACCGATCAGAGCTCAGGAGACCGCGCGTGGAGCGATCGGGGCTCGGAAACGGCGGGTGGACCGTCCGGGGCTTAGCAGACGATGCGTGGACCGATCGGGGCTCGGAAACGGCGGGGGAACGTCCGGGGCTTAGGAGACGATGCGTGGACCGATCGGGGCTCAGAAGACGGCGCGTGGACGGATCGGCGCTCGGAGACGGCGCGTGGAACGATCGGGGCTCAGGAGACGACGCGTCGACGGATCAGGGCTGAGGAGACGACGCGTGGACCGATCGGGGCTTAGGAGAAAACGCGTGGACCGATCGGGGCTCAGGAAGCGGCGCCTGCACCGATCGTGGTTGGGAGACGGCGCAAGTAGGCATCTGGGCTTAGAAGACGACGCGTGGACCGATCGGGGCTCAGATGACGGCGCGCGAACCGACCGGGGCTCAGGAGACTCGCGTGGATCGATCGGGGTTCCGGAGACGCCTCGTGGAACGATCGGGGCTCGGAGTCGGCGCGTTAACCGATCGGGGCTTAGGAGACGATGCGTGGACCGATCGGGGCGCGGAGACGGCGGGTGGGCCGACCGCGGTTTAGGGGAAGGCGCTTGGACCGAACGGGGCTTAGGAGACGGCGCGTGGACCGATCGGGGCTCGGAGACGGCGCGTGGAACGATCGGGACTCAGGAGACGGCGCGTCAACCGATCGGCGCTCGGAGACGGCGCATGGACCGAACGGGGCTTAGGAGACGGCGCGTGGACCGATCGGAGATCAAGAGATGACGCGTGGACCGATCGGGGCATAGGAGACGACGCATGTACCTATCGGGGCTCACGAGACAGCGTGTGGACCGATTGGGGCTCAGGAGACGGCGCGTGGAACGCTCCAGGCGCCGTTTTCTGAGCAGAATTCGGTCCACGCGTCGTCTTCAAAGCCCCGATGCCTCCACGCGCCGTCTCCTGTGCTCCGATCGTTCCACGCGCCATCTCCGAGCCCCGATCGGTCCACGCGCCGTCTCCTAAGCCCCGCTTGATCCACGCGCCGTCTCCGAGCTCCAATCGGTCCACGCGCCGTTTCCTGAGACCTGATCGGTCCATGCGTCGTCTCCTAAGCCCCGATCGGTCCACGCGTCGGCTCCTAAGCCCCGATCGGTCCACGCGTCGTCTCCTAAGCCCCGATCCGTCGACGCGTCGTCTCCTGAGCCCCGATCGATCCACGCGACTTCTCCTGAGTCCCGACCGCTCCACGCGTCGTCTCCGAGCTCCGATCGGTCCACGCGCCGTTTCCGAGCCCCGATCGGTCCATGCGTCGTCTTCTAAGCCCCGATGCCTCCACGCGCCGTCTCCGAGCCCCGATCCAACCACGCGCAGTCGCCGAGCCCCGATCGGTCCACGCGCCGTTTCCTGAGCCCCGATCGGTCCACGCGTTGTCTCCTAAGCCCCGATCGGTCCACGCGTCGGCTCCTAAGCCCCGATCGGTCCACGCGCCGTCTCCTAAGCCCCGATCCGTCGACGCGTCGTCTCCTGAGCCCCGATCGATCCACGCGACTTCTCCTGAGTCCCGACCGCTCCACGCGTCGTCTCCGAGCTCCGATCAGTCCACGCGCCGTTTCCGAGCCCCGATCGGTCCATGCGTCGTCTTCTAAGCCCCGATGCCTCCACGCGCCGTCTCCGAGCCCCGATCCATCCACGCGCAGTCGCCGAGCCCCGATCGGTCCACGCGCGGTCTACTGAGCTCCGGTCGGTCCACACGCCGCGGCGAACCCCAATTGGTCCACGCGCAACCTCTCGAGCCCCAGTCTGTAAACGCGCTGTCTCCGAGCCCCGATCGGTCCACGTATGTTCTCCTAAGCCCCGCTCGATTAACGCGTCGTTTCCGAGCCCCGATCGGTCCACGCGGCGTCTCCTTAGCCCCAATTAGTCCACGCGCCGTCTCCTAAGCCCCGATATACACACGGGCCGTCTCCGAGCTCCGATCGGTCCACGCGGCGTCTCCAAGCCTCGATCCGTACACGCGTCGTCTCCGAGCCCCGATCGGGCCACGCGCCATCGCCGAGCCCCGAACAGTCCACACCCCTTGTCGTGAGCCCCGATCGGCCGACGCGCCGCTTTCTGAGCCCCGATCGATCCACGCGCCGTCTCGTAAGCCACAATCGGTCCACGCGCCGTCTCCGAGCGCCGATCATTTCACGCGCCGTCTCCTGAGCCCCGATCGGTCCACGCGTCGTCTCCGAGCTCCGATCGTTCCACACGCCGTTTCCTGAGCCCCGATCGGTCCACACGCCGTCTCGAAAGCCCCAATCGGTCTACGCGCCGTCTCAGAGCGCCGATCATTTCACGCGCCGTCTCCTGAGCCCCGATCATTCCACGCCCCGTCTCCGAGCCCCGATCGGTCCACGCGCCGTCTCCTAAGCCCCTATCGGTCCACGCGCCGTCTCCGAGCGCCGATCGGTTCACGCGCCGTCTCCTGAGCCCCGATCGTTCCACGCGCCGTCGCCGAGCCGCGACCGGTCCACGCGCCGTCTCCTGAGCCCCGATCGGTCCACGTATCGTCTCCTAAGCCCCGATCGATCCACGCGTCGTCTCCTAAGCCCCGATCGGTCTACGCGCTGTCTCCGAGCCCCGATCGGTCCACGCGTCGTCTCCTAAGCCCCTATCGGTCCACGCGCCGTCTCATAAGCCCCGATCGGACCACGCGCCTTCTACTCAGCCACGATCGGTCCACGCGCCGTCTCCGAGCGCCGATTAGTTCACGCGCCGTCTCCTGAGCCCCGATCGCTCGACGCGCCGTCTCCGAGCGCCGATCGGTCCGCGTGCCGTCTCCGAGCCCCGTTCGGTCCACGCATCGTCTCCTAAGCCTCGATCGGTCCACGCCCCTTCTCCTAAGCCCCGATCAGTCCACGTGCCGTCTCCGAGCCTCGACCGGTCCACGCGCCGTCTCCTGAGCCCCGATCGTTCCACGCGCCGTCTCCTAAGCCGCGACCGTTCCACGCGCCGTCTCCGAGCTCCGATCGGCCCACGCGCCGTCTCCTACGCCACGATCGGTCCAAGCGCCTTCTGCTAAGCCCCGATCGTTCCAGGCGCCGTCTCCGAGCGCGGATCGGTTCACGCGCCGTCACCTGAGCCCCGATCGTTCCACGCGCGGTCTCCGAGCCCCGATCGGTCCACGCGCCGTCTCCTGAGCCCGGATCGTTCCACGCGTCGTCCCCGAATCCTCGATCCGTACACGCGTCGTCTCCGAGCCTCGATCGGTCCACGGGCCGTCGCCGAGCCCCGATCGGTCCAGGCGTATCCTCCTGAGCCCCGGTCGTTCCACGCGCCGTCTCCGAGCCCCGATCGGTCCACGCATCGTCTCCTAAGCCCCGATCGGTTAACACGCCGACTCGGTGCCCCGATCGTTCCACGCGCCGTCTCCGAGCCCCGATCGTTCCACGCGCCTTCTCCTAAGCCACGATCGGTCAGCGCCGTCTCCGAGCGCCGATCGTAGCACGCGCCGTCGCACGAGCCGCGATCGGTCCACGCGCGGCCTCCTGAGCCCCGGTTGGTTCACGCGCAGTACCCGAGCCCCAATCGGTCCACGCGTCGTCTCCGAGCCCCGATCGGTCCACGCGCCGTCGCCGAGCCATGATCGGTCCACGCGCGGCCTCCTGAGCCCCGGTTGCTTCACGCGCCGTATCCGAGCCCCCATCGGTCCACGCGTCGTCTCCGAGCCCCGATCGGTCCACGCGCCGTCTCCGAGCGCCGATCGTAGCACGCGCCGTCGCACGAGCCGCGATCGGTCCACGCGCGGCCTCCTCAGCCCCGGTTGGTCCACGCGCTGTTTCCGAGCCCTGATCGGTCCACGCGTCGTATCCGAACCCCGATCGGTCCACGCGCCGTCGCCGAGCCATGATCGGTCCACGCGCGGCCTCCTGAGCCCCGGTTGCTTCACGCGCCGTATCCGAGCCCCCATCGGTCCACGCGTCGTCTCCGAGCCCCGATCGGTCCACGCGCCGTCGCCGAGCCATGATCGGCCCATGCGAGGCTCCTGAGCCCCGGTCGGTCCGCGCGCCGTCTCCTGATCCCCGATCGGTCGACGCGTCCTTTCCTGAGCCCTGATCGATCCACGCGTCGTCTCCTGAGCCCCGATCGCTCCACGCGCCGATTTCTGAGCCCCGATCAATTGACGCGTCTTCTCCTGAGCCCCGATCGCTCCTCGCGCCGTCACCTGAGCCCCGCTCGGTCCCTGCGTGGTCTTCTTAGCCCCGATGCCTCCACGCGCCGTATCCGAGCCACGATCGGTCTAGGCGTCGCTTCCTGAGCCCCGATCGGTCCACGCGCTGTCTCCGAAGCCCCAATCGGTCCACGCGCCGTCTCCTAAGCCCTGATCGGTCCACGCGCCGTCTCCGAGCGCCGATCGGTTCACGCGCCGTCTCCTGAGCCCCGATCGTTCCAGGCGCCATCTCCGAGCCCCGATCGGTCCACGCGCCGTCTCCTAAGCCCCGATCGGTCCACGCACCTTCTCCTAAGCCCCGATCGGTCCACGTGCCGTCTCCGAGCCTCGACCGGTCCACGCGCCGTCTCCTGAGCCCCGATCGTTCCACGCGCCGTCTCCTAAGCCGCGATCCGTCCACGGGCCGTCTCCGAGCTGCTATCGGTAAACGCGCCGTCACCAAGCCCTGATCCGTACACGCATCGTCTCCGAGCCCCGACCGGTCCACGCGCCGTCGCCGAGCCTCGATCAGTCCACGCGCGGCCTCCTGAGCCCCGATCGGTTCACGCGCTTGCTCCGAGCCCGATCGGTCCACGCATCGTCTCCCAAGCCCCGATCGGTTAACGTGCCGTCTCCGAGCCCCGATCGGTCCACGTGCCGTCTCCGAGCGCCGATCGGTTCACGCGCCGTCTCCTGAGCCCCGATCATTCCACGCGCCGTCTCCGAGCCCCGGTCGGTCCACGCCCCGTCGCCGAACCCCAATTGGTCCACGCGCAACCTCCTGAGCCCCAGTCGGTCCACGCGCGGCCTCCTGAGCCATGCTCGGTCCACGCGCCGTCTTCGAACGCCGATCGGTCCACGCAACGTCTCCTAAGCCCCAATCGGTTCACGCGCCGTCTCCTGAGCCCCGATCGTTCTACGCGCCGTCTCCGAGCCCCGATTCGTCCACGTGCAGTCGCCGAGCCCCGATCGGTTCACGCGCGGTCTCCTGAGCTCCAGTCGGTACACGCTCTGTCTCCGAGCCCCGATCGGTCCAGGCATCGTCTCGCAAGCCCCGCTCGGTTAACGCGTCGTTTCGGAGACCCATCGGTCTACGCGCCATCTCCGAGACGCGATCGGCCCACGCATCGCCTCCTAAGCCGCGATCGGTTAACGTGCCGTCTCCGAGCCCCGATCGGTCCACGCGCCGTCTCCTGAGCCCCGATACGTCCACGCGCAGTCATCGAGCCCCGATCGGTCCACGCGCGGTCTCCTGAGCCCCGATCTGTCCACGCGCCGTCTCCGAGCCCCGATCGGTTCACGGATCGTCTCCTAAGACCCGACCGGTTCACCCGCCGTCTCCTGAGCCCCGGTCGGTCCACGCGCCGTCTCCGAGCCTCGATCGATCCACGTACCGTCTCCGAAGCCCCTATCGGTCCATGCGCCGTCTGCTGAGCCCCGATCGGTCCACGCATCGTCTCCTAAGCCCCGATACGTCCACACGCCGTATCCGAGCCCCGATCGGTCCGCGTGACGCATTCCAAGCCCCGATCGGTCCACGCGACGTCTCCAAAGCCCTGATCGGTCCACGTGCCGTCTCCGAGTCCCGATCGGTTCACGCGCCGTCTCCTGAACCCCGATACGTCCACGCGCAGTCGCCGAGACCCGATCGGTCCACGCGCCGTCGCCGAGCCTCGATAGGTCCACGCGCGGCCTCCTGAGCCCCGGTCGGTTCACGCGCCGTCTCCGAGCCCCGATCGATCCACGCGTCGTCTTCTAAGCCCAGATGCCTCCTCGCGCCGTCTCCGAGCCACGATCGGTCCAGGCGCCGCTTCCTGAGCCCCGATCGGTCCACGCGCCGTCACCCGAGCCCCGATCGTTCCACGCGCCGTCTCCGAGCCCCGATCGGTCCACGCGCTGTCTCCTGAGCCCGGATCGTTCCACGCGTCGTCCCCGAATCTCCGATCCGTACACGCGTCGTCTCCGAGCCTCGATCGATCCACGCGCCGTCGCCGAGCCCCGATCGGTCCAGGCGTATCCTCCTGAGCCCCGGTCGGTCCACGCATCGTCTCCTAAGCCCCGATCGGTTAATGCGCTGACTCCGAGCCCCGATCGTTCCACGCGCCGTCTCCGAGCCCCGATGGGTCCACGCGCGGTGTCCTGAGCCCCGGTCGGTCCAGGCCCCGTCTCCGAGCGCCGATCGGTTCACGCGCCGTCTCCTGAGAACGATCCGTCCACGCGCCGTCTCCTGAGAACGATCCGTCCACGCGCCGTCTCCTGAGCCCCGATCGGTCGACGCGCCGTCTCGTGAGCCCCGATCGGTCCACGCGCCGTCTCCGAGCCCCGATCGGTCCACGCGCCGTCTCCTGAGCCCCGATCGTTCCACGCGTCGTCGCCGAATCTCCGATCCGTACACGCGTCGTCTCCGAGCCTCGATCGGTCCACGCGCCGTCGCCGAGCCCCGATCGGTCCAGGCGTATCCTCCTGAGCCCCGGTCGGTCCACGCGCCGTCTCCGAGCCTCGATCGGTCCACGCATCGTCTCCTAAGCGCCGATCGGATAACGCGCCGACTCCGAGCCCCGATCGTTCCACGCGCCGTCTCCGAGCCCCGATGGGTCCACGCGCGATGTCCTGAGCCCCGGTCGGTGCAGGCCCCGTCTCCGAGCGCCAATTGGTTCACGCGCCGTCTCCTGAGAACGATCCGTCCACGCGCTGTCTCCTGAGCCCCGATCGGTCGACGCGTCCTCTGCTAAACCTCAATCGGTCCACGCCCCGTCTCCGTGCGCCGACCGGTTCACTCGCCGTCTCCTGAGTCCCGATCCGTCCACTCACTGTCTCCTGAGCCCCGATCGGTCGACGCGTCCTCTGCTAAACCTCGATCGGTCCACGCGTCGTCTCCTGAGCCCAGATCGGTCGACGGGTCCTCTCCTAAGCCCCGATCGGTCCACGCGTCTTCTCCTGAGCTCCGATCAGTCCACGCGTCGTCTCCTAAGCCCCGATACGTCCACACGCCGTCTCCGAGCCCCGATGGGTCCCCGCGTTGCCTCCTGAGCCCCGATCGATCCGCGCGAGTCTCCTGAGCCCCGATCGGTCCACGCGTCGTCTCCTAAGCCCCAATCGGTCCACGCACCGCCTCCTGCGCCCCAATCGGTCCACGCGCCGCCTCCTGCGCCCCGATCGGTCTGCGCGCCGTCTCCTGAGCCCCGATCGGTCGACGCGCCGTCTCGTGAGCCCCGATCGGTCCACGCGCCGTCTCCGAGCCCCGATCGGTCCATGCGCCGTCTCCTGAGCCCCGGTCGGTCCGCGCGCCGTCTCCTGAGCCCCGATCGTTCCACGCGTCGTCTCCTAAGCCCCGATCGGTTCACGCATCGTCTCCTAAGCCCCGATACGTCCACGCGCCGTCTCCTGAGCCCCAATCGGTCCACGCGCCGCCTCCTGAGCCCCGATCGGCCCACACGCCGTCTCCTGAGTCCCGATCGGTCCACGCGCGGCCTCCTAAGCCCCGATCGTTCCACGCGCCGTCTCCGAGCCCCGATCGGTCCACGCGCCGTCTCCTGAACCTCGATGGGTCCACGCGTCGTTCCCGAAGCCCCGATCCATCCACGCGCAGTCTCCCGAGCCCCAATCGGTCCACGCGCCGTCTCCTGAGCCCCGATCGGTCGACGCGTCCTCTCCTAAGCCCCGATCGGTCCACGCGCTGTCTCCGAGCGCCGATCGGTCCAGGCGCCGTCTCCTGAGCCCCAATCGGTCCACACGCTGTCTCGTGAGCCCCGATAGGTACACGCGTCGCGTCCTACACCCCGATCGGTCCACGCGCCGTCTCCGAGCCCCGATCGGTCCGCGAGCCGTCTCCGAGCCCCGATCGGTCCGCGCACCGTCTCCTGATCCCCATCGCTCCACGCGCCGGCTCCGAGCCCCGATCGGCCCACGCGCCGTCGCCGAACCCCAATTGGTCCAGGCGCAACCGCCTGAGCCCCAGTCGGTTCACGAGCTGTCGCCGAACCCCGATCGGTCCACTCATCGTCTCCTAAGCCCCAATCGGTTAACGCGCCGTCTCCTGAGCCCCGATCGTTCCACGCGCCGTCTCCGAGCCCCGATCGGTCCCTGCGCCGTCTCTTGAGCCCCAATACGTCCACTCGCTGTCTCCTGAGCCCCGATAGGTACACGCGTCGTTTCCTACGCCCCGATCAGTCCACGCGTCGTCTCCTAGGCCCCGATCGGTCCACGCGCCGTCTCCGAGCCCCGATCGGTCCACGCACCGTGTCCTGATCCCCATCGGTCCACGCGGTGCCTCCGGAGCCCCGATCGATCTACGCGAGGCTTCTGAGCCCCGGTCCGTCCGCGCGCCATCTCCTGAGCCCCGATCGCTCCAGGCGCCGTTTTCTGAGAACCGTTCGGTCCACGCATCGTCTTCAAAGCCCTGATGCCTCCACGCGCCGTCTCCGAGCCACGATCGGTCCGTGCGCCGCTTCCAGAGCCCTATCGGTCCACGCGTCCTCTCCTGATCTCCTATTGGTCCACGCGCCGTCTCCTAAGCCCCGATCGGTCCACGTGCCGTCTCCGAGCGCCGATCGGTTCACGCGCCGTCTCCTGAGCCCTGATCGGTCCACGCGTCGTTCCCTAAGCTCCGATCCATCCACGCGCAGTCTCCTGAGCCCCGATCGGTCCACGCATCGCCTCCTGAGCCCCGGACGGTCCAGGCGCCGTCTCCGAACCCCGAGCGGTCGACGCGCCGTCTCCGAGCCCCGGTCGGTCCACGCGTCGTCTTCGAGCACCGATCGTTCCACGCGCCGTTTCCTGGGCCCCGATCGGTCCACGCGTCGCCGCCGGAGCCCCGATCGGTCTACTCGCCGTCTCATGAACCCCGATCGGTCAACGCATCGTCTCCTAAGCCCCGATACGTTCACACGCCGTCTCCGAGCCCCGATCGGTTAACGCGCCGTCTCCGAGCCCCGATCAGTCCACGCGCCGTCTCCTGAGCCCCGGTCGGCCCACGCGCCGTCGCCGAACCCCAATTGGTCCACGCGAAACCGCCTGAGCCCCAGCCGGTCCACGCGCTGTCTCCGAGCCCCGATCGGTCCACGCGTCGTCTCCGAGCCCCGATCGGTCCACGCGCCGTCGCCGAGTCATGATCTCTCCACGCGCGGCCTCCTGAGACCCGATCGGTCCACGCGCCGTCGCCGAGCCGCGATCGGTCCACGCGCCGTCGCCAAGCCGCGATCGGGCCACGCGCGGCCTCCTGAGCCCCGATTGGTTCACGCGCCGCATCCGAGCCCCAATCGGTCCACGCGCTGTCTCCGAGTCCCGATCGGTCCACGCGTCGTCTCCGAGCCCCGATCGGTCTACGCGCCGTCGCCGAGCCATGATCGGTCCACGCGCGGCCTCCTGAGCCCCAATCGGGCCACGCGCCGTCTCCTGAGTCCCGATCGGTCCACGCGTCGTCTCCTAAGCCCCAATCGGTCCACGCGCCGCCTACGGAGCCCCGATCGGTCCACGCGTCGTCTCCTAAGCCCCGATTCGTCGACGCGTCGTCTCCTGAGCCCCGATCAATTGACGCGGCTTCTCCTGAGCCCCGATCGCTTCTCGTGCCGCCTCCTGAGCCCCGATCCGTCGAGGCGTCGTCTCCGGAGCCCCGATCAATTGACGTGTCTTCTCCTGAGCCCCGATCGTTCCTCGCGCCGTCTCCTGAACCCCGCTCGGTCCATGCGTCGTCTTCTTAGCCCGGATGCCTCCACGCGCCGTCTCCGAGCCACGATGGGTCCAGGCGCCGCTTCCTGCGCCCCGATCGGGCCACGCGCCGTCTCCTAAGCCCCAATCGGTCCACGCGGCGTCTCCGAGCGCCGATCATTCCACGCGCCGTCTCCGAGCCCCGATCGGTCCGCGTGCCGCATTCTAAGCCACGGTCCATCCACGCGCCGTCTCCGAGCCCCGCTCGATCCACGCGTCGTCTCCTAAGCCCCCATCGGTCCACGCGCCGTCTCCTAAGCCCCGATTGATCCACGCGCCGTCTCCCAGCGCCGATCGGTTCACGCGCCGTCTCCTGTGCTCCGATCGTTCCACGCGCCGTCTCCGAGCCCCGATCGATCCACGCGCCATCTCCGAGCGCCGATTGGTTCACGCGCCGTCTCCTGAGCCCTGATCCGTCCACGCGCGGCGTCAAGCCGCGATCGGTCCACGCGCGGCCTCCTGAGCCCCAATCGGGCCACGCGTCGTCTCCTAAGCCCCGATCGGTCCACGCGCCGTCTCCGGGCCCCGATCGGTCCACGCACCATCTCCCGCTCTCCAATCGGTCCACGCGCCGCCTCCGGAGCCCCGGCCGGTCCGCGCGCCGTCTCCTGAGCCCCGAACGGTCGACGCGTCGTCTCCTGAGCCCCGATCGATCGACGCGTCGTCTCCTGAGTCCCGATCGCTGCACGAGCCGTTTTCTGAGCACTGTTCGGTCCACGCGTCGTCTTCAAAGCCCCGATGCCTCCACGCGCCGTCTCCGAGCCACGATCGGTCCGTGCGCCGCTTCCAGAGCCCGGATCGGTCCACGCGCCGTCGCCGAACCCCAATTGGTCCACGCGCAACCGCCTGAGCCCCGGTTGGTCCACGCGCTGTCTCCGAGCCCCGATCGGTCCACGCGTCGTATCCAAACCCCGATCGGTCCACGCGCGGCCTCCTGAACCCCAATCGGTCCACGCGTCGTCTCCTAAGCCCCGATCGGTCCACGCGCCGTATCCTAAGCCCCGATCGGTCCACGCGCCGTCTCCGAGCGCCGATCGGTTCACGCGCCGCCTCCTGAGCCCCGATCGGTCCACGCGCCGTCTCCGAGCCCCGTTCGGTCCACGCGCCGTCTCCTCAGCCCCGATCGGTCCACGCGTCGGCTCCTAAGCCTCGATAGGTCCACGCGCTGTCTCCTTAGCCCCGGTCGGTCCACGCGCCGTCTCCGAGCCCCGATCGATCCGCGTGACGCATTCTAAGCCACGGTCCGTCCACACGCCATCTCCGAGCACCGATCAGTCCACGCGCCGCCTCCTAAGCCCCGATCGGTCAACGCGCCGTCTCCGAGCCTCGATCGGTCCACGTACCGTCTCCGAAGCCCCGATCGGTCCACGCGCCATCTCCTGAGCCCCGGTCGGTCCACGCATCGTCTCTTAACCCCCGATACGTCCACACGCTGTCTCCGAGCCCCGATCGATCAGCGTGACGCATTCTAAGCCACGGTCCGTCCACGCGCCGTCTCCGAGCACCGATCAGTCCACGCGCCGTCTCCTGAGCCCCGATCGGTTCACGCGTCGTCTCCGAGCCCCGATCGGTCCACGCGCCGTCGCCGAGCTGCGATCGGTCCACGCGCGGCCTCCTGAGCCCCGGTCGGTTCACGCGCCGTATCCGAGCCCCACTCGGTCCACGCGCCGTCTCGTGACTCCGAATCGGTCCACGCGCCGCCTCCTGAGCCCCGATCGGTCGACGCGTCGTCTCCTGAGCCCCGATCGATCCACGCGTCGTCTCCTGAGCCCCGGTCGCTCCACGCGCCGTCTCCGAGCGCCGGTCGGTGCACGCGCCGTCTCCGAGCCCCGATCGGTCCACGCGTCGTTCCCGAAGCCCCGATCCATCCGAGCGCAGTCTCGCGAGCCCCGATCGGTGCACGCACCGTCTCCTAAGCCCCGATCGGTCCACGCCCCGTCTCCGAGCACCGATCGGTCCACGCGCCGTCTCCTGAGCCCCGATCGGTCGACGCGTCGTCTCCTGAGCCCCGATCGATCCACGCGTCGTCTCCTGACCCCCGATCGCTCCACGCGCCGTCTCCGAGCGCCGGTCGGTGCACGCGCCGTCTCCTGAGCCCCAATCGTTCCAAGCGTCGTCCCCTAATACCCGACCCATACACGCGTCGTCTCCGAGGCTCGATCAGTCCACGCGTCGTCGCCGAGTCCCGATCGGTCCACACGCGGCCTCCTCAGCACCGGTTGGTCCACGCGCCGTCTCCGAGCCTCGATCGGTCCACGACCCGTCTTCGGGCCCCGATCGGTGCACGCGCCGTCTCCTAAGCCCCGATCGGCCCACGCGCCGTCGCCGAACCCCAATTGGTCGACGCGAAACCGCCTGAGCCCCAGTCGGTCCACGCGCTGTCTCCGAGCCCCGATCAGTCCACGCGTCGTCTCCGAGCCCCGATCGGTCTTCGCGCCGCCGCCGAGCCATGATCGGTCCACGCGCGGCCTCCTAAGCCCCGATCGGTCCACGCGCCGTCTCCGAGCCCCGATCGATCCACGCGCCGCCTCCTGAGCCCCGATCTGTCCACGCGCTGTCTCCTGAGCCCCGATAGGTACACGCGTAGTCTCCTAAGCTCCGATCGGTCCACGCGTCGTCTCCGAGCTCTGATCGGTCCACACGCCGTTTCCTGAGCCCCGATCGGTCCATGCGTCGTCTTCTTAGCCCCGATGCCTCCACGCGTCGTCTCCGAGCCACGATCGGTCCAGGCGCCGCTTCCTGAGCCCCGATCGGTCCACGCGCCGTATCCTAAGCCCCGATCGGTCCACGCGCCGTCTCTGAGCGCTGATAACTTTACGCGCCGTCTCCTGAGCCCCGATCGGTCCACGCGTCGTCTCCTAAGCCCCGCTCGGCTAACGCGTCGTTTCCGAGCCCCGATCGATCCACGCGTCGTCTCCTGAGCCCCAATTAGTCCACGCGCCGTCTCCTAAGCCCCGATCCGTCCACGGGCCGTGTCCGAGCTCCGGTCGGTCCACGCGCCGTCTCCAAGCCTCGATCCGTACTCGCGTCGTCTCCGAGCCCCGATCGATCCACGCGCCGTATCCGAGCCCCAATCGGTCCACGCGTCGTCTCCTAAGCCCCGATCGGTCCGTGCGCCGTCTCCGAGCCCCGATCGGTCCACGCACCATCTCATGCTCCCCAATCGGTCCATGCGCCGCCTCCGGAGCCCTGATCGATCCACGCGAATCTCCTGAGCTCCGGTCGGTCCTCGTACCGTCTCCGAGCCCCGATCGGTCCACGTACCGTCTCCGAAGCCCCGATCGGTCCACGCGCCTTCTCCTGAGCCCCGATCGGTCCACGCGTCGTCTCCTAAGCCCCGATCGGTTCACGCGCCGTATCCGAGCCCCAATCGGTCCACGCGCCGTCTCCTAAGCTCCAATCGGTCCACGCGCCGTCTCCTGAGCCCCAATCGGTCCACGCGCCGCCTCCTGAGCCCCGATCGGCCCACACGCCGTCTCCTGAGTCCCGATCGGTCCACGCGCGGCCTCCTAAGCCCCGATCGTTCCACGCGCCGTCTCCGAGCCCCGATCGGTCCACGCGCCGTCTCCTGAACCTCGATGGGTCCACGCGTCGTTCCCGAAGCCCCGATCCATCCACGCGCAGTCTCCCGAGCCCCAATCGGTCCACGCGCCGTCTCCTGAGCCCCGATCGGTCCACGCGCCGTCTTTTCAGCCCCGATCGGTCCACGCGTCGTCTCCTAAGCCCCGATCGGTCCACGCGCCGTCTCCGAGCCCCGATCGGTCCACGCGCCGTCTCCTAAGCCCCAATCTGTACACGCCCCGTCTCCGAGCGCCGACGGGTTCACGCGCCGTCTCCTGAGACCCGGTCGGTCCACGCGTCGTCTTCGAGCACCGATCGTTCCACGCGCCGTTTCCTGGGCCCCGATCGGTCCACGCGTCGCCGCCGGAGCCCCGATCGGTCTACTCGCCGTCTCATGAACCCCGATCGGTCAACGCATCGTCTCCTAAGCCCCGATACGTTCACACGCCGTCTCCGAGCCCCGATCGGTTAACGCGCCGTCTCCGAGCCCCGATCAGTCCACGCGCCGTCTCCTGAGCCCCGGTCGGCCCACGCGCCGTCGCCGAACCCCAATTGGTCCACGCGAAACCGCCTGAGCCCCAATCGGTCCACGCGCTGTCTCCGAGTCCCGATCGGTCCACGCGTCGTCTCCGAGCCCCGATCGGTCTACGCGCCGTCGCCGAGCCATGATCGGTCCACGCGCGGCCTCCTGAGCCCCAATCGGGCCACGCGCCGTCTCCTGAGTCCCGATCGGTCCACGCGTCGTCTCCTAAGCCCCAATCGGTCCACGCGCCGCCTACGGAGCCCCGATCGATCCACGCGAATCTCCTGAGCTCCGGTCGGTCGACGCGCCGTCTCCTGAGCCCCGATCGGTCCACGCGTCGTCTCCTAAGCCCCGATTCGTCGACGCGTCGTCTCCTGAGCCCCGATCAATTGACGCGGCTTCTCCTGAGCCCCGATCGCTTCTCGTGCCGCCTCCTGAGCCCCGATCCGTCGAGGCGTCGTCTCCGGAGCCCCGATCAATTGACGTGTCTTCTCCTGAGCCCCGATCGTTCCTCGCGCCGTCTCCTGAACCCCGCTCGGTCCATGCGTCGTCTTCTTAGCCCGGATGCCTCCACGCGCCGTCTCCGAGCCACGATGGGTCCAGGCGCCGCTTCCTGCGCCCCGATCGGGCCACGCGCCGTCTCCTAAGCCCCAATCGGTCCACGCGGCGTCTCCGAGCGCCGATCATTCCACGCGCCGTCTCCGAGCCCCGATCGGTCCGCGTGCCGCATTCTAAGCCACGGTCCATCCACGCGCCGTCTCCGAGCCCCGCTCGATCCACGCGTCGTCTCCTAAGCCCCCATCGGTCCACGCGCCGTCTCCTAAGCCCCGATTGATCCACGCGCCGTCTCCCAGCGCCGATCGGTTCACGCGCCGTCTCCTGTGCTCCGATCGTTCCACGCGCCGTCTCCGAGCCCCGATCGATCCACGCGCCATCTCCGAGCGCCGATTGGTTCACGCGCCGTCTCCTGAGCCCTGATCCGTCCACGCGCGGCGTCGAGCCGCGATCGGTCCACGCGCGGCCTCCTGAGCCCCAATCGGGCCACGCGTCGTCTCCTAAGCCCCGATCGGTCCACGCGCCGTCTCCGGGCCCCGATCGGTCCACGCACCATCTCCCGCTCTCCAATCGGTCCACGCGCCGCCTCCGGAGCCCCGGCCGGTCCGCGCGCCGTCTCCTGAGCCCCGAACGGTCGACGCGTCGTCTCCTGAGCCCCGATCGATCGACGCGTCGTCTCCTGAGTCCCGATCGCTGCACGAGCCGTTTTCTGAGCACTGTTCGGTCCACGCGTCGTCTTCAAAGCCCCGATGCCTCCACGCGCCGTCTCCGAGCCACGATCGGTCCGTGCGCCGCTTCCAGAGCCCGGATCGGTCCACGCGCCGTCGCCGAACCCCAATTGGTCCACGCGCAACCGCCTGAGCCCCGGTTGGTCCACGCGCTGTCTCCGAGCCCCGATCGGTCCACGCGTCGTATCCAAACCCCGATCGGTCCACGCGCGGCCTCCTGAACCCCAATCGGTCCACGCCTCGTCTCCTAAGCCCCGATCGGTCCACGCGCCGTATCCTAAGCCCCGATCGGTCCACGCGCCGTCTCCGAGCGCCGATCGGTTCACGCGCCGCCTCCTGAGCCCCGATCGGTCCACGCGCCGTCTCCGAGCCCCGTTCGGTCCACGCGCCGTCTCCTCAGCCCCGATCGGTCCACGCGTCGGCTCCTAAGCCTCGATAGGTCCACGCGCTGCCTCCTTAGCCCCGGTCGGTCCACGCGCCGTCTCCGAGCCCCGATCGGTCCATGTACCGTCTCCGAAGCCCCGATCGGTCCACGCGCCATCTCCTGAGCCCCGGTCGGTCCACGCATCGTCTCTTAACCCCCGATACGTCCACACGCTGTCTCCGAGCCCCGATCGATCAGCGTGACGCATTCTAAGCCACGGTCCGTCCACGCGCCGTCTCCGAGCACCGATCAGTCCACGCGCCGTCTCCTGAGCCCCGATCGGTTCACGCGTCGTCTCCGAGCCCCGATCGGTCCACGCGCCGTCGCCGAGCTGCGATCGGTCCACGCGCAACCGCCTGAGCCCCGATCGGTCCAAGCGCCTTCTGCTAAGCCCCGATCGGTCCAAGCGCCTTATGCTAAGCCCCGATCGGTCCACGCGCCGTCTCCGAGCGCCGATCGGTTCACGCGCCGTCACCTGCGCCCCGATCGTTCCATGCGCCGTCTCCGAGCCCCGATCGATCTACGCGCCGTCTCCTAAGCCCCGATCAGTCCACGCGCCTTCTCCTCATCCCCCATCGGTCCACGCGCCGTCTCCGAGCGCCGATCGGTTCACGCGCCGTCTCCTGAGCTCCGATCGTTCCATGCGCCGTCTCCGAGCCCCGATCCGTCCACGCGCCGTCTCCTGAGCCCGGATCGGTCCACGCGTCATCGCCGAATCCCCGATCCGTACACGCGTCGTCTCCGAGCCCCGATCGGTCCACGCGCCGTCTCCTGAGCCCCGATCGGACCACGCGCCTTCTCCTCAGCCCCGATCGGTCCACGCGCCGTCTCCGAGCGCCGATTAGTTCACGCGCCGTCTCCTGAGCCCCGATCGCTCCACGCTCCGTCTCCCAGCCCCGATCGGTCCACGCGCCGTCTCCTGAGCCCGGATCGGTCCACGCGCCGTCGCCGAACCCCAATTGGTCCACGCGTCACCGCCTGTGCCCCAGTCGGTCCACGCGCTGTCTCCGAGCCCAGATCGGTCCACGCGCCGTCTCCGAGCGCCGATCGGTTCACGCGCCGTCTCCTGAGCCCCGATCGTTCCACGCACCGTCTCCGAGCTCCGATCGGTCCACGCGTCGTCTCCTAAGCCCCGATCGGTCCAAGCGCCTTCTACTAAGCCCCGATCGGTCCACGCGCCTTCTTCTGAGCCCCGATCGGTCCACGCGCCGTCTCCGAGCGCCGATCATTTCACGTGACGTCTCCTGAGCCCTGATCGTTCCACGCGCCGTCTTCGAGCCCCGAGCGGTCCACGCGCCGTCTCCTGAGCCCCAATCGATCCACGCGCAGCCTCCTGAGCCCCGATCGGTCCACGCGCCGTCGCCGAGCCGCGATCGTTCTACGCGCCGCTCCGAGCCCCGATCGGTCCACGCGCCGTCGCCGAGCTATGATCGGTCCACGCGCGGCCTCCTGAGCCCCGATCGGTCCACGCATCGTCTTCTAAGCCGCGGTCCGTCCACGCGTAGTCTTCGATCACCGATCGGTCCACGCGCCGTCTCCTGAGCCCCGATCGGTCCACGCGCCGTTTCCGAGCCCCGATCGGTCCACGCGTCGTCTCCTCAGCCCCGATCGGTCGACGCGTCGTCTCCTGAGCCCCGATCGATCCACGCGTCGTCGCCTCAGCCCCGATCGTTCCAGGCGCCGTTTTCTGAGCAACGTTCGGTCCGCGCGTCGTCTTCAAAGCCCCGATGCCTCCACGCGCCGTCTCCGAGCCACGATCGGTCCGTGCGCCGCTTCCAGAGCCCTATCGGTCCACGCGTCCTCTCTTGATCTCCTACTCGTACACGCGCAACCGCCTGAGCCCCAGTCGGTCCACGCACTGTCTCCTGAGCCCCAGTCGGTACACGCGCTGTCTCCCAGCCCCGATCGGTCCACGCATCGTCTCCTAGGCCCCGCTCGGTTAACGCGTCGTTTCGGAGCCCCGATCGGTCTACGCGCCGTCTCCTGAGCCCCGATCGGTCCACGCGTCGTCTCCTGAGCCCCGATCGTTCCACGCGCCGTCTCCGAGCGTCGATCGGTCCACGCGCCGTCTCCTGAGCCCCGATCGCTCCACGCGCCGTCTCCTGAGCTCTGATCGGTCCACGATTCGTCTCCTAAGCGCCGATCGCTCCACGCGCCGTCTCCTGAGCCCGATCGGTCCACGCGCCGTCTCCTAAGCCCCGTTCGGACCAAGCGCCTTCTCGTAAACCCCGGTCGGTCCACGCGCCGTCTCCGAGCCCCGATCGGTCCACGCATCGTCTCCTAAGCCCCGATCGGCTAACGCGTCGACTCCGCGCCGCGATCGTTCCACGCGCCGTCCCCGATCCCCGATCGATCCACGCGCCGTCTCCGCGCGCCGATCAGTTCATGCGCCGTCGCCGAGCCATGATCGGTCCACGCGCGGCCTCCTGAGCCCCAATCGGTCCACGGGCCGTCACGGATCCACGATCGGTCCGTGCGCCGTTTCCAGAGCCCTATCGGTCCTCGCATCGTCTCCTGATCTCCGATCGGTCCACGTGCCGTCTCCTAAGCCCCGATCGGTCCACGCACTGTCTCCGAGCGCCGATCGGTTCACGCGCCGTCTCCTGAGCCCCGATCATTCCACGCGCCGTCTCCGAGTCCCGATCGGTCCACGCGTCGTCTCCTGAGCCTCGATCGCTCCACGCGCCGTTTTCTGAGCACCGTTCGGTCCACGCGTCGTCTTCAAAGCCCCGATGCTTCCACGCGCCGTGTCCGAGCTACGATCGGTCCGTGCGCCGCTTCCAGAGCACTATCAGTCCACGCGTCGTCTCCTGATCTCCGATCGGTCGACGCGCCATCTCCTAAGCCCCGATCGGTCCACGCACCGTCTCCGAGCGCCGATCGGTTCACGCGCCGTCTCCTGAGCCCCGATCATTCCACGCGCTGTCTCCGAGCCCCGATCGGTCCACGCGTTGTCTCCTTAGCCCCGATCGGTCCACGCGCCGTCTCCGAGCGCCGAGCGGTCTACGCGCCGTCGCCGAATCCCAAATGGTCCACGCGCAACCGCCTGAGCCCCGATCGGTCCACGCGCCGTCTCCTAAGCCCCGATCGGTCCAAGCGTCTTCTGCTAAGCCCCGATCGGTCCACGCGCCGTCTCCGAGCGCCGATCGGTTCACGCGCCGTCACCTGCGCCCCGATCGTTCCATGCGCCGTCTCCGAGCCCCGATCGATCTACGCGCCGTCTCCTAAGCCCCGATCAGTCCACGCGCCTTCTCCTCATCCCCCATCGGTCCACGCGCCGTCTCCTGAGCCCCGATCATTCCACGCGCCGTCTCCGAGTCCCGATCGGTCCACGCGTCGTCTCCTGAGCCTCGATCGCTCCACGCGCCGTTTTCTGAGCACCGTTCGGTCCACGCGTCGTCTTCAAAGCCCCGATGCTTCCACGCGCCGTGTCCGAGCTACGATCGGTCCGTGCGCCGCTTCCAGAGCACTATCAGTCCACGCGTCGTCTCCTGATCTCCGATCGGTCGACGCGCCATCTCCTAAGCCCCGATCGGTCCACGCACCGTCTCCGAGCGCCGATCGGTTCACGCGCCGTCTCCTGAGCCCCGATCATTCCACGCGCTGTCTCCGAGCCCCGATCGGTCCACGCGTTGTCTCCTTAGCCCCGATCGGTCCACGCGCCGTCTCCGAGCACCGAGCGGTCTACGCGCCGTCGCCGAATCCCAAATGGTCCACGCGCAACCGCCTGAGCCCCGATCGGTCCACGCGCCGTCTCCTAAGCCCCGATCGGTCCAAGCGTCTTCTGCTAAGCCCCGATCGGTCCACGCGCCGTCTCCGAGCGCCGATCGGTTCACGCGCCGTCACCTGCGCCCCGATCGTTCCATGCGCCGTCTCCGAGCCCCGATCGATCTACGCGCCGTCTCCTAAGCCCCGATCAGTCCACGCGCCTTCTCCTCATCCCCCATCGGTCCACGCGCCGTCTCCGAGCGCCGATCGGTTCACGCGCCGTCTCCTGAGCTCCGATCGTTCCACGCGCCGTCTCCGAGCCCCGATCCGTCCACGCGCCGTCTCCTGAGCCCGGATCGGTCCACGCGTCATCGCCGAATCCCCGATCCGTACACGCGTCGTCTCCGAGCCCCGATCGGTCCACGCGCCGTCTCCTGAGCCCCGATGCCTCTACGCGCCGTCTCCGAGCCACGATCCGTCCGTGCGCCGCTTCCAGAGCCTCACGGTCCACGCGTCGTCTCCTGATCTCCGATCGGTCCACACGCCATCTCCTAAGCCCCGATAGTTCCACGCGCCATCTCCGAGCCCCGATCGGTCCACGCGCCGTCTCATAAGCCCCGATCGGTCCACGCGCCTTCTCCTGAGCCCCGATCGGTCCACGCGCCGTCTCCGAGCGCCGATCATTTCACGTGACGTCTCCTGAGCCCTGATCGTTCCACGCGCCGTCTTCGAGCCCCGAGCGGTCCACGCGCCGTCTCCTGAGCCCCAATCGATCCACGCGCAGCCTCCTGAGCCCCGATCGGTCCACGCGCCGTCGCCGAGCCGCGATCGTTCTACGCGCCGCTCCGAGCCCCGATCGGTCCACGCGCCGTCGCCGAGCTATGATCGGTCCACGCGCGGCCTCCTGAGCCCCGATCGGTCCACGCGCCGTCGCCGAGCCGCGATCGGTCCACGTGCGGCCTCCTGAGGCCCGATTGGTTCACGCGCCGTATCCGAGCGCCAATCGGTCCACGCGCCGTTTCCTGAGCCCCGATCGGTCCACGCGCGGTCTCCTGAGCCCCGATCGGTCCACGCGCCGTCGCCGAGCCGCGATCGGTCCACACGCGGCCTCCTAAGGCCCGATCGGTCCACGCGCCGTCGCCGAACCCCAATTGGTCCACGCGAAACCGCCTGAGCCCCAGTCGGTCCACGCGCTGTCTCCGAGCCCCGATCGGTCCACGCGTCGTCTCCGAGCCCCGATCGGTCCACGCGCCGTCGCCGAGTCATGATCCATCCACGCGCTGTCTCCTAAGTCCCGATCGGTCCAGGCCCCGTCTCCGAGCGCCGATCGGTTCACGCGCCGTCTCCTGAGAACGATCCGTCCACGCGCCGTCTCCTGAGCCCCGATCGGTCGACGCGCCGTCTCGTGAGCCCCGATCGGTCCACGCGCCATCTCCGAGCCCCGATCGGTCCACGCGCCGTCTCCTGAGCCCCCATCGGTCCACGCGTTGTCTCCTAAGCCCCGATCGGTCCACGCGCCGTCTTCGAGCCCCGATCGGTTCACGCATCGTCTCCTAAGCCCCGATCGGTTAACGCGCCGTCTCCGAGCGCCGAGTGGTCAACGCGCCGTCGCCGAACCCCAATTGGTCCACGCGCAACCGCCTGAGTCCCAGTCGGTCCACGCGCTGTCTCCGAGCCGCGATCGGTCCACGCGCCGTCTCCTAAACCGCGATCCGTCCACGGGCCGTCTCCGAGCTGCTATCGGTAAACGCGCCGTCACCAAGCCCTGATCTGTACACGCGTCGTCTCCGAGCCCCGATCGGTCCACGCGCCGTCGCCGAGCCTCGATCGGTCCACGCACCGTCTCCTGAGCCCCGATCGGTCCACGCGCCGTCACCAAGCCCTGATCTGTACACGCGTCGTCTCCGAGCCCCGATCGGTCCACGCGCCGTCGCCGAGCCTCGATCGGTCCACGCGCAGCCTCCTGAGCCCCGATCGGTTCACGCGCCGGCTCCGAGCCCGATCGGTCCACGCATCGTCTCCTAAGCCCCGATCGGTTAACGTGCCGTCTCCGAGCCCCGATCGGTCCACGCGCCGTCTCCTGAGCCCCGGTCGCGTCACGCGCCGTATCCACGCCCCAATCGATCCACGCGCCGTCTCCTGAGTCCCGATCGGTCCACGCGCCGTCTCCTGAGCCCCGATCGGTCCACGCGTCGTCTCCTAAGCCCCAATCGGTCCACGCGCCGTCTCCAAGCCCCGATCCGTCGCCGCGTCGTGTCCTGAGCCCCGATCAATTGACGCGTCTTCTCCTGAGCCCCGATCGCTCCTCGCGCCGTCTCCTGAACCCCGATCATCCCACGCGCCTTCTCCTAAACCACAATCGGTCCACGCGCCGTCGCCGAGCCTCGATCGGTCCACGCACCGTCTCCTGAGCCCCGATCGGTCCACGCGCCGTCTCCTAAGCCGCGATCCGTCCACGGGCCGTCTCCGAGCTGCTATCGGTAATCGCGCCGTCACCAAGCCCTGATCTGTGCACGCGCCGTCTCCTGAGCCCCGATCGGTCCACGCGCCGTCTCCTGAGCCCCGATCGGTCCACGCGTCGTCTCCTAAGCCCCCATTGGTCCACGTGCCGTCTCCCAGCCCCGATCGGTCCACGCGCCGTCTCCTAATCCCCAATCTGTCCACGACCCGTCTCCGGGCCCCGATCGGTGCACGTGCCGTCTCCTAAGTCCCGATCGGTCCACGCGCCGTCTCCTGGTCCCAATCGGTCCACGCGGCGCCTCCGGAGCCCCGATCGATCCACGCGAGTCTCCTGAGCCCCAGTCGGTCCGCGCGCCGTCTCCTGAGCCCCGATTGTTCGACGCGTCGTCTCCTGAGCCCCGATCGAACCACGCGTCGTCTCCTGAGCCCCGATCGCGCCACACGCCGTTTCCTGAGCCCCGATCGGTCCACGCGTCGTCTTCAAAGCCGCGATGCCTCCACGCGCCGTCTCCGAGCCACGATCGGTCCGTGCGCCGCTTCCACAACCCCGATCGGTCCACGCGTCACCTCCTGATCTCCGATCGGTCCACGCGCCGTCTCCTAAGCCCCGATCGGTCTACGCGCCGTCTCCGAGCCCCGATCGGTCCACGCATCGTCTCCTAAGCCCCGATCGGCTAACGCGTCGACTCCGAGCCGCGATCGTTCCACGCGCCGTCCCCGATCCCCGATCGATCCACGCGCCGTCTCCGAGCGCCGATCAGTTCATGCGCCGTCACCCGAGCCCCGATCGTTCCACACGCCGTCTCCGAGCCCCGATCGGTCCACGCTTCGTCTCCTGAGCCCGGATCGTTCCACGCGTCGTCTCCTGATCCCCGATCCGTAATCGCGTCGTCTCCGAGCCTCGATCGGTCCACACGCCGTGTCCGATCCCCGATCGGTCCGCGCGGCGTCTCCGGAGCCCCGATCGATCCACGCGAGTCTCCTGAGCCCCGGTCGGTCCGCGCGCCGTCATCTGAGCCCCGATCGGTCGACGCGTCGTCTCCTGATCTCCGATCGGTCGACGCGCCATTTCCTAAGCCCCGATCGGTCCACGCACCGTCTCCGAGCGCCGATCGGTTCACGCGCCGTCTCCTGAGCCCCGATCATTCCACGCGCTGTCTCCGAGCCCCGATCGGTCCACGCGTTGTCTCCTTAGCCCCGATCGGTCCACGCGCCGTCTCCGAGCGCCGAGCGGTCCACGCGCCTTCGCCGAACCCCAAATGGTCCACGCGCAACCGCCTGAGCCCCGATCGGTCCACGCGCCGTCGCCGAGCCATGATCGGTCCACGCGCGGCCTCCTGAGCCCCGATCGATCCACGCGCCGTCTCCTAAGCCCCGATCGGTGCACGCGCCGTCTCCGAGCGCCGATCGGTTCGCGCGCCGTCTCCTGAGCCCCGATCATTCCGAGCGATGTCTCCCAGCCCCGATCGGTCCACGAGCCGTTTTCTCAGCACCGTTCGGTCCACGCGTCGTCTTCAAAGCCCCGATGCCTCCACGCGCCGTCTCCGAGCCACGATCGGTCCGTGCGCCGCTTCCAAAGCCCTATCAGTCCAGGCGTCCTCTCCTGATCTCCGATCGGTCCACGCGCCGTCTCCTAAGCCCCGATCGGTGCACGCGCCGTCTCCGAGCGCCGATCGGTTCACGCGCCGTCTCCTGAGCCCCGATCATTCCACGCGATGTCTCCGCGCCCCGATCGGTCCACGCGCCGTCTCCTAAGCCCCGATCGGTCCACGCGCCGTCTCCGAGCCACGATCGGTCCAGGCGCCGCTTCCTGAGCCCCGATCGGTCCACGCGTCGGCTCCTAAGCCTCGATAGGTCCACGCGCGGCCTCCTTAGCCCCGGTCGGTCCACGCGCCGTCTCCGAGCCGCGATCGGTCCACGCATCGTCTCCTAAGCCCCGATCGGTTAACGCGCCGTCTCCCCGCCCCGATCGGTCCACGCGCCGTCTCCTGAGGCCTGATCCGTCCACGCGCGGCGTCGAGCCGCGATCGGTCCACGCGCGGCCTCCAGAGCCGCGATCGGTCCACGCGCGGCCTCCTGAGCCCCAATCGGTCCACGCGTCGTCTCCTAAGCCCCGATCCGTCGCAGCGTCGTCCCCTGAGCCCCGATCAATTGACGCGTCTTCTCCTGAGCCCCGATCGCACCTCACGCCGTCTCCTGAGCCCCGCTCGGTCCATGCGTCGTGTTCTTAGCCCCGATGCTTCCACGCGCCGTCTCCGAGACACGATAGGTCCAGGCGCCGCTTCCTGAGCCCCGATCGATCCACGCGCCGTCTCGTAAGCCACAATCGGTCCACGCACCGTCTCAGAGCGCCGATCATTTCACGCGCCGTCTCCTGAGCCCCGATCGTTCCACGCGCCGCCTCCTGAGCCCCGATCGATCCACGCGTCGTCTTGTAAGCCCAGATGCCTTCTCGCGCCGTCTCCGGCCCACGATCGGTCCAGGCGCCGCTTCCTGAGCCACGATTGGTCCACGCGTCGTCTCCTGAGCCCCGATCGGTCCACGCGCCGTCTTCTGAGCCCCGATCGGTCCATGCGCCGTCGCCGAACCCCAATTGGTCCACGCGAAACCGCCTGAGCCCCAGTCGGTCCACGCGCTGTCTCCGAGCCCCGATCGGTCCACGCGCCGTCTCATAAGCCCCGATCGGACCACGCGCCTTCTCCTCAGCCCCGATCGGTCCACGCGCCGTCTCCTGAGCCCCGATCGGTCCACGCGCCGTTTCCGAGCCCCGATCGGTCCACGCGTCGTCTCCTCAGCCCCGATCGGTCGACGCGTCGTCTCCTGAGCCCCGATCGATCCACGCGTCGTCTCCTCAGCCCCGATCGCTCCACGCGCCGTCTCCGAGCGCCGATCGGTGCACGCGCCGTCTCCTGAGCCCCAGTCGGTACACGCGCTGTCTCCCAGCCCCGATCGGTCCACGCATCGTCTCCTAAGCCCCGCTCGGTTAACGCGTCGTTTCGGAGCCCCGATCGGTCTACGCGCCGTCTCCTGAGCCCCGATCGGTCCACGCGTCGTCTCCTGAGCCCCGATCGTTCCACGCGCCGTCTCCGAGCGTCGATCGGTCCACGCGCCGTCTCCTGAGCCCCGATCGCTCCACGCGCCGTCTCCTGAGCTCTGGTCGGTCCACGATTCGTCTCCTAAGCCCCGATCGCTCCACGCGCCGTCTCCTGAGCCCGATCGGTCCAGGCATCGTCTCCTGAGCCCCGGTTGGTTCACGCGCCGTATCCGAGCCCCTATCGCTCCACGCGTCGTCTCCGAGCCCCGATCGTTCCACGCGGCGTCTCCTGAGCCCCAATTGGTCCACACGCTGTGTCGTGAGCCCCGATAGGTACACGCGTCGTCTCCTACGCCCGATCGGTCCACGCGTCGTATCCTGAGCCCCGATCGTTCCACGCGCCGTCTCCGAGCCGCGATCGGTCCACGCGCCGTCTCCTGAGCCCCGATCGGTCCACGCGCCATCTCCGAGCCCCGAACGGTTCACGCACCGTCTCCTGGTCCCAATCGGTCCACGCGGCGCCTCCGGAGCCCCGATCGATCGACGCGAGTCTCCTGAGCCCCAGTCGGTCCGCGCGCCGTCTCCTGAGCCCCGATTGTTCGACGCGTCGTCTCCTGAGCCCGGATCGGTCCACGCACCGTCGCCGAACCCCAATTGGTCCACGCGCCATCGCCTGTGCCCCAGTCGGTCCACGCGCCGTCTCCGAGCGCCGATCGGTTCACGCGCCGTCTCCTGAGCCCCGATCGTTCCACGCGCCGTCTCCGAGCTCCGATCGGTCCACGCGCCGTCTCCTAAGCCCCGATCGGTCCAAGCGCCTTCTGCTAAGCCCCGATCGGTCCAAGCGCCTTCTGCTAAGCCCCGATCGGTCCACGCGCCGTCTCCGAGCGCCGATCGGTTCACGCGCCGTCACCTGAGCCCCGATCGTTCCACGCGCCGTCTCCGAGCGTCGATCGGTCCACGCGCCGTCTCCTGAGCCCCGATCGCTCCACGCGCCGTCTCCTGAGCTCTGGTCGGTCCACGATTCGTCTCCTAAGCCCCGATCGCTCCACGCGCCGTCTCCTGAGCCCGATCGGTCCAGGCATCGTCTCCTGAGCCCCGGTTGGTTCACGCGCCGTATCCGAGCCCCTATCGCTCCACGCGTCGTCTCCGAGCCCCGATCGTTCCACGCGGCGTCTCCTGAGCCCCAATTGGTCCACACGCTGTGTCGTGAGCCCCGATAGGTACACGCGTCGTCTCCTACGCCCGATCGGTCCACGCGTCGTATCCTGAGCCCCGATCGTTCCACGCGCCGTCTCCGAGCCGCGATCGGTCCACGCGCCGTCTCCTGAGCCCCGATCGGTCCACGCGCCATCTCCGAGCCCCGAACGGTTCACGCACCGTCTCCTGGTCCCAATCGGTCCACGCGGCGCCTCCGGAGCCCCGATCGATCGACGCGAGTCTCCTGAGCCCCAGTCGGTCCGCGCGCCGTCTCCTGAGCCCCGATTGTTCGACGCGTCGTCTCCTGAGCCCCGATCGAACCACGCGTCGTCTCCTGAGCCCCGATCGCGCCACACGCCGTTTCCTGAGCCCCGATCGGTCCACGCGTCGTCTTCAAAGCCGCGATGCCTCCACGCGCCGTCTCCGAGCCACGATCGGTCCGTGCGCCGCTTCCACAACCCCGATCGGTCCACGCGTCACCTCCTGATCTCCGATCGGTCCACGCGCCGTCTCCTAAGCCCCGATCGGTCGACGCGTCGTCTCCGAGACTCGATCGGTCCACGCGCCGTCGCCGAGCCCCGATCGGTCCACGCGCGGCCTCCTGAGCCCCGGTCGGTCCGCGCGCCGTTTCCGAGCCCCCATCGGTCCACGCGTTGTCTCCTAATCCCCGATCGGTCCACGCGCGGTCTCCGAGCCCCGATCGGTTCACGCATCGTCTCCTAAGCCCCGATCGGTTAACGCGCCGTCTCCGAGCGCCGAGCGGTCCACGCGCCGTCGCCGATCCACGATCGGTCCGTGCGCCGTTTCCAGAGCACTATCAGTCCACGCGTCGTCTCCTGATCTCCGATCGGTTCACGCGCCGTCTCCTGAGCCCCGATCATTCCACGCGCTGTCTCCGAGCCCCAATCGGACCACGCGTTGTCTCCTTAGCCCCGATCGGTCCACGCGCCGTCTCCGAGCGCCGAGCGGTCCACGCGCCGTCGCCGAACCCCAAATGGTCCACGCGCAACCGCCTGAGCCCCGATCGGTCCACGCGTCTTCCCCGAGCACCGATCGGTCCACGCGCCGTCGCCGAGGCATGATCGGTCCACGCGCGGCCTCCTAAGCCCCGATCGGTCCACGCGCCGCCGCCGAGCTGCGATCGTTCCACGCGCGGCCTCCTGAGCCCCGATCGATCCACGCGCCGTCACCGAGCCGCGATCGGTCCACGCGCGACCTCCTGAGCCCCGGTTGGTTCACGCGTCGTCTCCGAGCGCCGATCGGTCCACGCGCCGTCGCCGAGCCATGATCGGTCCACGCGGGGCTCCTGAGCCCCGGTCGGTTCACGCGCCGTCTTCGAGCCCCGATCGATCCACGCATCGTCTTCTAAGCCCAGATGCCTCCTCGCGCCGTCTCCGAGCCCCGATCGGTCCACGCGTCGTCTCCGAGCCCCGATCGGCCCACGCGCCGTCGCCGGGCCGCGAACGGTCCACGCGCGGCCTCCTGAGCCCCGGTTGGTTCAAGCGCCGTATCCGAGCCCCAATCGGTCCACGCAAGGTCTCCTGAGCTCCGATCGGTCCACGCGCCGTCTCCTGATCTCCGATCGGTCCACACGCCATCTCCTAAGCCCCGATCATTCCACGCGCCATCTCCGAGCCCCGATCGGTCCACGCGCCGTCTCATAAGCCCCGATCGGACCACGCGCCTTCTCCTCAGCCCCGATCGGTCCACGCGCCGTCTCCGAGCGCCGATTAGTTCACGCGCCGTCTCCTGAGCCCCGATCGCTCCACGCTCCGTCTCCCAGCCCCGATCGGTCCACGCGCCGTCTCCTGAACCCGGATCGGTCCACGCGCCGTCGCCGAACCCCAATTGGTCCACGCGCCACCGCCTGTGCCCCAGTCGGTCTACGCGTCGTCTCCTAAGCCCCGATCGGTCCAAGCGCCTTCTACTAAGCCCCGATCGGTCCACGCGCCTTCTCCTGAGCCCTGATCGTTCCACGCGCCGTCTTCGAGCCCCGATCGGTCCACGCGCCGTCTCCTAAGCCGCGATCCGTCCACGGGCCGTCTCCGAGCTGCTATCGGTAAACGCGCCGTCATCAAGCCCTGATCTCTACACGCGCCGTCACCAAGCCCTGATCTGTACACGCGTCGTCTCCGAGCCCCGATCGGTCCACGCGCCGTCGCCGAGCCTCGATCGGTCCACGCGCAGCCTCCTGAGCCCCGATCGGTTCACGCGCCGGCTCCGAGCCCGATCGGTCCACGCGCCGTATCCACGCCCCAATCGATCCACGCGCCGTCTCCTGAGTCCCGATCGGTCCACGCGCCGTCTCCTGAGCGTCGTGTCCTGAGCCCCGATCAATTGACGCGTCTTCTCGTGAGGCCCGATCGCTCCTCGCGCCGTCTCCTGAACCCTGATCATTCCACGCGCCTTCTCCTAAACCACGATCGGTCCACGCGCCGTCTCCGAGCCCCAGTCGGTCCACGCGCTGTCTCCGAGCACCGATCGGTCTACGCGTCGTCTCCGAGCCCCGATCGGTCCACGCGCCGTCTCCGAGCCCCGAACGGTTCACGCACCGTCTCCTGGTCCCAATCGGTCCACGCGGCGCCTCTGGAGCCCCGATCGATCCACGCGAGTCTCCTGAGCCCCAGTCGGTCCGCGCGCTGTCTCCTGAGCCCCGATTGTTCGACGCGTCGTCTCCTGAGCCCCGATCGATCCACGCGTCGTCTCCTGAGCCCCGATCGTACCACACGCCGTTTCCTGAGCCCCGATCGCTCCACGCTCCGTCTCCCAGCCCCGATCGGTCCACGCGCCGTCTCCTGAGCCCGGATCGGTCCACGCACCGTCGCCGAACCCCAATTGGTCCACGCGCCATCGCCTGTGCCCCAGTCGGTCCACGCGCCGTCTCCGAGCGCCGATCGGTTCACGCGCCGTCTCCTGAGCCCCGATCGTTCCACGCGCAGTCGCCGAGTCTCGATCGGTCCACGCGCCGTCTCCTAAGCCCCGATCGGTCCAAGCGCCTTCTGCTAAGCCCCGATCGGTCCACGCGCCTTCTGCTAAGCCCCGATCGGTCCAAGCGCCTTCTGCTAAGCCCCGATCGGTCCACGCGCCTTCTGCTAAGCCCCGATCGGTCCACGCGCCGTCTCCGAGCGCCGATCGGTTCACGCGCCGTCACCTGAGCCCCGATCGTTCCACGCGCCGTCTCCGAGCCCCGATCCGTCCACGCGCCGTCTCCTGAGCCCGGATCGGTCCACGCGTCATCGCCGAATCCCCGATCCGTACACGCGTCGTCTCCGAGCCCCGATCGGTCCACGCGCCGTCTCCTGAGCCGCGATGCCTCCACGCGCCGTCTCCGAGTCACGATCCGTCCGTGCGCCGCTTCCAGAGCCCTCACGGTCCACGCGTCGTCTCCTGATCTCCGATCGGTCCACACGCCATCTCCTAAGCCCCGATCATTCCACGCGCCATCTCCGAGCCCCGATCGGTCCACGCGCCGTCTCATAAGCCCCGATCGGACCACGCGCCTTCTCCGAGCGCCGATTAGTTCACGCGCCGTCTCCTGAGCCCCGATCGCTCCACGCTCCGTCTCCCAGCCCCGATCGGTCCACGCGCCGTCTCCGAGCGCCGATCATTTCACGTGATGTCTCCTGAGCCCTGATCGTTCCACGCGCCGTCTTCGAGCCCCGAGCGGTCCACGCGCCGTTTCCTGAGCCCCGATCGGTCCACGCGCGGTCTCCTGAGCCCCGATCGGTCCACGCGCCGTCGCCGAGCCGCGATCGGTCCACACGCGGCCTCCTAAGGCCCGATCGGTCCACGCGCCGTCGCCGAACCCCAATTGGTCCACGCGAAACCGCCTGAGCCCCAGTCGGTCCACGCGCTGTCTCCGAGCCCCGATCGGTCCAAGCGTCGTCTCCGAGCCCCGATCGGTCCACGCGCCGTCTTCGATCCCCGGTCGGTTCACGCATGGTTTCCTAAGCCCCAAACGGTTAACGCGCCGTCTCCGAGCCCCGATCGGTCTACGCGCCGTCGCCGAACCCCAATTGGTCCACGCGCAACCGCCTGAGCCCCAGTCGGTCCACGCGCTGTCTCCGAGCCCCGATCGGTCCACGCGTAGTCTCCGAGCCCCGATCGGTCCACGCGCCGTCGCCGAGTCATGATCTGTCCACGCGCGGCCTCCTGAGCCCCGATCGGTCCACGCGCCGTCTCCGAGCCCCGATCGGTCCACGCGCCGTCTTCTGAGCCCCGCTCGATCCATGCGTCGTCTTCTTAGCCCCGATGCCTCCACGCGCCATTTCCGAGCCACGATCGGTCCAGGCGCCGCTTCCTGAGCCCCTATCGGTCCACGCGCCGTCTCCGAGCGCCGATCGGTTCACGCGCCGTCTCCTGAGCCCCGATCGTTCCACGCGCCGTCTCCGACCCCCGATCGGTCCACGCGCCGTCTCATAAGCCCCGATCCGACCACGCGCCTTCTCCTCAGCCCCGATCGGTCCACGCGCCGTCTCCTGAGCCCCGATCGCTCCACGCGCCGTCTCCGAGCGCCGATCGGTGCACGCGCCGTCTCCTGAGCCCCAGTCGGTACACGCGCTGTCTCCCAGCCCCGATCGGTCCACGCATCGTCTCCTAAGCCCCGCTCGGTTAACGCGTCGTTTCGGAGCCCCGATCGGTCTACGCGCCGTCTCCTGAGCCCCGATCGGTCCACGCGTCGTCTCCTGAGCCCCGATCGTTCCACGCGCCGTCTCCGAGCGTCGATCGGCCCACGCGCCGTCTCCTGAGCCCCGATCGCTCCACGCGCCGTCTCCTGAGCTCTGGTCGGTCCACGATTCGTCTCCTAAGCCCCGATCGCTCCACGCGCCGTCTCCTGAGCCCGATCGGTCCAGGCATCGTCTCCTGAGCCCCGGTTGGTTCACGCGCCGTATCCGAGCCCCTATCGCTCCACGCGTCGTCTCCGAGCCCCGATCGGTCCACGCGCCGTCGCCAAGCCATGATCGCTCCACGCCCGGCCTCCTGAGCCCCGATCGGTCCACGCGCCGTCGCCGAGCCGCGATCGGTCCACACGCGGCCTCCTTAGCCCCGATCGGTTCACGCGCCGTACCCGAGCTCCAATCGGTCCACGCGCCGTCTCCTGAGCACCGATCGTTCCACGCGCCGTCTCCGAGCCCCGATCGTTCCACGCGGCGTCTCCTGAGCCCCAATTGGTCCACACGCTGTGTCGTGAGCCCCGATAGGTACACGCGTCGTCTCCTACGCCCGATCGGTCCACGCGTCGAATCCTGAGCCCCGATCGTTCCACGCGCCGTCTCCGAGCCGCGATCGGTCCACGCGCCGTCTCCTGAGCCCCGATCGGTCCACGCGCCATCTCCGAGCCCCGAACGGTTCACGCACCGTCTCCTGGTCCCAATCGGTCCACGCGGCGCCTCCGGAGCCCCGATCGATCCACGCGAGTCTCCTGAGCCCCAGTCGGTCCGCGCGCCGTCTCCTGAGCCCCGATTGTTCGACGCGTCGTCTCCTGAGCCCCGATCGAACCACGCGTCGTCTCCTGAGCCCCGATCGCGCCACACGCCGTTTCCTGAGCCCCGATCGGTCCACGCGTCGTCTTCAAAGCCGCGATGCCTCCACGCGCCGTCTCCGAGCCACGATCGGTCCGTGCGCCGCTTCCACAACCCCGATCGGTCCACGCGTCACCTCCTGATCTCCGATCGGTCCACGCGCCGTCTCCTAAGCCCCGATCGGTCGACGCGTCGTCTCCGAGACTCGATCGGTCCACGCGCCGTCGCCGAGCCCCGATCGGTCCACGCGCGGCCTCCTGAGCCCCGGTCGGTCCACGCGCGGTCTCCGAGCCCCGATCGGTTCACGCATCGTCTCCTAAGCCCCGATCGGTTAACGCGCCGTCTCCGAGCGCCGAGCGGTCCACGCGCCGTCGCCGATCCACGATCGGTCCGTGCGCCGTTTCCAGAGCACTATCAGTCCACGCGTCGTCTCCTGATCTCCGATCGGTCGACGCGCCATCTCCTAAGCCCCGATCGGTCCACGCACCGTCTCCGAGCGCCGATCGGTTCACGCGCCGTCTCCTGAGCCCCGATCATTCCACGCGCTGTCTCCGAGCCCCAATCGGTCCACGCGTTGTCTCCTTAGCCCCGATCGGTCCACGCGCCGTCTCCGAGCGCCGAGCGGTCCACGCGCCGTCGCCGAACCCCAAATGGTCCACGCGCAACCGCCTGAGCCCCGATCGGTCCACGCGTCTTCCCCGAGCACCGATCGGTCCACGCGCCGTCGCCGAGGCATGATCGGTCCACGCGCGGCCTCCTAAGCCCCGATCGGTCCACGCGCCGCCGCCGAGCCGCGATCGTTCCACGCGCGGCCTCCTGAGCCCCGATCGATCCACGCGCCGTCACCGAGCCGCGATCGGTCCACGCGCGACCTCCTGAGCCCCGGTTGGTTCACGCGTCGTCTCCGAGCGCCGATCGGTCCACGCGCCGTCGCCGAGCCATGATCGGTCCACGCGGGGCTCCTGAGCCCCGGTCGGTTCACGCGCCGTCTTCGAGCCCCGATCGATCCACGCATCGTCTTCTAAGCCCAGATGCCTCCTCGCGCCGTCTCCGAGCCCCGATCGGTCCACGCGTCGTCTCCGAGCCCCGATCGGCCCACGCGCCGTCGCCGGGCCGCGAACGGTCCACGCGCGGCCTCCTGAGCCCCGGTTGGTTCAAGCGCCGTATCCGAGCCCCAATCGGTCCACGCAAGGTCTCCTGAGCTCCGATCGGTCCACGCGCCGTCTCCTGATCTCCGATCGGTCCACACGCCATCTCCTAAGCCCCGATCATTCCACGCGCCATCTCCGAGCCCCGATCGGTCCACGCGCCGTCTCATAAGCCCCGATCGGACCACGCGCCTTCTCCTCAGCCCCGATCGGTCCACGCGCCGTCTCCGAGCGCCGATTAGTTCACGCGCCGTCTCCTGAGCCCCGATCGCTCCACGCTCCGTCTCCCAGCCCCGATCGGTCCACGCGCCGTCTCCTGAACCCGGATCGGTCCACGCGCCGTCGCCGAACCCCAATTGGTCCACGCGCCACCGCCTGTGCCCCAGTCGGTCTACGCGCTGTCTCCGAGCCCAGATCGGTCCACGCGCCCTCTCCGAGCGCCGATCGGTTCACGCGCCGTCTCCTGAGCCCCGATCGTTCCACGCACCGTCTCCGAGCTCCGATCGGTCCACGCGTCGTCTCCTAAGCCCCGATCGGTCCAAGCGCCTTCTACTAAGCCCCGATCGGTCCACGCGCCTTCTCCTGAGCCCCGATCGGTCCACGCGCCGTCGCCGAGCCTCGATCGGTCCACGCGCAGCCTCCTGAGTCCCGATCGGTCCACGCGCCGTCTCCTGAGCCCCGATCGGTCCACGCGTCGTCTCCTAAGCCCCAATCGGTCCACGCGCCGTCTCCAAGCCCCGATCCGTCGCCGCGTCGTGTCCTGAGCCCCGATCAATTGACGCGTCTTCTCGTGAGGCCCGATCGCTCCTCGCGCCGTCTCCTGAACCCTGATCATTCCACGCGCCTTCTCCTAAACCACGATCGGTCCACGCGCCGTCTCCGAGCCCCAGTCGGTCCACGCGCTGTCTCCGAGCACCGATCGGTCTACGCGTCGTCTCCGAGCCCCGATCGGTCCACGCGCCGTCT
Source organism: Netelia fuscicornis (assembly GCA_946811545.1). Classification (NCBI taxonomy): domain Eukaryota; kingdom Metazoa; phylum Arthropoda; class Insecta; order Hymenoptera; family Ichneumonidae; genus Netelia; species Netelia fuscicornis. The sequence goes on from OX328012.1 coordinate 32,756,050, forward strand.
CCGAGCCCCGAACGGTTCACGCACCGTCTCCTGGTCCCAATCGGTCCACGCGGCGCCTCTGGAGCCCCGATCGATCCACGCGAGTCTCCTGAGCCCCAGTCGGTCCGCGCGCTGTCTCCTGAGCCCCGATTGTTCGACGCGTCGTCTCCTGAGCCCCGATCGATCCACGCGTCGTCTCCTGAGCCCCGATCGTACCACACGCCGTTTCCTGAGCCCCAATCGCTCCACGCTCCGTCTCCCAGCCCCGATCGGTCCACGCGCCGTCTCCTGAGCCCGGATCGGTCCACGCACCGTCGCCGAACCCCAATTGGTCCACGCGCCATCGCCTGTGCCCCAGTCGGTCCACGCGCCGTCTCCGAGCGCCGATCGGTTCACGCGCCGTCTCCTGAGCCCCGATCGTTCCACGCGCCGTCTCCGAGCTCCGATCGGTCCACGCGCCGTCTCCTAAGCCCCGATCGGTCCAAGCGCCTTCTGCTAAGCCCCGATCGGTCCAAGCGCCTTCTGCTAAGCCCCGATCGGTCCACGCGCCGTCTCCGAGCGCCGATCGGTTCACGCGCCGTCACCTGAGCCCCGATCGTTCCACGCGACGTCTCCGAGCCCCGATCGGTCTACGCGCCGTCTCCTAAGCCCCGATCGGTCCACGCGCCTTCTCCTCATCCCCCATCGGTCCACGCGCCGTCTCGGAGCGCCGATTGGTTCACGCGCCGTCTCCTGAGCCCCGATCGCTCCACGCGCAGTCGCCGAGTCTCGATCGGTCCACGCGCCGTCTCCTAAGCCCCGATCGGTCCAAGCGCCTTCTGCTAAGCCCCGATCGGTCCACGCGCCTTCTGCTAAGCCCCGATCGGTCCACGCGCCGTCTCCGAGCGCCGATCGGTTCACGCGCCGTCACCTGAGCCCCGATCGTTCCACGCGCCGTCTCCGAGCCCCGATCCGTCCACGCGCCGTCTCCTGAGCCCGGATCGGTCCACGCGTCATCGCCGAATCCCCGATCCGTACACGCGTCGTCTCCGAGCCCCGATCGGTCCACGCGCCGTCTCCTGAGCCGCGATGCCTCCACGCGCCGTCTCCGAGCCACGATCCGTCCGTGCGCCGCTTCCAGAGCCCTCACGGTCCACGCGTCGTCTCCTGATCTCCGATCGGTCCACACGCCATCTCCTAAGCCCCGATCATTCCACGCGCCATCTCCGAGCCCCGATCGGTCCACGCGCCGTCTCATAAGCCCCGATCGGACCACGCGCCTTCTCCGAGCGCCGATTAGTTCACGCGCCGTCTCCTGAGCCCCGATCGCTCCACGCTCCGTCTCCCAGCCCCGATCGGTCCACGCGCCGTCTCCGAGCGCCGATCATTTCACGTGATGTCTCCTGAGCCCTGATCGTTCCACGCGCCGTCTTCGAGCCCCGAGCGGTCCACGCGCCGTTTCCTGAGCCCCGATCGGTCCACGCGCGGTCTCCTGAGCCCCGATCGGTCCACGCGCCGTCGCCGAGCCGCGATCGGTCCACACGCGGCCTCCTAAGGCCCGATCGGTCCACGCGCCGTCGCCGAACCCCAATTGGTCCACGCGAAACCGCCTGAGCCCCAGTCGGTCCACGCGCTGTCTCCGAGCCCCGATCGGTCCAAGCGTCGTCTCCGAGCCCCGATCGGTCCACGCGCCGTCTTCGATCCCCGGTCGGTTCACGCATGGTTTCCTAAGCCCCAAACGGTTAACGCGCCGTCTCCGAGCCCCGATCGGTCTACGCGCCGTCGCCGAACCCCAATTGGTCCACGCGCAACCGCCTGAGCCCCAGTCGGTCCACGCGCTGTCTCCGAGCCCCGATCGGTCCACGCGTAGTCTCCGAGCCCCGATCGGTCCACGCGCCGTCGCCGAGTCATGATCTGTCCACGCGCGGCCTCCTGAGCCCCGATCGGTCCACGCGCCGTCTCCGAGCCCCGATCGGTCCACGCGCCGTCTTCTGAGCCCCGCTCGATCCATGCGTCGTCTTCTTAGCCCCGATGCCTCCACGCGCCATTTCCGAGCCACGATCGGTCCAGGCGCCGCTTCCTGAGCCCCTATCGGTCCACGCGCCGTCTCCGAGCGCCGATCGGTTCACGCGCCGTCTCCTGAGCCCCGATCGTTCCACGCGCCGTCTCCGACCCCCGATCGGTCCACGCGCCGTCTCATAAGCCCCGATCGGACCACGCGCCTTCTCCTCAGCCCCGATCGGTCCACGCGCCGTCTCCTGAGCCCCGATCGGTCCACGCGCCGTTTCCGAGCCCCGATCGGTCCACGCGTCGTCTCCTCAGCCCCGATCGGTCGACGCGTCGTCTCCTGAGCCCCGATCGATCCACGCGTCGTCTCCTCAGCCCCGATCGCTCCACGCGCCGTCTCCGAGCGCCGATCGGTGCACGCGCCGTCTCCTGAGCCCCAGTCGGTACACGCGCTGTCTCCCAGCCCCGATCGGTCCACGCATCGTCTCCTAAGCCCCGCTCGGTTAACGCGTCGTTTCGGAGCCCCGATCGGTCTACGCGCCGTCTCCTGAGCCCCGATCGGTCCACGCGTCGTCTCCTGAGCCCCGATCGTTCCACGCGCCGTCTCCGAGCGTCGATCGGCCCACGCGCCGTCTCCTGAGCCCCGATCGCTCCACGCGCCGTCTCCTGAGCTCTGGTCGGTCCACGATTCGTCTCCTAAGCCCCGATCGCTCCACGCGCCGTCTCCTGAGCCCGATCGGTCCAGGCATCGTCTCCTGAGCCCCGGTTGGTTCACGCGCCGTATCCGAGCCCCTATCGCTCCACGCGTCGTCTCCGAGCCCCGATCGGTCCACGCGCCGTCGCCAAGCCATGATCGCTCCACGCCCGGCCTCCTGAGCCCCGATCGGTCCACGCGCCGTCGCCGAGCCGCGATCGGTCCACACGCGGCCTCCTTAGCCCCGATCGGTTCACGCGCCGTACCCGAGCTCCAATCGGTCCACGCGCCGTCTCCTGAGCACCGATCGTTCCACGCGCCGTCTCCGAGCCCCGATCGTTCCACGCGGCGTCTCCTGAGCCCCAATTGGTCCACACGCTGTGTCGTGAGCCCCGATAGGTACACGCGTCGTCTCCTACGCCCGATCGGTCCACGCGTCGAATCCTGAGCCCCGATCGTTCCACGCGCCGTCTCCGAGCCGCGATCGGTCCACGCGCCGTCTCCTGAGCCCCGATCGGTCCACGCGCCATCTCCGAGCCCCGAACGGTTCACGCACCGTCTCCTGGTCCCAATCGGTCCACGCGGCGCCTCCGGAGCCCCGATCGATCCACGCGAGTCTCCTGAGCCCCAGTCGGTCCGCGCGCCGTCTCCTGAGCCCCGATTGTTCGACGCGTCGTCTCCTGAGCCCCGATCGAACCACGCGTCGTCTCCTGAGCCCCGATCGCGCCACACGCCGTTTCCTGAGCCCCGATCGGTCCACGCGTCGTCTTCAAAGCCGCGATGCCTCCACGCGCCGTCTCCGAGCCACGATCGGTCCGTGCGCCGCTTCCACAACCCCGATCGGTCCACGCGTCACCTCCTGATCTCCGATCGGTCCACGCGCCGTCTCCTAAGCCCCGATCGGTCGACGCGTCGTCTCCGAGACTCGATCGGTCCACGCGCCGTCGCCGAGCCCCGATCGGTCCACGCGCGGCCTCCTGAGCCCCGGTCGGTCCACGCGCGGTCTCCGAGCCCCGATCGGTTCACGCATCGTCTCCTAAGCCCCGATCGGTTAACGCGCCGTCTCCGAGCGCCGAGCGGTCCACGCGCCGTCGCCGATCCACGATCGGTCCGTGCGCCGTTTCCAGAGCACTATCAGTCCACGCGTCGTCTCCTGATCTCCGATCGGTCGACGCGCCATCTCCTAAGCCCCGATCGGTCCACGCACCGTCTCCGAGCGCCGATCGTTTCACGCGCCGTCTCCTGAGCCCCGATCATTCCACGCGCTGTCTCCGAGCCCCAATCGGTCCACGCGTTGTCTCCTTAGCCCCGATCGGTCCACGCGCCGTCTCCGAGCGCCGAGCGGTCCACGCGCCGTCGCCGAACCCCAAATGGTCCACGCGCAACCGCCTGAGCCCCGATCGGTCCACGCGTCTTCCCCGAGCACCGTTCGGTCCACGCGCCGTCGCCGAGGCATGATCGGTCCACGCGCGGCCTCCTAAGCCCCGATCGGTCCACGCGCCGCCGCCGAGCCGCGATCGTTCCACGCGCGGCCTCCTGAGCCCCGATCGATCCACGCGCCGTCACCGAGCCGCGATCGGTCCACGCGCGACCTCCTGAGCCCCGGTTGGTTCACGCGTCGTCTCCGAGCGCCGATCGGTCCACGCGCCGTCGCCGAGCCATGATCGGTCCACGCGGGGCTCCTGAGCCCCGGTCGGTTCACGCGCCGTCTTCGAGCCCCGATCGATCCACGCATCGTCTTCTAAGCCCAGATGCCTCCTCGCGCCTTCTCCGAGCCCCGATCGGTCCACGCGTCGTCTCCGAGCCCCGATCGGCCCACGCGCCGTCGCCGGGCCGCGAACGGTCCACGCGCGGCCTCCTGAGCCCCGGTTGGTTCAAGCGCCGTATCCGAGCCCCAATCGGTCCACGCAAGGTCTCCTGAGCTCCGATCGGTCCACGCGCCGTCTCCTGATCTCCGATCGGTCCACACGCCATCTCCTAAGCCCCGATCATTCCACGCGCCATCTCCGAGCCCCGATCGGTCCACGCGCCGTCTCATAAGCCCCGATCGGACCACGCGCCTTCTCCTCAGCCCCGATCGGTCCACGCGCCGTCTCCGAGCGCCGATTAGTTCACGCGCCGTCTCCTGAGCCCCGATCGCTCCACGCTCCGTCTCCCAGCCCCGATCGGTCCACGCGCCGTCTCCTGAACCCGGATCGGTCCACGCGCCGTCGCCGAACCCCAATTGGTCCACGCGCCACCGCCTGTGCCCCAGTCGGTCTACGCGCTGTCTCCGAGCCCAGATCGGTCCACGCGCCCTCTCCGAGCGCCGATCGGTTCACGCGCCGTCTCCTGAGCCCCGATCGTTCCACGCACCGTCTCCGAGCTCCGATCGGTCCACGCGTCGTCTCCTAAGCCCCGATCGGTCCAAGCGCCTTCTACTAAGCCCCGATCGGTCCACGCGCCTTCTCCTGAGCCCCGATCGGTCCACGCGCCGTCGCCGAGCCTCGATCGGTCCACGCGCAGCCTCCTGAGTCCCGATCGGTCCACGCGCCGTCTCCTGAGCCCCGATCGGTCCACGCGTCGTCTCCTAAGCCCCAATCGGTCCACGCGCCGTCTCCAAGCCCCGATCCGTCGCCGCGTCGTGTCCTGAGCCCCGATCAATTGACGCGTCTTCTCGTGAGGCCCGATCGCTCCTCGCGCCGTCTCCTGAACCCTGATCATTCCACGCGCCTTCTCCTAAACCACGATCGGTCCACGCGCCGTCTCCGAGCCCCAGTCGGTCCACGCGCTGTCTCCGAGCACCGATCGGTCTACGCGTCGTCTCCGAGCCCCGATCGGTCCACGCGCCGTCTCCGAGCCCCGAACGGTTCACGCACCGTCTCCTGGTCCCAATCGGTCCACGCGGCGCCTCTGGAGCCCCGATCGATCCACGCGAGTCTCCTGAGCCCCAGTCGGTCCGCGCGCTGTCTCCTGAGCCCCGATTGTTCGACGCGTCGTCTCCTGAGCCCCGATCGATCCACGCGTCGTCTCCTGAGCCCCGATCGTACCACACGCCGTTTCCTGAGCCCCAATCGCTCCACGCTCCGTCTCCCAGCCCCGATCGGTCCACGCGCCGTCTCCTGAGCCCGGATCGGTCCACGCACCGTCGCCGAACCCCAATTGGTCCACGCGCCATCGCCTGTGCCCCAGTCGGTCCACGCGCCGTCTCCGAGCGCCGATCGGTTCACGCGCCGTCTCCTGAGCCCCGATCGTTCCACGCGCCGTCTCCGAGCTCCGATCGGTCCACGCGCCGTCTCCTAAGCCCCGATCGGTCCAAGCGCCTTCTGCTAAGCCCCGATCGGTCCAAGCGCCTTCTGCTAAGCCCCGATCGGTCCACGCGCCGTCTCCGAGCGCCGATCGGTTCACGCGCCGTCACCTGAGCCCCGATCGTTCCACGCGCCGTCTCCGAGCCCCGATCGGTCTACGCGCCGTCTCCTAAGCCCCGATCGGTCCACGCGCCTTCTCCTCATCCCCCATCGGTCCACGCGCCGTCTCGGAGCGCCGATTGGTTCACGCGCCGTCTCCTGAGCCCCGATCGCTCCACGCGCAGTCGCCGAGTCTCGATCGGTCCACGCGCCGTCTCCTAAGCCCCGATCGGTCCAAGCGCCTTCTGCTAAGCCCCGATCGGTCCACGCGCCTTCTGCTAAGCCCCGATCGGTCCACGCGCCGTCTCCGAGCGCCGATCGGTTCACGCGCCGTCACCTGAGCCCCGATCGTTCCACGCGCCGTCTCCGAGCCCCGATCCGTCCACGCGCCGTCTCCTGAGCCCGGATCGGTCCACGCGTCATCGCCGAATCCCCGATCCGTACACGCGTCGTCTCCGAGCCCCGATCGGTCCACGCGCCGTCTCCTGAGCCGCGATGCCTCCACGCGCCGTCTCCGAGCCACGATCCGTCCGTGCGCCGCTTCCAGAGCCCTCACGGTCCACGCGTCGTCTCCTGATCTCCGATGGGTCCACACGCCATCTCCTAAGCCCCGATCATTCCACGCGCCATCTCCGAGCCCCGATCGGTCCACGCGCCGTCTCATAAGCCCCGATCGGACCACGCGCCTTCTCCGAGCGCCGATTAGTTCACGCGCCGTCTCCTGAGCCCCGATCGCTCCACGCTCCGTCTCCCAGCCCCGATCGGTCCACGCGCCGTCTCCGAGCGCCGATCATTTCACGTGATGTCTCCTGAGCCCTGATCGTTCCACGCGCCGTCTTCGAGCCCCGAGCGGTCCACGCGCCGTTTCCTGAGCCCCGATCGGTCCACGCGCGGTCTCCTGAGCCCCGATCGGTCCACGCGCCGTCGCCGAGCCGCGATCGGTCCACACGCGGCCTCCTAAGGCCCGATCGGTCCACGCGCCGTCGCCGAACCCCAATTGGTCCACGCGAAACCGCCTGAGCCCCAGTCGGTCCACGCGCTGTCTCCGAGCCCCGATCGGTCCAAGCGTCGTCTCCGAGCCCCGATCGGTCCACGCGCCGTCTTCGATCCCCGGTCGGTTCACGCATGGTTTCCTAAGCCCCAAACGGTTAACGCGCCGTCTCCGAGCCCCGATCGGTCTACGCGCCGTCGCCGAACCCCAATTGGTCCACGCGCAACCGCCTGAGCCCCAGTCGGTCCACGCGCTGTCTCCGAGCCCCGATCGGTCCACGCGTAGTCTCCGAGCCCCGATCGGTCCACGCGCCGTCGCCGAGTCATGATCTGTCCACGCGCGGCCTCCTGAGCCCCGATCGGTCCACGCGCCGTCTCCGAGCCCCGATCGGTCCACGCGCCGTCTCCTGAGCCCCGATCGGTCCACGCGTCGTTCCCGAAGCCCCGATCCATCCACGCGCAGTCTCGCGAGCCCCGATCGGTGCACGCACCGTATCCTAAGCCCCGATCGGTCCACGCCCCGTCTCCGAGCACCGATTGGTTCACGCACCGTCTCCTGAGACTCGATCCGTCCACGCGCTGTCTCCTGAGCCCCGATCGGTCGACGCGTCCTCTGTTAAACCCCAATCGGTCCACGCCCCGTCTCCGAGCGCCGATCGGTTCACGCGCCGTCTCCTGAGTCCCGATCCGTCCACTCTGTCTCCTGAGCCCCGGACGGTCCACGCGCCGCCTCCTGCGCTCCGATTGGTTCACGCGCCGTCTCCTGAGCCCCGATCGCTCCACGCGCAGTCGCCGAGTCTCGATCGGTCCACGCGCCGTCTCCTAAGCCCCGATCGGTCCAAGCGCCTTCTGCTAAGCCCCGATCGGTCCAAGCGCCTTCTGCTAAGCCCCGATCGGTCCACGCGCCGTCTCCGAGCGCCGATCGGTTCACGCGCCGTCTCCTGAGCTCCGATCGTTCCACGCGCCGTCTCCGAGCCCCTATCCGTCCACGCGCCGTCTCCTGAGCCCGGATCGGTCCACGCGTCATCGCCGAATCCCCGATCCGTACACGCGTCGTCTCCGAGCCCCGATCGGTCCACGCGCCGTCTCCTGAGCCCCGATGCCTCCACGCGCCGTCTCCGAGCCACGATCCGTCCGTGCGCCGCTTCCAGAGCCCTCACGGTCCACGCGTCGTCTCCTGATCTCCGATCGGTCCACAGGCCATCTCCTAAGCCCCGATCATTCCACGCGCCATCTCCGAGCCCCGATTGGTCCACGCGCCGTCTCATAAGCCCCGATCGGACCACGCCCCTTCTCCTCAGCCCCGATCGGTCCGCGCGCCGTCTCCGAGTGCCGATTAGTTCACGCGCCGTCTCCTGAGCCCCGATCGCTCCACGCTCCGTCTCCCAGCCCCGATCGGTCCACGCGCCGTCTCCTGAGCCCGGATCGGTCCACGCGCCGTCGCCGAACCCCAATTGGTCCACGCGCCACCGCCTGTGCCCCAGTCGGTCCACGCGCTGTCTCTGAGCCCAGATCGGTCCACGCGCCGTCTCCGAGCCCCAATCGGTCCACGCGCCGTCTCCTGAGCCCCGATCGATCGAGGCGTCGTTCCCTAAGCCCCGATCCATCCACGCGCTGTCTCCTAAGTCCCGATCGGTCCAGGCCCCGTCTCCGAGCGCCGATCGGTTCACGCGCCGTCTCCTGAGAACGATCCGTCCACGCGCCGTCTCCTGAGCCCCGATCGGTCGACGCGCCGTCTCGTGAGCCCCGATCGGTCCACGCGCCGTCTCCGAGCCCCGATCGGTCCACGCGCCGTCTCCGAGCCCCGATCGGTCCACGCGCCGTCTCCTGAGCCCCAATCGGTCCACGCGTCATTCCCGAAGCCCCGATCCATCCACGCGTAGTCTCGCGAGCCCCGATCGGTGCACGCACCGTCTCCTAAGCCCCGATCGGTCCCCGCCCCGTCTCCGAGCACCGATTGGTTCACGCACCGTCTCCTGAGACTCGATCCGTCCACGCGCTGTCTCCTGACCCCCGATCGGTCGACGCATCCTCTGTTAAACCCCAATCGGTCCACGCCCCGTCTCCGAGCGCCGATCGGTTCACGCGCCGTCTCCTGAGTCCCGATCCGTCCACTCACTGTCTCCTGAGCCCCGGTCGGTCCACGCGCCGCCTCCTGCGCTTCGATCGGTCCACGCGCCGTCTCCTGAGCCCCGATCGGTCGACGCGCCGTCTCGTGAGCCCCGATCGGTCCACGCGCCGTCTCCTGAGCCCCGATCGGTCCACGCGTCGTTCCCTAAGCCCCGATCCATCCACGCGCAGTCTCCCGAGCCCCAATCGGTCCACGCGCCGTCTCCTGAGCCCCGATCGGTCCACGCGCCGTCTCCTCAGCCCCGATCGGTCCACGCGCTGTCTCCGAGCACCGATCGGTCTACGCGTCGTCTCCGAGCCCCGATCGGACCACGCGCCGTCTCCGAGCCCCGAACGGTTCGCGCACCGTCTCCTTGTCCCAATCGGTCCACGCGGCGCCTCTGGAGCCCCGATCGATCCACGCGAGTCTCCTGAGCCCCAGTCGGTCCGCGCGCCGTCTCCTGAGCCCCGATTGTTCGACGCGTCGTCTCCTGAGCCCCGATCGATCCACGCGTCATCTCCTGAGCCCCGATCGTACCACACGCCGTTTCCTGAGCCCCGATCGGTCCACGCGTCATCTTCAAAGCCCCGATGCCTCCACGCGCCGTCTCCGAGCCACGATCGGTCCGTGCGCCGCTTCCACAACCCCGATCGGTCCACGCGTAATTTCCTGATCTCCGATCGGTCCACGCGCCGTCTCCTAACCCCCGATCGGTCCACGCGCCGTCTCCGAGCGCCGATCGGTTGACGCGCCATCTCCTGAGCCCCGACCGCGCCACCCGTCGTCTCCGAGCTCCGATCGGTCCAGGTGCCGTTTCCGAGCCCCGATTGGTCCATGCGTCGTCTTCGAAGCCCCGATGCCCCCACGCGCCGTCTCCGAGCGCGGATCGGTGCAGGCGCCGCTTCCTGAGCCCCGATCGGTCCACGCGCGGCCTACTGAGCCCCAATCGGTCCACGCGTCGTCTCCTAAGCCCCGATCGGTCCGTGCGCCGTCTCCGAGCCCCGATCGGTCGACGCACCATCTCATGCTCCCCAATCGGTCCATGCGCCGCCTTCGGAGCCCTGATCGATCCACGCGAATCTCCTGAGCTCCGGTCGGTCCTCGTACCGTCTCCGAGCCCCGATCGGTCCACGCGTTGTCTCCTAGGCCCCGATCGGTCCACGCGCCTTCTCCGAGCCCCGATCGGTTCACGTATCTTCTCCTAAGCCCCGATCGGTTAACGCGCCGTCTCCGAGCCCCGACCGGTCCACGCGCCGTCGCCGAACCCCAATTGGTCCACGCGCAACCGCCTGAGCCCCAGTCGGTTCACGCGCTGTCGCCGAACCCCGATCGGTCCACGCGTCGTCTCCGAGCCCCGATCGGTCCACACGCCGTCGCCGAGCCATGATCGGTCCACGCGCGGCCTCCTGAGCCCCGATCGGTCCACGCGTGGTCTCCGAGCCCCGATCGGTCCACGCGCCGTCGCCGAGCCATGATCGGTCCACGCGCGGCCTCCTGAGCCCCGATCGGTCCACGCGCCGTCTCCTGAGCCCCGATCGGTCCACGGGCGGCCTCCTGAGCCCCGATTGGTTCACGCGCCGTATCCGAGCCCCAATTGGTCCACGCGCCGACTCCTGAGCCCCGATCGGTCCACGCGCCGTCTCCTGAGCCCCGATCGGTCCACGCGTCGTCTCCTAAGCCCCCATTGGTCCACGTGCCGTCTCCCAGCCCCGATCGGTCCACGCGCCGTCTCCTAATCCCCAATCTGTCCACGACCCGTCTCCGGGCCCCGATCGGTGCACGTGCCGTCTCCAAAGCCCCGATCGGTCCACGCGCCGTCGCCGAACCCGAATTGGTCCACGCGAAACCGCCTGAGCCCCAGTCGGTCCCCGCGCTGTCTTCGAGCCCCGATCGTTCCACGCGTCGTCTCCGAGCCCCGATCGGTCCACGCGCCGTCGCCGAGTAATGATCTGTCCACGCGCGGCCTCCTGAGACCCGATAGGTACACGCGTCATCGCCTAAGCCCCGATCGGTCCACGCGCCGTCTCGGAGCCCCGATCGGTCCACGCACTGTCTCCTGATCCCCATGGGTCCACGCGGCGCCTCCGGGGCCCCGATCGATCCACGCGAGGCTCCTAAGCCCCGATCGGTGCACGCGCAACCGCCTGAGCCCCAGTCGGTCGACGCGCTGTCTCCGAGCCCCGATCGGTCCACGCGTCGTCTCCGAGCCCCGATCGGTCCACGCGCCGTCGCCGAGCCACGATCGGTCCACGCGCGGTCTCCTGAGCCCCGATCGTTCCACGCGTCGTCTCCGAGCCCCGATCGGTCCACGCGCCGTCGCCGAGTAATGATCTGTCCACGCGCGGCCTCCTGAGCCCCGACCGGTCCACGCGTCGTCTCCTAAGCCCCAGTCGGTCCACGCGCCGCCTACGGAGCCCCGATCGATCCACGCGTCGTCTTCTAAACCCCAATCGGTCCACGCGCCGCCTACGGAGCCCCGATCGATCCACGCGAATCTCCTGAGCTCCGGTCGGTCGACGCGCCGTCTCCGGAACCCCGATCGGTCCACGCGTCGTCTCCTAAGCCCCGATTCGTCGACGCGTCGTCTCCTGAGCCCCGATCAATTGACGCGTCTTCTCCTGAGCCCCGATCGCTTTTCGTGCCGCCTCCTGAGCCCCGATCCGTCGAGGCGTCGTCTCCGGAGCCCCGATCAATTGACGTGTCTTCTCCTGTGCCTCGATCGCTCCTCGCGCCGTCTCCTGAACCCCGCTCGGTCCATGCGTCGTCTTCTTAGCCCGGATGCCTCCACGCGCCGTCTCCGAGCCACGATCGGTCCAGGCGCCGTCTCCGGAGCCCCGATCGGTCCACGCGTCGTCTCCTAAGCCCCGATTCGTCCACGCGGCGTATCCGGGCGCCGATAATTTCACGCGCCGTCTCCTGAGACCCGATCGGTCCACGCGCCGTCGCCGAACCCCAATTGGTCCACGCGCAACCGCCTGAGCCCCAGTCGGTCCAAGCACTGTGTCCGAGCCCCGATCGGTCCACGCGCCGTCTTCGAGCGCCGATCGGTCCACGCAACGTCTCCTAAGCCCCAATCGGTTAACGCGCCGTCTCCTGAGCCCCGATCGTTCTACGCACCGTCTCCGAGCCCCGCTCCGTCCACGCGCAGTCGCCGAGCCCCGATCGGTTCACGCGCGGTCTCCTGAGCCCCAGTCGGTACACGCGCTGTCTCCGATCCCCGATCGGTCCACGCGTCGTCTCCTAAGCCCCGATCGTTCGACGCGTCGTCTCCTAAGCCCCGATCGGTCGACGCGTTGTCTCCTGAGCCCCAGTTGGTCCACGGGCTGTCTCCGAGCCCCGATCGATCCACGCACCGCCTCCTGAGCTCCGATCGGTCGACGCGCCGACTCCTAAGCCCCGATCCGTCCACGCCCCGTCTCCTGAGCCCCGATCGTCCAACGTGCCGTCTCCGAGCACCGATCGGTCCATGCGTCGCCTCCTGAGCTCCGGTCGGTCCACGCGCCGTCTCCTGAGCCCCGATCGGTCCACGCGTCGTCTCCTAAGCCCCGATCGGTCCACGCGTCGTCTCCTAAGCCCCGATCCGTCGACGCGTCGTCTCCCGAGCCACGATCAATTGACGCGTCTTCTCCTGAGCCCGATGGCTCCTCGCGCCGTCTCCTGAGCCCCGATCGGTCCATGCGTCGTCTTCTTAGCCCCGATGCCTCCACGCGCCGTCGCCGAGCCACGATCGACCAGGCGCCGCTTCCTGAGCCCCGATCGGTCCACGTGCCGTATCCTAAGCCCCGATCAGTACACGGGCCGTCTCTGAGCGCCGATAAGTTCAAGCGCCGTCTCCTGAGCCCCGATCGTTCCACGCGGCTTCTCCGAGCCCCGATCGATCCACGCGCCATCTCCTGAGCCCCGATCGGTCGACGCGTCGTCTTCTGAGCCTCGATCGATCCACGCGTCGTCTCCTGAGCCCCAACCGCTCCACACGCCGTTACCTGAGCCCCGATCGGTCCACGCATCGTCTCCGAGCACCGATCGGTCCACGCGCCGTTTTCTGAGCACCGTTCGGTCCACGCGTCGTCTTCAAAGCCCCGATGCCTCCACGCGCCATCTCCAAGCCCCGATCGCCCCTCGCGCCGTCTCCTGAGCCACGCTCGATCCATGCGTCGTCTTCTTAGCCCCGATGCCTCCACGCGCCGTTTTCGAGCCACGATCGGTCCAGGCGCCGCTTCCTGAGCCCCCATCGGTCCACGCGCCGTCTCCTAAGCCCCTATCGGTCCACGCGCCGTCTCCGAGCGCCGATCGGTTCACGCGCCGTCTCCTGAGCCCCGATCGTTCCACGCGCCGTCTCCGAGCCCCGATCCGTCCACGCGCCGTCTCCTGAGCCCGGATCGGTCCACGCGCCGTCGCCGAGCCACGATCGGTCCACGCGCGGCCTCCTGAGCCCCGATCGGTCCACGCGCCGTCGCCGAGCCGCGATCGGTCCACGCGCGGCCTCCAGAGCCGCGATCGGTCCACGCGCGGCCTCCTGAGCCCCAATCGGTCCACGCGTCGTCTCCTAAGCCCCGATCCGTCGCAGCGTCGTCCCCTGAGCCCCGATCAATTGACGCGTCTTCTCCTGAGCCCCGATCGCACCTCACGCCGTCTCCTGAGCCCCGCTCGGTCCATGCGTCGTGTTCTTAGCCCCGATGCTTCCACGCGCCGTCTCCGAGACACGATAGGTCCAGGCGCCGCTTCCTGAGCCCCGATCGATCCACGCGCCGTCTCGTAAGCCACAATCGGTCCACGCACCGTCTCAGAGCGCCGATCATTTCACGCGCCGTCTCCTGAGCCCCGATCGTTCCACGCGCCGCCTCCTGAGCCCCGATCGATCCACGCATCGGCTGCTGAGTCCCGGTCGGTCCACGCGTCGCCTTCGAGCACCGATCGATCGACGCGCCGTTTCCTGGGCCCCGATCGGCCCACGCGTCGCCACCGGAGCCCCGATCGGTCTACGCGCCGTCTCATGAGCCCCGGTCGGTTCATGCGCCGTCGCCGAGCCTCGATCGGTTCACGCGCGGCCTCCTTAGCCCCGGTCGGTCCACGCGCCGTCTCCGAGCCCCGATCGGTCCACGCATCGTCACCTGAGCCCCGATCGGTTAACGCGCCGTCTCCGAGCCCCGATCAGTCCACGCGCCGTCTCCTGAGCCCCGGTCGGTTCATGCGCCGTCTCCGAGCCCCGATCGATCCACGCGTCGTCTTGTAAGCCCAGATGCCTTCTCGCGCCGTCTCCGGCCCACGATCGGTCCAGGCGCCGCTTCCTGAGCCACGATCGGTCCACGCGCCTTCTCCGAGCCCCGATCGGTGCACGCGCCGTCTCCTGAGCCCCGATCGGTCCACGCGTCGTCTCCTGAGCCCCGATCGGCTAACGCGTCGACTCCGAGCCGCGATCGTTCCACGCGGCGTCTCCGGGCGCCGATTATTTCACGCGCCGTCTCCTGAGACCCGATCGTTCCACGCGCCGTCTCCGAGCCCCGATCGATCCACGCGCCGCCTCCTGAGCCCCGATCGGTCCACGCGCCGTCGCCGAACCCCAATTGGTCCATGCGCAACCGCCTGAGCCCCAGTCGGTCCACGCACTGTGTCCGAGCCCCGATCGGTCCACGCGCCGTCTTCGAGCGCCGATCGGTCCACGCAACGTCTCCTAAGCCCCAATCGGTTAACGCGCCGTCTCCTGAGCCCCGATCGTTCTACGCACCGTCTCCGAGCCCCGATCCGTCCACGCGCAGTCGCCGAGCCCCGATCGGTTCACGCGCGGTCTCCTGAGCCCCAGTCGGTACACGCGCTGTCTCCGAGCCCCGATCGGTCCACGCGTCGTCTCCTAAGCCCCGATCGGTCGACGCGTCGTCTCCTGAGCCCCAGTTGGTCCACGGGCTGTCTCCGAGCCCCGATCGATCCACGCACCGCCTCCTGAGCTCCGATCGGTCGACGCGCCGACTCCTAAGCCCCGATCGGTCCAAGCGCCTTCTGCTAAGCCCCGATCGGTCCAACCGCCTTCTGCTAAGCCCCGATCGGTCCACGCGCCGTCTCCGAGCGCCGATCGGTTCACGCGCCGTCACCTGAGCCCCGATCGTTCCACGCGCCGTCTCCGAGCCCCGATCGGTCTACGCGACGTCTCCTAAGCCCCGATCGGTCCACGCGCCTTCTCCTCATCCCCGATCGGTCCACGCGCCGTCTCGGAGCCCCGATTGGTTCACGCGCCGTCTCCTGAGCCCCGATCGCTCCAAGCGCAGTCGCCGAGCCTCGATCGGTTCACGCGCGGTCTCCTGAGCCCCGGTCGGTCCACGCGCCGTCGCCGAACCCCAATTGGTCCACGCGCAACCTCCTGAGCCCCAGTCGGTACACGCGCTGTCTCCGAGCCCCGATCGGTCCCCGCATAGTCTCCTAAGCCCCGCTCGGTCAACGCGTCGTCTCGGAGCCCCGATCGGTCCAGACGCCGCTTCCTGAGCACCGACCGGTCCACGCGTCGTCTCCTGAGCCCCGATCGGTCGACGGGTCCCCTCCTAAGCCTCGAACGGTCCACGCGCCTTCTCCTGAGCCCCGATCGGTCCACGCGCCGTCTCCGAGCGCCGATCATTTCACGTGACGTCTCCTGAGCCCTGATCGTTCCACGCGCCGTCTTCGAGCCCCGAGCGTTCCACGCGCCGTCTCCTGAGCCCCGGTCGGTCCACGCGCCGTCTCCTGAGCCCCGATCGGTCCACGCGTCGTCTCCTAAGCCCCGATCGGCCCACGCGTCGTCTGCTAAGCCCCGATCCGTCGACGCGTCGTCTCCTGAGCCACGATCAATTGACGCGTCTTCTCCTGAGCCCGATCGCTCCTCGCGCCGTCTCCTGAGCCCCGATCGGTCCACGCGTCGTGTCCGAGCTCCGATCGGTCCATACGCCGTTTCCTGAGGCCCGATCGGTCCATGCGTTGTCTTCTTAGTCCCGATCATTCCACGCCCCGTCTCCGAGCCCCGATCGGTCCACGCGCCGTCTCCTAAGCCCCTATCGGTCCACGCGCCGTCTCCGAGCGCCGATCGGTTCACGCGCCGTCTCCTGAGCCCCGATCGTTCCACACGCCGTCTCCGAGCCCCGATCCGTCCACGCGCCGTCTCCTGAGCCCGGATCGGTCCACGCGTCATCGCCGAATCCCCGATCCGTACACGCGTCGTCTCCGAGCCTCGATCGGTCCACGCGCCGTCGAGGAGCCCCGATCGGTCCAGGCGTGGCCTCCTGAGCCTCGATCGGTCCACGCGCGGCCTCCTGAGCCCCGGTCGGTTCACGCGCCGTCTCCGAGCCCCGATCGATCCACGCGTCGTCTTCGAAGCCCAGATGCCTCCACGCGCCGTCGCCGAGCCCCGATCGGTCCACGCGCGGCCTCCTGAGCCCCGGTCGGTCCACGCGCCGTTTCCGAGCCCCCATCGGTCCACGCGTTGTCTCCTAATCCCCGATCGGTCCACGCGCGGTCTCCGAGCCCCGATCGGTTCACGCATCGTCTCCTAAGCCCCGATCGGTTAACGCGCCGTCTCCGAGCGCCGAGCGGTCCACGCGCCGTCGCCGATCCACGATCGGTCCGTGCGCCGTTTCCAGAGCACTATCAGTCCACGCGTCGTCTCCTGATCTCCGATCGGTCGACGCGCCATCTCCTAAGCCCCGATCGGTCCACGCACCGTCTCCGAGCGCCGATCGGTTCACGCGCCGTCTCCTGAGCCCCGATCATTCCACGCGCTGTCTCCGAGCCCCAATCGGTCCACGCGTTGTCTCCTTAGCCCCGATCGGTCCACGCGCCGTCTCCGAGCGCCGAGCGGTCCACGCGGCGTCGCCGAACCCCAAATCGTCCACGCGCAACCGCCTGAGCCCCGATCGGTCCACGCGTCTTCCCCGAGCACCGATCGGTCCACGCGCCGTCGCCGAGGCATGATCGGTCCACGCGCGGCCTCCTGAGCCCCGATCGGTCCACGCGCCGCCGCCGAGCCGCGATCGTTCCACGCGCGGCCTCCTGAGCCCCGATCGATCCACGCGCCGTCACCGAGCCGCGATCGGTCCACGCGCGACCTCCTGAGCCCCGGTTGGTTCACGCGTCGTCTCCGAGCGCCGATCGGTCCACGCGCCGTCGCCGAGCCATGATCGGTCCACGCGGGGCTCCTGAGCCCCGGTCGGTTCACGCGCCGTCTTCGAGCCCCGATCGATCCACGCATCGTCTTCTAAGCCCAGATGCCTCCTCGCGCCCTCTCCGAGCCCCGATCGGTCCACGCGTCGTCTCCGAGCCCCGATCGGCCCACGCGCCGTCGCCGGGCCGCGAACGGTCCACGCGCGGCCTCCTGAGCCCCGGTTGGTTCAAGCGCCGTATCCGAGCCCCAATCGGTCCACGCAAGGTCTCCTGAGCTCCGATCGGTCCACGCGCCGTCTCCTGATCTCCGATCGGTCCACACGCCATCTCCTAAGCCCCGATCATTCCACGCGCCATCTCCGAGCCCCGATCGGTCCACGCGCCGTCTCATAAGCCCCGATCGGACCACGCGCCTTCTCCTCAGCCCCGATCGGTCCACGCGCCGTCTCCGAGCGCCGATTAGTTCACGCGCCGTCTCCTGAGCCCCGATCGCTCCACGCTCCGTCTCCCAGCCCCGATCGGTCCACGCGCCGTCTCCTGAACCCGGATCGGTCCACGCGCCGTCGCCGAACCCCAATTGGTCCACGCGCCACCGCCTGTGCCCCAGTCGGTCTACGCGCTGTCTCCGAGCCCAGATCGGTCCACGCGCCCTCTCCGAGCGCCGATCGGTTCACGCGCCGTCTCCTGAGCCCCGATCGTTCCACGCACCGTCTCCGAGCTCCGATCGGTCCACGCGTCGTCTCCTAAGCCCCGATCGGTCCAAGCGCCTTCTACTAAGCCCCGATCGGTCCACGCGCCTTCTCCTGAGCCCCGATCGGTCCACGCGCCGTCTCCGAGCGCCGATCATTTCACGTGACGTCTCCTGAGCCCTGATCGTTCCACGCGCCGTCTTCGAGCCCCGATCGGTCCACGCGCCGTCTCCTAAGCCGCGATCCGTCCACGGGCCGTCTCCGAGCTGCTATCGGTAAACGCGCCGTCACCAAGCCCTGATCTGTACACGCGCCGTCACCAAGCCCTGATCTGTACACGCGTCGGCTCCGAGCCCCGATCGGTCCACGCGCCGTCGCCGAGCCTCGATCGGTCCACGCGCAGCCTCCTGAGTCCCGATCGGTTCACGCGCCGGCTCCGAGCCCGATCGGTCCACGCGCCGTATCCACGCCCCAATCGATCCACGCGCCGTCTCCTGAGTCCCGATCGGTCCACGCGCCGTCTCCTGAGCCCCGATCGGTCCACGCGTCGTCTCCTAAGCCCCAATCGGTCCTCGCGCCGTCTCCAAGCCCCGATCCGTCGCCGCGTCGTGTCCTGAGCCCCGATCAATTGACGCGTCTTCTCGTGAGGCCCGATCGCTCCTCGCGCCGTCTCCTGAACCCTGATCATTCCACGCGCCTTCTCCTAAACCACGATCGGTCCACGCGCCGTCTCCGAGCCCCAGTCGGTCCACGCGCTGTCTCCGAGCACCGATCGGTCTACGCGTCGTCTCCGAGCCCCGATCGGTCCACGCGCCGTCTCCGAGCCCCGAACGGTTCACGCACCGTCTCCTGGTCCCAATCGGTCCACGCGGCGCCTCTGGAGCCCCGATCGATCCACGCGAGTCTCCTGAGCCCCAGTCGGTCCGCACGCTGTCTCCTGAGCCCCGATTGTTCGACGCGTCGTCTCCTGAGCCCCGATCGATCCACGCGTCGTCTTCTGAGCCCCGATCGTACCACACGCCGTTTCCTGAGCCCCGATCGCTCCACGCTCCGTCTCCCAGCCCCGATCGGGCCACGCGCCGTCTCCTGAGCCCGGATCGGTCCACGCACCGTCGCCGAACCCCAATTGGTCCACGCGCCATCGCCTGTGCCCCAGTCGGTCCACGCGCCGTCTCCGAGCGCCGATCGGTTCACGCGCCGTCTCCTGAGCCCCGATCGTTCCACGCGCCGTCTCCGAGCTCCGATCGGTCCACGCGCCGTCTCCTAAGCCCCGATCGGTCCAAGCGCCTTCTGCTAAGCCCCGATCGGTCCAAGCGCCTTCTGCTAAGCCCCGATCGGTCCACGCGCCGTCTCCGAGCGCCGATCGGTTCACGCGCCGTCACCTGAGCCCCGATCGTTCCACGCGCCGTCACCTGAGCCCCGATCGTTCCACGCGCCGTCTCCGAGCCCCGATCCGTCCACGCGCCGTCTCCTGAGCCCGGATCGGTCCACGCGTCATCGCCGAATCCCCGATCCGTACACGCGTCGTCTCCGAGCCCCGATCGGTCCACGCGCCGTCTCCTGAGCCCCGATGCCTCCACGCGCCGTCTCCGAGCCACGATCCGTCCGTGCGCCGCTTCCAGAGCCCTCACGGTCCACGCGTCGTCTCCTGATCTCCGATCGGTCCACACGCCATCTCCTAAGCCCCGATCATTCCACGCGCCATCTCCGAGCCCCGATCGGTCCACGCGCCGTCTCATAAGCCCCGATCGGACCACGCGCCTTCTCCTCAGCCCCGATCGGTCCACGCGCCGTCTCCGAGCGCCGATTAGTTCACGCGCCGTCTCCTGAGCCCCGATCGCTCCACGCTCCGTCTCCCAGCCCCGATCGGTCCACGCGCCGTCTCCGAGCGCCGATCATTTCACGTGATGTCTCCTGAGCCCTGATCGTTCCACGCGCCGTCTTCGAGCCCCGAGCGGTCCACGCGCCGTCTCCTGAGCCCCAATCGATCCACGCGCAGCCTCCTGAGCCCCGATCGGTCCACGCGCCGTCGCCGAGCCGCGATCGTTCTACGCGCCGCTCCGAGCCCCGATCGGTCCACGCGCCGTCGCCGAGCTATGATCGGTCCACGCGCGGCCTCCTGAGCCCCGATCGGTCCACGCGCCGTCGCCGAGCCACGATCGGTCCACGCGCGGCCTCCTGAGGCCCGATTGGTTCACGCGCCGTATCCGAGCCCCAATCGGTCCACGCGCCGTTTCCTGAGCCCCGATCGGTCCACGCGCGGTCTCCTGAGCCCCGATCGGTCCACGCGCCGTCGCCGAGCCGCGATCGGTCCACACGCGGCCTCCTAAGGCCCGATCGGTCCACGCGCCGTCTCCTGAGCCCCGATCGGTCCACGCGTCGTCTCCTAAGCCCCAATCGGTCCACGCGCCGTCTCCAAGCCCCGATCCGTCGCCGCGTCGTGTCCTGAGCCCCGATCAATTGACGCGTCTTCTCGTGAGGCCCGATCGCTCCTCGCGCCGTCTCCTGAACCCTGATCATTCCACGCGCCTTCTCCTAAACCACGATCGGTCCACGCGCCGTCTCCGAGCCCCAGTCGGTCCACGCGCTGTCTCCGAGCACCGATCGGTCTACGCGTCGTCTCCGAGCCCCGATCGGTCCACGCGCCGTCTCCGAGCCCCGAACGGTTCACGCACCGTCTCCTGGTCCCAATCGGTCCACGCGGCGCCTCTGGAGCCCCGATCCGTACACGCGTCGTCTCCGAGCCCCGATCGGTCCACGCGCCGTCTCCTGAGCCCCGATGCCTCCACGCGCCGTCTCCGAGCCACGATCCGTCCGTGCGCCGCTTCCAGAGCCCTCACGGTCCACGCGTCGTCTCCTGATCTCCGATCGGTCCACACGCCATCTCCTAAGCCCCGATCATTCCACGCGCCATCTCCGAGCCCCGATCGGTCCACGCGCCGTCTCATAAGCCCCGATCGGACCACGCGCCTTCTCCTCAGCCCCGATCGGTCCACGCGCCGTCTCCGAGCGCCGATTAGTTCACGCGCCGTCTCCTGAGCCCCGATCGCTCCACGCTCCGTCTCCCAGCCCCGATCGGTCCACGCGCCGTCTCCGAGCGCCGATCATTTCACGTGATGTCTCCTGAGCCCTGATCGTTCCACGCGCCGTCTTCGAGCCCCGAGCGGTCCACGCGCCGTCTCCTGAGCCCCAATCGATCCACGCGCAGCCTCCTGAGCCCCGATCGGTCCACGCGCCGTCGCCGAGCCGCGATCGTTCTACGCGCCGCTCCGAGCCCCGATCGGTCCACGCGCCGTCGCCGAGCTATGATCGGTCCACGCGCGGCCTCCTGAGCCCCGATCGGTCCACGCGCCGTCGCCGAGCCACGATCGGTCCACGCGCGGCCTCCTGAGGCCCGATTGGTTCACGCGCCGTATCCGAGCCCCAATCGGTCCACGCGCCGTTTCCTGAGCCCCGATCGGTCCACGCGCGGTCTCCTGAGCCCCGATCGGTCCACGCGCCGTCGCCGAGCCGCGATCGGTCCACACGCGGCCTCCTAAGGCCCGATCGGTCCACGCGCCGTCTCCTGAGCCCCGATCGGTCCACGCGTCGTCTCCTAAGCCCCAATCGGTCCACGCGCCGTCTCCAAGCCCCGATCCGTCGCCGCGTCGTGTCCTGAGCCCCGATCAATTGACGCGTCTTCTCGTGAGGCCCGATCGCTCCTCGCGCCGTCTCCTGAACCCTGATCATTCCACGCGCCTTCTCCTAAACCACGATCGGTCCACGCGCCGTCTCCGAGCCCCAGTCGGTCCACGCGCTGTCTCCGAGCACCGATCGGTCTACGCGTCGTCTCCGAGCCCCGATCGGTCCACGCGCCGTCTCCGAGCCCCGAACGGTTCACGCACCGTCTCCTGGTCCCAATCGGTCCACGCGGCGCCTCTGGAGCCCCGATCGATCCACGCGAGTCTCCTGAGCCCCAGTCGGTCCGCGCGCTGTCTCCTGAGCCCCGATTGTTCGACGCGTCGTCTCCTGAGCCCCGATCGATCCACGCGTCGTCTCCTGAGCCCCGATCGTACCACACGCCGTTTCCTGAGCCCCAATCGCTCCACGCTCCGTCTCCCAGCCCCGATCGGTCCACGCGCCGTCTCCTGAGCCCGGATCGGTCCACGCACCGTCGCCGAACCCCAATTGGTCCACGCGCCATCGCCTGTGCCCCAGTCGGTCCACGCGCCGTCTCCGAGCGCCGATCGGTTCACGCGCCGTCTCCTGAGCCCCGATCGTTCCACGCGCCGTCTCCGAGCTCCGATCGGTCCACGCGCCGTCTCCTAAGCCCCGATCGGTCCAAGCGCCTTCTGCTAAGCCCCGATCGGTCCAAGCGCCTTCTGCTAAGCCCCGATCGGTCCACGCGCCGTCTCCGAGCGCCGATCGGTTCACGCGCCGTCACCTGAGCCCCGATCGTTCCACGCGCCGTCTCCGAGCCCCGATCGGTCTACGCGCCGTCTCCTAAGCCCCGATCGGTCCACGCGCCTTCTCCTCATCCCCCATCGGTCCACGCGCCGTCTCGGAGCGCCGATTGGTTCACGCGCCGTCTCCTGAACCCTGATCATTCCACGCGCCTTCTCCTAAACCACGATCGGTCCACGCGCCGTCTCCGAGCCCCAGTCGGTCCACGCGCTGTCTCCGAGCACCGATCGGTCTACGCGTCGTCTCCGAGCCCCGATCGGTCCACGCGCCGTCTCCGAGCCCCGAACGGTTCACGCACCGTCTCCTGGTCCCAATCGGTCCACGCGGCGCCTCTGGAGCCCCGATCGATCCACGCGAGTCTCCTGAGCCCCAGTCGGTCCGCACGCTGTCTCCTGAGCCCTGATTGTTCGACGCGTCGTCTCCTGAGCCCCGATCGATCCACGCGTCGTCTTCTGAGCCCCGATCGTACCACACGCCGTTTCCTGAGCCCCGATCGCTCCACGCTCCGTCTCCCAGCCCCGATCGGTCCACGCGCCGTCTCCTGAGCCCGGATCGGTCCACTTACCGTCGCCGAACCCCAATTGGTCCACGCGCCATCGCCTGTGCCCCAGTCGGTCCACGCGCCGTCTCCGAGCGCCGATCGGTTCACGCGCCGTCTCCTGAGCCCCGATCGTTCCACGCGCCGTCTCCGAGCTCCGATCGGTCCACGCGCCGTCTCCTAAGCCCCGATCGGTCCAAGCGCCTTCTGCTAAGCCCCGATCGGTCCAAGCGCCTTCTGCTAAGCCCCGATCGGTCCACGCGCCGTCTCCGAGCGCCGATCGGTTCACGCGCCGTCACCTGAGCCCCGATCGTTCCACGCGCCGTCACCTGAGCCCCGATCGTTCCACGCGCCGTCTCCGAGCCCCGATCCGTCCACGCGCCGTCTCCTGAGCCCGGATCGGTCCACGCGTCATCGCCGAATCCCCGATCCGTACACGCGTCGTCTCCGAGCCCCGATCGGTCCACGCGCCGTCTCCTGAGCCCCGATGCCTCCACGCGCCGTCTCCGAGCCACGATCCGTCCGTGCGCCGCTTCCAGAGCCCTCACGGTCCACGCGTCGTCTCCTGATCTCCGATCGGTCCACACGCCATCTCCTAAGCCCCGATCATTCCACGCGCCATCTCCGAGCCCCGATCGGTCCACGCGCCGTCTCATAAGCCCCGATCGGACCACGCGCCTTCTCCTCAGCCCCGATCGGTCCACGCGCCGTCTCCGAGCGCCGATTAGTTCACGCGCCGTCTCCTGAGCCCCGATCGGTCCACGCGCCGTCGCCGAGCCACGATCGGTCCACGCGCGGCCTCCTGAGGCCCGATTGGTTCACGCGCCGTATCCGAGCCCCAATCGGTCCACGCGCCGTTTCCTGAGCCCCGATCGGTCCACGCGCGGTCTCCTGAGCCCCGATCGGTCCACGCGCCGTCGCCGAGCCGCGATCGGTCCACACGCGGCCTCCTAAGGCCCGATCGGTCCACGCGCCGTCGCCGAACCCCAATTGGTCCACGCGAAACCGCCTGAGCCCCAGTCGGTCCACGCGCTGTCTCCGAGCCACGATCGGTCCACGCGTCGTCTCCTGAGAACGATCCGTCCACGCGCCGTCTCCTGAGCCCCGATCGGTCCACGCGTCGTTCCCGAAGCCCCGATCCATCCACGCGTAGTCTCGCGAGCCCCGATCGGTGCACGCACCGTCTCCTAAGCCCCGATCGGTCCCCGCCCCGTCTCCGAGCACCGATTGGTTCACGCACCGTCTCCTGAGACTCGATCCGTCCACGCGCTGTCTCCTGACCCCCGATCGGTCGACGCATCCTCTGTTAAACCCCAATCGGTCCACGCCCCGTCTCCGAGCGCCGATCGGTTCACGCGCCGTCTCCTGAGTCCCGATCCGTCCACTCACTGTCTCCTGAGCCCCGGTCGGTCCACGCGCCGCCTCCTGCGCTTCGATCGGTCCACGCGCCGTCTCCTGAGCCCCGATCGGTCGACGCGCCATCTCGTGAGCCCCGATCGGTCCACGCGCCGTCTCCTGAGCCCCGATCGGTCCACGCGTCGTTCCCTAAGCCCCGATCCATCCACGCGCAGTCTCCCGAGCCCCAATCGGTCCACGCGCCGTCTCCTGAGCCCCGATCGGTCCACGCGCCGTCTTCGAGCCCCGATCGGTTCACGCATCGTCTCCTCAGCCCCGATCGGTCCACGCGTCGTCTCCGAGCACCGATCGTTCCACGCGCCATCTCCGAGCCCCGATCGGTCCACGCGCCGTCTCCTGAGCCCCGATCGGTCCACGCGCCGTCTCCTGAGCCCCAATCGGTCCACACGCTGTCTCGTGAGCCCCGATAGGTACACGCGCCGTCTCCGAGCCCCCATCGGTCCACGCGTTGTCTCCTAAACCCCGATCGGTCCACGCGCCGTCTTCGAGCCCCGATCGGTTCACGCATCGTCACCTAAGCCCCGATCGGTTAACGCGCCGTCTCCGAGCGCCGAGTGGTCAACGCGTCGTCGCCGAAGCCCAATTGGTCCACGCGCAACCGCCTGAGTCCCAGTCGGTCCACGCGCCGTCTCGTGAGCCCCGATCGGTCCACGCGCCGTCTCCGAGCCCCGATCGGTCCACGCGCCGTCTCCTGAGCCCCGATCGGTCCACGCGTCGTTCCCGAAGCCCCGATCCATCCACGCGCAGTCTCGCGAGCCCCGATCGGTGCACGCACCGTCTCCTAAGCCCCGATCGGTCCACGCCCCGTCTCCGAGCACCGATTGGTTCACGCACCGTCTCCTGAGACTCGATCCGTCCACGCGCTGTCTCCTGAGCCCCGATCGGTCGACGCGTCCTCTGTTAAACCCCAATCGGTCCACGCCCCGTCTCCGAGCGCCGATCGGTTCACGCGCCGTCTCCTGAGTCCCGATCCGTCCACTCACTGTCTCCTGAGCTCCGGTCGGTCCACGCCCCGCCTCCTGCGCTCTGATCGGTCCACGCGCCGTCTCCTGAGCCCCGATCGGTCGACGCGCCGTCTCGTTAGCCCCGATCGGTCCACGCGCCATCTCCTGAGCCCCGATCGGTCCACGCGTCGTTCCCTAAGCCCCGATACATCCACGCGCAGTCTCCCGAGCCCCAATCGGTCCACGCGCCGTCTCCTAAGCCGCGATCCGTCCACGGGCCGTCTCCGAGCTGCTATCGGTAAACGCGCCGTCACCAAGCCCTGATCTGTGCACGCGTCGTCTCCGAGCCCCGATCGGTCCACGCGCCGTCGCCGAGCCTCGATCGGTCCACGCGCAGCCTCCTGAGCCCCGATCGGTTCACGCGCCGGCTCCGAGCCCGATCGGTCCACGCATCGTCTCCTAAGCCCCGATCGGTTAACGTGCCGTCTCCGAGCCCCGATCGGTCCACGCGCCGTCTCCAAGCCCCGATCCGTCGCCGCGTCGTGTCCTGAGCCCCGATCAATTGACGCGTCTTCTCCTGAGCCCCGATCGCTCCTCGCGCCGTCTCCTGAACCCCGATCGTTCCACGCGCCTTCTCCTAAACCGCGATCGGTCCACGCGCCGTCTCCTAGCCCCAGTCGGTCCACGCGCTGTCTCCGAGCATCGATCGGTCTACGCGTCGTCTCCGAGCCCCGATCGGACCACGCGCCGTCTCCGAGCCCCGAACGGTTCGCGCACCGTCTCCTTGTCCCAATCGGTCCACGCGGCGCCTCTGGAGCCCCGATCGATCCACGCGAGTCTCCTGAGCCCCAGTCGGTCCGCGCGCCGTCTCCTGAGCCCCGATCGGTCCGTGCGCCGCTTCCACAACCCCGATCGGTCCACGCGTAATTTCCTGATCTCCGATCGGTCCACGCGCCGTCTCCTAACCCCCGATCGGTCCACGCGCCGTCTCCGAGCGCCGATCGGTTGACGCGCCATCTCCTGAGCCCCGACCGCGCCACCCGTCGTCTCCGAGCTCCGATCGGTCCAGGTGCCGTTTCCGAGCCCC
Organism: Netelia fuscicornis; assembly: GCA_946811545.1. Classification (NCBI taxonomy): domain Eukaryota; kingdom Metazoa; phylum Arthropoda; class Insecta; order Hymenoptera; family Ichneumonidae; genus Netelia; species Netelia fuscicornis. The sequence goes on from OX328012.1 coordinate 32,782,430, forward strand.
GATTGGTCCATGCGTCGTCTTCGAAGCCCCGATGCCCCCACGCGCCGTCTCCGAGCGCGGATCGGTGCAGGCGCCGCTTCCTGAGCCCCGATCGGTCCACGCGCGGCCTACTGAGCCCCAATCGGTCCCTCGCGTCGTCTCCTAAGCCCCGATCGGTCCGTGCGCCGTCTCCGAGCCCCGATCGGTCGACGCACCATCTCATGCTCCCCAATCGGTCCATGCGCCGCCTTCGGAGCCCTGATCGATCCACGCGAATCTCCTGAGCTCCGGTCGGTCCTCGTACCGTCTCCGAGCCCCGATCGGTCCACGCGTTGTCTCCTAGGCCCCGATCGGTCCACGCGCCTTCTCCGAGCCCCGATCGGTTCACGTATCGTCTCCTAAGCCCCGATCGGTTAACGCGCCGTCTCCGAGCCCCGACCGGTCCACGCGCCGTCGCCGAACCCCAATTGGTCCACGCGCAACCGCCTGAGCCCCAGTCGGTTCACGCGCTGTCGCCGAACCCCGATCGGTCCACGCGTCGTCTCCGAGCCCCGATCGGTCCACGCGCCGTCGCCGAGCCATGATCGGTCCACGCGCGGCCTCCTGAGCCCCGATCGGTCCACGCGTGGTCTCCGAGCCCCGATCGGTCCACGCGCCGTCGCCGAGCCATGATCGGTCCACGCGCGGCCTCCTGAGCCCCGATCGGTCCACGCGCCGTCTCCTGAGCCCCGATCGGTCCACGGGCGGCCTCCTGAGCCCCGATTGGTTCACGCGCCGTATCCGAGCCCCAATTGGTCCACGCGCCGACTCCTGAGCCCCGATCGGTCCACGCGCCGTCTCCTGAGCCCCGATCGGTCCACGCGTCGTCTCCTAAGCCCCCATTGGTCCACGTGCCGTCTCCCAGCCCCGATCGGTCCACGCGCCGTCTCCTAATCCCCAATCTGTCCACGACCCGTCTCCGGGCCCCGATCGGTGCACGTGCCGTCTCCAAAGCCCCGATCGGTCCACGCGCCGTCGCCGAACCCCAATTGGTCCACGCGAAACCGCCTGAGCCCCAGTCGGTCCCCGCGCTGTCTTCGAGCCCCGATCGTTCCACGCGTCGTCTCCGAGCCCCGATCGGTCCACGCGCCGTCGCCGAGTAATGATCTGTCCACGCGCGGCCTCCTGAGACCCGATAGGTACACGCGTCATCGCCTACACCCCGATCGGTCCACGCGTCGTCTCCTAAGCCCCGATCGGTCCACGCGCCGTCTCCGAGCCCCGATCGGTCCACGCACTGTCTCCTGATCCCCATGGGTCCACGCGGCGCCTCCGGGGCCCCGATCGATCCACGCGAGGCTCCTAAGCCCCGATCGGTCCACGCGCAACCGCCTGAGCCCCAGTCGGTCGACGCGCTGTCTCCGAGCCCCGATCGGTCCACGCGTCGTCTCCGAGCCCCGATCGGTCCACGCGCCGTCGCCGAGCCACGATCGGTCCACGCGCGGTCTCCTGAGCCCCGATCGGTCGACTCGCCGTCTTCGAGCGCCGATCGGTTAACGCGCCGTCTCCGCGCCCCGATCAGTCCACGCGCTCTCTCCTGAGCCCCGACCGGTCCACGCGTCGTCTCCTAAGCCCCAGTCGGTCCACGCGCCGCCTACGGAGCCCCGATCGATCCACGCGTCGTCTTCTAAGCCCCAATCGGTCCACGCGCCGCCTACGGAGCCCCGATCGATCCACGCGAATCTCCTGAGCTCCGGTCGGTCGACGCGCCGTCTCCGGAGCCCCGATCGGTCCACGCGTCGTCTCCTAAGCCCCGATTCGTCCACGCGGCGTATCCGGGCGCCGATGATTTCACGCGCCGTCTCCTGAGACCCGATCGGTCCACGCGCCGTCGCCGAACCCCAATTGGTCCACGCGCAACCGCCTGAGCCCCAGTCGGTCCAAGCACTGTGTCCGAGCCCCGATCGGTCCACGCGCCGTCTTCGAGCGCCGATCGGTCCACGCAACGTCTCCTAAGCCCCAATCGGTTAACGCGCCGTCTCCTGAGCCCCGATCGTTCTACGCACCGTCTCCGAGCCCCGCTCCGTCCACGCGCAGTCGCCGAGCCCCGATCGGTTCACGCGCGGTCTCCTGAGCCCCAGTCGGTACACGCGCTGTCTCCGATCCCCGATCGGTCCACGCGTCGTCTCCTAAGCCCCGATCGTTCGACGCGTCGTCTCCTAAGCCCCGATCGGTCGACGCGTTGTCTCCTGAGCCCCAATTGGTCCACGGGCTGTCTCCGAGCCCCGATCGATCCACGCACCGCCTCCTGAGCTCCGATCGGTCGACGCGCCGACTCCTAAGCCCCGATCCGTCCACGCCCCGTCTCCTGAGCCCCGATCGTCCAACGTGCCGTCTCCGAGCACCGATCGGTCCACGCGTCGCCTCCTGAGCTCCGGTCGGTCCACGCGCCGTCTCCTGAGCCCCGATCGGTCCACGCGCCGTCGCCGAGCCGCGATCGGTCCACGCGCGGTGTCCTGAGCCCCGGTCGGTTCACGCGCCGTCTCCTGAGCCCCGATCGGTCCACGCGTCGTTCCCTAAGCCCCGATCGATCCACGCGCAGTCTCCAGAGCCGCGATCGGTCCACGCATCCCCTCCTGAGCCCCGGACGGTTCACACGCCGTCTCCGAGCCGCGATCGGTCCACGCATCGTCTCCTAAGCCCCGATCGGTTAACGTGCCGTCTCCGAGTCCCGATCGGTCCCCGCGCCGTCTCCTGAGCCCCGATGCGTCCACGCGCAGTCGCCGAGTCCCGATCGGTCCCCGCGCCGTCTCCTGAGCCCCGATCGTTCCACACGCCGCCTCCTAAGCCCCGATCGGTCCAGGCGTCGTCTCCTAAGCCCCGACCGGTCCACGCGCCGTCTCCTGTGCTCCGATCGTTCCACGCGCCCTCTCCGAGCCCCGAACGGTCCACGCGCCGTCTCCTGAGCCCCGATCGTTCCAAACGCCGCCTCCTAAGCCCCGATCGGTCCAGGCGCCGTCTCCGGAGCCCCGATCGGGCCACGCGTCGTCTCCTAAGCCCCGATTCGTCCACGCGGCGTCTCCGGGCGCCGATTATTTCACGCGCCGTCTCCTGAGACCCGATCGTTCCACGCGCCGTCTCCGAGCCCCGATCGATCCACGCGCCGCCTCCTGAGCCCCGATCGGTCCACGCGCCGTCGCCGAACCCCAATTGGTCCATGCGCAACCGCCTGAGCCCCAGTCGGTCCACGCACTGTGTCCGAGCCCCGATCGGTCCACGCGCCGTCTTCGAGCGCCGATCGGTCCACGCAACGTCTCCTAAGCCCCAATCGGTTAACGCGCCGTCTCCTGAGCCCCGATCGTTCTACGCACCGTCTCCGAGCCCCGATCCGTCCACGCGCAGTCGCCGAGCCCCGATCGGTTCACGCGCGGTCTCCTGAGCCCCAGTCGGTACACGCGCTGTCTCCGAGCCCCGATCGGTTCACGCGTCGTCTCCTAAGCCCCGATCGGTCGACGCGTCGTCTCCTGAGCCCCAGTTGGTCCACGGGCTGTCTCCGAGCCCCGATCGATCCACGCACCGCCTCCTGAGCTCCGATCGGTCGACGCGCCGACTTCTAAGCCCCGATCGGTCCAAGCGCCTTCTGCTAAGCCCCGATCGGTCCAACCGCCTTCTGCTAAGCCCCGATCGGTCCACGCGCCGTCTCCGAGCGCCGATCGGTTCACGCGCCGTCACCTGAGCCCCGATCGGTCCACGCGCCGTCTCGGAGCCCCGATTGGTTCACGCGCCGTCTCCTGAGCCCCGATCGCTCCAAGCGCAGTCGCCGAGCCTCGATCGGTTCACGCGCGGTCTCCTGAGCCCCGGTCGGTCCACGCGCCGTCGCCGAACCCCAATTGGTCCACGCGCAACCTCCTGAGCCCCAGTCGGTACACGCGCTGTCTCCGAGCCCCGATCGGTCCCCGCATAGTCTCCTAAGCCCCGCTCGGTCAACGCGTCGTCTCGGAGCCCCGATCGGTCCAGACGCCGCTTCCTGAGCACCGACCGGTCCACGCGTCGTCTCCTGAGCCCCGATCGGTCGACGGGTCCCCTCCTAAGCCTCGATCGGTCAACGCGCCTTCTCCTGAGCCCCGATCGGTCCACGCGCCGTCTCCGAGCGCCGATCATTTCACGTGACGTCTCCTGAGCCCTGATCGTTCCACGCGCCGTCTTCGAGCCCCGAGCGTTCCACGCGCCGTCTCCTGAGCCCCGGTCGGTCCACGCGCCGTCTCCTGAGCCCCGATCGGTCCACGCGTCGTCTCCTAAGCCCCGATCGGCCCACGCGGCGTCTGCTAAGCCCCGATCCGTCGACGCGTCGTCTCCTGAGCCACGATCAATTGACGCGTCTTCTCCTGAGCCCGATCGCTCCTCGCGCCGTCTCCTGAGCCCCGATCGGTCCACGCGTCGTGTCCGAGCTCCGATCGGTCCATACGCCGTTTCCTGAGGCCCGATCGGTCCATGCGTCGTCCTCTTAGTCCCGATGCTTCCACGCGCCGTCTCCGAGCCACGATCGCTCCAGGCGCCGCTTCCTGAGCCCCGATCGGTCCACGCGCCGTATCCTAAGCCCCGATCGGTCCACGGGCCGTCTCTGAGCGCCGATAAGTTCAAGCGCCGTCTCCGGAGCCCCGATCGTTCCACGCGGCGTCTCCGAGCCCCGATCATTCCACGCCCCGTCTCCGAGCCCCGATCGGTCCACGCGCCGTCTCCTAAGCCCCTATCGGTCCACGCGCCGTCTCCGAGCGCCGATCGGTTCACGCGCCGTCTCCTGAGCCCCGATCGTTCCACACGCCGTCTCCGAGCCCCGATCCGTCCACGCGCCGTCTCCTGAGCCCGGATCGGTCCACGCGTCATCGCCGAATCCCCGAGCCGTACACGCGTCGTCTCCGAGCCTCGATCGGTCCACGCGCCGTCGCGGAGCCCCGATCGGTCCAGGCGTGGCCTCCTGAGCCTCGATCGGTCCACGCGCGGCCTCCTGAGCCCCGGTCGGTTCACGCGCCGTCTCCGTGCCCCGATCGATCCACGCGTCGTCTTCGAAGCCCAGATGCCTCCTCGCGCCGTCTCCGAGCCACGATCGGTCCAGGCGCTGTTTCCTGAGCCCCAATCGGTCCACGCATCGTCACCTAAGCCCCGATGGGTCCACGCGCCGTCACCGAGCCATGATCGGTCCACGCGCGGCTCCTGAGCCCCATCGGTCCACGCGCCGTCTCCGAGCGCCAATCGGTTCACGCGCCGTCTCCTGAGCCCCGATCGTTCCACGCGCCGTCTCCGAGCTCCGATCGGTCCATGCGTCGTCTCCTAAGCCCCGATCGGTCCGAGCGCCTTCTCTTCATCCCCGATCGGACCACGCGCCGTCTCGGAGCGCCGATTGGTTCACGCGCCGTCTCCTGAGCCCCGATCGCTCCACGCGCAGTCGTCGAGCCTCGATCGGTTCACGCGCGGTCTCCTGAGCCCCGGTCGGTCCACGCGCCGTCGCCGAACCCCAATTGGTCCACGCGCAACCTCCTGAGCCCCAGTCGGTACACGCACTGTCTCCGAGCCCCGATCGGTCCCCGCATAGTCTCCTAAGCCCCGCTCGGTTAACGCGTCGTCTCGGAGCCCCGATCGGTCCAGGCACCGCTTCCTGAGCACCGACCGGTCCACGCATCGTCTCCTAAGCCCCGATCGGTTAACGTGCCGTCTTCGAGCCCCGATCGGTCCCCGCGCCACCGCCGAGCCGCGATCGGTCCACGCGCGGCCTCCTAAGCTCCGATCGGTCCACGCGCCGTCGCCGAACCCCAATTGGTCCACACGAAACCGCCTGAGCCCCAGTCGGTCCACGCGCTGTCTCCGAGCCCCGATCGGTCCACGCGTCGTCTCCGAGCCCCGATCGGTCCACGCGCCGTCTTCGAGCCCCGATCGGTCCACGCATGGTCTCCTAAGCCCCAATCGGTTAACGCGCCGTCTCCGAGCCCCGATCGGTCCAAGCGCCGTCGCCGAACCCCAATTGGTCCACGCGCAACCGCCTGAGCCCCAGTCGGTCCACGCGCTGTCACCGAGCCCCGATCGGTCCACGTGTGGTCTCCGAGCCCCTATCGGTCCACGCGCCGTCGCCGAGCCACGATCGGTCCACGCGCGGCCTCCTGAGCCCCGATCGGTCCACGCGCCGTCGCCGAGCCGCGATCGGTCCACGCGCGGTCTCCAGAGCCGCGATCGGTCCACGCATCCCCTCCTGAGCCCCGGACGGTTCACACGCCGTCGCCGAACCCCAATTGGTCCACACGAAACCGCCTGAGCCCCAGTCGGTCCACGCGCTGTCTCCGAGCCCCGATCGGTCCACGCGTCGTCTCCGAGCCCCGATCGGTCCACGCGCCGTCTTCGAGCCCCGATCGGTCCACGCATGGTCTCCTAAGCCCCAATCGGTTAACGCGCCGTCTCCGAGCCCCGATCGGTCCAAGCGCCGTCGCCGAACCCCAATTGGTCCACGCGCAACCGCCTGAGCCCCAGTCGGTCCACGCGCTGTCACCGAGCCCCGATCGGTCCACGTGTGGTCTCCGAGCCCCTATCGGTCCACGCGCCGTCGCCGAGCCACGATCGGTCCACGCGCGGCCTCCTGAGCCCCGATCGGTCCACGCGCCGTCGCCGAGCCGCGATCGGTCCACGCGCGGTCTCCAGAGCCGCGATCGGTCCACGCATCCCCTCCTGAGCCCCGGACGGTTCACACGCCGTCTCCGAGCCGCGATCGGTCCACGCATCGTCTCCTAAGCCCCGATCGGTTAACGTGCCGTCTCCGAGCCCTGATCGGTCCACGCGCCGTCTCCTAAGCCCCGATCGGTGCACGCGCCGTCTCCGAGCGCCGATCGGTTCACGCGCCGTCTCCTGAGCCCCGATCATTCCACGCGATGTCTCCGAGCCCCGATCGGTTCACGCGCCGTCTCCTAAGCCCCGATCGGTCCACGCGTCGTGTCCGAGCTCCGATCGGTCCATACGCCGTTTCCTGAGGCCCGATCGGTCCATGCGTCGTCTTCTTAGTCCCGATGCTTCCACGCGCCGTCTCCGAGCCACGATCGGTCCAGGCGCCGCTTCCTGAGCCCCGATCGGTCCACGCGCCGTATCCTAAGCCCCGATCGGTCCACGGGCCGTCTCTGAGCGCCGATAAGTTCAAGCGCCGTCTCCGGAGCCCCGATCGTTCCACGCGGCGTCTCCGAGCCCCGATCATTCCACGCCCCGTCTCCGAGCCCCGATCGGTCCACGCGCCGTCTCCTAAGCCCCTATCGGTCCACGCGCCGTCTCCGAGCGCCGATCGGTTCACGCGCCGTCTCCTGAGCCCCGATCATTCCACGCGATGTCTCCGAGCCCCGATCGGTTCACGCGCCGTCTCCTAAGCCCCGATCGGTCCACGCGTCGTGTCCGAGCTCCGATCGGTCCATACGCCGTTTCCTGAGGCCCGATCGGTCCATGCGTCGTCTTCTTAGTCCCGATGCTTCCACGCGCCGTCTCCGAGCCACGATCGGTCCAGGCGCCGCTTCCTGAGCCCCGATCGGTCCACGCGCCGTATCCTAAGCCCCGATCGGTCCACGGGCCGTCTCTGAGCGCCGATAAGTTCAAGCGCCGTCTCCGGAGCCCCGATCGTTCCACGCGGCGTCTCCGAGCCCCGATCATTCCACGCCCCGTCTCCGAGCCCCGATCGGTCCACGCGCCGTCTCCTAAGCCCCTATCGGTCCACGCGCCGTCTCCGAGCGCCGATCGGTTCACGCGCCGTCTCCTGAGCCCCGATCGTTCCACACGCCGTCTCCGAGCCCCGATCCGTCCACGCGCCGTCTCCTGAGCCCGGATCGGTCCACGTGTCATCGCCGAATCCCCGATCCGTACACGCGTCGTCTCCGAGCCTCGATCGGTCCACGCGCCGTCGCGGAGCCCCGATCGGTCCAGGCGTGGCCTCCTGAGCCTCGATCGGTCCACGCGCGGCCTCCTGAGCCCCGGTCGGTTCACGCGCCGTCTCCGAGCCCCGATCGATCCACGCGTCGTCTTCGAAGCCCAGATGCCTCCTCGCGCCGTCTCCGAGCCACGATCGCTCCAGGCGCTGCTTCCTGAGCCCCAATCGGTCCACGCATCGTCACCTAAGCCCCGATGGGCCCACGCGCCGTCACCGAGCCATGATCGGTCCACGCGCGGCTCCTGAGCCCCATCGGTCCACGCGCCGTCTCCGAGCGCCGATCGGTTCACCCGCCGTCTCCTGAGCCCCGATCGTTCCACGCGCCGTCTCCGAGCTCCGATCGGTCCACGCGTCGTCTCCTAAGCCCCGATCGGTCCAAGCGCCTTCTACTAAGCCCCGATCGGTCCACGCGCCGTCTCCGAGCGCCGATCGGTTCACACGCCGTCACCTGAGCCCCGATCGTTCCACGCGCCGTCTCCGAGCCCCGATCGGTCTACGCGCCGTCTCCTAAGCCCCGATCGGTCCACGCGCCTTCTCTTCATCCCCGATCGGACCACGCGCCGTCTCGGAGCGCCGATTGGTTCACGCGCCGTCTCCTGAGCCCCGATCGCTCCACGCGCAGTCGTCGAGCCTCGATCGGTTCACGCGCGGTCTCCTGAGTCCCGGTCGGTCCACGCGCCGTCGCCGAACCCCAATTGGTCCACGCGCAACCTCCTGAGCCCCAGTCGGTACACGCACTGTCTCCGAGCCCCGATCGGTCCCCGCATAGTCTCCTAAGCCCCGCTCGGTTAACGCGTCGTCTCGGAGCCCCGATCGGTCCAGGCACCGCTTCCTGAGCACCGACCGGTCCACGCATCGTCTCCTAAGCCCCGATCGGTTAACGTGCCGTCTCCGAGCCCCGATCGGTCCCCGCGCCGTCGCCGAGCCGCGATCGGTCCAGGCGCGGCCTCCTAAACTCCGATCGGTCCACGCGCCGTCGCCGAACCCCAATTGGTCCACACGAAACCGCCTGAGCCCCAGTCGGTCCACGCGCTGTCTCCGAGCCCCGATCGGTCCACGCGTCGTCTCCGAGCCCCGATCGGTCCACGCGCCGTCTTCGAGCCCCGATCGGTCCACGCATGGTCTCCTAAGCCCCAATCGGTTAACGCGCCGTCTCCGAGCCCCGATCGGTCCACGCGCCGTCTCCTGAGCCCTGATCCGTCCACGCGCGGCGTCGAGCCGCGATCGGTCCACGCGCGGCCTCCTGAGCCCCAATCGGTCCACGCGTCGTCTCCTAAGCCCCGATCCGTCGCAGCGTCGTCCCCTGAGCCCCGATCAATTGACGCGTCTTCTCCTGAGCCCCGATCGCACCTCACGCCGTCTCCTGAGCCCCGCTCGGTCCATGCGTCGTGTTCTTAGCCCCGATGCCTCCACGCGCCGTCTCCGAGACACGATAGGTCCAGGCGCCGCTTCCTGAGCCCCGATCGATCCACGCGCCGTCTCGTAAGCCACAATCGGTCCACGCGCCGTCTCAGAGCGCCGATCATTTCACGCGCTGTCTCCTGAGCCCCGATCGTTCCACGCGCCGTCTCCGAGCCCCGATCGGTCCACGCGGCGTCTCCTGAGCCCCGATCGGTTCACGCATCGTCTCCTAAGCCCCGATACGTCTACACGCCGTATCCGAGCCCCGATCGGTCCGCGTGACGCATTCTAAGCCACGGTCCGTCCACGCGCCGTCTCCGAGCACCGATCGGTCCACGCGCCGTCTCCTGAGCCCCGATCGGTCCACGCGTCGTCTCCTAAGCCCTGATCGGTCCACGTGCCGTCTCCGAGCCCCGATGGGTCTACGCGCCGCCTCCTGAGCCCCGATCGATCCACGCATCGGCTGCTGAGCCCCGGTCGGTCCACGCGTCGCCTTCGAGCACCGATCGATCCACGCGCCGTTTCCTGGGCCCCGATCGGTCCACGCGTCGCCACCGGAGCCCCGATCGGTCTACGCGCCGTCTCATGAGCCCCGGTCGCTTCATGCGCCGTCGCCGAGCCTCGATCGGTCCACGCGCGGCCTCCTTAGCCCCGGTCGGTCCACGCGCCGTCTTCTGAGCCCCGATAGGTCCACGCGCCGTCGCCGAACCCCAATTGGTCCACGCGAAACCGCCTGAGCCCCAGTCGGTCCACGCGCTGTCTCCGAGCCCCGATCGGTCCACGTGCCGTCTCCCAGCCCCGATCGATCCACGCATCGGCTGCTGAGCCCCGGTCGGTCCACGCGTCGCCTTCGAGCACCGATCGATCCACGCGCCGTTTCCTGGGCCCCGATCGGTCCACGCGTCGCCACCGGAGCCCCGATCGGTCTACGCGCCGTCTCATGAGCCCCGGTCGCTTCATGCGCCGTCGCCGAGCCTCGATCGGTCCACGCGCGGCCTCCTTAGCCCCGGTCGGTCCACGCGCCGTCTTCTGAGCCCCGATAGGTCCACGCGCCGTCGCCGAACCCCAATTGGTCCACGCGAAACCGCCTGAGCCCCAGTCGGTCCACGCGCTGTCTCCGAGCCCCGATCGGTCCACGTGCCGTCTCCCAGCCCCGATCGGTCCACGCGCCGTCTCCTAATCCCCAATCTGTCCACGACCCGTCTCCGGGCCCCGATCGGTCCACGCACTGTCTCCTGAGCCCCGATAGGTACACGCGTCGTCGCCTACACCCCAATCGGTCCACGCGTCGTCTCCTAAGCCCCGATCGGTCCACGCGCCGTCTCCGAGCCCCGATCGGTCCACGCGCCGTCTCCGAGCCCCGATCGGTCCACGCACTGTCTCCCGATGCCCATGGGTCCACGCGGCGCCTCCGAGGCCCCGATCGATCCACGCGAGGCTCCTAAGCCCCGATCGGTCCACGTGCCGTCTCCTGAGCCCCGATCGTTACACGCGCCGTCTCCGAGCCCCGATCGGTCCACGCGCCGTGTCCGAGCCCCGATCGGTCCACGCACTGTCTCCTGAGCCCCGATAGGTACACGCGTCGTCGCCTACACCCCAATCGGTCCACGCGTCGTCTCCTAAGCCCTGATCGGTCCACGCGCCGTCTCCGAGCCCCGATCGGTCCACGCACTGTCTCCCGATGCCCATGGGTCCACGCGGCGCCTCCGAGGCCCCGATCGATCCACGCGAGGCTCCTAAGCCCCGATCGGTCCACGCGTCGTCTCCTAAGCCCCGATCGGTCCACGCGCCGTCTCCGAGCCCCGATCGGTCCACGCACTGTCTCCCGATGCCCATGGGTCCACGCGGCGCCTCCGAGGCCCCGATCGGTCCACGCATCGTCACCTGAGCCCCGATCGGTTAACGCGCCGTCTCCGAGCCCCGATCAGTCCACGCGCCGTCTCCTGAGCGCCGGTGGGTTCATGCGCCGTCTCCGAGCCCCGATCGATCCACGCGTCGTCTTGTAAGCCCAGATACCTTCTCGCGCCGTCTCCGGCCCACGATCGGTCCAGGCGCCGCTTCCTGAGCCACGATCGGTCCACGCGCCTCCTCCGAGCCCCGATCGGTGCACGCGCCGTCTCCTGAGCCCCGATCGGTCCACGCGTCGTCTCCTGACCCCCGATCGGTCCACGCGCCGTCTTCTGAGCCCCGATCGGTCCACGCGCCGTCGCCGAACCCCAATCGGTCCACGCGAAACCGCCTGAGCCCCAGTCGGTCCACGCGCTGTCTCCGAGCCCCGATCGATCCACGTGCCGTCTCCCAGCCCCGATCGGTCCACGCGCCGTCGCTGAGTCATGATCTGTTCACGCGCGGCCTCCTGAGACCCGATCGGTCCACGCGCCGTCGCCGAGCCGCGATCGGTCCACGCGCGACCTCCTGAGCCCCGATTGGTTCACGCGCCGTATCCGAGCCCCAATTGGTACACGCGCTGTCTCCGAGCCCTGATCGGTCCACGCGTCGTCTCCGAGCCCCGATCGGTCTACGCGCCGTCGCGAAACCCCAATTGGTCCACGCGCAACCGCCTGAGCCCCAGTCGGTCCACGCACTGTCTCCGAGCCCCGATCGGTCCACGCGCCGTCGCCGAGGCATGATCGGCCCACGCGAGGCTCCTGAGCCCCGGTCGGTCCGCGAGCCGTCTCCTGAGCCCCGATCGGTCGACGCGTCGTTTCCTGAACCCCGATCAGTCCACGCGCCGTCTCCTAAGCCCGGATCGTTCCACGCGCCGTCCTCGAGCCCCGATCGGTCCACGCGCCGACTCCTGAGCCCGGATCGGTCCACGCGATGTCTCCCAGCCCCGATCGGTCCACGCGTCGTCTCCTAAGCCCCGATCCGTCGCCGCGTCATCTCCTGAGCCCCGATCAATTGACGCGGCTTCTCCAGAGCCCCGATCGCTCCTCGCGCCGTCTCCTGAGCCCCGCTCGGTCCATGCGTCGTCTTCTTAGCCCCAATGCCTCCACGCGTCGTCTCCTGAGCCCCGGCCGGTCCGCGCGCCGTCTCCTGAGCCCCGAACGGACGACGCGTCGTCTCCTGAGCCCCGATCGATCCACGCGCGGAGCTCCTAAGCCCCGATCGGTGCACGCGCCGTCTCCGAGCGCCGATCGGTTCGCGCGCCGTCTCCTGAGCCCCGATCATTCCACGCGATGTCTCCCAGCCCCGATCGGTCCACGAGCCGTTTTCTCAGCACCGTTCGGTCCACGCGTCGTCTTCAAAGCCCCGATGCCTCCATGCGCCGTCTCCGAGCCACGATCGGTCCGTGCGCCGCTTCCAAAGCCCTATCAGTCCAGGCGTCCTCTCCTGATCTCCGATCGGTCCACGCGCCGTCTCCGAGCCCCGATCGGTCCACGCGTCGTCTCCGAGCACCGTTCGGTCCACGCGCCGTTTCCTGAGCCCCGATCGGTCCATCCGTCGTCTTTTAAGCCCCGATACCTCCACGCGCCGTCTCCGAGCCACGATCGGTCCAGGCGCCGCTTCCTGAGCCCCGATCGGTCCACGCGTCGGCTCCTAAGCCTCGATAGGTCCACGCGCGGCCTCCTTAGCCCCGGTCGGTCCACGCGCCGTCTCCGAGCCGCGATCGGTCCACGCATCGTCTCCTAAGCCCCGATCGGTTAACGCGCCGTCTCCACGCCCCGATCGGTCCACGCGCCGTCTCCTGAGCATTGATCCGTCCACGCGCGGCGTCGAGCCGCGATCGGTCCACGCGCGGCGTCGAGCCGCGATCGGTCCACGCGCGGCCTCCTGAGCCGCGGTCGGTTCACGCGCCGTCTCCGAGCCCCGATCGATCCACGCGTCGTCTTCTAAGCCCAGATGCCTCCTCGCGCCGTCTCCGAGCCACGATCGGTTCAGGCGCCGCTTCGTGAGCCCCGATCGGTCCACGCTCCGTCACCAAGCCCCGATGGGTCCACGCGCGGTCTCCTGAGCCCCGGTCGGTCCACGCGCCGTCGCCGAACCCCAATTCGTCCACGGGCAACCTCCTGAGACTCAGTCGGTCCACGCGCCGTCTCCTGAGCCCCGATCGGTCCACGTATCGTCTCCTACGCCCCGATCGGTCCACGCGTCGTCTCCTAAGCCCCGAACGGTCCACGCGCCGTCTCCGAGCCCCGATCGGTCCACGCACCGTCTCCTGATCCCCATCGGTCCACGCGGCGCCTCCGGAGCCCCGACCGATCCACACGAGTCTCCTGAGCCCCGGTCGCTCCACGCGCCATCTCCGTGCGCCGATTGGTGCACGCGCCGTCTCCTGAGCACCGATCGTTCCACACGCCGCCTCCTAAGCCCCGATCTGTCCAGGCGTCGTGTCCTAAGCCCCGACCGGTCCACGCGCCGGCTCCTGAGCCCCGTTCGGCCCACGCGCCGTCTCCTAAGCCCCGATCTGTCCATGGGCCGTCTCCGAGCCGCGATCGGTAAACGCGCCGTCACCAAGCCCCGATCCGTACACGCGTCGTCTCCGAGCCCCGATGGGTCCACGCGCCGTCGCCGAGCCTCGATCGGTCCACGCGCAGCCTCCTAAGCCCCGGTCGGTTCACGCGCTATCTCCGAGCCGCGATCGGTCCACGCGCGGCCTCCTTAGCCCCGGTCGGTCCACGCGCCGTCACCGAGCCATGATCGGTCCACGCGCGGCTCCTGAGCCCCATCGGTCCACACGCCGTCGCCGAGCCGGGATCGGTCCACGCGCGGGCTCCTGAGTTCCGGTTGGTTCACGCGCCGTATCCGAGCCCCAATCGCTCCACGCGCCGGCTCCTGAGCCCCGATCGGTCCACGCGCCGTCTCCTGCGCCCCCATCGCTCCACGCACCGTTTTTTGAGCACCGTTTGGTCCACGAGTCGTCTTCAAAGCCCCGATGCCTCCACGCGCCGTCTCCGAGCCACGATCCGTCCGTGCGCCGCTTACAGAGCCCTCACGGTCCACGCGTCGTCTCCTGATCTCCGATCGGTCCACACGCCATCTCCTAAGCCCCGATCATTCCACGCGCCATCTCCGAGCCCCGATCGGTCCACGCGCCGTCTCATAAGCCCCGATCGGACCACGCGCCTTCTCCTCAGCCCCGATCGGTCCACGCGCCGTCTCCGAGCGCCGATTAGTTCACGCGCCGTCTCCTGAGCCCCGATCGCTCCACGCTCCGTCTCCCAGCCCCGATCGGTCCGCGCGCCGTCTCCTGAGCCCGGATCGGTCCACGCGCCGTCGCCGAACCCCAATTGGTCCACGCGCCACCGCCTGTGCCCCAGTCGGTCCACGCGCTGTCTCCGAGCCCAGATCGGTCCACGCGCCGTCTCCGAGCGCCGATCGGTCCACGCGCCGTCTCCTGAGCTCCGAACGGTCCACACCCCTTGTCCTGAGCCCCGATCGGCCGCCGCGTCGTCTCCTAAGCCCCGACCGGTTCACGCGCCGTCTCCTGTGCACCGATCGAATCTCGTGCCGTCTCCTAAGCCCCAATCGGTCCACACGTCGTCTCCTAAGCCCCAATCGGTCCACGCGTCGTTTCCTAAGCCCCGATCCGTCGCCGCGTCGTCTCCTGAGCCCCGATCAATTGACGCGTCTTCTCCAGAGCCCCGATCGCTCCTCGCGCCGTCTCCTGAGCCCCGCTCGGTCCATGCGTCGTCTTCTTAGCCCCGATGCCTCCACGCGTCGTCTCCTAAGCCCCGATCGGTCTACGCGCCGTCTCCGGGCCCCGATCGGTCCACGCACCATCTCCTGCTCTCCAATCGGTCCACGCGCCGCCTCCGGAGCCCCGATCGATCCACGCTAGGCTCCTGAGCTCCGGCCGGTCCGCGCGCCGTCTCCTGAGCCCCGATCGGTGCACGCGCCGTCTCCGAGCGCCGATCGGTTCACGCGCCGTCTCCTGAGCCCCGATCATTCCACGCGATGTCTCCGAGCCCCGATCGGTCCACGAGCCGTTTTCTGAGCACCGTTCGGTCCACGCGTCGTCTTCAAAGCCCCGATGCCTCCACGCGCCGTCTCCGAGCCACGATCGGTCCGTGCGCCGCTTCCAAAGCCCTATCAGTCCAGGCGTCCTCTCCTGATCTCCGATCGATCCACGCGCCGTCTCCTAAGCCCCGATCGGTGCACGCGCCGTCTCCGAGCGCCGATCGGTGCACGCGCCGTCTCCTAAGCCCCGATGGGGCCACGCGCCGTCGCCGAACACCAATTGGTCCACGCGAAACCGCCTGAGCCCCAGTCGGTCCACGCGCTGTCTCCGAGCCCCGATCGGTCCACGCGCCGTCGCCGAGTCATGATCTGTCCACGCGCGGCCTCCTGAGACCCGATCGGTCCACGCGCCGTCGCCGAGCCGCGATCGGTCCACGCGCGGCCTCCTGAGCCCCGATTGGTTCACGCGCCGTATCCGAGCCCCAATCGGTCCACGCGCTGTCTCCGAGCCCTGATCGGTCCACGCGTCGTCTCCGAGCCCCGATCGGTCTACGCGCCGTCGCCGAGCCATGATCGGTCCACGCGCGGCCTCCTGAGCCCCGATCGGTCCACGCGCCGTCGCCGAGCCGCAATCGGTTCTCGCGCGGCCTCCTGAGCCCCGGTCGGTCCACGCGCCGCCTACGGAGCCCCGATCGATCCACGCGATTCTCCTGAGCTCCGGTCGGTCGACGCGCCGTCTACTGAGCCCCGATCGGTCCACGCGTCGTCTCCTAAGCCCCGATTCGTCGACGCGTCGTCTCCTGAGCCCCGATCAATTGACGCGTCTTCTCCTGAGCCCCGATCGCTTCTCGTGCCGCCTCCTGAGCCCCACTCCGTCGAGGCGTCGTCTCCGGAGCCCCGATCAATTGACGTGTCTTCTCCTGAACCCCGATCGCTCCTCGCGCCGTCTCCTGAACCCCGCTCGGTCAATGCGTCGTCTTCTTAGCACGGATGCCTCCACGCGCCGTCTCCGAGCCACGATGGGCCCAGGCGCCGCTTCCTGCGCCCCGATCGGTCCACGCGCCGTCTCCTAAGCCCCAATCGGTCCACGCGGCGTCTCCGAGCGCCGATCATTTAACGCGCCCTCTCCTGAGACCCGATCGTTCCACGCGCCCTCTCCTGAGACCCGATCGTTCCACGCACCGTCTCCGAGCCCCGATCGGTCCGCGTGCCGCATTCTAAGCCACGGTCCATCCACGCACCGTCTCCGAGCCCCGCTCCATCCACGCGTCGTCTCCTAAGCCCCGATCGGTCCACGCGCCGTCTCCTAAGCCCCGATTGATCCACGCGCCGTCTCCCAGCCCCGATCGGTCCACGCGCTGTCTCCGAGCACCGATCGGTCCACGCGCCGTCTCCGAGCGCAGATCATTTCACGCGCCGTCTCCTGAGCCCCGATCGTTCCACGCGCGGGCTCCTGAGCCCCCATCGGTCCACGCGTCGCCTTCTAACCCCGGACGGTCCACGCGTCGTCTTCTAAGCCCCGATCGGTCCACGCGCCGTTTTCCGAGCCCCGATCGGTCCACGCACCATCTCCTGCTCCCCAATCGGTCCACGCGCCGCCTCCGGAGCCCCGATCGATCCACGCGAAATCTGCTGAGCTCCGGTCGGTCCACGCGCCGTTTCCTGAGCCCCGTTCGGCCCACGCGCCGTCTCCTAAGCCCCGATCGGTCCACGAGCCGTCTCCTGAGCCTCCATCGATCCACGCGTCGTCTTCTAAGCCCAGATGCCTCCTCGCGCCGTCTCCGAGCCACGATCGGTCCAGGCGCCGTTTCCTGTGCCCCGATCGCTCCACGCGTTGTGTCCTAAGGCCGGATCGTGCCACGCGCCGCTTCCGATCCCCGATCGGTCCACGCGTCGTCTCCTGATCTCCGATCGGTCCACACACCATCTCCTAAGCCCCGATCATTCCACGCGCCATCTCCGAGCCCCGATCGGTCTACGCGCCGTCTCATAAGCCCCGATCGGACCACGCGCCTTCTCCTCAGCCCCGATCGGTCCACGCGCCGTCTCCGAGCGCCGATTAGTTCACGCGCCGTCTCCTGAGCCCCGATCGTTCCACGCGCCGCCTCCTGAGCCCCGATCGATCCACGCATTGGCTGCTGAGCCCCGGTCGGTCCACGCGTCGCCTTCGAGCACCGATCGATCCACGCGCCGTTTCCTGGGCCCCGATCGGCCCACGCGTCGCCACCGGAGCCCCGATCGGTCTACGCGCCGTCTCATGAGCCCCGGTCAGTTCATGCGCCGTCGCCGAGCCTCGATCGGTCCACGCGCGGCCTCCTTAGCCCCGGTCGGTCCACGCGCCTTCTCCGAGCCCCGATCGGTCCACGCATCGTCACCTGAGCCCCGATCGGTTAACGCGCCGTCTCCGAGCCCCGATCAGTCCACGCGCCGTCTCCTGAGCCCCGGTCGGTTCATGCGCCGTCTCCGAGCCCCTATCGATCCACGCGTCGTCTTGTAAACCCAGATGCCTTCTCGCGCCGTCTCCGGCCCACGATCGGTTCAGGCGCCGCTTCCTGAGCCACGATCGGTCCACGCGCCTTCTCCGAGCCCCGATCGGTGCACGCGCCGTCTCCTGAGCCCCGATCGGTTCACGCGTCGTCTCCTGAGCCCCGATCGGTCCACGCGCCGTCTTCTGAGCCCCGATCGGTCCACGCGTCGTCTCCTAAGCCCCGATCGGTCCACACGCCGTCTCCGAGCCCCGATGGGTCCACGCGTCGCCTCCTGAGCCCCGATCGGTCCACGCGCCGTCTCCTGAGCCCCGATCGGTCCATGCGTCGTCTTCTTAGCCCTGATGCCTCCACGCGCCGTCTCCGAGCCACGATCGGTCCAGGCGCCGCTTCCTGAGCCCCCGTCGGTCCATGCGCCGTATCCTAAGCCCCGATCGGTCCACGCGCCGTCTCCGAGCGCCGATAAGTTCAAGCGCCGTCTCCTGAGCCCCGATCGTTCCACGCGGCGTCTCCGAGCCCCGATCGTTCTACGCACCGTCTCCGAGCCCCGATCCGTCCACGCGCAGTCGCCGAGCCCCGATCGGTTCACGCGCGGTCTCCTGAGCCCCAGTCGGTACACGCGCTGTCTCCGAGCCCCGATCGGTCCCCGCATAGTCTCCTAAGCCCCGCTCGGTTAACGCGTCGTCTCGGAGCCCCGATCGGTCCAGACGCCGCTTCCTGAGCACCGACCGGTCCACGCGTCGTCTCCTGAGCCCCGATCGGTCGACGGGTCCCCTCCTAAGCCCCGATCGGTCCACGCGCCTTCTCCTGAGCCCCGATCGGTCCACGCGCCGTCTCCGAGCGCCGATCATTTCACGTGACGTCTCCTGAGCCCTGATCGTTCCACGCGCCGTCTTCGAGCCGCGAGCGTTCCACGCGCCGTCTCCTGAGCCCCGGTCGGTCCACGCGCCGTCTCCTGAGCCCCGATCGGTCCACGCGTCGTCTCCTAAGCCCCGATCGGCCCACGCGTCGTCTGCTAAGCCCCGATCCGTCGACGCGTCGTCTCCTGAGCCACGATCAATTGACGCGTCTTCTCCTGAGCCCGATCGCTCCTCGCGCCGTCTCCTGAGCCCCGACCGGTCCACGAGTCGTGTCCGAGCTCCGATCGGTCCATACGCCATTTCCTGAGGCCCGATCGGTCCATGCGTCGTATTCTTAGTCCCGATGCCTCCACGCGCCGTCTCCGAGCCACGATCGGTCCAGGCGCCGCTTCCTGAGCCCCGATCGGTCCACGCGCCGTATCCTAAGCCCCGATCGGTCCACGGGCCGTCTCTGAGCGCCGATAAGTTCAAGCGCCGTCTCCGGAGCCCCGATCGTTCCACGCGGCGTCTCCGAGCCCCGATCATTCCACGCCCCGTCTCCGAGCCCCGATCGGTCCACGCGCCGTCTCCTAAGCCCCTATCGGTCCACGCGCCGTCTCCGAGCGCCGATCGGTTCACGCGCCGTCTCCTGAGCCCCGATCGTTCCACACGCCGTCTCCGAGCCCCGATCCGTCCACGCGCCGTCTCCTGAGCCCGGATCGGTCCACGCGTCATCGCCGAATCCCCGATCCGTACACGCGTCGTCTCCGAGCCTCGATCGGTCCACGCGCCGTCGCGGAGCCCCGATCGGTCCAGGCGTGGCCTCCTGAGCCTCGATCGGTCCACGCGCGGCCTCCTGAGCCCCGGTCGGTTCACGCGCCGTCTCCGAGCCCCGATCGATCCACGCGTCGTCTTCGAAGCCCAGATGCCTCCTCGCGCCGTCTCCGAGCCACGATCGGTCCAGGCGCTGCTTCCTGAGCCCCAATCGGTCCACGCATCGTCACCTAAGCCCCGATGGGTCCACGCGCCGTCTCCGAGCGCCGATCGGTTCACGCCCCGTCACCTGAGCCCCGATCGTTCCACGCGCCGTCTCCGAGCCCCGATCGGTCTACGCGCCGTCTCCTAAGCCCCGATCGGTCCACGCGCCTTCTCTTCATCCCCGATCGGACCACGCGCCGTCTCGGAGCGTCGATTGGTTCACGCGCCGTCTCCTGAGCCCCGATCGCTCCACACGCAGTCGCCGAGCCTCGATCGGTTCACGCGCGGTCTCCTGAGCCCCGGTCGGTCCACGCGCCGTCGCCGAACCCCAATTGGTCCACGCGCAACCTCCTGAGCCCCAGTCGGTACACGCGCTGTCTCCGAGCCCCGATCGGTCCCCGCATAGTCTCCTAAGCCCCGCTCGGTTAACGCGTCGTCTCGGAGCCCCGATCGGTTCAGGCGCCGCTTCCTGAGCACCGACCGGTCCACGCGTCGTCTCCTGAGCCCCGATCGGTCCACGCGCGGCCTCCTGAGCCCCGATCGGTCCACGCGCCGTCGCCGAGCCGCGATCGGTCCACGCGCGGCCTCCTAAGCTCCGATCGGTCCACGCGCCGTCGCCGAACCCCAATTGGTCCACACGAAACCGCCTGAGCCCCAGTCGGTCCACGCGCTGTCTCCGAGCCCCGATCGGTCCACGCGTCGTCTCCGAGCCCCGATCGGTCCACGTGTGGTCTCCGAGCCCCTATCGGTCCACGCGCCGTCGCCGAGCCACGATCGGTCCACGCGCGGCTTCCTGAGCCCCGATCGGTCCACGCGCCGTCGCCGAGCCGCGATCGGTCCACGCGCGGTCTCCTGAGCCTCGGGGGGTTCACGCGCCGTCTCCTGAGCCCCGATCGGTCTACGCGTCGTTCCCTAAGCCCCGATCGATCCACGCGCAGTCTCCAGAGCCGCGATCGGTCCACGCATCCCCTCCTAAGCCCCGGACGGTTCACACGCCGTCTCCGAGCCGCGATCGGTCCACGCATCGTCTCCTAAGCCCCGATCGGTTCACGTGCCGTCTCCGAGCCCCGCTCGGTCCACGCGCCGTCTCCTAAGCCCCGATCGGTGCACGCGCCGTCTCCGAGCGCCGATCGGTTCACGCGCCGTCTCCTGAGCCCCGATCATTCCACGCGCGGCTTCCTTAGCCCCGGTCGGTCCACGCGCCGTCTCCGAGCCGCGATCGGTCCACGCATCGTCTCCTAAGCCCCGATCGGTTAACGCGATGTCTCCCCGCCCCGATCGGTCCACGCGCCGTCTCCTGAGCCCTGATCCGTCCACGCGCGGCATCGAGCCGCGATCGGTCCACGCGCGGCCTCCTGAGCCCCAATCGGTCCACGCGCCGTCGCCGAGCCACGATCGGTCCACGCGCGGCTTCCTGAGCCCCGATCGGTCCACGCGCCGTCGCCGAGCCGCGATCGGTCCACGCGCGGTCTCCTGAGCCTCGGGGGGTTCACGCGCCGCCTCCTGAGCCCCGATCGATCCACGCATCGGCTGCTGAGCCCCGGTCGGTCCACGCGTCGCCTTCGAGCACCGATCGATCCACGCGCCGTTTCCTGGGCCCCGATCGGTCCACGCGTCGCCACCGGAGCCCCGATCGGTCTACGCGCCGTCTCATGAGCCCCGGTCGCTTCATGCGCCGTCGCCGAGCCTCGATCGGTCCACGCGCGGCCTCCTTAGCCCCGGTCGGTCCACGCGCCGTCTCCGAGCCCCGATCGGTCCACGCATCGTCACCTGAGCCCCGATCGGTTAACGCGCCGTCTCCGAGCCCCGATCAGTCCACGCGCCGTCTCCTGAGCCCCGGTCGGTTCATGCGCCGTCTCCGAGCCCCGATCGATCCACGCGTCGTCTTGTAAGCCCAGATGCCTTCTCGCGCCGTCTCCGGCCCACGATCGGTCCAGGCGCCGCTTCCTGAGCCACGATCGGTCCACGCGCCTTCTCCGAGCCCCGATCGGTGCACGCACCGTCTCCTGAGCCCCGATCGGTCCACGCGCCTTCTCCTCAGCCCCGATCGGTCCACGCGCCGTCTTCGAGCGCCGATCGGTCGACGCGTCGTCTCCTAAGCCCCGATTCGTCGACGCGTCGTCTACTGAGCCCCGATCAATTGACGCGTCTTCTCCTGAGCCCCGATCGCTTCTCGTGCCACCTCCTGAGCCCCACTCCGTCGAGGCGTCGTCTCCGGAGCCCCGATCAATTGACGTGTCTTCTCCTGAGCCCCGATCGCTCCTCGCGCCGTCTCCTGAACCCCGCTCGGTCAATGCGTCGTCTTCTTAGCACGGAAGCCTCCACGCGCCGTCTCCGAGCCACGATGGGTCCAGGCGCCGCTTCCTGCGCCCCGATCGGTCCACGCGCCGTCTCCTAAGCCCCAATCGGTCCACGCGGCGTCTCCGAGCGCCGATCATTTAACGCGCCATCTCCTGAGACCCGATCGTTCCACGCGCCGTCTCCGAGCCCCGATCGGTCCGCGTGCCGCATTCTAAGCCACGGTCCATCCACGCGCCGTCTCCGAGCCCCGCTCCATCCACGCGTCGTCTCCTAAGCCCCGATCGGTCCACGCGCCGTCTCCTAAGCCCCGATTGATCCACGCGCCGTCTCCCAGCCCCGATCGATCCACGCGCCGTCTCCTAAGCCCCGATCGGTTCACGCGCCGTCTCCGGAGCCCCGGTAGATCGACGCGAGTCTCCTAAGCCTCGACCGGTCCACGCGCCGTCCCCTGAGCCCCGATCGATCCACGCGCCGTCTCCGAGCCCCAGTCGGTCCACGCGCTGTCTCCGAGCACCGATCGGTCCACGCGCCGTCTCCGAGAGCAGATCATTTCACGCGCCGTCTCCTGAGCCCCGATCGTTCCACGCGCGGGCTCCTGAGCCCCGTTCGGCCCACGCGCCGTCTCCTAAGCCCCGATCGGTCCACGAGCCGTCTCCTGAGCCTCCATCGATCCACGCGTCGTCTTCTAAGCCCAGATGCCTCCTCGCGCCGTCTCCGAGCCACGATCGGTCGAGGCGCCGTTTCCTGAGCCCCGATCGGTCCACGCGTTGTGTCCTAAGCCCGGATCGTTCCACGCGCCGCTTCCGATCCCCGATCGGTCCACGCGTCGTCTCCTGATCTCCGATCGGTCCACACACCATCTCCTAAGCTCCGATCATTCCACGCGCCATCTCCGAGCCCCGATCGGTCTACGTGCCGTCTCATAAGCCCCGATCGGACCACGCGCCTTCTCCTCAGCCCCGATCGGTCCACGCGCCGTCTCCGAGCGCCGATTAGTTCACGCGCCGTCTCCTGAGCCCCGATCGCTCCACGCTCCGTCTCCGAGGCCCGATCGGTCCACGCGCCGTCTCCTGAGCCCGGATCGGTCCACGCGCCGTCGCCGAACCCCAATTGGTCCACGCGCAACCGCCTGAGCCCCCGTCGGTCCACGCGCTGTCTCCGAGCCCCGATCGTTCCACGCGCCGTCTCCGAGCCTCGATCGGTCCACGCGCCGTCGCCGAGCCCCGATCGGTCCAGGCGTATCCCCCTGTGTCCCGGTCGGTCCACACACCATCTCCTAAGCCCCGATCATTCCACGCGCCATCTCCGAGCCCCGATCGGTCTACGCGCCGTCTCATAAGCCCCGATCGGACCACGCGCCTTCTCCTCAGCCCCGATCGGTCCACGCGCCGTCTCCGAGCGCCGATTAGTTCACGCGCCGTCTCCTGAGCCCCGATCGCTCCACGCTCCGTCTCCGAGCCCCGATCGTTCCACGCGCCTTCTCCTAAGCCACGATCGGTGCACGTGCCGTCTCCTGATGCCCAATCGGTCCACGCGCTGTCTCCTGAGCCCCGATAGGTACACGCGTAGTCTCCTAAGCCCCGATCGGTCCACGCACCATCTCCGGAGCCCCAATCGATCAACGTGAGTCTCCTAAGCCCCGATCGGTCCACGCGCCGTCTCCTTTGCCCCGATCGGTCGACGCGTCCTCTCCTAAACCCCGATCGGTCCACGCGTCGTCTCCTAAGCCCCGATCGGTTCACACGCCGTCTCCGAGCCACGATCGGTGCAGGCGCCGCTTCGTGAACCCCGATCGGTCCACGCGCTGTCTCCTGAGCCCCGATCCATCCATGCGCAGTCGCCGAGCCCCGATCGGTCCACGCGCGGTCTACTGAGCTCCGGTCGGTCCACACGCCGCTGCGAACCCCAATTGGTCCACGCGCAACCTCTCGTGCCCCAGTCGGTAAACGCGCTGTCTCCGAGCCCCGATCGGTCCACGTATGTTCTCCTAAGCCCCAATTAGTCCACGCGCCGTCTCCTAAGCCCCGATCTGCCCACGGGCCGTCTCCGAGCTCCGATCGGTCCACGCGCCGTCTCGAAGCCTCGATCCGTACACGCGTCGTCTCCGAGCCCCGATCGGTCCACGCGCCATCGCCGAACCCCGATCGGTCCACGCGCCGTCTCCTGAGCTCCGAACGGTCCACACCCCTTGTCCTGAGCCCCGATCGGCCGACGCGTCGTCTCCTAAGCCCCGACCGGTTCACGCGCCGTCTCCTGTGCACCGATCGAATCTCGTGCCGTCTCCTAAGCCCCGATCGGTCCACACGTCGTCTCCTAAGCCCCAATCGGTCCACGCGTCGTCTCCTAAGCCCCGATCATTCCACGCGATGTCTCCGCGCCCCGATCGGTCCACGCGCCGTCTCCTAAGCCCCGATCGGTCCACGCGCCGTCTCCGAGCCACGATCGGTCCAGGCGCCGCTTCCTGAGCCCCGATCGGTCCACGCGTCGGCTCCTAAGCCTCGATAGGTCCACGCGCGGCCTCCTTAGCCCCGGTCGTTCCACGCGCCGTCTCCGAGCCTCGATCGGTCCACGCGCCGTCGCCGAGCCCCGATCGGTCCAGGCGTATCCTCCTGTGCCCCGGTCGGTCCACGCGCCTTCTCCGAGCCCCGATCATTCCACGCGCCGTCTCGGAGCCCCGATCGATCCACGCGCCGTCTCCTGAACCCCAATCTGTCCAAGCGCCGTCTCCTGAGCCCCGATCGTTCCACGCGCCTTCTCCTAAGCCACGATCGGTGCACGCGCCGTCTCCGAGCGCCGATCATTTCACGCGCCGTCTCCGAGCCCAGATCGATCCACGTGCCGTCTCCTGAGCCCCGATCGGTCCACGCGTCGTCCCCAAGCCCCGATCCATCGACGCGCCGTCTTCTGACCCCCAATCGGTCCACGCGCCGTCGCCGAACCCCACTTGGTCCACGCGAAACCATCTGAGCCCCAGTCGGTCCACGCGCTGTCTCCGAGCCCCGATCGGTCCACGTGCCGTCTCCCAGCCCCGATCGGTCCACGCGCCGTCTCCTAATCCCCAATCTGTCCACGACCCGTCTCCGGGACCCGATCGGTGCACGCGCCGTCTCCTAAGCCCCGATCGGGCCACGCGCCGTCGCCGAACACCAATTGGTCCACGCGAAACCGCCTGAGCCCCAATCGGTCCACGCGCTGTCTCCGAGCCCCGATCGGTCCACGCGTCGTCTCCGAGCCCCGATCGGTGCACGCGCCGTCGCCGAGCCCCGATCGGTCCATGCGTCGTCTTCTAAGCCCCGATGCCTCCACGCGCCGTCTCCGAGCCACGATCGGTGCAGGCGCCGCTTCGTGAACCCCGATCGGTCCACGCGCTGTCTCCTGAGCCCCGATCCATCCATGCGCAGTCGCCGAGCCCCGATCGGTCCACGCGCGGTCTACTGAGCTCCGGTCGGTCCACACGCCGCTGCGAACCCCAATTGGTCCACGCGCAACCTCTCGTGCCCCAGTCGGTAAACGCGCTGTCTCCGAGCCCCGATCGGTCCACGTATGTTCTCCTAAGCCCCAATTAGTCCACGCGCCGTCTCCTAAGCCCCGATCTGCCCACGGGCCGTCTCCGAGCTCCGATCGGTCCACGCGCCGTCTCGAAGCCTCGATCCGTACACGCGTCGTCTCCGAGCCCCGATCGGTCCACGCGCCATCGCCGAACCCCGATCGGTCCACGCGCCGTCTCCTGAGCTCCGAACGGTCCACACCCCTTGTCCTGAGCCCCGATCGGCCGACGCGTCGTCTCCTAAGCCCCGACCGGTTCACGCGCCGTCTCCTGTGCACCGATCGAATCTCGTGCCGTCTCCTAAGCCCCGATCGGTCCACACGTCGTCTCCTAAGCCCCAATCGGTCCACGCGTCGTCTCCTAAGCCCCGATCCGTCGCCGCGTCGTCTCCTGAGCCTCGATCAATTGAGGCGGCTTCTCCAGAGCCCCGATCGCTCCTCGCGCCGTCTCCTGAGCCCCGCTCGGTCCATGCGTCTTCTTCTTAGCCGCGATGCCTCCACGCGTCGTCTCCTAAGCCCCGATCGGTCCACGCGCCGTCTCCGGGCCCCGATCGGTCCACGCACCATCTCCTGCTCTCCAATCGGTCCACGCGCCGCCTCCGGAGCCCCGATCGATCCACGCTAGGCTCCTGAGCCCCGGCCGGTCCGCGCGCCGTCTCCTGAGCCCCGAACGGTCGACGCGGCGTCTCCTGAGTCCCGATCGATCCACGCGCCGTCTCCTAAGCCCCGATCGGTGCACGCGCCGTCTCCGAGCGCCGATCGGTTCGCGCGCCGTCTGCTGAGCCCCGATCATTCCGAGCGATGTCTCCCAGCCCCGATCGGTCCACGAGCCGTTTTCTCAGCACCGTTCGGTCCACGCGTCGTCTTCAAAGCCCCGATGCCTCCACGCGCCGTCTCCGAGCCACGATCGGTCCGTGCGCCGCTTCCAAAGCCCTATCAGTCCAGGCGTCCTCTCCTGATCTCCGATCGGTCCACGCGCCGTCTCCTAAGCCCCGATCGGTGCACGCGCCGTCTCCGAGCGCCGATCGGTTCACGCGCCGTCTCCTGAGCCCCGATCATTCCACGCGATGTCTCCGCGCCCCGATCGGTCCACGCGCCGTCTCCTAAGCCCCGATCGGTCCACGCGCCGTCTCCGAGCCACGATCGGTCCAGGCGCCGCTTCCTGAGCCCCGATCGGTCCACGCGTCGGCTCCTAAGCCTCGATAGGTCCACGCGCGGCCTCCTTAGCCCCGGTCGGTCCACGCGCCGTCTCCGAGCCGCGATCGGTCCACGCATCGTCTCCTAAGCCCAGATCGGTTAACGCGCCGTCTCCCCGCCCCGATCGGTCCACGCGCCGTCTCCTGAGGCCCGATCCGTCCACGCGCGGCGTCGAGTCGCGATCGGTCCACGCGCGCCCTCCAGAGCCGCGATCGGTCCACGCGCGGCCTCCTGAGCCCCAATCGGTCCACGCGTCGTCTCCTAAGCCCCGATCCGTCGCAGCGTCGTCCCCTGAGCCCCGATCAATTGACGCGTCTTCTCCTGAGCCCCGATCGCACCTCACGCCGTCTCCTGAGCCCCGCTCGGTCCATGCGTCGTGTTCTTAGCCCCGATGCTTCCACGCGCCGTCTCCGAGACACGATAGGTCCAGGCGCCGCTTCCTGAGCCCCGATCGATCCACGCGCCGTCTCGTAAGCCACAATCGGTCCACGCACCGTCTCAGAGCGCCGATCATTTCACGCGCCGTCTCCTGAGCCCCGATCGTTCCACGCGCCGCCTCCTGAGCCCCGATCGATCCACGCGTCGTCTTGTAAGCCCAGATGCCTTTTCGCGCCGTGTCCGGCCCACGATCGGTCCAGGCGCCGCTTCCTGAGCCACGATCGGTCCACGCGCCTTCTCCGAGCCCCGATCGGTGCACGCGCCGTCTCCTGAGCCCCGATCAGTCCACGCGTCGTCTCCTGAGCCCGGATCGGTCCACGCGCCGTCTTCTGAGCCCCGATCGGTCCATGCGCCGTCGCCGAACCCCAATTGGTCCACGCGAAACCGCCTGAGCCCCAGTCGGTCCACGCGCTGTCTCCGAGCCCCGATCGGTCCACGTGCCGTCTCCCAGCCCCGATCGGTCCACGCGCCGTCGCCGAGTCATGATCTGTCCACGCGCGGCCTCCTGAGACCCGATCGGTCCACGCGCCGTCGCCGAGCCGCGATCGGTCCACGCGCGGCCTCCTGAGCCCCGATTGGTTCACGCGCCGTTTCCGAGCCCCGATCGGTCCACGCGCCGTCTCCTGAGCCCGGATCCGTCCACGCGCCGTCGCCGAACCCCAATTGGTCCACGCGCAACCGCCTGAGCCCCCGTCGGTCCACGCGCTGTCTCCAAGCCCCGATCGTTCCACGCGCCGTCTCCGAGCCTCGATCGGTCCACGCGCCGTCGCCGAGCCCCGATCGGTCCAGGCGTATCCTCCTGTGCCCCGGTCGGTCCACGCGCCTTCTCCGAGCCCCGATCATTCCACGCGCCGTCTCGGAGCCCCGATCGATCCACGCGCCGTCTCCTGAACCCCGATCTGTCCAAGCGCCGTCTCCTGAGCCCCGATCGTTCCACGCGCCTTCTCCTAAGCCACGATCGGTGCACGCGCCGTCTCCGAGCGCCGATCATTTCACGCGCCGTCTCCGAGCCCAGATCGATCCACGTGCCGTCTCCTGAGCCCCGATCGGTCCACGCGTCGTCCCCAAGCCCTGATCCATCGACGCGCCGTCTCCTGATGCCCAATCGGTCCACGCGCTGTCTCCTGAGCCCCGATAGGTACACGCGTAGTCTTCTAAGCCCCGTTCGGTCCACGCACCGCCTCCGGAGCCCCAATTGATCAACGTGAGTCTCCTAAGCCCCGATCGGTCCACGCGCCGTCTCCTGTGCCCTGATCGGTCGACGCGTCCTCTCCTAAACCCCGATCGGTCCACGCGTCGTCTCCTAAGCCCCGATCGGTCCACACGCCGTCTCCGAGCCCCGATGGGTCCACGCGTCGCCTCCTGAGCCCCGGTCGGTCCACGCGCCGTCTCCTGAGCCCCGATCGGTCCACGCGTCGTCTCCTAAGCCCCGATCGGTCCACGCGTCGTCTCCTAAGCCCCGATCCGTCGACGCGTCGTCTCCTGAGCCACGATCAATTGACGCGTCTTCTCCTGAGCCCAATCGCTCCTCGCGCCGTCTCCTGAGCCCCGATCGGTCCACGGGTCGTCCCCTAGTTTCCGATCGGTCCACGCGCCGTCTCCTGTGCCCCGATTGGTCGACGCGTCCTCTCCTAAACCCCGATCGGTCCACGCGTCGTCTCCTAAGCCCCGATCGGTCCACACGCCGTCTCCGAGCCCCGATGGGTCCACGCGTCGCCTCCTGAGCCCCCATCGGTCCATGCGCCGTATCCTAGGCCCCGATCGGTCCACGCGCCGCCGCCGAGCCGCGATCGTTCCACGCGCGGCCTCCTGAGCCCCGATCGATCCACGCGCCGTCACCGAGCCGCGATCGGTCCACGCGCGACCTCCTGAGCCCCGGTTGGTTCACGCGTCGTCTCCGAGCGCCGATCGGTCCACGCGCCGTCGCCGAGCCATGATCGGTCCACGCGGGGCTCCTGAGCCCCGGTCGGTTCACGCGCCGTCTTCGAGCCCCGATCGATCCACGCATCGTCTTCTAAGCCCAGATGCCTCCTCGCGCCGTCTCCGAGCCCCGATCGGTCCACGCGTCGTCTCCGAGCCCCGATCGGCCCACGCGCCGTCGCCGGGCCGCGAACGGTCCACGCGCGGCCTCCTGAGCCCCGGTTGGTTCAAGCGCCGTATCCGAGCCGCAATCGGTCCACGCAAGGTCTCCTGAGCTCCGATCGGTCCACGCGCCGTCTCCTGATCTCCGATCGGTCCACACGCCATCTCCTAAGCCCCGATCATTCCACGCGCCATCTCCGAGCCCCGATCGGTCCACGCGCCGTCTCATAAGCCCCGATCGGACCACGCGCCTTCTCCTCAGCCCCGATCGGTCCACGCGCCCTCTCCGAGCGCCGATCGGTTCACGCGCCGTCTCCTGAGCCCCGATCGTTCCACGCACCGTCTCCGAGCTCCGATCGGTCCACGCGTCGTCTCCTAAGCCCCGATCGGTCCAAGCGCCTTCTACTAAGCCCCGATCGGTCCACGCGCCTTCTCCTGAGCCCCGATCGGTCCACGCGCCGTCTCCGAGCGCCGATCATTTCACGTGACGTCTCCTGAGCCCTGATCGTTCCACGCGCCGTCTTCGAGCCCCGATCGGTCCACGCGCCGTCTCCTAAGCCGCGATCCGTCCACGGGCCGTCTCCGAGCTGCTATCGGTAAACGCGCCGTCACCAAGCCCTGATCTGTACACGCGCCGTCACCAAGCCCTGATCTGTACACGCGTCGTCTCCGAGCCCCGATCGGTCCACGCGCCGTCGCCGAGCCTCGATCGGTCCACGCGCAGCCTCCTGAGCCCCGATCGGTTCACGCGCCGGCTCCGAGCCCGATCGGTCCACGCGCCGTATCCACGCCCCAATCGATCCACGCGCCGTCTCCTGAGTCCCGATCGGTCCACGCGCCGTCTCCGAGCCCCGATCGCTCCTCGCGCCGTCTCCTGAGCCCCGCTCGATCCATGCGTCGTCTTCTTAGCCCCGATGCCTCCACGCGCCATTTCCGAGCCACGATCGGTCCAGGCGCCGCTTCCTGAGCCCCTATCGGTCCACGCGCCGTCTCCGAGCGCCGATCGGTTCACGCGCCGTCTCCTGAGCCCCGATCGTTCCACGCGCCGTCTCCGACCCCCGATCGGTCCACGCGCCGTCTCATAAGCCCCGATCAGACCACGCGCCTTCTCCTCAGCCCCGATCGGTCCACGCGCCGTCTCCTGAGCCCCGATCGGTCCACGCGCCGTTTCCGAGCCCCGATCGGTCCACGCGTCGTCTCCTCAGCCCCGATCGGTCGACGCGTCGTCTCCTGAGCCCCGATCATTCGACGCGCCGTCTCCGAGCCCCGATCGGTCCACGCGTCGTCTCCTGAGCCTCGCTCGCTCCACGCGCCGTTTTCTGAGCACCGTTCGGTCCACGCGTCGTCTTCAAAGCCCCGATGCTTCCACGCGCCGTCTCCGAGCTACGATCGGTCCGTGCGCCGCTTCCAGAGCACTATCAGTCCACGCGTCGTCTCCTGATCTCCGATCGGTCGACGCGCCATCTCCTAAGCCCCGATCGGTCCACGCACCGTCTCCGAGCGCCGATCGGTTCACGCGCCGTCTCCTGAGCCCCGATCATTCCACGCGCTGTCTCCGAGCCCCAATCGGTCCACGCGTTGTCTCCTTAGCCCTGATCGGTCCACGCGCCGTCTCCGAGCGCCGAGGGGTCCACGCGCCGTCGCCGAACCACAAATGGTCCACGCGCAACCGCCTGAGCCCCGATCGGTCCACGCGTCTTCTCCGAGCACCGATCGGTCCACGCGCCGTCGCCGAGGCATGATCGGTCCACGCGCGGCCTCCTGAGCCCCGATCGGTCCACGCGCCGCCGCCGAGCCGCGATCGTTCCACGCGCGGCCTCCTGAGCCCCGATCGATCCACGCGCCGTCACCGAGCCGCGATCGGTCCACGCGCGACCTGCTGAGCCCCGGTTGGTTCACGCGTCGTCTCCGAGCGCCGATCGGTCCACGCGCCGTCGCCGAGCCATGATCGGTCCACGCGGGGCTCCTGAGCCCCGGTCGGTTCACGCGCCGTCTTCGAGCCCCGATCGATCCACGCATCGTCTTCTAAGCCCAGATGCCTCCTCGCGCCGTCTCCTGAGCCCCGATCGGTCCACGCGTCGTCCCCAAGCCCCGATCCATCGACGCGCCGTCTCCTGATGCCCAATCGGTCCACGCGCTGTCTCCTGAGCCCCGATAGGTACACGCGTAGTCTTCTAAGCCCCGTTCGGTCCACGCACCGCCTCCGGAGCCCCCATTGATCAACGTGAGTCTCCTAAGCCCCGATCGGTCCACGCGCCGTCTCCTGTGCCCTGATCGGTCGACGCGTCCTCTCCTAAACCCCGATCGGTCCACGCGTCGTCTCCTAAGCCCCGATCGGTCCACACGCCGTCTCCGAGCCCCGATGGGTCCACGCGTCGCCTCCTGAGCCCCGGTCGGTCCACGCGCCGTCTCCTGAGCCCCGATCGGTCCACGCGTCGTCTCCTAAGCCCCGATCGGTCCACGCGCCGTCTCCGAGCGCCGATCGGTTCACGCGCCGTCTCCTGAGCCCCGATCGTTCCACACGTCGTGTCCGAGCTCCGATCGGTCCATACGCCGTTTCCTGAGGCCCGATCGGTCCATGCGTCGTCTTCTTAGTCCCGATCATTCCACGCCCCGTCTCCGAGCCCCGATCGGTCCACGCGCCGTCTCCTAAGCCCCTATCGGTCCACGCGCCGTCTCCGAGCGCCGATCGGTTCACGCGCCGTCTCCTGAGCCCCGATCGTTCCACACGCCGTCTCCGAGCCCCGATCCGTCCACGCGCCGTCTCCTGAGCCCGGATCGGTCCACGCGTCATCGCCGAATCCCCGATCCGTACACGCGTCGTCTCCGAGCCTCGATCGGTCCACGCGCCGTCGCGGAGCCCCGATCGGTCCAGGCGTGGCCTCCTGAGCCTCGATCGGTCCACGCGCGGCCTCCTGAGCCCCGGTCGGTTCACGCGCCGTCTCCGAGCCCCGATCGATCCACGCGTCGTCTTCGAAGCCCAGATGCCTCCTCGCGCCGTCTCCGAGCCACGATCGGTCCAGGCGCTGCTTCCTGAGCCCCAATCGGTCCACGCATCGTCACCTAAGCCCCGATGGGTCCACGCGCCGTCACCGAGCCATGATCGGTCCACGCGCGGCTCCTGAGCCCCATCGGTCCACGCGCCGTCTCCGAGCGCCAATCGGTTCACGCGCCGTCTCCTGAGCCCTGATCGTTCCACGCGCCGTTTCCGAGCTCCAATCGGTCCACGCGTCGTCTCCTAAGCCCCGATCGGTCCAACCGCCTTCTGCTAAGCCCCGATCGGTCCACGCGCCGTCTCCGAGCGCCGATCGGTTCACGCGCCGTCACCTGAGCCCCGATCGTTCCACGCGCCGTCTCCGAGCCCCGATCGGTCTACGCGCCGTCTCCTAAGCCCCGATCGGTCCACGCGCCTTCTCCTCATCCCCGATCGGTCCACGCGCCGTCTCGGAGCCCCGATTGGTTCACGCGCCGTCTCCTGAGCCCCGATCGCTCCACGCGCAGTCGCCGAGCCTCGATCGGTTCACGCGCGGTCTCCTGAGCCCCGGTCGGTCCACGCGCCGTCGCCGAACCCCAATTGGTCCACGCGCAACCTCCTGAGCCCCAGTCGGTACACGCGCTGTCACCGAGCCCCGATCGGTCCCCGCATAGTCTCCTAAGCCCCGCTCGGTCAACGCGTCGTCTCGGAGCCCCGATCGGTCCAGACGCCGCTTCCTGAGCACCGACCGGTCCACGCGTCGTCTCCTGAGCCCCGATCGGTCGTCGGGTCCCCTCCTAAGCCCCGATCGGTCCACGCGCCTTCTCCTGAGCCCCGATCGGTCCACGCGCCGTCTCCGAGCGCCGATCATTTCACGTGACGTCTCCTGAGCCCTGATCGTTCCACGCGCCGTCTTCGAGCCCCGAGCGTTCCACACGCCGTCTCCTGAGCCCCGGTCGGTCCACGCGCCGTCTCCTGAGCCCCGACCGGTCCACGCATCGTCTCCTAAGCCCCGATCGGTTAACGTGCCGTCTCCGAGCCCCGATCGGTCCCCGCGCCGCCGCCGAGTCGCGATCGGTCCACGCGCGGCCTCCTAAGCTCCGATCGGTCCACGCGCCGTCGCCGAACCCCAATTGGTCCACACGAAACCGCCTGAGCCCCAGTCGGTCCACGCGCTGTCTCCGAGCCCCGATCGGTCCACGCGTCGTCTCCGAGCCCCGATCGGTCCACGCGCCGTCTTCGAGCCCCGATCGGTCCACGCATGGTCTCCTAAGCCCCAATCGGTTAACGCGCCGTCTCCGAGCCCCGATCGGTCCAAGCGCCATCGCCGAACCCCAATTGGTCCACGCGCAACCGCCTGAGCCCCAGTCGGTCCACGCGCTGTCACCGAGCCCCGATCGGTCCACGTGTGGTCTCCGAGCCCCTATCGGTCCACGCGCCGTCGCCGAGCCACGATCGGTCCACGCGCGGCCTCCTGAGCCCCGATCGGTCCACGCGCCGTCGCCGAGCCGCGATCGGTCCACGCGCGGTCTCTTGAGCCTCGGTCGGTTCACGCGCCGTCTCCTGAGCCCCGATCGGTCCACGCGTCGTTCCCTAAGCCCCGATCGATCCACGCGCAGTCTCCAGAGCCGCGATCGGTCCACGCATCCCCTCCTGAGCCCCGGACGGTTCACACGCCGTCTCCGAGCCGCGATCGGTCCACGCATCGTCTCCTAAGCCCCGATCGGTTAACGTGCCGTCTCCGAGCCCTGATCGGTCCACGCGCCGTCTCCTAAGCCCCGATCGGTGCACGCGCCGTCTCCGAGCGCCGATCGGTTCACGCGCCGTCTCCTGAGCCCCGATCATTCCACGCGATGTCTCCGAGCCCCGATCGGTTCACGCGCCGTCTCCTAAGCCCCGATCGGTCCACGCGTCGTGTCCGAGCTCCGATCGGTCCATACGCCGTTTCCTGAGGCCCGATCGGTCCATGCGTCGTCTTCTTAGTCCCGATGCTTCCACGCGCCGTCTCCGAGCCACGATCGGTCCAGGCGCCGCTTCCTGAGCCCCGATCGGTCCACGCGCCGTATCCTAAGCCCCGATCGGTCCACGGGCCGTCTCTGAGCGCCGATAAGTTCAAGCGCCGTCTCCGGAGCCCCGATCATTCCACGCGGCGTCTCCGAGCCCCGATCATTCCACGCCCCGTCTCCGAGCCCCGATCGGTCCACGCGCCGTCTCCTAAGCCCCTATCGGTCCACGCGCCGTCTCCGAGCGCCGATCGGTTCACGCGCCGTCTCCTGAGCCCCGATCGTTCCACACGCCGTCTCCGAGCCCCGATCCGTCCACGCGCCGTCTCCTGAGCCCGGATCGGTCCACGTGTCATCGCCGAATCCCCGATCCGTACACGCGTCGTCTCCGAGCCTCGATCGGTCCACGTGCCGTCGCGGAGCCCCGATCGGTCCAGGCGTGGCCTCCTGAGCCTCGATCGGTCCACGCGCGGCCTCCTGAGCCGCGGTCGGTTCACGCGCCGTCTCCGAGCCCCGATCGATCCACGCGTCGTCTTCGAAGCCCAGATGCCTCCTCGCGCCGTCTCCGAGCCACGATCGGTCCAGGCGCTGCTTCCTGAGCCCCAATCGGTCCACGCATCGTCACCTAAGCCCCGATGGGTCCACCCGCCGTCACCGAGCCATGATCGGTCCACGCGCGGCTCCTGAGCTCCATCGGTCCACGCGCCGTCTCCGAGCGCCGATCGGTTCACGCGCCGTCTCCTGAGCCCCGATCGTTCCACGCGCCGTCTCCGAGCTCCGATCGGTCCACGCACCGTCTCCTAAGCCCCGATCGGTCCAAGCGCCTTCTACTAAGCCCCGATCGGTCCACGCGCCGTCTCCGAGCGCCGATCGGTTCACACGCCGTCACCTGAGCCCCGATCGTTCCACGCGCCGTCTCCGAGCCCCGATCGGTCTACGCGCCGTCTCCTAAGCCCCGATCGGTCCACGCGCCTTCTCTTCATCCCCGATCGGACCACGCGCCGTCTCGGAGCGCCGATTGGTTCACGCGCGGTCTCCTGAGCCCCGGTCGGTCCACGCGCCGTCGCCGAACCCCAATTGGTCCACGCGCAACCTCCTGAGCCCCAGTCGGTACACGCACTGTCTCCGAGCCCCGATCGGTCCCCGCATAGTCTCCTAAGCCCCGCTCGGTTAACGCGTCGTCTCGGAGCCCCGATCGGTCCAGGCACCGCTTCCTGAGCACCGACCGGTCCACGCATCGTCTCCTAAGCCCCGATCGGTTAACGTGCCGTCTCCGAGCCCCGATCGGTCCCCGCGCCGTCGCCGAGCCGCGATCGGTCCACGCGCGGCCTCCTAAACTCCGATCGGTCCACGCGCCGTCGCCGAACCCCAATTGGTCCACACGAAACCGCCTGAGCCCCAGTCGGTCCACGCGCTGTCTCCGACCCCGATCGGTCCACGCGTCGTCTCCGAGCCCCGATCGGTCCACGCGCCGTCTTCGAGCCCCGATCGGTCCACGCATGGTCTCCTAAGCCCCAATCGGTTAACGCGCCGTCTCCGAGCCCCGATCGGTCCACGCGCCGTCGCCGAACCCCAATTGGTCCACGCGCAACCGCCTGAGCCCTAGTCGGTCCACGCGCTGTCACCGAGCCCCGATCGGTCCACGTGTGGTCTCCGAGCCCCTATCGGTCCACGCGCCGTCGCCGAGCCACGATCGGTCCACGCGCGGCCTCCTGAGCCCCGATCGGTCCACGCGCCGTCGCCGAGCCGCGATCGGTCCACGCGCGGTCTCCTGAGCCTCGGTCGGTTCACGCGCCGTCTCCTGAGCCCCGATCGGTCCACGCGTCGTTCCCTAAGCCCCGATCGATCCACGCGCAGTCTCCAGAGCCGCGATCGGTCCACGCATCCCCTCCTGAGCCCCGGACGGTTCACACGCCGTCTCCGAGCCGCGATCGGTCCACGCATCGTCTCCTAAGCCCCGATCGGTTAACGTGCCGTCTCCGAGCCCTGATCGGTCCACGCGCCGTCTCCTAAGCCCCGATCGGTGCACGCGCCGTCTCCGAGCGCCGATCGGTTCACGCGCCGTCTCCTGAGCACCGATCATTCCACGCGATGTCTCCGAGCCCCGATCGGTTCACGCGCCGTCTCCTAAGCCCCGATCGGTCCACGCGCCGTCTCCGAGCGCCGATCGGTCCACGCGCGGTCTCCAAGCCTCGATCCGTACACGCGCCGTCTCCGAGCCCCGATCGGTCCACGCGTCGTCTCCGAGCACCGTTCGGTCCACGCGCCATTTCCTGAGCCCCGATCGGTCCATCCGTCGTCTTTTAAGCCCCGATACCTCCACGCGCCGTCTCCGAGCCACGATCGGTCCAGGCGCCGCTTCCTGAGCCCCGATCGATCCACGCGCCGTCTCGTAAGCCACAATCGGTCCACGCGCCGTCTCAGAGCGCCGATCATTTCACGCGCTGTCTCCTGAGCCCCGATCGTCCCACGCGCCGTCTCCGAGCCCCGATCGGTCCACGCGGCGTCTCCTGAGCCCCGATCGGTTCACGCATCGTCTCCTAAGCCCCGATACGTCTACACGCCGTATCCGAGCCCCGATCGGTCCGCGTGACGCATTCTAAGCCACGGTCCGTCCACGCGCCGTCTCCGAGCACCGATCGGTCCACGCGCCGTCTCCTGAGCCCCGATCGGTCCACGCGTCGTCTCCTAAGCCCTGATCGGTCCACGTGCCGTCTCCGAGCCCCGATGGGTCTACGCGCCGCCTCCTGAGCCCCGATCGATCCACGCATCGGCTGCTGAGCCCCGGTCGGTCCACGCGTCGCCTTCGAGCACCGATCGATCCACGCGCCGTTTCCTGGGCCCCGATCGGTCCACGCGTCGCCACCGGAGCCCCGATCGGTCTACGCGCCGTCTCATGAGCCCCGGTCGCTTCATGCGCCGTCGCCGAGCCACGATCGGTCCACGCGCGGCCTCCTTAGCCCCGGTCTGTCCACGCGCCGTCTCCGAGCCCCGATCGGTCCACGCATCGTCACCTGAGCCCCGATCGGTTAACGCGCCGTCTCCGAGCCCCGATCAGTACACGCGCCGTCTCCTGAGCCCCGGTCGGTTCATGCGCCGTCTCCGAGCCCCGATCGATCCACGCGTCGTCTTGTAAGCCCAGATGCCTTCTCGCGCCGTCTCCGGCCCACGATCGGTCCAGGCGCCGCTTCCTGAGCCACGATCGGTCCACGCGCCTTTTCCGAGCCCCGATCGGTGCACGCGCCGTCTCCTAAGCCCCGATCGGACCACGCGTCGTCTCGTGAGCCCCGATCGGTCCACGCGCCGTCTTCTGAGCCCCGATAGGTCCACGCGCCGTCGCCGAACCCCAATTGGTCCACGCGAAACCGTCTGAGCCCCAGTCGGTCCACGCGCTGTCTCCGAGCCCCGATCGGTCCACGTGCCGTCTCCCAGCCCCGATCGGTCCACGCGCCGTCTCCTAATCCCCAATCTGTCCACGACCCGTCTCCGGGCCCCGATCGGTGCAAGCGCCGTCTCCTAAGCCCCGATCGGGCCACGCGCCGTCGCCGAACACCAATTGGTCCACGCGAAACCGCCTGAGCCCCAGTCGGTCCACGCGCTGTCTCCGAGCCCCGATCGGTCCACGCGCCGTCTTCGAGCCCCGATCGGTCCACGCGCAGTCTCCAGAGGCGCGATCGGTCGACGCATCCCCTCCTGAGCCCCGATCGTTCCACGTGCCGCCTCCGAGCCCCGATCGCTCCACGCGCCGTCTCCGAGCGCCGATTGGTGCACGCGCCGTCTCCTGAGCACCGATCGTTCCACACGCCGCCTCCTAAGCCCCGATCTGTCCAGGCGTCGTCTCCTAAGCCCCGACCGGTCCACGCGCCGTCTCCTGAGCCCCGTTCGGCCCACGCGCCGTCTCCTGAGCCCCGGTCGGTCCGCGCGCCGTCACCTGAGCCCCGATCGGTCCACGCGTCGTCTTCTAAGCCCCGATCGGTCCACGCGTAGTCTCCTAAGCCCCGCTCGGTTAACGCGTCGTTTCCGAGCCCCGATCGGTCCACGCGTTGTCTCCTGAGCCCCAATTAGTCCATGCGCCGTCTCCTAATCCCCGATCCGTCCACGGGCCGTGTCCGAGCTCCGATCCGTCCACGCGCCATCGCCGAGCCCCGATCGGTCCACGCGCCGTCTCCCGAGCCCCGATCGGTTCACACCACTTCTCCTGAGCCCTGATCGATTCACGTGCCATCTCCTAAGCCCTGATCGGTCCACGCGCCTTTTCCTAAGCCCCGATCGGTCCACGCGCCGTCTCCGAGCCTCGATCGGTCCACGCGCCGTCGCCGAACCCCAATTGGTCCACGCGAAACCGCCTGAGCCCCAGTCGGTTCACGCGCTGTCTCCGAGCCCCGATTGGTCCACGCGTCGTCTCCGAGCCCCGATCGGTCCACGCGACGTCGCCGAGTCGTGATCTGTCCACGCGCGGCCTCCTGAGACCCGATCGGTCCACGCGCCGTCTTCGAGCCCCGATCGGTCCACGCATGGTCTCCTAAGCCCCAATCGGTTAACGCGCCGTCCCCGAGCCCCGATCAGTCCACGCATGGTCTCCTAAGGCCCAATCGGTTAACGCGCCGTCCCCGAGCCCCGATCGGTCCACGCGCCGTTTCCTGAGCCCCGATACGTCCACGAGCAGTCCCCGAGCCCTGATCGGTCCACGCGCTGTCTCCTGAGCCCCGATAGGTACACGCGTCGTCTTCTAAGCCCCGATCGGTCCACGCGTAGTCTCCTAAGCCCCGCTCGGTTAACGCGTCGTTTCCGTGCCCCGATCGGTCCACGCACTGTCTCCCGATGCCCATGGGTCCACGCGGCGCCTCCGAGGCCCCGATCGATCCACGCGAGGCTCCTAAGCCCCGATCGGTCCACGTGCCGTCTCCTGAGCCCCGATCGTTACACGCGCCGTCTCCGAGCCCCGATCGGTCCACGCGCCGTCTCCGAGCCCCGATCGGTCCACGCACTGTCTCCTGAGCCCTGATAGGTACACGCGTCGTCGCCTACACCCCAATTGGTCCACGCGTCGTCTCCTAAGCCCCGATCGGTCCACGCGCCGTCTCCGAGCCCCGATCGGTCCACGCGCCGTCTCCGAGCCCCGATCGGTCCACGCACTGTCTCCCGATGCCCATGGGTCCACGCGGCGCCTCCGAGGCCCCGATCGATCCACGCGAGGCTCCTAAGCCCCGATCGGTCCACGTGCCGTCTCCTGAGCCCCGATCGTTCCACGCGCCGTCTCCGAGCCCCGATCGATCCACGCGTCGTCTCCTCAGCCCCGATCGCTCCACGCGCCGTCTCCGAGCGCCGATCGGTGCACGCGCCGTCTCCTGAGCCCCAGTCGGTACACGCGCTGTCTCCCAGCCCCGATCGGTCCACGCATCGTCTCCTAAGCCCCGCTCGGTTAACGCGTCGTTTCGGAGCCCCGATCGGTCTACGCGCCGTCTCCTGAGCCCCGATCGGTCCACGCGTCGTCTCCTGAGCCCCGATCGTTCCACGCGCCGTCTCCGAGCCGCGATCGGTCCACGCGCCGTCTCCTGAGCCCCGATCGGTCCACGCGCCATCTCCGAGCTCCGATCGGTCCACGCGTCGTCTCCTAAGCCCCGATCGGTCCAAGCGCCTTCTACTAAGCCCCGATCGGTCCACGCGCCTTCTCCTGAGCCCCGATCGGTCCA
This sequence comes from Netelia fuscicornis, assembly GCA_946811545.1. Lineage (NCBI taxonomy): Eukaryota > Metazoa > Arthropoda > Insecta > Hymenoptera > Ichneumonidae > Netelia > Netelia fuscicornis. Next base: position 32,822,172 of record OX328012.1, read on the forward strand.
CGCGCCGTCTCCGAGCGCCGATCATTTCACGTGACGTCTCCTGAGCCCTGATCGTTCCACGCGCCGTCTTCGAGCCCCGATCGGTCCACGCGCCGTCTCCTAAGCCGCGATCCGTCCACGGGCCGTCTCCGAGCTGCTATCGGTAAACGCGCCGTCACCAAGCCCTGATCTGTACACGCGCCGTCACCAAGCCCTGATCTGTACACGCGTCGTCTCCGAGCCCCGATCGGTCCACGCGCCGTCGCCGAGCCTCGATCGGTCCACGCGCAGCCTCCTGAGCCCCGATCGGTTCACGCGCCGGCTCCGAGCCCGATCGGTCCACGCGCCGTATCCACGCCCCAATCGATCCACGCGCCGTCTCCTGAGTCCCGATCGGTCCACGCGCCGTCTCCTGAGCCCCGATCGGTCCACGCGTCGTCTCCTAAGCCCCAATCGGTCCACGCGCCGTCTCCAAGCCCCGATCCGTCGCCGCGTCGTGTCCTGAGCCCCGATCAATTGACGCGTCTTCTCGTGAGCCCCGATCGCTCCTCGCGCCGTCTCCTGAACCCTGATCATTCCACGCGCCTTCTCCTAAACCACGATCGGTTCACGCGCCGTCTCCGAGCCCCAGTCGGTCCACGCGCCGTCTCCGAGCACCGATCGGTCTACGCGTCGTCTCCGAGCCCCGATCGGTCCAAGCGCCTTCTGCTAAGCCCCGATCGGTCCAACCGCCTTCTGCTAAGCCCCGATCGGTCCACGCGCCGTCTCCGAGCGCCGATCGGTTCACGCGCCGTCACCTGAGCCCCGATCGTTCCACGCGCCGTCTCCGAGCCCCGATCGGTCTACGCGACGTCTCCTAAGCCCCGATCGGTCCACGCGCCTTCTCCTCATCCCCGATCGGTCCACGCGCCGTCTCGGAGCCCCGATTGGTTCACGCGCCGTCTCCTGAGCCCCGATCGCTCCAAGCGCAGTCGCCGAGCCTCGATCGGTTCACGCGCGGTCTCCTGAGCCCCGGTCGGTCCACGCGTCGTCTCGGAGCCCCGATCGGTCCAGACGCCGCTTCCTGAGCACCGACCGGTCCACGCGTCGTCTCCTGAGCCCCGATCGGTCGACGGGTCCCCTCCTAAGCCTCGATCGGTCCACGCGCCTTCTCCTGAGCCCCGATCGGTCCACGCGCCGTCTCCGAGCGCCGATCATTTCACGTGACGTCTCCTGAGCCCTGATCGTTCCACGCGCCGTCTTCGAGCCCCGAGCGTTCCACGTGCCGTCTCCTGAGCCCCGGTCGGTCCACGCGCCGTCTCCTGAGCCCCGATCGGTCCACGCGTCGTCTCCTAAGCCCCGATCGGCCCACGCGTCGTCTGCTAAGCCCCGATCCGTCGACGCGTCGTCTCCTGAGCCACGATCAATTGACGCGTCTTCTCCTGAGCCCGATCGCTCCTCGCGCCGTCTCCTGAGCCCCGATCGGTCCACGCGTCGTGTCCGAGCTCCGATCGGTCCATACGCCGTTTCCTGAGGCCCGATCGGTCCATGCGTCGTCTTCTTAGTCCCGATCATTCCACGCCCCGTCTCCGAGCCCCGATCGGTCCACGCGCCGTCTCCTAAGCCCCTATCGGTCCACGCGCCGTCTCCGAGCGCCGATCGGTTCACGCGCCGTCTCCTGAGCCCCGATCGTTCCACACGCCGTCTCCGAGCCCCGATCCGTCCACGCGCCGTCTCCTGAGCCCGGATCGGTCCACGCGTCATCGCCGAATCCCCGATCCGTACACGCGTCGTCTCCGAGCCTCGATCGGTCCACGCGCCGTCGCGGAGCCCCGATCGGTCCAGGCGTGGCCTCCTGAGCCTCGATCGGTCCACGCGCCGTCTCCTAAGCCCCGATCGGTGCACGCGCCGTCTCCGAGCGCCGATCGGTTCACGCGCCGTCTCCTGAGCCCCGATCATTCCACGCGATGTCTCCGAGCCCCGATCGGTTCACGCGCCGTCTCCTAAGCCCCGATCGGTCCACGCGTCGTGTCCGAGCTCCGATCGGTCCATACGCCGTTTCCTGAGGCCCGATCGGTCCATGCGTCGTCTTCTTAGTCCCGATGCTTCCACGCGCCGTCTCCGAGCCACGATCGGTCCAGGCGCCGCTTCCTGAGCCCCGATCGGTCCACGCGCCGTATCCTAAGCCCCGATCGGTCCACGGGCCGTCTCTGAGCGCCGATAAGTTCAAGCGCCGTCTCCGGAGCCCCGATCATTCCACGCGGCGTCTCCGAGCCCCGATCATTCCACGCCCCGTCTCCGAGCCCCGATCGGTCCACGCGCCGTCTCCTAAGCCCCTATCGGTCCACGCGCCGTCTCCGAGCGCCGATCGGTTCACGCGCCGTCTCCTGAGCCCCGATCGTTCCACACGCCGTCTCCGAGCCCCGATCCGTCCACGCGCCGTCTCCTGAGCCCGAATCGGTCCACGTGTCATCGCCGAATCCCCGATCCGTACACGCGTCGTCTCCGAGCCTCGATCGGTCCACGTGCCGTCGCGGAGCCCCGATCGGTCCAGGCGTGGCCTCCTGAGCCTCGATCGGTCCACGCGCGGCCTCCTGAGCCGCGGTCGGTTCACGCGCCGTCTCCGAGCCCCGATCGATCCACGCGTCGTCTTCGAAGCCCAGATGCCTCCTCGCGCCGTCTCCGAGCCACGATCGGTCCAGGCGCTGCTTCCTGAGCCCCAATCGGTCCACGCATCGTCACCTAAGCCCCGATGGGTCCACCCGCCGTCACCGAGCCATGATCGGTCCACGCGCGGCTCCTGAGCGCCATCGGTCCACGCGCCGTCTCCGAGCGCCGATCGGTTCACGCGCCGTCTCCTGAGCCCCGATCGTTCCACGCGCCGTCTCCGAGCTCCGATCGGTCCACGCACCGTCTCCTAAGCCCCGATCGGTCCAAGCGCCTTCTACTAAGCCCCGATCGGTCCACGCGCCGTCTCCGAGCGCCGATCGGTTCACACGCCGTCACCTGAGCCCCGATCGTTCCACGCGCCGTCTCCGAGCCCCGATCGGTCTACGCGCCGTCTCCTAAGCCCCGATCGGTCCACGCGCCTTCTCTTCATCCCCGATCGGACCACGCGCCGTCTCGGAGCGCCGATTGGTTCACGCGCCGTCTCCTGAGTCCCGATCGCTCCACGCGCAGTCGTCGAGCCTCGATCGGTTCACGCGCGGTCTCCTGAGCCCCGGTCGGTCCACGCGCCGTCGCCGAACCCCAATTGGTCCACGCGCAACCTCCTGAGCCCCAGTCGGTACACGCACTGTCTCCGAGCCCCGATCGGTCCCCGCATAGTCTCCTAAGCCCCGCTCGGTTAACGCGTCGTCTCGGAGCCCCGATCGGTCCAGGCACCGCTTCCTGAGCACCGACCGGTCCACGCATCGTCTCCTAAGCCCCGATCGGTTAACGTGCCGTCTCCGAGCCCCGATCGGTCCCCGCGCCGTCGCCGAGCCGCGATCGGTCCACGCGCGGCCTCCTGAGCCCCGATCGGTCCACGCGCCGTCGCCGAGCCGCGATCGGTCCACGCGCGGCCTCCTAAGCTCCGATCGGTCCACGCGCCGTCGCCGAACCCCAATTGGTCCACACGAAACCGCCTGAGCCCCAGTCGGTCCACGCGCTGTCTCCGAGCCCCGATCGGTCCACGCGTCGTCTCCGAGCCCCGATCGGTCCACGCGCCGTCTTCGAGCCCCGATCGGTCCACGCATGGTCTCCTAAGCCCCAATCGGTTAACGCGCCGTCTCCGAGCCCCGATCGGTCCACGCGCCGTCGCCGAACCCCAATTGGTCCACGCGCAACCGCCTGAGCCCCAGTCGGTCCACGCGCTGTCACCGAGCCCCGATCGGTCCACGTGTGGTCTCCGAGCCCCGATCGGTCCACGCGCCGTCGCCGAGCCACGATCGGTCCACGCGCGGCCTCCTGAGCCCCGATCGGTCCACGCGCCGTCGCCGAGCCGCGATCGGTCCACGCGCGGTCTCCTGAGCCTCGGTCGGTTCACGCGCCGTCTCCTGAGCCCCGATCGGTCCACGCGTCGTTCCCTAAGCCCCGATCGATCCACGCGCAGTCTCCAGAGCCGCGATCGGTCCACGCATCCCCTCCTGAGCCCCGGACGGTTCACACGCCGTCTCCGAGCCGCGATCGGTCCACGCATCGTCTCCTAAGCCCCGATCGGTTAACGTGCCGTCTCCGAGCCCTGATCGGTCCACGCGCCGTCTCCTAAGCCCCGATCGGTGCACGCGCCGTCTCCGAGCGCCGATCGGTTCACGCGCAGTCTCCTGAGCACCGATCATTCCACGCGATGTCTCCGAGCCCCGATCGGTTCACGCGCCGTCTCCTAAGCCCCGATCGGTCCACGCGCCGTCTCCGAGCGCCGATCGGTCCACGCGCGGTCTCCAAGCCTCGATCCGTACACGCGCCGTCTCCGAGCCCCGATCGGTCCACGCGTCGTCTCCGAGCACCGTTCGGTCCACGCGCCATTTCCTGAGCCCCGATCGGTCCATCCGTCGTCTTTTAAGCCCCGATACCTCCACGCGCCGTCTCCGAGCCACGATCGGTCCAGGCGCCGCTTCCTGAGCCCCGATCGATCCACGCGCCGTCTCGTAAGCCACAATCGGTCCACGCGCCGTCTCAGAGCGCCGATCATTTCACGCGCTGTCTCCTGAGCCCCGATCGTCCCACGCGCCGTCTCCGAGCCCCGATCGGTCCACGCGGCGTCTCCTGAGCCCCGATCGGTTCACGCATCGTCTCCTAAGCCCCGATACGTCTACACGCCGTATCCGAGCCCCGATCGGTCCGCGTGACGCATTCTAAGCCACGGTCCGTCCACGCGCCGTCTCCGAGCACCGATCGGTCCACGCGCCGTCTCCTGAGCCCCGATCGGTCCACGCGTCGTCTCCTAAGCCCTGATCGGTCCACGTGCCGTCTCCGAGCCCCGATGGGTCTACGCGCCGCCTCCTGAGCCCCGATCGATCCACGCATCGGCTGCTGAGCCCCGGTCGGTCCACGCGTCGCCTTCGAGCACCGATCGATCCACGCGCCGTTTCCTGGGCCCCGATCGGTCCACGCGTCGCCACCGGAGCCCCGATCGGTCTACGCGCCGTCTCATGAGCCCCGGTCGCTTCATGCGCCGTCGCCGAGCCACGATCGGTCCACGCGCGGCCTCCTTAGCCCCGGTCTGTCCACGCGCCGTCTCCGAGCCCCGATCGGTCCACGCATCGTCACCTGAGCCCCGATCGGTTAACGCGCCGTCTCCGAGCCCCGATCAGTACACGCGCCGTCTCCTGAGCCCCGGTCGGTTCATGCGCCGTCTCCGAGCCCCGATCGATCCACGCGTCGTCTTGTAAGCCCAGATGCCTTCTCGCGCCGTCTCCGGCCCACGATCGGTCCAGGCGCCGCTTCCTGAGCCACGATCGGTCCACGCGCCTTTTCCGAGCCCCGATCGGTGCACGCGCCGTCTCCTAAGCCCCGATCGGACCACGCGTCGTCTCGTGAGCCCCGATCGGTCCACGCGCCGTCTTCTGAGCCCCGATAGGTCCACGCGCCGTCGCCGAACCCCAATTGGTCCACGCGAAACCGTCTGAGCCCCAGTCGGTCCACGCGCTGTCTCCGAGCCCCGATCGGTCCACGTGCCGTCTCCCAGCCCCGATCGGTCCACGCGCCGTCTCCTAATCCCCAATCTGTCCACGACCCGTCTCCGGGCCCCGATCGGTGCAAGCGCCGTCTCCTAAGCCCCGATCGGGCCACGCGCCGTCGCCGAACACCAATTGGTCCACGCGAAACCGCCTGAGCCCCAGTCGGTCCACGCGCTGTCTCCGAGCCCCGATCGGTCCACGCGCCGTCTTCGAGCCCCGATCGGTCCACGCGCAGTCTCCAGAGGCGCGATCGGTCGACGCATCCCCTCCTGAGCCCCGATCGTTCCACGTGCCGCCTCCGAGCCCCGATCGCTCCACGCGCCGTCTCCGAGCGCCGATTGGTGCACGCGCCGTCTCCTGAGCACCGATCGTTCCACACGCCGCCTCCTAAGCCCCGATCTGTCCAGGCGTCGTCTCCTAAGCCCCGACCGGTCCACGCGCCGTCTCCTGAGCCCCGTTCGGCCCACGCGCCGTCTCCTGAGCCCCGGTCGGTCCGCGCGCCGTCACCTGAGCCCCGATCGGTCCACGCGTCGTCTTCTAAGCCCCGATCGGTCCACGCGTAGTCTCCTAAGCCCCGCTCGGTTAACGCGTCGTTTCCGAGCCCCGATCGGTCCACGCGTTGTCTCCTGAGCCCCAATTAGTCCATGCGCCGTCTCCTAATCCCCGATCCGTCCACGGGCCGTGTCCGAGCTCCGATCCGTCCACGCGCCATCGCCGAGCCCCGATCGGTCCACGCGCCGTCTCCCGAGCCCCGATCGGTTCACACCACTTCTCCTGAGCCCTGATCGATTCACGTGCCATCTCCTAAGCCCTGATCGGTCCACGCGCCTTTTCCTAAGCCCCGATCGGTCCACGCGCCGTCTCCGAGCCTCGATCGGTCCACGCGCCGTCGCCGAACCCCAATTGGTCCACGCGAAACCGCCTGAGCCCCAGTCGGTTCACGCGCTGTCTCCGAGCCCCGATTGGTCCACGCGTCGTCTCCGAGCCCCGATCGGTCCACGCGACGTCGCCGAGTCGTGATCTGTCCACGCGCGGCCTCCTGAGACCCGATCGGTCCACGCGCCGTCTTCGAGCCCCGATCGGTCCACGCATGGTCTCCTAAGCCCCAATCGGTTAACGCGCCGTCCCCGAGCCCCGATCAGTCCACGCATGGTCTCCTAAGGCCCAATCGGTTAACGCGCCGTCCCCGAGCCCCGATCGGTCCACGCGCCGTTTCCTGAGCCCCGATACGTCCACGAGCAGTCCCCGAGCCCTGATCGGTCCACGCGCTGTCTCCTGAGCCCCGATAGGTACACGCGTCGTCTTCTAAGCCCCGATCGGTCCACGCGTAGTCTCCTAAGCCCCGCTCGGTTAACGCGTCGTTTCCGTGCCCCGATCGGTCCACGCACTGTCTCCCGATGCCCATGGGTCCACGCGGCGCCTCCGAGGCCCCGATCGATCCACGCGAGGCTCCTAAGCCCCGATCGGTCCACGTGCCGTCTCCTGAGCCCCGATCGTTACACGCGCCGTCTCCGAGCCCCGATCGGTCCACGCGCCGTCTCCGAGCCCCGATCGGTCCACGCACTGTCTCCTGAGCCCTGATAGGTACACGCGTCGTCGCCTACACCCCAATTGGTCCACGCGTCGTCTCCTAAGCCCCGATCGGTCCACGCGCCGTCTCCGAGCCCCGATCGGTCCACGCGCCGTCTCCGAGCCCCGATCGGTCCACGCACTGTCTCCCGATGCCCATGGGTCCACGCGGCGCCTCCGAGGCCCCGATCGATCCACGCGAGGCTCCTAAGCCCCGATCGGTCCACGTGCCGTCTCCTGAGCCCCGATCGTTCCACGCGCCGTCTCCGAGCCCCGATCGATCCACGCGTCGTCTCCTCAGCCCCGATCGCTCCACGCGCCGTCTCCGAGCGCCGATCGGTGCACGCGCCGTCTCCTGAGCCCCAGTCGGTACACGCGCTGTCTCCCAGCCCCGATCGGTCCACGCATCGTCTCCTAAGCCCCGCTCGGTTAACGCGTCGTTTCGGAGCCCCGATCGGTCTACGCGCCGTCTCCTGAGCCCCGATCGGTCCACGCGTCGTCTCCTGAGCCCCGATCGTTCCACGCGCCGTCTCCGAGCCGCGATCGGTCCACGCGCCGTCTCCTGAGCCCCGATCGGTCCACGCGCCATCTCCGAGCTCCGATCGGTCCACGCGTCGTCTCCTAAGCCCCGATCGGTCCAAGCGCCTTCTACTAAGCCCCGATCGGTCCACGCGCCTTCTCCTGAGCCCCGATCGGTCCACGCGCCGTCTCCGAGCGCCGATCATTTCACGTGACGTCTCCTGAGCCCTGATCGTTCCACGCGCCGTCTTCGAGCCCCGATCGGTCCACGCGCCGTCTCCTAAGCCGCGATCCGTCCACGGGCCGTCTCCGAGCTGCTATCGGTAAACGCGCCGTCACCAAGCCCTGATCTGTACACGCGCCGTCACCAAGCCCTGATCTGTACACGCGTCGTCTCCGAGCCCCGATCGGTCCACGCGCCGTCGCCGAGCCTCGATCGGTCCACGCGCAGCCTCCTGAGCCCCGATCGGTTCACGCGCCGGCTCCGAGCCCGATCGGTCCACGCGCCGTATCCACGCCCCAATCGATCCACGCGCCGTCTCCTGAGTCCCGATCGGTCCACGCGCCGTCTCCTGAGCCCCGATCGGTCCACGCGTCGTCTCCTAAGCCCCAATCGGTCCACGCGCCGTCTCCAAGCCCCGATCCGTCGCCGCGTCGTGTCCTGAGCCCCGATCAATTGACGCGTCTTCTCGTGAGCCCCGATCGCTCCTCGCGCCGTCTCCTGAACCCTGATCATTCCACGCGCCTTCTCCTAAACCACGATCGGTTCACGCGCCGTCTCCGAGCCCCAGTCGGTCCACGCGCCGTCTCCGAGCACCGATCGGTCTACGCGTCGTCTCCGAGCCCCGATCGGTCCAAGCGCCTTCTGCTAAGCCCCGATCGGTCCAACCGCCTTCTGCTAAGCCCCGATCGGTCCACGCGCCGTCTCCGAGCGCCGATCGGTTCACGCGCCGTCACCTGAGCCCCGATCGTTCCACGCGCCGTCTCCGAGCCCCGATCGGTCTACGCGACGTCTCCTAAGCCCCGATCGGTCCACGCGCCTTCTCCTCATCCCCGATCGGTCCACGCGCCGTCTCGGAGCCCCGATTGGTTCACGCGCCGTCTCCTGAGCCCCGATCGCTCCAAGCGCAGTCGCCGAGCCTCGATCGGTTCACGCGCGGTCTCCTGAGCCCCGGTCGGTCCACGCGTCGTCTCGGAGCCCCGATCGGTCCAGACGCCGCTTCCTGAGCACCGACCGGTCCACGCGTCGTCTCCTGAGCCCCGATCGGTCGACGGGTCCCCTCCTAAGCCTCGATCGGTCCACGCGCCTTCTCCTGAGCCCCGATCGGTCCACGCGCCGTCTCCGAGCGCCGATCATTTCACGTGACGTCTCCTGAGCCCTGATCGTTCCACGCGCCGTCTTCGAGCCCCGAGCGTTCCACGTGCCGTCTCCTGAGCCCCGGTCGGTCCACGCGCCGTCTCCTGAGCCCCGATCGGTCCACGCGTCGTCTCCTAAGCCCCGATCGGCCCACGCGTCGTCTGCTAAGCCCCGATCCGTCGACGCGTCGTCTCCTGAGCCACGATCAATTGACGCGTCTTCTCCTGAGCCCGATCGCTCCTCGCGCCGTCTCCTGAGCCCCGATCGGTCCACGCGTCGTGTCCGAGCTCCGATCGGTCCATACGCCGTTTCCTGAGGCCCGATCGGTCCATGCGTCGTCTTCTTAGTCCCGATCATTCCACGCCCCGTCTCCGAGCCCCGATCGGTCCACGCGCCGTCTCCTAAGCCCCTATCGGTCCACGCGCCGTCTCCGAGCGCCGATCGGTTCACGCGCCGTCTCCTGAGCCCCGATCGTTCCACACGCCGTCTCCGAGCCCCGATCCGTCCACGCGCCGTCTCCTGAGCCCGGATCGGTCCACGCGTCATCGCCGAATCCCCGATCCGTACACGCGTCGTCTCCGAGCCTCGATCGGTCCACGCGCCGTCGCGGAGCCCCGATCGGTCCAGGCGTGGCCTCCTGAGCCTCGATCGGTCCACGCGCCGTCTCCTAAGCCCCGATCGGTGCACGCGCCGTCTCCGAGCGCCGATCGGTTCACGCGCCGTCTCCTGAGCCCCGATCATTCCACGCGATGTCTCCGAGCCCCGATCGGTTCACGCGCCGTCTCCTAAGCCCCGATCGGTCCACGCGTCGTGTCCGAGCTCCGATCGGTCCATACGCCGTTTCCTGAGGCCCGATCGGTCCATGCGTCGTCTTCTTAGTCCCGATGCTTCCACGCGCCGTCTCCGAGCCACGATCGGTCCAGGCGCCGCTTCCTGAGCCCCGATCGGTCCACGCGCCGTATCCTAAGCCCCGATCGGTCCACGGGCCGTCTCTGAGCGCCGATAAGTTCAAGCGCCGTCTCCGGAGCCCCGATCATTCCACGCGGCGTCTCCGAGCCCCGATCATTCCACGCCCCGTCTCCGAGCCCCGATCGGTCCACGCGCCGTCTCCTAAGCCCCTATCGGTCCACGCGCCGTCTCCGAGCGCCGATCGGTTCACGCGCCGTCTCCTGAGCCCCGATCGTTCCACACGCCGTCTCCGAGCCCCGATCCGTCCACGCGCCGTCTCCTGAGCCCGAATCGGTCCACGTGTCATCGCCGAATCCCCGATCCGTACACGCGTCGTCTCCGAGCCTCGATCGGTCCACGTGCCGTCGCGGAGCCCCGATCGGTCCAGGCGTGGCCTCCTGAGCCTCGATCGGTCCACGCGCGGCCTCCTGAGCCGCGGTCGGTTCACGCGCCGTCTCCGAGCCCCGATCGATCCACGCGTCGTCTTCGAAGCCCAGATGCCTCCTCGCGCCGTCTCCGAGCCACGATCGGTCCAGGCGCTGCTTCCTGAGCCCCAATCGGTCCACGCATCGTCACCTAAGCCCCGATGGGTCCACCCGCCGTCACCGAGCCATGATCGGTCCACGCGCGGCTCCTGAGCCCCATCGGTCCACGCGCCGTCTCCGAGCGCCGATCGGTTCACGCGCCGTCTCCTGAGCCCCGATCGTTCCACGCGCCGTCTCCGAGCTCCGATCGGTCCACGCACCGTCTCCTAAGCCCCGATCGGTCCAAGCGCCTTCTACTAAGCCCCGATCGGTCCACGCGCCGTCTCCGAGCGCCGATCGGTTCACACGCCGTCACCTGAGCCCCGATCGTTCCACGCGCCGTCTCCGAGCCCCGATCGGTCTACGCGCCGTCTCCTAAGCCCCGATCGGTCCACGCGCCTTCTCTTCATCCCCGATCGGACCACGCGCCGTCTCGGAGCGCCGATTGGTTCACGCGCCGTCTCCTGAGTCCCGATCGCTCCACGCGCAGTCGTCGAGCCTCGATCGGTTCACGCGCGGTCTCCTGAGCCCCGGTCGGTCCACGCGCCGTCGCCGAACCCCAATTGGTCCACGCGCAACCTCCTGAGCCCCAGTCGGTACACGCACTGTCTCCGAGCCCCGATCGGTCCCCGCATAGTCTCCTAAGCCCCGCTCGGTTAACGCGTCGTCTCGGAGCCCCGATCGGTCCAGGCACCGCTTCCTGAGCACCGACCGGTCCACGCATCGTCTCCTAAGCCCCGATCGGTTAACGTGCCGTCTCCGAGCCCCGATCGGTCCCCGCGCCGTCGCCGAGCCGCGATCGGTCCACGCGCGGCCTCCTGAGCCCCGATCGGTCCACGCGCCGTCGCCGAGCCGCGATCGGTCCACGCGCGGCCTCCTAAGCTCCGATCGGTCCACGCGCCGTCGCCGAACCCCAATTGGTCCACACGAAACCGCCTGAGCCCCAGTCGGTCCACGCGCTGTCTCCGAGCCCCGATCGGTCCACGCGTCGTCTCCGAGCCCCGATCGGTCCACGCGCCGTCTTCGAGCCCCGATCGGTCCACGCATGGTCTCCTAAGCCCCAATCGGTTAACGCGCCGTCTCCGAGCCCCGATCGGTCCACGCGCCGTCGCCGAACCCCAATTGGTCCACGCGCAACCGCCTGAGCCCCAGTCGGTCCACGCGCTGTCACCGAGCCCCGATCGGTCCACGTGTGGTCTCCGAGCCCCGATCGGTCCACGCGCCGTCGCCGAGCCACGATCGGTCCACGCGCGGCCTCCTGAGCCCCGATCGGTCCACGCGCCGTCGCCGAGCCGCGATCGGTCCACGCGCGGTCTCCTGAGCCTCGGTCGGTTCACGCGCCGTCTCCTGAGCCCCGATCGGTCCACGCGTCGTTCCCTAAGCCCCGATCGATCCACGCGCAGTCTCCAGAGCCGCGATCGGTCCACGCATCCCCTCCTGAGCCCCGGACGGTTCACACGCCGTCTCCGAGCCGCGATCGGTCCACGCATCGTCTCCTAAGCCCCGATCGGTTAACGTGCCGTCTCCGAGCCCTGATCGGTCCACGCGCCGTCTCCTAAGCCCCGATCGGTGCACGCGCCGTCTCCGAGCGCCGATCGGTTCACGCGCAGTCTCCTGAGCACCGATCATTCCACGCGATGTCTCCGAGCCCCGATCGGTTCACGCGCCGTCTCCTAAGCCCCGATCGGTCCACGCGCCGTCTCCGAGCGCCGATCGGTCCACGCGCGGTCTCCAAGCCTCGATCCGTACACGCGCCGTCTCCGAGCCCCGATCGGTCCACGCGTCGTCTCCGAGCACCGTTCGGTCCACGCGCCATTTCCTGAGCCCCGATCGGTCCATCCGTCGTCTTTTAAGCCCCGATACCTCCACGCGCCGTCTCCGAGCCACGATCGGTCCAGGCGCCGCTTCCTGAGCCCCGATCGATCCACGCGCCGTCTCGTAACCCACAATCGGTCCACGCGCCGTCTCAGAGCGCCGATCATTTCACGCGCTGTCTCCTGAGCCCCGATCGTTCCACGCGCCGTCTCCGAGCCCCGATCGGTCCACGCGGCGTCTCCTGAGCCCCGATCGGTTCACGCATCGTCTCCTAAGCCCCGATACGTCTACACGCCGTATCCGAGCCCCGATCGGTCCGCGTGACGCATTCTAAGCCACGGTCCGTCCACGCGCCGTCTCCGAGCACCGATCGGTCCACGCGCCGTCTCCTGAGCCCCGATCGGTCCACGCGTCGTCTCCTAAGCCCTGATCGGTCCACGTGCCGTCTCCGAGCCCCGATGGGTCTACGCGCCGCCTCCTGAGCCCCGATCGATCCACGCATCGGCTGCTGAGCCCCGGTCGGTCCACGCGTCGCCTTCGAGCACCGATCGATCCACGCGCCGTTTCCTGGGCCCCGATCGGTCCACGCGTCGCCACCGGAGCCCCGATCGGTCTACGCGCCGTCTCATGAGCCCCGGTCGCTTCATGCGCCGTCGCCGAGCCACGATCGGTCCACGCGCGGCCTCCTTAGCCCCGGTCTGTCCACGCGCCGTCTCCGAGCCCCGATCGGTCCACGCATCGTCACCTGAGCCCCGATCGGTTAACGCGCCGTCTCCGAGCCCCGATCAGTCCACGCGCCGTCTCCTGAGCCCCGGTCGGTTCATGCGCCGTCTCCGAGCCCCGATCGATCCACGCGTCGTCTTGTAAGCCCAGATGCCTTCTCGCGCCGTCTCCGGCCCACGATCGGTCCAGGCGCCGCTTCCTGAGCCACGATCGGTCCACGCGCCTTTTCCGAGCCCCGATCGGTGCACGCGCCGTCTCCTGAGCCCCGATCGGACCACGCGTCGTCTCGTGAGCCCCGATCGGTCCACGCGCCGTCTTCTGAGCCCCGATAGGTCCACGCGCCGTCGCCGAACCCCAATTGGTCCACGCGAAACCGTCTGAGCCCCAGTCGGTCCACGCGCTGTCTCCGAGCCCCGATCGGTCCACGTGCCGTCTCCCAGCCCCGATCGGTCCACGCGCCGTCTCCTAATCCCCAATCTGTCCACGACCCGTCTCCGGGCCCCGATCGGTGCAAGCGCCGTCTCCTAAGCCCCGATCGGGCCACGCGCCGTCGCCGAACACCAATTGGTCCACGCGAAACCGCCTGAGCCCCAGTCGGTCCACGCGCTGTCTCCGAGCCCCGATCGGTCCACGCGCCGTCTTCGAGCCCCGATCGGTCCACGCGCAGTCTCCAGAGGCGCGATCGGTCGACGCATCCCCTCCTGAGCCCCGATCGTTCCACGTGCCGCCTCCGAGCCCCGATCGCTCCACGCGCCGTCTCCGAGCGCCGATTGGTGCACGCGCCGTCTCCTGAGCACCGATCGTTCCACACGCCGCCTCCTAAGCCCCGATCTGTCCAGGCGTCGTCTCCTAAGCCCCGACCGGTCCACGCGCCGTCTCCTGAGCCCCGTTCGGCCCACGCGCCGTCTCCTGAGCCCCGGTCGGTCCGCGCGCCGTCACCTGAGCCCCGATCGGTCCACGCGTCGTCTTCTAAGCCCCGATCGGTCCACGCGTAGTCTCCTAAGCCCCGCTCGGTTAACGCGTCGTTTCCGAGCCCCGATCGGTCCACGCGTTGTCTCCTGAGCCCCAATTAGTCCATGCGCCGTCTCCTAATCCCCGATCCGTCCACGGGCCGTGTCCGAGCTCCGATCCGTCCACGCGCCATCGCCGAGCCCCGATCGGTCCACGCGCCGTCTCCCGAGCCCCGATCGGTTCACACCACTTCTCCTGAGCCCTGATCGATTCACGTGCCATCTCCTAAGCCCTGATCGGTCCACGCGCCTTTTCCTAAGCCCCGATCGGTCCACGCGCCGTCTCCGAGCCTCGATCGGTCCACGCGCCGTCGCCGAACCCCAATTGGTCCACGCGAAACCGCCTGAGCCCCAGTCGGTTCACGCGCTGTCTCCGAGCCCCGATTGGTCCACGCGTCGTCTCCGAGCCCCGATCGGTCCACGCGACGTCGCCGAGTCGTGATCTGTCCACGCGCGGCCTCCTGAGACCCGATCGGTCCACGCGCCGTCTTCGAGCCCCGATCGGTCCACGCATGGTCTCCTAAGCCCCAATCGGTTAACGCGCCGTCCCCGAGCCCCGATCAGTCCACGCATGGTCTCCTAAGGCCCAATCGGTTAACGCGCCGTCCCCGAGCCCCGATCGGTCCACGCGCCGTTTCCTGAGCCCCGATACGTCCACGAGCAGTCCCCGAGCCCTGATCGGTCCACGCGCTGTCTCCTGAGCCCCGATAGGTACACGCGTCGTCTTCTAAGCCCCGATCGGTCCACGCGTAGTCTCCTAAGCCCCGCTCGGTTAACGCGTCGTTTCCGTGCCCCGATCGGTCCACGCACTGTCTCCCGATGCCCATGGGTCCACGCGGCGCCTCCGAGGCCCCGATCGATCCACGCGAGGCTCCTAAGCCCCGATCGGTCCACGTGCCGTCTCCTGAGCCCCGATCGTTACACGCGCCGTCTCCGAGCCCCGATCGGTCCACGCGCCGTCTCCGAGCCCCGATCGGTCCACGCACTGTCTCCTGAGCCCCGATAGGTACACGCGTCGTCGCCTACACCCCAATTGGTCCTCGCGTCGTCTCCTAAGCCCCGATCGGTCCACGCGCCGTCTCCGAGCCCCGATCGGTCCACGCCCCGTCTCCGAGCCCCGATCGGTCCACGCACTGTCTCCCGATGCCCATGGGTCCACGCGGCGCCTCCGAGGCCCCGATCGATCCACGCGAGGCTCCTAAGCCCCGATCGGTCCACGTGCCGTCTCCTGAGCCCCGATCGTTCCACGCGCCGTCTCCGAGCCCCGATCGATCCACGCGTCGTCTCCTCAGCCCCGATCGCTCCACGCGCCGTCTCCGAGCGCCGATCGGTGCACGCGCCGTCTCCTGAGCCCCAGTCGGTACACGCGCTGTCTCCCAGCCCCGATCGGTCCACGCATCGTCTCCTAAGCCCCGCTCGGTTAACGCGTCGTTTCGGAGCCCCGATCGGTCTACGCGCCGTCTCCTGAGCCCCGATCGGTCCACGCGTCGTCTCCTGAGCCCCGATCGTTCCACGCGCCGTCTCCGAGCCGCGATCGGTCCACGCGCCGTCTCCTGAGCCCCGATCGGTCCACGCGCCATCTCCGAGCTCCGATCGGTCCACGCGTCGTCTCCTAAGCCCCGATCGGTCCAAGCGCCTTCTACTAAGCCCCGATCGGTCCACGCGCCTTCTCCTGAGCCCCGATCGGTCCACGCGCCGTCTCCGAGCGCCGATCATTTCACGTGACGTCTCCTGAGCCCTGATCGTTCCACGCGCCGTCTTCGAGCCCCGATCGGTCCACGCGCCGTCTCCTAAGCCGCGATCCATCCACGGGCCGTCTCCGAGCTGCTATCGGTAAACGCGCCGTCACCAAGCCCTGATCTGTACACGCGCCGTCACCAAGCCCTGATCTGTACACGCGTCGTCTCCGAGCCCCGATCGGTCCACGCGCCGTCGCCGAGCCTCGATCGGTCCACGCGCAGCCTCCTGAGCCCCGATCGGTTCACGCGCCGGCTCCGAGCCCGATCGGTCCACGCGCCGTATCCACGCCCCAATCGATCCACGCGCCGTCTCCTGAGTCCCGATCGGTCCACGCGCCGTCTCCTGAGCCCCGATCGGTCCACGCGTCGTCTCCTAAGCCCCAATCGGTCCACGCGCCGTCTCCAAGCCCCGATCCGTCGCCGCGTCGTGTCCTGAGCCCCGATCAATTGACGCGTCTTCTCGTGAGCCCCGATCGCTCCTCGCGCCGTCTCCTGAACCCTGATCATTCCACGCGCCTTCTCCTAAACCACGATCGGTTCACGCGCCGTCTCCGAGCCCCAGTCGGTCCACGCGCTGTCTCCGAGCACCGATCGGTCTACGCGTCGTCTCCGAGCCCCGATCGGTCCAAGCGCCTTCTGCTAAGCCCCGATCGGTCCAACCGCCTTCTGCTAAGCCCCGATCGGTCCACGCGCCGTCTCCGAGCGCCGATCGGTTCACGCGCCGTCACCTGAGCCCCGATCGTTCCACGCGCCGTCTCCGAGCCCCGATCGGTCTACGCGACGTCTCCTAAGCCCCGATCGGTCCACGCGCCTTCTCCTCATCCCCGATCGGTCCACGCGCCGTCTCGGAGCCCCGATTGGTTCACGCGCCGTCTCCTGAGCCCCGATCGCTCCAAGCGCAGTCGCCGAGCCTCGATCGGTTCACGCGCGGTCTCCTGAGCCCCGGTCGGTCCACGCGTCGTCTCGGAGCCCCGATCGGTCCAGACGCCGCTTCCTGAGCACCGACCGGTCCACGCGTCGTCTCCTGAGCCCCGATCGGTCGACGGGTCCCCTCCTAAGCCTCGATCGGTCCACGCGCCTTCTCCTGAGCCCCGATCGGTCCACGCGCCGTCTCCGAGCGCCGATCATTTCACGTGACGTCTCCTGAGCCCTGATCGTTCCACGCGCCGTCTTCGAGCCCCGAGCGTTCCACGTGCCGTCTCCTGAGCCCCGGTCGGTCCACGCGCCGTCTCCTGAGCCCCGATCGGTCCACGCGTCGTCTCCTAAGCCCCGATCGGCCCACGCGTCGTCTGCTAAGCCCCGATCCGTCGACGCGTCGTCTCCTGAGCCACGATCAATTGACGCGTCTTCTCCTGAGCCCGATCGCTCCTCGCGCCGTCTCCTGAGCCCCGATCGGTCCACGCGTCGTGTCCGAGCTCCGATCGGTCCATACGCCGTTTCCTGAGGCCCGATCGGTCCATGCGTCGTCTTCTTAGTCCCGATCATTCCACGCCCCGTCTCCGAGCCCCGATCGGTCCACGCGCCGTCTCCTAAGCCCCTATCGGTCCACGCGCCGTCTCCGAGCGCCGATCGGTTCACGCGCCGTCTCCTGAGCCCCGATCGTTCCACACGCCGTCTCCGAGCTCCGATCCGTCCACGCGCCGTCTCCTGAGCCCGGATCGGTCCACGCGTCATCGCCGAATCCCCGATCCGTACACGCGTCGTCTCCGAGCCTCGATCGGTCCACGCGCCGTCGCGGAGCCCCGATCGGTCCAGGCGTGGCCTCCTGAGCCTCGATCGGTCCACGCGCGGCCTCCTGAGCCCCGGTCGGTTCACGCGCCGTCTCCGAGCCCCGATCGATCCACGCGTCGTCTTCGAAGCCCAGATGCCTCCTCGCGCCGTCTCCGAGCCACGATCGGTCCAGGCGCTGCTTCCTGAGCCCCAATCGGTCCACGCATCGTCACCTAAGCCCCGATGGGTCCACGCGCCGTCACCGAGCCATGATCGGTCCACGCGCGGCTCCTGAGCCCCATCGGTCCACGCGCCGTCTCCGAGCGCCAATCGGTTCACGCGCCGTCTCCTGAGCCCCGATCGTTCCACGCGCCGTCTCCGAGCTCCGATCGGTCCACGCGTCGTCTCCTAAGCCCCGATCGGTCCAACCGCCTTCTGCTAAGCCCCGATCGGTCCACGCGCCGTCTCCGAGCGCCGATCGGTTCACGCGCCGTCACCTGAGCCCCGATCGTTCCACGCGCCGTCTCCGAGCCCCGATCGGTCTACGCGCCGTCTCCTAAGCCCCGATCGGTCCACGCGCCTTCTCCTCATCCCCGATCGGTCCACGCGCCGTCTCGGAGCCCCGATTGGTTCACGCGCCGTCTCCTGAGCCCCGATCGCTCCACGCGCAGTCGCCGAGCCTCGATCGGTTCACGCGCGGTCTCCTGAGCCCCGGTCGGTCCACGCGCCGTCGCCGAACCCCAATTGGTCCACGCGCAACCTCCTGAGCCCCAGTCGGTACACGCGCTGTCACCGAGCCCCGATCGGTCCCCGCATAGTCTCCTAAGCCCCGCTCGGTCAACGCGTCGTCTCGGAGCCCCGATCGGTCCAGACGCCGCTTCCTGAGCACCGACCGGTCCACGCGTCGTCTCCTGAGCCCCGATCGGTCGTCGGGTCCCCTCCTAAGCCCCGATCGGTCCACGCGCCTTCTCCTGAGCCCCGATCGGTCCACGCGCCGTCTCCGAGCGCCGATCATTTCACGTGACGTCTCCTGAGCCCTGATCGTTCCACGCGCCGTCTTCGAGCCACGAGCGTTCCACACGCCGTCTCCTGAGCCCCGGTCGGTCCACGCGCCGTCTCCTGAGCCCCGACCGGTCCACGCATCGTCTCCTAAGCCCCGATCGGTTAACGTGCCGTCTCCGAGCCCCGATCGGTCCCCGCGCCGCCGCCGAGTCGCGATCGGTCCACGCGCGGCCTCCTAAGCTCCGATCGGTCCACGCGCCGTCGCCGAACCCCAATTGGTCCACACGAAACCGCCTGAGCCCCAGTCGGTCCACGCGCTGTCTCCGAGCCCCGATCGGTCCACGCGTCGTCTCCGAGCCCCGATCGGTCCACGCGCCGTCTTCGAGCCCCGATCGGTCCACGCATGGTCTCCTAAGCCCCAATCGGTTAACGCGCCGTCTCCGAGCCCCGATCGGTCCAAGCGCCATCGCCGAACCCCAATTGGTCCACGCGCAACCGCCTGAGCCCCAGTCGGTCCACGCGCTGTCACCGAGCCCCGATCGGTCCACGTGTGGTCTCCGAGCCCCTATCGGTCCACGCGCCGTCGCCGAGCCACGATCGGTCCACGCGCGGCCTCCTGAGCCCCGATCGGTCCACGCGCCGTCGCCGAGCCGCGATCGGTCCACGCGCGGTCTCTTGAGCCTCGGTCGGTTCACGCGCCGTCTCCTGAGCCCCGATCGGTCCACGCGTCGTTCCCTAAGTCCCGATCGATCCACGCGCAGTCTCCAGAGCCGCGATCGGTCCACGCATCCCCTCCTGAGCCCCGGACGGTTCACACGCCGTCTCCGAGCCGCGATCGGTCCACGCATCGTCTCCTAAGCCCCGATCGGTTAACGTGCCGTCTCCGAGCCCTGATCGGTCCACGCGCCGTCTCCTAAGCCCCGATCGGTGCACGCGCCGTCTCCGAGCGCCGATCGGTTCACGCGCCGTCTCCTGAGCCCCGATCATTCCACGCGATGTCTCCGAGCCCCGATCGGTTCACGCGCCGTCTCCTAAGCCCCGATCGGTCCACGCGTCGTGTCCGAGCTCCGATCGGTCCATACGCCGTTTCCTGAGGCCCGATCGGTCCATGCGTCGTCTTCTTAGTCCCGATGCTTCCACGCGCCGTCTCCGAGCCACGATCGGTCCAGGCGCCGCTTCCTGAGCCCCGATCGGTCCACGCGCCGTATCCTAAGCCCCGATCGGTCCACGGGCCGTCTCTGAGCGCCGATAAGTTCAAGCGCCGTCTCCGGAGCCCCGATCATTCCACGCGGCGTCTCCGAGCCCCGATCATTCCACGCCCCGTCTCCGAGCCCCGATCGGTCCACGCGCCGTCTCCTAAGCCCCTATCGGTCCACGCGCCGTCTCCGAGCGCCGATCGGTTCACGCGCCGTCTCCTGAGCCCCGATCGTTCCACACGCCGTCTCCGAGCCCCGATCCGTCCACGCGCCGTCTCCTGAGCCCGGATCGGTCCACGTGTCATCGCCGAATCCCCGATCCGTACACGCGTCGTCTCCGAGCCTCGATCGGTCCACGTGCCGTCGCGGAGCCCCGATCGGTCCAGGCGTGGCCTCCTGAGCCTCGATCGGTCCACGCGCGGCCTCCTGAGCCGCGGTCGGTTCACGCGCCGTCTCCGAGCCCCGATCGATCCACGCGTCGTCTTCGAAGCCCAGATGCCTCCTCGCGCCGTCTCCGAGCCACGATCGGTCCAGGCGCTGCTTCCTGAGCCCCAATCGGTCCACGCATCGTCACCTAAGCCCCGATGGGTCCACCCGCCGTCACCGAGCCATGATCGGTCCACGCGAGGCTCCTAAGCCCCGATCGGTCCACGTGCCGTCTCCTGAGCCCCGATCGTTACACGCGCCGTCTCCGAGCCCCGATCGGTCCACGCGCCGTCTCCGAGCCCCGATCGGTCCACGCACTGTCTCCTGAGCCCCGATAGGTACACGCGTCGTCGCCTACACCCCAATTGGTCCACGCGTCGTCTCCTAAGCCCCGATCGGTCCACGCGCCGTCTCCGAGCCCCGATCGGTCCACGCGCCGTCTCCGAGCCCCGATCGGTCCACGCACTGTCTCCCGATGCCCATGGGTCCACGCGGCGCCTCCGAGGCCCCGATCGATCCACGCGAGGCTCCTAAGCCCCGATCGGTCCACGTGCCGTCTCCTGAGCCCCGATCGTTACACGCGCCGTCTCCGAGCCCCGATCGGTCCACGCGCCGTGTCCGAGCCCCGATCGGTCCACGCACTGTCTCCTGAGCCCCGATAGGTACACGCGTCGTCGCCTACACCCCAATCGGTCCACGCGTCGTCTCCTAAGCCCCGATCGGTCCACGCGCCGTCTCCGAGCCCCGATCGGTCCACGCACTGTCTCCCGATGCCCATGGGTCCACGCGGCGCCTCCGAGGCCCCGATCGATCCACGCGAGGCTCCTAAGCCCCGATCGGTCCACGCGTCGTCTCCTAAGCCCCGATCGGTCCTCGCGCCGTCTCCGAGCCCCGATCGGTCCACGCACTGTCTCCCGATGCCCATGGGTCCACGCGGCGCCTCCGAGGCCCCGATCGGTCCACGCATCGTCACCTGAGCCCCGATCGGTTAACGCGCCGTCTCCGAGCCCCGATCAGTCCACGCGCCGTCTCCTGAGCCCCGGTGGGTTCATGCGCCGTCTCCGAGCCCCGATCGGTCCACACGTCGTCTCCGAGCCCCGATCGGCCCACGCGCCGTCGCCGAGTCATGATCTGTTCACGCGCGGCCTCCTGAGACCCGATCGGTCCACGCGCCGTCGCCGAGCCGCGATCGGTCCACGCGCGACCTCCTGAGCCCCGATTGGTTCACGCGCCGTACCCGAGCCCCAATCGGTACACGCGCTGTCTCCGAGCCCTGATCGGTCCACGCGTCGTCTCCGAGCCCCGATCGGTCCACACGTCGTCTCCGAGCCCCGATCGGCCCACGCGCCGTCGCCGAGTCATGATCTGTTCACGCGCGGCCTCCTGAGACCCGATCGGTCCACGCGCCGTCGCCGAGCCGCGATCGGTCCACGCGCGACCTCCTGAGCCCCGATTGGTTCACGCGCCGTATCCGAGCCCCAATCGGTACACGCGCTGTCTCCGAGCCCTGATCGGTCCACGCGTCGTCTCCGAGCCCCGATCGGTCTACGCGCCGTCGCCAAACCCCGAATTGGTCCACGCGCAACCGCCTGAGCCCCAGTCGGTCCACGCACTGTCTCCGAGCCCCGATCGGTCCACGCGCCGTCGCCGAGCCATGATCGGCCCACGCGAGGCTCCTGAGCCCCGGTCGGTCCGCGAGCCGTCTCCTGAGCCCCGATCGGTCGACGCGTCGTTTCCTGAACCCCGATCAGTCCACGCGCCGTCTCCTAAGCCCGGATCGTTCCACGCGCCGTCCTCGAGCCCCGATCGGTCCACGCGCCGACTCCTGAGCCCTGATCGGTCCACGCGATGTCTCCCAGCCCCGATCGGTCCACGCGTCGTCTCCTAAGCCCCGATCCGTCGCCGCGTCATCTCCTGAGCCCCGATCAATTGACGCGGCTTCTCCAGAGCCCCGATCGCTCCTCGCGCCGTCTCCTGAGCCCCGCTCGGTCCATGCGTCGTCTTCTTAGCCCCGATGCCTCCACGCGTCGTCTCCTGAGCCCCGGCCGGTCCGCGCGCCGTCTCCTGAGCCCCGAACGGACGACGCGTCGTCTCCTGAGCCCCGATCGATCCACGCGCCGTCTCCTAAGCCCCGATCGGTGCACGCGCCGTCTCCGAGCGCCGATCGGTTCGCGCGCCGTCTCCTGAGCCCCGATCATTCCACGCGATGTCTCCCAGCCCCGATCGGTCCACGAGCCGTTTTCTCAGCACCGTTCGGTCCACGCGTCGTCTTCAAAGCCCCGATGCCTCCATGCGCCGTCTCCGAGCCACGATCGGTCCGTGCGCCGCTTCCAAAGCCCTATCAGTCCAGGCGTCCTCTCCTGATCTCCGATCGGTCCACGCGCCGTCTCCTAAGCCCCGATCGGTCCACGCGCCGTCTCCGAGCGCCGATCGGTCCACGCGCGGTCTCCAAGCCTCGATCCGTACACGCGCCGTCTCCGAGCCCCGATCGGTCCACGCGTCGTCTCCGAGCACCGTTCGGTCCACGCGCCGTTTCCTGAGCCCCGATCGGTCCATCCGTCGTCTTTTAAGCCCCGATACCTCCACGCGCCGTCTCCGAGCCACGATCGGTCCAGGCGCCGCTTCCTGAGCCCCGATCGGTCCACGCGTCGGCTCCTAAGCCTCGATAGGTCCACGCGCGGCCTCCTTAGCCCCGGTCGGTCCACGCGCCGTCTCCGAGCCGCGATCGGTCCACGCATCGTCTCATAAGCCCCGATCGGTTAACGCGCCGTCTCCCCGCCCCGATCGGTCCACGCGCCGTCTCCTGAGCATTGATCCGTCCACGCGCGGCGTCGAGCCGCGATCGGTCCACGCGCGGCGTCGAGCCGCGATCGGTCCACGCGCGGCCTCCTGAGCCCCAATCGGTCCACGCGTCGTCTCCTAAGCCCCGATCCGTCGCAGCGTCGTCCCCTGAGCCCCGATCAATTGACGCGTCTTCTCCTGAGCCCCGATCGCACCTCACGCCGTCTCCTGAGCCCCGCTCGGTCCATGCGTCGTGTTCTTAGCCCCGATGCCTCCACGCGCCGTCTCCGAGACACGATAGGTCCAGGCGCCGCTTCCTGAGCCCCGATCGATCCACGCGCCGTCTCGTAAGCCACAATCGGTCCACGCGCCGTCTCAGAGCGCCGATCATTTCACGCGCCGTCTCCTGAGCCCCGATCGTTCCACACGAGGCTCCTGAGCCCCGGTCGGTCCGCCCGCCGTCTCCTGAGCCTCGATCGGCCCACGCGCCGTCTCCTGAGCCCCGATCCGTCCACGCGCCGTCTCCTGAGCCCCGATCGTCCAACGCGCCGTCTCCGAGCACCGATCGGTCCACGCGCCGTCTCCTCAGCCCCGATCGGTCCACGCGTCGTCTCCAAAGCCCTGATCGGTCCACGTGCCGTCTCCGAGCCCCGATCGGTCCACGCGCCGTCTCCTGAACCCCGATACGTCCACACACAGTCGCCGAGCCCCGATCGGTCCACGCGCCGTCGCCGAGCCTCGATCGGCCCACGCGCGGCCTCCAGAGCCGCGGTCGGTTCACGCGCCGTCTCCGAGCCCCGATCGATCCACGCGTCGTCTTCTAAGCCCAGATGCCTCCTCGCGCCGTCTCCGAGCCACGATCGGTTCAGGCGCCGCTTCGTGAGCCCCGATCGGTCCACGCTCCGTCACCAAGCCCCGATGGGTCCAGGCGCGGTCTCCTGAGCCCCGGTCGGTCCACGCGCCGTCGCCGAACCCCAATTCGTCCACGGGCAACCTCCTGAGACCCAGTCGGTCCACGCGCCGTCTCCTGAGCCCCGATCGGTCCACGTATCGTCTCCTACGCCCCGATCGGTCCACGCGTCGTCTCCTAAGCCCCGAACGGTCCACGCGCCGTCTCCGAGCCCCGATCGGTCCACGCACCGTCTCCTGATCCCCATCGGTCCACGCGGCGCCTCCGGAGCCCCGACCGATCCACACGAGTCTCCTGAGCCCCGGTCGCTCCACGCGCCGTCTCCGTGCGCCGATTGGTGCACGCGCCGTCTCCTGAGCACCGATCGTTTCACACGCCGCCTCCTAAGCCCCGATCTGTCCAGGCGTCGTGTCCTAAGCCCCGACCGGTCCACGCGCCGGCTCCTGAGCCCCGTTCGGCCCACGCGCCGTCTCCTAAGCCCCGATCTGTCCATGGGCCGTCTCCGAGCCGCGATCGGTAAACGCGCCGTCACCAAGCCCCGATCCGTACACGCGTCGTCTCCGAGCCCCGATGGGTCCACGCGCCGTCGCCGAGCCTCGATCGGTCCACGCGCAGCCTCCTAAGCCCCGGTCGGTTCACGCGCTATCTCCGAGCCGCGATCGGTCCACGCGCGGCCTCCTTAGCCCCGGTCGGTCCACGCGCCGTCACCGAGCCATGATCGGTCCACGCGCGGCTCCTGAGCCCCATCGGTCCACACGCCGTCGCCGAGCCGGGATCGGTCCACGCGCGGGCTCCTGAGTACCGGTTGGTTCACGCGCCGTATCCGAGCCCCAATCGCTCCACGCGCCGGCTCCTGAGCCCCGATCGGTCCACGCGCCGTCTCCTGAGCCCCGATCGCTCCACGCACCGTTTTTTGAGCACCGTTTGGTCCACGAGTCGTCTTCAAAGCCCCGATGCCTCCACGCGCCGTCTCCGAGCCACGATCCGTCCGTGCGCCGCTTCCAGAGCCCTCACGGTCCACGCGTCGCCTCCTGATCTCCGATCGGTCCACGCGCCGTCGCCGAACCCCAATTGGTCCACGCGCCACCGCCTGTGCCCCAGTCGGTCCACGCGCTGTCTCCGAGCCCAGATCGGTCCACGCGCCGTCTCCGAGCGCCGATCGGTTCACGCGCCGTCTCCTGAGCCCCGATCGTTCCACGCACCGTCTCCGAGCTCCGATCGGTCCACGCGTCGTCTCCTAAGCCCCGATCGGTCCAAGCGCCTTCTACTAAGCCCCGATCGGTCCACGCGCCTTCTCCTGAGCCCCGATCGGTCCACCCGCCGTCTCCGAGCGCCGATCATTTCACGTGACGTCTCCTGAGCCCCGATCGGCCGACGCGTCGTCTCCTAAGCCCCGACCGCGCAACCTTCTCCTCCCGATCGTCCTCGCGCCGTCTCCTGAGCCCCGCTCGGTCTATGCGTCGTCTTCTTAGCCCCGGTGCCACCACGCGCCGTCTCCTAAGCCCCGATCTGCCCACGGGCCGTTTCCGAGCTCCGATCGTTCCACACGCCGTCTCCAAGCCTCGATCCGCACACGCGCCGTCTCCGAGCCCCGATCGGTCCACGCGCCGTCTCCTGAGCCCCGATCGGTCCACGCGCCGTTTCCTGAGCCCCGATCGGTCCACGCGTCGTCTTCTAAGCCCAGATGCCTCCTTGCGCCGTCTCCCAACCACGATCGGTGCAGGCGCCGCTTCCTGAACCCCGATCGGTCCACGCGTTTTCTCCTAAGCCCCGATCGGTCCACGCGTCGTCTCCTCAGCCCCGATCGGTCGACGCGTCGTCTCCGAGCGCCGATCGGTGCACGCGCCGTCTCCTGAACCCCGATCGTTCCACACGCCGCCTCCTAAGCCCCGATCGGTCTAGGCGTCGTCTCCTAAGCCCCGACCAGTCCAGGCGCCGTCTCCTGAGCCCCGATCGTTCCACGCGCCGTCTCCGAGCTGCTATCGGTAAACGCGCCGTCACCAAGCCCTGATCTGTACACGCGTCGTCTCCGAGCCCCGATCGGTCCACGCGCCGTCGCCGAGCCTCGATCGGTCCACGCGCAGCCTCCTGAGCTCCGATCCGTCCACGCGCGGCGTCGAGCCGCGATCGGTCCACGCGCGGCCTCCTGAGCCCCAATCGGTCCACGCGTCGTCTCCTAAGCCCCGATCGGTCCGTGCGCCGTCTCCGAGCCCCGATCGGTCCACGCACCATCTCATGCTCCCCAATCGGTCCATGCGCCGCCTCCGGAGCCCTGATCGATCCACGCGAATCTCCTGAGCTCCGGTCGGTCCTCGTACCGTCTCCGAGCCCCGATCGGTCCACGCGTTGTCTCCTAGGCCCCGATCGGTCCACGCGCCTTCTTCGAGCCCCGATCGGTTCACGCATCGTCTCCTAAGCCCCGATCGGTTAACGCGCCGTCTCCGAGCCCCGATCGGTCCACGCGCCGTCGCCGAGCCATGATCGGTCCACGCGCGGCCTCCTGAGCCCCGATCGGTCCACGCGTGGTCTCCGAGCCCCGATCGGTCCACGCGCCGTCGCCGAGCCATGATCGGTCCACGCGCGGCCTCCTGAGCCATGATCGGTCCACGCGCCGTCTCCTGAGCCCCGATCGGTCCACGCGTCGTCTCCTAAGCCCCCATTGGTCCACGTGCCGTCTCCCAGCCCCGATCGGTCCACGCGCCGTCTTCGAGCCCCGATCGGTCCACGCATGGTCTTCTAAGCCCCAATCGGTTAACGCGCCGTCCCCGAGCCCTGATCGGTCCACGCGCTGTCTCCTGAGCCCCGATAGGTACACGCGTCATCGCCTACACCCCGATCGGTCCACGCGTCGTCTCCTAAGCCCCGAACGGTCCACGCGTCGTCTCCGAGCCCCGATCGGTCCACGCGCCGTCGCCGAGCCGCGATCGGTCCACGCGCGGTCTCCTGAGCCCCGGTCGGTTCACGCGCCGTCTCCTGAGCCCCGATCGGTCCACGCGTCGTTCCCTAAGCCCCGATCGATCCACGCGCAGTCTCCAGAGCCGCGATCGGTCCACTCATCCCCTCCTGAGCCCCGGACGGTCCACGTGCCGTCGCCGAACCCCGATCGGTCGACTCGCCGTCTTCGAGCGCCGATCGGTTAATGCGCCGTCTCCGCGCCCCGATCAGTCCACGCGCTCTCTCCTGAGCCCCGACCGGTCCACGCGTCGTCTCCTAAGCCCCAATCGGTCCACGCGCCGCCTACGGAGCCCCGATCGATCCACGCGTCGTCTTCTAAGCCCCAATCGGTCCACGCGCCGCCTACGGAGCCCCGATCGATCCACGCGAATCTCCTGAGCTCCGGTCGGTCGACGCGCCGTCTCCGGAGCCCCGATCGGTCCACGCGTCGTCTCCTAAGCCCCGATTCGTCGACGCGTCGTCTCCTGAGCCCCGATCAATTGACGCGTCTTCTCCTGAGCCCCGATCGCTTCTCGTGCCGCCTCCTGAGCCCCGATCCGTCGAGGCGTCGTCTCCGGAGCCCCGATCAATTGACGTGTCTTCTCCTGTGCCCCGATCGCCCCTCGCGCTGTCTCCTGAACCCCGCTCGGTCCATGCGTCGTCTTCTTAGCCCGGATGCCTCCACGCGCCGTCTCCGAGCCACGATCGGTCCAGGCGCCGTCTCCGGAGCCCCGATCGTTCCACGCGTCGTCTCCTAAGCCCCGATTCGTCCACGCGGCGTCTCCGGGCGCCGATGATTTCACGCGCTGTCTCCTGAGACCCGATCGTTCCACGCGCCGTCTCCGAGCCCCGATCGATCCACGCGCCGCCTCCTGAGCCCCGATCGGTCCACGCGCCGACGCCGAACCCCAATTGGTCCACGCGCAACCGCCTGAGCCCCAGTCGGTCCACGCACTGTGTCCGAGCCCCGATCGGTCCACGCGCCGTCTTCGAGCGCCGATCGGTCCACGCAACGTCTCCTAAGCCCCAATCGGTTAACGCGCCGTCTCCTGAGCCCCGATCGTTCTACGCACCGTCTCCGAGCCCCGATCCGTCCACGCGCAGTCGCCGAGCCCCGATCCGTTCACGCGCGGTCTCCTGAGCCCCAGTCGGTACACGCGCTGTCTCCGAGCCCCGATCGGTCCACGCGACGTCTCCTAAGCCCCGATCGTTCGACGCGTCGTCTCCTAAGCCCCGATCGGTCGACGCGTCGTCTCCTGAGCCCCAGTTGGTCCACGCGCCGTCTCCTGAGCCCCGATCGGTCCACGCGTTTTCTCCTAAGCCCCGATCGGTCCACGCGTCGTCTCCTCAGCCCCGATCGGTCGACGCGTCGTCTCCGAGCGCCGATCGGTGCACGCGCCGTCTCCTGAACCCCGATCGTTCCACACGCCGCCTCCTAAGCCCCGATCGGTCTAGGCGTCGTCTCCTAAGCCCCGACCAGTCCAGGCGCCGTCTCCTGAGCCCCGATCGTTCCACGCGCCGTCTCCGAGCTGCTATCGGTAAACGCGCCGTCACCAAGCCCTGATCGGTCCACGCGCCGTCTCCTAAGCCCCGATCGGTCCACGCGCCGTCTCCGAGCGCCGATCGGTTTACGCGCCATCTCCTGAGCCCCGATCGTTCCACGCGCCGTCTCCGAGGCCCGATCGGTCCACACATCGTCTCCTAAGCCCCGATCGGCTAACGCGTCGTCTCCGAGCCGCGATCGTTCCACGCGCCGTCCCCGATCCCCGATCGATCCACGCGCCGTCTCCTAAGCCCCGATCGGTCCGTGCGCCGTCTCCGAGCCCCGATCGGTCCACGCACCATCTCATGCTCCCCAATCGGTCCATGCGCCGCCTCCGGAGCCCTGATCAATCCATGCGAATCTCCTGAGCTCCGGTCGGTCCTCGTACCGTCTCCGAGCCCCGATCGGTCCACGTACCATCTCCGAAGCCCCGATCGGTCCACGCGCCGTCTCCTGAGCCCCGATCGGTCCACGCGCCGCGGCGAACCCCAATTGGTCCACGCGCAACCTCCTGAGCCC
Organism: Netelia fuscicornis; assembly: GCA_946811545.1. Classification (NCBI taxonomy): domain Eukaryota; kingdom Metazoa; phylum Arthropoda; class Insecta; order Hymenoptera; family Ichneumonidae; genus Netelia; species Netelia fuscicornis. The sequence continues at coordinate 32,851,015 of OX328012.1, forward strand.
CAGTCGGTCCAGGCGCCATCTCCTGAGCCCCGATCGGTCCACGCATCGTCTTCTAAGCCCCGATACGTCCACACGCCGTCTCCGATCCCCGACCGGTCCGCGTGCCGCATTCTAAGCCGCGGTCCGTCCACGCGCAGTCTTCGATCACCGATCGGTCCACGCGCCGTCTCCTGAGCCCCGATCGGTCCACACGCCGTTTCCGAGCCCCGATCGGTCCACGCGTCGTCTCCTCAGCCCCGATCGGTCGACGCGCCGTCTCCCGCCCCATCGGTCCACGCGCCATCTCCTGAGCATTGATCCGTCCACGCGCGGCGTCGAGCCGCGATCGGTCCACGCGCGGCCTCCTGAGCCCCAATCGGTCCACGCATTGGCTGCTGAGCCCCGGTCGGTCCACGCGTCGCCTTCGAGCACCGATCGATCCACGCGCCGTTTCCTGGGCCCCGATCGGCCCACGCGTCGCCACCGGAGCCCCGATCGGTCTACGCGCCGTCTCATGAGCCCCGGTCAGTTCATGTGCCGTCGCCGAGCCTCGATCGGTCCACGCGAGGCCTCCTTAGCCCCGGTCGGTCCACGCGCCGTCTCCGAGCCCCGATCGGTCCACGTACCATCTCCGAAGCCCCGATCGGTCCACGCGCCGTCTCCTGAGCCCCGATCGGTCCACGCGCCGCGGCGAACCCCAATTGGTCCACGCGCCACCTCCTGAGCCCCAGTCGGTCCACGCGCTGTCTCCGAGCACCGATCGGTCTACGCATCGTCTCCTAAACCCCGCTCTGTTAACGCGTCGTCTCCTGAGCCCCGATCGCTCCACGCGCCGTCTCCTGAGCGCCGATCGGTCCACGCGTCGTCTCCGAGCACCGTTCGGTCCACGCGCCGTTTCCTGAGCCCCGATCGGTCCATCCGTCGTCTTTTAAGCCCCGATACCTCCACGCGCCGTCTCCGAGCCACGATCGGTCCAGGCGTGGCCTCCTGAGCCGCGGTCGGTCCACGCGCCGTTTCCTGAGCTCCGATCGGTCCACGCGTTTTCTCCTAAGCCCCGATCGGTCCACGCGTCGTCTCCTCAGCCCCGATCGGTCGACGCGTCGTCTCCGAGCGCCGATCGGTGCACGCGCCGTCTCCTGAACCCCGATCGTTCCACACGCCGCCTCCTAAGCCCCGATCGGTCGAGGCGTCGTCTCCTAAGCCCCGACCGGTCCAGGCGCCGTCTCCTGAGCCCCGATCGTTCCACGCGCCGTCTCCGAGCCCCGTTCGGTCCACGCGCCGTCTCCTCAGCCCCGATCGGTCCACGCGTTGGCTCCTAAGCCTCGATAGGTCCACGCGCGGCCTCCTTAGCCCCGGTCGGTCCACGCGCCGTCTCCGAGCCCCGATCGGTCCACGCGCCGTCTCCTGAGCCCCAATCGGTCCACACGCTGTCTCCTGAGCCCCGATCGGTCCACGCGTCGTCTCCTAAGCCCCGATCGGTCCACGCGGCGTCTCCGAGCCCCGATCGGTCCACACGCCGTATCCGAGCCCCGATCGGTCCGCGTGACGCATTCTAAGCCACGGTCCGTCCACGCGCCGTCTCCGAGCACCGATCGGTCCACGCGCCGTCTCCTGAGCCCCGATCGGTCCACGCGCCGTCTCAGAGCGCCGATCATTTCACGCCCCGTCTCCTGAGCTCCGATCGTTCCACGCGCCGTCTCCGAGCCCCGATCGGTCCACGCGCCGTCTCCTGAGCCCCAATCGGTCCACACGCTGTCTCCTGAGCCCCGATCGGTCCACGCGTCGTCTCCTGATCTCCGATCGGTCCACACACCATCTCCTAAGACCCGATCATTCCACGCGCCATCTCCGAGCCCCGATCGGTCCACGCGCCGTCTCCTGAGCCCGTATCGGTCCACGCGCCGTCGCCGAACCCGAATTGGTCCACGCGCAACCGCCTGAGCCCCCGTCGGTCCACGCGCTGTCTCCGAGCCCCGATCGTTCCACGCGCCGTCTCCGAGCCTCGATCGGTCCACGCGCCGTCGCCGAGCCCCGATCGGTCCAGGCGTATCCTCCTGTGCCCCGGTCGGTCCACGCGCCTTCTCCGAGCCCCGATCATTCCACGCGCCGTCTCGGAGCCCCGATCGATCCACGCGCCGTCTCCTGAACCCCGATCTGTCCAAGCGCCGTCTCCTGAGCCCCGATCGTTCCACGCGCCTTCTCCTAAGCCACGATCGGTGCACGCGCCGTCTCCGAGCGCCGATCATTTCACGCGCCGTCTCCGAGCCCCGATCGATCCACGTGCCGTCTCCTGAGCCCCGATCGGTCCACGCGTCGTCCCCAAGCCCCGATCCATCGACGCGCCGTCTCCTGAGCCCCGATCGTTCCACGCGCAGTCTCCGACCCCCGATCGGTCCACGCGCCGTCTCATAAGCCCCGATCGGACCACGCGCCTTCTCCTCAGCCCCGATCGGTCCACGCGCCGTCTCGGAGCACCGATTGGTTCACGCGCCGTCTCCTGAGCCCCGATCGCTCCACGCGCCGTCTCCGAGCCCCGATCGGTCCACGCGCCGTCTCCTAAGCCCCGATCGGTCCACCCGCCGTTTCCGAGCCCCGATCAGTCCATGCGTCGTCTCCGAGCCCCGTTCGGTCCACGCCCCGTCGCCGAGCCATGATCGTTCCACGCGCGGCCTCCAGAGCCCCGATCGGTACACGCGCCGTCGCCGAGCCGCGATCGGTCCACGCGCCGTCGCCCAACCCGCCGAACCCCAATTGGTCCACGCGCAACCTCCTGAGCCCCAGTCGGTCCAGGCGCCATCTCCTGAGCCCCGATCGGTCCACGCATCATCTTCTAAGCCCCGATACGTCCACACGCCGTCTCCGATCCCCGACCGGTCCGCGTGCCGCATTCTAAGCCGCGGTCCGTCCACGCGCAGTCTTCGATCACCGATCGGTCCACGCGCCGTCTCCTGAGCCCCGATCGGTCCACACGCCGTTTCCGAGCCCCGATCGGTCCACGCGTCGTCTCCTCAGCCCCGATCGGTCGACGCGCTGTCTCCCCGCCCCATCGGTCCACGCGCCATCTCCTGAGGCATTGATCCGTCCACGCGCGGCGTCGAGCCGCGATCGGTCCACGCGCGGCCTCCTGAGCCCCAATCGGACCACGCGTCGTCTGCTAAGCCCCGATCCGTCGCAGGGTCGTCCCCTGAGCCCCGATCCATTGACGCGTCTTCTCCTGAGCCCCGATCGCACCTCACGCCGTCTCCTGAGCCCCGCTCGGTCCATGCGTCGTGTTCTTAGCCCCGATGCCTCCACGCGCCGTCTCCGAGACACGATAGGTCCAGGCGCCGCTTCGTGAGCCCCGATCGATCCACGCGCCGTCTCGTAAGCCACAATCGGTCCACGCGCCGTCTCAGAGCGCCGATCATTTCACGCGCCGTCTCCTGAGCCCCGATCGTTCCACGCGCCGCCTCCTGAGCCCCGATCGATCCACGCAGGGGCTGCTGAGCCCCGGTCGGTCCACGCGTCGCCTTCGAGCACCGATCGATCCACGCGCCGTTTCCTGGGCCCCGATCGGCCCACGCGTCGCCACCGGAGCCCCGATCGGTCTACGCGCCGTCTCATGAGCCCCGGTCAGTTCATGCGCCGTCGCCGAGCCTCGATCGGTCCACGCGCGGCCTCCTTAGCCCCGGTCGGTCCACGCGCCGTCTCCGAGCCCCGATCGGTCCACGCATCGTCACCTGAGCCCCGATCGGTTAACGCGCCGTCTCCGAGCCCCGATCAGTCCACGCGCCGTCTCCTGAGCCCCGGTCGGTTCATGCGCCGTCTCCGAGCCCCGATCGATCCACGCGTCGTCTTGTAAACCCAGATGCCTTCTCGCGCCGTCTCCGGCCCACGATCGGTCCAGGCGCCGCTTCCTGAGCCACGATCGGTCCACGCGCCTTCTCCGAGCCCCGATCGGTGCAGGCGCCGTCTCCTGAGCCCCGATCGGTCCACGCGTCGTCTCCTGAGCCCCGATCGGTCCACGCGCCGTCTTCTGAGCCCCGATCGGTCCACACGCCGTCTCCGAGCCCCGATGGGTCCACGCGTCGCCTCGTGAGCCCCGGTCGGTCCACGCGCCGTCTCCTGAGCCCCGATCGGTCCATGCGTCGTCTTCTTAGCCCTGATGCCTCCACGCGCCGTCTCCGAGCACCGATCGATCCACGCGCCGTTTCCTGGGCCCCCATCGGCCCACGCGTCGCCACCGGAGCCCCGATCGGTCTACGCGCCGTCTCATGAGCCCCGGTCAGTTCATGCGCCGTCGCCGAGCCTCGATCGGTCCACGCGCGGCCTCCTTAGCCCCGGTCGGTCCACGCGCCGTCTCCGAGCCCCGATCGGTCCACGCATCGTCACCTGAGCCCCGATCGGTTAACGCGCCGTCTCCGAGCCACGATCGGTCCACGCGCCTTCTCCGAGCCCCGATCGGTGCAGGCGCCGTCTCCTGAGCCCCGATCGGTCCACGCGTCGTCTCCTGAGCCCCGATCGGTCCACGCGCCGTCTTCTGAGCCCCGATCGGTCCACGCGTCGTCTCCTAAGCCCCGATCGGTCCACACGCCGTCTCCGAGCCCCGATGGGTCCACGCGTCGCCTCGTGAGCCCCGGTCGGTCCACGCGCCGTCTCCTGAGCCCCGATCGGTCCATGCGTCGTCTTCTTAGCCCTGATGCCTCCACGCGCCGTCTCCGAGCCACGATCGGTCCAGGCGCCGCTTCCTGAGCCCCCGTCGGTCCATGCGCCGTATCCTAAGCCCCGATCGGTCCACGCGCCGTCTCCGAGCGCCGATAAGTTCAAGCGCCGTCTCCTGAGCCCCGATCGTTCCACGCGCCGTCTCCTGAGCCCCGATCGTTCCACGCGCCGTCTCCGACGCCCGATCGGTCCACGCGCCGTCTCATAAGCCCCGATCGGACCACGCGCCTTCTCCTCAGCCCCGATCGGTCCACGCGCCGTCTCGGAGCACCGATTGGTTCACGCGCCGTCTCCGGAGCCCCGATCGCTCCACGCGCCGTTTCCGAGCCCCGATCGGTCCACGCGCCGTCTCCTAAGCCCCGATCGGTCCATCCGCCGTTTCCGAGCCCCGATCAGTCCATGCGTCGTCTCCGAGCCCCGTTCGGTCTACGCGCCGTCGCCGAGCCATGATCGTTCCACGCGCGGCCTCCAGAGCCCCGATCGGTACACGCGCCGTCGCCGAGCCGCGATCGGTCCACGCGCCGTCGCCCAACCCGCCGAACCCCAATTGGTCCACGCGCAACCTCCTGAGCCCCAGTCGGTCCACGCGCCATCTCCTGAGCCCCGATCGGTCCACGCATCGTCTTCTAAGCCCCGATACGTCCACACGCCGTCTCCGATCCCCGACCGGTCCGCGTGCCGCACTCTAAGCCGCGGTCCGTCCACGCGCAGTCTTCGATCACCGATCGGTCCACGCGCCGTCTCCTGAGCCCGGATCGTTCCACGCGTCGTCTCCTGATCCCCGATCCGTAATCGCGTCGTCTCCGAGCCTCGATCGGTCCACACGCCGTGTCCGATCCCCGATCGGTCCACACGCCGTGTCCGATCCCCGATCGGTCCACGCGCCGTCTCCTGAGCCCCGATCGGTCCACGCGCCGTCTCCGAGCCCCGAACGGTTCACGCACCGTCTCCTGATCCCAATCGGTCCACGCGGCGCCTCCGGAGCCCCGATCGATCCGCGCGAGTCTCCAGAGCCCCGGTCGGTCCGCGAGCCGTCTCCTGAGCCCCGATCGGTTGACGCGCCGTCTCCTGAGCCCCGATCGTTCCACGCACCGTCTCTGAGCCCCGATCGATCCACGCACCGTCTCCTAAGCCCCGTTCGGTCCAAGCGCCTTCTCCTAAACCCCGGTCGGTCCACGCGCCGTCTCCAAGCCCCGATCGGTCCACGCATCGTCTCCTCAGCCCCGATCGGCTAACGCGCCGACTCCGAGCCCCGATCGTTAAACGCGCAGTCGCCGAGGCCCGATCGGTCCACGCGCCGTCTCCTGAGCCCGATCGGTCCACGCATCGTCTCCTATGCCCCGATCGGTTAACGCGCCGTCTCCGCGCCGCGATCGGTTAACTCGCCGTCTCCGCGCCGCGGTCGGTCCACGCGCCGTCGCCGAACCCCAATTGATCCACGCGTAACCGCCTGAGCCCCAATCGGTCCACGCGAGTCTCCTAAGCCCCGACCGGTCCACGCGCCGTCTCCTGAGGCCCGAACGGTCTAAGCGTCGTCTCCTGAGCCCCGATCGCTCCACGCGCCGTCTCCTGAGCCCCGATGGGTCCACGTGTCGTCTCCTAAACCCCGATCCGTCGACGCGTCGTCTCCGAGCCCCAATCGGTCCACGCGCCGCCTCCTGAGTCCCGATCGGTCCACGCGTCGTCTCCTAAGCCCCGATCGGTCCACGCGCCGTCTCAGAGCCGCAGTCGGTCCACGCGCCGTCTCCGAGCCCCGATCGGTCCACGCACCGTCTCCTGATCCCCATCGGTCCACGCGGCGCCTCCGGAGCCCCGATCGATCCACGCGAGTCTCCTCACCCGCGGTCGGTTCACGCGCCGGCTCCGAGCCCGATCGGTCCACGCATCGTCTCCTAAGCCCCGATCGGTTAACGTGCCGTCTCCGAGCCCCGATCGGTCCACGCGCCGTCTCCTGAGGCCCGGTCGGTTCACGCGCCGTCTCCGAGCCCCGATCGATCCACGGGTCGTCTTGTAAACCCAGATGCCTCCTCGCATCGTCTCCTAAGCCCCGATCGGTTAACGCGCCGTCTCCGAGCCCCGATCGGTCCACGCCCCGTCGCCGAACCCCAATTGGTCCACGCCCAACCTCCTGAGCCCCAGTCGGTCCACGCGCGGCCACCTGAGCCATGGTCGGTCCACGCACCGTATCCTGATCCCCATCGGTCCATACGGCTCCTCCGGAGCCCCGATCGTTCCACGCGCCGTCTCCGAGCCCCGAGCGGTCCACGCGCCGTCTCCTGAACCCCAATCGGTCCACGCGCTGTCTCGTAAGCCCCGATCGGTCCACGCACCGTCTCCTGAGGCCCGATCGGTCCACGCACCGTCTCCTGCGCCCCGATCAGCCCACGCGTCGAATCCTAAGCCCCGACCCTGCCACTCGTCCTCTCCTAAGGCCCGATCCGTCGACGCGTCGTTTCCTGAGACCCGATCGATCCACGCGTCTTCTCCTGAGCCCCGATCGCTCCACGCGCCATCTCCTGAGCCCCGGTCGGTCCACGCGTCGTCTCCGAGCTCCGATCGGTCCACGTGCCGTTTCCTGAGCCCCGATCGATCCACGCGTCGTCTCCTACGCCCCGATCGGTCCACGCGTCGTCTCCGAGCCCCGATCGGTCCACGCGCGGCCTCCTGAGCCCCAATCGGTCCACGCGCCGACTCGCGAGCCCCGATCGGTCCACGCGTCGCTTCCTAAGCCCGATCGGTCCACACATCGTATCCTAATCCCGATCGGTCGACGCGACCTCTGCTAAACCCCGATCGGTCCACGCGTCGTCTCCTGAGCCCCGATCGGTCGACGGGTCCTCTCCTAAGCGCTCTCCTAATCGGTCCAAGCGCCTTCTCCTGAGCCCCAATCGGTCCACGCGCCGTGTCCGAGCGCTGATCATTTCACGCGCCGTCTCCTGAGCCCCGATCGTTCCACGCGCCGTCTCCGTGCGCCGATCGGTTAACGCGCCGTCTCCTGATCCCCGATCATTCCACGCGCCGTCTCCGAGCCCCGATCGGTCCACGCGCGGCCTCCTTAGCCCCGGTCGGTCCACGCGCCGTCTCCGAGCCTCGATCGTTACACGCACCGTATCCTGATCCCCATCGGTCCACACGGCTCCTCCGGAGCCCCGATCGTTCCACGCGCCGTCTCCGAGCCCCGAGCGGTCCACGCGCCGTCTCCTGAACCCCAATCGGTCCACGCGCTGTCTCGTAAGCCCCGATCGGTCCACGCACCGTCTCCTGAGGCCCGATCGGTCCACGCACCGTCTCCTGCGCCCCGATCGGCCCACGCGTCGAATCCTAAGCCCCGACCCTGCCACTCGTCCTCTCCTAAGGCCCGATCCGTCGACGCGTCGTTTCCTGAGACCCGATCGGTCCACGCGCCGTCTCCAGAGCCCCGATCGGTCCACACGTCGCGACCTAAGCCCCATCGGTCCACGCATCGTCTCCTAACCCCCCTACGGTCCACGCGCCGTCTCCGAGCCCCGATCGGTCCACGCGTCGTCTCCTAAGCCACGATCGGTCCACGCATCGTCTCCGAGCCCCGATGCCTCCACGCGCCGTCTCCGAGCCACGATCGGTCCGTGCGCCGCTTCCAGAGCCCCGATCGGTCGACGCGTCCTCTGCTAAACCCCGATCGGTCCACGCGTCGTCTCCTGAGCCCCGATCGGTCGACGGGTCCTCTCCTAAGCGCCGATCGGTCCAAGCGCCTTCTCCTGAGCCCCAATCGGTCCACGCGCCGTGTCCGAGCACCAATCGATGCACGCGCTGTTTCCTAGGCCCCGATCGGTGTACGCGCCGTCGCCGGAGCCCCGATCGGTCTAAGCGCCATCTCCTGAGCCCCGACCGGTTCACGCGCTGTCTCCGAGCCCCGATGGTTCCAGGCGCGTGCTCCTCAACCCGGATCCGTCCACGTATCGTCTCCTAAACCCCGATCAGTACACGAGCCGTCTCCGAGCCCCGATCAGTCCATGTGCCGTTTCCAAGCTGCGGTCGGTCCACGCGCCGTCGCCTGAGACCCGATCGGTTCAGGCTTCGTCTCCGAACCCCGATCGGTCCACGCATCGTCTCCTAACTCCCGTTCAGTCCACGCGCCGTGTCCTGAACCCCGATCGGTCCACGCGTCGTCCCCTAAGCCCCGATCGGTCCACGCGTCGTCTCCAAGCCCCGATCGGTCTACGCGTTGTCGCCTGAGCCCCGATCGGTGCAGGCGTCGTCTCCTAAGCCGCCATCGGTCCACGCTTCGTCTTCTATGCCCCGGACGGTCCACGCGTTTTCTCCGAACCCCGATCGTTCCACGCGCGGCCTCCAAAGCCCGGACCGTGTCACGTGCCGTCTCCTAAGCTCTGAACCGTACACGCGCCGTCTCCGAACTCGATCGGTCCACGCGTCGTCTCCTAAGTGCCGATCGGTCCATGCGCCGTCTCCTAAGCCCCGACCGGTCCACGCGCCGACTCCTGAGACCCCATCGGTCCACGCGTCGTCTCCTAAGCCCCGATCGGTCCACGCGCCGTCTCCGAGCGCCGATCGGTCCACGCGCCGTTGCCGAGCCTGGATCGGTCCACGGGCGGCCTCCTGAGCCCCGGTCGGTTCACGCGCCGTCTCCGAGCCCGATCGGTCCACGCGTCGTCTCCTAAGCCCCGATCCGTCGACGCGTCGTTTCCTGAGACCCGATCGGTCCACGCGCCGTCTCCTGAGCCCTGATCGGTCCACGCGCGGTCTCCTGAGCCCCGGTCGGTTCACGCGCCGTCTCCGAGCCCGATCGGTCCACGCGTCGTCTCCTAAGCCCCGATCGGTCCACGCGCCGTCTCCGAGCGCCGATCGGTCCACGCGTAGTCGCCGAGTCCAGATCGGTCCACGCGCGGTCTCCTGAGCCCCGATCGGTCCACGCGCCGTTGCCGAGCCTGGATCGGTCCACGGGCGGCCTCCTGAGCCCCGGTCGGTTCACGCGCCGTCTCCGAGCCCGATCGGTCCACGCGTCGTCTCCTAAGCCCCGATCCGTCGACGCGTCGTTTCCTGAGACCCGATCGGTCCACGCGCCGTCTCCTGAGCCCTGATCGGTCCACGCGCGGTCTCCTGAGCCCCGGTCGGTCCACGCGCCGTCTCCGAGTGCCGATCGGTTCACGCGCCGTCTCCTGAGCCCCGATCGTTCCACTCATCGTCTCCGAGCCCCAATCGTTCCACGCGCCATCTCCGAGACCCGATCGGTCCACGCGCCGACTCCTGAGCCCCGATCGCTCCACGCGTCGTTCCCTAAGCCCTGATCCATCCACGCGCACGCTCCTGAGCCCTGATCGGTCCACGCATTGTCTCCTATGCCCCAGACGGTCCACGCGGCGTCTCCTAAGGGCCGATCGGTTCACGCGCCGTCTCCGAGCCGCGACCGGTCCACGCGCCGTCTCACTACCCCCGATCAGTCCACGCGTCGTCTCCTAAGCCCCGATCGGTCCACGCGCCGTCTCCGAGAGCCGATCGGTTCACGCGTGGTCTCCTAAGCCCCGATCGGTCGACGCGTCGTCTCCTGAGCCCCGATCGATCCACGCGTCGTCTCCTGACCCTGATCGCTCCACGCGCCGTTTCCTGAGCCCCGATCGGTCCACGCATCGTCTCCGAGCACCGATCGGTCCACTCGCCGTTTTCTGAGCACCGTTCGGTCCACGCGTCGTCTTCAAAGCCCTGATGCCTCCACGCGCCGTCTCCGAGCCACGATCGGTCCGTGTGCCGCTTCCTGAACCCCGATCGGTCCACGCGCCTTCTCCTAAGCCCCGATCGGTCCACGCGCCGTCTCCGAGCGCCGATCGGTTCACGCGCCATCTTCTGAGCCCCGATCGTTCCACGCGCCGTCTCCGAGCCCCGATCGGTCCACGCGTCGTCTCCTAAGCCCCGATCGGTCCACGCGTTTTCTCCGAACCCCGATCGTTCCACGCGCGGCCTCCAAAGCCCGGACCGTGTCACGTGCCGTCTCCTAAGCTCTGAACCGTACACGCGCCGTCTCCGAACTCGATCGGTCCACGCGTCGTCTCCTAAGTGCCGATCGGTCCATGCGCCGTCTCCTAAGCCCCGACCGGTCCACGCGCCGACTCCTGAGACCCCATCGGTCCACGCGTCGTCTCCTAAGCCCCGATCGGTCCACGCGCCGTCTCCGAGCGCCGATCGGTTCACGCGCCGTCTCCGAGCCGCGATCGGTCCGCGCGCCATTTCCTGAGCCCCGATCCGCCCACGCGTAGTCGCCGAGCCCCGATCGGTCCACGCGCGGCCTCCTGAGCCCCGGTCGGTTCACGCGCCGTCTCCGAGCCCGATCGTTCCACGCATCGTCTCCTAAGCCCCAATCCGTCTACGGGCCGTCTCCGAGCCGCGATCGGTAAACGCGCCGTCACCAAACCCCGATACGTCCACGCGTAGTCGCCGAGTCCAGATCGGTCCACGCGCGGTCTCCTGAGCCCCGATCGGTCCACGCGCCGTTGCCGAGCCTGGATCGGTCCACGGGCGGCCTCCTGAGCCCCGGTCGGTTCACGCGCCGTCTCCGAGCCCGATCGGTCCACGCGTCGTCTCCTAAGCCCCGATCCGTCGACGCGTCGTTTCCTGAGACCCGATCGGTCCACGCGCCGTCTCCTGAGCCCTGATCGGTCCACGCGCGGTCTCCTGAGCCCCGGTCGGTCCACGCGCCGTCTCCGAGTGCCGATCGGTTCACGCGCCGTCTCCTGAGCCCCGATCGTTCCACTCATCGTCTCCGAGCCCCAATCGTTCCACGCGCCATCTCCGAGACCCGATCGGTCCACGCGCCGACTCCTGAGCCCCGATCGCTCCACGCGTCGTTCCCTAAGCCCTGATCCATCCACGCGCACGCTCCTGAGCCCTGATCGGTCCACGCATTGTCTCCTATGCCCCAGACGGTCCACGCGGCGTCTCCTAAGGGCCGATCGGTTCACGCGCCGTCTCCGAGCCGCGACCGGTCCACGCGCCGTCTCACTACCCCCGATCAGTCCACGCGTCGTCTCCTAAGCCCCGATCGGTCCACGCGCCGTCTCCGAGAGCCGATCGGTTCACGCGTGGTCTCCCAAGCCCCGATCGGTCGACGCGTCGTCTCCTGAGCCCCGATCGATCCACGCGTCGTCTCCTGACCCTGATCGCTCCACGCGCCGTTTCCTGAGCCCCGATCGGTCCACGCATCGTCTCCGAGCACCGATCGGTCCACTCGCCGTTTTCTGAGCACCGTTCGGTCCACGCGTCGTCTTCAAAGCCCTGATGCCTCCACGCGCCGTCTCCGAGACACGATCGGTCCGTGTGCCGCTTCCTGAACCCCGATCGGTCCACGCGCCTTCTCCTAAGCCCCGATCGGTCCACGCGCCGTCTCCGAGCGCCGATCGGTTCACGCGCCATCTTCTGAGCCCCGATCGTTCCACGCGCCGTCTCCGAGCCCCGATCGGTCCACGCGTCGTCTCCTAAGCCCCGATCGGTCTACGCGCTGTCTCCGAGCGCCGATCGGCTCACGCGCCGTCTCCTGAGCCCCGTTCGGTCCACGCGCGGTCTCCGAGCGCCGATCGGTTCACGCGCCGTCTCCTGAGTCCCGATCGATCCACGCGTCGTCTCCGAGCCCCGATCGGTCCAAGCGTCGTCTCCTAAGCCCCGATCGGTTCATGCGCCGTCTCCTGAGCCCCGATCGTTCCACGCACCGCCTCCTAAGCCCCGATCGGTCCAGGAGTCGTCTCCTGAGCCCCGATCGGTCCACGCGTCGTCTCCTAAGCCACGATCGGTCCACGCGTCTTCTCCGAGCCCCGATGCCTCCATGCGCCGTCTCCGAGCCACGGTCGGTCCGTATGCCGCTTCCAGAGCCCCGATCGGTCCACGCGCGGCCTCCTTAGCCCCAATCGGTCCACGAGCCGTCTCCCGAGCCCCGATCGGTCCACGCGTCGCTTCCTAAGCCCTATCGGTCTACGCGCCTTCTCCTGAGCCCCAATAGGTCCACGCGCCGTCTCCGAGCGCTGATCATTTCACGCGCCGTCTCCTGAGCCCCGATGGTTCCACGTGCCGTCTCCGAGCCACGATCGGTCCAGGCCCCGCTTCCTGAGCCCCGATCGGTCCACGCGTCCTCTGCTAAACCCCGATCGATCCACGCGTCATCTCCTGAGCCCCGATCGGTCCACGCGCCGTCTCCTAGCGCCAATTGATCCACGCATCGTCTCCTAAGCCCCGCTCGGTTAACGCGTCGTTTCCCAGCCCCGATCGGTCAACGCGCCGTCTCCTGAGCCCCGATCGGACCATGCGCCGTCTCCTAAGCCCCGATCCCTCCACGGGCCGTCTCCGAGCCGCGATCGGTAAACGCGCCGTCCCCAAGCCCCGATCCGTACACGCGTCGTCTCCGAGACCCGATCGGTCCACGCGCCGTTGCCGAACCCCAATTGGTCCACGCGCAACCGCCTGAGCCCCAGTCGATCCACGCGCTGTCTCCCAGCCCCGATCCGTCGACGCGTCGTCTCCTGAGCCCCGATCGCTCCACGCGCCGTTTCCTGAGCCCCGATCCGTCCACGCGCCGTCTCCCAGCACCGGTCGGTCCACGCGCCGTCGCCCGAACGCCAATCGGTCCACGCGCAACCTCCTGAGCCGCAGTCGGTCCACGCGCTCTCTCCGAGCCCCGATCGGTCCACGCATCGTCTCCTAAGCCCCGATCGGTTAACGCGTCGTTTCCGAGCCCCGATCAGTCTACGCGCCGTCTCCTGAGCCCCGATCGGTCCACGCGCCGTTTCCTAAGCCCCGAACCGTCCACGGGCCGTTTCCGAGCCGCGATTGGTCAACGCGCCGTCACCAAGCCCCGATCCGTACACGCGTCGTTTCCTAAGCCCCGATCGGTCCGCGCGTCGTCTCCGAGCACGGATCGGTCCACGTGTCTTCTCCTAACTCCCGATCGGTCCACGCGCCGTCTCCAAGCCCCGATCGATCCACGCACCGTTTCCGAGCCACGATCGGTCCAGGCGCCGCTTTCTGAGCTCCGATCGGTCCACGCACCGTCTCCGAGCGCCGATCAGTTCACGCGGGGTCTCCTAACCTCCGATCGGTCCCGCGTCGTCTCCTAAGCGCCGATCGGTCCACGCGCCGTCTCCGAGCCGCGATCGGTCCACGCACCGTCTTCTGATCCCCGATCGGTCCACGTGCCACCTCCTGAGCCCCATCGATCCACACGAGTGTCCTGAGCCCCGGTCGGTCCACGCGCCGTCTCCTGATCCCCGATCGGTCCACGCGTCGTCTCCGAGCACCGATTGATCCACGCGCCGTCTCCTGATCCCCGATCGGTCCACGCGTCGTCTCCGAGCACCGATTGATCCACGCGCCGTCGCCGAACCCCGATCGTTGCACGGGCGGTCTCCTGAGCCCGGATCGTCTCACGCGTCGTCTCCTAAGCCCCGATGCCTCCACGGGCCGTCTCCGAGCCCCGATCGGTCCACGCGTCGTCTCCTAAGTCCCGATCGGTCCAAACGCCGTCTTCGAGCCACGATCGGTCCGCGTGCCGCATCCTAATCCCCGCCCCGTCCACGCGCCGTCTCCCAGCACCGGTCGGTCCACGCGCCGTCGCCCGAACCCCACTCGGTCCACGCGCAACCTCCTGAGCCGCAGTCGGTCCACGCGCTCTCTCCGAGCCCCGATCGGTCCACGCATCGTCTCCTAAGCCCCGATCGGTTAACGCGTCGTTTCCGAGCCCCGATCAGTCTACGCGCCGTCTCCTGAGCCCCGATCGGTCCACGCGCCGTTTCCTAAGCCCCGAACCGTCCACGGGCCGTTTCCGAGCCGCGATTGGTCAACGCGCCGTCACCAAGCCCCGATCCGTACACGCGTCGTTTCCTAAGCCCCGATCGGTCCGCGCGTCGTCTCCGAGCACGGATCGGTCCACGTGTCTTCTCCTAACTCCCGATCGGTCCACGCGCCGTCTCCAAGCCCCGATCGATCCACGCACCGTTTCCGAGCCACGATCGGTCCAGGCGCCGCTTTCTGAGCTCCGATCGGTCCACGCACCGTCTCCGAGCGCCGATCAGTTCACGCGGGGTCTCCTAACCTCCGATCGGTCCCGCGTCGTCTCCTAAGCGCCGATCGGTCCACGCGCCGTCTCCGAGCCGCGATCGGTCCACGCACCGTCTTCTGATCCCCGATCGGTCCACGTGCCACCTCCTGAGCCCCATCGATCCACACGAGTGTCCTGAGCCCCGGTCGGTCCACGCGCCGTCTCCTGATCCCCGATCGGTCCACGCGTCGTCTCCGAGCACCGATTGATCCACGCGCCGTCTCCTGATCCCCGATCGGTCCACGCGTCGTCTCCGAGCACCGATTGATCCACGCGCCGTCGCCGAACCCCGATCGTTGCACGGGCGGTCTCCTGAGCCCGGATCGTCTCACGCGTCGTCTCCTAAGCCCCGATGCCTCCACGGGCCGTCTCCGAGCCCCGATCGGTCCACGCGTCGTCTCCTAAGTCCCGATCGGTCCAAACGCCGTCTTCGAGCCACGATCGGTCCGCGTGCCGCATCCTAATCCCCGCCCCGTCCACGCGCCGTCTCCCAGCACCGGTCGGTCCACGCGCCGTCGCCCGAACCCCACTCGGTCCACGCGCAACCTCCTGAGCCGCAGTCGGTCCACGCGCTCTCTCCGAGCCCCGATCGGTCCACGCATCGTCTCCTAAGCCCCGATCGGTTAACGCGTCGTTTCCGAGCCCCGATCAGTCTACGCGCCGTCTCCTGAGCCCCGATCGGTCCACGCGCCGTTTCCTAAGCCCCGATCCGTCCACGGGCCGTTTCCGAGCCGCGATTGGTCAACGCGCCGTCATAAAGCCCCGATCCGTACACGCGTCGTTTCCTAAGCCCCGATCGGTTTACGCGTCGTCTCCTAAGCCCCGATCCGTCCACGCGTCGTCTCCTAAGCGCCGATCGGTCCACGCGCCGTCTCCTGATCCCCGATCGGTCCACGCGCCGCCTCCCGAGCCCCGATCGAACCATGCGAGTCTCCTGAGCCCCGGTCGGGCCATGCGCCGTCTCCTAAGCCCCGATGGGTCCACGGGTCGTCTCCTAAGCCCCGATCGGTCGACGCGTCGTCTCCTGAGCCCCGATCGATCCACGCGTCATCTCGTGAGCCCCGATCGCTCCACACGCCGTCTCCTCAGCCCCGAACGGTCCACGCGTCGTCTCCGGGCCCCGGTCGGTCGACGGGCCGTTTCCTGAGCCCCGATCGGTCCACGCGTCGTCTCCGAGCCCCTATCGTTCCGCGCGTCGTCTCCGAGCAACGATCGGTGCAGGCGCCGTCTCCTGAGCCCCAAGCGGTCAACGCTTCGTCTCCTAAGCCCCGATCGGCCCACGCCTCGTGTCCTAAGCCCCGATCCGTACTCGCTCCTTCTTCTGAGACCCGATCCGTCCACGCGTCGTTTCCGAGCCCCGATCGGTCCACGCGCCGTCGCCGAACCCCGATCGGTCCAAGCGCGGCCTCCTGAGCCCCGATCGTTCGACGGGCCGTCTCCGAGCCCCGATCCGTCCACGCGTCGTTTCCTAAGCCCCGATCCATCCACGCGCAGTCTCCTGTGCTCCAATCGGCCCACGCAGCGTCTCCTAAGCCCCAGACGGTCCACGCGTCGTCTCCTAAGACCCGATCGGTCCACGCGCCGTCTCCTGAGCCGCGATCGGTCCACGCGTCGTCTTCGAGCACCGATCGGTCCACGCGCCGTATCCTGAGCCCCGATCGGTCCATGCGTCTTCTTCTAAACCCCGATGCCTCCACGCTCCGTCTCAGAGCCACGATCGGTCCTGGCGCCGCTTCACCAGCCCCGATCGGCCTTCGCGCCGTCTCCTAAGGCGCGATCGCTCCACGCACCGTCTCCTGATCCCCGATTGGCCCACGCGTCGTCTCCTAAGTCCCGAGCGGTCCACGCGTCGTCTCCTGAGCCTCCATCGGTCCACACGCCGTCGCCGAGCCCCGATCGCTCCACGCGCCGTCTCCTGAGCCCTGATCGGTCCACGCGCCTTCTCCTAAGCCCCGATCGGTCCACGCGCCGTCTCCGAGCGCCGATCGGTTCACGCGCCATCTTCTGAGCCCCGATCGTTCCACGCGCCGTCTCCGAGCCCCGATCGGTCCACGCGTCGTCTCCTAAGCCCCGATCGGTCTACGCGCTGTCTCCGAGCGCCGATCGGCTCACGCGCCGTCTCCTGAGCCCCGTTCGGTCCACGCGCCGTCTCTAAGCTCCGGCCAGTCCGCGCACCGTCTCCTGAGCCCTGATAGGTCCTCGCACCGTCTACGAGGCCCGATCGGTCCACGCGCCGTACTCTAAGCCCTGATCGGTCCACGCGCCGTTTCCGAGTCCCCATCGGCCCAGGTGCCGTCTCCTGAGCCCCAATCGATCCACGCATCGTCTCCTAAGCCCAGATCGGTTTACGCGCTGTCTCCGAGCCCCGATCGTTCCACGCGCGGCCTCCTAAGCCCGGATCGGTCGACGCACCGTTTCCTGAGCCCCGATCGGTCGACGCACCATCTCCTGATCCCCATCGGTCCACGCGGCGCCTCCGGAGCCCCGATCGATCCACGCGAGGCTCCTGAGCCCCGGTGGGTTCGCGCACCGTCTCCTGAGCCCCGATCGGTCGACGCGTCGTCTCCTAAGCCCCGAGCGATCCACGCGCCGTCTCCGAGCGCCGATCGGTTCACGCGCCGTCTCTTGTGCTCCCATCGTTCTACACGCCGTCTCCGAGCCCCGATCGGTCCACGCTCCGTTTCCTGAGCCGCGATCGGTCCACGCGTCGGCTCTTAAGCCTCGATCGGTCCACGCGCGGCCTCCTTAGCCCCGGTCGGTCCACGCGCCATCTCCGAGCCCCGATCGCTCCACGCATCATTTCCTAAGCCCCGATCGGTTAACGCGCCGTCTCCGCGCCCCGATCGGTCCACGCGCCGTCTCCTGAGCCCCGATACGTCCACGCGCAGTCGCGGAGCCTCGATCGTTCCACGCGCGGCCTCCTTAGCCCCGGTCGGTTCACGCGCCGTCTCCGAGCTCCGATCGATCCACGCGTCGTCTTCTAAGCCCAGATGCTTCCTCGCGCCGTCTCCGAGCCCCGATCGGTCCACGCGTCGTCTCCGAGCCCCGATCGGCCCACGCGCCGTCGCCGAGCCGCGATCGGTCCAGGCGCGGCCTCCTGAGCACCGGTCGGTTCACGCGCCGTATCCGAGCCCCAATCGGTCCACGCGCCGTCTCCTAAGCCCCAATCTGTCCCCGACCCATGTCCGGGCCCCGATCGGTGCACTCGTCGTCTCCTAAGCCCCGATCGGTCCACGCGCCGTCTCCGAGCGCCGATTGGTTCACGCGCCGTCTCCTGAGCCCTGATTCGTCTACGCGCGGCGTCGAGCGGCGATCGGTCCACGCGCGGCCTCCTGAGCCCCGATCAGTCCACGCGCCGTCTCCGAGCCCCGATCGATCCACGCTAGGCTCCTGAGCCTTGGCCGGTCCGCGTGCCGTCTCCTCAGCCCCGATCGGTCCACGCGTCGTCTCCGGGCCCCGGTCGGTCCACGGGCCGTTTCCTGAGCCCCGAACGGTCCACGCGTCGTCTCCGAGCCCCTATCGTTCCACGCGTCGTCTCCGAGCCACGATCGGTGCAGGCGCCGACTCCTGAGACCCCATCGGTCCACGCGTCGTCTCCTAAGCCCCGATCGGTCCACGCGCCGTCTCCGAGCGCCGATCGGTTCACGCGCCGTCTCCGAGCCGCGATCGGTCCGCGCGCCATTTCCTGAGCCCCGATCCGCCCACGCGTAGTCGCCGAGCCCCGATCGGTCCACGCGCGGCCTCCTGAGCCCCGGTCGGTTCACGCGCCGTCTCCGAGCCCGATCGTTCCACGCACCGCCTCCTAAGCCCCGATCGGTCCAGGAGTCGTCTCCTGAGCCCCGATCGGTCCACGCGTCGTCTCCTAAGCCACGATCGGTCCACGCGTCTTCTCCGAGCCCCGATGCCTCCATGCGCCGTCTCCGAGCCACGGTCGGTCCGTATGCCGCTTCCAGAGCCCCGATCGGTCCACGCGCGGCCTCCTTAGCCCCAATCGGTCCACGAGCCGTCTCCCGAGCCCCGATCGGTCCACGCGTCGCTTCCTAAGCCCTATCGGTCTACGCGCCTTCTCCTGAGCCCCAATAGGTCCACGCGCCGTCTCCGAGCGCTGATCATTTCACGCGCCGTCTCCTGAGCCCCGATGGTTCCACGTGCCGTCTCCGAGCCACGATCGGTCCAGGCCCCGCTTCCTGAGCCCCGATCGGTCCACGCGTCCTCTGCTAAACCCCGATCGATCCACGCGTCATCTCCTGAGCCCCGATCGGTCCACGCGCCGTCTCCTAGCGCCAATTGATCCACGCATCGTCTCCTAAGCCCCGCTCGGTTAACGCGTCGTTTCCCAGCCCCGATCGGTCAACGCGCCGTCTCCTGAGCCCCGATCGGACCATGCGCCGTCTCCTAAGCCCCGATCCCTCCACGGGCCGTCTCCGAGCCGCGATCGGTAAACGCGCCGTCCCCAAGCCCCGATCCGTACACGCGTCGTCTCCGAGACCCGATCGGTCCACGCGCCGTTGCCGAACCCCAATTGGTCCACGCGCAACCGCCTGAGCCCCAGTCGATCCACGCGCTGTCTCCCAGCCCCGATCCGTCGACGCGTCGTCTCCTGAGCCCCGATCGCTCCACGCGCCGTTTCCTGAGCCCCGATCCGTCCACGCGCCGTCTCCCAGCACCGGTCGGTCCACGCGCCGTCGCCCGAACGCCAATCGGTCCACGCGCAACCTCCTGAGCCGCAGTCGGTCCACGCGCTCTCTCCGAGCCCCGATCGGTCCACGCATCGTCTCCTAAGCCCCGATCGGTTAACGCGTCGTTTCCGAGCCCCGATCAGTCTACGCGCCGTCTCCTGAGCCCCGATCGGTCCACGCGCCGTTTCCTAAGCCCCGAACCGTCCACGGGCCGTTTCCGAGCCGCGATTGGTCAACGCGCCGTCACCAAGCCCCGATCCGTACACGCGTCGTTTCCTAAGCCCCGATCGGTCCGCGCGTCGTCTCCGAGCACGGATCGGTCCACGTGTCTTCTCCTAACTCCCGATCGGTCCACGCGCCGTCTCCAAGCCCCGATCGATCCACGCACCGTTTCCGAGCCACGATCGGTCCAGGCGCCGCTTTCTGAGCTCCGATCGGTCCACGCACCGTCTCCGAGCGCCGATCAGTTCACGCGGGGTCTCCTAACCTCCGATCGGTCCCGCGTCGTCTCCTAAGCGCCGATCGGTCCACGCGCCGTCTCCGAGCCGCGATCGGTCCACGCACCGTCTTCTGATCCCCGATCGGTCCACGTGCCACCTCCTGAGCCCCATCGATCCACACGAGTGTCCTGAGCCCCGGTCGGTCCACGCGCCGTCTCCTGATCCCCGATCGGTCCACGCGTCGTCTCCGAGCACCGATTGATCCACGCGCCGTCTCCTGATCCCCGATCGGTCCACGCGTCGTCTCCGAGCACCGATTGATCCACGCGCCGTCGCCGAACCCCGATCGTTGCACGGGCGGTCTCCTGAGCCCGGATCGTCTCACGCGTCGTCTCCTAAGCCCCGATGCCTCCACGGGCCGTCTCCGAGCCCCGATCGGTCCACGCGTCGTCTCCTAAGTCCCGATCGGTCCAAACGCCGTCTTCGAGCCACGATCGGTCCGCGTGCCGCATCCTAATCCCCGCCCCGTCCACGCGCCGTCTCCCAGCACCGGTCGGTCCACGCGCCGTCGCCCGAACCCCACTCGGTCCACGCGCAACCTCCTGAGCCGCAGTCGGTCCACGCGCTCTCTCCGAGCCCCGATCGGTCCACGCATCGTCTCCTAAGCCCCGATCGGTTAACGCGTCGTTTCCGAGCCCCGATCAGTCTACGCGCCGTCTCCTGAGCCCCGATCGGTCCACGCGCCGTTTCCTAAGCCCCGATCCGTCCACGGGCCGTTTCCGAGCCGCGATTGGTCCACGCGTCGTCTCCGAGCACCGATTGATCCACGCGCCGTCGCCGAACCCCGATCGTTGCACGGGCGGTCTCCTGAGCCCGGATCGTCTCACGCGTCGTCTCCTAAGCCCCGATGCCTCCATGGGCCGTCTCCGAGCCCCGATCGGTCCACGCGTCGTCTCCTAAGTCCCGATCGGTCCAAACGCCGTCTTCGAGCCACGATCGGTCCGCGTGCCGCATCCTAATCCCCGCCCCGTCCACGCGCCGTCTCCCAGCACCGGTCGGTCCACGCGCCGTCGCCCGAACCCCACTCGGTCCACGCGCAACCTCCTGAGCCGCAGTCGGTCCACGCGCTCTCTCCGAGCCCCGATCGGTCCACGCGTCGTCTCCTAAGTCCCGATCGGTCCAAACGCCGTCTTCGAGCCACGATCGGTCCGCGTGCCGCATCCTAATCCCCGCCCCGTCCACGCGCCGTCTCCCAGCACCGGTCGGTCCACGCGCCGTCGCCCGAACCCCACTCGGTCCACGCGCAACCTCCTGAGCCGCAGTCGGTCCACGCGCTCTCTCCGAGCCCCGATCGGTCCACGCATCGTCTCCTAAGCCCCGATCGGTTAACGCGTCGTTTCCGAGCCCCGATCAGTCTACGCGCCGTCTCCTGAGCCCCGATCGGTCCACGCGCCGTTTCCTAAGCCCCGATCCGTCCACGGGCCGTTTCCGAGCCGCGATTGGTCAACGCGCCGTCATAAAGCCCCGATCCGTACACGCGTCGTTTCCTAAGCCCCGATCGGTTTACGCGTCGTCTCCTAAGCCCCGATCCGTCCACGCGTCGTCTCCTAAGCGCCGATCGGTCCACGCGCCGTCTCCTGATCCCCGATCGGTCCACGCGCCGCCTCCCGAGCCCCGATCGAACCATGCGAGTCTCCTGAGCCCCGGTCGGGCCATGCGCCGTCTCCTAAGCCCCGATGGGTCCACGGGTCGTCTCCTAAGCCCCGATCGGTCGACGCGTCGTCTCCTGAGCCCCGATCGATCCACGCGTCATCTCGTGAGCCCCGATCGCTCCACACGCCGTCTCCTCAGCCCCGAACGGTCCACGCGTCGTCTCCGGGCCCCGGTCGGTCGACGGGCCGTTTCCTGAGCCCCGATCGGTCCACGCGTCGTCTCCGAGCCCCTATCGTTCCGCGCATCGTCTCCGAGCAACGATCGGTGCAGGCGCCGTCTCCTGAGCCCCAAGCGGTCAACGCTTCGTCTCCTAAGCCCCGATCGGCCCACGCCTCGTGTCCTAAGCCCCGATCCGTACTCGCTCCTTCTTCTGAGACCCGATCCGTCCACGCGTCGTTTCCGAGCCCCGATCGGTCCACGCGCCGTCGCCGAACCCCGATCGGTCCAAGCGCGGCCTCCTGAGCCCCGATCGTTCGACGGGCCGTCTCCGAGCCCCGATCCGTCCACGCGTCGTTTCCTAAGCCCCGATCCATCCACGCGCAGTCTCCTGTGCTCCAATCGGCCCACGCAGCGTCTCCTAAGCCCCAGACGGTCCACGCGTCGTCTCCTAAGACCCGATCGGTCCACGCGCCGTCTCCTGAGCCGCGATCGGTCCACGCGTCGTCTTCGAGCACCGATCGGTCCACGCGCCGTATCCTGAGCCCCGATCGGTCCATGCGTCTTCTTCTAAACCCCGATGCCTCCACGCTCCGTCTCAGAGCCACGATCGGTCCTGGCGCCGCTTCACCAGCTCCGATCGGCCTTCGCGCCGTCTCCTAAGGCGCGATCGCTCCACGCACCGTCTCCTGATCCCCGATTGGCCCACGCGTCGTCTCCTAAGTCCCGAGCGGTCCACGCTTCGTCTCCTAAGCCCCGATCGGCCCACGCCTCGTGTCCTAAGCCCCGATCCGTACTCGCTCCTTCTTCTGAGACCCGATCGGTCCACGCGCAGTCTCCGAGCCCAGATCGGGCTAGTCGTCGTCTCCTAAGCCCCGATCGGTCCACGCGCCGTCTCTAAGCTCCGGCCAGTCCGCGCACCGTCTCCTGAGCCCTGATAGGTCCTCGCACCGTCTACGAGGCCCGATCGGTCCACGCGCCGTACTCTAAGCCCTGATCGGTCCACGCGCCGTTTCCGAGTCCCCATCGGCCCAGGTGCCGTCTCCTGAGCCCCGATCGATCCACGCATCGTCTCCTAAGCCCAGATCGGTTTACGCGCCGTCTCCGAGCCCCGATCGTTCCACGCGCGGCCTCCTAAGCCCGGATCGGTCGACGCACCGTTTCCTGAGCCCCGATCGGTCGACGCACCATCTCCTGATCCCCATCGGTCCACGCGGCGCCTCCGGAGCCCCGATCGATCCACGCGAGGCTCCTGAGCCCCGGTCGGTTCGCGCACCGTCTCCTGAGCCCCGATCGGTCGACGCGTCGTCTCCTAAGCCCCGAGCGATCCACGCGCCGTCTCCGAGCGCCGATCGGTTCACGCGCCGTCTCTTGTGCTCCCATCGTTCTACACGCCGTCTCCGAGCCCCGATCGGTCCACGCTCCGTTTCCTGAGTCGCGATCGGTCCACGCGTCGGCTCTTAAGCCTCGATCGGTCCACGCGCGGCCTCCTTAGCCCCGGTCGGTCCACGCGCCATCTCCGAGCCCCGATCGCTCCACGCATCATTTCCTAAGCCCCGATCGGTTAACGCGCCGTCTCCGCGCCCCGATCGGTCCACGCGCCGTCTCCTGAGCCCCGATACGTCCACGCGCAGTCGCGGAGCCTCGATCGTTCCACGCGCGGCCTCCTTAGCCCCGGTCGGTTCACGCGACGTCTCCGAGCCCCGATCCATCCACGCGTCGTCTTCTAAGCCCAGATGCTTCCTCGCGCCGTCTCCGAGCCCCGATCGGTCCACGCGTCGTCTCCGAGCCCCGATCGGCCCACGCGCCGTCGCCGAGCCGCGATCGGTCCAGGCGCGGCCTCCTGAGCACCGGTCGGTTCACGCGCCGTATCCGAGCCGCAATCGGTCCACGCGCCGTCTCCTAAGCCCCAATCTGTCCCCGACCCATGTCCGGGCCCCGATCGGTGCACTCGTCGTCTCCTAAGCCCCGATCGGTCCACGCGCCGTCTCCGAGCGCCGATTGGTTCACGCGCCGTCTCCTGAGCCCTGATTCGTCTACGCGCGGCGTCGAGCGGCGATCGGTCCACGCGCGGCCTCCTGAGCCCCGATCAGTCCACGCGCCGTCTCCGAGCCCCGATCGATCCACGCTAGGCTCCTGAGCCTTGGCCGGTCCGCGTGCCGTCTCCTCAGCCCCGATCGGTCCACGCGTCGTCTCCGGGCCCCGGTCGGTCCACGGGCCGTTTCCTGAGCCCCGAACGGTCCACGCGTCGTCTCCGAGCCCCTATCGTTCCACGCGTCGTCTCCGAGCCACGATCGGTGCAGGCGCCGTCTCCTGAGCCCCAAGCGGTCCACGCTTCGTCTCCTAAGCCCCGATCGGCCCACGCCTCGTGTCCTAAGCCCCGATCCGTACTCGCTCCTTCTTCTGAGACCCGATCCGTCCACGCGTCGTTTCCGAGCCCCGATCGGTCCACGCGCCGTCGCCGAACCCCGATCGGTCCACGCGCGGCCTCCTGAGCACCGGTCGGTCCACGCGCCGTCTCCGAGCCCCGATCGTTCCACGCGCCGTCTCCGAGCCCCGATTGATCCAAGCGCCGTGTCCTGAGCCCCGATCGGACCAAGCGCCGTCTCCTGAGCCCCGACCGTTCTACCCGCCTTCTCCTAAGCCACGACCGGCCCACGCGCCGTCTCCGAGCACCGATTGGTTCACGCACCGTCTCCTGAGCCCCGATCGTTCCACGCGCCGTCTCCGAGCCCCGATCAGTCCACTCGCCGTCTCCTGAGCCCCGATCGCTCCACGCGGCGCCTCCGGAGCCCCGATGGATCCACGCGAGTCTCCTGAGCACCGGTCGGTCCGCGCGCCGTCTCCTGAGCCCCGATCGGTCGATGCGTCTTCTCCTGAGCCCCGATCGGTCCACGCGGCGCCTCCGGAGCCCCGATCGATCCACGCGTCGTCTCCTGAGCCCCGATCGGTCGACGGGTCCTCTCCTAAGCCCCGATCGGTCCACGCGCCTTCTCCTGAGCCCTGATCGGTCCTCGCGCCGTCTACGACGCCCGATCGTTCCACGCGTCGTCTCGAAGCCCCGATCGGTCCACGCGCCGTCTTCTAAGCCCCGATCGGTCCACGCGCCGTCTCCGAGTCCCCATCGGATCAGGTGCCGTCTCCTGAGCCCTGATCCGTCCACGCATCGTCTCCTAAGGCCCGGTCGGTTTACGCGCCGTCTCCGAGCCCCGATCGGTCAACGCGCGGTCTCGTGAGCCCTGATCGGTGACGCGCGGTCTCCTCAGCCCCGATCGGTCAACGCGCCGTCGCCGAGCCCCGATCGGTCCACGCGTCGTCTTCGAGCAGCGGTCGATCCACGCACCGTTTCATGGCCCCCAATCGGTCCACGCGTCGCCGCCTGAGCCCCGATGGGTCTACGCGCCGTCTCATGAGCCCCGATCGGTCCACGCATCGTCTCAAAAGCGCCGATACGTCCACACGCCATCTCCGATCCCCGATCCGTCCGCGTGCCGCATTCTAAGCCGCGGTCCGTCCACGAGCCGTCTCCGAGCACCGATCAGACCACGCGCCGTCTCCTGAGCCCGGATCGGTCCACACCTCGTTACCTAAGCCCTGATCCATCCACGCGCCGTCTCCTGAGCCCCGATCGGGGCACGCATCGTCTCCTAAGCCCCGACACGTCCACGCGTCGTCTCCGAGCCCGATCGGTCCACGCGCGGTCGCCGAACTTCGATAGGTTCACGCGCGGTCTCCTGCGCCCCGGTCGGTCCACGCGCCGTCGCCGAACCCCAATTGATCAACGCGCAACCTCCTGAGCCCCAGTCGGTACACGCGCCGTCTCCTGAGCCCCGATCGGTCCACGCGTCGTCTCCTGAG
Organism: Netelia fuscicornis; assembly: GCA_946811545.1. Taxonomy (NCBI): domain Eukaryota; kingdom Metazoa; phylum Arthropoda; class Insecta; order Hymenoptera; family Ichneumonidae; genus Netelia; species Netelia fuscicornis. The sequence continues at coordinate 32,876,613 of OX328012.1, forward strand.
CCCCGATCGGTCGACGGGTCCTCTCCTAAGCCCCGATCGGTCCACGCGCCTTCTCCTGAGCCCCGATCCGTCCATGCGTCGTCTCCTACGCCCCGATACGTCCACACGCCGTCTCCGAGACCCGATGGGTCCACGCGTCGCCTCCTGAGCCCCGATCGATCCACGCGAGTCTCCTGAGCCCCGGGCGGTCCCCGCGCCGTCTCCTGAGCCCCGATCGTTCCACGCGCCGTCTCCGAGCCCCGATCGGTCCACGCGCCGTCTCCTGAGCCCCAATCGGTCCACGCGCTGTCTCCTGAGCCCCGATAGGTCCACGCGTCGTCTCCTGAGCCCCGATCGTTCGACGGGCCGTCTCCGAGCCCCGATCCGTCCACGCGTCGTTTCCTAAGCCCCGATCCATCCACGCGCAGTCTCCTGTGCTCCGATCGGCCCAGGCAGCGTCTCCTAAGCCCCAGACGGTCCACGCGTCGTCTCCTAAGCCCCGATCGGTCCACGCATCGTCTCCTAGGCCCCGGGCGGTCCGAGCGACGTTTCCAAGCCCGATTGGTCGACGCGTCGTCTCCTAAGCCCCGATCGGTTCACGCGCCGTCTCCGAATCCCCGATCCGTATACGCGCCGTCTCCGAGCCCCGATAGGTCCACGCGCCGTCGCTGAGCCCCGATCGTTCGACGCATCGTCTGGTAAGCCCCGATCGGTTAACGCACCGTCTCCGGGCCTCAATCGGTCCACGCACCGTCTCCTGAGCTCCGATCGGTCCACGCGTCACCTCCTAAGCCCCGACTTGTCCACGCGCCATCTCCTGAGCCCTGATCGGTCCACGCATCGTCTCTTAGGCCCCGATCGGTCCATGCGTCGTCTCCGAGCCCCGATCGCTTCACGCAGCGTCTCCTGAGCTCCGATCTGTCCACGCGCCGTCTCCGAGCCCCGATCGGTCCACGCGCCGTCTCCGAGCCATGATCGGTCGACGCGCCGTCCCCTGAGCCACGATCGGTCCACGCGTCGTCTCCTAAGCCCCGACCTGTCCACGCGCCGTCTCCTGAGCCCCGATCGGTCCACGCGGCGTCTCCGAGCCCCGATCGCTTCACGCAGCGTCTCCTGAGCTCCGATCTGTCCACGCGCCGTCTCCGAGCCCCGATCGGTCCACGCGCCGTCTCCGAGCCATGATCGGTCGACGCGACGTCCCCTGAGCCACGATCGGTCCACGCGTCGTCTCCTAAGCCCCGACCTGTCCACGCGCCGTCTCCTGAGCCCCGATCGGTCATCGCATCGTCTCCAAAGCCCCGATACGTCCACACGCCATCTCCGAGCCCCGATCGGTCCGCGTGCCGCATTCTAAGTCACGGTCCGTCCACGCGCCGTCTCCGAGCCCCGATCGTTCCACGCGCCGTCTCCGAGCTCCGATTGATCCAAGCGCCGTGTCCTGAGCCCCGATCGGACCAAGCGCCGTCTCCTGAGCCCCGACCGTTCTACCCGCCTTCTCCTAAGCCACGACCGGTCCACGCGCCATCTCCGAGCACCGATTGGTTCACGCACCGTCTCCTGAGCCCCGATCGTTCCACGCGCCGTCTCCGAGCCCCGATCAGTCCACTCGCCGTCTCCTGAGCCCCGATCGCTCCACGCGCCGTCTCCTGATCCCCATCGGTCCACGCGGCGCCTCCGGAGCCCCGATGGATCCACGCGAGTCTCCTGAGCACCGGTCGGTCCACGCGCCGTCTCCGAAGCCCCAATCGGTCCACGCGCCGTCTCCTGATCCCCATCGGTCCACGCGGCGCCTCCGGAGCCCCGATCGATCCACGCGTCGTCTCCTGAGCCCCGATCGCTCCACGCGCCGTTTCCTGAGCCCGGATCGGTCCATGCATCGTCTCCGAACACTGAACGGTCCACGCGGCGTTTTCTGAGCACCCTTCGGTCCATGCGTCGTCTTCTATGCCCAGATGCCCCCACGCGCCGTCTCCGACCCACGATCGGTCCAGGCTCCGCTTCCTGAGCATCGATCGGTCCACGCGTCGTGTCCTAAGGCCCGATCGGCCCACGCGCCGTCTCCTGAGCCCCGCAGGGTCGACGCGTCCTCTGCTAAACCCCGATCGGTCCACGCGTCTTCTCCTGAGCCCCGATCGGTCGACGGGTCCTCTCCTAAGCCCCGATCGGTCCACGCGCCTTCTCCTGAGCCCCGATCCGTCCATGCGTCGTCTCCTACGCCCCGATACGTCCACACGCCGTCTCCGAGACCCGATGGGTCCACGCGCCGCCTCCTGAGCCCCGATCGTTCCACGCGCCGTCTCCCAGCCCTGATCGGTCCACGCGCCGTCTCCTGAGCCCCGATTGGTCCACGCGTCGTTCCGTAAGCCCCGATCCATCCACGCGCAGTCTCCCGAGCCCCAATCGGTCCACGCGCCGTCTCCTGAGCCCCGATCGGTACACGCGCCGTCTCCTGAACGCCGATCGGTCCACGCGTCGTCTCCTAAGCCCCGATCGGTCCACGCGCCGTCTCCGAGCCCGGATCGGTCCACGCGCCGTCTCCTAAGCCCCAATCTGTCCACGACCCGTCTCCGGGCCCCGATCGGTGCACGCGCCGTCTCCTAAACCCCGATCGGTCCACGCCCCGTCTCCAAGCGCTGATCGGTTCACGCGTCGTCTCCTGAGACCCGTTCCGTGCACGCGCTGGCGCCGAGCCGCGATCGGTCCACGTGCCGTCTCTTAAGCCCCGACCGGTCCACGCGCCGTCTCCCGAGCCCCGATCGGTCCACGCGTCGTCTCCGAGACCCGATCGGTGCACGTGTTGTCTCCTAAGCCCCGATCGGTCCACGCGTCGTCTCCGAGCCCCCATCGTTCCACGCGCCGCCGCCAGAGCCCCAATCGGTCGACGCCCCTTCGCCAAGCTCCGATCCGTCCACGCGCCGTCTCCGAGCCCCGATCGGTTCACGCGCCGTCTCCTAAGCCCCGATCGTTCCACGCGCCGTCTCCGAGCCCCGATCGGTCCACGCGCCGTCTCCGAGCCACGATCGGTCGACGCGACGTCCCCTGAGCCACGATCGGTCCACGCGTCGTCTCCTAAGCCCCGACCTGTCCACGCGCCGTCTCCTGAGCCCCGATCGGTTCACGCATCGTCTCCAAAGCCCCGATACGTCCACACGCCATCTCCGAGCCCCGATCGGTCCGCGTGCCGCATTCTAAGCCACGGTCCGTCCACGCGCCGTCTCCGAGCCCCGATCGTTCCACGCGCCGTCTCCGAGCCCCGATTGATCCAAGCGCCGTGTCCTGAGCCCCGATCGGACCAAGCGCCGTCTCCTGAGCCCCGACCGTTCTACCCTCCTTCTCCTAAGCCACGACCGGCCCACGCGCCATCTCCGAGCAGCGATTGGTTCACGCACCGTCTCCTGAGCCCCGATCGTTCCACGCGCCGTCTCCGAGCCCCGATCAGTCCACTCGCCGTCTCCTGAGCCCCGATCGCTCCTCGCGCCGTCTCCTGAGCCCTGCTCGGTACATGCGTCGTCTTCTTAGCCCCGATGCCTCCACGCCCCGTCTCCGAGCCATGATCGGTTCAGGCGCCGCTTCATGAGCCCCGATCGGTCCACGCGCCATCTCCGAGCCCCGATCGGCCCACGCGCCGTCTCCTGAGCCCCGATCGGTCCACGCGCCGTCTCCTGAGCCCCAATCGGTCCACACGCTGTCTCGTGAGCCCCGATACATACACGCGCCGTCTCCGAGCCCCCATCGGTCCACGCGTTGTCTCCTAAGCCCCGATCGGTCCACGCGCCGTCTCCAAGCCCCGATCCGTCGCCGCGTCGTGTCCTGAGCCCCGATCAATTGACGCGTCTTCTCCTGAGCCCCGATCGCTCCTCGCGCCGTCTCCTGAACCCCGATCATTCCACGCGCCTTCTCCTAAACCGCGATCCGTCCACGCGAGTCTCCTGAGCCCCAGTCGGTCCGCGCGCCGTCTCCTGAGCCCCGATTGTTCGACGCGTCGTCTCCTGAGCCCCGATCGATCCACGCGTCATCTCCTCAGCCCCAATCGTACCACACGCCGTTTCCTGAGCCCCGATCGGTCCCCGCGTCGTCTTCAAAGCCCCGATGCCTCCACGCGCCGTCTCCGAGCCACGATCGGTCCGTGCGCCGCTTCCACAACCCCGATCGGTCCACGCGTAATTTCCTGATCTCCGATCGGTCCACGCGCCGTCTCCTAACCCCCGATCGGTCCACGCGCCGTCTCCGAGCGCCGATCGGTTGACGCGCCATCTCCTGAGCCCCGACCGCTCCACCCGTCGTCTCCGAGCTCCGATCGGTCCAGGTGCCGTTTCCGAGCCCCGATTGGTCCATGCGTCGTCTTCGAAGCCCCGATACGTCCACGCGCAGTCGCCGAGCCCCGATCAGTCCACGCGCGGCCTCCTGAGCCCCGGTCGGTTCACGCGCCGTCTCCCCGCCCCGATCGGTCCACGCGCCGTCTCCTGAGCCCTGATCCGTACACGCGCGGCGTCGAGACGCGATCGGTCCACGCGCGGCCTCCTGAGCCCCAATCGGTCCACGCGTCTTCTCCAAAGCCACGATCGGTCCGTGCGCCGTCTCCGAGCCCCGATCGGTCCACGCACCATCTCATGCTCCCCAATCGGTCCATGCGCCGCCTCCGGAGCCCTGATCGATCCACGCGAATCTCCTGAGCTCCGGTCGGTGCTCGTACCGTCTCCGAGCCCCGATCGGTCCACGTACCATCTCCGAAGCCCCGATCGGTCCACGCGCCGTCTCCTGAGCCCCGATCGGTCGACGCGTCGTCTTCTGAGCCCCGATCGGTCCACGGGCCGTCTCCGAGCGCCGATCGGTTCACGCGCCGTCTCCTGAGCCCCGATCGTTCCACGCGCCGTCTCCGAGCGCCTATCGGTTCACGCGCCGTCACCTGAGCCCCGATCGTTCCACGCGCCGTCTCCGAGCCCCGATCGGTCTACGCGCCGTCTCCTAAGCCCCGATCAGTCCACGCGCCTTCTCCTCATCCCCCATCGGTCCACGCGCCGTCTCCGAGCGCCGATCGGTTCACGCGCCGTCTCCTGAGCTCCGATCGTTCAACGTGCCGTCTCGGAGCCCCGATCCGTCCACGCGCCGTCTCCTGAGCCCGGATCGGTCCACGCGTCATCGCCGAATCCCCGATCCGTACACGCGTCGTCTCCGAGCCTCGATCGGTCCACGCGCAGTCGCGGAGCCCCGATCGGTCCAGGCGTGGCCCCCTGAGCCTCGATCGGTCCACGCGCGGCCTCCTGAGCCCCGGTCGGTTCACGCGCCGTCTCCGAGCCCCGATCGATCCACGCGTCGTCTTCGAAGCCCAGATGCCTCCTCGCGCCGTCTCCGAGCCACGATCGGTCCAGGCGCTGCTTCCTGAGCCCCAATCGGTCCACGCATCGTCACCTAAGCCCCGATCGGTCCACGCGCCGTCACAGAGCTATGATCGGTCCACGCGCGGCCTCCTGAGCCCCGATCGGTCCACGCGCCGTCGCCGAGCCGCGATCGGTCCACGCGCGGCCTCCTGAGGCCCGATTGGTTCACGCGCCGTATCCGAGCCCCAATCGGTCCACGCGCCGGCTCCTGAGCCCCGATAGGTCCACGCGCCGTCTCCTGAGCCCCGATCGCTCCACGCACCGTTTTCTGAGCACCCTTTGGTCCACGCGTCGTCTTCAAAGCCCCGATGCCTCCACGCGCCGTCTCCGAGCCATGATCCGTCCGTGCGCCGCTTCCAGAGCCCTCTCGGTCCACGCGTCGTCTCCTGATCTCCGATCGGTCCACACGCCATCTCCTAAGCCCCGATCATTCCACGCGCCATCTCCGAGCCCCGATCGGTCCACGCGCCATCTCCGAGCCCCGATCGGTCCACGCGCCGTCTCATAAGCCCTGATCGGACCACGCGCCTTCTCCTCAGCCCCGGATCGGTCCACGCGCCGTCCCCGAACCCCAATTGGTCCACGCGCCACCGCCTGTGCCCCAGTCGGTCCACGCGCTGTCTCCGAGCCCAGATCGGTCCACGCGCCGTCTCCGAGCGCCGATCGGTTCACGCGCCGTCTCCTGAGCCCCGATCGTTCCACGCACCGTCTCCGAGCTCCGATCGGTCCACGTGTCGTCTCCTAAGCCCCGATCGTCCAAGCGACTTCTACTAAGCCCCGATCGGTCCACGCGCCTTCTCCAGAGCCCCGATCGGTCCACGCGCCGTCTCCGAGCGCCGATCATTTCACGTGACGTCTCCTGAGCCCTGATCGTTCCACGCGCCGTCTTCAAGCCCCGAGCGGTCCACGCGCCGTCTCCTGAGCCCCAATCGATCCACGCGCTGCCTCCTGAGCCCCGATCGGTCCACGCGCCGTCGCCGAGCCTCGGTCGGTCCACGCACCGTCTCCTGAGCCCCGATCGGTCCACGCGCCGTCTCCTAAGCCGCGATCCGTCCACGGGCCGTCTCCGAGCTGCTATCGGTAAACGCGCCGTCACCAAGCCCTGATCTGTACACGCGTCGTCTCCGAGCCCCGATCGGTCCACGCGCCGTCGCCGAGCCTCGATCGGTCCACGCGCAGCCTCCTGAGCCCCGATCGGTTCACGCGCCGGCTCCGAGCCCGATCGGTCCACGCATCGTCTCCTAAGCCCCGATCGGTTAACGTGCCGTCTCCGAGCCCCAATCGGTCCACGCGTCGTCTCCTAAGCCCCGATCGGTCCGTGCGCCGTCTCCGAGCCCCGATCGTTCCACGCACCATCTCATGCTCCCCAATCGGTCCATGCGCCGCCTCCGGAGCCCTGATCGATCCACGCGAATCTCCTGAGCTCCGGTCGGTCCTCGTACCGTCTCCGAGCCCCGATCGGTCCACGTACCATCTCCGAAGCCCCAATCGGTCCACGTGCCGTCTCCAAGCCCCGATCCGTCGCCGCGTCGTGTCCTGAGCCCCGATCAATTGACGCGTCTTCTCCTGAGCCCCGATCGCTCCTCGCGCCGTCTCCTGAACCCCGAACATTCCACGCGCCTTCTCCTAAACCACGATCGGTCCACGCGCCGTCTCCGAGCCCCAGTCGGTCCACGCGCTGTCTCCGAGCACCGATCGGTCTACGCGTCGTCTCCGAGCCCCGATCGGTCCACGCGCCGTCTCCGAGCCCCGAACGGTTCACGCACCGTCTCCTGGTCCCAATCGGTCCACGCGGCGCCTCTGGAGCCCCGATTGTTCGACGCGTCGTCTCCTGAGCCCCGATCGATCCACGCGTCGTCTCCTGAGCCCCGATCGTACCACACGCCGTTTCCTGAGCCCCGATCGGTCCACGCATCGTCTTCAAAGCCCCGATGCCTCCACGCGCCGTCTCCGAGCCACGGTCGGTCCGTGCGCCGCTTCCACAACCCCGATCGGTCCACGCGTAATCTCCTGATCTCCGATCGGTCCACGCGCCGTCTCCTGAGCCCTGATCCGTCCACGCGCGGCGTCGAGACGCGATCGGTCCACGCGCGGCCTCCTGAGCCCCAATCGGTCCACGCGTCGTCTCCTAAGCCCCGATCGGTCCGTGCGCCGTCTCCGAGCCCCGATCGTTCCACGCACCATCTCATGCTCCGCAATCGGTCCATGCGCCGCCTCCGGAGCCCTGATCGATCCACGCGAATCTCCTGAGCTCCGGTCGGTCCTCGTACCGTCTCCGAGCCCCGATCGGTCCACGTACCATCTCCGAAGCCCCGATCGGTCCACGCGCCGTCTCCTGAGCCCCGATCGGTCCACGCGCCGCGGCGAACCCCAATTGGTCCACGCGCAACCTCTCGAGCCCCAGTCGGTAAACGCGCTGTCTCCGAGCTCCGATCGGTCCACGCGCCGTCTCCAAGCCTCGATCCGTACACGCGTCGTCTCCGAGCCCCGATCGGTCCACGCGCCATCGCCGAACCCCGATCGGTCCACGCGCCGTCTCCTGAGCTCCGAACGGTCCACACCCCTTGTCCTGAGCCCCGATCGGCCGACGCGTCGTCTCCTAAGCCCCGACCGGTTCACGCGCCGTCTCCTGTGCACCGATCGAATCACGTGCCGTCTCCTAAGCCCCGATCGGTCCACACGTCGTCTCCTAAGCCCCAATCGGTCCACGCGTCGTCTCCTAAGCCCCGATCCGTCGCCGCGTCGTCTCCTGAGCCCCGATCAATTGACGCGTCTTCTCCTGAGCCCCGATCGTCCTCGCGCCGTCTCCTGAGCCCCGCTCGGTCCATGCGTCGTCTTCTTAGCCCCGATGCCACCACGCGCCGTCTCCTAAGCCCCGATCTGCCCACGGGCCGTTTCCGAGCTCCGATCGTTCCACACGCCGTCTCCAAGCCTCGATCCGTACACGCGCCGTCTCCGAGCCCCGATGCCTCCACGCGCCGTCTCCGAGCCACGGTCGGTCCGTGCGCCGCTTCCACAACCCCGATCGGTCCACGCGTAATCTCCTGATCTCCGATCGGTCCACGCGCCGTCTCCTGAGCCCTGATCCGTCCACGCGCGGCGTCGAGACGCGATCGGTCCACGCGCGGCCTCCTGAGCCCCAATCGGTCCACGCGTCGTCTCCTAAGCCCCGATCGGTCCGTGCGCCGTCTCCGAGCCCCGATCGTTCCACGCACCATCTCATGCTCCGCAATCGGTCCATGCGCCGCCTCCGGAGCCCTGATCGATCCACGCGAATCTCCTGAGCTCCGGTCGGTCCTCGTACCGTCTCCGAGCCCCGATCGGTCCACGCGTTGTCTCCTAGGCCCCGATCGGTCTACGCGCCTTCTCCGAGCCCCGATCGGTTCACGCATCGTCTCCTAAGCCCCGATCGGTTAACGCGCCGTCTCCGAGCCCCGAACGGTCCACGCGCCGTCGCCGAACCCCAATTGGTCCACGCGCAACCGCCTGAGCCCCAGTCGGTTCACGCGCTGTCGCCGAACCCCGATCGGTCCACGCGTCGTCTCCGAGCCCCGATCGGTCCACGCGCCGTCGCCGAGCCATGATCGGTCCACGCGCGGCCTCCTGAGCCCCGATCGGTCCACGCGTGGTCTCCGAGCCCCGATCGGTCCACGCGCCGTCGCCGAGCCATGATCGGTCCACGCGCGGCCTCCTGAGCCCCGATCGGTCCACGCGCCGTCTCCTGAGCCCCGATCGGTCCACGGGCGGCCTCCTGAGCCCCGATTGGTTCACGCGCCGTATCCGAGCCCCAATTGGTCCACGCGCCGTCTCCTGAGCCCCGATCGGTCCACGCGCCGTCTCCTGAGCCCCGATCGGTCCACGCGTCGTCTCCTAAGCCCCCATTGGTCCACGTGCCGTCTCCCAGCCCCGATCGGTCCACGCGTCGTCTCCGAGCCCCGATCGGTCCACGCGCCATCGCCGAACCCCGATCGGTCCACGCGCCGTCTCCTGAGCTCCGAACGGTCCACACCCCTTGTCCTGAGCCCCGATCGGCCGACGCGTCGTCTCCTAAGCCCCGACCGGTTCACGCGCCGTCTCCTGTGCACCGATCGAATCACGTGCCGTCTCCTAAGCCCCGATCGGTCCACACGTCGTCTCCTAAGCCCCAATCGGTCCACGTGTCGTCTCCTAAGCCCCGATCCGTCGCCGCGTCGTCTCCTGAGCCCCGATCAATTGACGCGTCTTCTCCTGAGCCCCGATCGTCCTCGCGCCGTCTCCTGAGCCCCGCTCGGTCCATGCGTCGTCTTCTTAGCCCCGATGCCACCACGCGCCGTCTCCTAAGTCCCGATCTGCCCACGGGCCGTTTCCGAGCTCCGATCGTTCCACACGCCGTCTCCAAGCCTCGATCCGTACACGCGCCGTCTCCGAGCCCCGATCGGTCCACGCGCCGTCTCCTGAGCCCCGATCGGTCCACGCGCCGTTTCCTGAGCCCCGATCGGTCCACGCGTCGTCTTCTAAGCCCAGATGCCTCCTTGCGCCGTCTCCCAACCACGATCGGTGCAGGCGCCGCTTCCTGAACCCCGATCGGTCCACGCGTGTTCTCCTAAGCCCCGATCGGTCCACGCGTCGTCTCCTCAGCCCCGATCGGTCGACGCGCTGTCTCCGAGCTCCGATCGGTCCACGCGCCGTCTCCAAGCCTCGATCCGTACACGCGTCGTCTCCGAGCCCCGATCGGTCCACGCGCCATCGCCGAACCCCGATCGGTCCACGCGCCGTCTCCTGAGCTCCGAACGGTCCACACCCCTTGTCCTGAGCCCCGATCGGCCGACGCGTCGTCTCCTAAGCCCCGACCGGTTCACGCGCCGTCTCCTGTGCACCGATCGAATCACGTGCCGTCTCCTAAGCCCCGATCGGTCCACACGTCGTCTCCTAAGCCCCAATCGGTCCACGCGTCGTCTCCTAAGCCCCGATCCGTCGCCGCGTCGTCTCCTGAGCCCCGATCAATTGACGCGTCTTCTCCTGAGCCCCGATCGCCCTCGCGCCGTCTCCTGAGCCCCGCTCGGTCCATGCGTCGTCTTCTTAGCCCCGATGCCACCACGCGCCGTCTCCTAAGCCCCGATCTGCCCACGGGCCGTTTCCGAGCTCCGATCGTTCCACACGCCGTCTCCAAGCCTCGATCCGTACACGCGCCGTCTCCGAGCCCCGATCGGTCCACGCGCCGTCTCCTGAGCCCCGATCGGTCCACGCGCCGTTTCCTGAGCCCCGATCGGTCCACGCGTCGTCTTCTAAGCCCAGATGCCTCCTTGCGCCGTCTCCCAACCACGATCGGTGCAGGCGCCGCTTCCTGAACCCCGATCGGTCCACGCGTTTTCTCCTAAGCCCCGATCGGTCCACGCGTCGTCTCCTCAGCCCCGATCGGTCGACGCGTCGTCTCCGAGCGCCGATCGGTGCACGCGCCGTCTCATGAACCCCGATCGTTCCACACGCCGCCTCCTAAGCCCCGATCGGTCTAGGCGTCGTCTCCTAAGCCCCGACCGGTCCAGGCGCCGTCTCCTGAGCCCCGATCGTTCCACGCGCCGTCTCCGAGCCCCGTTCGGTCCACGCGCCGTCTCCTCAGCCCCGATCGGTCCACGCGTTGGCTCCTAAGCCTCGATCGGTCCACGCGCGGCCTCCTTAGCCCCGGTCGGTCCACGCGCCCTCTCCGAGCCCCGATCGGTCCACGCATCGTCACCTAAGATCCGATCGGTTAACGCACCGTCTCCCCGCCCCGATCGGTCCACGCGCCGTCTCCTGAGCCCCGATACATCCACGCGTAGTAGCCGAGCCCCGATCAGTCCACGCGCGGCCTCCTGAGCCCCGGTCGGTTCACGCGCCGTCTCCCCGCCGCGATCGGACCACGCGCCGTCTCCTGAGCCCTGATCCGTCCACGCGCGGCGTCGAGCCGCGATCGGTCCACGCGCGGCCTCCTGAGCCCCAATCGGTCCACGCGTCGTCTCCTAAGCCCCGATCGGTCCGTGCGCCGTCTCCGAGCCCCGATCGGTCCACGCACCATCTCATGCTCCCCAATCGGTCGATGCGCCGCCTCCGGAGCCCTGATCGATCCACGCGAATCTCCTGAGCTCCGGTCGGTCCTCGTACCGTCTCCGAGCCCCGATCGGTCCACGCGTTGTCTCCTAGGCCCCGATCGGTCTACGCGCCTTCTCCGAGCCCCGATCGGTTCACGCATCGTCTCCTAAGCCCCGATCGGTTAACGCGCCGTCTCCGAGCCCCGAACGGTCCACGCGCCGTCGCCGAACCCCAATTGGTCCACGCGCAACCGCCTGAGCCCCAGTCGGTTCACGCGCTGTCGCCGAACCCCGATCGGTCCACGCGTCGTCTCCGAGCCCCGATCGGTCCACGCGCCGTCGCCGAGCCATGATCGGTCCACGCGCGGCCTCCTGAGCCCCGATCGGTCCACGCGTGGTCTCCGAGCCCCGATCGGTCCACGCGCCGTCGCCGAGCCATGATCGGTCCACGCGCGGCCTCCTGAGCCCCGATCGGTCCACGCGCCGTCTCCTGAGCCCCGATCGGTCCACGGGCGGCCTCCTGAGCCCCGATTGGTTCACGCGCCGTATCCGAGCCCCAATTGGTCCACGCGCCGTCTCCTGAGCCCCGATCGGTCCACGCGCCGTCTCCTGAGCCCCGATCGGTCCACGCGTCGTCTCCTAAGCCCCCATTGGTCCACGTGCCGTCTCCCAGCCCCGATCGGTCCACGCGTCGTCTCCGAGCCCCGATCGGTCCACGCGCCGTCGCCGAGCCACGATCGGTCCACGCGCGGCCTCCTGAGCCCCGATCGGTCCACGCGCCGTCGCCGAGCCGCGATCGGTCCACGCGCGGTCTCCTGAGCCCCGGTCGGTTCACACGCCGTCTCCTGAGCCCCGATCGGTCCACGGGTCGTTCCCTAAGCCCCGATCGATCCACGCGCAGTCTCCAGACCCGCGATCGGTCCACGCATCCCCTCCTGAGCCCCGGACGGTCCACGCGCCGTCGCCGAACCCCGATCGGTCGACTCGCCGTCTTCGAGCGCCGATCGGTTAACGCGCCGTCTCCGCGCCCCGATCAGTCCACGCGCTCTCTCCTGAGCCCCGACCGGTCCACGCGTCGTCTCCTAAGCCCCAATCGGGCCACGCGCCGCCTACGGAGCCCCGATCAATCCACGCGTCGTCTTCTAAGCCCCAATCGGTCCACGCGCCGCCTACGGAGCCCCGATCGATCCACGCGAATCTCCTGAGCTCCGGTCGGTCGACGCGCCGTCTCCGGAGCCCCGATCGGTCCACGCGTCGTCTCCTAAGCCCCGATTCGTCGACGCGTCGTCTCCTGAGCCCCGATCAATTGACGCGTCTTCTCCTGAGCCCCGATCGCTTCTCATGCCGCCTCCTGAGCCCCGATCCGTCGAGGCGTCGTCTCCGGAGCCCCGATCAATTGACGTGTCTTCTCCTGTGCCCCGATCGCTCCTCGCGCCGTCTCCTGAACCCCGCTCGGTCCATGCGTCGTCTTCTTAGCCCGAATGCCTCCACGCGCCGTCTCCGAGCCACGTTCGGTCCACGCGCCGTCTCCTAAGCCCCGATCATTCCACGCGCCGTCTCCGAGCCCCGATCGGTCCACGCGCCGTCTCCTGAGCCCCGATCGGTCCATGCGTTGTCTCCTAAGCCCCGATCGGTCCACGCGTCGTCTCCTAAGCGCCGATCCGTCGACGCGTCGTCTCCTGAGCCCCGATCGATCCACGCGTCTTCTCCTGAGCCCCGACCGCTCCATCCATCGTCTCCGAGCTCCGATCGGTCCAGGTGCCGTTTCCGAGCCCCGATTGGTCCATGCGTCGTCTTCGAAGCCCCGATGCCGCCACGCGCCGTCTCCGAGCCACGATCGGTGCAGGCGCCGCTTCCTGAGCCCCGATCCGTTCACGCGCGGTCTCCTGAGCCCCAGTCGGTACACGCGCTGTTTCCGAGCCCCGATCGGTCCACGCGTCGTCTCCTAAGCCCCGATCGTTCGACGCGTCGTCTCCTAAGCCCCGATCGGTCCACGCGCCTTCTCCTCATCCCCGATCGGTCCACGCGCCGTCTCGGAGCCCCGATCGGTCCACGCGCCGTATCCTAAGCCCCGATCGGTCCACGGGCCGTCTCTGAGCGCCGATAAGTTCAAGCGCCGTCTCCGGAGCCCCGATCGTTCCACGCGGCGTCTCCGAGCCCCGATCATTCCACACCCCGTCTCCGCGCCCCGATCGGTCCACGCGCCGTCTCCTAAGCCCCTATCGGTCCACGCGCCGTCTCCGAGCGCCGATCGGTTCACGCGCCGTCTCCTGAGCCCCGATCGTTCCACGCGCCGTCTCCGAGCCCCGGTCGGTCTGCGCGCCGTCTCCTAAGCCCCGATCGGTCCACGCGCCTTCTCTTCCCCGATCGGAGCACGCGCCGTCTCGGAGCGCCGATTGGTTCACGCGCCGTCTCCTGAGCCCCAATCGATCCACGCGCAGCCTCCTGAGCCCCGATCGGTCCACGCGCCGTCGCCGAGCCGCGATCGTTCTACGCGCCGCTCCGAGCCCCGATCGGTCCACGCGCCGTCGCCGAGCTATGATCGGTCCATGCGCGGCCTCCTGAGCCCCGATCGGTCCACGCGCCGTCGCCGAGCCGCGATCGGTCCACGCGCGGCCTCCTGAGGCCCGATTGGTTCACGCGCCGTATCCGAGCCCCAATCGGTCCACGTGCCGTCTCCTGAGCCCCGATCGGTCCACGCGCGGCCTCCTGAGCCCCGATCGGTCCACGCGCCGTCGCCGAGCCGCGATCGGTCCACGCGCGGCCTCCTAAGCTCCGATCGGTCCACGCGCCGTCGCCGAACCCCAATTGGTCCACACGAAACCGCCTGAGCCCCAGTCGGTCCACGCGCTGTCTCCGAGCCCCGATCGGTCCACGCGTCGTCTCCGAGCCCCGATCGGTCCACGCGCCGTCTTCGAGCCCCGATCGGTCCACGCATGGTCTCCTAAGCCCCAATCGGTTAACGCGCCGTCTCCGAGCCCCGATCGGTCCACGCGCCGTCGCCGAACCCCAATTGGTCCACGCGCAACCGCCTGAGCCCCAGTCGGTCCACGCGCTGTCACCGAGCCCCGATCGGTCCACGTGTGGTCTCCGAGCCCCGATCGGTCCACGCGCCGTCGCCGAGCCACGATCGGTCCACGCGCGGCCTCCTGAGCCCCGATCCGTCCACGCGCCGTCGCCGAGACCCAATTGGTCCACGCGCCGTCTCCTAAGACCCGATCGATCCACGCGCCGTCTCCGAGCGCCGCTCGGTTCACGCGCCGTCTCCTGTGCTCCGATCGTTCCACGCGCCTTCTCCGAGCCCCGATCGGTCCACGCGCCGTCTCCTGAGCCCCGATCGCTCCACGCGCAGTCGCCGAGCCTCGATCGGTTCACGCGCGGTCTCCTGAGCCCCGGTCGGTCCACGCGCCGTCACCGAACCCCAATTGGTCCACGCGCAACCTCCTGAGCCCCAGTCGGTACACGCGCTGTCTCCGAGCCCCGATCGGTCCCCGCATAGTCTCCTAAGCCCCGCTCGGTTAACGCGTCGTCTCGGAGCCCCGATCGGTCCACGCGCCGTCTCCGCGCGCCGATCATTTTACGTGACGTCTCCTGAGCCCTGATCGTTCCACGCGCCGTCTTCGAGCCCCGAGCGGACCACGCGCCGTCTCCTGAGCCCCAATCGATCCACGCGCAGCCTCCTGAGCCCCGATCGGTCCACGCGCCGTCGCCGAGCCGCGATCGTTCTACGCGCCGCTCCGAGCCCCGATCGGTCCACGCTCCGTCGCCGAGCTATGATCGGTCCATGCGCGGCCTCCTGAGCCCCGATCGGTCCACGCGCCGTCGCCGAGCCGCGATCGGTCCACGCGCGGCCTCCTGAGGCCCGATTGGTTCACGCACCGTATCCGAGCCCCAATCGGTCCACGTGCCGTCTCCTGAGCCCTGATCGGTCCACGCGCGGCCTCCTGAGCCCCGATCGGTCCACGCGCCGTCGCCGAGCCGCGATCGGTCCACGCGCGGCCTCCTAAGCTCCGATCGGTCCACGCGCCGTCGCCGAACCCTAATTGGTCCACACGAAACCGCCTGAGCCCCAGTCGGTCCACGCGCTGTCTCCGAGCCCCGATCGGTCCACGCGTCGTCTCCGAGCCCCGATCGATCCACGCGTCTTCTCCTGAGCCCCGACCGCTCCATCCATCGTCTCCGAGCTCCGATCGGTCCAGGTGCCGTTTCCGAGCCCCGATTGGTCCATGCGTCGTCTTCGAAGCCCCGATGCCGCCACGCGCCGTCTCCGAGCCACGATCGGTGCAGGCGCCGCTTCCTGAGCCCCGATCCGTTCACGCGCGGTCTCCTGAGCCCCAGTCGGTACACGCGCTGTCTCCGAGCCCCGATCGGTCCACGCGTCGTCTCCTAAGCCCCGATCGTTCGACGCGTCGTCTCCTAAGCCCCGATCGGTCCACGCGCCTTCTCCTCATCCCCGATCGGTCCACGCGCCGTCTCGGAGCCCCGATCGGTCCACGCGCCGTATCCTAAGCCCCGATCGGTCCACGGGCCGTCTCTGAGCGCCGATAAGTTCAAGCGCCGTCTCCGGAGCCCCGATCGTTCCACGCGGCGTCTCCGAGCCCCGATCATTCCACACCCCGTCTCCGCGCCCCGATCGGTCCACGCGCCGTCTCCTAAGCCCCTATCGGTCCACGCGCCGTCTCCGAGCGCCGATCGGTTCACGCGCCGTCTCCTGAGCCCCGATCGTTCCACGCGCCGTCTCCGAGCCCCGGTCGGTCTGCGCGCCGTCTCCTAAGCCCCGATCGGTCCACGCGCCTTCTCTTCCCCGATCGGAGCACGCGCCGTCTCGGAGCGCCGATTGGTTCACGCGCCGTCTCCTGAGCCCCAATCGATCCACGCGCAGCCTCCTGAGCCCCGATCGGTCCACGCGCCGTCGCCGAGCCGCGATCGTTCTACGCGCCGCTCCGAGCCCCGATCGGTCCACGCGCCGTCGCCGAGCTATGATCGGTCCATGCGCGGCCTCCTGAGCCCCGATCGGTCCACGCGCCGTCGCCGAGCCGCGATCGGTCCACGCGCGGCCTCCTGAGGCCCGATTGGTTCACGCGCCGTATCCGAGCCCCAATCGGTCCACGTGCCGTCTCCTGAGCCCCGATCGGTCCACGCGCGGCCTCCTGAGCCCCGATCGGTCCACGCGCCGTCGCCGAGCCGCGATCGGTCCACGCGCGGCCTCCTAAGCTCCGATCGGTCCACGCGCCGTCGCCGAACCCCAATTGGTCCACACGAAACCGCCTGAGCCCCAGTCGGTCCACGCGCTGTCTCCGAGCCCCGATCGGTCCACGCGTCGTCTCCGAGCCCCGATCGGTCCGCGCGCCGTCTTCGAGCCCCGATCGGTCCACGCATGGTCTCCTAAGCCCCAATCGGTTAACGCGCCGTCTCCGAGCCCCGATCGGTCCACGCGCCGTCGCCGAACCCCAATTGGTCCACGCGCAACCGCCTGAGCCCCAGTCGGTCCACGCGCTGTCACCGAGCCCCGATCGGTCCACGTGTGGTCTCCGAGCCCCGATCGGTCCACGCGCCGTCGCCGAGCCACGATCGGTCCACGCGCGGCCTCCTGAGCCCCGATCCGTCCACGCGCCGTCGCCGAGACCCAATTGGTCCACGCGCCGTCTCCTAAGACCCGATCGATCCACGCGCCGTCTCCGAGCGCCGCTCGGTTCACGCGCCGTCTCCTGTGCTCCGATCGTTCCACGCGCCTTCTCCGAGCCCCGATCGGTCCACGCGCCGTCTCCTGAGCCCCGATCGCTCCACGCGCAGTCGCCGAGCCTCGATCGGTTCACGCGCGGTCTCCTGAGCCCCGGTCGGTCCACGCGCCGTCACCGAACCCCAATTGGTCCACGCGCAACCTCCTGAGCCCCAGTCGGTACACGCGCTGTCTCCGAGCCCCGATCGGTCCCCGCATAGTCTCCTAAGCCCCGCTCGGTTAACGCGTCGTCTCGGAGCCCCGATCGGTCCACGCGCCGTCTCCGCGCGCCGATCATTTTACGTGACGTCTCCTGAGCCCTGATCGTTCCACGCGCCGTCTTCGAGCCCCGAGCGGACCACGCGCCGTCTCCTGAGCCCCAATCGATCCACGCGCAGCCTCCTGAGCCCTGATCGGTCCACGCGCCGTCGCCGAGCCGCGATCGTTCTACGCGCCGCTCCGAGCCCCGATCGGTCCACGCGCCGTCGCCGAGCTATGATCGGTCCATGCGCGGCCTCCTGAGCCCCGATCGGTCCACGCGCCGTCGCCGAGCCGCGATCGGTCCACGCGCGGCCTCCTGAGGCCCGATTGGTTCACGCACCGTATCCGAGCCCCAATCGGTCCACGTGCCGTCTCCTGAGCCCTGATCGGTCCACGCGCGGCCTCCTGAGCCCCGATCGGTCCACGCGCCGTCGCCGAGCCGCGATCGGTCCACGCGCGGCCTCCTAAGCTCCGATCGGTCCACGCGCCGTCGCCGAACCCTAATTGGTCCACACGAAACCGCCTGAGCCCCAGTCGGTCCACGCGCTGTCTCCGAGCCCCGATCGGTCCACGCGTCGTCTCCGAGCCCCGATCGGTCCACGCGCCGTCTTCGAGCCCCGATCGGTCCACGCATGGTCTCCTAAGCCCCAATCGGTTAACGCGCCGCCTACGGAGCCCCGATCGATCCACGCGTCGTCTTCTAAGCCCCAATCGGTCCACGCGCCGCCTACGGAGCCCCGATCGATCCACGCGAATCTCCTGAGCTCCGGTCGGTCGACGCGCCGTCTCCGGAGCCCCGATCGGTCCACGCGTCGTCTCCTAAGCCCCGATTCGTCGACGCGTCGTCTCCTGAGACCCGATCAATTGACGCGTCTTCTCCTGAGCCCCGATCGCTTCTCGTGCCGCCTCCTGAGCCCCGATCCGTCGAGGCGTCGTCTCCGGAGCCCCGATCAATTGACGTGTCTTCTCCTGTGCCCCGATCGCCCCTCGCGCCGTCTCCTGAACCCCGCTCGGTCCATGCGTCGTCTTCTTAGCCCGAATGCCTCCACGCGCCGTCTCCGAGCGACGATCGGTCCAGGCGCCGTCTCCGGAGCCCCGATCGTTCCACGCGTCGTCTCCTAAGCCCCGATTCGTCCACGCGGCGTCTCCGGGCGCCGATGATTTCACGCGCCGTCTCCTGAGACCCGATCGTTCCACGCGCCGTCTCCGAGCCCCGATCGATCCACGCGCCGCTTCCCGAGCCCCGGTCAGTCCACGTGTCGTCTCCTGACCCCCGATCGCTCCACGGACCGTTTCCTGATCCCCGATCGGTCCACGCGCCGCCTCCTGAGTCCCGATCGGTCAACGCGTCGTGTCCTAACCCCTGATCGGTCCACGTGCCGTCTCCGAGCCCCGATGGGTCCACGTGCCACATCCTGAGCCCCGATCGGACGACGCGACGTCTCCTGAGCCTTGATCGATCCATGCGTCGTCTCCTGAACCCCGATTGCTCCACGGGCCGTTTCCTGAGCCCCGATCGGTCCACGCGTCGTCTACTAAGCCCAGATGCCTCCTCGCGCCGTCTCCGAGCCATGACGGGTCCAGGCGCCGCTTCCTGAGCCCCGGTCGGTCCACGCGTTGTCTC
Organism: Netelia fuscicornis; assembly: GCA_946811545.1. Taxonomy (NCBI): domain Eukaryota; kingdom Metazoa; phylum Arthropoda; class Insecta; order Hymenoptera; family Ichneumonidae; genus Netelia; species Netelia fuscicornis. Next base: position 32,895,618 of record OX328012.1, read on the forward strand.
CTAAGCCCCGTTCGGTCCACGCGCCGTCTCCTAAGCCCCGATCATTCCACGCGCCGTCTCCGAGCCCCGATCGGTCCACGCGCCGTCGCCGAGCCTCGATCGGTCCACGCGCAGCCTCCTGAGCCCCGATCGGTTCACGCGCCGGCTCCGAGCCCGATCGGTCCACGCATCGTCTCCTAAGCCCCGATCGGTTAACGTGCCGTCTCCGAGCCCCGATCGGTCCACGCGCCGTCTCCTGAGCCCCGGTCGGTTCACGCGCCGTCTCCGAGCCCCGATCGGTCCACGCGCCGTCGCCGAGCCATGATCGCTCCACGCGCGGCCTTCTGAGCCCCGGTCGCGTCACGCGCCGTATCCACGCCCCAATCGATCCACGCGCCGTCTCCTGAGTCCCGATCGGTCCACGCGCCGTCCCCTGAGCCCCGATCGGTCCACGCGTCGTCTCCTAAGCGCCGATCCGTCGACGCGTCGTCTCCTGAGCCCCGATCGATCCACGCGTCTTCTCCTGAGCCCCGACCGCTCCATCCATCGTCTCCGAGCTCCGATCGGTCCAGGTGCCGTTTCCGAGCCCCGATTGGTCCATGCGTCGTCTTCGAAGCCCCGATGCCGCCACGCGCCGTCTCCGAGCCACGATCGGTGCAGGCGCCGCTTCCTGAGCCCCGATCCGTTCACGCGCGGTCTCCTGAGCCCCAGTCGGTACACGCGCTGTCTCCAAGCCCCGATCGGTCCACGCGTCGTCTCCTAAGCCCCGATCGTTCGACGCGTCGTCTCCTAAGCCCCGATCGGTCCACGCGCCTTCTCCTCATCCCCGATCGGTCCACGCGCCGTCTCGGAGCCCCGATCGGTCCACGCGCCGTATCCTAAGCCCCGATCGGTCCACGGGCCGTCTCTGAGCGCCGATAAGTTCAAGCGCCGTCTCCGAAGCCCCGATCGTTCCACGCGGCGTCTCCGCGCCCCGATCATTCCACACCCCGTCTCCGCGCCCCGATCGGTCCACGCGCCGTCTCCTAAGCCCCTATCGGTCCACGCGCCGTCTCCGAGCGCCGATCGGTTCACGCGCCGTCTCCTGAGCCCCGATCGTTCCACGCGCCGTCTCCGAGCCCCGATCGGTCTGCGCGCCGTCTCCTAAGCCCCGATCGGTCCACGCGCCTTCTCTTCCCCGATCGGACCACGCGCCGTCTCGGAGCGCCGATTGGTTCACGCGCCGTCTCCTGAGCCCCAATCGATCCACGCGCAGCCTCCTGAGCCCCGATCGGTCCACGCGCCGTCGCCGAGCCGCGATCGTTCTACGCGCTGCTCCGAGCCCCGATCGGTCCACGCGCCGTCGCCGAGCTATGATCGGTCCATGCACGGCCTCCTGAGCCCCGATCGGTCCACGCGCCGTCGCCGAGCCGCGATCGGTCCACGCGCGGCCTCCTGAGGCCCGATTGGTTCACGCGCCGTATCCGAGCCCCAATCGGTCCACGTGCCGTCTCCTGAGCCCCGATCGGTCCACGCGCGGCCTCCTGAGCCCCGATCGGTCCACGCGCGGTCGCCGAGCCGCGATCGGCCCACGCGCGGCCTCCTAAGCTCCGATCGGTCCACGCGCCGTCGCCGAACCCCAATTGGTCCACACGAAACCGCCTGAGCCCCAGTCGGTCCACGCGCTGTCTCCGAGCCCCGATCGGTCCACGCGTCGTCTCCGAGCCCCAATCGGTTAACGCGCCGTCTCCGAGCCCCGATCGGTCCACGCGCCGTCGCCGAACCCCAATTGGTCCACGCGCAACCGCCTGAGCCCCAGTCGGTCCACGCGCTGTCACCGAGCCCCGATCGGTCCACGTGTGGTCTCCGAGCCCCGATCGGTCCACGCGCCGTCGCCGAGCCACGATCGGTCCACGCGCGGCCTCCTGAGCCCCGATCCGTCCACGCGCCGTCGCCGAGCCGCGATCGGTCCACGCGCGGTCTCCTGAGCCCCGGTCGGTTCACGCGCCGTCTCCTGAGCCCCGATCGGTCCACGCATCGTTCCCTAAGCCCCGATCGATCCACGCGCAGTCTCCAGAGCCGCGATCGGGCCACGCATCCCCTCCTGAGCCCCGGACTGTTCACACGCCGTCTCCGAGCCGCGATCGGTCCACGCATCGTCTCCTAAGCCCCGATCGGTTAACGTGCCGTCTCCGAGCCCCGATCGGTCCACGCGCCGTCTCCTAAGCCCCGATCGATCCACGCGCCGTCTCCGAGCGCCGCTCGGTTCACGCGCCGTCTCCTGTGCTCCGATCGTTCCACGCGCCTTCTCCGAGCCCCGATCGGTCCACGCGCCGTCTCCTGAGCCCCGATCGCTCCACGCGCCGTCGCCGAGCCCCGATCGGTCCACACGCGGCCTCCTAAGCCCCGATCGGTCCACGCGCCGTCGCCGAACCCCAATTGGTCCACGCGAAACCGCCTGAGCCCCAGTCGGTCCACGCGCTGTCTCCGAGCCCCGATCGGTCCACGCGTCGTCTCCGAGCCCCGATCGGTCCACGCGCCGTCTTGGAGCCCCGGTCGGTTCACGCACCGTCTCCTAAGCCCCGATCTGTCCACGCCCCGTCTCCGAGCACCGATTGGTTCACGCACCGTCTCCTGAGACTCGATCCGTCCACGCGCTGTCTCCTGAGCCCCGATCGGTCGACGCGTCCTCTGTTAAACCCCAATCGGTCCACGCCCCGTCTCCGAGCGCCGATCGGTTCACGCGCCGTCTCCTGAGTCCCGATCCGTCCACTCACTGTCTCCTGAGCCCCGGTCGGTCCACGCGCCGCCTCCTGGGCTCCGATCGGTCCACGCGCAGTCTCCTGAGCCCCGATCGGTCGACGCGCCGTCTCGTGAGCCCCGATCGGTCCACGCGCCGTCTCCTGAGCCCCGATCGGTCCACGCGTCGTTCCCTAAGCCCCGATCCATCCACGCGCAGTCTCCCGAGCCCCAATCGGTCCACGCGCCGTCTCCTGAGCCCCGATCGGTCCACGCGCCGTCTCCTCAGCCCCGATCGGTCCACGCGTCGTCTCCGAGCACCGATCGTTCCACGCGCCATCTCCGAGCCCCGATCGGTCCACGCGCCGTCTCCTGAGCCCCGATCGGTCCACGCGCCGTCTCCTGAGCCCCAATCGGTCCATACGCTGTCTCGTGAGCCCCGATAGGTACACGCGCCGTCTCCGAGCCCCCATCGATCCACGCGTTGTCTCCTAAGCCCCGATCGGTCCACGCGCCGTCTCCGAGCGCCGAGCGGTCCACGCGCCGTCGCCGAACCCCAATTGGTCCACGCGCAACCGCCTGAGTCCCAGTCGGTCCACGCGATGTCTCCGAGCCCCGATCGGTCCACGCGCCGTCTCCTAAGCCGCGATCCGTCCACGGGCCGTCTCCGAGCTGCTATCGGTAAACGCGCCGTCACCAAGCCCTGATCTGTACACGCGTCGTCTCCGAGCCCCAATCGATCCACGCGCCGTCTCCTGAGTCCCGATCGGTCCACGCGCCGTCTCCTGAGCCCCGATCGGTCCACGCGTCGTCTCCTAAGCCCCAATCGGTCCACGCGCCGTCTCCAAGCCCCGGTCGGTTCACGCGCCGTCTCCGAGCCCCGATCGGTCCACGCGCCGTCGCCGAGCCATGATCGCTCCACGCGCGGCCTCCTGAGCCCCGGTCGCGTCACGCGCCGTATCCACGCCCCAATCGATCCACGCGCCGTCTCCTGAGTCCCGATCGGTCCACGCGCCGTCTCCTGAGCCCCGATCGGTCCACGCGTCGTCTCCTAAGCCCCAATCGGTCCACGCGCCGTCTCCAAGCCCCGGTCGGTTCACGCGCCGTCTCCGACCCCCGATCGGTCCACGCGCCGTCGCCGAGGCATGATCGCTCCACGCGCGGCCTCCTGAGCCCCGGTCGCGTCACGCGCCGTATCCACGCCCCAATCGCTCCTCGCGCCGTCTCCTGAACCCCGATCATTCCACGCGCCTTCTCCTAAACCACGATCGGTCCACGCGCCGTCTCCGAGCCCCAGTCGGTCCACGCGCTGTCTCCGAACACCGATCGGTCTACGCGTCGTCTCCGAGCCCCGATCGGTCCACGTGCCGTCTCCGAGCCCCGAACGGTTCACGCATCGTCTCCTGGTCCCAATCGGTCCACGCGGCGCCTCTGGAGCCCCGATCGATCCACGCGAGTCTCCTGAGCCCCAGTCGGTCCGCGCGCCGTCTCCTGAGCCCCGATTGTTCGACGCGTCGTCTCCTGAGCCCCGATCGATCCACGCGTCGTCTCCTGAGCCCCGATCGTACCACACGCCGTTTCCTGAGCCCCGATCGGTCCACGCGCCGTCTCCTGAGCCCTGATCCGTCCACGCGCGGCGTCGAGACGCGATCGGTCCACGCGCGGCCTCCTGAGCCCCAATCGGTCCACGCGTCGTCTCCTAAGCCCCGATCGGTCCGTGCGCCGTCTCCGAGCCCCGATCATTCCACGCACCATCTCATGCTCCCCAATCGGTCCATGCGCCGCCTCCGGAACCCTGATCGATCCACGCGAATCTCCTGAGCTCCGGTCGGTCCTCGTACCGTCTCCGAGCCCCGATCGGTCCACGTACCATCTCCGAAGCCCGGATCGGTCCACGCGCCGTCTCCTGAGCCCCGATCGGTCCACGCGCCGCGGCGAACCCCAATTGGTCCACGCGCAACCTCTCGAGCCCCAGTCGGTAAACGCGCTGTCTCCGAGCCCCGATCGGTCCACGCGCCGTCTCCGAGCCCCGAACGGTTCACGCATCGTCTCCTGGTCCCAATCGGTCCACGCGCCGTCTCCTGAGCCCTGATCCGTCCACGCGCGGCGTCGAGCCCCGATCGGTCCACGCGCCGTCTCCTGAGCCCCGATCGCTCCACGCGCAGTCGCCGAGCCTCGATCGGTTCACGCGCGGTCTCCTGAGCCCCGGTCGGTCCACGCGCCGTCGCCGAACCCCAATTGGTCCACGCGCAACCTCCTGAGCCCCAGTCGGTACACGCGCTGTCTCCGAGCCCCGATCGGTCCCCGCATAGTCTCCTAAGCCCCGCTCGGTTACCGCGTCGTCTCGGAGCCCCGATCGGTCCAGGCGCCGCTTCCTGAGCACCGACCGGTCCACGCGTCGTCTCCTGAGCCATGATCGGTCGACGGGTCCCCTCCTAAGCCCCGATCGGTCCACGCGCCTTCTCCTGAGCCCCGATCGGTCCACGCGCCGTCTCCGAGCGCCGATCATTTCACGTGACGTCTCCTGAGCCCTGATCGTTCCACGCGCCGTCTTCGAGCCCCGAGCGGTCCACGCGCCGTCTCCTGAGCCCCAATCGATCCACGCGCACCCTCCTGAGCCCCGATCGGTCCACGCGCCGTCGCCGAGCCGCGATCGTTCTACGCGCCGCTCCGAGCCCCGATCGGTCCACGCGCCGTCGCCGAGCCGCGATCGGTCCACGCGCGGCCTCCTGAGGCCCGATTGGTTCACGCGCCGTATCCGAGCCCCAATCGGTCCACGCGCCGTTTCCTGAGCCCCGATCGGTCCACGCGCGGTCTCCTAAGCCCCGATCGGTCCACGCGCCGTCGCCGAGCCCCGATCGGTCCACACGCCGTCTTGGAGCCCCGGTCGGTTCACGCACCGTCTCCTAAGCCCCGATCGGTCCACGCCCCGTCTCCGAGCACCGATTGGTTCACGCACCGTCTCCTGAGACTCGATCCGTCCACGCGCTGTCTCCTGAGCCCCGATCGGTCGACGCGTCCTCTGTTAAACCCCAATCGGTCCACGCCCCGTCTCCGAGCGCCGATCGGTTCACGCGCCGTCTCCTGAGTCCCGATCCGTCCACTCACTGTCTCCTGAGCCCCGGTCGGTCCACGCGCCGCCTCCTGGGCTCCGATCGGTCCACGCGCAGTCTCCTGAGCCCCGATCGGTCGACGCGCCGTCTCGTGAGCCCCGATCGGTCCACGCGCCGTCTCCTGAGCCCCGATCGGTCCGCGCGTCGTTCCCTAAGCCCCGATCCATCCACGCGCAGTCTCCCGAGCCCCAATCGGTCCACGCGCCGTCTCCTGAGCCCCGATCGGTCCACGCGCCGTCTCCTCAGCCCCGATCGGTCCACGCGTCGTCTCCGAGCACCGATCGTTCCACGCGCCATCTCCGAGCCCCGATCGGTCCACGCGCCGTCTCCTGAGCCCCGATCGGTCCACGCGCCGTCTCCTGAGCCCCAATCGGTCCATACGCTGTCTCGTGAGCCCCGATAGGTACACGCGCCGTCTCCGAGCCCCCATCGATCCACGCGTTGTCTCCTAAGCCCCGATCGGTCCACGCGCCGTCTCCGAGCGCCGAGCGGTCCACGCGCCGTCGCCGAACCCCAATTGGTCCACGCGCAACCGCCTGAGTCCCAGTCGGTCCACGCGCCGTCGCCGAGCCTCGATCGGTCCACGCACCGTCTCCGAGCCCCGATCGGTCCACGCGCCGTCTCCTGAGCCCCAGTCGGTTCACGCGCCGTCTCCGAGCCCCGATCGGTCCACGCGCCGTCGCCGAGCCATGATCGCTCCACGCGCGGCCTCGTGAGCCCCGGTCGCGTCACGCGCCGTATCCACGCCCCAATCGATCCACGCGCCGTCTCCAAGCCCCGATCCGTCGCCGCGTCGTGTTCTGAGCCCCGATCAATTGACGCGTCTTCTCCTGAGCCCCGATCGCTCCTCGCGCCGTCTCCTAAACCCCGAACATTCCACGCGCCTTCTCCTAAACCACGATCGGTCCACGCGCCGTCTCCGTGCCCCAGTCGGTCCACGCGCTGTCTCCGAGCACCGATCGGTCTACGCGTCGTCTCCGAGCCCCGATCGGTCCACGCGCCGTCTCCGAGCCCCGAACGGTTCACGCACCGTCTCCTGGTCCCAATCGGTCCACGCGGCGCCTCTGGAGCCCCGATCGATCAACGCGAGTCTCCTGAGCCCCAGTCGGTCCGCGCGCCGTCTCCTGAGCCCCGATTGTTCGACGCGTCGTCTCCTGAGCCCCGATCGTTCCACGCGCCGTCTCCGAGATCCGATCGGTCCACGCGCCGTCTCCTAAGCCCCGATCGGTCCAAGCGCCTTCTGCTAAGCCCCGATCCGTCCAAGCGCCTTCTGCTAAGCCCCGATCGACCCACGCGTCGTCTCCTGAGCCCCGATCATACCACACGCCGTTTCCTGAGCCCCGATCGGTCCACGCGTCGTCTTCAAAGCCCCGATGCCTCCACGCGCCGTCTCCGAGCCACGATCGGTGCGTGCGCCGCTTCCACAACCCCGATCGGTCCACGCGTAATCTCCTGATCTCCGATCGGTCCACGCGCCGTCTCCTAAGCCCCGATCGGTCCACGCGCCGTCTCCGAGCGCCGATCGGTTGACGCGCCATCTCCTGAGCCCCGATCGTTCCACGCGCCGTCTCCGAGCCCCGATCGGTCCACGCGCCGTCTCCTAAGCCCCGTTCGGTCCAAGCGCCTTCTCCTAAACCCCGGTCGGTCCACGCGCCGTCTCCGAGGCCCGATCGGTCCACACATCGTCTCTTAAGCCCCGATCGGCTAACGCGTCGACTCCGAGCCGCGATCCTTCCACGCGCCGTCCCCGATCCCCGATCGATCCACGCGCCGTCTCCGAGCGCCGATCGGTTCACGCGCCGTCACCCGAGCCCCGATCGTTCCACACGGCGTCTCCGAGCCCCGATCGGTCCACGCTTCGTCTGCTGAGCCCGGATCGTTCCACGCGTCGTCTCCTGATTCCCGATCCTTAAACGCGTCGTCTCCGAGCCTCGATCGGTCCACACGCCGTGTCCGATCCCCGATCGGTCCGCGTACCGCATTCTGAGCCGCGGTCCGTCCACGCGCCGTCTCCGAGCACCGATCGGTCGACGCGCCGTCTCAGAGCGCCGATCATTTCACGCCCCGTCACCTGACCTCCGATCGTTCCACGCGCCGTCTCCGAGCCCCGATCGGTCCACGCGCCGTCTCCTGAGCCCCAATCGGTCCACACGCTGTCTCCTGAGCTCCGAACGGTCCACACCCCTTGTCCTGAGCCCCGATCGGCCGACGCGTCGTCTCCTAAGCCCCGACCGGTTAACGCGCCGTCTCCGAGCCGCGATCGGTCCACGCGCCGACGCCGAACCCCAATTGGTCCACGCGCAACCGCCTGACCCCCAGTCGATCCACGCGTCGTCTCCGAGCTCCAGTCGGTCCACGCGCCGTTTCCTGAGACCTGATCGGTCCATGCGTCGTCTTCTAAGCCCCGATGCCTCCACGCGCCGTCTCCGAGCCACGACCGGTTCAGGCGCCGCTTCCCGAGCTCCGATCAGTCCACGTGTCGTCTCCTGACCCCCGATCGCTCCACGGACCGTTTCCTGATCCCCGATCGGTCCACGCGCCGCCTCCTGAGTTCCGATCGGTCAACGCGTCGTGTCCTAACCCCTGATCGGTCCACGTGCCGTCTCCGAGCCCCGATGGGTCCACGTGCCACATCCTGAGCCCCGATCGGACGACGCGACGTCTCCTGAGCCTTGATCGATCCACGCGTCGTCTCCTGAACCCCGATTGCTCCACGGGCCGTTTCCTGAGCCCCGATCGGTCCACGCGTCGTCTACTAAGCCCAGATGCCTCCTCGCGCCGTCTCCGAGCCATGACGGGTCCAGGCGCCGCTTCCTGAGCCCCGGTCGGTCCACGCGTTGTCTCCTAAGCCCCGTTCGGCCCACGCGCCGTCTCCTAAGCCCCGATCATTCCACGCGCCGTCTCCGAGCCCCGATCGGTCCACGCGCCGTCTCCTGAGCCCCGATCGGTCCATGCGTTGTCTCCTAAGCCCCGATCGGTACACGCGTCGTCTCCTAAGCGCCGATCCGTCGACGCGCCGTCTCCTGAACCCCGATACGTCCACACGCAGTCGCCGAGCCCCGACCGGTCCACGCGCGGCCTCCTGAGCCCCGGTCGGTTCACGCGCCGTCTCCGAGCCCCGACCGATCCACGCGTCGTCTTCTAAGCCCAGATGCCTCCTCGCGCCGTCTCCGAGCCACGATCGGTCCACGCGTCGTCTCCTAAGCCCTGATAGGTCCACGCGCCGTCTCCTGTGCCCCGATCGGTCGACGCGTCCTCTCCTAAACCCCGATCGGTCCACGCGTCGTCTCCTAAGCCCCGATCGGTCCACACGCCGTCTCCGAGCCCCGATCTGCCCACGGGCCGTCTCCGAGCTCCGATCGGTCCATGCGCCGTCTCCAAGCCTCGATCCGTACACGCGTCGTCTCCGAGCCCCGATCGGTCCACGCGCCTTATCCGAGCCCCAATCGGTTCACGCATCGTCTCCTAAGCCCCGATCGGTTAACGCGCCGTCTCCGAGCCCCGAACGGTCCACGCGCCGTCGCCGAACCCCAATTGGTCCACGCGCAACCGCCTGAGCCCCAGTCGGTTCACGCGCTGTCGCCGAACCCCGATCGGTCCACGCGTCGTCTCCGAGCCCCGATCGGTCCACGCGCCGTCGCCGAGCCATGATCGGTCCACGCGCGGCCTCCTGAGCCCCGATCGGTCCACGCGTGGTCTCCGAGCCCCGATCGGTCCACGCGCCGTCGCCGAGCCATGATCGGTCCACACGCGGCCTCCTGAGCCCCGGTCGGTCCACGCGCCGTCTCCTGAGCCCCGATCGGTCCACGCGCGGCCTCCTGAGCCCCGATTGGTTCACGCGCCGTATCCGAGCCCCAATTGGTCCACGCGCCGTCTCCTAAGCCTCGATCGCTCCTCGCGCCGTCTCCTGAACCCCGCTCGGTCCATGCGTTGTCTCCTTAGCCCCGATCGGTCCACGCGCCGTCTCCGAGCGCCGAGCGGTCCACGCGCCTTCGCCGAACCCCAAATGGTCCACGCGCAACCGCCTGAGCCCCGATCGGTCCACGCGCCGTCGCCGAGCCGCGATCGTTCTACGCGCCGTCTCCTGAACCCCGATACGTCCACACGCAGTCGCCGAGCCCCGACCGGTCCACGCGCGGCCTCCTGAGCCCCGGTCGGTTCACGCGCCGTCTCCGAGCCCCGACCGATCCACGCGTCGTCTTCTAAGCCCAGATGCCTCCTCGCGCCGTCTCCGAGCCACGATCGGTCCACGCGTCGTCTCCTAAGCCCTGATAGGTCCACGCGCCGTCTCCTGTGCCCCGATCGGTCGACGCGTCCTCTCCTAAACCCCGATCGGTCCACGCGTCGTCTCCTAAGCCCCGATCGGTCCACACGCCGTCTCCGAGCCCCGATCTGCCCACGGGCCGTCTCCGAGCTCCGATCGGTCCATGCGCCGTCTCCAAGCCTCGATCCGTACACGCGTCGTCTCCGAGCCCCGATCGGTCCACGCGCCTTATCCGAGCCCCAATCGGTTCACGCATCGTCTCCTAAGCCCCGATCGGTTAACGCGCCGTCTCCGAGCCCCGAACGGTCCACGCGCCGTCGCCGAACCCCAATTGGTCCACGCGCAACCGCCTGAGCCCCAGTCGGTTCACGCGCTGTCGCCGAACCCCGATCGGTCCACGCGTCGTCTCCGAGCCCCGATCGGTCCACGCGCCGTCGCCGAGCCATGATCGGTCCACGCGCGGCCTCCTGAGCCCCGATCGGTCCACGCGTGGTCTCCGAGCCCCGATCGGTCCACGCGCCGTCGCCGAGCCATGATCGGTCCACACGCGGCCTCCTGAGCCCCGGTCGGTCCACGCGCCGTCTCCTGAGCCCCGATCGGTCCACGCGCGGCCTCCTGAGCCCCGATTGGTTCACGCGCCGTATCCGAGCCCCAATTGGTCCACGCGCCGTCTCCTAAGCCTCGATCGCTCCTCGCGCCGTCTCCTGAACCCCGCTCGGTCCATGCGTTGTCTCCTTAGCCCCGATCGTTCCACGCGCCGTCTCCGAGCCCCGATCGGTCCACGCGCCGTCTCCTAAGCCCCGTTCGGTCCAAGCGCCTTCTCCTAAACCCCGGTCGGTCCACGCGCCGTCTCCGAGGCCCGATCGGTCCACACATCGTCTCTTAAGCCCCGATCGGCTAACGCGTCGACTCCGAGCCGCGATCGTTCCACGCGCCGTCCCCGATCCCCGATCGATCCACGCGCCGTCTCCGAGCGCCGATCGGTTCACGCGCCGTCACCCGAGCCCCGATCGTTCCACACGGCGTCTCCGAGCCCCGATCGGTCCACGCTTCGTCTGCTGAGCCCGGATCGTTCCACGCGTCGTCTCCTGATTCCCGATCCTTAAACGCGTCGTCTCCGAGCCTCGATCGGTCCACACGCCGTGTCCGATCCCCGATCGGTCCGCGTACCGCATTCTGAGCCGCGGTCCGTCCACGCGCCGTCTCCGAGCACCGATCGGTCGACGCGCCGTCTCAGAGCGCCGATCATTTCACGCCCCGTCACCTGACCTCCGATCGTTCCACGCGCCGTCTCCGAGCCCCGATCGGTCCACGCGCCGTCTCCTGAGCCCCAATCGGTCCACACGCTGTCTCCTGAGCTCCGAACGGTCCACACCCCTTGTCCTGAGCCCCGATCGGCCGACGCGTCGTCTCCTAAGCCCCGACCGGTTAACGCGCCGTCTCCGAGCCGCGATCGGTCCACGCGCCGACGCCGAACCCCAATTGGTCCACGCGCAACCGCCTGACCCCCAGTCGATCCACGCGTCGTCTCCGAGCTCCAGTCGGTCCACGCGCCGTTTCCTGAGACCTGATCGGTCCATGCGTCGTCTTCTAAGCCCCGATGCCTCCACGCGCCGTCTCCGAGCCACGACCGGTTCAGGCGCCGCTTCCCGAGCTCCGATCAGTCCACGTGTCGTCTCCTGACCCCCGATCGCTCCACGGACCGTTTCCTGATCCCCGATCGGTCCACGCGCCGCCTCCTGAGTTCCGATCGGTCAACGCGTCGTGTCCTAACCCCTGATCGGTCCACGTGCCGTCTCCGAGCCCCGATGGGTCCACGTGCCACATCCTGAGCCCCGATCGGACGACGCGACGTCTCCTGAGCCTTGATCGATCCACGCGTCGTCTCCTGAACCCCGATTGCTCCACGGGCCGTTTCCTGAGCCCCGATCGGTCCACGCGTCGTCTACTAAGCCCAGATGCCTCCTCGCGCCGTCTCCGAGCCATGACGGGTCCAGGCGCCGCTTCCTGAGCCCCGGTCGGTCCACGCGTTGTCTCCTAAGCCCCGTTCGGCCCACGCGCCGTCTCCTAAGCCCCGATCATTCCACGCGCCGTCTCCGAGCCCCGATCGGTCCACGCGCCGTCTCCTGAGCCCCGATCGGTCCATGCGTTGTCTCCTAAGCCCCGATCGGTACACGCGTCGTCTCCTAAGCACCGATCCGTCGACGCGTCGTCTCCTGAGCCCCGATCGATCCACGCGTCTTCTCCTGAGCCCCGACCGCTCCATCCGTCGTCTCCGAGCTCCGATCGGTCCAGGTGACGTTTCCGAGCCCCGATTGGTCCATGCGTCGTCTTCAAAGCCCCGATGCCGCCACGCGCAGCCTCCTGAGCCCCGATCGGTCCACGCGCCGTCGCCGAGCCGCGATCGTTCTACGCGCCGTCTCCTGAACCCCGATACGTCCACACGCAGTCGCCGAGCCCCGACCGGTCCACGCGCGGCCTCCTGAGCCCCGGTCGGTTCACGCGCCGTCTCCGAGCCCCGACCGATCCACGCGTCGTCTTCTAAGCCCAGATGCCTCCTCGCGCCGTCTCCGAGCCACGATCGGTCCACGCGTCGTCTCCTAAGCCCTGATAGGTCCACGCGCCGTCTCCTGTGCCCCGATCGGTCGACGCGTCCTCTCCTAAACCCCGATCGGTCCACGCGTCGTCTCCTAAGCCCCGATCGGTCCACACGCCGTCTCCGAGCCCCGATCTGCCCACGGGCCGTCTCCGAGCTCCGATCGGTCCATGCGCCGTCTCCAAGCCTCGATCCGTACACGCGTCGTCTCCGAGCCCCGATCGGTCCACGCGCCTTATCCGAGCCCCAATCGGTCCACGCGCCGTCTCCTAAGCCTCGATCGCTCCTCGCGCCGTCTCCTGAACCCCGCTCGGTCCATGCGTTGTCTCCTTAGCCCCGATCGGTCCACGCGCCGTCTCCGAGCGCCGAGCGGTCCACGCGCCTTCGCCGAACCCCAAATGGTCCACGCGCAACCGCCTGAGCCCCGATCGGTCCACGCGCCGTCGCCGAGCCGCGATCGTTCCACGCGCGGCCTCCTGAGCCCCGATCGGTCCACGCGCCGTCACCGAGCCGCGATCGGTCCACGCGCGACCTCCTGAGCCCGGTTGGTTCACGCGTCGTCTCCGAGCGCCGATCGGTCCACGCGCCGTCGCCGAACCATGATCGGTCCACGCGGGGCTCCTGAGCCCCGGTCGGTTCACGCGCCGTCTTCGAGCCCCGATCGATCCACGCGTCGTCTTCTAAGCCCAGATGCCTCCTCGCGGCGTCTCCGAGCCCCGATCGGTCCACGCGTCGTCTCCTTAGCCCCGTTCGGCCCACGCGCCGTCTCCTAAGCCCCGATCATTCCACGCGCCGTCTCCGAGCCCCGATCGGTCCACGCGCCGTCTCCTGAGCCCCGATCGGTCCATGCGTTGTCTCCTAAGCCCCGATCGGTACACGCGTCGTCTCCTAAGCGCCGATCCGTCGACGCGTCGTCTCCTGAGCCCCGATCGATCCACGCGTCTTCTCCTGAGCCCCGACCGCTCCATCCGTCGTCTCCGAGCTCCGATCGGTCCAGGTGACGTTTCCGAGCCCCGATTGGTCCATGCGTCGTCTTCAAAGCCCCGATGCCGCCACGCGCAGCCTCCTGAGCCCCGATCGGTCCACGCGCCGTCGCCGAGCCGCGATCGTTCTACGCGCCGTCTCCTGAACCCCGATACGTCCACACGCAGTCGCCGAGCCCCGACCGGTCCACGCGCGGCCTCCTGAGCCCCGGTCGGTTCACGCGCCGTCTCCGAGCCCCGACCGATCCACGCGTCGTCTTCTAAGCCCAGATGCCTCCTCGCGCCGTCTCCGAGCCACGATCGGTCCACGCGTCGTCTCCTAAGCCCTGATAGGTCCACGCGCCGTCTCCTGTGCCCCGATCGGTCGACGCGTCCTCTCCTAAACCCCGATCGGTCCACGCGTCGTCTCCTAAGCCCCGATCGGTCCACACGCCGTCTCCGAGCCCCGATCTGCCCACGGGCCGTCTCCGAGCTCCGATCGGTCCATGCGCCGTCTCCAAGCCTCGATCCGTACACGCGTCGTCTCCGAGCCCCGATCGGTCCACGCGCCTTATCCGAGCCCCAATCGGTCCACGCGCCGTCTCCTAAGCCTCGATCGCTCCTCGCGCCGTCTCCTGAACCCCGCTCGGTCCATGCGTTGTCTCCTTAGCCCCGATCGGTCCACGCGCCGACTCCGAGCGCCGAGCGGTCCACGCGCCTTCGCCGAACCCCAAATGGTCCACGCGCAACCGCCTGAGCCCCGATCGGTCCACGCGCCGTCGCCGAGCCGCGATCGTTCCACGCGCGGCCTCCTGAGCCCCGATCGGTCCACGCGCCGTCACCGAGCCGCGATCGGTCCACGCGCGACCTCCTGAGCCCGGTTGGTTCACGCGTCGTCTCCGAGCGCCGATCGGTCCACGCGCCGTCGCCGAACCATGATCGGTCCACGCGGGGCTCCTGAGCCCCGGTCGGTTCACGCGCCGTCTTCGAGCCCCGATCGATCCACGCGTCGTCTTCTAAGCCCAGATGCCTCCTCGCGGCGTCTCCGAGCCCCGATCGGTCCACGCGTCGTCTCCTTAGCCCCGATCGGTCCACGCGCCGTCTCCGAGCGCCGAGCGGTCCACGCGCCTTCGCCGAACCCCAAATGGTCCACGCGCAACCGCCTGAGCCCCGATCGGTCCACGCGCCGTCGCCGAGCCGCGATCGTTCCACGCGCGGCCTCCTGAGCCCCGATCGGTCCACGCGCCGTCACCGAGCCGCGATCGGTCCACGCGCGACCTCCTGAGCCCGGTTGGTTCACGCGTCGTCTCCGAGCGCCGATCGGTCCACGCGCCGTCGCCGAACCATGATCGGTCCACGCGGGACTCCTGAGCCCCGGTCGGTCCACGCGCCGTCTCCTGAGCCCGGATCGGTCCACGCGCCGTCGCCGAACCCCAATTGGTCCACGCGCCACCGCCTGTGCCCCAGTCGGTCCACGCGCTGTCTCCGAGCCCAGATCGGTCCACGCGCCGTCTCCGAGCGCCGATCGGTTCACGCGCCGTCTCCTCAGCCCTGATCGTTCCACGCGCCGTCTTCGAGCCCCGAGCGGTCCACGCGCCGTCTCCTGAGCCCCAATCGATCCACGCGCAGCCTCCTGAGCCCCGATCGGTCCACGCGCCGTCGCCGAGCTATGATCGGTCCACGCGCGGCCTCCTGAGCCCCGATCGGTCCACGCGCCGTCGCCGAGCCGCGATCGGTCCACGCGCGGCCTCCTGAGGCCCGATTGGTTCACGCGCCGTATCCGAGCCCCAATCGGTCCACGCGCCGTTTCCTGAGCCCCGATTGGTCCACGCGCGGTCTCCTGAGCCCCGATCGGTCCACGCGCCGTCGCCGAGCCGCGATCGGTCCACACGCGGCCTCCTAAGCCCCGATCGGTCCACGCGCCGTCGCCGAACCCCAATTGGTCCACGCGAAACCGCCTGAGCCCCAGTCGGTCCACGCGCTGTCTCCGAGCCCCGATCGGTCCACGCGTTGTCTCCGAGCCCCGATCGGTCCACGCGCCGTCTTCGAGCCCCGGTCGGTTCACGCATGGTCTCCTAAGCCCCAATCGGTTAACGCGCCGTCTCCGAGCCCCGATCGGTCCACGCGCCGTCGCCGAACCCCAATTGGTCCACGCGCAACCGCCTGAGCCCCAGTCGGTCCACGCGCTGTCTCCGAGCACCGATTGGTTCACGCACCGTCTCCTGAGACTCGATCCGTCCACGCGCTGTCTCCTGAGCCCCGATCGGTCGACGCGTCCTCTGTTAAACCCCAAACGGTCCACGCCCCGTCTCCGAGCGCCGATCGGTTCACGCGCCGTCTCCTGAGTCCCGATCCGTCCACTCACTGTCTCCTGAGCCCCGGTCGGTCCACGCGCCGCCTCCTGCGCTCCGATCGGTCCACGCGCAGTCTCCTGAGCCCCGATCGGTCGACGCGCCGTCTCGTGAGCCCCGATCGGTCCACGCGCCGTCTCCTGAGCCCCGATCGGTCCAGGCGTCGTTCCCTAAGCCCCGATCCATCCACGCGCAGTCTCCCGAGCCCCAATCGGTCCACGCGCCGTCTCCTGAGCCCCGATCGGTCCACGCGCCGTCTCCTCAGCCCCGATCGGTCCACGCGTCGTCTCCGAGCACCGATCGTTCCACGCGCCATCTCCGAGCCCCGATCGGTCCACGCGCCGTCTCCTGAGCCCAGATCGGTCCACGCGCCGTCTCCTGAGCCCCAATCGGTCCACACGCTGTCTTGTGAGCCCCGATAGGTACGTGCGCCGTCTCCGAGCCCCGATCGGTTCACGCATCGTCTCCTAAGCCCCGATCGGTTAACGCGCCGTCTCCGAGGGCCGAGCGGTCCACGCGCCGTCGCCGAACCCCAATTGGTCCACGCGCAACCGCCTGAGTCCCAGTCGGTCCACGCGATGTCTCCGAGCCCCGATCGGTCCACGCGCCGTCTCCTAAGCCGCGATCCGTCCACGGGCCGTCTCCGAGCTGCTATCGGTAAACGCGCCGTCACCAAGCCCTGATCTGTACACGCGTCGTCTCCGAGCCCCGATCGGTCCACGCGCCGTCGCCGAGCCTCGATCGGTCCACGCACCGTCTCCTGAGCCCCGATCGGTCCACGCGCCGTCTCCTAAGCCGCGATCCGTCCACGGGCCGTCTCCGAGCTGCTATCGGTAAACGCGCCGTCACCAAGCCCTGATCTGTACACGCGTCGTCTCCGAGCCCCGATCGGTCCACGCGCCGTCGCCGAGCCTCGATCGGTCCACGCGCAGCCTCCTGAGCCCCGGACGGTTCACGCGCCGTCTCCGAGCCCCGATCGGTCCACGCGCCGTCGCCGAGCCATGATCGCTGCACGCGCGGCCTCCTGAGCCCCGGTCGCGTCACGCGCCGTATCCACGCCCCAATCGATCCACGCGCCGTCTCCTGAGTCCCGATCGGTCCACGCGCCGTCTCCTGAGCCCCGATCGGTCCACGCGTCGTCTCCTAAGCCCCAATCGGTCCACGCGCCGTCTCCAAGCCCCGATCCGTCGCCGCGTCGTGTCCTGAGCCCCTATCAATTGACGCGTCTTCTCCTGAGCCCCGATCGCTCCTCGCGCCGTCTCCTGAACCCCGATCATTCCACGCGCCTTCTCCTAAACCACGATCGGTCCACGCGCCGTCTCCGAGCCCCAGTCGGTCCACGCGCTGTCTCCGAGCACCGATCGGTCTACGCGTCGTCTCCGAGCCCCGATCGGTCCACGCGCCGTCTCCGAGCCCCGAACGGTTCACGCACCGTCTCCTGGTCCCAATCGGTCCACGCGGCGCCTCTGGAGCCCCGATCGATCCACGCGAGTCTCCTGAGCCCCAGTCGGTCCGCGCGCCGTCTCCTGAGCCCCGATTGTTCGACGCGTCGTCTCCTGAGCCCCGATCGATCCCCGCGTCGTCTCCTGAGCCCCGATCGTACCACACGCCGTTTCCTGAGTCCCGATCGCTCCACGCTCCGTCTCCCAGCCCTGATCGGTCCACGCGCCGTCTCCTGAGCCCGGATCGGTCCACGCGCCGTCGCCGAACCCCAATTGGTCCACGCGCCATCGCCTGTGCCCCAGTCGGTCCACGCGCCGTCTCCGAGCGCCGATCGGTTCACGCGCCGTCTCCTGAGCCCCGATCGCTCCACGCGCAGTCGCCGAGCCTCGATCGGTCCACGCGCCGTCTCCTAAGCCCCGATCGGTCCAAGCGCCTTCTGCTAAGCCCCGATCGGTCCAAGCGCCTTCTGCTAAGCCCCGATCGGTCCACGCGCCGTCTCCGAGCGCCGATCGGTTCACGCGCCGTCACCTGAGCCCCGATCGTTCCACGCGCCGTCTCCGAGCCCCGATCGATCTACGCGCCGTCTCCTAAGCCCCGATCAGTCCACGCGCCTTCTCCTCATCCTCCATCGGTCCACGCGCCGTCTCCGAGTGCCGATCGGTTCACGCGCCGTCTCCTGAGCTCCGATCGTTCCACGCGCCGTCTCCGAGCCCCGATCCGTCCACGCGCCGTCTCCTGAGCCCGGATCGGTCCACGCGTCATCGCCGAATCCCCGATCCGTACACGCGTCGTCTCCGAGCCTCGATCGGTCCACGCGCTGTCTCCTGAGCCCCGATCGGTCGACGCGTCCTCTGTTAAACCCCAATCGGTCCACGCCCCGTCTCCGAGCGCCGATCGGTTCACGCGCCGTCTCCTGAGTCCCGATCCGTCCACTCACTGTCTCCTGAGCCCCGGTCGGTCCACGCGCCGCCTCCTGCGCTCCGATCGGTCCACGCGCCGTCTCCTGAGCCCCGATCGGTCGACGCGCCGTCTCATGAGCCCCGATCGGTCCACGCGCCGTCTCCTGAGCCCCGATTGGTCCACGCGTCGTTCCCTAAGCCCCGATCCATCCACGCGCAGTCTCCCGAGCCCCAATCGCTCCACACGCCATCTCCGAGCCCCGATCGGTCCACGCGCCGTCTCCTGAGCCCCGATCGGTCCACGCGCCGTCTCCTGAGCCCCAATCGGTCCACACCCTGTCTCGTGAGCCCCGATAGGTACACGCGCCGTCTCCGAGCCCCCATCGGTCCACGCGTTGTCTCCTAACCCCGATCGGTCCACGCGCCGTCTTCGAGCCCCGATCGGTTCACGCATCGTCTCCTAAGCCCCGATCGGTTAACGCGCCGTCTCCGAGCGCCGAGCGGTCCACGCGCCGTCGCCGAACCCCAATTGGTCCACGCGCAATCGCCTGAGTCCCAGTCGGTCTACGCGCTGTCTCCGAGCCCCGATCGGTCCACGCGCCGTTTCCTAAGCCGCGATCCGTCCACGGTCCGTCTCCGAGCTGCTATCGGTAAACGCGCCGTCACCAAGCCCTGATCTGTACACGCGTCGTCTCCGAGCCCCGATCGGTCCACGCGCCGTCGCCGAGCCTCGATCGGTCCACGCACCGTCTCCTGAGCCCCGATCGGTCCACGCGCCGTCTCCTAAGCCGCGATCCGTCCACGGGCCGTCTCCGAGCTGCTATCGGTAAACGCGCCGTCACCAAGCCCTGATCTGTACACGCGTCGTCTCCGAGCCCCGATCGGTCCACGCGCCGTCGCCGAGCCTCGATCGGTCCACGCGCAGCCTCCTGAGCCCCGATCGGTTCACGCGCCGGCTCCGAGCCCGATCGCTCCACGCGCGGCCTCCTGAGCCCCGGTCGCGTCACGCGCCGTATCCACGCCCCAATCGATCCACGCGCCGTCTCCTGAGCTCCGAAAGGTCCACACCCCTTGTCCTGAGCCCCGATCGGCCGATGCGTCGTCTCCTAAGCCCCGACCGGTTCACGCGCCGTCTCCTGTGCACCGATCGAATCACGTGCCGTCTCCTAAGCCCCGATCGGTCCACACGTCGTCTCCTAAGCCCCAATCGGTCCACGCGTCGTCTCCTAAGCCCCGATCCGTCGCCGCGTCGTCTCCTGAGCCCCGATCAATTGAAGCGTCTTCTCCTGAGCCCCGATCGTCCTCGCGCCGTCTCCTGAGCCCCGCTCGGTCCATGCCTCGTCTTCTTAGCCCCGGTGCCACCACGCGCCGTCTCCTAAGCCCCGATCTGCCCACGGGCCGTTTCCGAGCTCCGATCGTTCCACACGCCGTCTCCAAGCCTCGATCCGTACACGCGCCGTCTCCGAGCCCCGATCGGTCCACGCGCCGTCTCCTGAGCCCCGATCGGTCCACGCGCCGTTTCCTGAACCCCGATCGGTCCACGCGTCGTCTTCTAAGCACAGATGCCTCCTTGCGCCGTCTCCCAACCACGATCGGTGCAGGCGCCGCTTCCTGAACCCCGATCGGTCCACGCGTTTTCTCCTAAGCCCCGATCGGTCCACGCGTCGTCTCCTCAGCCCCGATCGGTCGACGCGTCGTCTCCGAGCGCCGATCGGTGCACGCGCCGTCTCCTGAACCCCGATCGTTCCACACGCCGCCTCCTAAGCCCCGATCGGTCTAGGCGTCGTCTCCTAAGCCCCGACCGGTCCAGGCGCCGTCTCCTGAGCCCCGATCGTTCCACGCGCCGTCTCCGAGCCCCGTTCGGTCCACGCGCCGTCTCCTCAGCCCCGATCGGTCCACGCGTTGGCTCCTAAGCCTCGATCGGTCCACGCGCGGCCTCCTTAGCCCCGATCGGTTAACGCGCCGTCTCCGAGCCCCGAACGGTCCACGCGCCGTCGCCGAACCCCAATTGGTCCACGCGCAACCGCCTGAGCCCCAGTCGGTTCACGAGCTATCGCCGAACCCCGATCGGTCCACGCGTCGTCTCCGAGCCCCGATCGGTCCACGCGCCGTCGCCGAGTAATGATCTGTCCACGCGCGGCCTCCTGAGACCCGATCGGACGACGCGCCGTCTTCGAGCCCCGATCGGTCCACGCATGGTCTCCTAAGCCCCAATCGGTTAACGCGCCGTCCCCGAGCCCCGACCGGTCCACGCTATGTCTCCTGAGCCCCGGTACGTCCACGCGCAGTCGCCGAGCCCTGATCGGTCCACGCGCTGTCTCCTGAGCCCCGATAGGTACACGCGAAATCGCCTACACCCCGATCGGTCCACGCGTCGTCTCCTAAGCCCCGATAGGTCCACGCGCCGTCTCCGAGCCCCGATCGGTCCACGCACTGTCTCCTGATCCCCATGGGTCCACGCGGCGCCTCCGGGGCCCCGATCGATCCACGCGAGGCTCCTAAGCCCCGATCGGTCCACGCGCAACCGCCTGAGCCCCAGTCGGTCGACGCGCTGTCTCCTGAGCCCCGATCGGTCCACGCGTCGTTCCCTAAGCCCCGATCGATCCACGCGCAGTCTCCAGAGCCGCGATCGGTCCACGCATCCCCTCCTGAGCCTCGGACGGTCCACGCGCCGTCGCCGAACCCCGATCGGTCGACTCGCCGTCTTCGAGCGCCGATCGGTTAACGCGCCGTCTCCGCGCCCCGATCAGTCCACGCGCTCTCTGCTGAGCCCCGACCGGTCCACGCGCCGCCTACGGAGCCCCGATCGATCCACGCGTCGTCTTCTAAGCCCCAATCGGTCCACGCGCCGCCTACGGAGCCCCGATCGATCCACGCGAATCTCCTGAGCTCCGGTCGGTCGACGCGCCGTCTCCGGAGCCTCGATCGGTCCACGCGTCGTCTCCTAAGCCCCGATTCGTCGACGCGTCGTCTCCTGAGCCCCGATCAATTGACGCGTCTTCTCCTGAGCCCCGATCGCTTCTCGTGCCGCCTCCTGAGCCCCGATCCGTCGAGGCGTCGTCTCCGGAGCCCCGATCAATTGACGTGTCTTCTCCTGTGCCCCGATCGCCCCTCGCGCCGTCTCCTGAACCCCGCGCGGTCCATGCCTCGTCTTCTTAGCCCGGATGCCTCCACGCGCCGTCTCCGAGCCACGATCGGTCCAGGCGCCGTCTCCGGAGCCCTGATCGTTCCACGCGTCGTGTCCTAAGCCCCGATTCGTCCACGCGGCGTCTCCGGGCGCCGATGATTTCACGCGCCGTCTCCTGAGACCCGATCGTTCCACGCGCCGTCTCCGAGCCCCGATCGATCCACGCGCCGCCTCCTGAGCCCCGATCGGTCCACGCGCCGTCGCCGAACCCCAATTGGTCCACGCGCAACCGCCTGAGCCCCAGTCGGTCGACGCACTGTGTCCGAGCCCCGATCGGTCCACGCGCCGTCTTCGAGCGCCGATCGGTCCACGCAACGTCTCCTAAGCCCCAATCGGTTAACGCGCCGTCTCCTGAGCCCCGATCGTTCTACGCACCGTCTCTGAGCCCCGATCCGTCCACGCGCAGTCGCCGAGCCCCGATCGGTTCACGCGCGGTCTCCTGAGCCCCAGTCGGTACACGCGCTGTCTCCGAGCCCCGATCGGTCCACGCGTCGTCTCCTAAGCCCCGATCGTTCGACGCGTCGTCTCCTAAGCCCCGATCGGTCGACGCGTCGTCTCCTGAGCCCCAGTTGGTCCACGGGCTGTCTCCGAGCACCGATCGGTCCACGCGTCGCCTCCTGAGCCCTGGTCGGTCCACGCGCCGTCTCCTGAGCCCCGGTCGGTCCACGCGTCGTCTCCTAAGCCCCGATCGGTCCACGCGTCGTCTCCTAAGCCCCGATCGTTCGACGCGTCGTCTCCTAAGCCCCGATCGGTCGACGCGTCGTCTCCGGAGCCCCAGTTGGTCCACGGGCTGTCTCCGAGCCCCGATCGATCCACGCACCGCCTCCTGAGCTCCGATCGGTCGACGCGCCGACTTCTAAGCCCCGATCCGTCCACGCGCCGTCTCCTGAGCCCCGATCGTCCAACGTGCCGTCTCCGAGCACCGATCGGTCCACGCGTCGCCTCCTGAGCCCTGGTCGGTACACGCGCTGTCTCCGAGCCCCGATCGGTCCACGCGTCGTCTCCTAAGCCCCGATCGTTCGACGCGTCGTCTCCTAAGCCCCGATCGGTCGACGCGTCGTCTCCTGAGCCCCAGTTGGTCCACGGGCTGTCTCCGAGCCCCGATCGATCCACGCACCGCCTCCTGAGCTCCGATCGGTCGACGCGCCGACTCCTAAGCCCCGATCCGTCCACGCGCCGTCTCCTGAGCCCCGGTCGGTCCACGCGTCGTCTCCTAAGCCCCGATCGGTCCACACGTCGTCTCCTAAGCCCCGATCCGTCGACGCGTCGTCTCCTGAGCCACGATCAATTGACGCGTCTTCTCCTGAGCCCGATCGCTCCTCGCGCCGTCTCCTGAGCCCCGATCGGGCCACGCGTCGTGTCCGAGCTCCGATCGGTCCATACGCCGTTTCCTGAGCCCCGATCGGTTCATGCGTCGTCTTCTTAGCCCCGATGCCTCCACGCGCCGTCTCCGAGCCACCATCGGTCCAGGTGCCGTTTCCTGAGCCCCGATCGGTCCACGCGCCGTATCCTAAGCCCCGATCGGTCCACGGGCCGTCTCTGAGCGCCGATAAGTTCAAGCGCTGTCTCCTGAGCCCCGATGGTTCCACGCGGCGTCTCCGAGCCCCGATCGATCCACGCGCCGTCTCCTGAGTCCCGATCGGTCGACGAGTCGTCTTCTGAGCCTCGATCGCTCCTCGCGCCGTCTCCTGAGCCCCGATCGTCCAACGTGCCGTCTCCGAGCACCGATCGATCCACGCGGCGCCTCTGGAGCCCCGATCGCTCCACGCGCCGTCTCCTGAGCGCCGATCGGTCCACGCGTCGTCTCCGAGCACCGTTCGGTCCACGCGCCGTTTCCTGAGCCCCGATCGGTCCATCCGTCGTCTTTTAAGCCCCGATACCTCCACGCGCCGTCGCCGAGCCATGATCGATCCACGCGCGGCCTCCTGAGCCCCGGTTGGTTCACGCGCCGTATCCGAGCCACCATCGGTCCACACATCGTCTCCTAAGCCCCGATCGGCTAACGCGTCGACTCCGAGCCGCGATCGTTCCGCGCGCCGTCCCCGATCCCCGATCGATCCACGCGCCGTCTCCGAGCGCCGATCGGTTCACGCGCAGTCGCCTAGCCTCGATCAGTCCACGCGCGGCCTCCTGAGCCCCGGTCGGTTCACGCGCCGTCTCCCCGCCCCGATCGGTCCACGCGCCGTCTCCTGAGCCCTGTTCCGTCCACGCGCGGCGTCGAGCCGCGATCGGTCCACGCGCGGCCTCCTGAGCCCCGGTTGCTTCACGCGCCGTATCCGAGGCCCAATCGGTCCACGCACCGTCTCCTGAGCCCCGATCGCTTCACGCGCCGTCTCCGAGCCCCGATCGGTCCACGCGCGGTCTACTGAGCTCCGGTCGGTCCACACGCCGCTGCGAACCCCAATTGGTCCACGCGCAACCTCTCGAGCCCCAGTCGGTAAACGCGCTGTCTCCGAGCCCCGATCGGTCCACGCGCCGTCTCCTGAGCCCCGATCGGTCCACGCGTCGTCTCCTAAGCGCCGATCGGTTAACGCGCCGTCTCCGAGCCCCGATGGGTCCACGCGCCGCCTCCTAAGCCCCGATCGGTCCACGCGTCGTCTCCTAAGCCCCGATCGGTCGACGGGTCGTCTCCTAAGCCCCGGTCGGTCGACGCGTCGTCTCCTAATCCCCGGGCGGTCCACGCGCCGTCGCCGAACCCCAATTGGTCCACGCGCCACCTCCTGAGCCCCAGTCTGTCCACGCGCTGTCTCCGAGCACCGATCGGTCTACGCATCGTCTCCTAAACCCCGCTCTTTTAACGCGTCGTCTCCTGAGCCCCGATCGCTCCACGCGCCGTCTCCTGAGCGCCGATCGGTCCACGCGTCGTCTCCGAGCACCGTTCGGTCCACGCGCCGTTTCCTGAGCCCCGATCGGTCCATCCGTCGTCTTTTAAGCCCCGATACCTCCACGCGCCGTCGCCGAGCCATGATCGATCCACGCGCGGCCTCCTGAGCCCCGGTTGGTTCACGCGCCGTATCCGAGCCACCATCGGTCCACGCGTCGTCTCCGAGCCCCGATCGGTCCACGCGCCGTCGCCGAGCCATGATCGGCCCACGCGAGGCTCCTGAGCCCCGGTCGGTCCGCGAGCCGTCTCTTGAGCCCCGATCGGTCGATGCGTCGTTTCCTGAACCCCGATCGGTCCACGCGCCGTCTCCTAAGCCCGGATCGTACCACGCGCCGTCCTCGAGCCCCGATCGATCCACGCGCCGTCTCCTGAGCCCGGATCGGTCCACACGTCGGCTCCTAAGCCCCGATCGGTCCACGCGTCGTCTCCTAAGCCCCGATCCGTCGTCGCGTCGTCTCCTGAGCCCCGATCGATCCACGCGTCTTCTCCTGAGCCCCGACCGCACCACGCGTCGTCTCCGAGCTCCGATCGGTCCACGCGCCGTTTCCGAGCCCCGATCGGTCCATGCGTCGTCTTCTAAGCCCCGATGCCTCCACGCGCCGTCTCCGAGCCACGATCGGTGCAGGCGCCGCTTCGTGAACCCCGATCGGTCCACGCGCTGTCTCCTGAGCCCCGATCCATCCACGCGCTGTCGCCGAGCCCCGATCGGTCCACGCGCGGTCTACTGAGCTCCGGTCGGTCCACACGCCGCTGCGAACCCCAATTGGTCCACGCGCAACCTCTCCAGCCCCAGTCGGTAAACGCGCTGTCTCCGAGCCCCGATCGGTCCACGTATGTTCTCCTAAGCCCCAATTAGTCCACGCGCCGTCTCCTAAGCCCCGATCTGCCCACGGGCCGTCTCCGAGCTCCGATCGGTCCACGCGCCGTCTCGAAGCCTCGATCCGTACACGCGTCGTCTCCGAGCCCCGATCGGTCCACGCGCCATCGCCGAACCCCGATCGGTCCACGCGCCGTCTCCTGAGCTCCGAACCGTCCACACCCCTTATTCTGAGCCTCGATCGGCCGACGCGTCGTCTCCTAAGCCCCGACCGGTTCACGCGCCGTCTCCTGTGCACCGATCGAATCTCGTGCCGTCTCCTAAGCCCCGATAGGTCCACACGTAGTCTCCTAAGCCCCAATCGGTCCACGCGTCGTCTCCTAAGCCCCGATCCGTCGCCGCGTCGTCTCCTGAGCCCCGATCAATTGACGCGTCTTCTCCTGAGCCCCGATCGCTCCTCGCGCCGTCTCCTGAGCCCCGCTCGGTCCATGCGTCGTCTTCTTAGCCCCGATGCCTCCACGCGCCGTCTCCTAAGCCACGATCTGCCCACGGGCCGTTTCCGAGCTCCGATCCGTACACGCGCCGTCTCCGAGCCCCGATCGGTCCACGCGCCGTCTCCGAGCACCGATCGGTCCACGCGCCGCCTCCTAAGCCCCGATCGGTCCACGCGTCGTCTCCTAAGCCCCGATCGGTCGACGGGTCGTCTCCTAAGCCCCGATCGGTCGACGCGTCGTATCCTAATCTCCGTTCGGTCCACGCGCCGTCGCCGAACCCCAACTGGTCCACGCGCCACGTCCTGAGCCCCAATCGGTCCACGCGCTGTCTCTGAGCACCGATCGGTCCACGCATCGTCTCCTAAACCCTGCTCTGTTAACGCGTCGTCTCCTGCACTCCCATCGCTCCACGCGCCGTCTCCTGAGCGCCGATCGGTCCACGCGTCGTCTCCGAGCACCGTTCGGTCCACGCGCCGTTTCCTGAGCCCCGGTCGGTTCACGCGCCGTCTCCGCGCCCCGATCGGTCCACGCGCCGTCTCCTGAGCCCTGAACCGTCCACGCGCTGCGTCGAGCCGCGATCGGTCCACGCGCGGCCTCCTGAGCCCCAATCGGTCCACGCGTCGTATCCTAAGCCCCGATCGGTCCGTGCGCCGTCTCCGAGCCCCGATCGGTCCACGTACCATCTCATGCTCCCCAATCGGTCCACGCGCCGCCTCCGGAGCCCCGATCGATCCACGCGAATCTCCTGAGCTCCGGTCGGTCCACGTACCGTCTCCGAAGCCCCGATCGGTCCACGCGTCGTCTCCTAAGCCCCGATCCGTCGCCGCGTCATCTCCTGAGCCCCGGTCAATTGACGCGTCTTCTCCTGAGCCCCGATCGCTCCTAGCGCCGTCTCCTGAGCCCCGCTCGGTCCATGCGTCGTGTTCTTAGCCCCGATGCCTCCACGCGCCGTCTCCAAGCCACGATAGGTCCAGGCGCCGCTTCCTGAGCCCCGATCGATCCACGCGCCGTCTCGTCAGCCACAATCGGTCCACGCGCCGTCTCAGAGCGCCGATCATTTCACGCGCCGTCTCCTGAGCCCCGATCGTTCCACGCGCCGTCTCCGAGCCCCGATCGGTCCACGCGGCGTCTCCTGAGCCCCGATCGGTTCACGCATCGTCTCCTAAGCCCCGATACGTCCACACGCCGTATCCGAGCCCCGATCGGTCCACGCGCCGTCTTCGAGCCCCGATCGGTCCACGCATGGTCTCCTAAGCCCCAATCGGTTAACGCGCCGTCCCCGAGCCCCGATCGGTCCACGCGCCGTCTCCTGAGCCCCGATACCTCCACGCGCAGTCGCCGAGCCCTGATCGGTCCACGCGCTGTCTCCTGAGCCCCGATAGGTACACGCGCCGTCGCCTACACCCCAATCGGTCCACGCGTCGTCTCCTAAGCCCCGATCGGTCCACGCGCCGTCTCCGAGCCCCGATCGGTCCACGCACTGTCTCCTGATGCCCATGGGTCCACGCGGCGCCTCCGAGGCCCCGATCGATCCACGCGAGGCTCCTAAGCCCCGATCGGTCCACGTGCCGTCTCCTGAGCCCCGATCGTTACACGCGCCGTCTCCGAGCCCCGATCGGTCCACGCGCCGTCTCCGAGCCCCGATCGGTCCACGCACTGTCTCCTGATCCCTATGGGTCAACGCGGCGCCTCCGGAGCCCCGATCGATCCACGCGAGGCTCCTGAGCCCCGATCGGACCACGCATCGTCTCCTAAGCCCCAATCGGTTAACGCGCCGTTGCCTGAGCCCCGATCGGTCCACGCGTCGTCTTCTAACCCCAGACGCCTCCTCGCACCGTCTCCGAGGGCCGATCGGTTCACGCGTCGTCTCGTGAGCCCCGATCGTTCCACGCATCGTCTCCGAACCCCTGATATGTCCACGCGTCGGCTCCTAAGCCCCGATCAGTCCACGCGCCGTCTCCGAGCCCCGATCGGTCCACGCGTCGTCTCCTAAGACGCGATCGGTCCACGTATCGTCTCCTAAGCCCCGATCGGTCGACACGCCGTCTCCGAGCCCCGATGGGTCCACGCGTCGTCTCCTGAGCCCCGATAGGTACACGCGTCGTCTTCTAAGCCCCGATCGGTCCACGCGCCCTCTCCTAGCGCCGATCATTTCACGCGCCGTCTCCTGAGCCCCGATCGGTCCACACCCCTTCTCCTGAGCCCCGATCGATTCACGTGCCGTCGCCTAAGCCCCGATCGGTTCACCCGTCGTCTCTTAAGTCCCAATCGGTCCACGCGCCCTCTCCGAGCGCCGATCATTTCACGCGCCGTCTCCTGAGCTCCGGTCGTTCCGCGCGCCGTCACCTGAGCCCCGATCGGTCGACGCGTCATCTTCTGAGCCCCGATCGACCCACGCGTCGTCTCCTGAGCCCCGATCGGTCCACGCGCCGTCTCCGAGCCCTGATCGGTCCACGCGCCATCGCCGAGCTCCGATCGGTCCACGCGCCATCGCCGAGCCCCGATCGGTCCACGCGTCGTCTTCTAAGCCCCGATCGGTCCACGCGTAGTCTCCTGAGCCCCGCTCGGTTAGCGCGTCGTTTCCGAGCCCCGATCGGTCCAGGCGTCGTCTTCTGAGCCCCAATTAGTCCATGCGCCGTCTCCTAATCCCCGATCCGTCCACGGGCCGTGTCCGAGCTCCGATCGGTCCACGCGCCATCGCCGAGCCCCGATCGTTCCACGCGCCGTCTCCGAGCTCCGATCGGCCCACGCGCCGTCTCCTAAGCCCCGATCGGTCCACGTGCCGTCTCCGAGCCCCGATCGGTTCACGTATCCCCTCCTAAGTCCCAATCGGATAACGCGCCGTCTCCTGAGCCCCGATCGTTCCACGCGCCGTCGCCGAGCCGCGATCGGTCCACGCGCGGCCTCCTGAGCCCCAGTTGGTTCACGCGCCGTATCTGAGCCCCGATCGGTCCCTGCGCCGTCTCCTGAGCCCCAATCGGTCCACTCGCTGTCTCCTGAGCCCCGATAGGTACACGCGTCGTTTCCTACGCCCCGATCGGTCCACGCGTCGTCTCCTAGGCCCCGATCGGTCCACGCGCCGTCTCCGAGCCGCGATCGGTCCACGCACCGTGTCCTGATCCCCATCGGTCCACGCGGCGCCTCCGGAGCCCCGATCGATCCACGCGCAGTCTCCTGAGCCCCGATCGGTCCACGCATCGCCTCCTGAGCCCCGGACGGTCCAGGCGCCGTCTCCGAACCCCGATCGGTCGACGCGCCGTCTCCGAGCCCCGATCATTCCACGCGCCGTCTCCGAGCCCCGATCGGACCACGCGTCGTCTCCGAGGCTCGATCGGTCCACGCGCCGTCTCCTAAGCCGCGATCCGTCCACGGGCCGTCTCCGAGCTGCTATCGGTAAACGCGCCGTCACCAAGCCCTGATCTGTACACGCGTCGTCTCCGAGCCCCGATCGGTCCACGCGCCGTCGCCGAGCCTCGATCGGTCCACGCGCCGCCTCCTGAGCCCCGATCGGTTCACGCGCCGGCTCCGAGCGCCAATCGGTTCACGCGCCGTCTCCTGAGCCCCGATCGCTCGACGCGCCGTCTCCGAGCCCCCATCGGTCCACGCGTCGCCTCCGAGCCCCGATCGCTCCACGCGCCGATTTCTGAGCCTCGATCAATTGACGAGTCTTCTCCTGAGCCCCGATCGCTCCTCGCGCCGTCTCCTGAGCCCCGCTCGGTCCATGCGTCGTCTTCTTAGCCCCGATGCCTCCACGCGCCGTCTCCGAGCGCCGATCGGTTCACGCGCCGTCTCCTGAGCCCCGATCGTTCCACGCGCCATCTCCGAGCCCCGATTGGTCCACGCGCCGTCTCCTAAGCCCCGATCGGTCTACGCGTCGTCTCCTAAGCCCCGATTGGTAGACGTGCCGTCTCCCAGCCACGATCGGTCCACGCGCCGTCTCCTAAGCCCCAATCGGTCCACGCGCGGCCTCCTGAGACCCGATCGGTTCACGCATCGTCTCCTAAGCCCCGATACGTCTACACGCCGTATCCGAGCCCCGATCGGTCCGCGTGACGCATTCTAAGCCACGGTCCGTCCACGCGCCGTCTCCGAGCACCGATCGGTCCACGCGCCGTCTCCTTATCCCGATCGGTCCACGCGTCGTCTCCTAAGCCCTGATCGGTCCACGTGCCGTCTCCGAGCCCCGATGGGTCTACGCGCCGCCTCCTGAGCCCCGATCGATCCACGCATCGGCTGCTGAGCCCCGGTCGGTCCACGCGTCGCCTTCGAGCACCGATCGATCCACGCGCCGTTTCCTGGGCCCCGATCGGTCCACGCGTCGCCACCGGAGCCCCGATCGGTCTACGCGCCGTCTCATGAGCCCCGGTCGGTTCATGCGCCGTCTCCGAGCCCCGATCGGTCCACGCATCGTCACCTGAGCCCCGATCGGTTAACGCGCCGTCTCCGAGCCCCGATCAGTCCACGCGCCGTCTCCTGAGCCCCGGTCGGTTCATGCGCCGTCTCCGAGCCCCGATCGATCCACGCGTCGTCTTGTAAGCCCAGATGCCTTCTCGCGCCGTCTCCGGCCCACGAGCGGTCCAGGCGCCGCTTCCTGAGCCACGATCGGTCCACGCGCCTTCTCCGAGGCCCGATCGGTGCACGCGCCGTCTCCTGAGCCCCGATCGGTCCACGCGTCGTCTCCTGAGCCCCGATCGGTCCCCGCGCCGTCTTCTGAGCCCCGATCGGTCCACGCGCCGTCGCCGAACCCCAATTGGTCCACGCGAAACCGCCTGAGCCCCAGTCGGTCCACGCGCTGTCTCCGAGCCCCGATCGGTCCACGTGCCGTCTCCCAGCCCCGATCGGTCCACGCCCCGTCTCCTAATCCCCAATCTGTCCACGACCCGTCTCCGGGACCCGAACGGTGCACGCGCCGTCTCCTAAGCCCCGATCGGGCCACGCGCCGTCGCCGAACACCAATTGGTCCACGCGCTGTCTCCGAGCCCCGATCGGTCCACGCGTCGTCTCCGAGCCCCGATCGGTCCACGCGCCGTCACCGAGCCCCGATCGGTCCATGCGTCGTCTTCTAAGCCCCGATGCCTCCACGCGCCGTCTCCGAGCCACGATCGGTGCAGGCGCCGCTTCGTGAACCCCGATCGGTCCACGCGCTGTCTCCTGAGCCCCGATCCATCCATGCGCAGTCGCCGAGCCCCGATCGGTCCACGCGCGGTCTACTGAGCTCCGGTCGGTCCACACGCCGCTGCGAACCCCAATTGGTCCACGCGCAACCTCTCGTGCCCCAGTCGGTAAACGCGCTGTCTCCGAGCCCCGATCGGTCCACGTATGTTCTCCTAAGCCCCAATTAGTCCACGCGCCGTCTCCTAAGCCCCGATCTGCCCACGGGCCGTCTCCGAGCTCCGATCGGTCCACGCGCCGTCTCGAAGCCTCGATCCGTACACGCGTCGTCTCCGAGCCCCGATCGGTCCACGCGCCATCGCCGAACCCCGATCGGTCCACGCGCCGTCTCCTGAGCTCCGAACGGTCCACACCCCTTGTCCTGAGCCCCGATCGGCCGACGCGTCGTCTCCTAAGCCCCGACCGGTTCACGCGCCGTCTCCTGTGCACCGATCGAATCTCGTGCCGTCTCCTAAGTCCCGATCGGTCCACACGTCGTCTCCTAAGACCCAATCGGTCCACGCGTCGTCTCCTAAGCCCCGATCCGTCGCCGCGTCGTCTCCTGAGCCCCGATCAATTGACGCGGCTTCTCCAGAGCCCCGATCGCTCCTCGCGCCGTCTCCTGAGCCCCGCTCGGTCCATGCGTCGTCTTCTTAGCCGCGATGCCTCCACGCGTCGTCTCCTAAGCCCCGATCGGTCCACGCGCCGTCTCCGGGCCCCGATCGGTCCACGCACCATCTCCTGCTCTCCAATCAGTCCACGCGCCGCCTCCGGAGCCCCGATCGATCCACGCTAGGCTCCTGAGCCCCGGCCGGTCCGCGCGCCGTCTCCTGAGCCCCGAACGGTCGACGCGTCGTCTCCTGAGCCCCGATCGATCCACGCGCCGTCTCCTAAGCCCCGATCGGTGCACGCGCCGTCTCCGAGCGCCGATCGGTTCGCGCGCCGTCTCCTGAGCCCCGATCATTCCGAGCGATGTCTCCCAGCCCCGATCGGTCCACGAGCCGTTTTCTCAGCACCGTTCGGTCCACGCGTCGTCTTCAAAGCCCCGATGCCTCCACGCGCCGTCTCCGAGCTACGATCGGTCCGTGCGCCGCTTCCAAAGCCCTATCAGTCCAGGCGTCCTCTCCTGATCTCCGATCGGTCCACGCGCCGTCTCCTAAGCCCCGATCGGTGCACGCGCCGTCTCCGAGCGCCGATCGGTTCACGCGCCGTCTCCTGTGCCCCGATCATTCCACGCGATGTCTCCGAGCCCCGATCGGTCCACGCGCCGTCTCCTAAGCCCCGATCGGTCCACGCGCCGTCTCCGAGCCACGATCGGTCCAGGCGCCGCTTCCTGAGCCCCGATCGGTCCACGCGTCGGCTCCTAAGCCTCGATAGGTCCACGCGCGGCCTCCTTAGCCCCGGTCGGTCCACGCGCCGTCTCCGAGCCGCGATCGGTCCACGCATCGTCTCCTAAGCCCCGATCGGTTAACGCGCCGTCTCCCCGCCCCGATCGGTCCACGCGCCGTCTCCTGAGGCCTGATCCGTCCACGCGCGGCGTCGAGCCGCGATCGGTCCACGCGCGGCCTCCAGAGCCGCGATCGGTCCACGCGCGGCCTCCTGAGCCCCAATCGGTCCACGCGTCGTCTCCTAAGCCCCGATCCGTCGCAGCGTCGTCCCCTGAGCCCCGATCAATTGACGCGTCTTCTCCTGAGCCCCGATCGCACCTCACGCCGTCTCCTGAGCCCCGCTCGGTCCATGCGTCATGTTCTTATCCCCGATGCTTCCACGCGCCGTCTGCGACACACGATAGGTCCAGGCGCCGCTTCCTGAGCCCCGATCGATCCACGCGCCGTCTCGTAAGCCACAATCGGTCCACGCACCGTCTCAGAGCGCCGATCATTTCACGCGCCGTCTCCTGAGCCCCGATCGTTCCACGCGCCGCCTCCTGAGCCCCGATCGATCCACGCATCGGCTGCTGAGCCCCGGTCGGTCCATGCGTCGCCTTCGAGCACCGATCGATCGACGCGCCGTTTCCTGGGCCCCGATCGGCCCACGCGTCGCCACCGGAGCCCCGATCGGTTAACGCGCCGTCTCCGAGCCCC
This sequence comes from Netelia fuscicornis, assembly GCA_946811545.1. Classification (NCBI taxonomy): domain Eukaryota; kingdom Metazoa; phylum Arthropoda; class Insecta; order Hymenoptera; family Ichneumonidae; genus Netelia; species Netelia fuscicornis. Next base: position 32,928,560 of record OX328012.1, read on the forward strand.
GATCAGTCCACGCGCCGTCTCCTGAGCCCCGGTCGGTTCATGCGCCGTCTCCGAGCCCCGATCGATCCACGCGTCGTCTTGTAAGACCAGATGCCTTCTCGCGCCGTCTCTGGCCCACGATCGGTCCAGGCGCCGCTTCCTGAGCCACGATCGGTCCACGCGCCTTCTCCGAGCCCCGATCGGTGCACGCGCCGTCTCCTGAGCCCCGATCGGTCCACGCGTCGTCTCCTGAGCCCCGATCGGTCCACGCGCCGTCTTCTGAGCCCCGATCGGTCCACGCGCCGTCGCCGAACCCCAATTGGTCCACGCGAAACCGCCTGTGCCCCGATCGGTCCACGCGCCGTCTCCTGTGCCCCGATTGGTCGACGCGTCCTCTCCTAAACCCCGATCGGTCCACGCGTCGTCTCCTAAGCCCCGATCGGTCCACACGCCGTCTCCGAGCCCCGATGGGTCCACGCGTCGCCTCCTGAGCCCCGGTCGGTCCACGCGCCGTCTCCTGAGCCCCGATCGGTCCATGCGTCGTCTTCTTAGCCCCGATGCCTCCACGCGCCGTCTCCGAGCCACGATCGGTCCAGGCGCCGCTTCCTGAGCCCCCATCGGTCCATGCGCCGTATCCTAAGCCCCGATCGGTCCACGCGCCGTCTCCGAGCGCCGATAAGTTCAAGCGCCGTCTCCTGAGCCCCGATCGTTCCACGCGGCGTCTCCGAGCCCCGATCGATCCACGCGTCGTCTCCTGAGCCCCAACCGGTCCACACGCCGTTTCCTGAGCCCCGATCGGTCCACGCATCGTCTCCGAGCACCGATCGGTCCACGCGCCGTTTTCTGAGCACCGTTCGGTCCACGCGTCGTCTTCAAAGCCCCGATGCCTCCACGCGCCGTCTCCGAGCCCCGATCGCTCTTCGCGCCGTCTCCTGAGCCCCGCTCGATCCATGCGTCGTCTTCTTAGCCCCGATGCCTCCACGCGCCGTTTCCGAGCCACGATCGGTCCAGGCGCCGCTTCCTGAGCCCCGATCGGTCCACGCGCCGTCGCGTAAGTCCCAATCGGTCTACGCACCGTCTCAGAGCGCCGATCATTTCACGCGCCGTCTCCTGAGCCCCGATCATTCCACGCCCCGCCTCCGAGCCCCGATCGGTCCACGCGCCGTCTCCTAAGCCCCTATCGGTCCACGCGCCGTCTCCGAGCGCCGATCGGTTCACGCGCCGTCTCCTGAGCCCCGATCGTTCCACGCGCAGTCTCCGACCCCCGATCGGTCCACGCGCCGTCTCATAAGCCCCGATCGGACCACGCGCCTTCTCCTCAGCCCCGATCGGTCCACGCGCCGTCTCCTGAGCCCCAACCGCTCCACACGCCGTTTCCTGAGCCCCGATCGGTCCACGCATCGTCTCCGAGCACCGATCGGTCCACGCGCCGTTTTCTGAGCACCGTTCGGTCCACGCGTCGTCTTCAAAGCCCCGATGCCTCCACGCGCCGTCTCCGAGCCCCGATCGCTCTTCGCGCCGTCTCCTGAGCCCCGCTCGATCCATGCGTCGTCTTCTTAGCCCCGATGCCTCCACGCGCCGTCTCCGAGACACGACAGGTCCAGGCGCCGCTTCCTGAGCCCCGATCGATCCACGCGCCGTCTCGAAAGCCACAATCGGTCCACGCGCCGTCTCAGAGCGCCGATCATTTCACGCGCCGTCTCCTGAGCCCCGATCGTTCCACGCGCCGCCTCCTGAGCCCCGATCGATCCACGCATCGGCTGCTGAGCCCCGGTCGGTCCACGCGTCGCCTTCGAGCACCGATCGATCCACGCGCCGTTTCCTGGGCCCCGATCGGCCCACACGTCGCCACCGGAGCCCCGATCGGTCTACGCGCCGTCTCATGAGCCTCGATCGGTCCACGCGCGGCCTCCTTAGCCCCGGTCGGTCCACGCGCCGTCTCCGAGCCCCGATCGGTCCACGCATCGTCACCTGAGCCCCGATCGGTTAACGCGCCGTCTCCGAGCCCCGATCAGTCCACGCGCCGTCTCCTGAGCCCCGGTCGGTTCATGCGCCGTCTCCGAGCCCCGATCGATCCACGCGTCGTCTTGTAAGCCCAGATGCCTTCTCGCGCCGTCTCCGGCCCACGATCGGTCCAGGCGCCGCTTCCTGAGCCACGATCGGTCCACGCGCCTTCTCCGAGCCCCGATCGGTGCACGCGCCGTCTCCTGAGCCCCGATCGGTCCACGCGTCGTCTCCTGAGCCCCGATCGGTCCACGCGCCGTCTTCTGAGCCCCGAACGGTCCACGCGCCGTCGCCGAACCCCAATTGGTCCACGCGAAACCGCCTGAGCCCCAGTCGGTCCACGCGAAACCGCCTGAGCCCCAGTCGGTCCACGCGCTGTCTCCGAGCCCCGATCGGTCCACGTGCCGTCTCCCAGCCCCGATCGGTCCACGCGCCGTCTCCTAATCCCCAATCTGTCCACGACCCGTCTCCGGGCCCCGATCGGTGCACGCGCCGTCTCCTAAGCCCCGATCGGGCCACGCGCCGTCGCCGAACACCAATTGGTCCACGCGAAACCGCCTGAGCCCCAGTCGGTCCACGCGCTGTCTCCGAGCCCCGATCGGTCCACGCGTCGTCTCCGAGCCCCGATCGGTCTACGCGCCGTCGCCGAGCCATGATCGGTCCACGCGCGGCCTCCTGAGCCCCGATCGGTCCACGCGCCGTCGCCGAGCCGCGATCGGTTCTCGCGCGGCCTCCTGAGCCCCGGTCGGTCCACGCCCCGCCTACGGAGCCCCGATCGATCCACTCGATTCTCCTGAGCTCCGGTCGGTCCACGCGCCGTCTCCTGAGCCCCGATCGGTCCACGCGTCGTCTCCTAAGCCCCGATTCGTCGACGCGTCGTCTCCTGAGCCCCGATCAATTGACGCGTCTTCTCCTGAGCCCCGATCGCTTCTCGTGCCGCCTCCTGAGCCCCACTCCGTCGAGGCGTCGTCTCCGGAGCCCCGATCAATTGACGTGGCTTCTCCTGAGCCCCGATCGCTCCTCGCGCCGTCTCCTGAACCCCGCTCGGTCAATGCGTCGTCTTCTTAGCACGGATGCCTCCACGCGCCGTCTCCGAGCCACGATGGGTCCAGGCGCCGCTTCCTGCGCCCCGATCGGTCCACGCGCCGTCTCCTAAGCCCCAATCGGTCCACGCGGCGTCTCCGAGCGCCGATCATTTAACGCGCCGTCTCCTGAGACCCGATCGTTCCACGCGCCGTCTCCGAGCCCCGATCGGTCCGCGTGCCGCATTCTAAGCCACGGTCCATCCACGCGCCGTCTCCGAGCCCCGCTCCATCCACGCGTCGTCTCCTAAGCCCCGATCGGTCCACGCGCCGTCTCCTAAGCCCCGATTGATCCACGCGTCGTCTCCTACGCCTGATCGGTCCACGCGTCGTATCCTGAGCCCCGATCGTTCCACGCGCCGTCTCCGAGCCGCGATCGGTCCACGCGCCGTCTCCTGAGCCCCGATCGGTCCACGCGCCATCTCCGAGCCCCGAACGGTTCACGCACCGTCTCCTGATCCCAATCGGTCCACGCGGCGCCTCCGGAGCCCCGATCGATCCACGCGAGTCTCCTGAGCCCCAGTCGGTTCACGCGCTGTCTCCGAGCCCCGATCGGTCCACGCGCCGTCGCCGAGCCATGATCGGTCCACGCGGCCTCCTGAGCCCCAATCGGTCCACGGGCCGTCGCCGATCCACGATTGGTCCGTGCGCCGTTTCCAGAGCCCTATCGGTCCACGCATCGTCTCCTGATCTCCGATGGGTCCACGTGCCGTCTCCTAAGCCCCGATCGGTCCACGCACTGTCTCCGAGCGCCGATCGGTTCACGCGCCGTCTCCTGAGCCCCGATCATTCCACGCGCTGTCTCCGAGCCCCAATCGGTCCACGCGTTGTCTCCTTAGCCCCGATCGGTCCACGCGCCGTCTCCGAGCGCCGAGCGGTCCACGCGCCGTCGCCGAACCCCAAATGGTCCACGCGCAACCGCCTGAGCCCCGATCGGTCCACGCGTCTTCTCCGAGCACCGATCGGTCCACGCGCCGTCGCCGAGGCATGATCGGTCCACGCGCGGCCTCCTGAGCCCCGATCGGTCCACGCGCCGCCGCCGAGCCGCGATCGTTCCACGCGCGGCCTCCTGAGCCCCGATCGATCCACGCGCCGTCACCGAGCCGCGATCGGTCCACGCGCGACCTCCTGAGCCCCGGTTGGTTCACGCGTCGTCTCCGAGCGCCGATCGGTCCACGCGCCGTCGCCGAGCCATGATCGGTCCACGCGGGGCTCCTGAGCCCCGGTCGGTTCACGCGCCGTCTTCGAGCCCCGATCGATCCACGCATCGTCTTCTAAGCCCAGATGCCTCCTCGCGCCGTCTCCGAGCCCCGATCGGTCCACGCGTCGTCTCCGAGCCCCGATCGGCCCACGCGCCGTCGCCGGGCCGCGAACGGTCCACGCGCGGCCTCCTGAGCCCCGGTTGGTTCAAGCGCCGTATCCGAGCCCCAATCGGTCCACGCAAGGTCTCCTGAGCTCCGATCGGTCCACGCGCCGTCTCCTGATCTCCGATCGGTCCACACGCCATCTCCTAAGCCCCGATCATTCCACGCGCCATCTCCGAGCCCCGATCGGTCCACGCGCCGTCTCATAAGCCCCGATCGGACCACGCGCCTTCTCCTCAGCCCCGATCGGTCCACGCGCCGTCTCCGAGCGCCGATTAGTTCACGCGCCGTCTCCTGAGCCCCGATCGCTCCACGCTCCGTCTCCCAGCCCCGATCGGTCCACGCGCCGTCTCCTGAACCCGGATCGGTCCACGCGCCGTCGCCGAACCCCAATTGGTCCACGCGCCACCGCCTGTGCCCCAGTCGGTCTACGCGCTGTCTCCGAGCCCAGATCGGTCCACGCGCCCTCTCCGAGCGCCGATCGGTTCACGCATCGTCTCCTAAGCCCCGATCGGTTAACGCGCCGTCTCCGAGCGACGAGTGGTCAACGCGTCGTCGCCGAACCCCAATTGGTCCACGCGCAACCGCCTGAGTCCCAGTCGGTCCACGCGCCGTCTCGTGAGCCCCGATCGGTCCACGCGCCGTCTCCGAGCCCCGATCGGTCCACGCGCCGTCTCCTGAGCCCCGATCGGTCCACGCGTCGTTCCCGAAGCCCCGATCCATCCACGCGCAGTCTCGCGAGCCCCGATCGGTGCACGCACCGTCTCCTAAGCCCCGATCGGTCCACGCCCCGTCTCCGAGCACCGATTGGTTCACGCACCGTCTCCTGAGACTCGATCCGTCCACGCGCTGTCTCCTGAGCCCCGATCGGTCGACGCGTCCTCTGTTAAACCCCAATCGGTCCACGCCCCGTCTCCGAGCGCCGATCGGTTCACGCGCCGTCTCCTGAGTCCCGATCCGTCCACTCACTGTCTCCTGAGCTCCGGTCGGTCCACGCGCCGCCTCCTGCGCTCTGATCGGTCCACGCGCCGTCTCCTGAGCCCCGATCGGTCGACGCGCCGTCTCGGAGCCCCGATCGGTCCAGACGCCGCTTCCTGAGCACCGACCGGTCCACGCGTCGTCGCCGAACCCCAATTGGTCCACACGAAACCGCCTGAGCCCCAGTCGGTCCACGCGTCGTCTCCGAGCCTCGATCGGTCCACGCGCCGTCGCGGAGCCCCGATCGGTCCAGGCGTGGCCTCCTGAGCCTCGATCGGTCCACGCGCGGCCTCCTGAGCCCCGGTCGGTTCACGCGCCGTCTCCGAGCCCCGATCGATCCACGCGTCGTCTTCGAAGCCCAGATGCCTCCTCGCGCCGTCTCCGAGCCACGATCGGTCCAGGCGCTGCTTCCTGAGCCCCAATCGGTCCACGCATCGTCACCTAAGCCCCGATGGGTCCACGCGCCGTCACCGAGCCATGATCGGTCCACGCGCGGCTCCTGAGCCCCATCGGTCCACGCGCCGTCTCCGAGCGCCAATCGGTTCACGCGCCGTCTCCTGAGCCCCGATCGCTCCACGCGCAGTCGTCGAGCCTCGATCGGTTCACGCGCGGTCTCCTGAGCCCCGGTCGGTCCACGCGCCGTCGCCGAACCCCAATTGGTCCACGCGCAACCTCCTGAGCCCCAGTCGGTACACGCACTGTCTCCGAGCCCCGATCGGTCCCCGCATAGTCTCCTAAGCCCCGCTCGGTTAACGCGTCGTCTCGGAGCCCCGATCGGTCCAGGCACCGCTTCCTGAGCCTCGGTCGGTTCACGCGCCGTCTCCTGAGCCCCGATCGGTCCACGCGTCGTTCCCTAAGCCCCGATCGATCCACGCGCAGTCTCCAGAGCCGCGATCGGTCCACGCATCCCCTCCTGAGCCCCGGACGGTTCACACGCCGTCTCCGAGCCGCGATCGGTGCACGAATCGTCTCCTAAGCCCCGATCGGTTAACGGGCCGTCTCCGAGCCCTGATCGGTCCACGCGCCGTCTCCTAAGCCCCGATCGGTGCACGCGCCGTCGCCGAACCCCAATTGGTCCACACGAAACCGCCTGAGCCCCAGTCGGTCCACGCGCTGTCTCCGAGCCCCGATCGGTCCACGCGTCGTCTCCGAGCCCCGATCGGTCCACGCGCCGTCTTCGAGCCCCGATCGGTCCACGCATGGTCTCCTAAGCCCCAATCGGTTAACGCGCCGTCTCCGAGCCCCGATCGGTCCACGCGCCGTCGCCGAACCCCAATTGGTCCACGCGCAACCGCCTGAGCCCCAGTCGGTCCACGCGCTGTCACCGAGCCCCGATCGGTCCACGTGTGGTCTCCGAGCCCCTATCGGTCCACGCGCCGTCGCCGAGCCACGATCGGTCCACGCGCGGCCTCCTGAGCCCCGATCGGTCCACGCGCCGTCGCCGAGCCGCGATCGGTCCACGCGCGGTCTCCTGAGCCTCGGTCGGTTCACGCGCCGTCTCCTGAGCCCCGATCGGTCCACGCGTCGTTCCCTAAGCCCCGATCGATCCACGCGCAGTCTCCAGAGCCGCGATCGGTCCACGCATCCCCTCCTGAGCCCCGGACGGTTCACACGCCGTCTCCGAGCCGCGATCGGTCCACGCATCGTCTCCTAAGCCCCGATCGGTTAACGTGCCGTCTCCGAGCCCTGATCGGTCCACGCGCCGTCTCCTAAGCCCCGATCGGTGAACGCGCCCTCTCCGAGCGCCGATCGGTTCACGCGCCGTCTCCTGAGCCCCGATCATTCCACGCGATGTCTCCGAGCCCCGATCGGTTCACGTGCCGTCTCCTAAGCCCCGATCGGTCCACGCGCCGTCTCCGAGCGCCGATCGGTCCACGCGCGGTCTCCAAGCCTCGATCCGTACACGCGCCGTCTCCGAGCCCCGATCGGTCCACGCGTCGTCTCCGAGCACCGTTCGGTCCACGCGCCATTTCCTGAGCCCCGATCGGTCCATCCGTCGTCTTTTAAGCCCCGATACCTCCACGCGCCGTCTCCGAGCCACGATCGGTCCACGCATCGTCTCCTAAGCCCCGATCGGTTAACGCGCCGTCTCCCCGCCCCGATCGGTCCACGCGCCGTCTCCTGAGCCCTGATCCGTCCACGCGCGGCGTCGAGCCGCGATCGGTCCACGCGCGGCCTCCTGAGCCCCAATCGGTCCACGCGTCGTCTCCTAAGCCCCGATCCGTCGCAGCGTCGTCCCCTGAGCCCCGATCAATTGACGCGTCTTCTCCTGAGCCCCGATCGCACCTCACGCCGTCTCCTGAGCCCCGCTCGTTCCATGCCTCGTGTTCTTAGCCCCGATGCCTCCACGCGCCGTCTCCGAGACACGATAGGTCCAGGCGCCGCTTCCTGAGCCCCGATCGATCCACGCGCCGTCTCGTAAGCCACAATCGGTCCACGCGCCGTCTCAGAGCGCCGATCATTTCACGCGCTGTCTCCTGAGCCCCGATCGTTCCACGCGCCGTCTCCGAGCCCCGATCGGTCCACGCGGCGTCTCCTGAGCCCCGATCGGTTCACGCATCGTCTCCTAAGCCCCGATACGTCTACACGCCGTATCCGAGCCCCGATCGGTCCGCGTGACGCATTCTAAGCCACGGTCCGTCCACGCGCCGTCTCCGAGCACCGATCGGTCCACGCGCCGTCTCCTGAGCCCCGATCGGTCCACGCGTCGTCTCCTAAGCCCTGATCGGTCCACGTGCCGTCTCCGAGCCCCGATGGGTCTACGCGCCGCCTCCTGAGCCCCGATCGATCCACGCATCGGCTGCTGAGCCCCGGTCGGTCCACGCGTCGCCTTCGAGCACCGATCGATCCACGCGCCGTTTCCTGGGCCCCGATCGGTCCACGCGTCGCCACCGGAGCCCCGATCGGTCTACGCGCCGTCTCATGAGCCCCGGTCGCTTCATGCGCCGTCGCCGAGCCTCGATCGGTCCACGCGCGGCCTCCTTAGCCCCGGTCGGTCCACGCGCCGTCTCCGAGCCCCGATCGGTCCACGCATCGTCACCTGAGCCCCGATCGGTTAACGCGCCGTCTCCGAGCCCCGATCAGTCCACGCGCCGTCTCCTGAGCCCCGGTCGGTTCATGCGCCGTCTCCGAGCCCCGATCGATCCACGCGTCGTCTTGTAAGCCCAGATGCCTTCTCGCGCCGTCTCCGGCCCACGATCGGTCCAGGCGCCGCTTCCTGAGCCACGATCGGTCCACGCGCCTTTTCCGAGCCCCTATCGGTGCACGCGCCGTCTCCTGAGCCCCGATCGGTCCACGCGTCGTCTCGTGAGCCCCGATCGGTCCACGCGCCGTCTTCTGAGCCCCGATAGGTCCACGCGCCGTCGCCGAACCCCAATTGGTCCACGCGAAACCGCCTGAGCCCCAGTCGGTCAACGCGCTGTCTCCGAGCCCCGATCGGTCCACGTGCCGTCTCCCAGCCCCGATCGGTCCACGCGCCGTCTCCTAATCCCCAATCTGTCCACGACCCGTCTCCGGGCCCCGATCGGTGCAAGCGCCGTCTCCTAAGCCCCGATCGGTCCACGCGCCGTCTTCGAGCCCCGATCGGTCCACGCGCAGTCTCCAGAGGCGCGATCGGTCCACGCATCCCCTCCTGAGCCCCGATCGTTCCACGTGCCGCCTCCGAGCCCCGATCGCTCCACGCGCCGTCTCCGAGCGCCGATTGGTGCACGCGCCGTCTCATGAGCACCGATCGTTCCACACGACGCTTCCTAAGCCCCGATCTGTCCAGGCGTCGTCTCCTAAGCCCCGACCGGTCCACGCGCCGTCTCCTGAGCCCCGTTCGGCCCACGCGCCGTCTCCTGAGCCCCGGTCGGTCCGCGCGCCGTCACCTGAGCCCCGATCGGTCCACGCGTCATCTTCTAAGCCCCGATCGGTCCACGCGTAGTCTCCTAAGCCCCGCTCGGTTAACGCGTCGTTTCCGAGCCCCGATCGGTCCACGCGTTGTCTCCTGAGCCCCAATTAGTCCATGCGCCGTCTCCTAATCCCCGATCCGTCCACGGGCCGTGTCCGAGCTCCGATCGGTCCACGCGCCATCGCCGAGCCCCGATCGGTCCACGCGCCGTCTCCTGAGCCCCGATCGGTTCACACCACTTCTCCTGACCCCTGATCGATTCACGTGCCATCTCCTAAGCCCTGATCGGTCCACGCGCCTTTTCCTAAGCCCCGATCGGTCCACGCGCCGTCTCCGAGCCTCGATCGGTCCACGCGCCGTCGCCGAACCCCAATTGGTCCACGCGAAACCGCCTGAGCCCCAGTCGGTTCACGCGCTGTCTCCGAGCCCCGATTGGTCCACGCGTCGTCTCCGAGCCCCGATCGGTCCACGCGACGTCGCCGAGTCGTGATCTGTCCACGCGCGGCCTCCTGAGACCCAATCGGTCCACGCGCCGTCTTCGAGCCCCGATCGGTTCACGCATGGTCTCCTAAGCCCCAATCGGTTAACGCGCCGTCCCCGAGCCCCGATCGGTCCACGCGCCGTTTCCTGAGCCCCGATACGTCCACGAGCAGTCCCCGAGCCCTGATCGGTCCACGCGCTGTCTCCTGAGCCCCGATAGGTACACGCGTCGTCTTCTAAGCCCCCATCGGTCCACGCGTAGTCTCCTAAGCCCCGCTCGGTTAACGCGTCGTTTCCGAGCCCCGATCGGTCCACGCGTCGTCTCCTGAGCCCCAATTAGTCCATGCGCCGTCTCCTAAGCCCCGATCCGTCCACGGGCCGTGTCCGAGCTCCGATCGGTCCAAGCGTCGTCTCCGAGCCCTGATCGGTCCACGCGCCATCGCCGAGCCCCGATCGGTCCACGCGCCCTCTCCTAGCGCCGATCAGTTCACGCGCCGTCTCCTGAGCCCCGATCTGTCCACACCCCTTCTCCTGAGCCCCGATCGATTCACGTGCCGTCTCCTAAGCCCCGATCGGTTCACCCGTCGTCTCTTAAGTCCCAATCGGTCCACGCGCCCTCTCCGAGCGCCGATCATTTCACGCGCCGTCTCCTGAGCCCCGGTCGGTCCGCGCGCCGTCTCCTGAGCCCCGATCGGTCGACGCGTCGTCTTCTGAGCCCCGATCGACCCACGCGTCGTCTCCTGAGCCCCGATCGGTCCACGCGCCGTCTCCGAGCGCCGATCGGTTCACGCGCCGTCTCCTGAGCCCCGATCGTTCCACGCGCCGTCTGCGAGCTCCGATCGGCCCACGCGCCGTCTCCTAAGCCCCGATCGGTCCAAGCGCCATCTCCTAAGCCCCGATCGGTCCACGCATCGTCTCCGAGCCCCGATCGGTCCACGCGCCGTCTCCTGAGCCCGGATCGTTCCACGCGTCGTCCCCGAATCCCCGATCCGTACACACGTCGTCTCCGAGCCTCGATCGGTCCACGCGCCGTCGCCGAACCCCAATTGGTCCACGGGAAACCGCCTGAGCCCCAGTCGGTCCACGCGCTGTCTCCGAGCCCCGATCGGTCCACGCGTCGTCTTCGAGCCCCGATCGGTCCACGCATGGTCTCCTAAGCCCCAATCGGTTAACGCGCCGTCCCCGAGCCCCGATCGGTCCACGCGCCGTCTCCTGAGCCCCGATACCTCCACGCGCAGTCGCCGAGCCCTGATCGGTCCACGTGCTGTCTCCTGAGCAGCGATAGGTACACGCGTCGTCGCCTACACCCCAATCGGTCCACGCGTCGTCTCCTAAGCCCCGATCGGTCCACGCGCCGTCTCCGAGCCCCGATCGGTCCACGCACTGTCTCCCGATGCCCATGGGTCCACGCGGCGCCTCCGAGGCCCCGATCGATCCACGCGAGGCTCCTAAGCCCCGATCGGTCCACGTGCCGTCTCCTGAGCCCCGATCGTTACACGCGCCGTCTCCGAGCCCCGATCGGTCCACGCGCCGTCTCCGAGCCCCGATCGGTCCACGCACTGTCTCCTGAGCCCCGATAGGTACACGCGTCGTCGCCTACACCCCAATCGGTCCACGCGTCGTCTCCTAAGCCCCGATCCGTCCACGCGCCGTCTCCTGAGCCCCGATCGTCCAACGCGCCGTCTCCGAGCACCGATCGGTCCACGCGCCGTCTCCTCAGCCCCGATCGGTCCACGCGTCGTCTCCAAAGCCCTGATCGGTCCACGTGCCGTCTCCGAGCCCCGATCGGTCCACGCGCCGTCTCCTGAACCCCGATACGTCCACACACAGTCGCCGAGCCCCGATCGGTCCACGCGCCGTCGCCGAGCCTCGATCGGCCCACGCGCGGCCTCCAGAGCCGCGGTCGGTTCACGCGCCGTCTCCGAGCCCCGATCGATCCACGCGTCGTCTTCTAAGCCCAGATGCCTCCTCGCGCCGTCTCCGAGCCACGATCGGTTCAGGCGCCGCTTCGTGAGCCCCGATCGGTCCACGCTCCGTCACCAAGCCCCGATGGGTCCAGGCGCGGTCTCCTGAGCCCCGGTCGGTCCACGTATCGTCTCCTACGCCCCGATCGGTCCACGCGTCGTCTCCTAAGCCCCGAACGGTCCACGCGCCGTCTCCGAGCCCCGATCGGTCCACGCACCGTCTCCTGATCCCCATCGGTCCACGCGGCGCCTCCGGAGCCCCGACCGATCCACACGAGTCTCCTGAGCCCCGGTCGCTCCACGCGCCGTCTCCGTGCGCCGATTGGTGCACGCGCCGTCTCCTGAGCACCGATCGTTTCACACGCCGCCTCCTAAGCCCCGATCTGTCCAGGCGTCGTGTCCTAAGCCCCGACCGGTCCACGCGCCGGCTCCTGAGCCCCGTTCGGCCCACGCGCCGTCTCCTAAGCCCCGATCTGTCCATGGGCCGTCTCCGAGCCGCGATCGGTAAACGCGCCGTCACCAAGCCCCGATCCGTACACGCGTCGTCTCCGAGCCCCGATGGGTCCACGCGCCGTCGCCGAGCCTCGATCGGTCCACGCGCAGCCTCCTAAGCCCCGGTCGGTTCACGCGCTATCTCCGAGCCGCGATCGGTCCACGCGCGGCCTCCTTAGCCCCGGTCGGTCCACGCGCCGTCACCGAGCCATGATCGGTCCACGCGCGGCTCCTGAGCCCCATCGGTCCACACGCCGTCGCCGAGCCGGGATCGGTCCACGCGCGGGCTCCTGAGTACCGGTTGGTTCACGCGCCGTATCCGAGCCCCAATCGCTCCACGCGCCGGCTCCTGAGCCCCGATCGGTCCACGCGCCGTCTCCTGAGCCCCGATCGCTCCACGCACCGTTTTTTGAGCACCGTTTGGTCCACGAGTCGTCTTCAAAGCCCCGATGCCTCCACGCGCCGTCTCCGAGCCACGATCCGTCCGTGCGCCGCTTCCAGAGCCCTCACGGTCCACGCGTCGCCTCCTGATCTCCGATCGGTCCACGCGCCGTCGCCGAACCCCAATTGGTCCACGCGCCACCGCCTGTGCCCCAGTCGGTCCACGCGCTGTCTCCGAGCCCAGATCGGTCCACGCGCCGTCTCCGAGCGCCGATCGGTTCACGCGCCGTCTCCTGAGCCCCGATCGTTCCACGCACCGTCTCCGAGCTCCGATCGGTCCACGCGTCGTCTCCTAAGCCCCGATCGGTCCAAGCGCCTTCTACTAAGCCCCGATCGGTCCACGCGCCTTCTCCTGAGCCCCGATCGGTCCACCCGCCGTCTCCGAGCGCCGATCATTTCACGTGACGTCTCCTGAGCCCCGATCGGCCGACGCGTCGTCTCCTAAGCCCCGACCGCGCAACCTTCTCCTCCCGATCGTCCTCGCGCCGTCTCCTGAGCCCCGCTCGGTCTATGCGTCGTCTTCTTAGCCCCGGTGCCACCACGCGCCGTCTCCTAAGCCCCGATCTGCCCACGGGCCGTTTCCGAGCTCCGATCGTTCCACACGCCGTCTCCAAGCCTCGATCCGCACACGCGCCGTCTCCGAGCCCCGATCGGTCCACGCGCCGTCTCCTGAGCCCCGATCGGTCCACGCGCCGTTTCCTGAGCCCCGATCGGTCCACGCGTCGTCTTCTAAGCCCAGATGCCTCCTTGCGCCGTCTCCCAACCACGATCGGTGCAGGCGCCGCTTCCTGAACCCCGATCGGTCCACGCGTTTTCTCCTAAGCCCCGATCGGTCCACGCGTCGTCTCCTCAGCCCCGATCGGTCGACGCGTCGTCTCCGAGCGCCGATCGGTGCACGCGCCGTCTCCTGAACCCCGATCGTTCCACACGCCGCCTCCTAAGCCCCGATCGGTCTAGGCGTCGTCTCCTAAGCCCCGACCAGTCCAGGCGCCGTCTCCTGAGCCCCGATCGTTCCACGCGCCGTCTCCGAGCTGCTATCGGTAAACGCGCCGTCACCAAGCCCTGATCTGTACACGCGTCGTCTCCGAGCCCCGATCGGTCCACGCGCCGTCGCCGAGCCTCGATCGGTCCACGCGCAGCCTCCTGAGCTCCGATCCGTCCACGCGCGGCGTCGAGCCGCGATCGGTCCACGCGCGGCCTCCTGAGCCCCAATCGGTCCACGCGTCGTCTCCTAAGCCCCGATCGGTCCGTGCGCCGTCTCCGAGCCCCGATCGGTCCACGCACCATCTCATGCTCCCCAATCGGTCCATGCGCCGCCTCCGGAGCCCTGATCGATCCACGCGAATCTCCTGAGCTCCGGTCGGTCCTCGTACCGTCTCCGAGCCCCGATCGGTCCACGCGTTGTCTCCTAGGCCCCGATCGGTCCACGGGCCTTCTTCGAGCCCCGATCGGTTCACGCATCGTCTCCTAAGCCCCGATCGGTTAACGCGCCGTCTCCGAGCCCCGATCGGTCCACGCGCCGTCGCCGAGCCATGATCGGTCCACGCGCGGCCTCCTGAGCCCCGATCGGTCCACGCGTGGTCTCCGAGCCCCGATCGGTCCACGCGCCGTCGCCGAGCCATGATCGGTCCACGCGCGGCCTCCTGAGCCATGATCGGTCCACGCGCCGTCTCCTGAGCCCCGATCGGTCCACGCGTCGTCTCCTAAGCCCCCATTGGTCCACGTGCCGTCTCCCAGCCCCGATCGGTCCACGCGCCGTCTTCGAGCCCCGATCGGTCCACGCATGGTCTTCTAAGCCCCAATCGGTTAACGCGCCGTCCCCGAGCCCCGACCGGTCCACGCGATGTCTCCTGAGCCCCGATGCGTCCACGCGCAGTCGCCGAGCCCTGATCGGTCCACGCGCTGTCTCCTGAGCCCCGATAGGTACACGCGTCATCGCCTACACCCCGATCGGTCCACGCGTCGTCTCCTAAGCCCCGAACGGTCCACGCGTCGTCTCCGAGCCCCGATCGGTCCACGCGCCGTCGCCGAGCCGCGATCGGTCCACGCGCGGTCTCCTGAGCCCCGGTCGGTTCACGCGCCGTCTCCTGAGCCCCGATCGGTCCACGCGTCGTTCCCTAAGCCCCGATCGATCCACGCGCAGTCTCCAGAGCCGCGATCGGTCCACTCATCCCCTCCTGAGCCCCGGACGGTCCACGCGCCGTCGCCGAACCCCGATCGGTCGACTCGCCGTCTTCGAGCGCCGATCGGTTAATGCGCCGTCTCCGCGCCCCGATCAGTCCACGCGCTCTCTCCTGAGCCCCGACCGGTCCACGCGTCGTCTCCTAAGCCCCAATCGGTCCACGCGCCGCCTACGGAGCCCCGATCGATCCACGCGTCGTCTTCTAAGCCCCAATCGGTCCACGCGCCGCCTACGGAGCCCCGATCGATCCACGCGAATCTCCTGAGCTCCGGTCGGTCGACGCGCCGTCTCCGGAGCCCCGATCGGTCCACGCGTCGTCTCCTAAGCCCCGATTCGTCGACGCGTCGTCTGCTGAGCCCCGATCAATTGACGCGTCTTCTCCTGAGCCCCGATCGCTTCTCGTGCCGCCTCCTGAGCCCCGATCCGTCGAGGCGTCGTCTCCGGAGCCCCGATCAATTGACGTGTCTTCTCCTGTGCCCCGATCGCCCCTCGCGCCGTCTCCTGAACCCCGCTCGGTCCATGCGTCGTCTTCTTAGCCCGGATGCCTCCACGCGCCGTCTCCGAGCCACGATCGGTCCAGGCGCCGTCTCCGGAGCCCCGATCGTTCCACGCGTCGTCTCCTAAGCCCCGATTCGTCCACGCGGCGTCTCCGGGCGCCGATGATTTCACGCGCTGTCTCCTGAGACCCGATCGTTCCACGCGCCGTCTCCGAGCCCCGATCGATCCACGCGCCGCCTCCTGAGCCCCGATCGGTCCACGCGCCGACGCCGAACCCCAATTGGTCCACGCGCAACCGCCTGAGCCCCAGTCGGTCCACGCACTGTGTCCGAGCCCCGATCGGTCCACGCGCCGTCTTCGAGCGCCGATCGGTCCACGCAACGTCTCCTAAGCCCCAATCGGTTAACGCGCCGTCTCCTGAGCCCCGATCGTTCTACGCACCGTCTCCGAGCCCCGATCCGTCCACGCGCAGTCGCCGAGCCCCGATCCGTTCACGCGCGGTCTCCTGAGCCCCAGTCGGTACACGCGCTGTCTCCGAGCCCCGATCGGTCCACGCGACGTCTCCTAAGCCCCGATCGTTCGACGCGTCGTCTCCTAAGCCCCGATCGGTCGACGCGTCGTCTCCTGAGCCCCAGTTGGTCCACGGGCTGTCTCCGAGCCCCGATCGATCCACGCACCGCCTCCTGAGCTCCGATCGGTCGACGCGCCGACTCCTAAGCCCCGATCCGTCCACGCGCCGTCTCCTGAGCCCCGATCGGTCCACGCGTTTTCTCCTAAGCCCCGATCGGTCCACGCGTCGTCTCCTCAGCCCCGATCGGTCGACGCGTCGTCTCCGAGCGCCGATCGGTGCACGCGCCGTCTCCTGAACCCCGATCGTTCCACACGCCGCCTCCTAAGCCCCGATCGGTCTAGGCGTCGTCTCCTAAGCCCCGACCAGTCCAGGCGCCGTCTCCTGAGCCCCGATCGTTCCACGCGCCGTCTCCGAGCTGCTATCGGTAAACGCGCCGTCACCAAGCCCTGATCGGTCCACGCGCCGTCTCCTAAGCCCCGATCGGTCCACGCGCCGTCTCCGAGCGCCGATCGGTTTACGCGCCATCTCCTGAGCCCCGATCGTTCCACGCGCCGTCTCCGAGGCCCGATCGGTCCACACATCGTCTCCTAAGCCCCGATCGGCTAACGCGTCGTCTCCGAGCCGCGATCGTTCCACGCGCCGTCCCCGATCCCCGATCGATCCACGCGCCGTCTCCTAAGCCCCGATCGGTCCGTGCGCCGTCTCCGAGCCCCGATCGGTCCACGCACCATCTCATGCTCCCCAATCGGTCCATGCGCCGCCTCCGGAGCCCTGATCAATCCATGCGAATCTCCTGAGCTCCGGTCGGTCCTCGTACCGTCTCCGAGCCCCGATCGGTCCACGTACCATCTCCGAAGCCCCGATCGGTCCACGCGCCGTCTCCTGAGCCCCGATCGGTCCACGCGCCGCGGCGAACCCCAATTGGTCCACGCGCAACCTCCTGAGCCCCAGTCGGTCCAGGCGCCATCTCCTGAGCCCCGATCGGTCCACGCATCGTCTTCTAAGCCCCGATACGTCCACACGCCGTCTCCGATCCCCGACCGGTCCGCGTGCCGCATTCTAAGCCGCGGTCCGTCCACGCGCAGTCTTCGATCACCGATCGGTCCACGCGCCGTCTCCTGAGCCCCGATCGGTCCACACGCCGTTTCCGAGCCCCGATCGGTCCACGCGTCGTCTCCTCAGCCCCGATCGGTCGACGCGCCGTCTCCCCGCCCCATCGGTCCACGCGCCATCTCCTGAGCATTGATCCGTCCACGCGCGGCGTCGAGCCGCGATCGGTCCACGCGCGGCCTCCTGAGCCCCAATCGGTCCACGCATTGGCTGCTGAGCCCCGGTCGGTCCACGCGTCGCCTTCGAGCACCGATCGATCCACGCGCCGTTTCCTGGGCCCCGATCGGCCCACGCGTCGCCACCGGAGCCCCGATCGGTCCACGTACCATCTCCGAAGCCCCGATCGGTCCACGCGCCGTCTCCTGAGCCCCGATCGGTCCACGCGCCGCGGCGAACCCCAATTGGTCCACGCGCCACCTCCTGAGCCCCAGTCGGTCCACGCGCTGTCTCCGAGCACCGATCGGTCTACGCATCGTCTCCTAAACCCCGCTCTGTTAACGCGTCGTCTCCTGAGCCCCGATCGCTCCACGCGCCGTCTCCTGAGCGCCGATCGGTCCACGCGTCGTCTCCGAGCACCGTTCGGTCCACGCGCCGTTTCCTGAGCCCCGATCGGTCCATCCGTCGTCTTTTAAGCCCCGATACCTCCACGCGCCGTCTCCGAGCCACGATCGGTCCAGGCGTGGCCTCCTGAGCCGCGGTCGGTCCACGCGCCATTTCCTGAGCTCCGATCGGTCCACGCGTTTTCTCCTAAGCCCCGATCGGTCCACGCGTCGTCTCCTCAGCCCCGATCGGTCGACGCGTCGTCTCCGAGCGCCGATCGGTGCACGCGCCGTCTCCTGAACCCCGATCGTTCCACACGCCGCCTCCTAAGCCCCGATCGGTCGAGGCGTCGTCTCCTAAGCCCCGACCGGTCCAGGCGCCGTCTCCTGAGCCCCGATCGTTCCACGCGCCGTCTCCGAGCCCCGTTCGGTCCACGCGCCGTCTCCTCAGCCCCGATCGGTCCACGCGTTGGCTCCTAAGCCTCGATAGGTCCACGCGCGGCCTCCTTAGCCCCGGTCGGTCCACGCGCCGTCTCCGAGCCCCGATCGGTCCACGCGCCGTCTCCTGAGCCCCAATCGGTCCACACGCTGTCTCCTGAGCCCCGATCGGTCCACGCGTCGTCTCCTAAGCCCCGATCGGTCCACGCGGCGTCTCCGAGCCCCGATCGGTCCACACGCCGTATCCGAGCCCCGATCGGTCCGCGTGACGCATTCTAAGCCACGGTCCGTCCACGCGCCGTCTCCGAGCACCGATCGGTCCACGCGCCGTCTCCTGAGCCCCGATCGGTCCACGCGCCGTCTCAGAGCGCCGATCATTTCACGCCCCGTCTCCTGAGCTCCGATCGTTCCACGCGCCGTCTCCGAGCCCCGATCGGTCCACGCGCCGTCTCCTGAGCCCCAATCGGTCCACACGCTGTCTCCTGAGCCCCGATCGGTCCACGCGTCGTCTCCTGATCTCCGATCGGTCCACACACCATCTCCTAAGACCCGATCATTCCACGCGCCATCTCCGAGCCCCGATCGGTCCACGCGCCGTCTCCTGAGCCCGGATCGGTCCACGCGCCGTCGCCGAACCCGAATTGGTCCACGCGCAACCGCCTGAGCCCCCGTCGGTCCACGCGCTGTCTCCGAGCCCCGATCGTTCCACGCGCCGTCTCCGAGCCTCGATCGGTCCACGCGCCGTCGCCGAGCCCCGATCGGTCCAGGCGTATCCTCCTGTGCCCCGGTCGGTCCACGCGCCTTCTCCGAGCCCCGATCATTCCACGCGCCGTCTCGGAGCCCCGATCGATCCACGCGCCGTCTCCTGAACCCCGATCTGTCCAAGCGCCGTCTCCTGAGCCCCGATCGTTCCACGCGCCTTCTCCTAAGCCACGATCGGTGCACGCGCCGTCTCCGAGCGCCGATCATTTCACGCGCCGTCTCCGAGCCCCGATCGATCCACGTGCTGTCTCCTGAGCCCCGATCGGTCCACGCGTCGTCCCCAAGCCCCGATCCATCGACGCGCCGTCTCCTGAGCCCCGATCGTTCCACGCGCAGTCTCCGACCCCCGATCGGTCCACGCGCCGTCTCATAAGCCCCGATCGGACCACGCGCCTTCTCCTCAGCCCCGATCGGTCCACGCGCCGTCTCGGAGCACCGATTGGTTCACGCGCCGTCTCCGGAGCCCCGATCGCTCCACGCGCCGTCTCCGAGCCCCGATCGGTCCACGCGCCGTCTCCTAAGCCCCGATCGGTCCATCCGCCGTTTCCGAGCCCCGATCAGTCCATGCGTCGTCTCCGAGCCCCGTTCGGTCTACGCGCCGTCGCCGAGCCATGATCGTTCCACGCGCGGCCTCCAGAGCCCCGATCGGTACACGCGCCGTCGCCGAGCCGCGATCGGTCCACGCGCCGTCGCCCAACCCGCCGAACCCCAATTGGTCCACGCGCAACCTCCTGAGCCCCAGTCGGTCCACGCGCCATCTCCTGAGCCCCGATCGGTCCACGCATCGTCTTCTAAGCCCCGATACGTCCACACGCCGTCTCCGATCCCCGACCGGTCCGCGTGCCGCACTCTAAGCCGCGGTCCGTCCACGCGCAGTCTTCGATCACCGATCGGTCCACGCGCCGTCTCCTGAGCCCGGATCGTTCCACGCGTCGTCTCCTGATCCCCGATCCGTAATCGCGTCGTCTCCGAGCCTCGATCGGTCCACACGCCGTGTCCGATCCCCGATCGGTCCACACGCCGTGTCCGATCCCCGATCGGTCCACGCGCCGTCTCCTGAGCCCCGATCGGTCCACGCGCCGTCTCCGAGCCCCGAACGGTTCACGCACCGTCTCCTGATCCCAATCGGTCCACGCGGCGCCTCCGGAGCCCCGATCGATCCGCGCGAGTCTCCAGAGCCCCGGTCGGTCCGCGAGCCGTCTCCTGAGCCCCGATCGGTTGACGCGCCGTCTCCTGAGCCCCGATCGTTCCACGCACCGTCTCTGAGCCCCGATCGATCCACGCACCGTCTCCTAAGCCCCGTTCGGTCCAAGCGCCTTCTCCTAAACCCCGGTCGGTCCACGCGCCGTCTCCAAGCCCCGATCGGTCCACGCATCGTCTCCTCAGCCCCGATCGGCTAACGCGCCGACTCCGAGCCCCGATCGTTAAACGCGCAGTCGCCGAGGCCCGATCGGTCCACGCGCCGTCTCCTGAGCCCGATCGGTCCACGCATCGTCTCCTATGCCCCGATCGGTTAACGCGCCGTCTCCGCGCCGCGATCGGTTAACTCGCCGTCTCCGCGCCGCGGTCGGTCCACGCGCCGTCGCCGAACCCCAATTGATCCACGCGTAACCGCCTGAGCCCCAATCGGTCCACGCGAGTCTCCTAAGCCCCGACCGGTCCACGCGCCGTCTCCTGAGGCCCGAACGGTCTAAGCGTCGTCTCCTGAGCCCCGATCGCTCCACGCGCCGTCTCCTGAGCCCCGATGGGTCCACGTGTCGTCTCCTAAACCCCGATCCGTCGACGCGTCGTCTCCGAGCCCCAATCGGTCCACGCGCCGCCTCCTGAGTCCCGATCGGTCCACGCGTCGTCTCCTAAGCCCCGATCGGTCCACGCGCCGTCTCCGAGCCGCAGTCGGTCCACGCGCCGTCTCCGAGCCCCGATCGGTCCACGCACCGTCTCCTGATCCCCATCGGTCCACGCGGCGCCTCCGGAGCCCCGATCGATCCACGCGAGTCTCCTCACCCGCGGTCGGTTCACGCGCCGGCTCCGAGCCCGATCGGTCCACGCATCGTCTCCTAAGCCCCGATCGGTTAACGTGCCGTCTCCGAGCCCCGATCGGTCCACGCGCCGTCTCCTGAGGCCCGGTCGGTTCACGCGCCGTCTCCGAGCCCCGATCGATCCACGGGTCGTCTTGTAAACCCAGATGCCTCCTCGCATCGTCTCCTAAGCCCCGATCGGTTAACGCGCCGTCTCCGAGCCCCGATCGGTCCACGCCCCGTCGCCGAACCCCAATTGGTCCACGCCCAACCTCCTGAGCCCCAGTCGGTCCACGCGCGGCCACCTGAGCCATGGTCGGTCCACGCACCGTATCCTGATCCCCATCGGTCCATACGGCTCCTCCGGAGCCCCGATCGTTCCACGCGCCGTCTCCGAGCCCCGAGCGGTCCACGCGCCGTCTCCTGAACCCCAATCGGTCCACGCGCTGTCTCGTAAGCCCCGATCGGTCCACGCACCGTCTCCTGAGGCCCGATCGGTCCACGCACCGTCTCCTGCGCCCCGATCAGCCCACGCGTCGAATCCTAAGCCCCGACCCTGCCACTCGTCCTCTCCTAAGGCCCGATCCGTCGACGCGTCGTTTCCTGAGACCCGATCGATCCACGCGTCTTCTCCTGAGCCCCGATCGCTCCACGCGCCATCTCCTGAGCCCCGGTCGGTCCACGCGTCGTCTCCGAGCTCCGATCGGTCCACGTGCCGTTTCCTGAGCCCCGATCGATCCACGCGTCGTCTCCTACGCCCCGATCGGTCCACGCGTCGTCTCCGAGCCCCGATCGGTCCACGCGCGGCCTCCTGAGCCCCAATCGGTCCACGCGCCGACTCGCGAGCCCCGATCGGTCCACGCGTCGCTTCCTAAGCCCGATCGGTCCACACATCGTATCCTAATCCCGATCGGTCGACGCGACCTCTGCTAAACCCCGATCGGTCCAAGCGCCTTCTCCTGAGCCCCAATCGGTCCACGCGCCGTGTCCGAGCGCTGATCATTTCACGCGCCGTCTCCTGAGCCCCGATCGTTCCACGCGCCGTCTCCGTGCGCCGAACGGTTAACGCGCCGTCTCCTGATCCCCGATCATTCCACGCGCCGTCTCCGAGCCCCGATCGGTCCACGCGCGGCCTCCTTAGCCCCGGTCGGTCCACGCGCCGTCTCCGAGCCTCGATCGTTACACGCACCGTATCCTGATCCCCATCGGTCCACACGGCTCCTCCGGAGCCCCGATCGTTCCACGCGCCGTCTCCGAGCCCCGAGCGGTCCACGCGCCGTCTCCTGAACCCCAATCGGTCCACGCGCTGTCTCGTAAGCCCCGATCGGTCCACGCACCGTCTCCTGAGGCCCGATCGGTCCACGCACCGTCTCCTGCGCCCCGATCGGCCCACGCGTCGAATCCTAAGCCCCGACCCTGCCACTCGTCCTCTCCTAAGGCCCGATCCGTCGACGCGTCGTTTCCTGAGACCCGATCGGTCCACGCGCCGTCTCCAGAGCCCCGATCGGTCCACACGTCGCGACCTAAGCCCCATCGGTCCACGCATCGTCTCCTAACCCCCCTACGGTCCACGCGCCGTCTCCGAGCCCCGATCGGTCAACGCGTCGTCTCCTAAGCCACGATCGGTCCACGCATCGTCTCCGAGCCCCGATGCCTCCACGCGCCGTCTCCGAGCCACGATCGGTCCGTGCGCCGCTTCCAGAGCCCCGATCGGTCGACGCGTCCTCTGCTAAACCCCGATCGGTCCACGCGTCGTCTCCTGAGCCCCGATCGGTCGACGGGTCCTCTCCTAAGCGCCGATCGGTCCAAGCGCCTTCTCCTGAGCCCCAATCGGTCCACGCGCCGTGTCCGAGCACCAATCGATGCACGCGCTGTTTCCTAGGCCCCGATCGGTGTACGCGCCGTCGCCGGAGCCCCGATCGGTCTAAGCGCCATCTCCTGAGCCCCGACCGGTTCACGCGCTGTCTCCGAGCCCCGATGGTTCCAGGCGCGTGCTCCTCAACCCGGATCCGTCCACGTATCGTCTCCTAAACCCCGATCAGTACACGAGCCGTCTCCGAGCCCCGATCAGTCCATGTGCCGTTTCCAAGCTGCGGTCGGTCCACGCGCCGTCGCCTGAGCCCCGATCGGTTCAGGCTTCGTCTCCGAACCCCGATCGGTCCACGCATCGTCTCCTAACTCCCGTTCAGTCCACGCGCCGTGTCCTGAACCCCGATCGGTCCACGCGTCGTCCCCTAAGCCCCGATCGGTCCACGCGTCGTCTCCAAGCCCCGATCGGTCTACGCGTTGTCGCCTGAGCCCCGATCGGTGCAGGCGTCGTCTCCTAAGCCGCCATCGGTCCACGCTTCGTCTTCTATGCCCCGGACGGTCCACGCGTTTTCTCCGAACCCCGATCGTTCCACGCGCGGCCTCCAAAGCCCGGACCGTGTCACGTGCCGTCTCCTAAGCTCTGAACCGTACACGCGCCGTCTCCGAGCCCCGATCGGTCCACGCACCGTCTCCTGATCCCCATCGGTCCACGCGGCGCCTCCGGCGCCCCGATCGATCCACGCGAGTCTCCTCACCCGCGGTCGGTTCACGCGCCGGCTCCGAGCCCGATCGGTCCACGCATCGTCTCCTAAGCCCCGATCGGTTAACGTGCCGTCTCCGAGCCCCGATCGGTCCACGCGCCGTCTCCTGAGGCCCGGTCGGTTCACGCGCCGTCTCCGAGCCCCGATCGATCCACGGGTCGTCTTGTAAACCCAGATGCCTCCTCGCATCGTCTCCTAAGCCCCGATCGGTTAACGCGCCGTCTCCGAGCCCCGATCGGTCCACGCCCCGTCGCCGAACCCCAATTGGTCCACGCCCAACCTCCTGAGCCCCAGTCGGTCCACGCGCGGCCACCTGAGCCATGGTCGGTCCACGCACCGTATCCTGATCCCCATCGGTCCATACGGCTCCTCCGGAGCCCCGATCGTTCCACGCGCCGTCTCCGAGCCCCGAGCGGTCCACGCGCCGTCTCCTGAACCCCAATCGGTCCACGCGCTGTCTCGTAAGCCCCGATCGGTCCACGCACCGTCTCCTGAGGCCCGATCGGTCCACGCACCGTCTCCTGCGCCCCGATCAGCCCACGCGTCGAATCCTAAGCCCCGACCCTGCCACTCGTCCTCTCCTAAGGCCCGATCCGTCGACGCGTCGTTTCCTGAGACCCGATCGATCCACGCGTCTTCTCCTGAGCCCCGATCGCTCCACGCGCCATCTCCTGAGCCCCGGTCGGTCCACGCGTCGTCTCCGAGCTCCGATCGGTCCACGTGCCGTTTCCTGAGCCCCGATCGATCCACGCGTCGTCTCCTACGCCCCGATCGGTCCACGCGTCGTCTCCGAGCCCCGATCGGTCCACGCGCGGCCTCCTGAGCCCCAATCGGTCCACGCGCCGACTCGCGAGCCCCGATCGGTCCACGCGTCGCTTCCTAAGCCCGATCGGTCCACACATCGTATCCTAATCCCGATCGGTCGACGCGACCTCTGCTAAACCCCGATCGGTCCACGCGTCGTCTCCTGAGCCCCGATCGGTCGACGGGTCCTCTCCTAAGCGCTCTCCTAATCGGTCCAAGCGCCTTCTCCTGAGCCCCAATCGGTCCACGCGCCGTGTCCGAGCGCTGATCATTTCACGCGCCGTCTCCTGAGCCCCGATCGTTCCACGCGCCGTCTCCGTGCGCCGATCGGTTAACGCGCCGTCTCCTGATCCCCGATCATTCCACGCGCCGTCTCCGAGCCCCGATCGGTCCACGCGCGGCCTCCTTAGCCCCGGTCGGTCCACGCGCCGTCTCCGAGCCTCGATCGTTACACGCACCGTATCCTGATCCCCATCGGTCCACACGGCTCCTCCGGAGCCCCGATCGTTCCACGCGCCGTCTCCGAGCCCCGAGCGGTCCACGCGCCGTCTCCTGAACCCCAATCGGTCCACGCGCTGTCTCGTAAGCCCCGATCGGTCCACGCACCGTCTCCTGAGGCCCGATCGGTCCACGCACCGTCTCCTGCGCCCCGATCGGCCCACGCGTCGAATTCTAAGCCCCGACCCTGCCACTCGTCCTCTCCTAAGGCCCGATCCGTCGACGCGTCGTTTCCTGAGACCCGATCAGTACACGAGCCGTCTCCGAGCCCCGATCAGTCCATGTGCCGTTTCCAAGCTGCGGTCGGTCCACGCGCCGTCGCCTGAGCCCCGATCGGTTCAGGCTTCGTCTCCGAACCCCGATCGGTCCACGCATCGTCTCCTAACTCCCGTTCAGTCCACGCGCCGTGTCCTGAACCCCGATCGGTCCACGCGTCGTCCCCTAAGCCCCGATCGGTCCACGCGTCGTCTCCAAGCCCCGATCGGTCTACGCGTTGTCGCCTGAGCCCCGATCGGTGCAGGCGTCGTCTCCTAAGCCGCCATCGGTCCACGCTTCGTCTTCTATGCCCCGGACGGTCCACGCGTTTTCTCCGAACCCCGATCGTTCCACGCGCGGCCTCCAAAGCCCGGACCGTGTCACGTGCCGTCTCCTAAGCTCTGAACCGTACACGCGCCGTCTCCGAACTCGATCGGTCCACGCGTCGTCTCCTAAGTGCCGATCGGTCCATGCGCCGTCTCCTAAGCCCCGACCGGTCCACGCGCCGACTCCTGAGACCCCATCGGTCCACGCGTCGTCTCCTAAGCCCCGATCGGTCCACGCGCCGTCTCCGAGCGCCGATCGGTTCACGCGCCGTCTCCGAGCCGCGATCGGTCCGCGCGCCATTTCCTGAGCCCCGATCCGCCCACGCGTAGTCGCCGAGCCCCGATCGGTCCACGCGCGGCCTCCTGAGCCCCGGTCGGTTCACGCGCCGTCTCCGAGCCCGATCGTTCCACGCATCGTCTCCTAAGCCCCAATCCGTCTACGGGCCGTCTCCGAGCCGCGATCGGTAAACGCGCCGTCACCAAACCCCGATACGTCCACGCGTAGTCGCCGAGTCCAGATCGGTCCACGCGCGGTCTCCTGAGCCCCGATCGGTCCACGCGCCGTTGCCGAGCCTGGATCGGTCCACGGGCGGCCTCCTGAGCCCCGGTCGGTTCACGCGCCGTCTCCGAGCCCGATCGGTCCACGCGTCGTCTCCTAAGCCCCGATCCGTCGACGCGTCGTTTCCTGAGACCCGATCGGTCCACGCGCCGTCTCCTGAGCCCTGATCGGTCCACGCGCGGTCTCCTGAGCCCCGGTCGGTCCACGCGCCGTCTCCGAGTGCCGATCGGTTCACGCGCCGTCTCCTGAGCCCCGATCGTTCCACTCATCGTCTCCGAGCCCCAATCGTTCCACGCGCCATCTCCGAGACCCGATCGGTCCACGCGCCGACTCCTGAGCCCCGATCGCTCCACGCGTCGTTCCCTAAGCCCTGATCCATCCACGCGCACGCTCCTGAGCCCTGATCGGTCCACGCATTGTCTCCTATGCCCCAGACGGTCCACGCGGCGTCTCCTAAGGGCCGATCGGTTCACGCGCCGTCTCCGAGCCGCGACCGGTCCACGCGCCGTCTCACTACCCCCGATCAGTCCACGCGTCGTCTCCTAAGCCCCGATCGGTCCACGCGCCGTCTCCGAGAGCCGATCGGTTCACGCGTGGTCTCCTAAGCCCCGATCGGTCGACGCGTCGTCTCCTGAGCCCCGATCGATCCACGCGTCGTCTCCTGACCCTGATCGCTCCACGCGCCGTTTCCTGAGCCCCGATCGGTCCACGCATCGTCTCCGAGCACCGATCGGTCCACTCGCCGTTTTCTGAGCACCGTTCGGTCCACGCGTCGTCTTCAAAGCCCTGATGCCTCCACGCGCCGTCTCCGAGCCACGATCGGTCCGTGTGCCGCTTCCTGAACCCCGATCGGTCCACGCGCCTTCTCCTAAGCCCCGATCGGTCCACGCGCCGTCTCCGAGCGCCGATCGGTTCACGCGCCATCTTCTGAGCCCCGATCGTTCCACGCGCCGTCTCCGAGCCCCGATCGGTCCACGCGTCGTCTCCTAAGCCCCGATCGGTCCACGCGTTTTCTCCGAACCCCGATCGTTCCACGCGCGGCCTCCAAAGCCCGGACCGTGTCACGTGCCGTCTCCTAAGCTCTGAACCGTACACGCGCCGTCTCCGAACTCGATCGGTCCACGCGTCGTCTCCTAAGTGCCGATCGGTCCATGCGCCGTCTCCTAAGCCCCGACCGGTCCACGCGCCGACTCCTGAGACCCCATCGGTCCACGCGTCGTCTCCTAAGCCCCGATCGGTCCACGCGCCGTCTCCGAGCGCCGATCGGTTCACGCGCCGTCTCCGAGCCGCGATCGGTCCGCGCGCCATTTCCTGAGCCCCGATCCGCCCACGCGTAGTCGCCGAGCCCCGATCGGTCCACGCGCGGCCTCCTGAGCCCCGGTCGGTTCACGCGCCGTCTCCGAGCCCGATCGTTCCACGCATCGTCTCCTAAGCCCCAATCCGTCTACGGGCCGTCTCCGAGCCGCGATCGGTAAACGCGCCGTCACCAAACCCCGATACGTCCACGCGTAGTCGCCGAGTCCAGATCGGTCCACGCGCGGTCTCCTGAGCCCCGATCGGTCCACGCGCCGTTGCCGAGCCTGGATCGGTCCACGGGCGGCCTCCTGAGCCCCGGTCGGTTCACGCGCCGTCTCCGAGCCCGATCGGTCCACGCGTCGTCTCCTAAGCCCCGATCCGTCGACGCGTCGTTTCCTGAGACCCGATCGGTCCACGCGCCGTCTCCTGAGCCCTGATCGGTCCACGCGCGGTCTCCTGAGCCCCGGTCGGTCCACGCGCCGTCTCCGAGTGCCGATCGGTTCACGCGCCGTCTCCTGAGCCCCGATCGTTCCACTCATCGTCTCCGAGCCCCAATCGTTCCACGCGCCATCTCCGAGACCCGATCGGTCCACGCGCCGACTCCTGAGCCCCGATCGCTCCACGCGTCGTTCCCTAAGCCCTGATCCATCCACGCGCACGCTCCTGAGCCCTGATCGGTCCACGCATTGTCTCCTATGCCCCAGACGGTCCACGCGGCGTCTCCTAAGGGCCGATCGGTTCACGCGCCGTCTCCGAGCCGCGACCGGTCCACGCGCCGTCTCACTACCCCCGATCAGTCCACGCGTCGTCTCCTAAGCCCCGATCGGTCCACGCGCCGTCTCCGAGAGCCGATCGGTTCACGCGTGGTCTCCCAAGCCCCGATCGGTCGACGCGTCGTCTCCTGAGCCCCGATCGATCCACGCGTCGTCTCCTGACCCTGATCGCTCCACGCGCCGTTTCCTGAGCCCCGATCGGTCCACGCATCGTCTCCGAGCACCGATCGGTCCACTCGCCGTTTTCTGAGCACCGTTCGGTCCACGCGTCGTCTTCAAAGCCCTGATGCCTCCACGCGCCGTCTCCGAGACACGATCGGTCCGTGTGCCGCTTCCTGAACCCCGATCGGTCCACGCGCCTTCTCCTAAGCCCCGATCGGTCCACGCGCCGTCTCCGAGCGCCGATCGGTTCACGCGCCATCTTCTGAGCCCCGATCGTTCCACGCGCCGTCTCCGAGCCCCGATCGGTCCACGCGTCGTCTCCTAAGCCCCGATCGGTCTACGCGCTGTCTCCGAGCGCCGATCGGCTCACGCGCCGTCTCCTGAGCCCCGTTCGGTCCACGCGCGGTCTCCGAGCGTCGATCGGTTCACGCGCCGTCTCCTGAGTCCCGATCGATCCACGCGTCGTCTCCGAGCCCCGATCGGTCCAAGCGTCGTCTCCTAAGCCCCGATCGGTTCATGCGCCGTCTCCTGAGCCCCGATCGTTCCACGCACCGCCTCCTAAGCCCCGATCGGTCCAGGAGTCGTCTCCTGAGCCCCGATCGGTCCACGCGTCGTCTCCTAAGCCACGATCGGTCCACGCGTCTTCTCCGAGCCCCGATGCCTCCATGCGCCGTCTCCGAGCCACGGTCGGTCCGTATGCCGCTTCCAGAGCCCCGATCGGTCCACGCGCGGCCTCCTTAGCCCCAATCGGTCCACGAGCCGTCTCCCGAGCCCCGATCGGTCCACGCGTCGCTTCCTAAGCCCTATCGGTCTACGCGCCTTCTCCTGAGCCCCAATAGGTCCACGCGCCGTCTCCGAGCGCTGATCATTTCACGCGCCGTCTCCTGAGCCCCGATGGTTCCACGTGCCGTCTCCGAGCCACGATCGGTCCAGGCCCCGCTTCCTGAGCCCCGATCGGTCCACGCGTCCTCTGCTAAACCCCGATCGATCCACGCGTCATCTCCTGAGCCCCGATCGGTCCACGCGCCGTCTCCTAGCGCCAATTGATCCACGCATCGTCTCCTAAGCCCCGCTCGGTTAACGCGTCGTTTCCCAGCCCCGATCGGTCAACGCGCCGTCTCCTGAGCCCCGATCGGACCATGCGCCGTCTCCTAAGCCCCGATCCCTCCACGGGCCGTCTCCGAGCCGCGATCGGTAAACGCGCCGTCCCCAAGCCCCGATCCGTACACGCGTCGTCTCCGAGACCCGATCGGTCCACGCGCCGTTGCCGAACCCCAATTGGTCCACGCGCAACCGCCTGAGCCCCAGTCGATCCACGCGCTGTCTCCCAGCCCCGATCCGTCGACGCGTCGTCTCCTGAGCCCCGATCGCTCCACGCGCCGTTTCCTGAGCCCCGATCCGTCCACGCGCCGTCTCCCAGCACCGGTCGGTCCACGCGCCGTCGCCCGAACGCCAATCGGTCCACGCGCAACCTCCTGAGCCGCAGTCGGTCCACGCGCTCTCTCCGAGCCCCGATCGGTCCACGCATCGTCTCCTAAGCCCCGATCGGTTAACGCGTCGTTTCCGAGCCCCGATCAGTCTACGCGCCGTCTCCTGAGCCCCGATCGGTCCACGCGCCGTTTCCTAAGCCCCGAACCGTCCACGGGCCGTCTCCGAGCGCCGATCGGTTCACGCGCCGTCTCCGAGCCGCGATCGGTCCGCGCGCCATTTCCTGAGCCCCGATCCGCCCACGCGTAGTCGCCGAGCCCCGATCGGTCCACGCGCGGCCTCCTGAGCCCCGGTCGGTTCACGCGCCGTCTCCGAGCCCGATCGTTCCACGCATCGTCTCCTAAGCCCCAATCCGTCTACGGGCCGTCTCCGAGCCGCGATCGGTAAACGCGCCGTCACCAAACCCCGATACGTCCACGCGTAGTCGCCGAGTCCAGATCGGTCCACGCGCGGTCTCCTGAGCCCCGATCGGTCCACGCGCCGTTGCCGAGCCTGGATCGGTCCACGGGCGGCCTCCTGAGCCCCGGTCGGTTCACGCGCCGTCTCCGAGCCCGATCGGTCCACGCGTCGTCTCCTAAGCCCCGATCCGTCGACGCGTCGTTTCCTGAGACCCGATCGGTCCACGCGCCGTCTCCTGAGCCCTGATCGGTCCACGCGCGGTCTCCTGAGCCCCGGTCGGTCCACGCGCCGTCTCCGAGTGCCGATCGGTTCACGCGCCGTCTCCTGAGCCCCGATCGTTCCACTCATCGTCTCCGAGCCCCAATCGTTCCACGCGCCATCTCCGAGACCCGATCGGTCCACGCGCCGACTCCTGAGCCCCGATCGCTCCACGCGTCGTTCCCTAAGCCCTGATCCATCCACGCGCACGCTCCTGAGCCCTGATCGGTCCACGCATTGTCTCCTATGCCCCAGACGGTCCACGCGGCGTCTCCTAAGGGCCGATCGGTTCACGCGCCGTCTCCGAGCCGCGACCGGTCCACGCGCCGTCTCACTACCCCCGATCAGTCCACGCGTCGTCTCCTAAGCCCCGATCGGTCCACGCGCCGTCTCCGAGAGCCGATCGGTTCACGCGTGGTCTCCTAAGCCCCGATCGGTCGACGCGTCGTCTCCTGAGCCCCGATCGATCCACGCGTCGTCTCCTGACCCTGATCGCTCCACGCGCCGTTTCCTGAGCCCCGATCGGTCCACGCATCGTCTCCGAGCACCGATCGGTCCACTCGCCGTTTTCTGAGCACCGTTCGGTCCACGCGTCGTCTTCAAAGCCCTGATGCCTCCACGCGCCGTCTCCGAGCCACGATCGGTCCGTGTGCCGCTTCCTGAACCCCGATCGGTCCACGCGCCTTCTCCTAAGCCCCGATCGGTCCACGCGCCGTCTCCGAGCGCCGATCGGTTCACGCGCCATCTTCTGAGCCCCGATCGTTCCACGCGCCGTCTCCGAGCCCCGATCGGTCCACGCGTCGTCTCCTAAGCCCCGATCGGTCCACGCGTTTTCTCCGAACCCCGATCGTTCCACGCGCGGCCTCCAAAGCCCGGACCGTGTCACGTGCGGTCTCCTAAGCTCTGAACCGTACACGCGCCGTCTCCGAACTCGATCGGTCCACGCGTCGTCTCCTAAGTGCCGATCGGTCCATGCGCCGTCTCCTAAGCCCCGACCGGTCCACGCGCCGACTCCTGAGACCCCATCGGTCCACGCGTCGTCTCCTAAGCCCCGATCGGTCCACGCGCCGTCTCCGAGCGCCGATCGGTTCACGCGCCGTCTCCGAGCCGCGATCGGTCCGCGCGCCATTTCCTGAGCCCCGATCCGCCCACGCGTAGTCGCCGAGCCCCGATCGGTCCACGCGCGGCCTCCTGAGCCCCGGTCGGTTCACGCGCCGTCTCCGAGCCCGATCGTTCCACGCATCGTCTCCTAAGCCCCAATCCGTCTACGGGCCGTCTCCGAGCCGCGATCGGTAAACGCGCCGTCACCAAACCCCGATACGTCCACGCGTAGTCGCCGAGTCCAGATCGGTCCACGCGCGGTCTCCTGAGCCCCGATCGGTCCACGCGCCGTTGCCGAGCCTGGATCGGTCCACGGGCGGCCTCCTGAGCCCCGGTCGGTTCACGCGCCGTCTCCGAGCCCGATCGGTCCACGCGTCGTCTCCTAAGCCCCGATCCGTCGACGCGTCGTTTCCTGAGACCCGATCGGTCCACGCGCCGTCTCCTGAGCCCTGATCGGTCCACGCGCGGTCTCCTGAGCCCCGGTCGGTCCACGCGCCGTCTCCGAGTGCCGATCGGTTCACGCGCCGTCTCCTGAGCCCCGATCGTTCCACTCATCGTCTCCGAGCCCCAATCGTTCCACGCGCCATCTCCGAGACCCGATCGGTCCACGCGCCGACTCCTGAGCCCCGATCGCTCCACGCGTCGTTCCCTAAGCCCTGATCCATCCACGCGCACGCTCCTGAGCCCTGATCGGTCCACGCATTGTCTCCTATGCCCCAGACGGTCCACGCGGCGTCTCCTAAGGGCCGATCGGTTCACGCGCCGTCTCCGAGCCGCGACCGGTCCACGCGCCGTCTCACTACCCCCGATCAGTCCACGCGTCGTCTCCTAAGCCCCGATCGGTCCACGCGCCGTCTCCGAGAGCCGATCGGTTCACGCGTGGTCTCCCAAGCCCCGATCGGTCGACGCGTCGTCTCCTGAGCCCCGATCGATCCACGCGTCGTCTCCTGACCCTGATCGCTCCACGCGCCGTTTCCTGAGCCCCGATCGGTCCACGCATCGTCTCCGAGCACCGATCGGTCCACTCGCCGTTTTCTGAGCACCGTTCGGTCCACGCGTCGTCTTCAAAGCCCTGATGCCTCCACGCGCCGTCTCCGAGACACGATCGGTCCGTGTGCCGCTTCCTGAACCCCGATCGGTCCACGCGCCTTCTCCTAAGCCCCGATCGGTCCACGCGCCGTCTCCGAGCGCCGATCGGTTCACGCGCCATCTTCTGAGCCCCGATCGTTCCACGCGCCGTCTCCGAGCCCCGATCGGTCCACGCGTCGTCTCCTAAGCCCCGATCGGTCTACGCGCTGTCTCCGAGCGCCGATCGGCTCACGCGCCGTCTCCTGAGCCCCGTTCGGTCCACGCGCGGTCTCCGAGCGCCGATCGGTTCACGCGCCGTCTCCTGAGTCCCGATCGATCCACGCGTCGTCTCCGAGCCCCGATCGGTCCAAGCGTCGTCTCCTAAGCCCCGATCGGTTCATGCGCCGTCTCCTGAGCCCCGATCGTTCCACGCACCGCCTCCTAAGCCCCGATCGGTCCAGGAGTCGTCTCCTGAGCCCCGATCGGTCCACGCGTCGTCTCCTAAGCCACGATCGGTCCACGCGTCTTCTCCGAGCCCCGATGCCTCCATGCGCCGTCTCCGAGCCACGGTCGGTCCGTATGCCGCTTCCAGAGCCCCGATCGGTCCACGCGCGGCCTCCTTAGCCCCAATCGGTCCACGAGCCGTCTCCCGAGCCCCGATCGGTCCACGCGTCGCTTCCTAAGCCCTATCGGTCTACGCGCCTTCTCCTGAGCCCCAATAGGTCCACGCGCCGTCTCCGAGCGCTGATCATTTCACGCGCCGTCTCCTGAGCCCCGATGGTTCCACGTGCCGTCTCCGAGCCACGATCGGTCCAGGCCCCGCTTCCTGAGCCCCGATCGGTCCACGCGTCCTCTGCTAAACCCCGATCGATCCACGCGTCATCTCCTGAGCCCCGATCGGTCCACGCGCCGTCTCCTAGCGCCAATTGATCCACGCATCGTCTCCTAAGCCCCGCTCGGTTAACGCGTCGTTTCCCAGCCCCGATCGGTCAACGCGCCGTCTCCTGAGCCCCGATCGGACCATGCGCCGTCTCCTAAGCCCCGATCCCTCCACGGGCCGTCTCCGAGCCGCGATCGGTAAACGCGCCGTCCCCAAGCCCCGATCCGTACACGCGTCGTCTCCGAGACCCGATCGGTCCACGCGCCGTTGCCGAACCCCAATTGGTCCACGCGCAACCGCCTGAGCCCCAGTCGATCCACGCGCTGTCTCCCAGCCCCGATCCGTCGACGCGTCGTCTCCTGAGCCCCGATCGCTCCACGCGCCGTTTCCTGAGCCCCGATCCGTCCACGCGCCGTCTCCCAGCACCGGTCGGTCCACGCGCCGTCGCCCGAACGCCAATCGGTCCACGCGCAACCTCCTGAGCCGCAGTCGGTCCACGCGCTCTCTCCGAGCCCCGATCGGTCCACGCATCGTCTCCTAAGCCCCGATCGGTTAACGCGTCGTTTCCGAGCCCCGATCAGTCTACGCGCCGTCTCCTGAGCCCCGATCGGTCCACGCGCCGTTTCCTAAGCCCCGAACCGTCCACGGGCCGTTTCCGAGCCGCGATTGGTCAACGCGCCGTCACCAAGCCCCGATCCGTACACGCGTCGTTTCCTAAGCCCCGATCGGTCCGCGCGTCGTCTCCGAGCACGGATCGGTCCACGTGTCTTCTCCTAACTCCCGATCGGTCCACGCGCCGTCTCCAAGCCCCGATCGATCCACGCACCGTTTCCGAGCCACGATCGGTCCAGGCGCCGCTTTCTGAGCTCCGATCGGTCCACGCACCGTCTCCGAGCGCCGATCAGTTCACGCGGGGTCTCCTAACCTCCGATCGGTCCCGCGTCGTCTCCTAAGCGCCGATCGGTCCACGCGCCGTCTCCGAGCCGCGATCGGTCCACGCACCGTCTTCTGATCCCCGATCGGTCCACGTGCCACCTCCTGAGCCCCATCGATCCACACGAGTGTCCTGAGCCCCGGTCGGTCCACGCGCCGTCTCCTGATCCCCGATCGGTCCACGCGTCGTCTCCGAGCACCGATTGATCCACGCGTCGTCTCCTAAGTCCCGATCGGTCCAAACGC
The DNA here is from genome assembly GCA_946811545.1 of Netelia fuscicornis. Taxonomy (NCBI): domain Eukaryota; kingdom Metazoa; phylum Arthropoda; class Insecta; order Hymenoptera; family Ichneumonidae; genus Netelia; species Netelia fuscicornis. The sequence goes on from OX328012.1 coordinate 32,962,970, forward strand.
CGTCTTCGAGCCACGATCGGTCCGCGTGCCGCATCCTAATCCCCGCCCCGTCCACGCGCCGTCTCCCAGCACCGGTCGGTCCACGCGCCGTCGCCCGAACCCCACTCGGTCCACGCGCAACCTCCTGAGCCGCAGTCGGTCCACGCGCTCTCTCCGAGCCCCGATCGGTCCACGCATCGTCTCCTAAGCCCCGATCGGTTAACGCGTCGTTTCCGAGCCCCGATCAGTCTACGCGCCGTCTCCTGAGCCCCGATCGGTCCACGCGCCGTTTCCTAAGCCCCGATCCGTCCACGGGCCGTTTCCGAGCCGCGATTGGTCAACGCGCCGTCATAAAGCCCCGATCCGTACACGCGTCGTTTCCTAAGCCCCGATCGGTTTACGCGTCGTCTCCTAAGCCCCGATCCGTCCACGCGTCGTCTCCTAAGCGCCGATCGGTCCACGCGCCGTCTCCTGATCCCCGATCGGTCCACGCGCCGCCTCCCGAGCCCCGATCGAACCATGCGAGTCTCCTGAGCCCCGGTCGGGCCATGCGCCGTCTCCTAAGCCCCGATGGGTCCACGGGTCGTCTCCTAAGCCCCGATCGGTCGACGCGTCGTCTCCTGAGCCCCGATCGATCCACGCGTCATCTCGTGAGCCCCGATCGCTCCACACGCCGTCTCCTCAGCCCCGAACGGTCCACGCGTCGTCTCCGGGCCCCGGTCGGTCGACGGGCCGTTTCCTGAGCCCCGATCGGTCCACGCGTCGTCTCCGAGCCCCTATCGTTCCGCGCGTCGTCTCCGAGCAACGATCGGTGCAGGCGCCGTCTCCTGAGCCCCAAGCGGTCAACGCTTCGTCTCCTAAGCCCCGATCGGCCCACGCCTCGTGTCCTAAGCCCCGATCCGTACTCGCTCCTTCTTCTGAGACCCGATCCGTCCACGCGTCGTTTCCGAGCCCCGATCGGTCCACGCGCCGTCGCCGAACCCCGATCGGTCCAAGCGCGGCCTCCTGAGCCCCGATCGTTCGACGGGCCGTCTCCGAGCCCCGATCCGTCCACGCGTCGTTTCCTAAGCCCCGATCCATCCACGCGCAGTCTCCTGTGCTCCAATCGGCCCACGCAGCGTCTCCTAAGCCCCAGACGGTCCACGCGTCGTCTCCTAAGACCCGATCGGTCCACGCGCCGTCTCCTGAGCCGCGATCGGTCCACGCGTCGTCTTCGAGCACCGATCGGTCCACGCGCCGTATCCTGAGCCCCGATCGGTCCATGCGTCTTCTTCTAAACCCCGATGCCTCCACGCTCCGTCTCAGAGCCACGATCGGTCCTGGCGCCGCTTCACCAGCCCCGATCGGCCTTCGCGCCGTCTCCTAAGGCGCGATCGCTCCACGCACCGTCTCCTGATCCCCGATTGGCCCACGCGTCGTCTCCTAAGTCCCGAGCGGTCCACGCGTCGTCTCCTGAGCCTCCATCGGTCCACACGCCGTCGCCGAGCCCCGATCGCTCCACGCGCCGTCTCCTGAGCCCTGATCGGTCCACGCGCCTTCTCCTAAGCCCCGATCGGTCCACGCGCCGTCTCCGAGCGCCGATCGGTTCACGCGCCATCTTCTGAGCCCCGATCGTTCCACGCGCCGTCTCCGAGCCCCGATCGGTCCACGCGTCGTCTCCTAAGCCCCGATCGGTCTACGCGCTGTCTCCGAGCGCCGATCGGCTCACGCGCCGTCTCCTGAGCCCCGTTCGGTCCACGCGCCGTCTCTAAGCTCCGGCCAGTCCGCGCACCGTCTCCTGAGCCCTGATAGGTCCTCGCACCGTCTACGAGGCCCGATCGGTCCACGCGCCGTACTCTAAGCCCTGATCGGTCCACGCGCCGTTTCCGAGTCCCCATCGGCCCAGGTGCCGTCTCCTGAGCCCCGATCGATCCACGCATCGTCTCCTAAGCCCAGATCGGTTTACGCGCCGTCTCCGAGCCCCGATCGTTCCACGCGCGGCCTCCTAAGCCCGGATCGGTCGACGCACCGTTTCCTGAGCCCCGATCGGTCGACGCACCATCTCCTGATCCCCATCGGTCCACGCGGCGCCTCCGGAGCCCCGATCGATCCACGCGAGGCTCCTGAGCCCCGGTCGGTTCGCGCACCGTCTCCTGAGCCCCGATCGGTCGACGCGTCGTCTCCTAAGCCCCGAGCGATCCACGCGCCGTCTCCGAGCGCCGATCGGTTCACGCGCCGTCTCTTGTGCTCCCATCGTTCTACACGCCGTCTCCGAGCCCCGATCGGTCCACGCTCCGTTTCCTGAGCCGCGATCGGTCCACGCGTCGGCTCTTAAGCCTCGATCGGTCCACGCGCGGCCTCCTTAGCCCCGGTCGGTCCACGCGCCATCTCCGAGCCCCGATCGCTCCACGCATCATTTCCTAAGCCCCGATCGGTTAACGCGCCGTCTCCGCGCCCCGATCGGTCCACGCGCCGTCTCCTGAGCCCCGATACGTCCACGCGCAGTCGCGGAGCCTCGATCGTCCCACGCGCGGCCTCCTTAGCCCCGGTCGGTTCACGCGCCGTCTCCGAGCCCCGATCGATCCACGCGTCGTCTTCTAAGCCCAGATGCTTCCTCGCGCCGTCTCCGAGCCCCGATCGGTCCACGCGTCGTCTCCGAGCCCCGATCGGCCCACGCGCCGTCGCCGAGCCGCGATCGGTCCAGGCGCGGCCTCCTGAGCACCGGTCGGTTCACGCGCCGTATCCGAGCCCCAATCGGTCCACGCGCCGTCTCCTAAGCCCCAATCTGTCCCCGACCCATGTCCGGGCCCCGATCGGTGCACTCGTCGTCTCCTAAGCCCCGATCGGTCCACGCGCCGTCTCCGAGCGCCGATTGGTTCACGCGCCGTCTCCTGAGCCCTGATTCGTCTACGCGCGGCGTCGAGCGGCGATCGGTCCACGCGCGGCCTCCTGAGCCCCGATCAGTCCACGCGCCGTCTCCGAGCCCCGATCGATCCACGCTAGGCTCCTGAGCCTTGGCCGGTCCGCGTGCCGTCTCCTCAGCCCCGATCGGTCCACGCGTCGTCTCCGGGCCCCGGTCGGTCCACGGGCCGTTTCCTGAGCCCCGAACGGTCCACGCGTCGTCTCCGAGCCCCTATCGTTCCACGCGTCGTCTCCGAGCCACGATCGGTGCAGGCGCCGTCTCCTGAGCCCCAAGCGGTCCACGCTTCGTCTCCTAAGCCCCGATCGGCCCACGCCTCGGGTCCTAAGCCCCGATCCGTACTCGCTCCTTCTTCTGAGACCCGATCCGTCCACGCGTCGTTTCCGAGCCCCGATCGGTCCACGCGCCGTCGCCGAACCCCGATCGGTCCACGCGCGGCCTCCTGAGCACCGGTCGGTCCACGCGCCGTCTCCGAGCCCCGATCGTTCCACGCGCCGTCTCCGAGCCCCGATTGATCCAAGCGCCGTGTCCTGAGCCCCGATCGGACCAAGCGCCGTCTCCTGAGCCCCGACCGTTCTACCCGCCTTCTCCTAAGCCACGACCGGCCCACGCGCCGTCTCCGAGCACCGATTGGTTCACGCACCGTCTCCTGAGCCCCGATCGTTCCACGCGCCGTCTCCGAGCCCCGATCAGTCCACTCGCCGTCTCCTGAGCCCCGATCGCTCCACGCGGCGCCTCCGGAGCCCCGATGGATCCACGCGAGTCTCCTGAGCACCGGTCGGTCCGCGCGCCGTCTCCTGAGCCCCGATCGGTCGATGCGTCTTCTCCTGAGCCCCGATCGGTCCACGCGGCGCCTCCGGAGCCCCGATCGATCCACGCGTCGTCTCCTGAGCCCCGATCGGTCGACGGGTCCTCTCCTAAGCCCCGATCGGTCCACGCGCCTTCTCCTGAGCCCTGATCGGTCCTCGCGCCGTCTACGACGCCCGATCGTTCCACGCGTCGTCTCGAAGCCCCGATCGGTCCACGCGCCGTCTTCTAAGCCCCGATCGGTCCACGCGCCGTCTCCGAGTCCCCATCGGATCAGGTGCCGTCTCCTGAGCCCTGATCCGTCCACGCATCGTCTCCTAAGGCCCGGTCGGTTTACGCGCCGTCTCCGAGCCCCGATCGGTCAACGCGCGGTCTCGTGAGCCCTGATCGGTGACGCGCGGTCTCCTCAGCCCCGATCGGTCAACGCGCCGTCGCCGAGCCCCGATCGGTCCACGCGTCGTCTTCGAGCAGCGGTCGATCCACGCACCGTTTCATGGCCCCCAATCGGTCCACGCGTCGCCGCCTGAGCCCCGATGGGTCTACGCGCCGTCTCATGAGCCCCGATCGGTCCACGCATCGTCTCAAAAGCGCCGATACGTCCACACGCCATCTCCGATCCCCGATCCGTCCGCGTGCCGCATTCTAAGCCGCGGTCCGTCCACGAGCCGTCTCCGAGCACCGATCAGACCACGCGCCGTCTCCTGAGCCCGGATCGGTCCACACCTCGTTACCTAAGCCCTGATCCATCCACGCGCCGTCTCCTGAGCCCCGATCGGGGCACGCATCGTCTCCTAAGCCCCGACACGTCCACGCGTCGTCTCCGAGCCCGATCGGTCCACGCGCGGTCGCCGAACTTCGATAGGTTCACGCGCGGTCTCCTGCGCCCCGGTCGGTCCACGCGCCGTCGCCGAACCCCAATTGATCAACGCGCAACCTCCTGAGCCCCAGTCGGTACACGCGCCGTCTCCTGAGCCCCGATCGGTCCACGCGTCGTCTCCTGAGCCCCGATCGGTCGACGGGTCCTCTCCTAAGCCCCGATCGGTCCACGCGCCTTCTCCTGAGCCCCGATCCGTCCATGCGTCGTCTCCTACGCCCCGATACGTCCACACGCCGTCTCCGAGACCCGATGGGTCCACGCGTCGCCTCCTGAGCCCCGATCGATCCACGCGAGTCTCCTGAGCCCCGGGCGGTCCCCGCGCCGTCTCCTGAGCCCCGATCGTTCCACGCGCCGTCTCCGAGCCCCGATCGGTCCACGCGCCGTCTCCTGAGCCCCAATCGGTCCACGCGCTGTCTCCTGAGCCCCGATAGGTCCACGCGTCGTCTCCTGAGCCCCGATCGTTCGACGGGCCGTCTCCGAGCCCCGATCCGTCCACGCGTCGTTTCCTAAGCCCCGATCCATCCACGCGCAGTCTCCTGTGCTCCGATCGGCCCACGCAGCGTCTCCTAAGCCCCAGACGGTCCACGCGTCGTCTCCTAAGCCCCGATCGGTCCACGCATCGTCTCCTAGGCCCCGGGCGGTCCGAGCGACGTTTCCAAGCCCGATTGGTCGACGCGTCGTCTCCTAAGCCCCGATCGGTTCACGCGCCGTCTCCGAATCCCCGATCCGTATACGCGCCGTCTCCGAGCCCCGATAGGTCCACGCGCCGTCGCTGAGCCCCGATCGTTCGACGCATCGTCTGGTAAGCCCCGATCGGTTAACGCACCGTCTCCGGGCCTCAATCGGTCCACGCACCGTCTCCTGAGCTCCGATCGGTCCACGCGTCACCTCCTAAGCCCCGACTTGTCCACGCGCCATCTCCTGAGCCCTGATCGGTCCACGCATCGTCTCTTAGGCCCCGATCGGTCCATGCGTCGTCTCCGAGCCCCGATCGCTTCACGCAGCGTCTCCTGAGCTCCGATCTGTTCACGCGCCGTCTCCGAGCCCCGATCGGTCCACGCGCCGTCTCCGAGCCATGATCGGTCGACGCGCCGTCCCCTGAGCCACGATCGGTCCCCGCGTCGTCTCCTAAGCCCCGACCTGTCCACGCGCCGTCTCCTGAGCCCCGATCGGTCCACGCGGCGTCTCCGAGCCCCGATCGCTTCACGCAGCGTCTCCTGAGCTCCGATCTGTCCACGCGCCGTCTCCGAGCCCCGATCGGTCCACGCGCCGTCTCCGAGCCATGATCGGTCGACGCGACGTCCCCTGAGCCACGATCGGTCCACGCGTCGTCTCCTAAGCCCCGACCTGTCCACGCGCCGTCTCCTGAGCCCCGATCGGTCATCGCATCGTCTCCAAAGCCCCGATACGTCCACACGCCATCTCCGAGCCCCGATCGGTCCGCGTGCCGCATTCTAAGTCACGGTCCGTCCACGCGCCGTCTCCGAGCCCCGATCGTTCCACGCGCCGTCTCCGAGCTCCGATTGATCCAAGCGCCGTGTCCTGAGCCCCGATCGGACCAAGCGCCGTCTCCTGAGCCCCGACCGTTCTACCCGCCTTCTCCTAAGCCACGACCGGTCCACGCGCCATCTCCGAGCACCGATTGGTTCACGCACCGTCTCCTGAGCCCCGATCGTTCCACGCGCCGTCTCCGAGCCCCGATCAGTCCACTCGCCGTCTCCTGAGCCCCGATCGCTCCACGCGCCGTCTCCTGATCCCCATCGGTCCACGCGGCGCCTCCGGAGCCCCGATGGATCCACGCGAGTCTCCTGAGCACCGGTCGGTCCACGCGCCGTCTCCGAAGCCCCAATCGGTCCACGCGCCGTCTCCTGATCCCCATCGGTCCACGCGGCGCCTCCGGAGCCCCGATCGATCCACGCGTCGTCTCCTGAGCCCCGATCGCTCCACGCGCCGTTTCCTGAGCCCGGATCGGTCCATGCATCGTCTCCGAACACTGAACGGTCCACGCGCCGTTTTCTGAGCACCCTTCGGTCCATGCGTCGTCTTCTAAGCCCAGATGCCCCCACGCGCCGTCTCCGACCCACGATCGGTCCAGGCTCCGCTTCCTGAGCATCGATCGGTCCACGCGTCGTGTCCTAAGGCCCGATCGGCCCACGCGCCGTCTCCTGAGCCCCGCAGGGTCGACGCGTCCTCTGCTAAACCCCGATCGGTCCACGCGTCTTCTCCTGAGCCCCGATCGGTCGACGGGTCCTCTCCTAAGCCCCGATCGGTCCACGCGCCTTCTCCTGAGCCCCGATCCGTCCATGCGTCGTCTCCTACGCCCCGATACGTCCACACGCCGTCTCCGAGACCCGATGGGTCCACGCGCCGCCTCCTGAGCCCCGATCGTTCCACGCGCCGTCTCCCAGCCCTGATCGGTCCACGCGCCGTCTCCTGAGCCCCGATTGGTCCACGCGTCGTTCCGTAAGCCCCGATCCATCCACGCGCAGTCTCCCGAGCCCCAATCGGTCCACGCGCCGTCTCCTGAGCCCCGATCGGTACACGCGCCGTCTCCTGAACGCCGATCGGTCCACGCGTCGTCTCCTAAGCCCCGATCGGTCCACGCGCCGTCTCCGAGCCCGGATCGGTCCACGCGCCGTCTCCTAAGCCCCAATCTGTCCACGACCCGTCTCCGGGCCCCGATCGGTGCACGCGCCGTCTCCTAAACCCCGATCGGTCCACGCCCCGTCTCCAAGCGCTGATCGGTTCACGCGTCGTCTCCTGAGACCCGTTCCGTGCACGCGCTGGCGCCGAGCCGCGATCGGTCCACGTGCCGTCTCTTAAGCCCCGACCGGTCCACGCGCCGTCTCCCGAGCCCCGATCGGTCCACGCGTCGTCTCCGAGACCCGATCGGTGCACGTGTTGTCTCCTAAGCCCCGATCGGTCCACGCGTCGTCTCCGAGCCCCCATCGTTCCACGCGCCGCCGCCAGAGCCCCAATCGGTCGACGCCCCTTCGCCAAGCTCCGATCCGTCCACGCGCCGTCTCCGAGCCCCGATCGGTTCACGCGCCGTCTCCTAAGCCCCGATCGTTCCACGCGCCGTCTCCGAGCCACGATCGGTCGACGCGACGTCCCCTGAGCCACGATCGGTCCACGCGTCGTCTCCTAAGCCCCGACCTGTCCACGCGCCGTCTCCTGAGCCCCGATCGGTTCACGCATCGTCTCCAAAGCCCCGATACGTCCACACGCCATCTCCGAGCCCCGATCGGTCCGCGTGCCGCATTCTAAGCCACGGTCCGTCCACGCGCCGTCTCCGAGCCCCGATCGTTCCACGCGCCGTCTCCGAGCCCCGATTGATCCAAGCGCCGTGTCCTGAGCCCCGATCGGACCAAGCGCCGTCTCCTGAGCCCCGACCGTTCTACCCTCCTTCTCCTAAGCCACGACCGGCCCACGCGCCATCTCCGAGCACCGATTGGTTCACGCACCGTCTCCTGAGCCCCGATCGTTCCACGCGCCGTCTCCGAGCCCCGATCAGTCCACTCGCCGTCTCCTGAGCCCCGATCGCTCCTCGCGCCGTCTCCTGAGCCCTGCTCGGTACATGCGTCGTCTTCTTAGCCCCGATGCCTCCACGCCCCGTCTCCGAGCCATGATCTGTTCAGGCGCCGCTTCATGAGCCCCGATCGGTCCACGCGCCATCTCCGAGCCCCGATCGGCCCACGCGCCGTCCCCTGAGCCCCGATCGGTCCACGCGCCGTCTCCTGAGCCCCAATCGGTCCACACGCTGTCTCGTGAGCCCCGATACATACACGCGCCGTCTCCGAGCCCCCATCGGTCCACGCGTTGTCTCCTAAGCCCCGATCGGTCCACGCGCCGTCTCCAAGCCCCGATCCGTCGCCGCGTCGTGTCCTGAGCCCCGATCAATTGACGCGTCTTCTCCTGAGCCCCGATCGCTCCTCGCGCCGTCTCCTGAACCCCGATCATTCCACGCGCCTTCTCCTAAACCGCGATCCGTCCACGCGAGTCTCCTGAGCCCCAGTCGGTCCGCGCGCCGTCTCCTGAGCCCCGATTGTTCGACGCGTCGTCTCCTGAGCCCCGATCGATCCACGCGTCATCTCCTCAGCCCCAATCGTACCACACGCCGTTTCCTGAGCCCCGATCGGTCCACGCGTCGTCTTCAAAGCCCCGATGCCTCCACGCGCCGTCTCCGAGCCACGATCGGTCCGTGCGCCGCTTCCACAACCCCGATCGGTCCACGCGTAATTTCCTGATCTCCGATCGGTCCACGCGCCGTCTCCTAACCCCCGATCGGTCCACGCGCCGTCTCCGAGCGCCGATCGGTTGACGCGCCATCTCCTGAGCCCCGACCGCTCCACCCGTCGTCTCCGAGCTCCGATCGGTCCAGGTGCCGTTTCCGAGCCCCGATTGGTCCATGCGTCGTCTTCGATGCCCCGATGCCTCCACGCGCCGTCTCCGAGCCACGATCGGTGCAGGCGCCGCTTCCTGAGCCCCGATCGGTCCACGCGCTGTCTCCTGAGCCCCGATACGTCCACGCGCAGTCGCCGAGCCCCGATCAGTCCACGCGCGGCCTCCTGAGCCCCGGTCGGTTCACGCGCCGTCTCCCCGCCCCGATCGGTCCACGCGCCGTCTCCTGAGCCCTGATCCGTACACGCGCGGCGTCGAGACGCGATCGGTCCACGCGCGGCCTCCTGAGCCCCAATCGGTCCACGCGTCTTCTCCAAAGCCACGATCGGTCCGTGCGCCGTCTCCGAGCCCCGATCGGTCCACGCACCATCTCATGCTCCCCAATCGGTCCATGCGCCGCCTCCGGAGCCCTGATCGATCCACGCGAATCTCCTGAGCTCCGGTCGGTGCTCGTACCGTCTCCGAGCCCCGATCGGTCCACGTACCATCTCCGAAGCCCCGATCGGTCCACGCGCCGTCTCCTGAGCCCCGATCGGTCGACGCGTCGTCTTCTGAGCCCCGATCGGTCCACGCGCCGTCTCCGAGCGCCGATCGGTTCACGCGCCGTCTCCTGAGCCCCGATCGTTCCACGCGCCGTCTCCGAGCGCCTATCGGTTCACGCGCCGTCACCTGAGCCCCGATCGTTCCACGCGCCGTCTCCGAGCCCCGATCGGTCTACGCGCCGTCTCCTAAGCCCCGATCAGTCCACGCGCCTTCTCCTCATCCCCCATCGGTCCACGCGCCGTCTCCGAGCGCCGATCGGTTCACGCGCCGTCTCCTGAGCTCCGATCGTTCAACGTGCCGTCTCGGAGCCCCGATCCGTCCACGCGCCGTCTCCTGAGCCCGGATCGGTCCACGCGTCATCGCCGAATCCCCGATCCGTACACGCGTCGTCTCCGAGCCTCGATCGGTCCACGCGCACTCGCGGAGCCCCGATCGGTCCAGGCGTGGCCCCCTGAGCCTCGATCGGTCCACGCGCGGCCTCCTGAGCCCCGGTCGGTTCACGCGCCGTCTCCGAGCCCCGATCGATCCACGCGTCGTCTTCGAAGCCCAGATGCCTCGTCGCGCCGTCTCCGAGCCACGATCGGTCCAGGCGCTGCTTCCTGAGCCCCAATCGGTCCACGCATCGTCACCTAAGCCCCGATCGGTCCACGCGCCGTCACAGAGCTATGATCGGTCCACGCGCGGCCTCCTGAGCCCCGATCGGTCCACGCGCCGTCGCCGAGCCGCGATCGGTCCACGCGCGGCCTCCTGAGGCCCGATTGGTTCACGCGCCGTATCCGAGCCCCAATCGGTCCACGCGCCGGCTCCTGAGCCCCGATAGGTCCACGCGCCGTCTCCTGAGCCCCGATCGCTCCACGCACCGTTTTCTGAGCACCCTTTGGTCCACGCGTCGTCTTCAAAGCCCCGATGCCTCCACGCGCCGTCTCCGAGCCATGATCCGTCCGTGCGCCGCTTCCAGAGCCCTCTCGGTCCACGCGTCGTCTCCTGATCTCCGATCGGTCCACACGCCATCTCCTAAGCCCCGATCATTCCACGCGCCATCTCCGAGCCCCGATCGGTCCACGCGCCATCTCCGAGCCCCGATCGATCCACGCGTCGTCTCCTGAGCCCCGATCGTACCACACGCCGTTTCCTGAGCCCCGATCGGTCCACGCATCGTCTTCAAAGCCCCGATGCCTCCACGCGCCGTCTCCGAGCCACGATCGGTCCGTGCGCCGCTTCCACAACCCCGATCGGTCCACGCGTAATCTCCTGATCTCCGATCGGTCCACGCGCCGTCTCCTGAGCCCTGATCCGTCCACGCGCGGCGTCGAGACGCGATCGGTCCACGCGCGGCCTCCTGAGCCCCAATCGGTCCACGCGTCGTCTCCTAAGCCCCGATCGGTCCGTGCGCCGTCTCCGAGCCCCGATCGTTCCACGCACCATCTCATGCTCCGCAATCGGTCCATGCGCCGCCTCCGGAGCCCTGATCGATCCACGCGAATCTCCTGAGCTCCGGTCGGTCCTCGTACCGTCTCCGAGCCCCGATCGGTCCACGTACCATCTCCGAAGCCCCGATCGGTCCACGCGCCGTCTCCTGAGCCCCGATCGGTCCACGCGCCGCGGCGAACCCCAATTGGTCCACGCGCAACCTCTCGAGCCCCAGTCGGTAAACGCGCTGTCTCCGAGCTCCGATCGGTCCACGCGCCGTCTCCAAGCCTCGATCCGTACACGCGTCGTCTCCGAGCCCCGATCGGTCCACGCGCCATCGCCGAACCCCGATCGGTCCACGCGCCGTCTCCTGAGCTCCGAACGGTCCACACCCCTTGTCCTGAGCCCCGATCGGCCGACGCGTCGTCTCCTAAGCCCCGACCGGTTCACGCGCCGTCTCCTGTGCACCGATCGAATCACGTGCCGTCTCCTAAGCCCCGATCGGTCCACACGTCGTCTCCTAAGCCCCAATCGGTCCACGCGTCGTCTCCTAAGCCCCGATCCGTCGCCGCGTCGTCTCCTGAGCCCCGATCAATTGACGCGTCTTCTCCTGAGCCCCGATCGTCCTCGCGCCGTCTCCTGAGCCCCGCTCGGTCCATGCGTCGTCTTCTTAGCCCCGATGCCACCACGCGCCGTCTCCTAAGCCCCGATCTGTCCACGGGCCGTTTCCGAGCTCCGATCGTTCCACACGCCGTCTCCAAGCCTCGATCCGTACACGCGCCGTCTCCGAGCCCCGATCGGTCCACGCGCCGTCTCCTGAGCCCCGATCGGTCCACGCGCCGTTTCCTGAGCCCCGATCGGTCCACGCGTCGTCTTCTAAGCCCAGATGCCTCCTTGCGCCGTCTCCCAACCACGATCGGTGCAGGCGCCGCTTCCTGAACCCCGATCGGTCCACGCGTTTTCTCCTAAGCCCCGATCGGTCCACGCGTCGTCTCCTCAGCCCCGATCGGTCGACGCGCTGTCTCCGAGCTCCGATCGGTCCACGCGCCGTCTCCAAGCCTCGATCCGTACACGCGTCGTCTCCGAGCCCCGATCGGTCCACGCGCCATCGCCGAACCCCGATCGGTCCACGCGCCGTCTCCTGAGCTCCGAACGGTCCACACCCCTTGTCCTGAGCCCCGATCGGCCGACGCGTCGTCTCCTAAGCCCCGACCGGTTCACGCGCCGTCTCCTGTGCACCGATCGAATCACGTGCCGTCTCCTAAGCCCCGATCGGTCCACACGTCGTCTCCTAAGCCCCAATCGGTCCACGCGTCGTCTCCTAAGCCCCGATCCGTCGCCGCGTCGTCTCCTGAGCCCCGATCAATTGACGCGTCTTCTCCTGAGCCCCGATCGTCCTCGCGCCGTCTCCTGAGCCCCGCTCGGTCCATGCGTCGTCTTCTTAGCCCCGATGCCACCACGCGCCGTCTCCTAAGCCCCGATCTGCCCACGGGCCATTTCCGAGCTCCGATCGTTCCACACGCCGTCTCCAAGCCTCGATCCGTACACGCGCCGTCTCCGAGCCCCGATCGGTCCACGCGCCGTCTCCTGAGCCCCGATCGGTCCACGCGCCGTTTCCTGAGTCCCGATCGGTCCACGCGTCGTCTTCTAAGCCCAGATGCCTCCTTGCGCCGTCTCCCAACCACGATCGGTGCAGGCGCCGCTTCCTGAACCCCGATCGGTCCACGCGTTTTCTCCTAAGCCCCGATCGGTCCACCCGTCGTCTCCTCAGCCCCGATCGGTCGACGCGTCGTCTCCGAGCGCCGATCGGTGCACGCGCCGTCTCATGAACCCCGATCGTTCCACACGCCGCCTCCTAAGCCCCGATCGGTCTAGGCGTCGTCTCCTAAGCCCCGACCGGTCCAGGCGCCGTCTCCTGAGCCCCGATCGTTCCACGCGCCGTCTCCGAGCCCCGTTCGGTCCACGCGCCGTCTCCTCAGCCCCGATCGGTCCACGCGTTGGCTCCTAAGCCTCGATCGGTCCACGCGCGGCCTCCTTAGCCCCGGTCGGTCCACGCGCCCTCTCCGAGCCCCGATCGGTCCACGCACCGTCACCTAAGATCCGATCGGTTAACGCACCGTCTCCCCGCCCCGATCGGTCCACGCGCCGTCTCCTGAGCCCCGATACATCCACGCGTAGTCGCCGAGCCCCGATCAGTCCACGCGCGGCCTCCTGAGCCCCGGTCGGTTCACGCGCCGTCTCCCCGCCGCGATCGGACCACGCGCCGTCTCCTGAGCCCTGATCCGTCCACGCGCGGCGTCGAGCCGCGATCGGTCCACGCGCGGCCTCTTGAGCCCCAATCGGTCCACGCGTCGTCTCCTAAGCCCCGATCGGTCCGTGCGCCGTCTCCGAGCCCCGATCGGTCCACGCACCATCTCATGCTCCCCAATCGGTCGATGCGCCGCCTCCGGAGCCCTGATCGATCCACGCGAATCTCCTGAGCTCCGGTCGGTCGTCGTACCGTCTCCGAGCCCCGATCGGTCCACGCGTTGTCTCCTAGGCCCCGATCGGTCTACGCGCCTTCTCCGAGCCCCGATCGGTTCACGCATCGTCTCCTAAGCCCCGATCGGTTAACGCGCCGTCTCCGAGCCCCAAACGGTCCACGCGCCGTCGCCGAACCCCAATTGGTCCACGCGCAACCGCCTGACCCCCAGTCGGTTCACGCGCTGTCGCCGAACCCCGATCGGTCCACGCGTCGTCTCCGAGCCCCGATCGGTCCACGCGCCGTCGCCGAGCCATGATCGGTCCACGCGCGGCCTCCTGAGCCCCGATCGGTCCACGCGTGGTCTCCGAGCCCCGATCGGTCCACGCGCCGTCGCCGAGCCATGATCGGTCCACGCGCGGCCTCCTGAGCCCCGATCGGTCCACGCGCCGTCTCCTGAGCCCCGATCGGTCCACGGGCGGCCTCCTGAGCCCCGATTGGTTCACGCGCCGTATCCGAGCCCCAATTGGTCCACGCGCCGTCTCCTGAGCCCCGATCGGTCCACGCGCCGTCTCCTGAGCCCCGATCGGTCCACGCGTCGTCTCCTAAGCCCCCATTGGTCCACGTGCCGTCTCCCAGCCCCGATCGGTCCACGCGTCGTCTCCGAGCCCCGATCGGTCCAGGCGCCATCGCCGAACCCCGATCGGTCCACGCGCCGTCTCCTGAGCTCCGAACGGTCCACACCCCTTGTCCTGAGCCCCGATCGGCCGACGCGTCGTCTCCTAAGCCCCGACCGGTTCACGCGCCGTCTCCTGTGCACCGATCGAATCACGTGCCGTCTCCTAAGCCCCGGTCGGTCCACACGTCGTCTCCTAAGCCCCAATCGGTCCACGCGTCGTCTCCTAAGCCCCGATCCGTCGCCGCGTCGTCTCCTGAGCCCCGATCAATTGACGCGTCTTCTCCTGAGCCCCGATCGTCCTCGCGCCGTCTCCTGAGCCCCGCTCGGTCCATGCGTCGTCTTCTTAGCCCCGATGCCACCACGCGCCGTCTCCTAAGCCCCGATCTGCCCACGGGCCGTTTCCGAGCTCCGATCGTTCCACACGCCGTCTCCAAGCCTCGATCCGTACACGCGCCGTCTCCGAGCCCCGATCGGTCCACGCGCCGTCTCCTGAGCCTCGATCGGTCCACGCGCCGTTTCCTGAGCCCCGATCGGTCCACGCGTCGTCTTCTAAGCCCAGATGCCTCCTTGCGCCGTCTCCCAACCACGATCGGTGCAGGCGCCGCTTCCTGAACCCCGATCGGTCCACGCGTTTTCTCCTAAGTCCCGATCGGTCCACGCGTCGTCTCCTCAGCCCCGATCGGTCGACGCGTCGTCTCCGAGCGCCGATCGGTGCACGCGCCGTCTCATGAACCCCGATCGTTCCACACGCCGCCTCCTAAGCCCCGATCGGTCTAGGCGTCGTCTCCTAAGCCCCGACCGGTCCAGGCGCCGTCTCCTGAGCCCCGATCGTTCCACGCGCCGTCTCCGAGCCCCGTTCGGTCCACGCGCCGTCTCCTCAGCCCCGATCGGTCCACCCGTTGGCTCCTAAGCCTCGATCGGTCCACGCGCGGCCTCCTTAGCCCCGGTCGGTCCACGCGCCCTCTCCGAGCCCCGATCGGTCCACGCATCGTCACCTAAGATCCGATCGGTTAACGCACCGTCTCCCCGCCCCGATCGGTCCACGCGCCGTCTCCTGAGCCCCGATACATCCACGCGTAGTCGCCGAGCCCCGATCAGTCCACGCGCGGCCTCCTGAGCCCCGGTCGGTTCACGCGCCGTCTCCCCGCCGCGATCGGACCACGCGCCGTCTCCTGAGCCCTGATCCGTCCACGCGCGGCGTCGAGCCGCGATCGGTCCACGCGCGGCCTCCTGAGCCCCAATCGGTCCACGCGTCGTCTCCTAAGCCCCGATCGGTCCGTGCGCCGTCTCCGAGCCCCGATCGGTCCACGCACCATCTCATGCTCCCCAATCGGTCGATGCGCCGCCTCCGGAGCCCTGATCGATCCACGCGAATCTCCTGAGCTCCGGTCGGTCCTCGTACCGTCTCCGAGCCCCGATCGGTCCACGCGTTGTCTCCTAGGCCCCGATCGGTCTACGCGCCTTCTCCGAGCCCCGATCGGTTCACGCATCGTCTCCTAAGCCCCGATCGGTTAACGCGCCGTCTCCGAGCCCCGAACGGTCCACGCGCCGTCGCCGAACCCCCATTGGTCCACGCGCAACCGCCTGAGCCCCAGTCGGTTCACGCGCTGTCGCCGAACCCCGATCGGTCCACGCGTCGTCTCCGAGCCCCGATCGGTCCACGCGCCGTCGCCGAGCCATGATCGGTCCACGCGCGGCCTCCTGAGCCCCGATCGGTCCACGCGTGGTCTCCGAGCCCCGATCGGTCCACGCGCCGTCGCCGAGCCATGATCGGTCCACGCGCGGCCTCCTGAGCCCCGATCGGTCCACGCGCCGTCTCCTGAGCCCCGATCGGTCCACGGGCGGCCTCCTGAGCCCCGATTGGTTCACGCGCCGTATCCGAGCCCCAATTGGTCCACGCGCCGTCTCCTGAGCCCCGATCGGTCCACGCGCCGTCTCCTGAGCCCCGATCGGTCCACGCGTCGTCTCCTAAGCCCCCATTGGTCCACGTGCCGTCTCCCAGCCCCGATCGGTCCACGCGTCATCTCCGAGCCCCGATCGGTCCACGCGCCATCGCCGAACCCCGATCGGTCCACGCGCCGTCTCCTGAGCTCCGAACGGTCCACACCCCTTGTCCTGAGCCCCGATCGGCCGACGCGTCGTCTCCTAAGCCCCGACCGGTTCACGCGCCGTCTCCTGTGCACCGATCGAATCACGTGCCGTCTCCTAAGCCCCGATCGGTCCACACGTCGTCTCCTAAGCCCCAATCGGTCCACGCGTCGTCTCCTAAGCCCCGATCCGTCGCCGCGTCGTCTCCTGAGCCCCGATCAATTGACGCGTCTTCTCCTGAGCCCCGATCGTCCTCGCGCCGTCTCCTGAGCCCCGCTCGGTCCATGCGTCGTCTTCTTAGCCCCGATGCCACCACGCGCCGTCTCCTAAGTCCCGATCTGCCCACGGGCCGTTTCCGAGCTCCGATCGTTCCACACGCCGTCTCCAAGCCTCGATCCGTACACGCGCCGTCTCCGAGCCCCGATCGGTCCACGCGCCGTCTCCTGAGACCCGATCGGTCCACGCGCCGTTTCCTGAGCCCCGATCGGTCCACGCGTCGTCTTCTAAGCCCAGATGCCTCCTTGCGCCGTCTCCCAACCACGATCGGTGCAGGCGCCGCTTCCTGAACCCCGATCGGTCCACGCGTGTTCTCCTAAGCCCCGATCGGTCCACGCGTCGTCTCCTCAGCCCCGATCGGTCGACGCGCTGTCTCCGAGCTCCGATCGGTCCACGCGCCGTCTCCAAGCCTCGATCCGTACACGCGTCGTCTCCGAGCCCCGATCGGTCCACGCGCCATCGCCGAACCCCGATCGGTCCACGCGCCGTCTCCTGAGCTCCGAACGGTCCACACCCCTTGTCCTGAGCCCCGATCGGCCGACGCGTCGTCTCCTAAGCCCCGACCGGTTCACGCGCCGTCTCCTGTGCACCGATCGAATCACGTGCCGTCTCCTAAGCCCCGATCGGTCCACACGTCGTCTCCTAAGCCCCAATCGGTCCACGCGTCGTCTCCTAAGCCCCGATCCGTCGCCGCGTCGTCTCCTGAGCCCCGATCAATTGACGCGTCTTCTCCTGAGCCCCGATCGCCCTCGCGCCGTCTCCTGAGCCCCGCTCGGTCCATGCGTCGTCTTCTTAGCCCCGATGCCACCACGCGCCGTCTCCTAAGCCCCGATCTGCCCACGGGCCGTTTCCGAGCTCCGATCGTTCCACACGCCGTCTCCAAGCCTCGATCCGTACACGCGCCGTCTCCGAGCCCCGATCGGTCCACGCGCCGTCTCCTGAGCCCCGATCGGTCCACGCGCCGTTTCCTGAGCCCCGATCGGTCCACGCGTCGTCTTCTAAGCCCAGATGCCTCCTTGCGCCGTCTCCCAACCACGATCGGTGCAGGCGCCGCTTCCTGAACCCCGATCGGTCCACGCGTTTTCTCCTAAGCCCCGATCGGTCCACGCGTCGTCTCCTCAGCCCCGATCGGTCGACGCGTCGTCTCCGAGCGCCGATCGGTGCACGCGCCGTCTCATGAACCCCGATCGTTCCACACGCCGCCTCCTAAGCCCCGATCGGTCTAGGCGTCGTCTCCTAAGCCCCGACCGGTCCAGGCGCCGTCTCCTGAGCCCCGATCGTTCCACGCGCCGTCTCCGAGCCCCGTTCGGTCCACGCGCCGTCTCCTCAGCCCCGATCGGTCCACGCGTTGGCTCCTAAGCCTCGATCGGTCCACGCGCGGCCTCCTTAGCCCCGGTCGGTCCACGCGCCCTCTCCGAGCCCCGATCGGTCCACGCATCGTCACCTAAGATCCGATCGGTTAACGCACCGTCTCCCCGCCCCGATCGGTCCACGCGCCGTCTCCTGAGCCCCGATACATCCACGCGTAGTCGCCGAGCCCCGATCAGTCCACGCGCGGCCTCCTGAGCCCCGGTCGGTTCACGCGCCGTCTCCCCGCCGCGATCGGACCACGCGCCGTCTCCTGAGCCCTGATCCGTCCACGCGCGGCGTCGAGCCGCGATCGGTCCACGCGCGGCCTCCTGAGCCCCAATCGGTCCACGCGTCGTCTCCTAAGCCCCGATCGGTCCGTGCGCCGTCTCCGAGCCCCGATCGGTCCACGCACCATCTCATGCTCCCCAATCGGCCGATGCGCCGCCTCCGGAGCCCTGATCGATCCACGCGAATCTCCTGAGCTCCGGTCGGTCCTCGTACCGTCTCCGAGCCCCGATCGGTCCACGCGTTGTCTCCTAGGCCCCGATCGGTCTACGCGCCTTCTCCGAGCCCCGATCGGTTCACGCATCGTCTCCTAAGCCCCGATCGGTTAACGCGCCGTCTCCGAGCCCCGAACGGTCCACGCGCCGTCGCCGAACCCCAATTGGTCCACGCGCAACCGCCTGAGCCCCAGTCGGTTCACGCGCTGTCGCCGAACCCCGATCGGTCCACGCGTCGTCTCCGAGCCCCGATCGGTCCACGCGCCGTCGCCGAGCCATGATCGGTCCACGCGCGGCCTCCTGAGCCCCGATCGGTCCACGCGTGGTCTCCGAGCCCCGATCGGTCCACGCGCCGTCGCCGAGCCATGATCGGTCCACGCGCGGCCTCCTGAGCCCCGATCGGTCCACGCGCCGTCTCCTGAGCCCCGATCGGTCCACGGGCGGCCTCCTGAGCCCCGATTGGTTCACGCGCCGTATCCGAGCCCCAATTGGTCCACGCGCCGTCTCCTGAGCCCCGATCGGTCCACGCGGCGTCTCCTGAGCCCCGATCGGTCCACGCGTCGTCTCCTAAGCCCCCATTGGTCCACGTGCCGTCTCCCAGCCCCGATCGGTCCACGCGTCGTCTCCGAGCCCCGATCGGTCCACGCGCCGTCGCCGAGCCACGATCGGTCCACGCGCGGCCTCCTGAGCCCCGATCGGTCCACGCGCCGTCGCCGAGCCGCGATCGGTCCACGCGCGGTCTCCTGAGCCCCGGTCGGTTCACACGCCGTCTCCTGAGCCCCGATCGGTCCACGGGTCGTTCCCTAAGCCCCGATCGATCCACGCGCAGTCTCCAGACCCGCGATCGGTCCACGCATCCCCTCCTGAGCCCCGGACGGTCCACGCGCCGTCGCCGAACCCCGATCGGTCGACTCGCCGTCTTCGAGCGCCGATCGGTTAACGCGCCGTCTCCGCGCCCCGATCAGTCCACGCGCTCTCTCCTGAGCCCCGACCGGTCCACGCGTCGTCTCCTAAGCCCCAATCGGGCCACGCGCCGCCTACGGAGCCCCGATCAATCCACGCGTCGTCTTCTAAGCCCCAATCGGTCCACGCGCCGCCTACGGAGCCCCGATCGATCCACGCGAATCTCCTGAGCTCCGGTCGGTCGACGCGCCGTCTCCGGAGCCCCGATCGGTCCACGCGTCGTCTCCTAAGCCCCGATTCGTCGACGCGTCGTCTCCTGAGCCCCGATCAATTGACGCGTCTTCTCCTGAGCCCCGATCGCTTCTCATGCCGCCTCCTGAGCCCCGATCCGTCGAGGCGTCGTCTCCGGAGCCCCGATCAATTGACGTGTCTTCTCCTGTGCCCCGATCGCTCCTCGCGCCGTCTCCTGAACCCCGCTCGGTCCATGCGTCGTCTTCTTAGCCCGAATGCCTCCACGCGCCGTCTCCGAGCCACGTTCGGTCCACGCGCCGTCTCCTAAGCCCCGATCATTCCACGCGCCGTCTCCGAGCCCCGATCGGTCCACGCGCCGTCTCCTGAGCCCCGATCGGTCCATGCGTTGTCTCCTAAGCCCCGATCGGTCCACGCGTCGTCTCCTAAGCGCCGATCCGTCGACGCGTCGTCTCCTGAGCCCCGATCGATCCACGCGTCTTCTCCTGAGCCCCGACCGCTCCATCCATCGTCTCCGAGCTCCGATCGGTCCAGGTGCCGTTTCCGAGCCCCGATTGGTCCATGCGTCGTCTTCGAAGCCCCGATGCCGCCACGCGCCGTCTCCGAGCCACGATCGGTGCAGGCGCCGCTTCCTGAGCCCCGATCCGTTCACGCGCGGTCTCCTGAGCCCCAGTCGGTACACGCGCTGTCTCCGAGCCCCGATCGGTCCACGCGTCGTCTCCTAAGCCCCGATCGCTCCACGCGCCGTTTCCTGAGCCCGGATCGGTCCATGCATCGTCTCCGAACACTGAACGGTCCACGCGCCGTTTTCTGAGCACCCTTCGGTCCATGCGTCGTCTTCTAAGCCCAGATGCCCCCACGCGCCGTCTCCGACCCACGATCGGTCCAGGCTCCGCTTCCTGAGCATCGATCGGTCCACGCGTCGTGTCCTAAGGCCCGATCGGCCCACGCGCCGTCTCCTGAGCCCCGCAGGGTCGACGCGTCCTCTGCTAAACCCCGATCGGTCCACGCGTCTTCTCCTGAGCCCCGATCGGTCGACGGGTCCTCTCCTAAGCCCCGATCGGTCCACGCGCCTTCTCCTGAGCCCCGATCCGTCCATGCGTCGTCTCCTACGCCCCGATACGTCCACACGCCGTCTCCGAGACCCGATGGGTCCACGCGCCGCCTCCTGAGCCCCGATCGTTCCACGCGCCGTCTCCCAGCCCTGATCGGTCCACGCGCCGTCTCCTGAGCCCCGATTGGTCCACGCGTCGTTCCGTAAGCCCCGATCCATCCACGCGCAGTCTCCCGAGCCCCAATCGGTCCACGCGCCGTCTCCTGAGCCCCGATCGGTACACGCGCCGTCTCCTGAACGCCGATCGGTCCACGCGTCGTCTCCTAAGCCCCGATCGGTCCACGCGCCGTCTCCGAGCCCGGATCGGTCCACGCGCCGTCTCCTAAGCCCCAATCTGTCCACGACCCGTCTCCGGGCCCCGATCGGTGCACGCGCCGTCTCCTAAACCCCGATCGGTCCACGCCCCGTCTCCAAGCGCTGATCGGTTCACGCGTCGTCTCCTGAGACCCGTTCCGTGCACGCGCTGGCGCCGAGCCGCGATCGGTCCACGTGCCGTCTCTTAAGCCCCGACCGGTCCACGCGCCGTCTCCCGAGCCCCGATCGGTCCACGCGTCGTCTCCGAGACCCGATCGGTGCACGTGTTGTCTCCTAAGCCCCGATCGGTCCACGCGCCGTCTCCGAGCGCCGATCATTTCACGTGACGTCTCCTGAGCCCTGATCGTTCCACGCGCCGTCTCCTAAGCCGCGATCCGTCCACGGGCCGTCTCCGAGCTGCTATCGGTAAACGCGCCGTCACCAAGCCCTGATCTGTACACGCGTCGTCTCCGAGCCCCGATCGGTCCACGCGCCGTCGCCGAGCCTCGATCGGTCCACGCGCAGCCTCCTGAGCCCCGATCGGTTCACGCGCCGGCTCCGAGCCCCGGTCGGTTCACGCGCCGTCTCCGAGCCCCGATCGATCCACGCGTCGTCTTCGAAGCCCAGATGCCTCGTCGCGCCGTCTCCGAGCCACGATCGGTCCAGGCGCTGCTTCCTGAGCCCCAATCGGTCCACGCATCGTCACCTAAGCCCCGATCGGTCCACGCGCCGTCACAGAGCTATGATCGGTCCACGCGCGGCCTCCTGAGCCCCGATCGGTCCACGCGCCGTCGCCGAGCCGCGATCGGTCCACGCGCGGCCTCCTGAGGCCCGATTGGTTCACGCGCCGTATCCGAGCCCCAATCGGTCCACGCGCCGGCTCCTGAGCCCCGATAGGTCCACGCGCCGTCTCCTGAGCCCCGATCGCTCCACGCACCGTTTTCTGAGCACCCTTTGGTCCACGCGTCGTCTTCAAAGCCCCGATGCCTCCACGCGCCGTCTCCGAGCCATGATCCGTCCGTGCGCCGCTTCCAGAGCCCTCTCGGTCCACGCGTCGTCTCCTGATCTCCGATCGGTCCACACGCCATCTCCTAAGCCCCGATCATTCCACGCGCCATCTCCGAGCCCCGATCGGTCCACGCGCCATCTCCGAGCCCCGATCGGTCCACGCGCCGTCTCATAAGCCCTGATCGGACCACGCGCCTTCTCCTCAGCCCCGGATCGGTCCACGCGCCGTCCCCGAACCCCAATTGGTCCACGCGCCACCGCCTGTGCCCCAGTCGGTCCACGCGCTGTCTCCGAGCCCAGATCGGTCCACGCGCCGTCTCCGAGCGCCGATCGGTTCACGCGCCGTCTCCTGAGCCCCGATCGTTCCACGCACCGTCTCCGAGCTCCGATCGGTCCACGTGTCGTCTCCTAAGCCCCGATCGTCCAAGCGACTTCTACTAAGCCCCGATCGGTCCACGCGCCTTCTCCAGAGCCCCGATCGGTCCACGCGCCGTCTCCGAGCGCCGATCATTTCACGTGACGTCTCCTGAGCCCTGATCGTTCCACGCGCCGTCTCCTAAGCCGCGATCCGTCCACGGGCCGTCTCCGAGCTGCTATCGGTAAACGCGCCGTCACCAAGGCCTGATCTGTACACGCGTCGTCTCCGAGCCCCGATCGGTCCACGCGCCGTCGCCGAGCCTCGATCGGTCCACGCGCAGCCTCCTGAGCCCCGATCGGTTCACGCGCCGGCTCCGAGCCCGATCGGTCCACGCATCGTCTCCTAAGCCCCGATCGGTTAACGTGCCGTCTCCGAGCCCCAATCGGTCCACGCGTCGTCTCCTAAGCCCCGATCGGTCCGTGCGCCGTCTCCGAGCCCCGATCGTTCCACGCACCATCTCATGCTCCCCAATCGGTCCATGCGCCGCCTCCGGAGCCCTGATCGATCCACGCGAATCTCCTGAGCTCCGGTCGGTCCTCGTACCGTCTCCGAGCCCCGATCGGTCCACGTACCATCTCCGAAGCCCCAATCGGTCCACGTGCCGTCTCCAAGCCCCGATCCGTCGCCGCGTCGTGTCCTGAGCCCCGATCAATTGACGCGTCTTCTCCTGAGCCCCGATCGCTCCTCGCGCCGTCTCCTGAACCCCGAACATTCCACGCGCCTTCTCCTAAACCACGATCGGTCCACGCGCCGTCTCCGAGCCCCAGTCGGTCCACGCGCTGTCTCCGAGCACCGATCGGTCTACGCGTCGTCTCCGAGCCCCGATCGGTCCACGCGCCGTCTCCGAGCCCCGAACGGTTCACGCACCGTCTCCTGGTCCCAATCGGTCCACGCGGCGCCTCTGGAGCCCCGATTGTTCGACGCGTCGTCTCCTGAGCCCCGATCGATCCACGCGTCGTCTCCTGAGCCCCGATCGTACCACACGCCGTTTCCTGAGCCCCGATCGGTCCACGCATCGTCTTCAAACCCCCGATGCCTCCACGCGCCGTCTCCGAGCCACGATCGGTCCGTGCGCCGCTTCCACAACCCCGATCGGTCCACGCGTAATCTCCTGATCTCCGATCGGTCCACGCGCCGTCTCCTGAGCCCTGATCCGTCCACGCGCGGCGTCGAGACGCGATCGGTCCACGCGCGGCCTCCTGAGCCCCAATCGGTCCACGCGTCGTCTCCTAAGCCCCGATCGGTCCGTGCGCCGTCTCCGAGCCCCGATCGTTCCACGCACCATCTCATGCTCCGCAATCGGTCCATGCGCCGCCTCCGGAGCCCTGATCGATCCACGCGAATCTCCTGAGCTCCGGTCGGTCCTCGTACCGTCTCCGAGCCCCGATCGGTCCACGTACCATCTCCGAAGCCCCGATCGGTCCACGCGCCGTCTCCTGAGCCCCGATCGGTCCACGCGCCGCGGCGAACCCCAATTGGTCCACGCGCAACGTCTCGAGCCCCAGTCGGTAAACGCGCTGTCTCCGAGCTCCGATCGGTCCACGCGCTGTCTCCAAGCCTCGATCCGTACACGCGTCGTCTCCGAGCCCCGATCGGTCCACGCGCCATCGCCGAACCCCGATCGGTCCACGCGCCGTCTCCTGAGCTCCGAACGGTCCACACCCCTTGTCCTGAGCCCCGATCGGCCGACGCGTCGTCTCCTAAGCCCCGACCGGTTCACGCGCCGTCTCCTGTGCACCGATCGAATCACGTGCCGTCTCCTAAGCCCCGATCGGTCCACACGTCGTCTCCTAAGCCCCAATCGGTCCACGCGTCGTCTCCTAAGCCCCGATCCGTCGCCGCGTCGTCTCCTGAGCCCCGATCAATTGACGCGTCTTCTCCTGAGCCCCGATCGTCCTCGCGCCGTCTCCTGAGCCCCGCTCGGTCCATGCGTCGTCTTCTTAGCCCCGATGCCACCACGCGCTGTCTCCTAAGCCCCGATCTGCCCACGGGCCGTTTCCGAGCTCCGATCGTTCCACACGCCGTCTCCAAGCCTCGATCCGTACACGCGCCGTCTCCGAGCCCCGATCGGTCCACGCGCCGTCTCCTGAGCCCCGATCGGTCCACGCGCCGTTTCCTGAGCCCCGATCGGTCCACGCGTCGTCTTCTAAGCCCAGATGCCTCCTTGCGCCGTCTCCCAACCACGATCGGTGCAGGCGCCGCTTCCTGAACCCCGATCGGTCCACGCGTTTTCTCCTAAGCCCCGATCGGTCCACGCGTCGTCTCCTCAGCCCCGATCGGTCGACGCGCTGTCTCCGAGCTCCGATCGGTCCACGCGCCGTCTCCAAGCCTCGATCCGTACACGCGTCGTCTCCGAGCCCCGATCGGTCCACGCGCCATCGCCGAACCCCGATCGGTCCACGCGCCGTCTCCTGAGCTCCGAACGGTCCACACCCCTTGTCCTGAGCCCCGATCGGCCGACGCGTCGTCTCCTAAGCCCCGACCGGTTCACGCGCCGTCTCCTGTGCACCGATCGAATCACGTGCCGTCTCCTAAGCCCCGATCGGTCCACACGTCGTCTCCTAAGCCCCAATCGGTCCACGCGTCGTCTCCTAAGCCCCGATCCGTCGCCGCGTCGTCTCCTGAGCCCCGATCAATTGACGCGTCTTCTCCTGAGCCCCGATCGTCCTCGCGCCGTCTCCTGAGCCCCGCTCGGTCCATGCGTCGTCTTCTTAGCCCCGATGCCACCACGCGCCGTCTCCTAAGCCCCGATCTGCCCACGGGCCATTTCCGAGCCCCGATCGGTCCACGCGCCGTCTCCTGAGCCCCGATCGGTCCACGCGCCGTTTCCTGAGCCCCGATCGGTCCACGCGTCGTCTTCTAAGCCCAGATGCCTCCTTGCGCCGTCTCCCAACCACGATCGGTGCAGGCGCCGCTTCCTGAACCCCGATCGGTCCACGCGTTTTCTCCTAAGCCCCGATCGGTCCACCCGTCGTCTCCTCAGCCCCGATCGGTCGACGCGTCGTCTCCGAGCGCCGATCGGTGCACGCGCCGTCTCATGAACCCCGATCGTTCCACACGCCGCCTCCTAAGCCCCGATCGGTCTAGGCGTCGTCTCCTAAGCCCCGACCGGTCCAGGCGCCGTCTCCTGAGCCCCGATCGTTCCACGCGCCGTCTCCGAGCCCCGTTCGGTCCACGCGCCGTCTCCTCAGCCCCGATCGGTCCACGCGTTGGCTCCTAAGCCTCGATCGGTCCACGCGCGGCCTCCTTAGCCCCGGTCGGTCCACGCGCCCTCTCCGAGCCCCGATCGGTCCACGCACCGTCACCTAAGATCCGATCGGTTAACGCACCGTCTCCCCGCCCCGATCGGTCCACGCGCCGTCTCCTGAGCCCCGATACATCCACGCGTAGTCGCCGAGCCCCGATCAGTCCACGCGCGGCCTCCTGAGCCCCGGTCGGTTCACGCGCCGTCTCCCCGCCGCGATCGGACCACGCGCCGTCTCCTGAGCCCTGATCCGTCCACGCGCGGCGTCGAGCCGCGATCGGTCCACGCGCGGCCTCTTGAGCCCCAATCGGTCCACGCGTCGTCTCCTAAGCCCCGATCGGTCCGTGCGCCGTCTCCGAGCCCCGATCGGTCCACGCACCATCTCATGCTCCCCAATCGGTCGATGCGCCGCCTCCGGAGCCCTGATCGATCCACGCGAATCTCCTGAGCTCCGGTCGGTCCTCGTACCGTCTCCGAGCCCCGATCGGTCCACGCGTTGTCTCCTAGGCCCCGATCGGTCTACGCGCCTTCTCCGAGCCCCGATCGGTTCACGCATCGTCTCCTAAGCCCCGATCGGTTAACGCGCCGTCTCCGAGCCCCGAACGGTCCACGCGCCGTCGCCGAACCCCAATTGGTCCACGCGCAACCGCCTGAGCCCCAGTCGGTTCACGCGCTGTCGCCGAACCCCGATCGGTCCACGCGTCGTCTCCGAGCCCCGATCGGTCCACGCGCCGTCGCCGAGCCATGATCGGTCCACGCGCGGCCTCCTGAGCCCCGATCGGTCCACGCGTGGTCTCCGAGCCCCGATCGGTCCACGCGCCGTCGCCGAGCCATGATCGGTCCACGCGCGGCCTCCTGAGCCCCGATCGGTCCACGCGCCGTCTCCTGAGCCCCGATCGGTCCACGGGCGGCCTCCTGAGCCCCGATTGGTTCACGCGCCGTATCCGAGCCCCAATTGGTCCACGCGCCGTCTCCTGAGCCCCGATCGGTCCACGCGCCGTCTCCTGAGCCCCGATCGGTCCACGCGTCGTCTCCTAAGCCCCCATTGGTCCACGTGCCGTCTCCCAGCCCCGATCGGTCCACGCGTCGTCTCCGAGCCCCGATCGGTCCAGGCGCCATCGCCGAACCCCGATCGGTCCACGCGCCGTCTCCTGAGCTCCGAACGGTCCACACCCCTTGTCCTGAGCCCCGATCGGCCGACGCGTCGTCTCCTAAGCCCCGACCGGTTCACGCGCCGTCTCCTGTGCACCGATCGAATCACGTGCCGTCTCCTAAGCCCCGATCGGTCCACACGTCGTCTCCTAAGCCCCAATCGGTCCACGCGTCGTCTCCTAAGCCCCGATCCGTCGCCGCGTCGTCTCCTGAGCCCCGATCAATTGACGCGTCTTCTCCTGAGCCCCGATCGTCCTCGCGCCGTCTCCTGAGCCCCGCTCGGTCCATGCGTCGTCTTCTTAGCCCCGATGCCACCACGCGCCGTCTCCTAAGCCCCGATCTGCCCACGGGCCGTTTCCGAGCTCCGATCGTTCCACACGCCGTCTCCAAGCCTCGATCCGTACACGCGCCGTCTCCGAGCCCCGATCGGTCCACGCGCCGTCTCCTGAGCCTCGATCGGTCCACGCGCCGTTTCCTGAGCCCTGATCGGTCCACGCGTCGTCTTCTAAGCCCAGATGCCTCCTTGCGCCGTCTCCCAACCACGATCGGTGCAGGCGCCGCTTCCTGAACCCCGATCGGTCCACGCGTTTTCTCCTAAGCCCCGATCGGTCCACCCGTCGTCTCCTCAGCCCCGATCGGTCGACGCGTCGTCTCCGAGCGCCGATCGGTGCACGCGCCGTCTCATGAACCCCGATCGTTCCACACGCCGCCTCCTAAGCCCCGATCGGTCTAGGCGTCGTCTCCTAAGCCCCGACCGGTCCAGGCGCCGTCTCCTGAGCCCCGATCGTTCCACGCGCCGTCTCCGAGCCCCGTTCGGTCCACGCGCCGTCTCCTCAGCCCCGATCGGTCCACGCGTTGGCTCCTAAGCCTCGATCGGTCCACGCGCGGCCTCCTTAGCCCCGGTCGGTCCACGCGCCCTCTCCGAGCCCCGATCGGTCCACGCACCGTCACCTAAGATCCGATCGGTTAACGCACCGTCTCCCCGCCCCGATCGGTCCACGCGCCGTCTCCTGAGCCCCGATACATCCACGCGTAGTCGCCGAGCCCCGATCAGTCCACGCGCGGCCTCCTGAGCCCCGGTCGGTTCACGCGCCGTCTCCCCGCCGCGATCGGACCACGCGCCGTCTCCTGAGCCCTGATCCGTCCACGCGCGGCGTCGAGCCGCGATCGGTCCACGCGCGGCCTCTTGAGCCCCAATCGGTCCACGCGTCGTCTCCTAAGCCCCAATCGGGCCACGCGCCGCCTACGGAGCCCCGATCAATCCACGCGTCGTCTTCTAAGCCCCAATCGGTCCACGCGCCGCCTACGGAGCCCCGATCGATCCACGCGAATCTCCTGAGCTCCGGTCGGTCGACGCGCCGTCTCCGGAGCCCCGATCGGTCCACGCGTCGTCTCCTAAGCCCCGATTCGTCGACGCGTCGTCTCCTGAGCCCCGATCAATTGACGCGTCTTCTCCTGAGCCCCGATCGCTTCTCATGCCGCCTCCTGAGCCCCGATCCGTCGAGGCGTCGTCTCCGGAGCCCCGATCAATTGACGTGTCTTCTCCTGTGCCCCGATCGCTCCTCGCGCCGTCTCCTGAACCCCGCTCGGTCCATGCGTCGTCTTCTTAGCCCGAATGCCTCCACGCGCCGTCTCCGAGCCACGTTCGGTCCACGCGCCGTCTCCTAAGCCCCGATCATTCCACGCGCCGTCTCCGAGCCCCGATCGGTCCACGCGCCGTCTCCTGAGCCCCGATCGGTCCATGCGTTGTCTCCTAAGCCCCGATCGGTCCACGCGTCGTCTCCGAGCCCCGATCGGTCCACGCGCCGTCTTCGAGCCCCGATCGGTCCACGCATGGTCTCCTAAGCCCCAATCGGTTAACGCGCCGCCTACGGAGCCCCGATCGATCCACGCGTCGTCTTCTAAGCCCCAATCGGTCCACGCGCCGCCTACGGAGCCCCGATCGATCCACGCGAATCTCCTGAGCTCCGGTCGGTCGACGCGCCGTCTCCGGAGCCCCGATCGGTCCACGCGTCGTCTCCTAAGCCCCGATTCGTCGACGCGTCGTCTCCTGAGACCCGATCAATTGCCGCGTCTTCTCCTGAGCCCCGATCGCTTCTCGTGCCGCCTCCTGAGCCCCGATCCGTCGAGGCGTCGTCTCCGGAGCCCCGATCAATTGACGTGTCTTCTCCTGTGCCCCGATCGCCCCTCGCGCCGTCTCCTGAACCCCGCTCGGTCCATGCGTCGTCTTCTTAGCCCGAATGCCTCCACGCGCCGTCTCCGAGCGACGATCGGTCCAGGCGCCGTCTCCGGAGCCCCGATCGTTCCACGCGTCGTCTCCTAAGCCCCGATTCGTCCACGCGGCGTCTCCGGGCGCCGATGATTTCACGCGCCGTCTCCTGAGACCCGATCGTTCCACGCGCCGTCTCCGAGCCCCGATCGATCCACGCGCCGCTTCCCGAGCCCCGGTCAGTCCACGTGTCGTCTCCTGACCCCCGATCGCGCCACGGACCGTTTCCTGATCCCCGATCGGTCCACGCGCCGCCTCCTGAGTCCCGATCGGTCAACGCGTCGTGTCCTAACCCCTGATCGGTCCACGTGCCGTCTCCGAGCCCCGATGGGTCCACGTGCCACATCCTGAGCCCCGATCGGACGACGCGACGTCTCCTGAGCCTTGATCGATCCATGCGTCGTCTCCTGAACCCCGATTGCTCCACGGGCCGTTTCCTGAGCCCCGATCGGTCCACGCGTCGTCTACTAAGCCCAGATGCCTCCTCGCGCCGTCTCCGAGCCATGACGGGTCCAGGCGCCGCTTCCTGAGCCCCGGTCGGTCCACGCGTTGTCTCCTAAGCCCCGTTCGGTCCACGCGCCGTCTCCTAAGCCCCGATCATTCCACGCGCCGTCTCCGAGCCCCGATCGGTCCACGCGCCGTCGCCGAGCCTCGATCGGTCCACGCGCAGCCTCCTGAGCCCCGATCGGTTCACGCGCCGGCTCCGAGCCCGATCGGTCCACGCATCGTCTCCTAAGCCCCGATCGGTTAACGTGCCGTCTCCGAGCCCCGATCGGTCCACGCGCCGTCTCCTAAGCCC
The DNA here is from genome assembly GCA_946811545.1 of Netelia fuscicornis. Taxonomy (NCBI): domain Eukaryota; kingdom Metazoa; phylum Arthropoda; class Insecta; order Hymenoptera; family Ichneumonidae; genus Netelia; species Netelia fuscicornis. The sequence goes on from OX328012.1 coordinate 32,992,690, forward strand.
CGGTCGGTTCACGCGCCGTCTCCGAGCCCCGATCGGTCCACGCGCCGTCGCCGAGCCATGATCGCTCCACGCGCGGCCTTCTGAGCCCCGGTCGCGTCACGCGCCGTATCCACGCCCCAATCGATCCACGCGCCGTCTCCTGAGTCCCGATCGGTCCACGCGCCGTCTCCTGAGCCCCGATCGGTCCACGCGTCGTCTCCTAAGCGCCGATCCGTCGACGCGTCGTCTCCTGAGCCCCGATCGATCCACGCGTCTTCTCCTGAGCCCCGACCGCTCCATCCATCGTCTCCGAGCTCCGATCGGTCCAGGTGCCGTTTCCGAGCCCCGATTGGTCCATGCGTCGTCTTCGAAGCCCCGATGCCGCCACGCGCCGTCTCCGAGCCACGATCGGTGCAGGCGCCGCTTCCTGAGCCCCGATCCGTTCACGCGCGGTCTCCTGAGCCCCAGTCGGTACACGCGCTGTCTCCGAGCCCCGATCGGTCCACGCGTCGTCTCCTAAGCCCCGATCGTTCGACGCGTCGTCTCCTAAGCCCCGATCGGTCCACGCGCCTTCTCCTCATCCCCGATCGGTCCACGCGCCGTCTCGGAGCCCCGATCGGTCCACGCGCCGTATCCTAAGCCCCGATCGGTCCACGGGCCGTCTCTGAGCGCCGATAAGTTCAAGCGCCGTCTCCGAAGCCCCGATCGTTCCACGCGGCGTCTCCGCGCCCCGATCATTCCACACCCCGTCTCCGCGCCCCGATCGGTCCACGCGCCGTCTCCTAAGCCCCTATCGGTCCACGCGCCGTCTCCGAGCGCCGATCGGTTCACGCGCCGTCTCCTGAGCCCCGATCGTTCCACGCGCCGTCTCCGAGCCCCGATCGGTCTGCGCGCCGTCTCCTAAGCCCCGATCGGTCCACGCGCCTTCTCTTCCCCGATCGGACCACGCGCCGTCTCGGAGCGCCGATTGGTTCACGCGCCGTCTCCTGAGCCCCAATCGATCCACGCGCAGCCTCCTGAGCCCCGATCGGTCCACGCGCCGTCGCCGAGCCGCGATCGTTCTACGCGCTGCTCCGAGCCCCGATCGGTCCACGCGCCGTCGCCGAGCTATGATCGGTCCATGCACGGCCTCCTGAGCCCCGATCGGTCCACGCGCCGTCGCCGAGCCGCGATCGGTCCACGCGCGGCCTCCTGAGGCCCGATTGGTTCACGCGCCGTATCCGAGCCCCAATCGGTCCACGTGCCGTCTCCTGAGCCCCGATCGGTCCACGCGCGGCCTCCTGAGCCCCGATCGGTCCACGCGCGGTCGCCGAGCCGCGATCGGCCCACGCGCGGCCTCCTAAGCTCCGATCGGTCCACGCGCCGTCGCCGAACCCCAATTGGTCCACACGAAACCGCCTGAGCCCCAGTCGGTCCACGCGCTGTCTCCGAGCCCCGATCGGTCCACGCGTCGTCTCCGAGCCCCAATCGGTTAACGCGCCGTCTCCGAGCCCCGATCGGTCCACGCGCCGTCGCCGAACCCCAATTGGTCCACGCGCAACCGCCTGAGCCCCAGTCGGTCCACGCGCTGTCACCGAGCCCCGATCGGTCCACGTGTGGTCTCCGAGCCCCGATCGGTCCACGCGCCGTCGCCGAGCCACGATCGGTCCACGCGCGGCCTCCTGAGCCCCGATCCGTCCACGCGCCGTCGCCGAGCCGCGATCGGTCCACGCGCGGTCTCCTGAGCCCCGGTCGGTTCACGCGCCGTCTCCTGAGCCCCGATCGGTCCACGCATCGTTCCCTAAGCCCCGATCGATCCACGCGCAGTCTCCAGAGCCGCGATCGGGCCACGCATCCCCTCCTGAGCCCCGGACTGTTCACACGCCGTCTCCGAGCCGCGATCGGTCCACGCATCGTCTCCTAAGCCCCGATCGGTTAACGTGCCGTCTCCGAGCCCAGATCGGTCCACGCGCCGTCTCCTAAGCCCCGATCGATCCACGCGCCGTCTCCGAGCGCCGCTCGGTTCACGCGCCGTCTCCTGTGCTCCGATCGTTCCACGCGCCTTCTCCGAGCCCCGATCGGTCCACGCGCCGTCTCCTGAGCCCCGATCGCTCCACGCGCAGTCGCCGAGCCTCGATCGGTTCACGCGCGGTCTCCTGAGCCCCGGTCGGTCCACGCGCCGTCGCCGAACCCCAATTGGTCCACGCGCAACCTCCTGAGCCCCAGTCGGTACACGCGCTGTCTCCGAGCCCCGATCGGTCCCCGCATAGTCTCCTAAGCCCCGCTCGGTTAACGCGTCGTCTCGGAGCCCCGATCGGTCCAGGCGCCGCTTCCTGAGCACCGACCGGTCCACGCGTCGTCTCCTGAGCCATGATCGGTTGACGGGTCCCCTCCTAAGCCCCGATCGGTCCACGCGCCTTCTCCTGAGCCCCGATCGGTCCACGCGCCGTCTCCGAGCGCCGATCATTTCACGTGACGTCTCCTGAGCCCTGATCGTTCCACGCGCCGTCTTCGAGCCCCGAGCGGTCCACGCGCCGTCTCCTGAGCCCCAATCGATCCACGCGCAGCCTCCTGAGCCCCGATCGGTCCACGCGCCGTCGCCGAGCCGCGATCGTTCTACGCGCCGCTCCGAGCCCCGATCGGTCCACGCGCCGTCGCCGAGCCGCGATCGGTCCACGCGCGGCCTCCTGAGGCCCGATTGGTTCACGCGCCGTATCCGAGCCCCAATCGGTCCACGCGCCGTTTCCTGAGCCCCGATCGGTCCACGCGCGGTCTCCTGAGCCCCGATCGGTCCACGCGCCGTCGCCGAGCCCCGATCGGTCCACACGCGGCCTCCTAAGCCCCGATCGGTCCACGCGCCGTCGCCGAACCCCAATTGGTCCACGCGAAACCGCCTGAGCCCCAGTCGGTCCACGCGCTGTCTCCGAGCCCCGATCGGTCCACGCGTCGTCTCCGAGCCCCGATCGGTCCACGCGCCGTCTTGGAGCCCCGGTCGGTTCACGCACCGTCTCCTAAGCCCCGATCTGTCCACGCCCCGTCTCCGAGCACCGATTGGTTCACGCACCGTCTCCTGAGACTCGATCCGTCCACGCGCTGTCTCCTGAGCCCCGATCGGTCGACGCGTCCTCTGTTAAACCCCAATCGGTCCACGCCCCGTCTCCGAGCGCCGATCGGTTCACGCGCCGTCTCCTGAGTCCCGATCCGTCCACTCACTGTCTCCTGAGCCCCGGTCGGTCCACGCGCCGCCTCCTGGGCTCCGATCGGTCCACGCGCAGTCTCCTGAGCCCCGATCGGTCGACGCGCCGTCTCGTGAGCCCCGATCGGTCCACGCGCCGTCTCCTGAGCCCCGATCGGTCCACGCGTCGTTCCCTAAGCCCCGATCCATCCACGCGCAGTCTCCCGAGCCCCAATCGGTCCACGCGCCGTCTCCTGAGCCCCGATCGGTCCACGCGCCGTCTCCTCAGCCCCGATCGGTCCACGCGTCGTCTCCGAGCACCGATCGTTCCACGCGCCATCTCCGAGCCCCGATCGGTCCACGCGCCGTCTCCTGAGCCCCGATCGGTCCACGCGCCGTCTCCTGAGCCCCAATCGGTCCATACGCTGTCTCGTGAGCCCCGATAGGTACACGCGCCGTCTCCGAGCCCCCATCGATCCACGCGTCGTCTCCTAAGCCCCGAACGGTCCACGCGCCGTCTCCGAGCGCCGAGCGGTCCACGCGCCGTCGCCGAACCCCAATTGGTCCACGCGCAACCGCCTGAGTCCCAGTCGGTCCACGCGATGTCTCCGAGCCCCGATCGGTCCACGCGCCGTCTCCTAAGCCGCGATCCGTCCACGGGCCGTCTCCGAGCTGCTATCGGTAAACGCGCCGTCACCAAGCCCTGATCTGTACACGCGTCGTCTCCGAGCCCCGATCGGTCCACGCGCCGTCGCCGAGCCTCGATCGGTCCACGCGCAGCCTCCTGAGCCCCGATCGGTTCACGCGCCGGCTCCGAGCCCGATCGGTCCACGCATCGTCTCCTAAGCCCCGATCGGTTAACGTGCCGTCTCCGAGCCCCGATCGGTCCACGCGCCGTCTCCTGAGCCCCGGTCGGTTCACGCGCCGTCTCCGAGCCCCGATCGGTCCACGCGCCGTCGCCGAGCCATGATCGCTCCACGCGCGGCCTTCTGAGCCCCGGTCGCGTCACGCGCCGTATCCACGCCCCAATCGATCCACGCGCCGTCTCCTGAGTCCCGATCGGTCCACGCGCCGTCTCCTGAGCCCCGATCGGTCCACGCGTCGTCTCCTAAGCCCCAATCGGTCCACGCGCCGTCTCCAAGCCCCGGTCGGTTCACGCGCCGTCTCCGAGCCCCGATCGGTCCACGCGCCGTCGCCGAGCCATGATCGCTCCACGCGCGGCCTCCTGAGCCCCGGTCGCGTCACGCGCCGTATCCACGCCCCAATCGATCCACGCGCCGTCTCCTGAGTCCCGATCGGTCCACGCGCCGTCTCCTGAGCCCCGATCGGTCCACGCGTCGTCTCCTAAGCCCCAATCGGTCCACGCGCCGTCTCCAAGCCCCGGTCGGTTCACGCGCCGTCTCCGACCCCCGATCGGTCCACGCGCCGTCGCCGAGGCATGATCGCTCCACGCGCGGCCTCCTGAGCCCCGGTCGCGTCACGCGCCGTATCCACGCCCCAATCGCTCCTCGCGCCGTCTCCTGAACCCCGATCATTCCACGCGCCTTCTCCTAAACCACGATCGATCCACGCGAGTCTCCTGAGCCCCAGTCGGTCCGCGCGCCGTCTCCTGAGCCCCGATTGTTCGACGCGTCGTCTCCTGAGCCCCGATCGATCCACGCGTCGTCTCCTGAGCCCCGATCGTACCACACGCCGTTTCCTGAGCCCCGATCGGTCCACGCGCCGTCTCCTGAGCCCTGATCCGTCCACGCGCGGCGTCGAGACGCGATCGGTCCACGCGCGGCCTCCTGAGCCCCAATCGGTCCACGCGTCGTCTCCTAAGCCCCGATCGGTCCGTGCGCCGTCTCCGAGCCCCGATCATTCCACGCACCATCTCATGCTCCCCAATCGGTCCATGCGCCGCCTCCGGAACCCTGATCGATCCACGCGAATCTCCTGAGCTCCGGTCGGTCCTCGTACCGTCTCCGAGCCCCGATCGGTCCACGTACCATCTCCGAAGCCCGGATCGGTCCACGCGCCGTCTCCTGAGCCCCGATCGGTCCACGCGCCGCGGCGAACCCCAATTGGTCCACGCGCAACCTCTCGAGCCCCAGTCGGTAAACGCGCTGTCTCCGAGCCCCGATCGGTCCACGCGCCGTCTCCGAGCCCCGAACGGTTCACGCATCGTCTCCTGGTCCCAATCGGTCCACGCGCCGTCTCCTGAGCCCTGATCCGTCCACGCGCGGCGTCGAGCCCCGATCGGTCCACGCGCCGTCTCCTGAGCCCCGATCGCTCCACGCGCAGTCGCCGAGCCTCGATCGGTTCACGCGCGGTCTCCTGAGCCCCGGTCGGTCCACGCGCCGTCGCCGAACCCCAATTGGTCCACGCGCAACCTCCTGAGCCCCAGTCGGTACACGCGCTGTCTCCGAGCCCCGATCGGTCCCCGCATAGTCTCCTAAGCCCCGCTCGGTTACCGCGTCGTCTCGGAGCCCCGATCGGTCCAGGCGCCGCTTCCTGAGCACCGACCGGTCCACGCGTCGTCTCCTGAGCCATGATCGGTCGACGGGTCCCCTCCTAAGCCCCGATCGGTCCACGCGCCTTCTCCTGAGCCCCGATCGGTCCACGCGCCGTCTCCGAGCGCCGATCATTTCACGTGACGTCTCCTGAGCCCTGATCGTTCCACGCGCCGTCTTCGAGCCCCGAGCGGTCCACGCGCCGTCTCCTGAGCCCCAATCGATCCACGCGCAGCCTCCTGAGCCCCGATCGGTCCACGCGCCGTCGCCGAGCCGCGATCGTTCTACGCGCCGCTCCGAGCCCCGATCGGTCCACGCGCCGTCGCCGAGCCGCGATCGGTCCACGCGCGGCCTCCTGAGGCCCGATTGGTTCACGCGCCGTATCCGAGCCCCAATCGGTCCACGCGCCGTTTCCTGAGCCCCGATCGGTCCACGCGCGGTCTCCTAAGCCCCGATCGGTCCACGCGCCGTCGCCGAGCCCCGATCGGTCCACACGCCGTCTTGGAGCCCCGGTCGGTTCACGCACCGTCTCCTAAGCCCCGATCGGTCCACGCCCCGTCTCCGAGCACCGATTGGTTCACGCACCGTCTCCTGAGACTCGATCCGTCCACGCGCTGTCTCCTGAGCCCCGATCGGTCGACGCGTCCTCTGTTAAACCCCAATCGGTCCACGCCCCGTCTCCGAGCGCCGATCGGTTCACGCGCCGTCTCCTGAGTCCCGATCCGTCCACTCACTGTCTCCTGAGCCCCGGTCGGTCCACGCGCCGCCTCCTGGGCTCCGATCGGTCCACGCGCAGTCTCCTGAGCCCCGATCGGTCGACGCGCCGTCTCGTGAGCCCCGATCGGTCCACGCGCCGTCTCCTGAGCCCCGATCGGTCCGCGCGTCGTTCCCTAAGCCCCGATCCATCCACGCGCAGTCTCCCGAGCCCCAATCGGTCCACGCGCCGTCTCCTGAGCCCCGATCGGTCCACGCGCCGTCTCCTCAGCCCCGATCGGTCCACGCGTCGTCTCCGAGCACCGATCGTTCCACGCGCCATCTCCGAGCCCCGATCGGTCCACGCGCCGTCTCCTGAGCCCCGATCGGTCCACGCGCCGTCTCCTGAGCCCCAATCGGTCCATACGCTGTCTCGTGAGCCCCGATAGGTACACGCGCCGTCTCCGAGCCCCCATCGATCCACGCGTTGTCTCCTAAGCCCCGATCGGTCCACGCGCCGTCTCCGAGCGCCAATCGATCCACGCGCCGTCTCCAAGCCCCGATCCGTCGCCGCGTCGTGTTCTGAGCCCCGATCAATTGACGCGTCTTCTCCTGAGCCCCGATCGCTCCTCGCGCCGTCTCCTAAACCCCGATCATTCCACGCGCCTTCTCCTAAACCACGATCGGTCCACGCGCCGTCTCCGTGCCCCAGTCGGTCCACGCGCTGTCTCCGAGCACCGATCGGTCTACGCGTCGTCTCCGAGCCCCGATCGGTCCACGCGCCGTCTCCGAGCCCCGAACGGTTCACGCACCGTCTCCTGGTCCCAATCGGTCCACGCGGCGCCTCTGGAGCCCCGATCGATCAACGCGAGTCTCCTGAGCCCCAGTCGGTCCGCGCGCCGTCTCCTAAGCCCCGATCGGTCCAAGCGCCTTCTGCTAAGCCCCGATCCGTCCAAGCGCCTTCTGCTAAGCCCCGATCGACCCACGCGTCGTCTCCTGAGCCCCGATCATACCACACGCCGTTTCCTGAGCCCCGATCGGTCCACGCGTCGTCTTCAAAGCCCCGATGCCTCCACGCGCCGTCTCCGAGCCACGATCGGTGCGTGCGCCGCTTCCACAACCCCGATCGGTCCACGCGTAATCTCCTGATCTCCGATCGGTCCACGCGCCGTCTCCTAAGCCCCGATCGGTCCACGCGCCGTCTCCGAGCGCCGATCGGTTGACGCGCCATCTCCTGAGCCCCGATCGTTCCACGCGCCGTCTCCGAGCCCCGATCGGTCCACGCGCCGTCTCCTAAGCCCCGTTCGGTCCAAGCGCCTTCTCCTAAACCCCGGTCGGTCCACGCGCCGTCTCCGAGGCCCGATCGGTCCACACATCGTCTCTTAAGCCCCGATCGGCTAACGCGTCGACTCCGAGCCGCGATCGTTCCACGCGCCGTCCCCGATCCCCGATCGATCCACGCGCCGTCTCCGAGCGCCGATCGGTTCACGCGCCGTCACCCGAGCCCCGATCGTTCCACACGGCGTCTCCGAGCCCCGATCGGTCCACGCTTCGTCTGCTGAGCCCGGATCGTTCCACGCGTCGTCTCCTGATTCCCGATCCTTAAACGCGTCGTCTCCGAGCCTCGATCGGTCCACACGCCGTGTCCGATCCCCGATCGGTCCGCGTACCGCATTCTGAGCCGCGGTCCGTCCACGCGCCGTCTCCGAGCACCGATCGGTCGACGCGCCGTCTCAGAGCGCCGATCATTTCACGCCCCGTCACCTGACCTCCGATCGTTCCACGCGCCGTCTCCGAGCCCCGATCGGTCCACGCGCCGTCTCCTGAGCCCCAATCGGTCCACACGCTGTCTCCTGAGCTCCGAACGGTCCACACCCCTTGTCCTGAGCCCCGATCGGCCGACGCGTTGTCTCCTAAGCCCCGACCGGTTAACGCGCCGTCTCCGAGCCGCGATCGGTCCACGCGCCGACGCCGAACCCCAATTGGTCCACGCGCAACCGCCTGACCCCCAGTCGATCCACGCGTCGTCTCCGAGCTCCAGTCGGTCCACGCGCCGTTTCCTGAGACCTGATCGGTCCATGCGTCGTCTTCTAAGCCCCGATGCCTCCACGCGCCGTCTCCGAGCCACGACCGGTTCAGGCGCCGCTTCCCGAGCTCCGATCAGTCCACGTGTCGTCTCCTGACCCCCGATCGCTCCACGGACCGTTTCCTGATCCCCGATCGGTCCACGCGCCGCCTCCTGAGTTCCGATCGGTCAACGCGTCGTGTCCTAACCCCTGATCGGTCCACGTGCCGTCTCCGAGCCCCGATGGGTCCACGTGCCACATCCTGAGCCCCGATCGGACGACGCGACGTCTCCTGAGCCTTGATCGATCCACGCGTCGTCTCCTGAACCCCGATTGCTCCACGGGCCGTTTCCTGAGCCCCGATCGGTCCACGCGTCGTCTACTAAGCCCAGATGCCTCCTCGCGCCGTCTCCGAGCCATGACGGGTCCAGGCGCCGCTTCCTGAGCCCCGGTCGGTCCACGCGTTGTCTCCTAAGCCCCGTTCGGCCCACGCGCCGTCTCCTAAGCCCCGATCATTCCACGCGCCGTCTCCGAGCCCCGATCGGTCCACGCGCCGTCTCCTGAGCCCCGATCGGTCCATGCGTTGTCTCCTAAGCCCCGATCGGTACACGCGTCGTCTCCTAAGCGCCGATCCGTCGACGCGTCGTCTCCTGAGCCCCGATCGATCCACGCGTCTTCTCCTGAGCCCCGACCGCTCCATCCGTCGTCTCCGAGCTCCGATCGGTCCAGGTGACGTTTCCGAGCCCCGATTGGTCCATGCGTCGTCTTCAAAGCCCCGATGCCGCCACGCGCAGCCTCCTGAGCCCCGATCGGTCCACGCGCCGTCGCCGAGCCGCGATCGTTCTACGCGCCGTCTCCTGAACCCCGATACGTCCACACGCAGTCGCCGAGCCCCGACCGGTCCACGCGCGGCCTCCTGAGCCCCGGTCGGTTCACGCGCCGTCTCCGAGCCCCGACCGATCCACGCGTCGTCTTCTAAGCCCAGATGCCTCCTCGCGCCGTCTCCGAGCCACGATCGGTCCACGCGTCGTCTCCTAAGCCCTGATAGGTCCACGCGCCGTCTCCTGTGCCCCGATCGGTCGACGCGTCCTCTCCTAAACCCCGATCGGTCCACGCGTCGTCTCCTAAGCCCCGATCGGTCCACACGCCGTCTCCGAGCCCCGATCTGCCCACGGGCCGTCTCCGAGCTCCGATCGGTCCATGCGCCGTCTCCAAGCCTCGATCCGTACACGCGTCGTCTCCGAGCCCCGATCGGTCCACGCGCCTTATCCGAGCCCCAATCGGTTCACGCATCGTCTCCTAAGCCCCGATCGGTTAACGCGCCGTCTCCGAGCCCCGAACGGTCCACGCGCCGTCGCCGAACCCCAATTGGTCCACGCGCAACCGCCTGAGCCCCAGTCGGTTCACGCGCTGTCGCCGAACCCCGATCGGTCCACGCGTCGTCTCCGAGCCCCGATCGGTCCACGCGCCGTCGCCGAGCCATGATCGGTCCACGCGCGGCCTCCTGAGCCCCGATCGGTCCACGCGTGGTCTCCGAGCCCCGATCGGTCCACGCGCCGTCGCCGAGCCATGATCGGTCCACACGCGGCCTCCTGAGCCCCGGTCGGTCCACGCGCCGTCTCCTGAGCCCCGATCGGTCCACGCGCGGCCTCCTGAGCCCCGATTGGTTCACGCGCCGTATCCGAGCCCCAATTGGTCCACGCGCCGTCTCCTAAGCCTCGATCGCTCCTCGCGCCGTCTCCTGAACCCCGCTCGGTCCATGCGTTGTCTCCTTAGCCCCGATCGGTCCACGCGCCGTCTCCGAGCGCCGAGCGGTCCACGCGCCTTCGCCGAACCCCAAATGGTCCACGCGCAACCGCCTGAGCCCCGATCGGTCCACGCGCCGTCGCCGAGCCGCGATCGTTCCACGCGCGGCCTCCTGAGCCCCGATCGGTCCACGCGCCGTCACCGAGCCGCGATCGGTCCACGCGCGACCTCCTGAGCCCGGTTGGTTCACGCGTCGTCTCCGAGCGCCGATCGATCCACGCGTCGTCTTCTAAGCCCAGATGCCTCCTCGCGGCGTCTCCGAGCCCCGATCGGTCCACGCGTCGTCTCCTTAGCCCCGATCGGTCCACGCGCCGTCTCCGAGCGCCGAGCGGTCCACGCGCCTTCGCCGAACCCCAAATGGTCCACGCGCAACCGCCTGAGCCCCGATCGGTCCACGCGCCGTCGCCGAGCCGCGATCGTTCCACGCGCGGCCTCCTGAGCCCCGATCGGTCCACGCGCCGTCACCGAGCCGCGATCGGTCCACGCGCGACCTCCTGAGCCCGGTTGGTTCACGCGTCGTCTCCGAGCGCCGATCGGTCCACGCGCCGTCGCCGAACCATGATCGGTCCACGCGGGACTCCTGAGCCCCGGTCGGTCCACGCGCCGTCTCCTGAGCCCGGATCGGTCCACGCGCCGTCGCCGAACCCCAATTGGTCCACGCGCCACCGCCTGTGCCCCAGTCGGTCCACGCGCTGTCTCCGAGCCCAGATCGGTCCACGCGCCGTCTCCGAGCGCCGATCGGTTCACGCGCCGTCTCCTCAGCCCTGATCGTTCCACGCGCCGTCTTCGAGCCCCGAGCGGTCCACGCGCCGTCTCCTGACCCCCAATCGATCCACGCGCAGCCTCCTGAGCCCCGATCGGTCCACGCGCCGTCGCCGAGCTATGATCGGTCCACGCGCGGCCTCCTGAGCCCCGATCGGTCCACGCGCCGTCGCCGAGCCGCGATCGGTCCACGCGCGGCCTCCTGAGGCCCGATTGGTTCACGCGCCGTATCCGAGCCCCAATCGGTCCACGCGCCGTTTCCTGAGCCCCGATTGGTCCACGCGCGGTCTCCTGAGCCCCGATCGGTCCACGCGCCGTCGCCGAGCCGCGATCGGTCCACACGCGGCCTCCTAAGCCCCGATCGGTCCACGCGCCGTCGCCGAACCCCAATTGGTCCACGCGAAACCGCCTGAGCCCCAGTCGGTCCACGCGCTGTCTCCGAGCCCCGATCGGTCCACGCGTTGTCTCCGAGCCCCGATCGGTCCACGCGCCGTCTTCGAGCCCCGGTCGGTTCACGCATGGTCTCCTAAGCCCCAATCGGTTAACGCGCCGTCTCCGAGCCCCGATCGGTCCACGCGCCGTCGCCGAACCCCAATTGGTCCACGCGCAACCGCCTGAGCCCCAGTCGGTCCACGCGCTGTCTCCGAGCACCGATTGGTTCACGCACCGTCTCCTGAGACTCGATCCGTCCACGCGCTGTCTCCTGAGCCCCGATCGGTCGACGCGTCCTCTGTTAAACCCCAATCGGTCCACGCCCCGTCTCCGAGCGCCGATCGGTTCACGCGCCGTCTCCTGAGTCCCGATCCGTCCACTCACTGTCTCCTGAGCCCCGGTCGGTCCACGCGCCGCCTCCTGCGCTCCGATCGGTCCACGCGCAGTCTCCTGAGCCCCGATCGGTCGACGCGCCGTCTCGTGAGCCCCGATCGGTCCACGCGCCGTCTCCTGAGCCCCGATCGGTCCACGCGTCGTTCCCTAAGCCCCGATCCATCCACGCGCAGTCTCCCGAGCCCCAATCGGTCCACGCGCCGTCTCCTGAGCCCCGATCGGTCCACGCGCCGTCTCCTCAGCCCCGATCGGTCCACGCGTCGTCTCCGAGCACCGATCGTTCCACGCGCCATCTCCGAGCCCCGATCGGTCCACGCGCCGTCTCCTGAGCCCAGATCGGTCCACGCGCCGTCTCCTGAGCCCCAATCGGTCCACACGCTGTCTTGTGAGCCCCGATAGGTACGTGCGCCGTCTCCGAGCCCCGATCGGTTCACGCATCGTCTCCTAAGCCCCGATCGGTTAACGCGCCGTCTCCGAGGGCCGAGCGGTCCACGCGCCGTCGCCGAACCCCAATTGGTCCACGCGCAACCGCCTGAGTCCCAGTCGGTCCACGCGATGTCTCCGAGCCCCGATCGGTCCACGCGCCGTCTCCTAAGCCGCGATCCGTCCACGGGCCGTCTCCGAGCTGCTATCGGTAAACGCGCCGTCACCAAGCCCTGATCTGTACACGCGTCGTCTCCGAGCCCCGATCGGTCCACGCGCCGTCGCCGAGCCTCGATCGGTCCACGCACCGTCTCCTGAGCCCCGATCGGTCCACGCGCCGTCTCCTAAGCCGCGATCCGTCCACGGGCCGTCTCCGAGCTGCTATCGGTAAACGCGCCGTCACCAAGCCCTGATCTGTACACGCGTCGTCTCCGAGCCCCGATCGGTCCACGCGCCGTCGCCGAGCCTCGATCGGTCCACGCGCAGCCTCCTGAGCCCCGGACGGTTCACGCGCCGTCTCCGAGCCCCGATCGGTCCACGCGCCGTCGCCGAGCCATGATCGCTGCACGCGCGGCCTCCTGAGCCCCGGTCGCGTCACGCGCCGTATCCACGCCCCAATCGATCCACGCGCCGTCTCCTGAGTCCCGATCGGTCCACGCGCCGTCTCCTGAGCCCCGATCGGTCCACGCGTCGTCTCCTAAGCCCCAATCGGTCCACGCGCCGTCTCCAAGCCCCGATCCGTCGCCGCGTCGTGTCCTGAGCCCCTATCAATTGACGCGTCTTCTCCTGAGCCCCGATCGCTCCTCGCGCCGTCTCCTGAACCCCGATCATTCCACGCGCCTTCTCCTAAACCACGATCGGTCCACGCGCCGTCTCCGAGCCCCAGTCGGTCCACGCGCTGTCTCCGAGCACCGATCGGTCTACGCGTCGTCTCCGAGCCCCGATCGGTCCACGCGCCGTCTCCGAGCCCCTAACGGTTCACGCACCGTCTCCTGGTCCCAATCGGTCCACGCGGCGCCTCTGGAGCCCCGATCGATCCACGCGAGTCTCCTGAGCCCCAGTCGGTCCGCGCGCCGTCTCCTGAGCCCCGATTGTTCGACGCGTCGTCTCCTGAGCCCCGATCGATCCCCGCGTCGTCTCCTGAGCCCCGATCGTACCACACGCCGTTTCCTGAGTCCCGATCGCTCCACGCTCCGTCTCCCAGCCCTGATCGGTCCACGCGCCGTCTCCTGAGCCCGGATCGGTCCACGCGCCGTCGCCGAACCCCAATTGGTCCACGCGCCATCGCCTGTGCCCCAGTCGGTCCACGCGCCGTCTCCGAGCGCCGATCGGTTCACGCGCCGTCTCCTGAGCCCCGATCGCTCCACGCGCAGTCGCCGAGCCTCGATCGGTCCACGCGCCGTCTCCTAAGCCCCGATCGGTCCAAGCGCCTTCTGCTAAGCCCCGATCGGTCCAAGCGCCTTCTGCTAAGCCCCGATCGGTCCACGCGCCGTCTCCGAGCGCCGATCGGTTCACGCGCCGTCACCTGAGCCCCGATCGTTCCACGCGCCGTCTCCGAGCCCCGATCGATCTACGCGCCGTCTCCTAAGCCCCGATCAGTCCACGCGCCTTCTCCTCATCCTCCATCGGTCCACGCGCCGTCTCCGAGTGCCGATCGGTTCACGCGCCGTCTCCTGAGCTCCGATCGTTCCACGCGCCGTCTCCGAGCCCCGATCCGTCCACGCGCCGTCTCCTGAGCCCGGATCGGTCCACGCGTCATCGCCGAATCCCCGATCCGTACACGCGTCGTCTCCGAGCCTCGATCGGTCCACGCGCTGTCTCCTGAGCCCCGATCGGTCGACGCGTCCTCTGTTAAACCCCAATCGGTCCACGCCCCGTCTCCGAGCGCCGATCGGTTCACGCGCCGTCTCCTGAGTCCCGATCCGTCCACTCACTGTCTCCTGAGCCCCGGTCGGTCCACGCGCCGCCTCCTGCGCTCCGATCGGTCCACGCGCCGTCTCCTGAGCCCCGATCGGTCGACGCGCCGTCTCATGAGCCCCGATCGGTCCACGCGCCGTCTCCTGAGCCCCGATTGGTCCACGCGTCGTTCCCTAAGCCCCGATCCATCCACGCGCAGTCTCCCGAGCCCCAATCGCTCCACACGCCATCTCCGAGCCCCGATCGGTCCACGCGCCGTCTCCTGAGCCCCGATCGGTCCACGCGCCGTCTCCTGAGCCCCAATCGGTCCACACCCTGTCTCGTGAGCCCCGATAGGTACACGCGCCGTCTCCGAGCCCCCATCGGTCCACGCGTTGTCTCCTAAGCCCCGATCGGTCCACGCGCCGTCTTCGAGCCCCGATCGGTTCACGCATCGTCTCCTAAGCCCCGATCGGTTAACGCGCCGTCTCCGAGCGCCGAGCGGTCCACGCGCCGTCGCCGAACCCCAATTGGTCCACGCGCAATCGCCTGAGTCCCAGTCGGTCTACGCGCTGTCTCCGAGCCCCGATCGGTCCACGCGCCGTTTCCTAAGCCGCGATCCGTCCACGGTCCGTCTCCGAGCTGCTATCGGTAAACGCGCCGTCACCAAGCCCTGATCTGTACACGCGTCGTCTCCGAGCCCCGATCGGTCCACGCGCCGTCGCCGAGCCTCGATCGGTCCACGCACCGTCTCCTGAGCCCCGATCGGTCCACGCGCCGTCTCCTAAGCCGCGATCCGTCCACGGGCCGTCTCCGAGCTGCTATCGGTAAACGCGCCGTCACCAAGCCCTGATCTGTACACGCGTCGTCTCCGAGCCCCGATCGGTCCACGCGCCGTCGCCGAGCCTCGATCGGTCCACGCGCAGCCTCCTGAGCCCCGATCGGTTCACGCGCCGGCTCCGAGCCCGATCGCTCCACGCGCGGCCTCCTGAGCCCCGGTCGCGTCACGCGCCGTATCCACGCCCCAATCGATCCACGCGCCGTCTCCTGAGCTCCGAAAGGTCCACACCCCTTGTCCTGAGCCCCGATCGGCCGATGCGTCGTTCCCTAAGCCCCGATCGATCCACGCGCAGTCTCCAGAGCCGCGATCGGTCCACGCATCCCCTCCTGAGCCTCGGACGGTCCACGCGCCGTCGCCGAACCCCGATCGGTCGACTCGCCGTCTTCGAGCGCCGATCGGTTAACGCGCCGTCTCCGCGCCCCGATCAGTCCACGCGCTCTCTCCTGAGCCCCGACCGGTCCACGCGTCGTCTCCTAAGCCCCAATCGGTCCACGCGCCGCCTACGGAGCCCCGATCGATCCACGCGTCGTCTTCTAAGCCCCAATCGGTCCACGCGCCGCCTACGGAGCCCCGATCGATCCACGCGAATCTCCTGAGCTCCGGTCGGTCGACGCGCCGTCTCCGGAGCCTCGATCGGTCCACGCGTCGTCTCCTAAGCCCCGATTCGTCGACGCGTCGTCTCCTGAGCCCCGATCAATTGACGCGTCTTCTCCTGAGCCCCGATCGCTTCTCGTGCCGCCTCCTGAGCCCCGATCCGTCGAGGCGTCGTCTCCGGAGCCCCGATCAATTGACGTGTCTTCTCCTGTGCCCCGATCGCCCCTCGCGCCGTCTCCTGAACCCCGCGCGGTCCATGCCTCGTCTTCTTAGCCCGGGTGCCTCCACGCGCCGTCTCCGAGCCACGATCGGTCCAGGCGCCGTCTCCGGAGCCCTGATCGTTCCACGCGTCGTGTCCTAAGCCCCGATTCGTCCACGCGGCGTCTCCGGGCGCCGATGATTTCACGCGCCGTCTCCTGAGACCCGATCGTTCCACGCGCCGTCTCCGAGCCCCGATCGATCCACGCGCCGCCTCCTGAGCCCCGATCGGTCCACGCGCCGTCGCCGAACCCCAATTGGTCCACGCGCAACCGCCTGAGCCCCAGTCGGTCGACGCACTGTGTCCGAGCCCCGATCGGTCCACGCGCCGTCTTCGAGCGCCGATCGGTCCACGCAACGTCTCCTAAGCCCCAATCGGTTAACGCGCCGTCTCCTGAGCCCCGATCGTTCTACGCACCGTCTCTGAGCCCCGATCCGTCCACGCGCAGTCGCCGAGCCCCGATCGGTTCACGCGCGGTCTCCTGAGCCCCAGTCGGTACACGCGCTGTCTCCGAGCCCCGATCGGTCCACGCGTCGTCTCCTAAGCCCCGATCGTTCGACGCGTCGTCTCCTAAGCCCCGATCGGTCGACGCGTCGTCTCCTGAGCCCCAGTTGGTCCACGGGCTGTCTCCGAGCCCCGATCGATCCACGCACCGCCTCCTGAGCTCCGATCGGTCGACGCGCCGACTCCTAAGCCCCGATCCGTCCACGCGCCGTCTCCTGAGCCCCGATCGTCCAACGTGCCGTCTCCGAGCACCGATCGGTCCACGCGTCGCCTCCTGAGCCCTGGTCGGTCCACGCGCCGTCTCCTGAGCCCCGGTCGGTCCACGCGTCGTCTCCTAAGCCCCGATCGGTCCACGCGTCGTCTCCTAAGCCCCGATCCGTCGACGCGTCGTCTCCTGAGCCACGATCAATTGACGCGTCTTCTCCTGAGCCCGATCGCTCCTCGCGCCGTCTCCTGAGCCCCGATCGGGCCACGCGTCGTGTCCGAGCTCCGATCGGTCCATACGCCGTTTCCTGAGCCCCGATCGGTTCATGCGTCGTCTTCTTAGCCCCGATGCCTCCACGCGCCGTCTCCGAGCCACCATCGGTCCAGGTGCCGTTTCCTGAGCCCCGATCGGTCCACGCGCCGTATCCTAAGCCCCGATCGGTCCACGGGCCGTCTCTGAGCGCCGATAAGTTCAAGCGCTGTCTCCTGAGCCCCGATGGTTCCACGCGGCGTCTCCGAGCCCCGATCGATCCACGCGCCGTCTCCTGAGTCCCGATCGGTCGACGAGTCGTCTTCTGAGCCTCGATCGCTCCTCGCGCCGTCTCCTGAGCCCCGATCGTCCAACGTGCCGTCTCCGAGCACCGATCGATCCACGCGGCGCCTCTGGAGCCCCGATCGATCCACGCAAGTCTCCTGAGCCCCAGTCGGTTCGCGCGCCGTCTCCTGAGCCCCGATTGTTCGACGCGTCGTCTCCTGAGCCCCGATCGATCCACGCGTCGTCTCCTGAGCCCCGATCGTACCACACGCCGTTTCCTGAGCCCCGATCGGTCCACGCGTCGTCTTCAGAGCCCCGATGCCTCCACGCGCCGTCTCCGAGCCACGATCGGTCCGTGCGCCGCTTCCACAACCCCGATCGGTCCACGCGTAATCTCCTGATCTCCGATCGGTCCACGCGCCGTCTCCTAAGCCCCGATCGGTCCACGCGCCGTCTCCGAGCGCCGATCGGTTGACGCGCCATCTCCTGAGCCCCGATCGTTCCACGCGCCGTCTCCGAGCCCCGATCGGTCCACGCGCCGTCTCCTAAGCCCCGTTCGGTCCAAGCGCCTTCTCCTAAACCCCGGTCGGTCCACGCGCCGTCTCCTGAGCCCCGATCGGTCCACGCGTCGTCTCCTAAGCGCCGATCGGTTAACGCGCCGTCTCCGAGCCCCGATGGGTCCACGCGCCGCCTCCTAAGCCCCGATCGGTCCACGCGTCGTCTCCTAAGCCCCGATCGGTCGACGGGTCGTCTCCTAAGCCCCGGTCGGTCGACGCGTCGTCTCCTAATCCCCGGGCGGTCCACGCGCCGTCGCCGAACCCCAATTGGTCCACGCGCCACCTCCTGAGCCCCAGTCTGTCCACGCGCTGTCTCCGAGCACCGATCGGTCTACGCATCGTCTCCTAAACCCCGCTCTTTTAACGCGTCGTCTCCTGAGCCCCGATCGCTCCACGCGCCGTCTCCTGAGCGCCGATCGGTCCACGCGTCGTCTCCGAGCACCGTTCGGTCCACGCGCCGTTTCCTGAGCCCCGATCGGTCCATCCGTCGTCTTTTAAGCCCCGATACCTCCACGCGCCGTCGCCGAGCCATGATCGATCCACGCGCGGCCTCCTGAGCCCCGGTTGGTTCACGCGCCGTATCCGAGCCGCCATCGGTCCACGCGTCGTCTCCGAGCCCCGATCGGTCCACGCGCCGTCGCCGAGCCATGATCGGCCCACGCGAGGCTCCTGAGCCCCGGTCGGTCCGCGAGCCGTCTCTTGAGCCCCGATCGGTCGATGCGTCGTTTCCTGAACCCCGATCGGTCCACGCGCCGTCTCCTAAGCCCGGATCGTACCACGCGCCGTCCTCGAGCCCCGATCGATCCACGCGCCGTCTCCTGAGCCCGGATCGGTCCACACGTCGGCTCCTAAGCCCCGATCGGTCCACGCGTCGTCTCCTAAGCCCCGATCCGTCGTCGCGTCGTCTCCTGAGCCCCGATCGATCCACGCGTCTTCTCCTGAGCCCCGACCGCACCACGCGTCGTCTCCGAGCTCCGATCGGTCCACGCGCCGTTTCCGAGCCCCGATCGGTCCATGCGTCGTCTTCTAAGCCCCGATGCCTCCACGCGCCGTCTCCGAGCCACGATCGGTGCAGGCGCCGCTTCGTGAACCCCGATCGGTCCACGCGCTGTCTCCTGAGCCCCGATCCATCCACGCGCTGTCGCCGAGCTCCGATCGGTCCACGCGCGGTCTACTGAGCTCCGGTCGGTCCACACGCCGCTGCGAACCCCAATTGGTCCACGCGCAACCTCTCCAGCCCCAGTCGGTAAACGCGCTGTCTCCGAGCCCCGATCGGTCCACGTATGTTCTCCTAAGCCCCAATTAGTCCACGCGCCGTCTCCTAAGCCCCGATCTGCCCACGGGCCGTCTCCGAGCTCCGATCGGTCCACGCGCCGTCTCGAAGCCTCGATCCGTACACGCGTCGTCTCCGAGCCCCGATCGGTCCACGCGCCATCGCCGAACCCCGATCGGTCCACGCGCCGTCTCCTGAGCTCCGAACCGTCCACACCCCTTATTCTGAGCCTCGATCGGCCGACGCGTCGTCTCCTAAGCCCCGACCGGTTCACGCGCCGTCTCCTGTGCACCGATCGAATCTCGTGCCGTCTCCTAAGCCCCGATAGGTCCACACGTAGTCTCCTAAGCCCCAATCGGTCCACGCGTCGTCTCCTAAGCCCCGATCCGTCGCCGCGTCGTCTCCTGAGCCCCGATCAATTGACGCGTCTTCTCCTGAGCCCCGATCGCTCCTCGCGCCGTCTCCTGAGCCCCGCTCGGTCCATGCGTCGTCTTCTTAGCCCCGATGCCTCCACGCGCCGTCTCCTAAGCCACGATCTGCCCACGGGCCGTTTCCGAGCTCCGATCCGTACACGCGCCGTCTCCGAGCCCCGATCGGTCCACGCGCCGTCTCCGAGCACCGATCGGTCCACGCGCCGCCTCCTAAGCCCCGATCGGTCCACGCGTCGTCTCCTAAGCCCCGATCGGTCGACGGGTCGTCTCCTAAGCCCCGATCGGTCGACGCGTCGTATCCTAATCTCCGTTCGGTCCACGCGCCGTCGCCGAACCCCAACTGGTCCACGCGCCACCTCCTGAGCCCCAATCGGTCCACGCGCTGTCTCTGAGCACCGATCGGTCCACGCATCGTCTCCTAAACCCTGCTCTGTTAACGCGTCGTCTCCTGCACTCCCATCGCTCCACGCGCCGTCTCCTGAGCGCCGATCGGTCCACGCGTCGTCTCCGAGCACCGTTCGGTCCACGCGCCGTTTCCTGAGCCCCGGTCGGTTCACGCGCCGTCTCCGCGCCCCGATTGGTCCACGCCCCGTCTCCTGAGCCCTGAACCGTCCACGCGCTGCGTCGAGCCGCGATCGGTCCACGCGCGGCCTCCTGAGCCCCAATCGGTCCACGCGTCGTATCCTAAGCCCCGATCGGTCCGTGCGCCGTCTCCGAGCCCCGATCGGTCCACGTACCATCTCATGCTCCCCAATCGGTCCACGCGCCGCCTCCGGAGCCCCGATCGATCCACGCGAATCTCCTGAGCTCCGGTCGGTCCACGTACCGTCTCCGAAGCCCCGATCGGTCCACGCGTCGTCTCCTAAGCCCCGATCCGTCGCCGCGTCATCTCCTGAGCCCCGGTCAATTGACGCGTCTTCTCCTGAGCCCCGATCGCTCCTAGCGCCGTCTCCTGAGCCCCGCTCGGTCCATGCGTCGTGTTCTTAGCCCCGATGCCTCCACGCGCCGTCTCCAAGCCACGATAGGTCCAGGCGCCGCTTCCTGAGCCCCGATCGATCCACGCGCCGTCTCGTCAGCCACAATCGGTCCACGCGCCGTCTCAGAGCGCCGATCATTTCACGCGCCGTCTCCTGAGCCCCGATCGTTCCACGCGCCGTCTCCGAGCCCCGATCGGTCCACGCGGCGTCTCCTGAGCCCCGATCGGTTCACGCATCGTCTCCTAAGCCCCGATACGTCCACACGCCGTATCCGAGCCCTGATCGGTCCACGCGCCGTCTTCGAGCCCCGATCGGTCCACGCATGGTCTCCTAAGCCCCAATCGGTTAACGCGCCGTCCCCGAGCCCCGATCGGTCCACGCGCCGTCTCCTGAGCCCCGATACCTCCACGCGCAGTCGCCGAGCCCTGATCGGTCCACGCGCTGTCTCCTGAGCCCCGATAGGTACACGCGCCGTCGCCTACACCCCAATCGGTCCACGCGTCGTCTCCTAAGCCCCGATCGGTCCACGCGCCGTCTCCGAGCCCCGATCGGTCCACGCACTGTCTCCTGATGCCCATGGGTCCACGCGGCGCCTCCGAGGCCCCGATCGATCCACGCGAGGCTCCTAAGCCCCGATCGGTCCACGTGCCGTCTCCTGAGCCCCGATCGTTACACGCGCCGTCTCCGAGCCCCGATCGGTCCACGCGCCGTCTCCGAGCCCCGATCGGTCCACGCACTGTCTCCTGATCCCTATGGGTCAACGCGGCGCCTCCGGAGCCCCGATCGATCCACGCGAGGCTCCTGAGCCCCGATCGGACCACGCATCGTCTCCTAAGCCCCAATCGGTTAACGCGCCGTTGCCTGAGCCCCGATCGGTCCACGCGTCGTCTTCTAACCCCAGACGCCTCCTCGCACCGTCTCCGAGGGCCGATCGGTTCACGCGCCGTCTCGTGAGCCCCGATCGTTCCACGCATCGTCTCCGAACCCCTGATATGTCCACGCGTCGGCTCCTAAGCCCCGATCAGTCCACGCGCCGTCTCCGAGCCCCGATCGGTCCACGCGTCGTCTCCTAAGACGCGATCGGTCCACGTATCGTCTCCTAAGCCCCGATCGGTCGACACGCCGTCTCCGAGCCCCGATGGGTCCACGCGTCGTCTCCTGAGCCCCGATAGGTACACGCGTCGTCTTCTAAGCCCCGATCGGTCCACGCGCCCTCTCCTAGCGCCGATCATTTCACGCGCCGTCTCCTGAGCCCCGATCGGTCCACACCCCTTCTCCTGAGCCCCGATCGATTCACGTGCCGTCTCCTAAGCCCCGATCGGTTCACCCGTCGTCTCTTAAGTCCCAATCGGTCCACGCGCCCTCTCCGAGCGCCGATCATTTCACGCGCCGTCTCCTGAGCTCCGGTCGTTCCGCGCGCCGTCACCTGAGCCCCGATCGGTCGACGCGTCATCTTCTGAGCCCCGATCGACCCACGCGTCGTCTCCTGAGCCCCGATCGGTCCACGCGCCGTCTCCGAGCCCTGATCGGTCCACGCGCCATCGCCGAGCTCCGATCGGTCCACGCGCCATCGCCGAGCCCCGATCGGTCCACGCGTCGTCTTCTAAGCCCCGATCGGTCCACGCGTAGTCTCCTGAGCCCCGCTCGGTTAGCGCGTCGTTTCCGAGCCCCGATCGGTTCACGTATCCCCTCCTAAGTCCCAATCGGATAACGCGCCGTCTCCTGAGCCCCGATCCGTCCACGGGCCGTGTCCGAGCTCCGATCGGTCCACGCGCCATCGCCGAGCCCCGATCGTTCCACGCGCCGTCTCCGAGCTCCGATCGGCCCACGCGCCGTCTCCTAAGCCCCGATCGGTCCACGTGCCGTCTCCGAGCCCCGATCGGTTCACGTATCCCCTCCTAAGTCCCAATCGGATAACGCGCCGTCTCCTGAGCCCCGATCGTTCCACGCGCCGTCGCCGAGCCGCGATCGGTCCACGCGCGGCCTCCTGAGCCCCAGTTGGTTCACGCGCCGTATCTGAGCCCCGATCGGTCCCTGCGCCGTCTCCTGAGCCCCAATCGGTCCACTCGCTGTCTCCTGAGCCCCGATAGGTACACGCGTCGTTTCCTACGCCCCGATCGGTCCACGCGTCGTCTCCTAGGCCCCGATCGGTCCACGCGCCGTCTCCGAGCCGCGATCGGTCCACGCACCGTGTCCTGATCCCCATCGGTCCACGCGGCGCCTCCGGAGCCCCGATCGATCCACGCGCAGTCTCCTGAGCCCCGATCGGTCCACGCATCGCCTCCTGAGCCCCGGACGGTCCAGGCGCCGTCTCCGAACCCCGATCGGTCGACGCGCCGTCTCCGAGCCCCGATCATTCCACGCGCCGTCTCCGAGCCCCGATCGGACCACGCGTCGTCTCCGAGGCTCGATCGGTCCACGCGCCGTCTCCTAAGCCGCGATCCGTCCACGGGCCGTCTCCGAGCTGCTATCGGTAAACGCGCCGTCACCAAGCCCTGATCTGTACACGCGTCGTCTCCGAGCCCCGATCGGTCCACGCGCCGTCGCCGAGCCTCGATCGGTCCACGCGCCGCCTCCTGAGCCCCGATCGGTTCACGCGCCGGCTCCGAGCGCCAATCGGTTCACGCGCCGTCTCCTGAGCCCCGATCGCTCGACGCGCCGTCTCCGAGCCCCCATCGGTCCACGCGTCGCCTCCGAGCCCCGATCGCTCCACGCGCCGATTTCTGAGCCTCGATCAATTGACGAGTCTTCTCCTGAGCCCCGATCGCTCCTCGCGCCGTCTCCTGAGCCCCGCTCGGTCCATGCGTCGTCTTCTTAGCCCCGATACCTCCACGCGCCGTCTCCGAGCGCCGATCGGTTCACGCGCCGTCTCCTGAGCCCCGATCGTTCCACGCGCCATCTCCGAGCCCCGATTGGTCCACGCGCCGTCTCCTAAGCCCCGATCGGTCTACGCGTCGTCTCCTAAGCCCCGATTGGTAGACGTGCCGTCTCCCAGCCACGATCGGTCCACGCGCCGTCTCCTAAGCCCCAATCGGTCCACGCGCGGCCTCCTGAGACCCGATCGGTTCACGCATCGTCTCCTAAGCCCCGATACGTCTACACGCCGTATCCGAGCCCCGATCGGTCCGCGTGACGCATTCTAAGCCACGGTCCGTCCACGCGCCGTCTCCGAGCACCGATCGGTCCACGCGCCGTCTCCTTATCCCGATCGGTCCACGCGTCGTCTCCTAAGCCCTGATCGGTCCACGTGCCGTCTCCGAGCCCCGATGGGTCTACGCGCCGCCTCCTGAGCCCCGATCGATCCACGCATCGGCTGCTGAGCCCCGGTCGGTCCACGCGTCGCCTTCGAGCACCGATCGATCCACGCGCCGTTTCCTGGGCCCCGATCGGTCCACGCGTCGCCACCGGAGCCCCGATCGGTCTACGCGCCGTCTCATGAGCCCCGGTCGGTTCATGCGCCGTCTCCGAGCCCCGATCGGTCCACGCATCGTCACCTGAGCCCCGATCGGATAACGCGCCGTCTCCGAGCCCCGATCAGTCCACGCGCCGTCTCCTGAGCCCCGGTCGGTTCATGCGCCGTCTCCGAGCCCCGATCGATCCACGCGTCGTCTTGTAAGCCCAGATGCCTTCTCGCGCCGTCTCCGGCCCACGAGCGGTCCAGGCGCCGCTTCCTGAGCCACGATCGGTCCACGCGCCTTCTCCGAGGCCCGATCGGTGCACGCGCCGTCTCCTGAGCCCCGATCGGTCCACGCGTCGTCTCCTGAGCCCCGATCGGTCCCCGCGCCGTCTTCTGAGCCCCGATCGGTCCACGCGCCGTCGCCGAACCCCAATTGGTCCACGCGAAACCGCCTGAGCCCCAGTCGGTCCACGCGCTGTCTCCGAGCCCCGATCGGTCCACGTGCCGTCTCCCAGCCCCGATCGGTCCACGCCCCGTCTCCTAATCCCCAATCTGTCCACGACCCGTCTCCGGGACCCGAACGGTGCACGCGCCGTCTCCTAAGCCCCGATCGGGCCACGCGCCGTCGCCGAACACCAATTGGTCCACGCGCTGTCTCCGAGCCCCGATCGGTCCACGCGTCGTCTCCGAGCCCCGATCGGTCCACGCGCCGTCACCGAGCCCCGATCGGTCCATGCGTCGTCTTCTAAGCCCCGATGCCTCCACGCGCCGTCTCCGAGCCACGATCGGTGCAGGCGCCGCTTCGTGAACCCCGATCGGTCCACGCGCTGTCTCCTGAGCCCCGATCCATCCATGCGCAGTCGCCGAGCCCCGATCGGTCCACGCGCGGTCTACTGAGCTCCGGTCGGTCCACACGCCGCTGCGAACCCCAATTGGTCCACGCGCAACCTCTCGTGCCCCAGTCGGTAAACGCGCTGTCTCCGAGCCCCGATCGGTCCACGTATGTTCTCCTAAGCCCCAATTAGTCCACGCGCCGTCTCCTAAGCCCCGATCTGCCCACGGGCCGTCTCCGAGCTCCGATCGGTCCACGCGCCGTCTCGAAGCCTCGATCCGTACACGCGTCGTCTCCGAGCCCCGATCGGTCCACGCGCCATCGCCGAACCCCGATCGGTCCACGCGCCGTCTCCTGAGCTCCGAACGGTCCACACCCCTTGTCCTGAGCCCCGATCGGCCGACGCGTCGTCTCCTAAGCCCCGACCGGTTCACGCGCCGTCTCCTGTGCACCGATCGAATCTCGTGCCGTCTCCTAAGTCCCGATCGGTCCACACGTCGTCTCCTAAGCCCCAATCGGTCCACACGTGGTCTCCTAAGCCCCGATCCGTCGCCGCGTCGTCTCCTGAGCCCCGATCAATTGACGCGGCTTCTCCAGAGCCCCGATCGCTCCTCGCGCCGTCTCCTGAGCCCCGATCATTCCGAGCGATGTCTCCCAGCCCCGATCGGTCCACGAGCCGTTTTCTCAGCACCGTTCGGTCCACGCGTCGTCTTCAAAGCCCCGATGCCTCCACGCGCCGTCTCCGAGCCACGATCGGTCCGTGCGCCGCTTCCAAAGCCCTATCAGTCCAGGCGTCCTCTCCTGATCTCCGATCGGTCCACGCGCCGTCTCCTAAGCCCCGATCGGTGCACGCGCCGTCTCCGAGCGCCGATCGGTTCACGCGCCGTCTCCTGTGCCCCGATCATTCCACGCGATGTCTCCGAGCCCCGATCGGTCCACGCGCCGTCTCCTAAGCCCCGATCGGTCCACGCGCCGTCTCCGAGCCACGATCGGTCCAGGCGCCGCTTCCTGAGCCCCGATCGGTCCACGCGTCGGCTCCTAAGCTTCGATAGGTCCACGCGCGGCCTCCTTAGCCCCGGTCGGTCCACGCGCCGTCTCCGAGCCGCGATCGGTCCACGCATCGTCTCCTAAGCCCCGATCGGTTAACGCGCCGTCTCCCCGCCCCGATCGGTCCACGCGCCGTCTCCTGAGGCCTGATCCGTCCACGCGCGGCGTCGAGCCGCGATCGGTCCACGCGCGGCCTCCAGAGCCGCGATCGGTCCACGCGCGGCCTCCTGAGCCCCAATCGGTCCACGCGTCGTCTCCTAAGCCCCGATCCGTCGCAGCGTCGTCCCCTGAGCCCCGATCAATTGACGCGTCTTCTCCTGAGCCCCGATCGCACCTCACGCCGTCTCCTGAGCCCCGCTCGGTCCATGCGTCATGTTCTTATCCCCGATGCTTCCACGCGCCGTCTGCGACACACGATAGGTCCAGGCGCCGCTTCCTGAGCCCCGATCGATCCACGCGCCGTCTCGTAATCCACAATCGGTCCACGCACCGTCTCAGAGCGCCGATCATTTCACGCGCCGTCTCCTGAGCCCCGATCGTTCCACGCGCCGCCTCCTGAGCCCCGATCGATCCACGCATCGGCTGCTGAGCCCCGGTCGGTCCATGCGTCGCCTTCGAGCACCGATCGATCGACGCGCCGTTTCCTGGGCCCCGATCGGCCCACGCGTCGCCACCGGAGCCCCGATCGGTTAACGCGCCGTCTCCGAGCCCCGATCAGTCCACGCGCCGTCTCCTGAGCCCCGGTCGGTTCATGCGCCGTCTCCGAGCCCCGATCGATCCACGCGTCGTCTTGTAAGACCAGATGCCTTCTCGCGCCGTCTCTGGCCCACGATCGGTCCAGGCGCCGCTTCCTGAGCCACGATCGGTCCACGCGCCTTCTCCGAGCCCCGATCGGTGCACGCGCCGTCTCCTGAGCCCCGATCGGTCCACGCGTCGTCTCCTCAGCCCCGATCGGTCCACGCGCCGTCTTCTGAGCCCCGATCGGTCCACGCGCCGTCGCCGAACCCCAATTGGTCCACGCGAAACCGCCTGTGCCCCGATCGGTCCACGCGCCGTCTCCTGTGCCCCGATTGGTCGACGCGTCCTCTCCTAAACCCCGATCGGTCCACGCGTCGTCTCCTAAGCCCCGATCGGTCCACACGCCGTCTCCGAGCCCCGATGGGTCCACGCGTCGCCTCCTGAGCCCCGGTCGGTCCACGCGCCGTCTCCTGAGCCCCGATCGGTCCATGCGTCGTCTTCTTAGCCCCGATGCCTCCACGCGCCGTCTCCGAGCCACGATCGGTCCAGGCGCCGCTTCCTGAGCCCCCATCGGTCCATGCGCCGTATCCTAAGCCCCGATCGGTCCACGCGCCGTCTCCGAGCGCCGATAAGTTCAAGCGCCGTCTCCTGAGCCCCGATCGTTCCACGCGGCGTCTCCGAGCCCCGATCGATCCACGCGTCGTCTCCTGAGCCCCAACCGGTCCACACGCCGTTTCCTGAGCCCCGATCGGTCCACGCATCGTCTCCGAGCACCGATCGGTCCACGCGCCGTTTTCTGAGCACCGTTCGGTCCACGCGTCGTCTTCAAAGCCCCGATGCCTCCACGCGCCGTCTCCGAGCCCCGATCGCTCTTCGCGCCGTCTCCTGAGCCCCGCTCGATCCATGCGTCGTCTTCTTAGCCCCGATGCCTCCACGCGCCGTTTCCGAGCCACGATCGGTCCAGGCGCCGCTTCCTGAGCCCCGATCGGTCCACGCGCCGTCGCGTAAGTCCCAATCGGTCTACGCACCGTCTCAGAGCGCCGATCATTTCACGCGCCGTCTCCTGAGCCCCGATCATTCCACGCCCCGCCTCCGAGCCCCGATCGGTCCACGCGCCGTCTCCTAAGCCCCTATCGGTCCACGCGCCGTCTCCGAGCGCCGATCGGTTCACGCGCCGTCTCCTGAGCCCCGATCGTTCCACGCGCAGTCTCCGACCCCCGATCGGTCCACGCGCCGTCTCATAAGCCCCGATCGGACCACGCGCCTTCTCCTCAGCCCCGATCGGTCCACGCGCCGTCTCCTGAGCCCCAACCGCTCCACACGCCGTTTCCTGAGCCCCGATCGGTCCACGCATCGTCTCCGAGCACCGATCGGTCCACGCGCCGTTTTCTGAGCACCGTTCGGTCCACGCGTCGTCTTCAAAGCCCCGATGCCTCCACGCGCCGTCTCCGAGCCCCGATCGCTCTTCGCGCCGTCTCCTGAGCCCCGCTCGATCCATGCGTCGTCTTCTTAGCCCCGATGCCTCCACGCGCCGTCTCCGAGACACGACAGGTCCAGGCGCCGCTTCCTGAGCCCCGATCGATCCACGCGCCGTCTCGAAAGCCACAATCGGTCCACGCGCCGTCTCAGAGCGCCGATCATTTCACGCGCCGTCTCCTGAGCCCCGATCGTTCCACGCGCCGCCTCCTGAGCCCCGATCGATCCACGCATCGGCTGCTGAGCCCCGGTCGGTCCACGCGTCGCCTTCGAGCACCGATCGATCCACGCGCCGTTTCCTGGGCCCCGATCGGCCCACACGTCGCCACCGGAGCCCCGATCGGTCTACGCGCCGTCTCATGAGCCCCGGTCGGTTCATGCGCCGTCGCCGAGCCTCGATCGGTCCACGCGCGGCCTCCTTAGCCCCGGTCGGTCCACGCGCCGTCTCCGAGCCCCGATCGGTCCACGCATCGTCACCTGAGCCCCGATCGGTT
The DNA here is from genome assembly GCA_946811545.1 of Netelia fuscicornis. Lineage (NCBI taxonomy): Eukaryota > Metazoa > Arthropoda > Insecta > Hymenoptera > Ichneumonidae > Netelia > Netelia fuscicornis. Next base: position 33,020,945 of record OX328012.1, read on the forward strand.
AACGCGCCGTCTCCGAGCCCCGATCAGTCCACGCGCCGTCTCCTGAGCCCCGGTCGGTTCATGCGCCGTCTCCGAGCCCCGATCGATCCACGCGTCGTCTTGTAAGCCCAGATGCCTTCTCGCGCCGTCTCCGGCCCACGATCGGTCCAGGCGCCGCTTCCTGAGCCACGATCGGTCCACGCGCCTTCTCCGAGCCCCGATCGGTGCACGCGCCGTCTCCTGAGCCCCGATCGGTCCACGCGTCGTCTCCTGAGCCCCGATCGGTCCACGCGCCGTCTTCTGAGCCCCGAACGGTCCACGCGCCGTCGCCGAACCCCAATTGGTCCACGCGAAACCGCCTGAGCCCCAGTCGGTCCACGCGAAACCGCCTGAGCCCCAGTCGGTCCACGCGCTGTCTCCGAGCCCCGATCGGTCCACGTGCCGTCTCCCAGCCCCGATCGGTCCACGCGCCGTCTCCTAATCCCCAATCTGTCCACGACCCGTCTCCGGGCCCCGATCGGTGCACGCGCCGTCTCCTAAGCCCCGATCGGGCCACGCGCCGTCGCCGAACACCAATTGGTCCACGCGAAACCGCCTGAGCCCCAGTCGGTCCACGCGCTGTCTCCGAGCCCCGATCGGTCCACGCGTCGTCTCCGAGCCCCGATCGGTCTACGCGCCGTCGCCGAGCCATGATCGGTCCACGCGCGGCCTCCTGAGCCCCGATCGGTCCACGCGCCGTCGCCGAGCCGCGATCGGTTCTCGCGCGGCCTCCTGAGCCCCGGTCGGTCCACGCCCCGCCTACGGAGCCCCGATCGATCCACTCGATTCTCCTGAGCTCCGGTCGGTCCACGCGCCGTCTCCTGAGCCCCGATCGGTCCACGCGTCGTCTCCTAAGACCCGATTCGTCGACGCGTCGTCTCCTGAGCCCCGATCAATTGACGCGTCTTCTCCTGAGCCCCGATCGCTTCTCGTGCCGCCTCCTGAGCCCCACTCCGTCGAGGCGTCGTCTCCGGAGCCCCGATCAATTGACGTGGCTTCTCCTGAGCCCCGATCGCTCCTCGCGCCGTCTCCTGAACCCCGCTCGGTCAATGCGTCGTCTTCTTAGCACGGATGCCTCCACGCGCCGTCTCCGAGCCACGATGGGTCCAGGCGCCGCTTCCTGCGCCCCGATCGGTCCACGCGCCGTCTCCTAAGCCCCAATCGGTCCACGCGGCGTCTCCGAGCGCCGATCATTTAACGCGCCGTCTCCTGAGACCCGATCGTTCCACGCGCCGTCTCCGAGCCCCGATCGGTCCGCGTGCCGCATTCTAAGCCACGGTCCATCCACGCGCCGTCTCCGAGCCCCGCTCCATCCACGCGTCGTCTCCTAAGCCCCGATCGGTCCACGCGCCGTCTCCTAAGCCCCGATTGATCCACGCGTCGTCTCCTACGCCTGATCGGTCCACGCGTCGTATCCTGAGCCCCGATCGTTCCACGCGCCGTCTCCGAGCCGCGATCGGTCCACGCGCCGTCTCCTGAGCCCCGATCGGTCCACGCGCCATCTCCGAGCCCCGAACGGTTCACGCACCGTCTCCTGATCCCAATCGGTCCACGCGGCGCCTCCGGAGCCCCGATCGATCCACGCGAGTCTCCTGAGCCCCAGTCGGTTCACGCGCTGTCTCCGAGCCCCGATCGGTCCACGCGCCGTCGCCGAGCCATGATCGGTCCACGCGGCCTCCTGAGCCCCAATCGGTCCACGGGCCGTCGCCGATCCACGATTGGTCCGTGCGCCGTTTCCAGAGCCCTATCGGTCCACGCATCGTCTCCTGATCTCCGATGGGTCCACGTGCCGTCTCCTAAGCCCCGATCGGTCCACGCACTGTCTCCGAGCGCCGATCGGTTCACGCGCCGTCTCCTGAGCCCCGATCATTCCACGCGCCGTCTCCGAGCCCCGATCGGTCCACGCGTCGTCTCCTGAGCCTCGATCGCTCCACGCGCCGTTTTCTGAGCACCGTTCGGTCCACGCGTCGTCTTCAAAGCCCCGATGCTTCCACGCGCCGTCTCCGAGCTACGATCGGTCGGTGCGCCGCTTCCAGAGCACTATCAGTCCACGCGTCGTCTCCTGATCTCCGATCGGTCGACGCGCCATCTCCTAAGCCCCGATCGGTCCACGCACCGTCTCCGAGCGCCGATCGGTTCACGCGCCGTCTCCTGAGCCCCGATCATTCCACGCGCTGTCTCCGAGCCCCAATCGGTCCACGCGTTGTCTCCTTAGCCCCGATCGGTCCACGCGCCGTCTCCGAGCGCCGAGCGGTCCACGCGCCGTCGCCGAACCCCAAATGGTCCACGCGCAACCGCCTGAGCCCCGATCGGTCCACGCGTCTTCTCCGAGCACCGATCGGTCCACGCGCCGTCGCCGAGTCATGATCTGTCCACGCGCGGCCTCCTGAGACCCGATCGGTCCACGCGCCGTCGCCGAGCCGCGATCGGTCCACGCGCGACCTCCTCAGCCCCGATTGGTTCACGCGCCGTATCCGAGCCCCAATCGGTCCACGCGCTGTCTCCGAGCCCTGATCGGTCCACGCGTCGTCTCCGAGCCCCGATCGGTCTACGCGCCGTCGCCAAACCCCAATTGGTCCACGCGCAACCGCCTGAGCCCCAGTCGGTCCACGCACTGTCTCCGAGCCCCGATCGGTCCACGCGCCGTCGCCGAGCCATGATCGGCCCACGCGAGGCTCCTGAGCCCCGGTCGGTCCGCGAGCCGTCTCCTGAGCCCCGATCGGTCGACGCGTCGTTTCCTGAACCCCGATCAGTCCACGCGCCGTCTCCTAAGCCCGGATCGTTCCACGCGCCGTCCTCGAGCCCCGATCGGTCCACGCGCTGTCTCCTGAGCCCGGATCGGTCCACGCGATGTCTCCCAGCCCCGATCGGTCCACGCGTCGTCTCCTAAGCCCCGATCCGTCGCCGCGTCGTCTCCTGAGCCCCGATCAATTGACGCGGCTTCTCCAGAGCCCCGATCGCTCCTCGCGCCGTCTCCTGAGCCCCGCTCGGTCCATGCGCCGTCTTCTTAGCCCCGATGCCTCCACGCGTCGTCTCCTGAGCCCCGGCCGGTCCGCGCGCCGTCTCCTGAGCCCCGAACGGACGACGCGTCGTCTCCTGAGCCCCGATCGATCCACGCGCCGTCTCCTAAGCCCCGATCGGTGCACGCGCCGTCTCCGAGCGCCGATCGGTTCGCGCGCCGTCTCCTGAGCCCCGATCATTCCACGCGATGTCTCCCAGCCCCGATCGGTCCACCAGCCGTTTTCTCAGCACCGTTCGGTCCACGCGTCGTCTTCAAAGCCCCGATGCCTCCATGCGCCGTCTCCGAGCCACGATCGGTCCGTGCGCCGCTTCCAAAGCCCTATCAGTCCAGGCGTCCTCTCCTGATCTCCGATCGGTCCACGCGCCGTCTCCTAAGTCCCGATCGGTGCACGCGCCGTCTCCGAGCGCCGATCGGTTCACGCGCCGTCTCCTGAGGCCCGATCATTCCACGCGATGTCTCCGAGCCCCGATCGGTCCACGCGCCGTCTCCTAAGCCCCGATCGGTCCACGCGCCGTCTCCGAGCGCCGATCGGTCCACGCGCGGTCTCCAAGCCTCGATCCGTACACGCGCCGTCTCCGAGCCCCGATCGGTCCACGCGTCGTCTCCGAGCCGCGATCGGTCCACGCGCGGCCTCCGGAGCCCCGACCGGTCCACGCGCTGTCTCCTGGGCCCCGATCCGTACACGCGTCGCCTCCGAGCCCCGATGGGTCCACGCGCCGTAGCCGAGCCCCGATCGGTCCACGCGTCGTCTTCTAAGCCCAGATCGGTCCACGCGTCGTCTCCTGAGCCCCGATCGGTCCACGCGTCGTCTGCTAAGCACCGACCGGTCCACGCGCCGTTTCCTGAGGCCCGATCGATTCACGCGTCGTCTCCTGAGCCCCGATAGCTCCACGCGCCGTTTCCTGAGCCCCGATCGGTCCACGCGTCGTCTCCTGATCTCCGATCGGTTCACGCGCCGTCTCCTAAGCCCGGATCGGTCCACGCGTCGCCTCCTGAGCCCCGATCGGTCGACGGGTCCTCTCCTAAGCCCCGATCGGTCCACGCGTCTCCTCCTGAGCCCCGATCAGTCCACGCGTCGTCTCCTAAGCCCCGATACGTCCACACGCCGTCTCCGAGTCGCGATGGGTCCACGCGTCGCCTCCTGAGCTCCGATCGATCCACGCGATTCTCCTGAGCCCCGGTCGGTCCACGCGCCGTCTCCTGAGCCCGGATCGTTCCACGCGTCGTCTCCTGAGCCCCGATCGGTCCACGCGCCGTCTCCTGAGCCCCGATACGTCTACGCGCAGTCGCCGAGCCCCGATCAGTCCACGCGCGGCCTCCTGAGCCCCGGTCGGTTCACGCGCCGTCTCCTAAGCCCCGATCGGTCCACGCGCCGTCTCCGAGCGCCGATCGGTTCACGCGCCGTCTCCTGAGCCCTGATCCGTCCACGCGCGGCGTCGAGCCGCGATCGGTCCACGCGCGGCCTCCTGAGCCCCAATCGGTCCACGCGTCGTCTCCTAAGCGCCGATCGGTTCACGCGCCGTCTCCGAGCCCCGAGCGGTCCACGCGCCGTCTCCTGAGCCCCAATCGGTCCACGCGCTGTCTCCTAAGCCCCGATCGGTCCAAGCGCCGTCTCCGAGCCCCGATCGGTCCACGCGTCGTCTTCTAAGCCCAGATGCCCCAACGCGCCGTCCCCGAGCCACGATCGGTCCAGGCGCCATTTCCTAAGCCCCGATCGGTCGATGCGTCCTCTGCTAAACCCCGATCGGTCCACGCGTCGTCTCCTGAGCCCCGATCGGTCCACGCGTCGTCTCCTGAGCCCCGATCGGTACATGCGTCGTCTCCTAAGCCCCGACCGGTCCACGCGCCGTTTCCTGAGGCCCGATCGATTCACGCGTCGTCTCCTGAGCCCCGATAGCTCCACGCGCCGTTTCCTGAGCCCCGATCGGTCCACGCGTCGTCTCCTGATCTCCGATCGGTTCACGCGCCGTCTCCTAAGCCCCGATCGGTCCACGCGCCGTCTCCCAAGCCCCGATCGGTCCACGCGTCGTCTCCGAGCCTCGATCGGTCCACGCGCCGTCGCCGAGCCCCGATCGGTCCGCGCATCGTCTCCTAAGCCCCGATCGGTCCACGCGCCGTCTCCGAGCGCCGATCGGTTCACGCGCCTTCTCCTGAGCCCCGATCGATCCACGCGAGTCTCCTGAGCCCCGGCCGGTCCACGCGCCGTTTCCTGAGCCCCGATGCGTCGACGCGTCCTCTCCTGAGCCCCGATCAATTGACGCGTCTTCTCCTGAGCCCCGATCGGTCCACGCGCCGTCTCCTAAGCCCCGATCCGTCCACGCGCCTTCTCCTAAGCCCCGATGGTTCCACGCACCGTGTCCGAGCCCCGATCGGTCCACGCGCCGTCTCCTGAGCCCCGATCGGTCTACGCGCCGTCTCCTGAGCCCCGATGCGTTCAAGCGTCGTCTCCTGAGCCCCGATCGTTCCACGCGTCGTCTCCTGAGCCCGGATCGGTCCACGCGCCGTGTCCTGAGCCTCGGTCGGACGACGCGTCCTCTGCTAAAGCTCGATGGGTCCACGCGTCGCCTCCTGAGCCCCGATCGATCCACGCGAGTCTCCTGAGCCCCGGTCGGTCCACGCGCCGTCTCCTGAGCCCCGATGCGTCGACGCGTCCTCTCCTGAGCCCCGATCAATTGACGCGTCTTCTCCTGAGCCCCGATCGGTCCACGCGCCGTCTCCTAAGCCCCGATCCGTCCACGCGCCTTCTCCTAAGCCCCGATGGTTCCACGCACCGTGTCCGAGCGCCGATCGGTCCACGCGCCGTTTCCTGAGCCCCGATCGGTCCACGCGCCGTCTTCTGAGCCCCGATCGCTCCACGCGTCGGGTCCTAAGCTCCGGTCGGTCCACTCGTCCTCTCCTAAGGCTCAATCCGTCGACGCGTCGTCTCCTGAGACCCGATCGATCCACGCGTCTTCTCCTGAGTCCCGATCGCTCCGCGCGCCATCTCCTAAGCCCCGATCGCTCCACGCACCGTGTCCTAATCCCCGTTCGGTTCACACGCCGCCTCCGGAGCCCCGACCGGTCCACGCGCTGTCTCCTGGGCCCCGATCCGTACACGCGTCGCCTCCGAGCCCCGATGGGTCCACGCGCCGTAGCCGAGCCTCGAACGGTCCACGCGCATCCTGCTGAGACCCGGTCGGTTCACGCGCCGTCTCCGAACCGTGATCGGTTCACGCATCGTCTTCTAAGCCCCGATCGGTTAACGCGCCGTCTCCGAGCCCCGATCGGTCCACGCGCCGTCTCCTGAGCCCCCATCGGTCTACTCGTCGTCTCCTAAGCCCCGATACGTCCACAGCCAGTGTCCGAGCACCGATCGGTCCACGCGCCGTCTCCTCAGCCCCGATCCGTACACGCTTCGTCTCCGAGCCCCGATCGGTCCACCCGCCGTCGCCGAACCCCGATTGGTCCCCGCGCGGCCGTCTGATCACCAATCGGTCCACGCGCTGTCTCGTGAGCCCCGATCGGTCTACGCGTCGTCTCCTAAGCCCCGATCGGTCCACGCGTCGTCTCCTAAGCGCCGATCGGTCCACGCGCCGTCTCCGAGCCGCGATCGGTCCACGCACCATCTCCTGATCCCCGATCGGTCCACGTGCCGCCTCCGGAGCCCCGATGGATCTACGCGAGTCTCCTAAGCCCCGACCCGTCCACGCGCCGTCTCCTGAGCCCCGATCGGTCAACGCGCCGTCTCCTGAGCCCCGATGCTTCCACGCGCCGTCTCCGAGCCACGATCGGACCAGGCGCCGCTTCCTGAGCCCCGATCGGTCCACGCGCCGTCTCCTAAGCCCCAATCGGTCCACGCGCCGTCTCCTGAGCCCCGATCGGTCCACGCGTCGACTTCGAGCACCGATCGATCCACGCGCCGTTTCCTGGGCCCCGATCGGTCCACTCGTCGACGCCGGAGCCCCGATCGGTATACGCACCGTCTCCCAGCCCCGATCGGTCGACGGGTCGTCTCCTGAGCCCCGGTCAATTGAAGCGTCTTCTCCTGAGCTCCGATCGCTCCTTGCGCCGTCTCCTGAGCCCCGCTCGCTCCATACGTCGTCTTCTTAGCCCCGATGCCTCCACGCGCCGTCTCCGAGCCATGGTCGGTCCAGGCACCGCTTCCTGAGCACCGATCGGTCCACGCGTCGTGTCCTAAGCCCCGATCGGTCCACGCGCCGTCTCCTGAGCCCTGCTCGGTCGACGCGTCCTCTGCTAAACCCTGATCGGTCCACGCGTCGTCTCCCGAGCCCCGATCGGGCGACGGGTCTTCTCCTAAGCCCCGATCGGTCCACGCGCCTTCTCCTGAGCCCCGATCCGTCCACGCGTCGTCTCCTAAGCCCCGATACGTCCACGCGTCGTCTCCGAGCACCGATCTTTCCACGCACCGTCTCCGAGCCCCGATCGGTCCACGCGCCGTCTCCTGAGCCCCGATCGTTCCACGCACCGTCTCCGAGCGCCGATCGGTTCACGCGCCGTTTGCTGAGCCTCGATCGGTCCACGCCTCGTCTCCTAAGCCCCGATCGGGTAACGCGCGATCTCCGAGCCCCGATCGGTCCACGCGCCGTCGCCGAACCCCAATTGGTCCACGCGCAAGCGCCTGAGCCCCAGTCGGTCCACGCGCTGTCTCCGAGCACCGATCGGTCCACGCACGGCCTCCTGAGCCCCGATCGGTCCACGCGCCGTCGCCGAGCCGCGATCGGTCCACGCGCGGTCTCCTGAGCCCCGGTCGGTTCACGCGCCGTCTCCTGAGCCCCGATCGGTCCACGCGCTTTCTCCGAGCGCCGATCGGTTAACGCGGCGTCTCCGAGCCCCGATCAGTCCACGCGCTGTCTCCTGAGCCCCAATCGGTCTAGGCGTCGTCTTCTAAGCTCCGATCGGTCCACGCGCCGTCTCCGAGCCCCCATCAGTCCACGCATCATCTTCTGCTCCACAATCGGTCCACGCGCCGCCTCCGGAGCCCCCATTGGTCCACGCGCAACCGCCTGAGCCCCAGTCGGTCCACGCGCTGTCTTCGAGCCCCGATCAGTCCACACGTCGTCTCCGAGCCATGATCGGTCCACGCATCGTCTCCCCGCCCCGATCGGTCCACGCGCCGTCTCCTGAGGCCTGATCCGTCCACGCGCGGCGCCGAGCCGCGATCGGTCCACGCGCGGCCTCCTGAGCCCCAATCGGTCCACGCGTCGTCTCCTAAGCCCCGATCCGTCGCAGCGTCGTCCCCTGAGCCCCGATCAATTGACGCGTCTTCTCCTGAGCCCCGATCGCTTCTCGTGCCGCCTCCTGAGCCCCACTCCGTCGAGGCGTCGTCTCCGGAGCCCCGAACAATTGACGTGTCTTCTCCTGAGCCCCGATTGCTCCTCGCGCCGTCTCCTGAACCCCGCTCGGTCAATGCGTCGTCTTCTTAGCACGGATGCCTCCACGCGCCGTCTCCGAGCCACGATGGGTCCAGGCGCCGCTTCCTGCGCCCCGATCGGTCCACGCGCCGTCTCCTAAGCCCCAATCGGTCCACGCGGCGTCTCCGAGCGCCGATCATTTAACGCGCCGTCTCCTGCGACCCGATCGTTCCACGCGCCGTCTCCCAGTCCCGATCGGTCCGCGTGCCGCATTCTAAGCCACGGTCCATCCACGCGCCGTCTCCGAGCCCCGCTCCATCCACGCGTCGTCTCCTAAGCCCCGATCGGTCCACGCGCCGTCTCCTAAGCCCCGATTGATCCACGCGCCGTCTCCCAGCCCCGATCGATCCACGCGCCGTCTCCTAAGCCCCGATCGGTTCACGCGCCGTCTCCGGAGCCCCGGTAGATCGACGCGAGTCTCCTAAGCCTCGACCGGTCCACGCGCCGTCCCCTGAGCCCCGATCGATCCACGCGCCGTCTCCGAGCCCCAGTCGGTCCACGCGCTGTCTCCGAGCACCGATCGGTCCACGCACCGTCGCGTAAGCCCCAATCGGTCTACGCGCCGTCTCAGAGCGCCGATCATTTCACGCGCCGTCTCCTGAGCCCCGATCATTCCACGCCCCGCCTCCGAGCCCCGATCGGTCCACGCGCCTTCTCCTCAGCCCCGATCGGTCCACGCGCCGTCTCGGAGAACCGATCGGTCCACGCGCCGTCTCCTAAGCCCCGATCGGTCCACCCGCCGTTTCCGAGCCCCGATCAGTCCATGCGTCGTCTCCGAGCCCCGTTCGGTCCACGCGCCGTCGCCGAGCCATGATCGTTCCACGCGCGGCCTCCAGAGCCCCGATCGGTACACGCGCCGTCGCCGAGCCGCGATCGGTCCACGCGCCGTCGCCCAACCCGCCGAACCCCAATTGGTCCACGCGCAACCTCCTGAGCCCCAGTCGGTCCACGCGCCATCTCCTGAGCCCCGATCGGTCCACGCATCGTCTTCTAAGCCCCGATACGTCCACACGCCGTCTCCGATCCCCGACCGGTCCGCGTGCCGCATTCTAAGCCGCGGTCCGTCCACGCGCAGTCTTCGATCACCGATCGGTCCACGCGCCGTCTCCTGAGCCCCGATCGGTCCACGCGCCGTTTCCGAGCCCCGATCGGTCCACGCGTCGTCTCCTCAGCCCCGATCGGTCGACGCGTCGTCTCCTGAGCCCCGATCGATCTACGCGTCGTCTCCTCAGCCCCGATCGCTCCACGCGCCGTCTCCGAGCGCCGATCGGTGCACGCGCCGTCTCCTGAGCCCTGGTCGGTTCACGCGCCGTCTCCGAGCCCCGATCGATCCACGCGTCTTCTTGTAAACCCAGATGCCTCCTCGCATCGTCTCTTAAGCCCCGATCGGTTAACGCGCCGTCTCCGAGCCCCGATCGATCCACGCGCCGTCGCCGAACCCCAATTGGTCCACGCGCCACCGCCTGAGCCCCAGTCCGTCCACGCGCGGCCTCCTGAGCACCGTTCGATCCGCGCGTCGTCTTCAAAGCCCCGATGCCTCCACGCGCCGTCTCCGAGCCACGATCGGTCCTAGCGCCGCTTCCAGAGCCCTATCGGTCCACGCGTCCTCTCCTGATCTCCTACTCGTCCACGCGCAACCGCCTGAGCCCCAGTCGGTCCACGCACTGTCTCCGAGCCCCGATCGGTCCACGCGCCGTCTTCGAGCCCCGATCGGTCCACGCAACGTCTCCTAAGCCCCAATCGGTTAACGCGCCGTCTCCTGAGCCCCGATCGTTCTACGCGCCGTCTCCGAGCCCCAATCCGTCCACGCGCAGTCGCCGAGCCCCGATCGGTTCACGCGCGGTCTCCTGAGCCCCAGTCGGTACACGCGCTGTCTCCCAGCCCCGATCGGTCCACGCATCGTCTCCTAAGCCCCGCTCGGTTAACGCGTCGTTTCGGAGCCCCGATCGGTCTACGCGCCGTCTCCTGAGCCCCGATCGGTCCACGCGCCGTCTCCTGAGCCCCGATCGCTCCACGCGCCGTCTCCTGAGCTCTGATCGGTCCACGATTCGTCTCCTAAGCCCCGATCGCTCCACGCGCCGTCTCCTGAGCCCGATCGGTCCAGGCATCGTCTCCTGAGCCCCGATCGGTTCACGCGCCGTCTCCTGAGGCCCGATCGTTCCACGCGCCGTCTCCGACCACCGATCGGTCCACGCGCCGTCTCATAAGCCCCGATCGGACCACGCGCCTTCTCCTCAGCCCCGATCGGTCCACGTGCCGTCTCGGAGCACCGATTGGTCCACGCGCCGCCTCCTGAGCCCCGATCGCTCCACGCGCCGTCTCCTGAGCTCTGATCGGTCCACGATTCGTCTCCTAAGCCCCGATCGCTCCACGCGCCGTGTCCAGAGCCCGATCGGTCCAGGCATCGTCTCCTGAGCCCCGGTTGGTTCACGCGCCGTATCCGAGCCCCTATCGCTCCACGCGTCGTCTCCGAGCCCCGATCGGTCCACGCGCCGTCGCCGAGCCATGATCGCTCCACGCCCGGCCTCCTGAGCCCCGATCGGTCCACGCGCCGTCTCCAAGCCCCGATCCGTCGCCGCGTCGTGTCCTGAGCCCCGATCAATTGACGCGTTTTCTCCTGAGCCCCGATCGCTCCTCGCGCCGTCTCCTGAACCCCGATCATTCCACACGTCTTCTCCTAAGCCTCGATCGGTCCACGCGCCGTCTCCGAGCCCCAGTCGGTCCACGCGCTGTCTCCGAGCACCGATCGGTCTACGCGTCGTCTCCGTGCCCCGATCGGTCCACGCGCCGTCGCCGAGCCATGATCGGTCCACGCGCGGCCTCCTGAGCCCCGATCGCGCCACACGCCGTTTCCTAAGCCCCGATCGGTCCACGCGTCGTCTTCAAAGCCGCGATGCCTCCACGCGCCGTCTCCGAGCCACGATCGATCCGTGCGCCGCTTCCACAACCCCGATCGGTCCACGCGTCACCTCCTGATCTCCGATCGTTCCACGCGCCGTCTCCGAGCCCCGATCAGTCCCCGCGCCGTCTCCTAAGCCCCGTTCGGACCAAGCGCCTTCTCGTAAACCCCGGTCGGTCCACGCGCCGTCTCCGAGCCCCGATCGGTCCACGCATCGTCTTCTAAGCCCCGATCGGCTAACGCGTCGACTCCGAGCCGCGATCGTTCCACGCGCCGTCCCCGATCCCCGATCAATCCACGCGCCGTCTCCGAGCGCCGATCAGTTCATGCGCCGTCACCCGAGCCCCGATCGTTCCACACGCCGTCTCCGAGCCCCGATCGGTCCACGCTTCGTCTCCTGAGCCCGGTTCGTTCCACGCGTCGTCTCCTGATCCCCGATCCGTAATCGCGTCGTCTCCGAGCCTCGATCGGTCCACACGCCGTGTCCGATCCCCGATCGGTCCGCGCGGCGTCTCCGGAGCCCCGATCGATCCACGCGAGTCTCCTGAGCCCCGGTCGGTCCGCGCGCCGTCATCTGAGCCCCGATCGGTCGACGCGTCGTCTCCGAGACTCGATCGGTCCACGCACTGTCTCCCAGCGCCGATCGGTTCACGCGCCGTCTCCTGAGCCCCGATCATTCCACGCGCCGTCTCCGAGCCCCGATCGGTCCACGCGTCGTCTCCTGAGCCTCGATCGCTCCACGCGCCGTTTTCTGAGCACCGTTCGGTCCACGCGTCGTCTTCAAAGCCCCGATGCTTCCACGCGCCGTCTCCGAGCTACGATCGGTCCGTGCGCCGCTTCCAGAGCACTATCAGTCCACGCGTCGTCTCCTGATCTCCGATCGAACGACGCGCCATCTCCTAAGCCCCGATCGGTCCACGCACCGTCTCCGAGCGCCGATCGGTTCACGCGCCGTCTCCTGAGCCCCGATCATTCCACGCGCTGTCTCCGAGCCCCGATCGGTCCACGCGTTGTCTCCTTAGCCCCGATCGGTCCACGCGCCGTCTCCGAGCGCCGAGCGGTCCACGCGCCTTCGCCGAACCCCAAATGGTCCACGCGCAACCGCCTGAGCCCCGATCGGTCCACGCGTCGTCTCCGAGCACCGATTGGTCCACGCGCCGTCGCCGAGGCATGATCGGTCCACGCGTGGCCTCCTGAGCCCCGATCGGTCCTCGCGCCGTCGCCGAGCCGCGATCGTTCCACGCGCGGCCTCCTGAGCCCCGATCGGTCCACGCGTCATCACCGAGCCGCGATCGGTCCACGCGCGACCTCCTGAGCCCGGTTGGTTCACGCGTCGTCTCCGAGCGCCGATCGGTCCACGCGCCGTCGCCGAGCCATGATCGGTCCACGCGGGGCTCCTGAGCCCCGGTCGGTTCACGCGCCGTCTTCGAGCCCCGATCGATCCACGCGTCGTCTTCTAAGCCCAGATGCCTCCTCGCGCCGTCTCCGAGCCCCGATCGGTCCACGCGTCGTCTCCGAGCCCCGATCGGCCCACGCGACGTCGCCGGGCCGCGAACGGTCCACGCGCGGCCTCCTGAGCCCCGGTTGGTTCAAGCGCCGTATCCGAGCCCCAATCGGTCCACGCAAGGTCTCCTGAGCTCCGATCGGTCCACGCGACGTCTCCTGATCTCCGATCGGTCCACACGCCATCTCCTAAGCCCCGATCATTCCACGCGCCATCTCCGAGCCCCGATCGGTCCACGCGCCGTCTCATAAGCCCCGATCGGACCACGCGCCTTCTCCTCAGCCCCGATCGGTCCACGCGCCGTCTCCGAGCGCCGATTAGTTCACGCGCCGTCTCCTGAGCCCCGATCGCTCCACGCTCCGTCTCCCAGCCCCGATCGGTCCACGCGCCGTCTCCGAGCGCCGATCATTTCACTTGACGTCTCCTGTGCCCTGATCGTTCCACGCGCCGTCTTCGAGCCCCGAGCGTTCCACGCGCCGTTTCCTGATCCCCAATCGATCCACGCGCAGCCTCCTGAGCCCCGATCGATCCACGCGTCGTCTTCTAAGCCCCAATCGGTCGACGCGCCGTCTCCGGAGCCCCAGTCGGTACACGCGCTGTCTCCGAGCCCCGATCGGTCCCCGCATAGTCTCCTAAGCCCCGCTCGGTTAACGCGTCGTCTCGGAGCCCCGATCGGTCCAGACGCCGCTTCCTGAGCACCGACCGGTCCACGCGTCGTCTCCTGAGCCCCGATCGGTCGACGGGTCCCCTCCTAAGCCCCGATCGGTCCACGCGCCTTCTCCTGAGCCCCGATCGGTCCACGCGCCGTCTCCGAGCGCCGATCATTTCACGTGACGTCTCCTGAGCCCTGATCGTTCCACGCGCCGTCTTCGAGCCCCGAGCGTTCCACGCGCCGTCTCGTGAGCCCCGGTCGGTCCACGCGCCGTCTCCTGAGCCGCGATCGGTCCACGCGTCGTCTCCTAAGCCCCGATCGGCCCACGCGTCGTCTGCTAAGCCCCGATCCGTCGACGCGTCGTCTCCTGAGCCACGATCAATTGACGCGTCTTCTCCTGAGCCCGATCGCTCCTCGCGCCGTCTCCTGAGCCCCGATCGGTCCACGCGTCGTGTCCGAGCTCCGATCGGTCCATACGCCTTTTCCTGAGGCCCGATCGGTCCATGCGTCGTCTTCTTAGTCCCGATGCCTCCACGCGCCGTCTCCGAGCCACGATCGGTCCAGGCGCCGCTTCCTGAGCCCCGATCGGTCCACGGGCCGTCTCTGAGCGCCGATAAGTCCAAGCGCCGTCTCCTGAGCCCCGAGCGTTCCACGCGCCGTCTCCTGAGCCCCAGTCGGTACACGCGCTGTCTCCGATCCCCGATCGGTCCACGCGTCGTCTCCTAAGCCCCGATTCGTCGACGCGTCGTCTCCTGAGCCCCGATCAATTGACGCGTCTTCTCCTGAGCCCCGATCGCTTCTCGTGCCGCCTCCTGAGCCCCGATCCGTCGAGGCGTCGTCTCCGGAGCCCCGATCAATTGACATGTCTTCTCCTGTGCCCCGATCGCTCCTCGCGCCGTCTCCTGAACCCCGCTCGGTCCATGCGTCGTCTTCTTAGCCCGGATGCCTCCACGCGCCGTCTCCGAGCCACGATCGGTCCAGGCGCCGTCTCCGGAGCCCCGATCGGTCCAAGCGTCGTCTCCTAAGCCCCGATTCGTCCACGCGGGGTATCCGGGCGCCGATGATTTCACGCGCCGTCTCCTGAGACCCGATCGGTCCACGCGCCGTCGCCGAACCCCAATTGGTCCACGCGCAACCGCCTGAGCCCCAGTCGGTCCACGCACTGTGTCCGAGCCCCGATCGGTCCACGCGCCGTCTTCGAGCGCCGATCGGTCCACGCAACGTCTCCTAAGCCCCAATCGGTTAACGCGCCGTCTCCTGAGCCCCGATCGTTCTACGCACCGTCTCCGAGCCCCGCTCCGTCCACGCGCAGTCGCCGAGCCCCGATCGGTTCACGCGCGGTCTCCTGAGCCCCAGTCGGTACACGCGCTGTCTCCGATCCCCGATCGGTCCACGCGTCGTCTCCTAAGCCCCGATCGTTCGACGCGTCGTCTCCTAAGCCCCGATCGGTCGACGCGTTGTCTCCTGAGCCCCAGTTGGTCCACGGGCTGTCTCCGAGCCCCGATCGATCCACGCACCGCCTCCTGAGCGCCGATCGGTCGACGCGTTGTCTCCTGAATCCCAGTTGGTCCACGGGCTGTCTCCGAGCCCCGATCGATCCACGCACCGCCTCCTGAGCGCCGATCGGTCGACGCGCCGACTCCTAAGCCCCGATCCGTCCACGCGCCGTCTCCTGAGCCCCGATCGGTCCACGCGCCGTCGCCGAGCCACGATCGGTCCACGCGCGGCCTCCTGAGCCCCGATCGGTCCACGCGCAACCGCCTGAGCCCCAGTCGGTCCACGCGCTGTCTTCGAGCCCCGATCAGTCCACACGTCGTCTCCGAGCCATGATCGGTCCACGCATCGTCTCCCCGCCCCGATCGGTCCACGCGCCGTCTCCTGAGGCCTGATCCGTCCACGCGCGGCGCCGAGCCGCGATCGGTCCACGCGCGGCCTCCTGAGCCCCAATCGGTCCACGCGTCGTCTCCTAAGCCCCGATCCGTCGCAGCGTCGTCCCCTGAGCCCCGATCAATTGACGCGTCTTCTCCTGAGCCCCGATCGCTTCTCGTGCCGCCTCCTGAGCCCCACTCCGTCGAGGCGTCGTCTCCGGAGCCCCGAACAATTGACGTGTCTTCTCCTGAGCCCCGATTGCTCCTCGCGCCGTCTCCTGAACCCCGCTCGGTCAATGCGTCGTCTTCTTAGCACGGATGCCTCCACGCGCCGTCTCCGAGCCACGATGGGTCCAGGCGCCGCTTCCTGCGCCCCGATCGGTCCACGCGCCGTCTCCTAAGCCCCAATCGGTCCACGCGGCGTCTCCGAGCGCCGATCATTTAACGCGCCGTCTCCTGCGACCCGATCGTTCCACGCGCCGTCTCCCAGTCCCGATCGGTCCGCGTGCCGCATTCTAAGCCACGGTCCATCCACGCGCCGTCTCCGAGCCCCGCTCCATCCACGCGTCGTCTCCTAAGCCCCGATCGGTCCACGCGCCGTCTCCTAAGCCCCGATTGATCCACGCGCCGTCTCCCAGCCCCGATCGATCCACGCGCCGTCTCCTAAGCCCCGATCGGTTCACGCGCCGTCTCCGGAGCCCCGGTAGATCGACGCGAGTCTCCTAAGCCTCGACCGGTCCACGCGCCGTCCCCTGAGCCCCGATCGATCCACGCGCCGTCTCCGAGCCCCAGTCGGTCCACGCGCTGTCTCCGAGCACCGATCGGTCCACGCACCGTCGCGTAAGCCCCAATCGGTCTACGCGCCGTCTCAGAGCGCCGATCATTTCACGCGCCGTCTCCTGAGCCCCGATCATTCCACGCCCCGCCTCCGAGCCCCGATCGGTCCACGCGCCTTCTCCTCAGCCCCGATCGGTCCACGCGCCGTCTCGGAGAACCGATCGGTCCACGCGCCGTCTCCTAAGCCCCGATCGGTCCACCCGCCGTTTCCGAGCCCCGATCAGTCCATGCGTCGTCTCCGAGCCCCGTTCGGTCCACGCGCCGTCGCCGAGCCATGATCGTTCCACGCGCGGCCTCCAGAGCCCCGATCGGTACACGCGCCGTCGCCGAGCCGCGATCGGTCCACGCGCCGTCGCCCAACCCGCCGAACCCCAATTGGTCCACGCGCAACCTCCTGAGCCCCAGTCGGTCCACGCGCCATCTCCTGAGCCCCGATCGGTCCACGCATCGTCTTCTAAGCCCCGATACGTCCACACGCCGTCTCCGATCCCCGACCGGTCCGCGTGCCGCATTCTAAGCCGCGGTCCGTCCACGCGCAGTCTTCGATCACCGATCGGTCCACGCGCCGTCTCCTGAGCCCCGATCGGTCCACGCGCCGTTTCCGAGCCCCGATCGGTCCACGCGTCGTCTCCTCAGCCCCGATCGGTCGACGCGTCGTCTCCTGAGCCCCGATCGATCTACGCGTCGTCTCCTCAGCCCCGATCGCTCCACGCGCCGTCTCCGAGCGCCGATCGGTGCACGCGCCGTCTCCTGAGCCCTGGTCGGTTCACGCGCCGTCTCCGAGCCCCGATCGATCCACGCGTCTTCTTGTAAACCCAGATGCCTCCTCGCATCGTCTCTTAAGCCCCGATCGGTTAACGCGCCGTCTCCGAGCCCCGATCGATCCACGCGCCGTCGCCGAACCCCAATTGGTCCACGCGCCACCGCCTGAGCCCCAGTCCGTCCACGCGCGGCCTCCTGAGCACCGTTCGATCCGCGCGTCGTCTTCAAAGCCCCGATGCCTCCACGCGCCGTCTCCGAGCCACGATCGGTCCTAGCGCCGCTTCCAGAGCCCTATCGGTCCACGCGTCCTCTCCTGATCTCCTACTCGTCCACGCGCAACCGCCTGAGCCCCAGTCGGTCCACGCACTGTCTCCGAGCCCCGATCGGTCCACGCGCCGTCTTCGAGCCCCGATCGGTCCACGCAACGTCTCCTAAGCCCCAATCGGTTAACGCGCCGTCTCCTGAGCCCCGATCGTTCTACGCGCCGTCTCCGAGCCCCAATCCGTCCACGCGCAGTCGCCGAGCCCCGATCGGTTCACGCGCGGTCTCCTGAGCCCCAGTCGGTACACGCGCTGTCTCCCAGCCCCGATCGGTCCACGCATCGTCTCCTAAGCCCCGCTCGGTTAACGCGTCGTTTCGGAGCCCCGATCGGTCTACGCGCCGTCTCCTGAGCCCCGATCGGTCCACGCGCCGTCTCCTGAGCCCCGATCGCTCCACGCGCCGTCTCCTGAGCTCTGATCGGTCCACGATTCGTCTCCTAAGCCCCGATCGCTCCACGCGCCGTCTCCTGAGCCCGATCGGTCCAGGCATCGTCTCCTGAGCCCCGATCGGTTCACGCGCCGTCTCCTGAGGCCCGATCGTTCCACGCGCCGTCTCCGACCACCGATCGGTCCACGCGCCGTCTCATAAGCCCCGATCGGACCACGCGCCTTCTCCTCAGCCCCGATCGGTCCACGTGCCGTCTCGGAGCACCGATTGGTCCACGCGCCGCCTCCTGAGCCCCGATCGCTCCACGCGCCGTCTCCTGAGCTCTGATCGGTCCACGATTCGTCTCCTAAGCCCCGATCGCTCCACGCGCCGTGTCCAGAGCCCGATCGGTCCAGGCATCGTCTCCTGAGCCCCGGTTGGTTCACGCGCCGTATCCGAGCCCCTATCGCTCCACGCGTCGTCTCCGAGCCCCGATCGGTCCACGCGCCGTCGCCGAGCCATGATCGCTCCACGCCCGGCCTCCTGAGCCCCGATCGGTCCACGCGCCGTCTCCAAGCCCCGATCCGTCGCCGCGTCGTGTCCTGAGCCCCGATCAATTGACGCGTTTTCTCCTGAGCCCCGATCGCTCCTCGCGCCGTCTCCTGAACCCCGATCATTCCACACGTCTTCTCCTAAGCCTCGATCGGTCCACGCGCCGTCTCCGAGCCCCAGTCGGTCCACGCGCTGTCTCCGAGCACCGATCGGTCTACGCGTCGTCTCCGTGCCCCGATCGGTCCACGCGCCGTCGCCGAGCCATGATCGGTCCACGCGCGGCCTCCTGAGCCCCGATCGCGCCACACGCCGTTTCCTAAGCCCCGATCGGTCCACGCGTCGTCTTCAAAGCCGCGATGCCTCCACGCGCCGTCTCCGAGCCACGATCGATCCGTGCGCCGCTTCCACAACCCCGATCGGTCCACGCGTCACCTCCTGATCTCCGATCGTTCCACGCGCCGTCTCCGAGCCCCGATCAGTCCCCGCGCCGTCTCCTAAGCCCCGTTCGGACCAAGCGCCTTCTCGTAAACCCCGGTCGGTCCACGCGCCGTCTCCGAGCCCCGATCGGTCCACGCATCGTCTTCTAAGCCCCGATCGGCTAACGCGTCGACTCCGAGCCGCGATCGTTCCACGCGCCGTCCCCGATCCCCGATCAATCCACGCGCCGTCTCCGAGCGCCGATCAGTTCATGCGCCGTCACCCGAGCCCCGATCGTTCCACACGCCGTCTCCGAGCCCCGATCGGTCCACGCTTCGTCTCCTGAGCCCGGTTCGTTCCACGCGTCGTCTCCTGATCCCCGATCCGTAATCGCGTCGTCTCCGAGCCTCGATCGGTCCACACGCCGTGTCCGATCCCCGATCGGTCCGCGCGGCGTCTCCGGAGCCCCGATCGATCCACGCGAGTCTCCTGAGCCCCGGTCGGTCCGCGCGCCGTCATCTGAGCCCCGATCGGTCGACGCGTCGTCTCCGAGACTCGATCGGTCCACGCACTGTCTCCCAGCGCCGATCGGTTCACGCGCCGTCTCCTGAGCCCCGATCATTCCACGCGCCGTCTCCGAGCCCCGATCGGTCCACGCGTCGTCTCCTGAGCCTCGATCGCTCCACGCGCCGTTTTCTGAGCACCGTTCGGTCCACGCGTCGTCTTCAAAGCCCCGATGCTTCCACGCGCCGTCTCCGAGCTACGATCGGTCCGTGCGCCGCTTCCAGAGCACTATCAGTCCACGCGTCGTCTCCTGATCTCCGATCGAACGACGCGCCATCTCCTAAGCCCCGATCGGTCCACGCACCGTCTCCGAGCGCCGATCGGTTCACGCGCCGTCTCCTGAGCCCCGATCATTCCACGCGCTGTCTCCGAGCCCCGATCGGTCCACGCGTTGTCTCCTTAGCCCCGATCGGTCCACGCGCCGTCTCCGAGCGCCGAGCGGTCCACGCGCCTTCGCCGAACCCCAAATGGTCCACGCGCAACCGCCTGAGCCCCGATCGGTCCACGCGTCGTCTCCGAGCACCGATTGGTCCACGCGCCGTCGCCGAGGCATGATCGGTCCACGCGTGGCCTCCTGAGCCCCGATCGGTCCTCGCGCCGTCGCCGAGCCGCGATCGTTCCACGCGCGGCCTCCTGAGCCCCGATCGGTCCACGCGTCATCACCGAGCCGCGATCGGTCCACGCGCGACCTCCTGAGCCCGGTTGGTTCACGCGTCGTCTCCGAGCGCCGATCGGTCCACGCGCCGTCGCCGAGCCATGATCGGTCCACGCGGGGCTCCTGAGCCCCGGTCGGTTCACGCGCCGTCTTCGAGCCCCGATCGATCCACGCGTCGTCTTCTAAGCCCAGATGCCTCCTCGCGCCGTCTCCGAGCCCCGATCGGTCCACGCGTCGTCTCCGAGCCCCGATCGGCCCACGCGACGTCGCCGGGCCGCGAACGGTCCACGCGCGGCCTCCTGAGCCCCGGTTGGTTCAAGCGCCGTATCCGAGCCCCAATCGGTCCACGCAAGGTCTCCTGAGCTCCGATCGGTCCACGCGACGTCTCCTGATCTCCGATCGGTCCACACGCCATCTCCTAAGCCCCGATCATTCCACGCGCCATCTCCGAGCCCCGATCGGTCCACGCGCCGTCTCATAAGCCCCGATCGGACCACGCGCCTTCTCCTCAGCCCCGATCGGTCCACGCGCCGTCTCCGAGCGCCGATTAGTTCACGCGCCGTCTCCTGAGCCCCGATCGCTCCACGCTCCGTCTCCCAGCCCCGATCGGTCCACGCGCCGTCTCCGAGCGCCGATCATTTCACTTGACGTCTCCTGTGCCCTGATCGTTCCACGCGCCGTCTTCGAGCCCCGAGCGTTCCACGCGCCGTTTCCTGATCCCCAATCGATCCACGCGCAGCCTCCTGAGCCCCGATCGATCCACGCGTCGTCTTCTAAGCCCCAATCGGTCGACGCGCCGTCTCCGGAGCCCCAGTCGGTACACGCGCTGTCTCCGAGCCCCGATCGGTCCCCGCATAGTCTCCTAAGCCCCGCTCGGTTAACGCGTCGTCTCGGAGCCCCGATCGGTCCAGACGCCGCTTCCTGAGCACCGACCGGTCCACGCGTCGTCTCCTGAGCCCCGATCGGTCGACGGGTCCCCTCCTAAGCCCCGATCGGTCCACGCGCCTTCTCCTGAGCCCCGATCGGTCCACGCGCCGTCTCCGAGCGCCGATCATTTCACGTGACGTCTCCTGAGCCCTGATCGTTCCACGCGCCGTCTTCGAGCCCCGAGCGTTCCACGCGCCGTCTCGTGAGCCCCGGTCGGTCCACGCGCCGTCTCCTGAGCCGCGATCGGTCCACGCGTCGTCTCCTAAGCCCCGATCGGCCCACGCGTCGTCTGCTAAGCCCCGATCCGTCGACGCGTCGTCTCCTGAGCCACGATCAATTGACGCGTCTTCTCCTGAGCCCGATCGCTCCTCGCGCCGTCTCCTGAGCCCCGATCGGTCCACGCGTCGTGTCCGAGCTCCGATCGGTCCATACGCCTTTTCCTGAGGCCCGATCGGTCCATGCGTCGTCTTCTTAGTCCCGATGCCTCCACGCGCCGTCTCCGAGCCACGATCGGTCCAGGCGCCGCTTCCTGAGCCCCGATCGGTCCACGGGCCGTCTCTGAGCGCCGATAAGTCCAAGCGCCGTCTCCTGAGCCCCGAGCGTTCCACGCGCCGTCTCCTGAGCCCCAGTCGGTACACGCGCTGTCTCCGATCCCCGATCGGTCCACGCGTCGTCTCCTAAGCCCCGATTCGTCGACGCGTCGTCTCCTGAGCCCCGATCAATTGACGCGTCTTCTCCTGAGCCCCGATCGCTTCTCGTGCCGCCTCCTGAGCCCCGATCCGTCGAGGCGTCGTCTCCGGAGCCCCGATCAATTGACATGTCTTCTCCTGTGCCCCGATCGCTCCTCGCGCCGTCTCCTGAACCCCGCTCGGTCCATGCGTCGTCTTCTTAGCCCGGATGCCTCCACGCGCCGTCTCCGAGCCACGATCGGTCCAGGCGCCGTCTCCGGAGCCCCGATCGGTCCAAGCGTCGTCTCCTAAGCCCCGATTCGTCCACGCGGGGTATCCGGGCGCCGATGATTTCACGCGCCGTCTCCTGAGACCCGATCGGTCCACGCGCCGTCGCCGAACCCCAATTGGTCCACGCGCAACCGCCTGAGCCCCAGTCGGTCCACGCACTGTGTCCGAGCCCCGATCGGTCCACGCGCCGTCTTCGAGCGCCGATCGGTCCACGCAACGTCTCCTAAGCCCCAATCGGTTAACGCGCCGTCTCCTGAGCCCCGATCGTTCTACGCACCGTCTCCGAGCCCCGCTCCGTCCACGCGCAGTCGCCGAGCCCCGATCGGTTCACGCGCGGTCTCCTGAGCCCCAGTCGGTACACGCGCTGTCTCCGATCCCCGATCGGTCCACGCGTCGTCTCCTAAGCCCCGATCGTTCGACGCGTCGTCTCCTAAGCCCCGATCGGTCGACGCGTTGTCTCCTGAGCCCCAGTTGGTCCACGGGCTGTCTCCGAGCCCCGATCGATCCACGCACCGCCTCCTGAGCGCCGATCGGTCGACGCGTTGTCTCCTGAATCCCAGTTGGTCCACGGGCTGTCTCCGAGCCCCGATCGATCCACGCACCGCCTCCTGAGCGCCGATCGGTCGACGCGCCGACTCCTAAGCCCCGATCCGTCCACGCGCCGTCTCCTGAGCCCCGATCGGTCCACGCGCCGTCGCCGAGCCACGATCGGTCCACGCGCGGCCTCCTGAGCCCCGATCGGTCCACGCGCCGTCGCCGAGCCGCGATCGGTCCACGCGCGACCTCCTGAGCCCCGGTCGGTTCACGCGCCGTCTCCTGAGCCCCGATCGGTCCACGCGTCGTTCCCTAAGCCCCGATCGATCCACGCGCAGTCTCCAGAGCCGCGATCGGTCCACGCATCCCCTCCTGAGCCCCGGACGGTTCACACACCGTCTCCGAGCCGCGATCGGTCCACGCATCGTCTCCTAAGCCCCGATCGGTTAAACGTGCCGTCTCCGAGCCCCGATCGGTCCCCGCGACGTCTCCTGAGCCCCGATGCGTCCACGCGCAGTCGCCGAGCCCCGATCGGTCCACGCGGGGTCTCCTGAGCCCCGATCGGTCCACGCGCCGTCTCCTAAGCCCCCATCGATCCACGCGCCGTCTCCGAGCGCCGCTCGGTTCACGCGCCGTCTCCTGTGCTCCGATCGTTCCACGCGCCCTCTCCGAGCCCCGATCGGTCCACGCGCCGTCTCCTGAGCCCCGATCGTTCCACACGCCGCCTCCTAAGCCCCGATCGGTCCAGGCGTCGTCTCCTAAGCCCCGACCGGTCCACGCGCCGTCTCCTGTGCTCCGATCGTTCCACGCGCCCTCTCCGAGCCCCGAACGGTCCACGCGCCGCCTCCTGAGCCCCGATCGGTCCACGCGCCGTCGTCGAACCCCAATTGGTCCACGCGCAACCGCCTGAGCCCCAGTCGGTCCACGCGCAACCTTCTGAGCCCCAGTCGGTACACGCGCTTTCTCCGAGCCCCGATCGGTCCCCGCATAGTCTCCTAAGCCCCGCTCGGTTAACGCGTCGTCTCGGAGCCCCGATCGGTCCAGACGCCGCTTCCTGAGCACCGACCGGTCCACGCGTCGTCTCCTGAGCCCCGATCGGTCGACGGGTCCCCTCCTAAGCCCCGATCGGTCCACGCGCCTTCTCCTGAGCCCCGATCGGTCCACGCGCCGTCTCCGAGCGCCGATCATTTCACGTGACGTCTCCTGAGCCCTGATCGTTCCACGCGCCGTCTTCGAGCCCCGAGCGTTCCACGCGCCGTCTCCTGAGCCCCGGTCGGTCCACGCGCCGTCTCCTGAGCCCCGATCGGTCCACGCGTCGTCTCCTAAGCCCCGATCGGCCCACGCGTCGTCTGCTAAGCCCCGATCCGTCGACGCGTCGTCTCCTGAGCCACGATCAATTGACGCGTCTTCTCCTGAGCCCGATCGCTCCTCGCGCCGTCTCCTGAGCCCCGATCGGTCCACGCGTCGTGTCCGAGCTCCGATCGGTCCATACGCCTTTTCCTGAGGCCCTATCGGTCCATGCGTCGTCTTCTTAGTCCCTATGCCTCCACGCGCCGTCTCCGAGCCACGATCGGTCCAGGCGCCGCTTCCTGAGCCCCGATCGGTCCACGGGCCGTCTCTGAGCGCCGATAAGTCCAAGCGCCGTCTCCTGAGCCCCGAGCGTTCCACGCGCCGTCTCCTGAGCCCCGGTCGGTCCACGCGCCGTCTCCTGAGCCCCGATCGGTCCACGCGTCGTCTCCTAAGCCCCGATCGGCCCACGCGTCGTCTGCTAAGCCCCGATCCGTCGACGCGTCGTCTCCTGAGCCACGATCAATTGACGCGCCTTCTCCTGAGCCCGATCGCTCCTCGCGCCGTCTCCTGAGCCCCGATCGGTCCACGCGTCGTGTCCGAGCTCCGATCGGTCCATACGCCGTTTCATGAGGCCCGATCGGTCCATGCGTCGTCTTCTTAGTCCCGATGCCTCCACGCGCCGTCTCCGAGCCACGATCGGTCCAGGCGCCGCTTCCTGAGCCCCGATCGGTCCACGGGCCGTCTCTGAGCGCCGATAAGTTCAAGCGCCGTCTCCGGAGCCCCGATCGGTCCACGCACTGTCTCCTGATCCCCATGGGTCCACGCGGCGCCTCCGGGGCCCCGATCGATCCACGCGAGGCTCCTAAGCCCCGATCGGTCCACGCGCAACCGCCTGAGCCCCAGTCGGTCGACGCGCTGTCTCCGAGCCCCGATCGGTCCACGCGTCGTCTCCTGAGCCCCGATCGTTCCACACGCCGTCTCCGAGCCCCGATCCGTCCACGCGCCGTCTCCTGAGCCCGGATCGGCCCACGCGTCATCGCCGAATCCCCGATCCGTACACGCGTCGTCTCCGAGCCTCGATCGGTCCACGCGCCGTCGCGGAGCCCCGATCGGTCCAGGCGTGGCCTCCTGAGCCTCGATCGGTCCACGCGCGGCCTCCTGAGCCCCGGTCGGTTCACGCGCCGTCTCCGAGCCCCGATCGATCCACGCGTCGTGTTCGAAGTCCAGATGCCTCCTCGCGCCGTCTCCGAGCCACGATCGGTCCAGGCGCTGCTTCCTGAGCCCCAATCGGTCCACGCATCGTCACCTAAGCCCCGATGGGTCCACGCGCCGTCACCGAGCCATGATCGGTCCACGCGCGGCTGCTGAGCCCCATCGGTCCACGCGCCGTCTCCGAGCGCCGATCGGTTCACGCATAGTCTCCTAAGCCCCGTTTGGTTAACGCGTCGTCTCGGAGCCCCGATCGGTCCACGCGCGGCCTCCTGAGCCCCGATCGGTCCACGCGCCGTCGCCGAGCCGCGATTGGTCCACGCGCGGCCTCCTAAGCGCCGATCGGTCCACGCGCCGTCGCCGAACCCCAATTGGTCCACGCGAAACCGCCTGAGCCCCAGTCGGTCCACGCGCTGTCTCCGAGCCCCGATCGGTCCACGTGCCGTCTCCCAACCCCGATCGGTCCACGCGCCGTCTCCTAATCCCCAATCTGTCCACGACCCGTCTCCGGGCCCCGATCGGTGCACGCGCCGTCTCCTAAGCCCCGATCGGGCCACGCGCCGTCGCCGAACACCAATTGGTCCACGCGAAACCGCCTGAGCCCCAGTCGGTCCTAGCGCTGTCTCCGAGCCCCGATCGGTCCACGCGTCGTCTCCGAGCCCCGATCGGTCCACGCGCCGTCGCCGAGTCATGATCTGTCCACGCGCGGCCTCCTGAGACCCGATCGGTCCACGCGCCGTCGCCGAGCCGCGATCGGTTCTCGCGCGGCCTCCTGAGCCCCGGTCGGTCCACGCGCCGCCTACGTAGCCCCGATCGATCCACGCGATTCTCCTGAGCTCCGGTCGGTCGACGCGCCGTCTCCTGAGCCCCGATCGGTCCACGCGTCGTCTCCTAAGCCCCGATTCGTCGACGCGTCGTCTCCTGAGCCCCGATCAATTGACGCGTCTTCTCCTGAGCCCCGATCGCTTCTCGTGCCGCCTCCTGAGCCCCACTCCGTCGAGGCGTCGTCTCCGGAGCCCCGATCAATTGACGTGCCTTCTCCTGAGCCCCGATCGCTCCTCGCGCCGTCTCCTGAACCCCGCTCGGTCAATGCGTCGTCTTCTTATCACGGATGCCTCCACGCGCCGTCTCCGAGCCACGATGGGTCCAGGCGCCGCTTCCTGCGCCCCGATCGGTCCACGCGCCGTCTCCTAAGCCCCAATCGGTCCACGCGGCGTCTCCGAGCGCCGATCATTTAACGCGCCGTCTCCTGAGACCCGATCGTTCCACGCGCCGTCTCCGAGCCCCAATCGGTCCGCGTGCCGCATTCTAAGCCACGGTCCATCCACGCGCCGTCTCCGAGCCCCGCTCCATCCACGCGTCGTCTCCTAAGCCCCGATCGGTCCACGCGCCGTCTCCTAAGCCCCGATTGATCCACGCGAGTCTCCTAAGCCTCGACCGGTCCACGCGCCGTCCCCTGAGCCCCGATCGATCCACGCGCCGTCTCCGAGCCCCAGTCGGTCCACGCGCTGTCTCCGAGCACCGATCGGTCCACGCGCCGTCTCCGAGCGCAGATCATTTCACGCGCCGTCTCCTGAGCCCCGATCGTTCCACGCGCGGGCTCCTGAGCCCCCATCGGTCCACTCGTCGCCTTCTAACCCCGGACGGTCCACGCGTCGTCTTCTAAGCCCCGATCGATCCACGCGAAATCTGCTGAGCTCCGGTCGGTCCACGCGCCGTTTCCTGAGCCCCGTTCGGCCCACGCGCCGTCTCCTAAGCCCCGATCGGTCCACGAGCCGTCTCCTGAGCCTCGATCGATCCACGCGTCGTCTTCTAAGCCCAGATGCCTCCTCGCGCCGTCTCCGAGCCACGATCGGTCGAGGCGCCGTTTCCTGAGCCCCGATCGGTCCACGCGTTGTGTCCTAAGCCCGGATCGTTCCACGCGCCGCTTCCGATCCCCGATCGGTCCACGCGTCGTCTCCTGATCTCCGATCGGTCCACACACCATCTCCTAAGCCCCGATCATTCCACGCGCCATCTCCGAGCCCCGATCGGTCTACGCGCCGTCTCATAAGCCCCGATCGGACCACGCGCCTTCTCCTCAGCCCCGATCGGTCCACGCGCGGTCTCCGAGCGCCGATTAGTTCACGCTCCGTCTCCGAGCCCCGATCGGTCCACGCGCCGTCTCCTGAGCCCGGATCGGTCCACGCGCCGTCGCCGAACCCCAATTGGTCCACGCGCAACCGCCTGAGCCCCCGTCGGTCCACGCGCTGTCTCCGAGCCCCGATCGTTCCACGCGCCGTCTCCGAGCCTCGATCGGTCCACGCGCAGTCGCCGAGCCCCGATCGGTCCAGGCGTATCCTCCTGTGCCCCGATCGATCCACGTGCCGTCTCCTGAGCCCCGATCGGTTCCCGCGTCGTCCCCAAGCCCCGATCCATCGACGCGCCGTCTCCTGATGCCCAATCGGTCCACGCGCTGTCTCCTGAGCCCCGATAGGTACACGCGTAGTCTCCTAAGCCCCGATCGGTCCACGCACCGCCTCCGGAGCCCCAATCGATCAACGTGAGTCTCCTAAGCCCCGATCGGTCCACGCGCCGTCTCCTTTGCCCTGATCGGTCGACGCGTCCTCTCCTAAACCCCGATCGGTCCACGCGTCGTCTCCTAAGCCCCGATCGGTTCACACGCCGTCTCCGAGCCCCGATGGGTCCACGCGTCGCCTCCTGAGCCCCGGTCGGTCCACGCGCCGTCTCCTGAGCCCCGATCGGTCCACGCGTCGTCTCCTAAGCCCCGATCGGTCCACGCGTCGTCTCCTAAGCCCCGATCCGTCGACGCGTCGTCTCCTGAGCCACGATCAATTGACGCGTCTTCTCCTGAGCCCAATCGCTCCTCGCGCCGTCTCCTGAGCCCCGATCGGTCCACGGCTCGTCTCCTAAGCCCCGATCGGTCCACGCGCCGTCTCCTGTGCCCCGATTGGTCGACGCGTCCTCTCCTAAACCCCGATCAGTCCACGCGTCGTCTCCTAAGCCCCGATCGGTCCACACGCCGTCTCCGAGCCCCGATGGGTCCACGCGTCGCCTCCTGAGCCCCGGTCGGTCCACGCGCCGTCTCCTGAGCCCCGATCGGTCCATGCGCCGTCTTCTTAGCCCCGATGCCTCCACGCGCCGTCTCCGAGCCACGATCGGTCCAGGCGCCGCTTCCTGAGCCCCCATCGGTCCATGCGCCGTATCCTAAGCCCCGATCGGTCCACGCGCCGTCTCCGAGCGCCGATAAGTTCAAGCGCCGTCTCCTGAGCCCCGATCGTTCCACGCGGCGTCTCCGAGCCCCGATCGATCCACGCGTCGTCTCCTGAGCCCCAATCGCTCCACACGCCGTTTCCTGAGCCCCGATCGGT
The DNA here is from genome assembly GCA_946811545.1 of Netelia fuscicornis. Taxonomy (NCBI): domain Eukaryota; kingdom Metazoa; phylum Arthropoda; class Insecta; order Hymenoptera; family Ichneumonidae; genus Netelia; species Netelia fuscicornis. Next base: position 33,049,083 of record OX328012.1, read on the forward strand.
CCACGCATCGTCTCCGAGCACCGATCGGTCCACGCGCTGTTTTCTGAGCACCGTTCGGTCCACGCGTCGTCTTCAAAGCCCCGATGCCTCCACGCGCCGTCTCCGAGCCCCGATCGCTCCTCGCGCCGTCTCCTGAGCCCCGCTCGATCCATGCGTCGTCTTCTTAGCCCCGATGCCTCCACGCGCCGTTTCCGAGCCACGATCGGTCCAGGCGCCGCTTCCTGAGCCCCGATCGGTCCACGCGCCGTCGCGTAAGCCCCAATCGGTCTACGCGCCGTCTCAGAGCGCCGATCATTTCACGCGCCGTCTCCTGAGCCCCGATCATTCCACGCCCCGCCTCCGAGCCCCGATCGGTCCACGCGCCGTCTCCTAAGCCCCTATCGGTCCACGCGCCGTCTCCGAGCGCCGATCATTTCACGTGACGTCTCCTGAGCCCTGATCGTTCCACGCGCCGTCTTCGAGCCCCGAGCGGTCCACGCGCCGTCTCCTGAGCCCCAATCGATCCACGCGCAGTCTCCTGAGCCCCGATCGGACCACGCGCTTTCTCCTCAGCCCCGATCGGTCCACGCGCCGTCTCGGAGCACCGATTGGTTCACGCGCCATCTCCTGAGCCCCGATCGCTGCACGCGCCGTCTCCGAGCCCCGATCGGTCCACGCGCCGTCTCCTAAGCCCCGATCGGTCCACCCCCCGTTTCCGAGCCCCGATCAGTCCATGCGTCGTCTCCGAGCCCCGATCGGTCCACGCGCCGTTTCCGAGCCCCGATCGGTCCACGCGTCGTCTCCTCAGCCCCGATCGGTCGACGCGTCGTCTCCTGAGCCCCGATCGATCCACGCGTCGTCTCCTCAGCCCCGATCGCTCCACGCGCCGTCTCCGAGCGCCGATCGGTGCACGCGCCGTCTCCTGAGCCCCGGTCGGTTCACGCGCCGTCTCCGAGCCCCGATCGATCCACGCGTCTTCTTGTAAACCCAGATGCCTCCTCGCATCGTCTCCTAAGCCCCGATCGGTTAACGCGCCGTCTCCGAGCCCCGATCGGTCCACGCGCCGTCGCCGAACCCCAATTGGTCCACGCGCAACCGCCTGAGCCCCAGTCGGTCCACGCGCGGCCTCCTGAGCCCCGATCGGTCGACGCGTCGTCTCCTGAGCCCCGATCGATCCACGCGTCGTCTCCTGAGCCCCGATCGCTCCAGGCGCCGTTTTCTGAGCACCGTTCGGTCCGCGCGTCGTCTTCAAAGCCCCGATGCCTCCACGCGCCGTCTCCGAGCCACGATCGGTCCGTGCGCCGCTTCCAGAGCCCTATCGGTCCACGCGTCCTCTCCTGATCTCCTACTCGTCCACGCGCAACCGCCTGAGCCCCAGTCGGTCCACGCACTGTCTCCGAGCCCCGATCGGTCCACGCGCCGTCTTCGAGCCCCGATCGGTCCACGCAACGTCTCCTAAGCCCCAATCGGTTAACGCGCCGTCTCCTGAGCCCCGATCGTTCTACGCGCCGTCTCCGAGCCCCGATCCGTCCACGCGCCGTCTCCGAGCGCCGATCATTACACGTGACGTCTCCTGAGCCCTGATCGTTCCACGCGCCGTCTTCGAGCCCCGAGCGGTCCACGCGCCGTCTCCTGAGACCCAATCGATCCACGCGCAGTCTCCTGAGCCCCGATCGGACCACGCGCTTTCTCCTCAGCCCCGATCGGTCCACGCGCCGTCTCGGAGCACCGATTGGTTCACGCGCCATCTCCTGAGCCCCGATCGCTGCACGCGCCGTCTCCGAGCCCCGATCGGTCCACGCGCCGTCTCCTAAGCCCCGATCGGTCCACCCCCCGTTTCCGAGCCCCGATCAGTCCATGCGTCGTCTCCGAGCCCCGATCGGTCCACGCGCCGTTTCCGAGCCCCGATCGGTCCACGCGTCGTCTCCTCAGCCCCGATCGGTCGACGCGTCGTCTCCTGAGCCCCGATCGATCCACGCGTCGTCTCCTCAGCCCCGATAGCTCCACGCGCCGTCTCCGAGCGCCGATCGGTGCACGCGCCGTCTCCTGAGCCCCGGTCGGTTCACGCGCCGTCTCCGAGCCCCGATCGATCCACGCGTCTTCTTGTAAACCCAGATGCCTCCTCGCATCGTCTCCTAAGCCCCGATCGGTTAACGCGCCGTCTCCGAGCCCCGATCGGTCCACGCGCCGTCGCCGAACCCCAATTGGTCCACGCGCAACCGCCTGAGCCCCAGTCGGTCCACGCGCGGCCTCCTGAGCCCCGATCGGTCGACGCGTCGTCTCCTGAGCCCCGATCGATCCACGCGTCGTCTCCTGAGCCCCGATCGCTCCAGGCGCCGTTTTCTGAGCACCGTTCGGTCCGCGCGTCGTCTTCAAAGCCCCGATGCCTCCACGAGCCGTCTCCGAGCCACGATCGGTCCGTGCGCCGCTTCCAGAGCCCTATCGGTCCACGCGTCCTCTCCTGATCTCCTACTCGTCCACGCGCAACCGCCTGAGCCCCAGTCGGTCCACGCACTGTCTCCGAGCACCGATCGGTCCACGCGCCGTCTTCGAGCCCCGATCGGTCCACGCAACGTCTCCTAAGCCCCAATCGGTTAACGCGCCGTCTCCTGAGCCCCGATCGTTCTACGCGCCGTCTCCGAGCCCCGATCCGTCCACGCGCTGTCGCCGAGCCCCGATCGGTTCACGCGCGGTCTCCTGAGCCCCAGTCGGTACACGCGCTGTCTCCCAGCCCCGATCGGTCCACGCATCGTCTCCTAAGCCCCGCTCGGTTAACGCGTCGTTTCGGAGCCCCGATCGGTCTACGCGCCGTCTCCTGAGCCCCGATCGCTCCACGCGCCGTCTCCTGAGCTCTGATCGGTCCACGATTCGTCTCCTAAGCCCCGATCGCTCCACGCGCCGTCTCCTGAGCCCGATCGGTCCAGGCATCGTCTCCTGAGCCCCGGTTGGTTCACGCGCCGTATCCGAGCCCCTATCGCTCCACGCGTCGTCTCCGAGCCCCGATCGGTCCACGCGCCGTCGCCAAGCTATGATCGCTCCACGCCCGGCCTCCTGAGCCCCGATCGGTCCACGCGCCGTCTCCAAGCCCCGATCCGTCGCCGCGTCGTGTCCTGAGCCCCGATCAATTGACGCGTCTTCTCCTGAGCCCCGATCGCTCCTCGCGCCGTCTCCTGAGCCCCGATCATTCCACGCGCCGTCTCCGAGCCCCGATCGGTCCACGCGTCGTCTCCTGAGCCCCGATCGATCCACGCGCCGTCACCGAGCCGCGATCGGTCCACGCGCGACCTCCTGAGCCCCGGTTGGTTCACGCGTCGTCTCCGAGCGCCGATCGGTCCACGCGCCGTCGCCGAGCCATGATCGGTCCACGCGGGGCTCCTGAGCCCCGGTCGGTTCACGCGCCGTCTTCGAGCCCCGATCGATCCACGCGTCGTCTTCTAAGCCCAGATGCCTCCTCGCGCCGTCTCCTGAGCTCCGATCGGTCCACGCGCCGTCTCCTGATCTCCGATCGGTCCACACGCCATCTCCTAAGCCCCGATCATTCCACGCGCCATCTCCTAGCCCCGATCGGTCCACGCGCCGTCTCATAAGCCCCGATCGGACCACGCGCCTTCTCCTCAGCCCCGATCGGTCCACGCGCCGTCTCCGAGCGCCGATTAGTTCACGCGCCGTCTCCTGAGGCCCGATTGGTCCACGCGCCGTATCCGAGCCCCAGCCGGTCCACGCGCCGTTTCCTGAGCCCCGATCGGTCCACGCGCGGTCTCCTGAGCCCCGATCGGTCCACGCGCCGTCGCCGAGCCGCGATCGGTCCACACGCGGCCTCCTAAGGCCCGATCGGTCCACGTGCCGTCGCCGAACCCCAATTGGTCCACGCGAAACCGCCTGAGCCCCAGTCGGTCCATGCGCTGTCTCCGAGCCCCGATCGGTCCACGCGTCGTCTCCGAGCCCCGATCGGTCCACGCGCCGTCTTCGAGCCCCGGTCGGTTCACGCATGGTTTCCTAAGCCCCAATCGGTTAACGCGCCGTCTCCGAGCCCCGATCGGTCTACGCGCCGTCGCCGAACCCCAATTGGTCCACGCGCAACCGCCTGAGCCCCAGTCGGTCCACGCGCTGTCTCCGAGCCCCGATCGGTCCACGCGTAGTCTCCGAGCCCCGATCGGTCCACGCGCCGTCGCCGAGTCATGATCTGTCCACGCGCGGCCTCCTGAGCCCCGATCGGTCCACGCGCCGTCTCCGAGCCCCGATCGGTCCACGCGCCGTCTCCTGAGCCCCGATCGGTCCACGCGTCGTTCCCGAAGCCCCGATCCATCCACGCGCAGTCTCGCGAGCCCCGATCGGTGCACGCACCGTCTCCTAAGCCCCGATCGGTCCACGCCCCGTCTCCGAGCACTGATTGGTTCACGCACCGTCTCCTGAGACTCGATCCGTCCACGCGCTGTCTCCTGAGCCCCGATCGGTCGACGCGTCCTCTGTTAAACCCCAATCGGTCCACGCCCCGTCTCCGAGCGCCGATCGGTTCACGCGCCGTCTCCTGAGTCCCGATCCGTCCACTCACTGTCTCCTGAGCCCCGGTCGGTCCACGCGCCGCCTCCTGCGCTCCGATTGGTTCACGCGCCGTCTCCTGCGCCCCGATCGCTCCACGCGCAGTCGCCGAGTCTCGATCGGTCCACGCGCCGTCTCCTAAGCCCCGATCGGTCCAAGCGCCTTCTGCTAAGCCCCGATCGGTCCAAGCGCCTTCTGCTAAGCCCCGATCGGTCCACGCGCCGTCTCCGAGCACCGATCGGTTCACGCGCCGTCACCTGAGCCCCGATCGTTCCACGCGCCGTCTCCGAGCCCCGATCGATCTACGCGCCGTCTCCTAAGCCCCGATCAGTCCACGCGCCTTCTCCTCATCCCCCATCGGTCCACGCGCCGTCTCCGAGCGCCGATCGGTTCACGCGCCGTCTCCTGAGCTCCGATCGTTCCACGCGCCGTCTCCGAGCCCCGATCCGTCCACGCGCCGTCTCCTGAGCCCGGATCGGTCCACGCGTCATCGCCGAATCCCCGATCCGTACACGCGTCGTCTCCGAGCCCCGATCGGTCCACGCGCCGTCTCCTGAGCCCCGATGCCTCCACGCGCCGTGTCCGAGCCACGATCCGTCCGTGCGCCGCTTCCAGAGCCCTCACGGTCCACGCGTCGTCTCCTGATCTCCGATCGGTCCACAGGCCATCTCCTAAGCCCCGATCATTCCACGCGCCATCTCCGAGCCCCGATCGGTCCACGCGCCGTCTCATAAGCCCCGATCGGACCACGCGCCTTCTCCTCAGCCCCGATCGGTCCACGCGCCGTCTCCGAGCGCCGATTAGTTCACGCGCCGTCTCCTGAGCCCCGATCGCTCCACGCTCCGTCTCCCAGCCCCGATCGGTCCACGCGCCGTCTCCTGAGCCCGGATCGGTACACGCGCCGTCGCCGAACCCCAATTGGTCCACGCGCCACCGCCTGTGCCCCAGTCGGTCCACGCGCTGTCTCCGAGCCCAGATCGGTCCACGCGCCGTCTCCGAGCGCCGATCGGTTCACGCGCCGTCTCCTGAGCCCCGATCGTTCCACGCACCGTCTCCGAGCTCCGATCGGTCCACGCGTCGTCTCCTAAGCCCCGATCGGTCCAAGCGCCTTCTACTAAGCCCCGATCGGTCCACGAGCCTTCTCCTGAGCCCCGATCGGTCCACGCGCCGTCTCCGAGCGCCGATCATTTCACGTGACGTCTCCTGAGCCCTGATCGTTCCACGCGCCGTCTTCGAGCCCCGAGCGGTCCACGCGCCGTCTCCTGAGCCCCAATCGATCCACGCGCAGCCTCCTGAGCCCCGATCGGTCCACGCGCCGTCGCCGAGCCGCGATCGTTCTACACGCCGCTCCGAGCCCCGATCGGTCCACGCGCCGTCGCCGAGCTACGATCGGTCCACGCGCGGCCTCCTGAGCCCCGATTGGTTCACGCGCCGTATCCGAGCCCCAATCGGTCCACGCGCCGTTTCCTGAGCCCCGATCGGTCCACGCGCGGTCTCCTGAGCCCCGATCGGTCCACGCGCCGTCGCCGAGCCGCGATCGGTCCACACGCGGCCTCCTAAGGCCCGATCGGTCCACGCGCCGTCGCCGAACCCCAATTGGTCCACGCGAAACCGCCTGAGCCCCAGTCGGTCCACGCGCCGTCTCCTGAGCCCCGATCGCTCCACGCGCCGTCTCCGAGCCCCGATCGGTTCACGCGCCGTCTCCGGAGCCCCGATCGATCCACGCGAGTCTCCTGAGCCCCAGTCGGTCCGCGCGCCGTCTCCTGAGCCCCGATTGTTCGACGCGTCGTCTCCTGAGCCCCGATCGAACCACGCGTCGTCTCCTGAGCGCCGATCGCGCCACACGCCGTTTCCTGAGCCCCGATCGGTCCACGCGTCGTCTTCAAAGCCGCGATGCCTCCACGCGCCGCCTCCGAGCCACGATCGGTCCGTGCGCCGCTTCCACAACCCCGATCGGTCCACGCGTCACCTCCTGATCTCCGATCGGTCCACGCGCCGTCTCTAAGCCCCGATCGGTCCACGCGCCGTCTCCGAGCGCCGATCGGTTGACACGCCGTCTCCTGAGCCCCGATCGTTCCACGCGCCGTCTCCGAGCCCCGATCGGTCCACGCGCCGTCTCCTAAGCCCCGTTCGGACCAAGCGCCTTCTCATAAACCCCGGTCGGTCCACGCGCCGTCTCCGAGCCCCGATCGGTCCACGCATCGTCTCCTAAGCCCCGATCGGCTAACGCGTCGACTCCGAGCCGCGATCGTTCCACGCGCCGTCCCCGATCCCCGATCGATCCACGCGCCGTCTCCGAGCGCCGATCAGTTCATGCGCCGTCACCCGAGCCCCGATCGTTCCACACGCCGTCTCCGAGCCCCGATCGGTCCACGCTTCGTCTCCTGAGCCCGGATTGTTCCACGCGTCGTCTCCTGATCCCCGATCCGTAATCGCGACGTCTCCGAGCCTCGATCGGTCCACACGCCGTGTCCGATCCCCGATCGGTCCGCGCGGCGTCTCCGGAGCCCCGATCGATCCACGCGAGTCTCCTGAGCCCCGGTCGGTCCGCGCGCCGTCATCTGAGCCCCGATCGGTCGACGCGTCGTCTCCGAAACTCGATCGGTCCACGCGCCGTCGCCGAGCCCCGATCGGTCCACGCGCGGCCTCCTGAGCCCCGGTCGGTCCACGCGCCGTCTCCGAGCCCCCATCGGTCCACGCGTTGTCTCCTAAGCCCCGATCGGTCCACGCGCCGTCTCCGAGCCCCGATCGGTTCACGCATCGTCTCCTAAGCCCCGATCGGTTAACGCGCCGTCTTCGAGCGCCGAGCGGTCCACGCGCCGTCGCCGAACCCCAATTGGTCCACGCGCAACCGCCTGAGTCCCAGTCGGTCCACGCGCTGTCTCCGAGCCCCGATCGGTCCACGCGCCGTCGCCGAGCCATGATCGGTCCACGCGCGGCCTCCTGAGCCCCAATCGGTCCACGGACCGTCGCCGATCCACGATCGGTCCGTGCGCCGTTTCCAGAGCCCTATCGGTCCACGCATCGTCTCCTGATCTCCGATCGGTCCACGTGCCGTCTCCTAAGCCCCGATCGGTCCACGCACTGTCTCCGAGCGCCGATCGGTTCACGCGCCGTCTCCTGAGCCCCGATCATTCCACGCGCCGTCTCCGAGCCCCGATCGGTCCACGCGTCGTCTCCTGAGCCCCGATCGCTCCACGCTCCGTCTCCCAGCCCCGATCGGTCCACGCGCCGTTTCCTGAGCCCCGATCGGTCCACGCGCGGTCTCCTGAGCCCCGATCGGTCCACGCGCCGTCGCCGAGCCGCGATCGGTCCACACGCGGCCTCCTAAGGCCCGATCGGTCCACGCGCCGTCGCCGAACCCCAATTGGTCCACGCGAAACCGCCTGAGCCCCAGTCGGTCCACGCACTGTCTCCTGATCCCCATGGGTCCACGCGTGGCCTCCTGAGCCCCGATCGGTCCACGCGCCGTCTCCTAAGCCCCCATCGATCCACGCGCCGTCTCCGAGCGCCGCTCGGTTCACGCGCCGTCTCCTGTGCTCCGATCGTTCCACGCGCCCTCTCCGAGCCCCGATCGGTCCACGCGCCGTCTCCTGAGCCCCGATCGTTCCACACGCCGCCTCCTAAGCCCCGATCGGTCCAGGCGTCGTCTCCTAAGCCCCGACCGGTCCACGCGCCGTCTCCTGTGCTCCGATCGTTCCACGCGCCCTCTCCGAGCCCCGAACGGTCCACGCGCCGTCTCCTGAGCCCCGATCGTTCCAAACGCCGCCTCCTAAGCCCCGATCGGTCCAGGCGCCGTCTCCGGAGCACCGATCGGTCCACGCGTCGTCTCCTAAGCCCCGATTCGTCCACGCGGCGTCTCCGGGCGCCGATGATTGCACGCGCCGTCTCCTGAGACCCGATCGTTCCACGCGCCGTCTCCGAGCCCCCATCGATCCACGCGCCGCCTCCTGAGCCCCGATCGGTCCACGCGCCGTCGTCGAACCCCAATTGGTCCACGCGCAACCGCCTGAGCCCCAGTCGGTCCACGCGCAACCTTCTGAGCCCCAGTCGGTACACGCGCTTTCTCCGAGCCCCGATCGGTCCCCGCATAGTCTCCTAAGCCCCGCTCGGTTAACGCGTCGTCTCGGAGCCCCGATCGGTCCAGACGCCGCTTCCTGAGCACCGACCGGTCCACGCGTCGTCTCCTGAGCCCCGATCGGTCGACGGGTCCCCTCCTAAGCCCCGATCGGTCCACGCGCCTTCTCCTGAGCCCCGATCGGTCCACGCGCCGTCTCCGAGCGCCGATCATTTCACGTGACGTCTCCTGAGCCCTGATCGTTCCACGCGCCGTCTTCGAGCCCCGAGCGTTCCACGCGCCGTCTCCTGAGCCCCGGTCGGTCCACGCGCCGTCTCCTGAGCCCCGATCGGTCCACGCGTCGTCTCCTAAGCCCCGATCGGCCCACGCGTCGTCTGCTAAGCCCCGATCCGTCGACGCGTCGTCTCCTGAGCCACGATCAATTGACGCGTCTTCTCCTGAGCCCGATCGCTCCTCGCGCCGTCTCCTGAGCCCCGATCGGTCCACGCGTCGTGTCCGAGCTCCGATCGGTCCATACGCCTTTTCCTGAGGCCCGATCGGTCCATGCGTCGTCTTCTTAGTCCCGATGCCTCCACGCGCCGTCTCCGAGCCACGATCGGTCCAGGCGCCGCTTCCTGAGCCCCGATCGGTCCACGGGCCGTCTCTGAGCGCCGATAAGTCCAAGCGCCGTCTCCTGAGCCCCGAGCGTTCCACGCGCCGTCTCCTGAGCCCCGGTCGGTCCACGCGCCGTCTCCTGAGCCCCGATCGGTCCACGCGTCGTCTCCTAAGCCCCGATCGGCCCACGCGTCGTCTGCTAAGCCCCGATCCGTCGACGCGTCGTCTCCTGAGCCACGATCAATTGACGCGTCTTCTCCTGAGCCCGATCGCTCCTCGCGCCGTCTCCTGAGCCCCGATCGGTCCACGCGTCGTGTCCGAGCTCCGATCGGTCCATACGCCGTTTCCTGAGGCCCGATCGGTCCATGCGTCGTCTTCTTAGTCCCGATGCCTCCACGCGCCGTCTCCGAGCCACGATCGGTCCAGGCGCCGCTTCCTGAGCCCCGATCGGTCCACGGGCCGTCTCTGAGCGCCGATAAGTTCAAGCGCCGTCTCCGGAGCCCCGATCGTTCCACGCGCCGTCTCCGAGCCCCGATCCGTCCACGCGCCGTCTCCTGAGCCCGGATCGGTCCACGCGTCATCGCCGAATCCCCGATCCGTACACGCGTCGTCTCCGAGCCTCGATCGGTCCACGCGCCGTCGCGGAGCCCCGATCGGTCCAGGCGTGGCCTCCTGAGCCTCGATCGGTCCACGCGCGGCCTCCTGAGCCCCGGTCGGTTCACGCGCCGTCTCCGAGCCCCGATCGATCCACGCGTCGTCTTCGAAGCCCAGATGCCTCCTCGCGCCGTCTCCGAGCCACGATCGGTCCAGGCGCTGCTTCCTGAGCCCCAATCGGTCCACGCATCGTCACCTAAGCCCCGATGGGTCCACGCATCGTCACCGAGCCATGATCGGTCCACGCGCGGCTCCTGAGCCCCATCGGTCCACGCGCCGTCTCCGAGCGCCGATCGGTTCACGCGCCGTCTCCTGAGCCCCGATCGTTCCACGCGCCGTCTCCAAGCTCCGATCGGTCCACGCGTCGTCTCCTAAGCCCCGATCGGTCCAAGCGCCTTCTACTAAGCCCCGATCGGACCACGCGCCGTCTCGGAGCGCCGATTGGTTCACGCGCCGTCTCCTGAGCCCCGATCGCTCCACACGCAGTCGCCGAGCCTCGATCGGTTCACGCGCGGTCTCCTGAGCCCCGGTCGGTCCACGCGCCGTCGCCGAACCCCAATTGGTCCACGCGCAACCTCCTGAGCCCCAGTCGGTACACGCGCTGTCTCCGAGCCCCGATCGGTCCCCGCATAGTCTCCTAAGCCCCGCTCGGTTAACGCGTCGTCTCGGAGCCCCGATCGGTCCAGGCGCCGCTTCCCGAGCACCGACCGGTCCACGCGTCGTCTCCTGAGCCCCGATCGGTCCACGCGCAACCGCCTGAGCCCCAGTCGGTCGACGCGCTGTCTCCGAGCCCCGATCGGTCCACGCGTCGTCTCCTGAGCCCCGATCGTTCCACACGCCGTCTCCGAGCCCCGATCCGTCCACGCGCCGTCTCCTGAGCCCGGATCGGCCCACGCGTCATCGCCGAATCCCCGATCCGTACACGCGTCGTCTCCGAGCCTCGATCGGTCCACGCGCCGTCGCGGAGCCCCGATCGGTCCAGGCGTGGCCTCCTGAGCCTCGATCGGTCCACGCGCGGCCTCCTGAGCCCCGGTCGGTTCACGCGCCGTCTCCGAGCCCCGATCGATCCACGCGTCGTCTTCGAAGTCCAGATGCCTCCTCGCGCCGTCTCCGAGCCACGATCGGTCCAGGCGCTGCTTCCTGAGCCCCAATCGGTCCACGCATCGTCACCTAAGCCCCGATGGGTCCACGCGCCGTCACCGAGCCATGATCGGTCCACGCGCGGCTGCTGAGCCCCGATCGGTCCACGCGTCGTCTCCTAAGCCCCGATTCGTCGACGCGTCGTCTCCTGAGCCCCGATCAATTGACGCGTCTTCTCCTGAGCCCCGATCGCTTCTCGTGCCGCCTCCTGAGCCCCACTCCGTCGAGGCGTCGTCTCCGGAGCCCCGATCAATTGACGTGCCTTCTCCTGAGCCCCGATCGCTCCTCGCGCCGTCTCCTGAACCCCGCTCGGTCAATGCGTCGTCTTCTTATCACGGATGCCTCCACGCGCCGTCTCCGAGCCACGATGGGTCCAGGCGCCGCTTCCTGCGCCCCGATCGGTCCACGCGCCGTCTCCTAAGCCCCAATCGGTCCACGCGGCGTCTCCGAGCGCCGATCATTTAACGCGCCGTCTCCTGAGACCCGATCGTTCCACGCGCCGTCTCCGAGCCCCAATCGGTCCGCGTGCCGCATTCTAAGCCACGGTCCATCCACGCGCCGTCTCCGAGCCCCGCTCCATCCACGCGTCGTCTCCTAAGCCCCGATCGGTCCACGCGCCGTCTCCTAAGCCCCGATTGATCCACGCGAGTCTCCTAAGCCTCGACCGGTCCACGCGCCGTCCCCTGAGGCCCGATCGATCCACGCGCCGTCTCCGAGCCCCAGTCGGTCCACGCGCTGTCTCCGAGCACCGATCGGTCCACGCGCCGTCTCCGAGCGCAGATCATTTCACGCGCCGTCTCCTGAGCCCCGATCGTTCCACGCGCGGGCTCCTGAGCCCCTATCGGTCCACGCGTCGCCTTCTAACCCCGGACGGTCCACGCGTCGTCTTCTAAGCCCCGATCGGTCCACGAGCCGTCTCCTGAGCCTCCATCGATCCACGCGTCGTCTTCTAAGCCCAGATGCCTCCTCGCGCCGTCTCCGAGCCACGATCGGTCGAGGCGCCGTTTCCTGAGCCCCGATCGGTCCACGCGTTGTGTCCTAAGCCCGGATCGTTCCACGCGCCGCTTCCGATCCCCGATCGGTCCACGCGTCGTCTCCTGATCTCCGATCGGTCCACACACCATCTCCTAAGCCCCGATCATTCCACGCGCCATCTCCGAGCCCCGATCGGTCTACGCGCCGTCTCATAAGCCCCGATCGGACCACGCGCCTTCTCCTCAGCCCCGATCGGTCCACGCGCGGTCTCCGAGCGCCGCTTAATTCACGCTCCGTCTCCGAGCCCCGATCGGTCCACGCGCCGTCTCCTGAGCCCGGATCGGTCCACGCGCCGTCGCCGAACCCCAATTGGTCCACGCGCAACCGCCTGAGCCCCCGTCGGTCCACGCGCTGTCTCCGAGCCCCGATCGGTCCACGCGCCGTCTCCTTTGCCCCGATCGGTCGACGCGTCCTCTCCTAAACCCCGATCAGTCCACGCGTCGTCTCCTAAGCCCCGATCGGTCCACACGCCGTCTCCGAGCCCCGATGGGTCCACGCGTCGCCTCCTGAGCCCCGGTCGGTCCACGCGCCGTCTCCTGAGCCCCGATCGGTCCACGCGTCGTCTCCTAAGCCCCGATCGGTCCACGCGTCGTCTCCTAAGCCCCGATCCGTCGACGCGTCGTCTCCTGAGCCACGATCAATTGACGCGTCTTCTCCTGAGCCCAATCGCTCCTCGCGCCGTCTCCTGAGCCCCGATCGGTCCACGGCTCGTCTCCTAAGCCCCGATCGGTCCACGCGCCGTCTCCTGTGCCCCGATTGGTCGACGCGTCCTCTCCTAAACCCCGATCAGTCCACGCGTCGTCTCCTAAGCCCCGATCGGTCCACACGCCGTCTCCGAGCCCCGATGGGTCCACGCGTCGCCTCCTGAGCCCCGGTCGGTCCACGCGCCGTCTCCTGAGCCCCGATCGGTCCATGCGCCGTCTTCTTAGCCCCGATGCCTCCACGCGCCGTCTCCGAGCCACGATCGGTCCAGGCGCCGCTTCCTGAGCCCCCATCGGTCCATGCGCCGTATCCTAAGCCCCGATCGGTCCACGCGCCGTCTCCGAGCGCCGATAAGTTCAAGCTCCGTCTCCTGAGCCCCGATCGTTCCACGCGGCGTCTCCGAGCCCCGATCGATCCACGCGTCGTCTCCTGAGCCCCAATCGCTCCACACGCCGTTTCCTGAGCCCCGATCGGTCCACGCATCGTCTCCGAGCACCGATCGGTCCACGCGCTGTTTTCTGAGCACCGTTCGGTCCACGCGTCGTCTTCAAAGCCCCGATGCCTCCACGCGCCGTCTCCGAGCCCCGATCGCTCCTCGCGCCGTCTCCTGAGCCCCGCTCGATCCATGCGTCGTCTTCTTAGCCCCGATGCCTCCACGCGCCGTTTCCGAGCCACGATCGGTCCAGGCGCCGCTTCCTGAGCCCCGATCGGTCCACGCGCCGTCGCGTAAGCCCCAATCGGTCTACGCGCCGTCTCAGAGCGCCGATCATTTCACGCGCCGTCTCCTGAGCCCCGATCATTCCACGCCCCGCCTCCGAGCCCCGATCGGTCCACGCGCCGTCTCCTAAGCCCCTATCGGTCCACGCGCCGTCTCCGAGCGCCGATCGGTTCACGCGCCGTCTCCTGAGCCCCGATCGGTCCACGCGTCGTCTCCTAAGCCCTGATCGGTCCTCGTGCCTTCTGCGAGCCCCGAAGGGTCCACGCGCAGCCTCCTGAGCCCCGATCGGTCCACGCGCCGTCCCCGAGCCCCGATCGGTCCACGCGCTGTCTCCTGAGCCCCGATAGGTACACGCGTCGTCTTCTAAGCCCCGATCGATCCACGCGTCGTCTCCTGAGCCCCGATCGCGCCACACGCCGTTTCCTGAGCCCCGATCGGTCCACGCGCCGTCTCCGAGCCCCGATCGGTCCACGCATCGTCCCCTAAGCCCCGATCGGTTAACGCGCCGTCTCCCCGCCCCAATCGCTCCACGCGCCGTCTCCTGAGCCCCGATCATTCCACGCGCCGTCTACGAGCCCCGATCCGTCCACGCGCCGTCTCCTAAGCCCCGTTCGGTCCAAGCGCCTTCTCCTAAAGCCCGGTCGGTCCACGCGCCGTCTCCGAGCCCCGATCGGTCCACGCATCGTCTCCTAAGCCGCGATCGGCTAACGCGTCGACTCCGAGCCGCGATCGTTCCACGCGCCGTCCCCGATCCCCGATCGATCCACGCGCCGTCTCCGAGCCCCGATCGGTCCACGCGCCGTCTCCTGAGCCCCAATCGGTTCACACGCTGTCTCGTGAGCCCCGATAGGTACACGCGTCGTGTCCTACGCCCCGATCGGTCCACGCGTCGTGTCCTAAGCCCCGATCGGTCCACGCGCCGTCTCCGAGCCCCGATCGGTCCGCGCACCGTCTCCTGATCCCCATCGCTTCACGCTGCGTCTCCGGAGCCCCGATCGGCCCACGCGCCGTCTCCGTGCACCGCTCGGTTCACGCATCGTCTCCTAAGCCCCGATCGGTTCACGCGCCGTCTCCGAGCGCCGAGCGGTCCACGCGCCGTCGCCGAACCCCAATTGGTCCACGCGCAACCGCCTGAGTCCCAGTCGGTCCACGCGCTGTCTCCGAGCCCCAATCGGTCCACGGGGCATCGCCGATCCACGATCGGTCCGTGCGCCGTTTCCAGAGCCCTATCGGTCCACGCATCGTCTCCTGATCTCCGATCGGTCCACGCGCCGTCTCCTAAGCCCCGATCGGTCCACGCGCTGTCTCCGAGCGCCGACCGGTTCACGCGCCGTCTCCTGAGCCCCGATCGGTCCACGCGCCGTCTCCTGAGCCCGGATCGGTCCACGCGTCATCGCCGAATCCCCCATCCGTACACGCGTCGTCTCCGAGCCTCGATCGGTCCGGCGCTGCTTCCTGAGCCCCAATCGGTCCACGCGTTGTCACCTAAGCCCCGATCGGTCCACGCGCCGTCTCCGAGCCCCGATCGGTTCACGCATCGTCACCTAAGCCCCGATCGGACCACGCGCCGTCTCCTGAGCCCCGATCGCTCCATGCTCCGTCTCCGTGCCCCGATCGGTCCACGCGCCGGCACCTGAGCCCGGATTGGTCCACGCGCCGTCGCCGAACCCCAATTGGTCCACGCGCAACCGCCTGAGCCCCAGTCGGTCCACGCGCTGTCTCCGAGCCCCGATCGGTCCACGCGCCGTCTCCGAGCGCCGATCGGTTCACGCGCCGTCTCCTGAGCCCCGATCGGTCCACGCGGCGCCTCCGGAGCCCCGATCGATCCACACGAGTCTCCTGAGCCCCGATCGGTCCACGCGCTGTCTCCGAGCGCCGACCGGTTCACGCGCCGTCTCCTGAGCCCCGATCAGTCCACGCGCCGTCTCCTGAGCCCGGATCGGTCCACGCGTCATCGCCGAATCCCCCATCCGTACACGCGTCGTCTCCGAGCCTCGATCGGTCCGGCGCTGCTTCCTGAGCCCCAATCGGTCCACGCGTTGTCACCTAAGCCCCGATCGGTCCACGCGCCGTCTCCGAGCCCCGATCGGTTCACGCATCGTCACCTAAGCCCCGATCGGACCACGCGCCGTCTCCTGAGCCCCGATCGCTCCATGCTCCGTCTCCGTGCCCCGATCGGTCCACGCGCCGGCACCTGAGCCCGGATTGGTCCACGCGCCGTCGCCGAACCCCAATTGGTCCACGCGCAACCGCCTGAGCCCCAGTCGGTCCACGCGCTGTCTCCGAGCCCCGATCGGTCCACGCGCCGTCTCCGAGCGCCGATCGGTTCACGCGCCGTCTCCTGAGCCCCGATCGGTCCACGCGGCGCCTCCGGAGCCCCGATCGATCCACACGAGTCTCCTGAGCCCCGGTCGGTCCGCCCGCCGTCTCCTGAGCCTCGATCGGCCCACGCGCCGTCTCCTGAGCCCCGATCCGTCCACGCGCCGCCTCCTGAGCCCCGATCGTCCAACGCGCCGTCTCCGAGCACCGAACGGTCCACGCGCCGTCTCCTGAGCCCCGATCGGTCCACGCGTCGTCTCCAAAGCCCTGATCGGTCCACGTGCCGTCTCCGAGCCCCGATCGGTCCACGCGCCGTCTCCTGAACCCCGATACGTCCACGCACAGTCGCCGAGCCCCGATTGGTCCACGCGCCGTAGCCGAGCCTCCATCGGTCCACGCGCGGCCTCCTGATCCCCATCGGTCCACGCGCCGTCTCCTGAGCCACGATCGATCCACATGCCGTCTCCGAGCCCCGATCGGTCCGCGTGCCGTATTCTAAGCCTCGGTCCATCCACGCGCCGTCTCCGAGCCCCGATCGGTCCACGCGTCGTCTCCTAAGCCCTGATCGGTCCTCGTGCCTTCTGCGAGCCCCGAAGGGTCCACGCGCATCCTCCTGAGCCCCGATCGCTCGACGCGTCGTCTCCTGAGCCCCGATCGATCCACGGGTCTTCCCCTGAGCCCCGACCGCTCGACGCGTCGTCTCCTGAGCCCCGATCGATCCACGGGTCTTCCCCTGAGCCCCGACCGCTCCACGCGCCGTCTCCTGAGCCCGGATCGGTCCACGCGTCGTCTCCGAGCCCCGATCGGTCCACGCGCTGTCTCCTGAGCCCCGATAGGTACACGCGTCGTCACCTAAGCCCCGATCGGTCCACGCGTAGTCTCCTAAGCCCCGCTTGGTTAACGCGTCGTTTCCGAGCCCCGATCGGTCCACGCGTCGTCTCCTGAGCCCCAATTAGTCCATGCGCCGTCTCCTAAGCCCCGATCCGTCCACGGGCCGTGTCCGAGCTCCGATCGGTCCACGCGTCGTCTCCGAGCCCTGATCCGTCCACGGGCCGTATCCGAGCTCCGATCTGTTCATGCGCCATCTCCAAACCTCGATCCGTACACGCGTCGTCTCCGAGCCCTGATCGGTCCACGCGCCATCGCCGAGCCCCGATCGGTCCACGCGCCATCGCGGAGCCCCGATCGGTCCACGCGCCCTCTCCGAGTGCCGATCATTTCACGCTCCGTCTCCTGAGCCCCGATCGGTCCACACCACTTCTCCTGAGGCCCGATCGATTCACGTGCCGTCTCCTAAGCCCCGGTCGGTTCACCCGTCGTCTCTTAAGTCCCAATCGGTCCACGCGCCCCCTCCGAGCGCCGATCATTTCACGCGACGTCTCCTGAGCCCCGGTCGGTCCGCGCGCCGTCTCCTAAGACCCGATCGGTCCACGTATCGTCTCCTAAGCCCCGATCGGTCCACACGCCGTCTCCGAGCCCCGATGGGTCCACGCATCGTCTCCTGAGCCCCGACCGCTCCACACGCCCTTTCCTGAGCCCCGATCGGTCCACGCATCGTCTCCGAGCGCCAATCGATTCACGTGCCGTCTCCTAAGCCCCGATCGGTCCACCCGTCGTCTCTTAAGCCCCAATCGGTCCACGCGCCCTCTCCGAGCGCCGATCATTTCACGCGCCGTCTCCTGAGCCCCGGTCGGTCCGCGCGCCGTCACCTGAGCCCCGATCGGTCGACGCGTCGTCTTCTGAGCGCCGATCGGTCCACGCGCCGTCTCCGAGCGCCGATCGGTTCACGCGCCGTCTCCTGAGCCCCGATCGTTCCACGCGCCGTCTCCGAGCGCCGATCGGTTCACGCGCCGTCACCTGAGCCCCGATCGTTCCACGCGCCGTCTCCTGAGCGCCGATCGTTCCACGCGCCGTCTCGGAGCCCCGATCCGTCCACGCGCCGTCTCCTGACCCTGGA
Organism: Netelia fuscicornis; assembly: GCA_946811545.1. Taxonomy (NCBI): domain Eukaryota; kingdom Metazoa; phylum Arthropoda; class Insecta; order Hymenoptera; family Ichneumonidae; genus Netelia; species Netelia fuscicornis. Next base: position 33,066,798 of record OX328012.1, read on the forward strand.
TCGGTCCACGCGTCATCACCGAATCCCCGATCCGTACACGCGTCGTCTCCGAGCCTCGATCGGTCCACGCGCAGTCGCGGAGCCCCGATCGGTCCAGGCGTGGCCTCCTGAGCCTCGATCGGTCCACGCGCGGCCTCCTGAGCCCCGGTCGGTCCACGCGCCGGCTCCTGAGCCCCGATCGGTCCACGCGCCGTCTCCTGAGCCCCAATCGCTCCACGCACCGTTTTCTGAGCACCGTTTGGTCCACGCGTCGTCTTCAAAGACCCGATGCCTCCACGCGCCGTCTCCGAGCCGCGATCCGTCCGTGCGCCGCTTCCAGAGCCCTCTCGGTCCACGCGTCGTCTCCTGATCTCCGATCGTTCCACACGCCATCTCCTAAGCCCCGATCATTCCACGCGCCATCTCCGAGCCCCGATCGGTCCACGCGCCATCTCCGAGCCCCGATCGGTCCACGCGCCGTCTCATAAGCCCCGATCGGCCCACGCGCCTTCTCCTCAGCCCCGATCGGTCCACGCGCCGTCTCCGAGCGCCGATTAGTTCACGCGCCGTCTCCTGAGCCCCGATCGCTCCACGCTCCGTCTCCCAGCCCCGATCGGTCCACGCGCCGTCTCCTGAGCCCGGATCGGTCCACGCGCCGTCGCCGAACCCCAATTGGTCCACGCGCCACCGCCTGTGCCCCAGTCGGTCCACGCGCTGTCTCCGAGCCCAGATCGGTCCACGCGCCGCGGCGAACCCCAATTGGTCCACGCGCAACCTCTCGAGCCCCAGTCGGTAAACGCGCTGTCTCCCAGCCCCGATCGGTCCACGTATGTTCTCCTAAGCCCCAATTAGTCCCCGCGCCGTCTCCTAAGCCCCGATCTGCCCACAGGCCGTCTCCGAGCTCCGATCGGTCCACGCGCCTTCTCCAAGCCTCGATCCGTACACGCGTCGTCTCCGAGCCCCGATCGGTCCACGCGCCTTCTCCGAGCCCCGATCGGTTCACGCATCGTCTCCTAAGCCCCGATCGGTTAACGCGCCGTCTCCGAGCCCCGCACGGTCCACGCGCCGTCGCCGAACCCCAATTGGTCCACGCGCAACCGCCTCAGCCCCAGTCGGTCCACGCGCCGTCTCCGAGCGCCGATCGGTTCACGCGCCGTCTCCTGAGCCCCGATCGTTCCACGCGCCGTCTCCGAGCGCCGATCGGTTCACGCGCCGTCACCTGAGCCCCGATCGTTCCACGCGCCGTCTCCTGAGCGCCGATCGTTCCACCCGCCGTCTCGGAGCCCCGATCCGTCCACGCGCCGTCTCCTGAGCCTGGATGGGTCCACGCGTCATCACCGAATCCCCGATCCGTACACGCGTCGTCTCCGAGCCTCGATCGGTCCACGCGCAGTCGCGGAGCCCCGATCGGTCCAGGCGTGGCCTCCTGAGCCTCGATCGGTCCACGCGCGGCCTCCTGAGCCCCGGTCGGTCCACGCGCCGGCTCCTGAGCCCCGATCGGTCCACGCGCCGTCTCCTGAGCCCCAATCGCTCCACGCACCGTTTTCTGAGCACCGTTTGGTCCACGCGTCGTCTTCAAAGACCCGATGCCTCCACGCGCCGTCTCCGAGCCGCGATCCGTCCGTGCGCCGCTTCCAGAGCCCTCTCGGTCCACGCGTCGTCTCCTGATCTCCGATCGGTCCACACGCCATCTCCTAAGCCCCGATCATTCCACGCGCCATCTCCGAGCCCCGATCGGTCCACGCGCCATCTCCGAGCCCCGATCGGTCCACGCGCCGTCTCATAAGCCCCGATCGGCCCACGCGCCTTCTCCTCAGCCCCGATCGGTCCACGCGCCGTCTCCGAGCGCCGATTAGTTCACGCGCCGTCTCCTGAGCCCCGATCGCTCCACGCTCCGTCTCCCAGCCCCGATCGGTCCACGCGCCGTCTCCTGAGCCCGGATCGGTCCACGCGCCGTCGCCGAACCCCAATTGGTCCACGCGCCACCGCCTGTGCCCCAGTCGGTCCACGCGCTGTCTCCGAGCCCAGATCGGTCCACGCGCCGCGGCGAACCCCAATTGGTCCACGCGCAACCTCTCGAGCCCCAGTCGGTAAACGCGCTGTCTCCGAGCCCCGATCGGTCCACGTATGTTCTCCTAAGCCCCAATTAGTCCCCGCGCCGTCTCCTAAGCCCCGATCTGCCCACAGGCCGTCTCCGAGCTCCGATCGGTCCACGCGCCGTCTCCAAGCCTCGATCCGTACACGCGCCGTCTCCGAGCCACGATCGGTCGAGGCGCCGTTTCCTGAGCCCCGATCGGTCCACGCGTTGTGTCCTAAGCCCGGATCGTTCCACGCGCCGCTTCCGATCCCCGATCGGTCCACGCGTCGTCTCCTGATCTCCGATCGGTCCACACACCATCTCCTAAGCCCCGATCATTCCACGCGCCATCTCCGAGCCCCGATCGGTCTACGCGCCGTCTCATAAGCCCCGATCGGACCACGCGCCTTCTCCTCAGCCCCGATCGGTCCACGCGCGGTCTCCGAGCGCCGCTTAATTCACGCTCCGTCTCCGAGCCCCGATCGGTCCACGCGCCGTCTCCTGAGCCCGGATCGGTCCACGCGCCGTCGCCGAACCCCAATTGGTCCACGCGCAACCGCCTGAGCCCCCGTCGGTCCACGCGCTGTCTCCGAGCCCCGATCGGTCCACGCGCCGTCTCCTTTGCCCCGATCGGTCGACGCGTCCTCTCCTAAACCCCGATCAGTCCACGCGTCGTCTCCTAAGCCCCGATCGGTCCACACGCCGTCTCCGAGCCCCGATGGGTCCACGCGTCGCCTCCTGAGCCCCGGTCGGTCCACGCGCCGTCTCCTGAGCCCCGATCGGTCCACGCGTCGTCTCCTAAGCCCCGATCGGTCCACGCGTCGTCTCCTAAGCCCCGATCCGTCGACGCGTCGTCTCCTGAGCCACGATCAATTGACGCGTCTTCTCCTGAGCCCAATCGCTCCTCGCGCCGTCTCCTGAGCCCCGATCGGTCCACGGCTCGTCTCCTAAGCCCCGATCGGTCCACGCGCCGTCTCCTGTGCCCCGATTGGTCGACGCGTCCTCTCCTAAACCCCGATCAGTCCACGCGTCGTCTCCTAAGCCCCGATCGGTCCACACGCCGTCTCCGAGCCCCGATGGGTCCACGCGTCGCCTCCTGAGCCCCGGTCGGTCCACGCGCCGTCTCCTGAGCCCCGATCGGTCCATGCGCCGTCTTCTTAGCCCCGATGCCTCCACGCGCCGTCTCCGAGCCACGATCGGTCCAGGCGCCGCTTCCTGAGCCCCCATCGGTTCATGCGCCGTATCCTAAGCCCCGATCGGTCCACGCGCCGTCTCCGAGCGCCATAAGTTCAAGCTCCGTCTCCTGAGCCCCGATCGTTCCACGCGGCGTCTCCGAGCCCCGATCGATCCACGCGTCGTCTCCTGAGCCCCAATCGCTCCACACGCCGTTTCCTGAGCCCCGATCGGTCCACGCATCGTCTCCGAGCACCGATCGGTCCACGCGCTGTTTTCTGAGCACCGTTCGGTCCACGCGTCGTCTTCAAAGCCCCGATGCCTCCACGCGCCGTCTCCGAGCCCCGATCGCTCCTCGCGCCGTCTCCTGAGCCCCGCTCGATCCATGCGTCGTCTTCTTAGCCCCGATGCCTCCACGCGCCGTTTCCGAGCCACGATCGGTCCAGGCGCCGCTTCCTGAGCCCCGATCGGTCCACGCGCCGTCGCGTAAGCCCCAATCGGTCTACGCGCCGTCTCAGAGCGCCGATCATTTCACGCGCCGTCTCCTGAGCCCCGATCATTCCACGCCCCGCCTTCGAGCCCCGATCGGTCCACGCGCCGGCTCCTAAGCCCCTATCGGTCCACGCGCCGTCTCCGAGCGCCGATCGGTTCACGCGCCGTCTCCTGAGCCCCGATCGGTCCACGCGTCGTCTCCTAAGCCCTGATCGGTCCTCGTGCCTTCTGCGAGCCCCGAAGGGTCCACGCGCAGCCTCCTGAGCCCCGATCGGTCCACGCGCCGTCCCCGAGCCCCGATCGGTCCACGCGCTGTCTCCTGAGCCCCGATAGGTACACGCGTCGTCTTCTAAGCCCCGATCGATCCACGCGTCGTCTCCTGAGCCCCGATCGCGCCACACGCCGTTTCCTGAGCCCCGATCGGTCCACGCGCCGTCTCCGAGCCCCGATCGGTCCACGCATCGTCCCCTAAGCCCCGATCGGTTAACGCGCCGTCTCCCCGCCCCAATCGCTCCACGCGCCGTCTCCTGAGCCCCGATCATTCCACGCGCCGTCTCCGAGCCCCGATCCGTCCACGCGCCGTCTCCTAAGCCCCGTTCGGTCCAAGCGCCTTCTCCTAAAGCCCGGTCGGTCCACGCGCCGTCTCCGAGCCCCGATCGGTCCACGCATCGTCTCCTAAGCCGCGATCGGCTAACGCGTCGACTCCGAGCCGCGATCGTTCCACGCGCCGTCCCCGATCCCCGATGGATCCACGCGCCGTCTCCGAGCCCCGATCGGTCCACGCGCCGTCTCCTGAGCCCCAATCGGTTCACACGCTGTCTCGTGAGCCCCGATAGGTACACGCGTCGTGTCCTACGCCCCGATCGGTCCACGCGTCGTGTCCTAAGCCCCGATCGGTCCACGCGCCGTCTCCGAGCCCCGATCGGTCCGCGCACCGTCTCCTGATCCCCATCGCTTCACGCTGCGTCTCCGGAGCCCCGATCGATCTACGCGAGTCTCCTGAGCCCCGGTCGGACCGCGCGCCGTCATCTGAGCCCCGATCGATTGACGCGTCGTCTCCTAGACTCGATCGGTCCACGCGCCGTCGCCGAGCCCCGATCGGTCCACGCGCGTCCTCCTGAGCCCCGGTCGGTCCACGCGCCGTCTCCGAGCCCCCATCGGTCCACGCGTTGTCTCCTAAGCCCCGATCGGCCCACGCGCCGTCTCCGTGCACCGCTCGGTTCACGCATCGTCTCCTAAGCCCCGATCGGTTCACGCGCCGTCTCCGAGCGCCGAGCGGTCCACGCGCCGTCGCCGAACCCCAATTGGTCCACGCGCAACCGCCTGAGTCCCAGTCGGTCCACGCGCTGTCTCCGAGCCCCAATCGGTCCACGGGGCATCGCCGATCCACGATCGGTCCGTGCACCGTTTCCAGAGCCCTATCGGTCCACGCATCGTCTCCTGATCTCCGATCGGTCCACGCGCCGTCTCCTAAGCCCCGATCGGTCCACGCGCTGTCTCCGAGCCCCGATCGGTCCACGCGCCGTCTCCGAGCGCCGATCGGTTCACGCGCCGTCTCCTGAGCCCCGATCGGTCCACGCGGCGCCTCCGGAGCCCCGATCGATCCACACGAGTCTCCTGAGCCCCGGTCGGTCCGCCCGCCGTCTCCTGAGCCCCGATCGGTCCACGCGCCGTCTCCTGAACCCCGATACGTCCACGCACAGTCGCCGAGCCCCGATTGGTCCACGCGCCGTAGCCGAGCCTCCATCGGTCCACGCGCGGCCTCCTGATCCCCATCGGTCCACGCGCCGTCTCCTGAGCCACGATCGATCCACATGCCGTCTCCGAGCCCCGATCGGTCCGCGTGCCGTATTCTAAGCCTCGGTCCATCCACGCGCCGTCTCCGAGCCCCGATCGGTCCACGCGTCGTCTCCTAAGCCCTGATCGGTCCTCGTGCCTTCTGCGAGCCCCGAAGGGTCCACGCGCATCCTCCTGAGCCCCGATCGCTCGACGCGTCGTCTCCTGAGCCCCGATCGATCCACGGGTCTTCCCCTGAGCCCCGACCGCTCGACGCGTCGTCTCCTGAGCCCCGATCGATCCACGGGTCTTCCCCTGAGCCCCGACCGCTCCACGCGCCGTCTCCTGAGCCCGGATCGGTCCACGCGTCGTCTCCGAGCCCCGATCGGTCCACGCGCTGTCTCCTGAGCCCCGATAGGTACACGCGTCGTCACCTAAGCCCCGATCGGTCCACGCGTAGTCTCCTAAGCCCCGCTTGGTTAACGCGTCGTTTCCGAGCCCCGATCGGTCCACGCGTCGTCTCCTGAGCCCCAATTAGTCCATGCGCCGTCTCCTAAGCCCCGATCCGTCCACGGGCCGTGTCCGAGCTCCGATCGGTCCACGCGTCGTCTCCGAGCCCTGATCCGTCCACGGGCCGTGTCCGAGCTCCGATCTGTTCATGCGCCATCTCCAAACCTCGATCCGTACACGCGTCGTCTCCGAGCCCTGATCGGTCCACGCGCCATCGCCGAGCCCCGATCGGTCCACGCGCCATCGCGGAGCCCCGATCGGTCCACGCGCCCTCTCCGAGTGCCGATCATTTCACGCTCCCTCTCCTGAGCCCCGATCGGTCCACACCACTTCTCCTGAGGCCCGATCGATTCACGTGCCGTCTCCTAAGCCCCGGTCGGTTCACCCGTCGTCTCTTAAGTCCCAATCGGTCCACGCGCCCCCTCCGAGCGCCGATCATTTCACGCGACGTCTCCTGAGCCCCGGTCGGTCCGCGCGCCGTCTCCTAAGACCCGATCGGTCCACGTATCGTCTCCTAAGCCCCGATCGGTCCACACGCCGTCTCCGAGCCCCGATGGGTCCACGCATCGTCTCCTGAGCCCCGACCGCTCCACACGCCCTTTCCTGAGCCCCGATCGGTCCACGCATCGTCTCCGAGCGCCAATCGATTCACGTGCCGTCTCCTAAGCCCCGATCGGTCCACCCGTCGTCTCTTAAGCCCCAATCGGTCCACGCGCCCTCTCCGAGCGCCGATCATTTCACGCGCCGTCTCCTGAGCCCCGGTCGGTCCGCGCGCCGTCACCTGAGCCCCGATCGGTCGACGCGTCGTCTTCTGAGCGCCGATCGGTCCACGCGCCGTCTCCGAGCGCCGATCGGTTCACGCGCCGTCTCCTGAGCCCCGATCGTTCCACGCGCCGTCTCCGAGCGCCGATCGGTTCACGCGCCGTCACCTGAGCCCCGATCGTTCCACGCGCCGTCTCCTGAGCGCCGATCGTTCCACGCGCCGTCTCGGAGCCCCGATCCGTCCACGCGCCGTCTCCTGAGCCTGGATGGGTCCACGCGTCATCACCGAATCCCCGATCCGTACACGCGTCGTCTCCGAGCCTCGATCGGTCCACGCGCAGTCGCGGAGCCCCGATCGGTCCAGGCGTGGCCTCCTGAGCCTCGATCGGTCCACGCGCGGCCTCCTGAGCCCCGGTCGGTCCACGCGCCGGCTCCTGAGCCCCGATCGGTCCACGCGCCGTCTCCTGAGCCCCAATCGCTCCACGCACCGTTTTCTGAGCACCGTTTGGTCCACGCGTCGTCTTCAAAGACCCGATGCCTCCACGCGCCGTCTCCGAGCCGCGATCCGTCCGTGCGCCGCTTCCAGAGCCCTCTCGGTCCACGCGTCGTCTCCTGATCTCCGATCGGTCCACACGCCATCTCCTAAGCCCCGATCATTCCACGCGCCATCTCCGAGCCCCGATCGGTCCACGCGCCATCTCCGAGCCCCGATCGGTCCACGCGCCGTCTCATAAGCCCCGATCGGCCCACGCGCCTTCTCCTCAGCCCCGATCGGTCCACGCGCCGTCTCCGAGCGCCGATTAGTTCACGCGCCGTCTCCTGAGCCCCGATCGCTCCACGCTCCGTCTCCCAGCCCCGATCGGTCCACGCGCCGTCTCCTGAGCCCGGATCGGTCCACGCGCCGTCGCCGAACCCCAATTGGTCCACGCGCCACCGCCTGTGCCCCAGTCGGTCCACGCGCTGTCTCCGAGCCCAGATCGGTCCACGCGCCGCGGCGAACCCCAATTGGTCCACGCGCAACCTCTCGAGCCCCAGTCGGTAAACGCGCTGTCTCCGAGCCCCGATCGGTCCACGTATGTTCTCCTAAGCCCCAATTAGTCCCCGCGCCGTCTCCTAAGCCCCGATCTGCCCACAGGCCGTCTCCGAGCTCCGATCGGTCCACGCGCCGTCTCCAAGCCTCGATCCGTACACGCGTCGTCTCCGAGCCCCGATCGGTCCACGCGCCTTCTCCGAGCCCCGATCGGTTCACGCATCGTCTCCTAAGCCCCGATCGGTTAACGCGCCGTCTCCGAGCCCCGCACGGTCCACGCGCCGTCGCCGAACCCCAATTGGTCCACGCGCAACCGCCTCAGCCCCAGTCGGTTCACGCGCTGTCGCCGAACCCCGATCGGTCAACGCGTCGTCTCCGAGCCCCGATCGGTCCACGCGCCGTCGCCGAGCCATGATCGGTCCACGCGCGTCCTCCTGAGCCCCGATCGGTCCACGCGTGGTCTCCGAGCCCCGATCGGTCCACGTGCCGTCGCCGAGCCATGATCGGTCCACACGTGGCCTCCTGAGCCCCGGTCGGTCCACGCGCCGTCTCTTGAGCCCCGATCGGTCCACGCGCGGCCTCCTGAGCCCCGATTGGTTCACGCGCCGTATCCGAGCCCCAATTGGTCCACGCGCCGTCTCCTGAGCCTCGATCGCTCCTCGCGCCGTCTCCTGAACCCCGCTCGGTCCATGCGTCGTCTTGTTAGCCCGGATGCCTCCACGCGCCGTCTCCAAGCCACGATCGGTCCAGGCGCCGTCTCCGGAGCCCCGATCGGTCCACGCGTCGTCTCCTAAGCCCCGATTCGTCCACGCGACGTCTCCGGGCGCCGATGATTTCACGCGCCGTCTCCTGAGACCCGATCGTTCCACGCGCCGTCTCCGAGCCCCGATCGATCCACGCGCCGCCTCCGGAGCCCCGATCGGTCCACGCGCCGTCGCCGAACCCCAATTGGTCCACGCGCAACCGCCTGAGCCCCAGTCGGTCCACGCACTGTGTCCGAGCCCCGATCGGTCCACGCGCCGTCTTCGAGCGCCGATCGGTCCACGCAACGTCTCCTAAGCCCCAATCGGTTAACGCGCGGTCTCCTGAGCCCCGATCGTTCTACGCACCGTCTCCGAGCCCCGATCCGTCCACGCGCAGTCGCCGAGCCCCGATCGGTTCACGCGCGGTCTCCTGAGCCCCAGTCGGTACACGCGCCGTCTCCGAGCGCCGATCGGTCCACGCGTAATCTCCTGATCTCCGATCGGTCCACGCGCCGTCTCCTAAGCCCCGATCGGTCCACGCGCCGTCTCCGAGCGCCGATCGGTTGACGTGCCATCTCCTGAGCCCCGATCATTCCACGCGCCGTCTCCGAGCCCCGATCGGTCCACGCGCCGTCTCCTGAGCTCCGAACGGTCCACACCCCTTGTCCTGAGCCCCGATCGGCCGACGCGCCGTCTCCTAAGCCCCGATCGGTCCACACGTCGTCTCCTAAGCCCCAATCGGTCCACGCGTCGTCTCCTAAGCCCCGATCCGTTGGCGCGTCGTCTCCTGAGCCCCGATCAATTGACGCGTCTTCTCCTGAGCCCCGATCGTCCTCGCGCCGTCTCCTGAGCCCCGCTCGGTCCATGCGTCGTCTTCTTAGCCCCGATGCCACCACGCGCCGTCTCCTAAGCCCCGATCTGCCCACGGGCCGTTTCCGAGCTCCGATCGTTCCACACGCCGTCTCCAAGCCTCGATCCGTACACGCGCCGTCTCCGAGCGCCGAGCGGTCCACGCGCCGTCGCCGAACCCCAATTGGTCCACGCGCAACCGCCTGAGTCCCAGTCGGTCCACGCGCTGTCTCCGAGCCCCGATCGGTCCACGCGCCGTCGCCGAGCCATGATCGGTCCACGCGCGGCCTCCTGAGCCCCAATCGGTCCACGGGCCGTCGCCGATCCACGATCGGTCCGTGCGCCGTTTCCAGAGCCCTATCGGTCCACGCATCGTCTCCTGATCTCCGATCGGTCCACGTGCCGTCTCCTAAGCCCCGATCGGTCCACGCACTGTCTCCGAGCGCCGATCGGTTCACGCGCCGTCTCCTGAGCCCCGATCATTCCATGCGCCGTCTCCGAGCCCCGATCGGCCCACGCGTCGTCTCCTGAGCCTCGATCGCTCCACGCGCCGTTTTCTGAGCACCGTTCGGTCCACGCGTCGTCTTCAAAGCCCCGATGCTTCCACGCGCCGTCTCCGAGCTACGATCAGTCCGTGCGCCGCTTCCAGAGCACTATCAGTCCACGCGTCGTCTCCTGATCTCCGATCGGTCGACGCGCCATCTCCTAAGCCCCGATCGGTCCACGCACCGTCTCCGAGCGCCGATCGGTTCACGCGCCGTCTCCTGAGCCCCGATCATTCCACGCGCTGTCTCCGAGCCCCGATCGGTCCACGCGTTGTCTCCTTAGCCCCGATCGGTCCACGCGCCGTCTCCGAGCCCCGATCGGTCCACGCGCCGTCACCGAGCCGCGATCGGTCCACGCTCGACCTCCTGAGCCCGGTTGGTTCACGCGTCGTCTCCGAGCGCCGATCGGTCCACGCGCCGTCGCCGAGCCATGATCGGTCCACGCGGGGCTCCTGAGCCCCGGTCGGTTCACGCGCCGTCTTCGAGCCCCGATAGATCCACGCGTCGTCTTCTAAGCCCAGATGCCTCCTCGCGCCGTCTCCGAGCCCCGATCGGTCCACGCGTCGTCTCCGAGCCCCGAACGGCCCACGCGCCGTCGCCGGGCCGCGAACGGTCCACGCGCGGCCTCCTGAGCCCCGGTTGGTTCAAGCGCCGTATCCGAGCCCCAATCGGTCCACGCAAGGTCTCCTGAGCTCCGATCGGTCCACGCGCCGTCTCCTGATCTCCGATCGGTCCACACGCCATCTCCTAAGCCCCGATCATTCCACGCGCCATCTCCGAGCCCCGATCGGTCCACGCGCCGTCTCATAAGCCCCGATCGGACCACGCGCCTTCTCCTCAGCCCCGATCGGTCCACGCGCCGTCTCCGAGCGCCGATTAGTTCACGCGCCGTCTCCTGAGCCCCAATCGATCCACGCGCAGCCTCCTGAGCCCCGATCGGTCCACGCGCCGTCGCCGAGCCGCGATCGTTCTACGCGCCGCTCCGAGCCCCGATCGGTCCACGCGCCGTCGCCGAGCTACGATCGGTCCACGCGCGGCCTCCTGAGCCCCGATCGGTCCACGCGCCGTCGCCGAACCGCGGTCGGTCCACGCGCGGCCTCCTGAGGCCCGATTGGTTCACGCGCCGTATCCGAGCCCCAATCGGTCCACGCGCCGTTTCCTGAGCCCCGATCGGTCCACGCGCGGTCTCCTGAGCCCCGATCGGTCCACGCGCCGTCGCCGAGCCGCGATCGGTCCACACGCGGCCTCCTAAGGCCCGATCGGTCCACGCGCCGTCGCCGAACCCCAATTGGTCCACGCGAAACCGCCTGAGCCCCAGTCGGTCCACGCGCTGTCTCCGAGCCCCGATCGGTCCACGCGTCGTCTCCGAGCCCCGATCGGTCCACGCGCCGTCTCGGAGCGCCGATTGGTTCACGCGCCGTCTCCTGAGCCCCGATCGCTCCACGCGCAGTCGCCGAGTCTCAATCGGTCCACGCGCCGTCTCCTAAGCCCCGATCGGTCCAAGCGCCTTCTGCTAAGCCCCGATCGGTCCAAGCGCCTTCTGCTAAGCCCCGATCGGTCCACGCGCCGTCTCCGAGCGCCGATCGGTTCACGCGCCGTCACCTGAGCCCCGATCGTTCCACGCGCCGTCTCCGAGCCCCGATCGATCTACGCGCCGTCTCCTAAGCCCCGATCAGTCCACGCGCCTTCTCCTCATCCCCCATCGGTCCACGCGCCGTCTCCGAGCCCCGATGGGTCCACGCACTGTCTCCTGATCCCCATGGGTCCACGCGCGGCCTCCTGAGCCCCGATCGGTCCACGCGCCGTCACCGAGCCGCGATCGGTCCACGCGCGACCTCCTGAGCCCCGGTTGGTTCACGCACCGTATCCGAGCCCCCATCGGTCCACGCGTTGTCTCCGAGCCCCGATCCGTCCACGCGCCGTCGCCGTGCCATGATCGGTCCACACGAGGCTCCTGACCCCCGGTCGGTCCGCGCGCCGTCTCCTGAGCCCCGATCGGTCGACGCGTCGTTTCCTGAGCCCCGATCGATCCACGCGTCGTCTCCTGAGCCCCGATCGCTCCACGCGCCGATTTCTGAGCCCCGATCAATTGACGCGTCTTCTCCTGAACCCGGATCGCACCTCGCGCCGTCTCCTGAGCCCCGCTCGGTCCATGCGTCGTCTTCTTAGCCCCGATGCCTCCACGCGCCGTCTCCGAGCCACGATCGGTCTAGGCGCCGCTTCCTGACCCCGATCGGTCCACGCGCCGTCTCCTAAGCCCCAATCGGTCCACGCGCCGTCTCCTAAGCCGCGATCGGTCCAAGCGGCGTCTCCGAGCCCCGATCGGTCCACGCACCGTCTCCTCATCCCCATCGGTCCACGCGGCGTTTTCTGAGCACCGTTCGGTCCACGCGTCGTCTTCAAAGCCCCGATGCCTCCACGCGCCGTCTCCGAGCCACGATCGGTCCGTGCGCCGCTTCCAGAGCCCCGATCTGTGCACGCGTCTTCTCCTGATCTCCGATCGGTCCACGCGCCGTCTCATAAGCCCCGATCGGTCCACGCGCCGTATCCGAGCGCCGATCGGTTCACGGGCCGTCTCTGAGCCGCGATCGATAAAGCCGCCGTCATCAAGCCCCGATCCGTACACGCGTCGTCTCTGAGCCCCGATGCCTCTACCCGCCGTCTCCGAGCTACGATCGGTTCAGGCGCCGCGTCCCGAGCCCCGATCAGTTCACGTGCCGTCTCCTAAGCCCCGATCGCTCCACGGACCGTTTCCTGATCCCCGATCGGTCCACGCGTCGTCTCCTAAGCCCCGATCGGTCCACGCGCCGTCTCCGAGCCCCGATGGGTCCACGCACTGTCTCCTGATCCCCATGGGTCCACGCGGCGCCTCCGGAGCCCCGAACGATCCACGCGAGGATCCTGAGCCCCGATCGATCCACGCATCGTCTCCTAAGCCCCAATCGGTTAACGCGCCGTCTCCGAGCCCCAATCGGTCCACGCGCCGACTCCTGAACCCCGATCGTTCCACGCGCCTTCTCCTAAGCCACGATCGGTCAGCGCCGTCTCCGAGCGCCGATCGGTGCACGCGCCGTCGCACGAGCCGCGATCGGTCCACGCGCGGCCTCCTGAGCCCCGGTTGCTTCACGTGCCGTATCCGAGCCCCAATTGGTCCACGCACCGTCTCCTGAGCCCCGATCGGTCCACGCGCCGTCTCCTGAGCTCCGATCGCTCCACACGCCGTTTTCTGAGCACCGTTCGGTCCATGCGTCGTCTTCTAAGCCCCGATGTCTCCACGCGCCGTCTCCGAGCCGCGATCGGTGCAGGCGCCGTCTCCCCCCCCGCGCCCCACCCGATTGGTCCACGCGCCGTCTCCTGAGCCCCGATCATTCCACGCGCCGTCTCCGAACCCCGATCGTTCCACGCGGCGCCTCCGGAGCCCCGATCGATCCACGCGAGTCTCCTGAGCCCCAGTCGGTCCGCGCGCCGTCTCCTGCGCCCCGATTGTTCGACGCGTCGTCTCCTGAGCCCCGATCGATCCACGCGTCGTCTCCTGAGCCCCGATCGCGCCACACGCCGTTTCCTGAGCCCCGATCGGTCCACGCGCCGTCTCCGAGCCGCGATCGGTAAACGCGCCGTCACCAAGCCCCGATCCGTACACGCGTCGTCTCCGAGCCCCGATGGGTCCACGCGCCGTCGCCGAGCCTCGATCGGTCCACGCGCAGCCTCCTAAGCCCCGGTCGGTTCACGCGCTATCTCTGAGCCGCGATCGGTCCACGCGCCGTCTCCTGAGCCCCGATACGTCCACGCGCAGTCGCCGAGCCCCGATCGGTCCACGCGCGGTCTCCTGAGCCCCGATCTGTCCACGCGCCGTCTCCGCGCCCCGATCGGTCCACGCGTCGTCTCCGAGCCCTGATCGGTCCACGCGCCGTCTCCTGAGCCCCAATCGGTCCACTCGCTGTCTCCTGATCCCCGATCGGTACACGCGTCGTCTCCTACGCCCCGATCGGTCCCCGCGCCGCCTTCGTGCCCCGATCGGTCCACGCACCGCCTCCTGATCCCCATCGGTCCACGCGCCGTCTCCTGAGCCACGATCGATCCACATGCCGTCTCCGAGCCCCGATCGGTCCGCGTGCCGCATTCTAAGCCACGGTCCATCCACGCGCCGTCTCCGAGCCCCGATCGGTCCACGCGTCGTCTCCTAAGCCCTGATCGGTCCTCGTGCCTTCTGCGAGCCCCGAAGGGTCCACGCGCAGCCTCCTGAGCCCCGATCGGTCCACGCGCCGTCCCCGAGCCCCGATCGGTCCACGCGCTGTCTCCTGAGCCCCGATAGGTACACGCGTCGTCTTCTAAGCCCCGATCGATCCACGCGTCGTCTCCTGAGCCCCGATCGCGCCACACGCCGTTTCCTGAGCCCCGATCGGTCCACGCGCCGTCTCCGAGCCCCGATCGGTCCACGCATCGTCCCTTAAGCCCCGATCGGTTAACGCGCCGTCTCCCCGCCCCAATCGCTCCACGCGCCGTCTCCTGAGCCCCGATCATTCCACGCGCCGTCTCCGAGCCCCGATCCGTCCACGCGCCGTCTCCTAAGCCCCGTTCGGTCCAAGCGCCTTCTCCTAAAGCCCGGTCGGTCCACGCGCCGTCTCCGAGCCCCGATCGGTCCACGCATCGTCTCCTAAGCCCCGATCGGCTAACGCGTCGACTCCGAGCCGCGATCGTTCCACGCGCCGTCCCCGATCCCCGATCGATCCACGCGCCGTCTCCGAGCCCCGATCGGTCCACGCTTCGTCTCCTGATCCCGGATCGTTCCACGCGTCGTCTCCTGATCCCCGATCCGTAATCGCGTCGTCTCCGAGCCTCGATCGGTCCACACGCCGTGTCCGATCCCCGATCGGTCCGCGTACCGCATTCTGAGCCGCGGTCCGTCCACGCGCCGTCTCCGAGCACCGATCGGTCCACGCGCCGTCTCAGAGCGCCGATCATTTCACGCCCCGTCTCCTGAGCTCCGATCGTTCAACGCGCCGTCTCCGAGCCCCGATCGGTCCACGCGCCGTCTCCTGAGCCCCAATCGGTCCACACGCTGTCTCGTGAGCCCCGATAGGTACACGCGTCGTGTCCTACGCCCCGATCGGTCCACGCGTCGTCTCCGAGCCTCGATCGGTCCAGGCGCTGCTTTCTGAGCCCCAATCGGTCCACGCGTTGTCACCTAAGCCCCGATCGGTCCACGCGCCGTCTCCGAGCCCCGATCGGTTCACGCATCGTCACCTAAGCCCCGAACGGACCACGCGCCGTCTCCTGAGAACCGATCGCTCCACGCTCCGTCTCCGTGCCCCGATCGGTCCACGCGCCGGCACCTGAGCCCGGATTGGTCCACGCGCCGTCGCCGAACCCCAATTGGTCCACGTGCAACCGCCTGAGCCCCAGTCGGTCCACGCGCCGTCTCCGATCCACGATCGGTCCGTGCGCCGCTTCCAGAGGCCTATCGGTCCACGCGTCGTCTCCTGATCTCCGATCGCTCCACGCGCCGTCTCCGAGCCCCGATCGGTCCACGCGCCGTCTCCTGAGCCCGGATCGGTCCACGCGCCGTCGCCGAACCCCAATTGGTCCACGCGCAACCGCCTGAGCCCCGGTTGGTCCACGCGCTGTCTCCGAGCCCCGATCGGTCCACGCGTCGTATCCGAACCCCGATCGGTCCACGCGCCGTCGCCGAGCCATGATCGGTCCACGCGCGGCCTCCTGAGCCCCGATCGGTCCACGCGCCTATTTCTGATCCCCGATCAATTGACGCGTCTTCTCCTGAGCCCCGATCGCTCCACGCGCCGTCTCCGAGCCCCGGTCGGTCCACGCGCCGTCGCCGAGTCTCGATCGGTCCAAGCGCGGCCTCCTGAGCCCCGGTCGGTTCACGCGCCGTCTCCGAGCCCCGAACCATCCACGCGTCGTCTTCTAAGCCCAGATGCCTGCTCGCGCCGTCACCGTGCCGCGATCGGGCCACGCTCGGCCTCCTGAGCCCCGGTCGGTTCACGCGCCGTATCCGAGCCCCAATCGGTCCACGCTGCCGTCTCCTAAGCCCCAATCTGTCCACGCGCCGTCTCTGAGCGCCGATTGGTTCACGCGCAGCCTCCTGAGCCCCGATCGTTCCACGCGCCGACGCCGATCCACGATCGGTCCGTGCGCCGCTTCCAGAGCCCTATCGGTCCACGCGTCCTCTCCTGATCTCCTACTCGTCCACGCGCAACCGCCTGAGCCCCAGTCGGTCCACGCACTGTCTCCGAGCCCCGATCGGTCCACGCGGCGTCTTCGAGCCCCGATCGGTCCACGCAACGTCTCCTAAGCCCCAATCGGTTAACGCGCCGTCTCCTGAGCCCCGCTCGGCTAACGCGTCGTTTCGGAGCCCCGATCGGTCTACGCGCCGTCTCCTGAGCCCCGATCGGTCCACGCGCCGTCTCCTGAGCCCCGATCGCTCCACGCGCCGTCTCCTGAGCTCTGATCGGTCCACGATTCGTCTCCTAAGCCCCGATCGCTCCACGCGCCGTCTCCTGAGCCCGATCGGTCGAGGCATCGTCTCCTGAGCCCCGGTTGGTTCACGCGCCGTATCCGAGCCCCTATCGCTCCACGCGTCGTCTCCGAGCCCCGATCGGTCCACGCGCCGTCGCCGAGCCATGATCGCTCCACGCCCGGCCTCCTGAGCCCCGATCGGTCCACGCGCCGTCTCCAAGCCGCGATCCGTCGCCGCGTCGTGTCCTGAGCCCCGATCAATTGACGCGTCTTCTCTTGAGCCCCGATCGCTCCTCGCGCCGTCTCCTGAACCCCGATCATTCCACGCGCCTTCTCCTAAGCCACGATCGGTCCACGCGCCGTCTCCGAGCCCCAGTCGGTCCACGCGCTGTCTCCGAGCACCGATCGGTCTACGCGTCGTCTCCGTGCCCCGATCGGTCCACGCGCCGTCGCCGAGCCATGATCGGTCCACGCGCGGCCTCCTGAGCCCCGATCGGTCCACGCGCCTATTTCTGATCCCCGATCAATTGACGCGTCTTCTCCTGAGCCCCGATCGCTCCACGCGCCGTCTCCGAGCCCCGGTCGGTCCACGCGCCGTCGCCGAGTCTCGATCGGTCCAAGCGCGGCCTCCTGAGCCCCGGTCGGTTCACGCGCCGTCTCCGAGCCCCGATCCATCCACGCGTCGTCTTCTAAGCCCAGATGCCTGCTCGCGCCGTCACCGTGCCGCGATCGGGCCACGCTCGGCCTCCTGAGCCCCGGTCGGTTCACGCGCCGTATCCGAGCCCCAATCGGTCCACGCGCCGTCTCCTAAGCCCAAATCTGTCCACGCGCCGTCTCTGAGCGCCGATTGGTTCACGCGCAGCCTCCTGAGCCCCGATCGTTCCACGCGCCGACGCCGATCCACGATCGGTCCGTGCGCCGCTTCCAGAGCCCTATCGGTCCACGCGTCCTCTCCTGATCTCCTACTCGTCCACGCGCAACCGCCTGAGCCCCAGTCGGTCCACGCACTGTCTCCGAGCCCCGATCGGTCCACGCGGCGTCTTCGAGCCCCGATCGGTCCACGCAACGTCTCCTAAGCCCCAATCGGTTAACGCGCCGTCTCCTGAGCCCCGCTCGGCTAACGCATCGTTTCGGAGCCCCGATCGGTCTACGCGCCGTCTCCTGAGCCCCGATCGGTCCACGCGCCGTCTCCTGAGCCCCGATCGCTCCACGCGCCGTCTCCTGAGCTCTGATCGGTCCACGATTCGTCTCCTAAGCCCCGATCGCTCCACGCGCCGTCTCCTGAGCCCGATCGGTCGAGGCATCGTCTCCTGAGCCCCGGTTGGTTCACGCGCCGTATCCGAGCCCCTATCGCTCCACGCGTCGTCTCCGAGCCCCGATCAGTCCACGCGCCGTCGCCGAGCCATGATCACTCCACACCCGGCCTCCTGAGCCCCGATCGGTCCACGCGTCGTCTCCGAGCCCCGATCGGTCCACGCGCCGTCGCCGAGCCATGAACGGCCCACGCGAGGCTCCTGAGCCCCGGTCGGTCCGCGAGCCGTCTCCTGAGCCCCGACCGCTCCACGCGTCGTCTCCGAGCTCCGATCGGTCCATGCGCCATTTCCGAGCCCCGATCGGTCCATGCCTCGTCTTCTAAGCCCAGATGCCTCCACGCGCCGTCTCCGAGCCACGATCGGTGCAGTCGCCGCTTCGTGAACCCCGATCGGTCCACGCGCCGTCTCCTGAGCCCCGGTACGTCCACGCGCCGTCTTCGAGCCACGATCGGTCCGTGCGCCGCTTCCAGAGGCCTATCGGTCCACGCGTCGTCTCCTGATATCCGATCGGTCCACGCGTCGCCTCCTGAGCTCCGGTCGGTCCACGCGCCGTTTCCTGAGCCCCGATCGGTCCACGCGTCGTCTCCTAAGCCCCGATCGGTCCACGCGTCGTCTCCTAAGCCCCGATCCGTCGACGCGTCGTCTCCCGGGCCACGATCAATTGACGCGTCTTCTCCTGAGGCCGATGGCTCCTCGCGCCGTCTCCTGAGCCCCGATCGGTCCACGCGTCGTGTCGGAGCTCCGATCGGTCCAGGCGCCGCTTCCTGAGCCCCGATCGGTCCACGCGCCGTATCCTAAGCCCCGATCGGTACACGGGCCGTCTCTGAGCGCCGATAAGTTCAAGGGCCGTCTCCTGAGCCCCGATCGTTCCACGCGGCGTCTCCGAGCCCCGATCGATCCACGCGCTATCTCCTGAGCCCCGATCGGTCGACGCGTCGTCTTCTGAGCCTCGATCGATCCACGCGTCGTCTCCTGAGCCCCAACCGCTCCACACGCCGTTACCTGAGCCCCGATCGGTCCACGCATCGTCTCCGAGCACCGATCGGTCCACGCGCCGTTTTCTGAGCACCGTTCGGTCCACGCGTCGTCTTCAAAGCCCCGATGCCTCCACGCGCCGTCTCCAAGCCCCGATCGCCCCTCGCGCCGTCTCCTGAGCCCCGCTCGATCCATGCGTCGTCTTCTTAGCCCCGATGCCTCCACGCGCCGTTTTCGAGCCACGATCGGTCCAGGCGCCGCTTCCTGAGCCCCGATCGGTCCACGCGCCGTCTCCTAAGCCCCTATCGGTCCACGCGCCGTCTCCGAGCGCCGATCGGTTCACGCGCCGTCTCCTGAGCCCCGATCGTTCCACGCGCCGTCTCCGAGCCCCGATCCGTCCACGTGCCGTCTCCTGAGCCCGGATCGGTCCACGCGCCGTCGCCGAGCCACGATCGGTCCACGCGCGGCCTCCTGAGCCCCGATCGGTCCACGCGCCGTCGCCGAGCCGCGATCGGTCCACGCGCGGTCTCCTGAGCCCCGGTCGGTTCACGCGCCGTCTCCTGACCCCCGATCGGTCCACGCGTCGTTCCCTAAGCCCCGATCGATCCACGCGCAGTCTCCAGAGCCGCGATCGGTCCACGCATCCCCTCCTGAGCCCCGGACGGTTCACACGCCGTCTCCGAGCCGCGATCGGTCCACGCATCGTCTCCTAAGTCCCGATCGGTTAACGTGCCGTCTCCGAGCCCCGATCGGTCCCCGCGCCGTCTCCTGAGCCCCGATGCGTCCACGCGCAGTCGCCGAGGCCCGATCGGTCCACGCGGGGTCTCCTGAGCCCCGATCGGCCCACGCGCCGTCTCCTAAGCCCCGATCGATCCACGCGCCGTCTCCGAACGCCGCTCGGTTCACGCGCCGTCTCCTGTGCTCCGATCGTTCCACGCGCCCTCTCCGAGCCCCGATCGGTCCACGCGCCGTCTCCTGAGCCCCGATCGTTCCACACGCCGCCTCCTAAGCCCCGATCGGTTCACGCGCCGTCACCTGAGCCCCGATCGTTCCACGCGCCGTCTCCGAGCCCCGATCGGTCTACGCGCCGTCTCCTAAGCCCCGATCGGTCCACGCGCCGTCTCGGAGCCCCGATTGGTTCACGCGCCGTCTCCTGTGCCCCGATCGCTCCACGCGCAGTCGCCGAGCCTCGATCGGTTCACGCGCGGTCTCCTGAGCCCCGGTCGGTCCACGCGCCGTCGCCGAACCCCAATTGGTCCACGCGCAACCTCCTGAGCCCCAGTCGGTACACGCGCTGTCTCCGAGCCCCGATCCGTCCCCGCATAGTCTCCTAAGCCCCGCTCGGTTAACGCGTCGTCTCGGAGCCCCGATCGGTCCACACGCCGCTTCCTGAGAACCGACCGGTCCACGCGTCGTCTCCTGAGCCCCGATCGGTCGACGGGTCCCCTCCTAAGCCCCGATCGCTCCTCGCGCCGTCTCCTGAGCCCCGATCGGTCCATGCGTCGTCTTCTTAGTCCCGATGCCTCCACGCGCCGTCTCCGAGCCACGATCGGTCCAGGCGCCGCTTCCTGAGCCCCGATCGGTCCACGCGCCGTATCCTAAGCCCCGATCGGTCCACGGGCCGTCTCTGAGCGCCGATAAGTTCAAGCGCCGTCTCCGGAGCCCCGATCGTTCCACGCGGCGTCTCCGAGCCCCGATCATTCCACGCCCCGTCTCCGAGCCCCGATCGGTCCACGCGCCGTCTCCTAAGACCCTGATCGTTCCACGCGCCGTCTTCGAGCCCCGAGCGGTCCACGCGCCGTCTCCTGAGCCCCAATCGATCCACGCGCACCCTCCTGAGCCCCGATCGGTCCACGCGCCGTCGCCGAGCCGCGATCGTTCTACGCGCCGCTCCGAGCCCCGATCGGTCCACGCGCCGTTGCCGAGCTATGATCGGTCCACGCGCGGCCTCCTGAGCTCCGATCGGTCCACGCGCCGTCGCCGAGCCGCGATCGGTCCACGCGCGGTCTCCTGAGCCTCGGTCGGTTCACGCGCCGTCTCCTGAGCCCCGATCGGTCCACGCGTCGTTCCCTAAGCCCCGATCGATCCACGCGCAGTCTCCAGAGCCGCGATCGGTCCACGCATCCCCTCCTGAGCCCCGGACGGTTCACACGCCGTCTCCGAGCCGCGATCGGTCCACGCATCGTCTCCTAAGCCCCGATCGGTTAACGTGAAGTCTCCGAGCCCCGATCGGTCCACGCGCCGTCTCCTGAGCCCCGATGGGTCCACTCGCCGTCTCCGAGCCCCGATCGGTCCACGCATCGTCTCCTATGCCCCGATCGGTTAACGCGCCGTCTCCTGAGCCCCAATCGGTCCACACGCTGTGTCGTGAGCCCCGATAGGTACACGCGTCGTCTCCTACGCCCGATCGGTCCACGCGTCGTCTCCTGATCCCAATCGGTCCACGCGGCGCCTCCGGAGCCCCGATCGATCTACGCGAGTCTCCTGAGCCCCAGTCGGTCCGCGCGCCGGCTCCGGAGCCCCGGTCGGACCACGCGCCGTCTCCTAAGCCCCGTTCGGTCGAAGCGTCTTCTCCTAAACCCCGGTCGGTCCACGCGCCGTCTCCGAGCGCCGATCCGTTCACGCGCCGTCACCCGAGCCCCGATCGTTCCACACGCCCTCTCCGAGTCCCGATCGGTCCACGCTCCGTCTCCTGAGCCCGGATCGTTCCACGCGTCGTCTCCTGATCCCCGATCCGTAAACGCGTCGTCTCCGAGCCTCGATCGGTTCGCACGCCGTGTCCGATCCCCGATCGGTCCGCGTACCGCATTCTGAACCGCGGTCCGTCCACGCGCCGTCTCCGAGCATCGATCGGTCCTCGCGCCGTCTCAGAGCGCCGATCATTTCACGCCCCGTCTCCTGAGCTCCGATCGTTCCACGCGCCGTCTCCGAGCCCCGATCGGTCCACGCGCCGTCTCCTGAGCCCCCATCGGTCCACACGCTGTCTCGTGAGCCCCGATAGGTACACGCGCCGTCACCTGAGCCCCGATCGGTCCACGCGTCGTCTCCTAAGCCCCGATCGGTCCACGCGCCGTCTCCTGAGCCCCGGCCGGTTCGTGCGCCGTCTCGGAGCCCCGATTGGTTCACGCGCCGTCTCCTGTGCCCCGATCGCTCCACGCGCAGTCGCCGAGCCTCGATCGGTTCACGCGCGGTCTCCTGAGCCCCGGTCGGTCCACGCGCCGTCGCCGAACCCCAATTGGTCCACGCGCAACCTCCTGAGCCCCAGTCGGTACACGCGCTGTCTCCGAGCCCCGATCGGTCCCCGCATAGTCTCCTAAGCCCCGCTCGGTTAACGCGTCGTCTCGGAGCCCCGATCGGTCCACACGCCGCTTCCTGAGCACCGACCGGTCCACGCGTCGTCTCCTGAGCCCCGATCGGTCGACGGGTCCCCTCCTAAGCCCCGATCGCTCCTCGCGCCGTCTCCTGAGCCCCGATCGGTCCATGCGTCGTCTTCTTAGTCCCGATGCCTCCACGCGCCGTCTCCGAGCCACGATCGGTCCAGGCGCCGCTTCCTGAGCCCCGATCGGTCCACGCGCCGTATCCTAAGCCCCGATCGGTCCACGGGCCGTCTCTGAGCGCCGATAAGTTCAAGCGCCGTCTCCGGAGCCCCGATCGTTCCACGCGGCGTCTCCGAGCCCCGATCATTCCACGCCCCGTCTCCGAGCCCCGATCGGTCCACGCGCCGTCTCCTAAGACCCTGATCGTTCCACGCGCCGTCTTCGAGCCCCGAGCGGTCCACGCGCCGTCTCCTGAGCCCCAATCGATCCACGCGCAGCCTCCTGAGCCCCGATCGGTCCACGCGCCGTCGCCGAGCCGCGATCGTTCTACGCGCCGCTCCGAGCCCCGATCGGTCCACGCGCCGTCGCCGAGCTATGATCGGTCCACGCGCGGCCTCCTGAGCTCCGATCGGTCCACGCGCCGTCGCCGAGCCGCGATCGGTCCACGCGCGGTCTCCTGAGCCTCGGTCGGTTCACGCGCCGTCTCCTGAGCCCCGATCGGTCCACGCGTCGTTCCCTAAGCCCCGATCGATCCACGCGCAGTCTCCAGAGCCGCGATCGGTCCACGCATCCCCTCCTGAGCCCCGGACGGTTCACACGCCGTCTCCGAGCCGCGATCGGTCCACGCATCGTCTCCTAAGCCCCGATCGGTTAACGTGAAGTCTCCGAGCCCCGATCGGTCCACGCGCCGTCTCCTGAGCCCCGATGGGTCCACTCGCCGTCTCCGAGCCCCGATCGGTCCACGCATCGTCTCCTATGCCCCGATCGGTTAACGCGCCGTCTCCTGAGCCCCAATCGGTCCACACGCTGTGTCGTGAGCCCCGATAGGTACACGCGTCGTCTCCTACGCCCGATCGGTCCACGCGTCGTCTCCTGATCCCAATCGGTCCACGCGGCGCCTCCGGAGCCCCGATCGATCTACGCGAGTCTCCTGAGCCCCAGTCGGTCCGCGCGCCGGCTCCGGAGCCCCGGTCGGTCCACGCGCCGTCTCCTAAGCCCCGTTCGGTCCAAGCGTCTTCTCCTAAACCCCGGTCGGTCCACGCGCCGTCTCCGAGCGCCGATCCGTTCACGCGCCGTCACCCGAGCCCCGATCGTTCCACACGCCCTCTCCGAGTCCCGATCGGTCCACGCTCCGTCTCCTGAGCCCGGATCGTTCCACGCGTCGTCTCCTGATCCCCGATCCGTAAACGCGTCGTCTCCGAGCCTCGATCGGTTCGCACGCCGTGTCCGATCCCCGATCGGTCCGCGTACCGCATTCTGAACCGCGGTCCGTCCACGCGCCGTCTCCGAGCATCGATCGGTCCTCGCGCCGTCTCAGAGCGCCGATCATTTCACGCCCCGTCTCCTGAGCTCCGATCGTTCCACGCGCCGTCTCCGAGCCCCGATCGGTCCACGCGCCGTCTCCTGAGCCCCAATCGGTCCACACGCTGTCTCGTGAGCCCCGATAGGTACACGCGTCGTGTCCTACGCCCCGATCGGTCCACGCGTCGTCTCCTAAGCCCCGATCGGTCCACGCGCCGTCTCCTGAGCCCCGGCCGGTTCGTGCGCCGTCTCCGAGCCCCGATCGTACCACGCGTCTTCTTGTAAACCCAGATGCCTCCTCGCATCGTCTCCTAAGCCCCGATCGGCTAACGCGCCGTCTCCGAGCCCCGATCGGTCCACGCGCCGTCGCCGAACCCCAATTGGTCCACGCGCAACCACCTGAGCCCCAGTCGGTCCACGCGCGGCCTCCTGAGCCATGGTCGGTTCACGCGCCGTCTCCTGAACCCCGATGGGTCCACGCGTCGTTCCCTAAGCCCCGATCCATCCACGCGCAGTCTCCTGAGCCCCGATCGGTCCACGCATCGTCTCCTGATCTCCGAACGGTCCACGCGCCGTCTCCTAAGCCCCGATCGGTCCACGCACCGTCTCCGAGCGCCGATCGGTTCACGCGCCGTCTCCTGAGCCCCGATCAGTCCACGCGCTGTCTCCGAGCCCCGATCGGTCCACGCGTTGTCGCCTTAGCCCCGATCGGTCCACGCGCCGTCTCCGAACCCCGATCGTTCCACGCGGCGTCTCCTGAGCCCCAATCGGTCCACACGCTGTGTCGGGAGCCCCGATAGGTACACGCATCGTCTCCTACGCCCGATCGGTCCACGCGTCGTCTCCTGAGCCCCGATCGTTCCACGCGCCGTCGCCGATCCACGATCGGTCCGTGCGCCGCTTCCAGAGCCCTATCGGTCCACGCATCGTCTCCAGATCTCCGATCGGTCCACGCGCTGTCTCCAAGCGCCGATCGGTTCACGCGCCGTCTCCTGAGCCCCGATCATTCCACGCGCCGTCTCCGAGCCCTAATCGGTCCACGCTCGTCTCCTGAGCCCCGATCGGTCCACGCGCCGTCTCCAAGCCCCGATCGGTCCATGCATCGTTTCCTAAGCCCCGATTGGTTAACGCGCTGTCTCCGAGCGCCGATCGGTCCACGCGCCGTCGTCGAACCCCAAATGGTCCACGCGCAACCGCCTGAGCCCCGATCGGTCCACGCGTAGTCTCCGAGCACCGATCGATCCACGCGTCGTCTCCTGAGCTCCGATCGCTCCACGCGCCGATTTCTGAGCCCCGATCAGTTGACGCGTCTTCTGCTGAACCCCGATCGCTCCTCGCGCCGTCTCCTCAGCCCCGCTCGGTCCATGCGTCGTCTTCTTAGCCCCGATGCCTCCACGCGCCGTCTCCGAGCCACGATCGGTCTAGGCGCCGCTTCCTGACCCCGATCGGTCCACGCGCCGTCTCCTAAGCCCCAATCGGTCCACGCGCCGTCTCCTAAGCCGCGATCGGTCCAAGCGGCGTCTCCGAGCCCCGATCGGTCCACGCACCGTCTCCTGATCCCCATCGGTCCACGCGGCGTTTTCTGAGCACCGTTCGGTCCACGCGTCGTCTTCAAAGCCCCGATGCCTCCACGCGCCGTCTCCGAGCCACGATCGGTCCGTGCGCCGCTTCCAGAGCCCCGATCTATGCACGCGTCTTCTGATCTCCGATCGGTCCACGCACCGTCTCATGCTCCCCAATCGGTCCATGCGCCGCCTCCGGAGCCCTGATCGATCCACGCGAATCTCCTGAGCTCCGGTCGGTCCTCGTACCGTCTCCGAGCCCCGATCGGTGCACGTACCGTCTCCGAAGCCCCGATCGGTCCACGCGCCGTCCCCTGAGCCCCGATCGGTCCACGCGTCGTCTCCTAAGCCCCGATCGGTCCACGCGTCGTCTCCTAAGCCCCGATCCGTCGACGCGTCGTATCCTGAGCCACGATCAACTGACGCGTCTTCTCCTGAGCCCGATCGCTCCTCGCGCCGTCTCCTGAGCCCCGATCGGTCCACGCGTCGTGTCCGAGCTCCGATCGGTCCATACGCCGTTTCCTGAGCCCCGATCGGTCCATGCGTCGTCTTCTTAGCCCCGATGCCTCCACGCGCCGTCTCCGAGCCACCATCGGTCCAGGCGCCGTTTCCTGAGCCCCGATCGTTCCACGCGCCGTATCCTAAGCCCCGATCGGTCCACGGGCCGTCTCTGAGCGCCGATAAGTTCAAGCGCCGTCTCCTGAGCCCCGATCGGTCCACGCGCCGTCGCCGAACCCCAATTGGTCCACGCGAAATCGCCTGAGCCCCAGTCGGTCCACGCGCTGTCTCCGAGCCCCGATCGGTCCACGCGTCGTCTCCGAGCCCCGATCGGTCCACGCGCCGTCTCGGAGCGCCGATTGGTTCACGCGCCGTCTCCTGAGCCCCGATCGCTCCACGCGCAGTCGCCGAGTCTCGATCGGTCCACGCGCCGTCTCCTAAGCCCCGATCGGTCCAAGCGCCTTCTGCTAAGCCCCGATCGGTCCAAGCGCCTTCTGCTAAGCCTCGATCGGTCCACGCGCCGTCTCCGAGCGCCGATCGGTTCACGCGCCGTCACCTGAGCGCCGATCGTTCCACGCGCCGTCTCCGAGCCCCGATCGATCTGCGCGCCGTCTCCTAAGCCCCGATCAGTCCACGCGCCTTCTCCTCATCCCCCATCGGTCCACGCGCCGTCTCCGAGCGCCGATCGGTTCACGCGCCGTCACCTGAGCCCCGATCGTTCCACGCGCCGTCTCCGAGCCCCGATCGATCTGCGCGCCGTCTCCTAAGCCCCGATCAGTCCACGCGCCTTCTCCTCATCCCCCATCGGTCCACGCGCCGTCTCCGAGCACCGATCGGTTCACGCGCCGTCTCCTGAGCTCCGATCGTTCCACGCGCCGTCTCCGAGCCCCGATCCGTCCACGCGCCGTCTCCTGAGCCCGGATCGGTCCACGCGTCATCGCCGAATCCCCGATCCGTACACGCGTCGTCTCCGAGCCCCGATCGGTCCACGCGCCGTCTCCTGAGCCCCGATGCCTCCACGCGCCGTCTCCGAGCCACGATCCGTCCGTGCGCCGCTTCCAGAGCCCTCACGGTCCACGCGTCGTCTCCTGATCTCCGATCGGTCCACACGCCATCTCCTAAGCCCCGATCATTCCACACGCCATCTCCGAGCCCCGATCGGTCCACGCGCCGTCTCATAAGCCCCGATCGGACCACGCGCCTTCTCCTCAGCCCCGATCGGTCCACGCGCCGTCGCCGAGCCGCGATCGGTCCACGCGCAGTCTCCTGAGCCTCGGTCGGTTCACGCGCCGTCTCCTGAGCCCCGATCGGTCCACGCGTCGTTCCCTAAGCCCCGATCGATCCACGCGCAGTCTCCAGAGCCGCGATCATTCCACGCGATGTCTCCGAGCCCCGATCGGTTCACGCGCCGTCTCCTAAGCCCCGATCGGTCCACGCGCCGTCTCCGAGCGCCGATCGGTCCACGCGCGGTCTCCAAGCCTCGATCCGTACACGCGCCGTCTCCGAGCCCCGATCGGTCCACGCGTCGTCTCCGAGCACCGTTCGGTCCACGCGCCATTTCCTGAGCCCCGATCGGTCCATCCGTCGTCTTTTAAGCCCCGATACCTCCACGCGCCGTCTCCGAGCCACGATCGGTCCAGGCGCCGCTTCCTGAGCCCCGATCGGTCCACGCGTCGGCTCCTAAGCCTCGATAGATCCACGCGCGGCCTCCTTAGCCCCGGTCGGTCCACGCGCCGTCTCCGAGCCGCGATCGGTCCACGCATCGTCTCCTAAGCCCCGATCGGTTAACGCGCCGTCTCCCCGCCCCGATCGGTCCACGCGCCGTCTCCTGAGCCCTGATCCGTCCACGCGCGGCGTCGAGCCGCGATCGGTCCACGCGCGGCCTCCTGAGCCCCAATCGGTCCACGCGTCGTCTCCTAAGCCCCGATCCGTCGCAGCGTCGTCCCCTGAGCCCCGATCAATTGACGCGTCTTCTCCTGAGCCCCGATCGCACCTCACGCCGTCTCCTGAGCCCCGCTCGTTCCATGCGTCGTGTTCTTAGCCCCGATGCCTCCACGCGCCGTCTCCGAGACACGATAGGTCCAGGCGCCGCTTCCTGAGCCCCAATCGATCCACGCGCCGTCTCGTAAGCCACAATCGGTCCACGCGCCGTCTCAGAGCGCCGATCATTTCACGCGCTGTCTCCTGAGCCCCGATCGTTTCACGCGCCGTCTCCGAGCCCCGATCGGTCCACGCGGCGTCTCCTGAGCCCCGATCGGTTCACGCATCGTCTCCTAAGCCCCGATACGTCTACACGCCGTATCCGAGCCCCGATCGGTCCGCGTGACGCATTCTAAGCCACGGTCCGTCCACGCGCCGTCTCCGAGCACCGATCGGTCCACGCGCCGTCTCCTGAGCCCCGATCGGTCCACGCGTCGTCTCCTAAGCCCTGATCGGTCCACGTGCCGTCTCCGAGCCCCGATGGGTCTACGCGCCGCCTCCTGAGCCCCGATCGATCCACGCATCGGCTGCTGAGCCCCGGTCGGTTCATGCGCCGTCTCCGAGCCCCGATCGATCCACGCGTCGTCTTGTAAGCCCAGATGCCTTCTCGCGCCGTCTCCGGCCCACGATCGGTCCAGGCGCCGCTTCCTGAGCCACGATCGGTCCACGCGCCTTTTCCGAGCCCCGATCGGTGCACGCGCCGTCTCCTGAGCCCCGATCGGTCCACGCGTCGTCTCGTGAGCCCCGATCGGTCCACGCGCCGTCTTCTGAGCCCCGATAGGTCCACGCGCCGTCGCCGAACCCCAATTGGTCCACGCGAAACCGCCTGAGCCCCAGTCGGTCAACGCGCTGTCTCCGAGCCCCGATCGGTCCACGTGCCGTCGCCGAACACCAATTGGTCCACGCGAAACCCCCTGAGCCCCAGTCGGTCCACGCGCTGTCTCCGAGCCCCGATCGGTCCACGCGCCGTCTTCGAGCCCCGATCGGTCCACGCGCAGTCTCCAGAGGCGCGATCGGTCCACGCATCCCCTCCAGAGCCCCGATCGTTCCACGTGCCGCCTCCGAGCCCCGATCGCTCCACGCGCCGTCTCCGAGCGCCGATTGGTGCACGCGCCGTCTCCTGAGCACCGATCGTTCCACACGCCGCTTCCTAAGCCCCGATCTGTCCAGGCGTCGTCTCCTAAGCCCCGACCGGTCCACGCGCCGTCTCCTGAGCCCCGTTCGGCCCACGCGCCGTCTCCTAAGCCCCGGTCGGTCCGCGCGCCGTCACCTGAGCCCCGATCGGTCCACGCGTCGCCTTCTAAGCCCCGATCGGTCCACGCGTAGTCTCCTAAGCCCCGCTCGGTTAACGCGTCGTTTCCGAGCCCCGATCGGTCCACGCGTTGTCTCCTGAGCCCCAATTAGTCCATGCGCCGTCTCCTAATCCCCGATCCGTCCACGGGCCGTGTCCGAGCTCCGATCGGTCCACGCGCCATCGCCGAGCCCCGATCGGTCCACGCGCCGTCTCCTGAGCCCCGATCGGTTCACACCACTTCTCCTGAGCCCTGATCGATTCACGTGCCATCTCCTAAGCCCTGATCGGTCCACGCGCCTTTTCCTAAGCCCCGATCGGTCCACGCGCCGTCTCCGAGCCTCGATCGGTCCACGCGCCGTCGCCGAACCCCAATTGGTCCACACGAAACCGCCTGAGCCCCAGTCGGTTCACGCGCTGTCTCCGAGCCCCGATTGGTCCACGCGTCGTCTCCGAGCCCCGATCGGTCCACGCGACGTCGCCGAGTCGTGATCTGTCCACGCGCGGCCTCCTGAGACCCGATCGGTCCACGCGCCGTCTTCGAGCCCCGGTCGGTTCACGCATGGTCTCCTAAGCCCCAATCGGTTAACGCGCCGTCCCCGAGCCCCGATCGGTCCACGCGCCGTTTCCTGAGCCCCGATACGTCCACGAGCAGTCCCCGAGCCCTGATCGGTCCACGCGCTGTCTCCTGAGCCCCGATAGGTACACGCGTCGTCTTCTAAGCCCCGATCGGTCCATGCGTAGTCTCCTAAGCCCCGCTCGGTTAACGCGTCGTTTCCGAGCCCCGATCGGTCCACGCGTCGTCTCCTGAGCCCCAATTAGTCCATGCGCCGTCTCCTAAGCCCCGATCCGTCCACGGGCCGTGTCCGAGCTCCGATCGGTCCACGCGTCGTCTCCGAGCCCTGATCGGTCCACGCGCCATCGCCGAGCCCCGATCGGTCCACGCGCCCTCTCCTAGCGCCGATCATTTCACGCGCCGTCTCCTGAGCCCCGATCGGTCCACACCCCTTCTCCTGAGCCCCGATCGATTCACGTGCCGTCTCCTAAGCCCCGATCGGTTCACCCGTCGTCTCTTAAGTCCCAATCGGTCCACGCGCCCTCTCCGAGCGCCGATCATTTCACGCGCCGTCTCCTGAGCCCCGGTCGGTCCGCGCGCCGTCACCTGAGCCCCGATCGGTCGACGCGTCGTCTTCTGAGCCCCGATCGACCCACGCGTCGTCTCCTGAGCCCCGATCGGTCCACGCGCCGTCTCCGAGCGCCGATCGGTTCACGCGCCGTCTCCTGAGCCCCGATCGTTCCACGCGCCGTCTGCGAGCTCCGATCGGCCCACGCGCCGTCTCCTAAGCCCCGATCGGTCCAAGCGCCATCTCCTAAGCCCCGATCGGTCCACGCATCGTCTCCGAGCCCCGATCGGTCCACGCGCCGTCTCCTGAGCCCGGATCGTTCCACGCGTCGTCCCCGAATCCCCGATCCGTACACACGTCGTCTCCGAGCCTCGATCGGTCCACGCGCCGTCGCCGAACCCCAATTGGTCCACGGGAAACCGCCTGAGCCCCAGTCGGTCCACGCGCTGTCTCCGAGCCCCGATCGGTCCACGCGTCGTCTTCGAGCCCCGATCGGTCCACGCATGGTCTCCTAAGCCCCAATCGGTCCACGCGTCGTCTCCTAAGCCCCGATCGGTCCACGCGCCGTCTCCGAGCCCCCGATCGGTCCACGCACTGTCTCCCGATGCCCATGGGTCCACGCGGCGCCTCCGAGGCCTCGATCGATCCACGCGAGGCTCCTAAGCCCCGATCGGTCCACGCGTCATCTCCTAAGCCCCGATCGGTCCACGCGCCGTCTCCGAGCCCCGATCGGTCCACGCACTGTCTCCCGATGCCCATGGGTCCACGCGGCGCCTCCGAGGCCCCGATCGGTCCACGCATCGTCACCTGAGCCCCGATCGGTTAACGCGCCGTCTCCGCGCCCCGATCAGTCCACGCGCCGTCTCCTGAGCCCCGGTGGGTTCATGCGCCGTCTCCGAGCCCCGATCGATCCACGCGTCGTGTTGTAAGCCCAGATGCCTTCTCGCGCCGTCTCCGGCCCACGATCGGTCCAGGCGCCGCTTCCTGAGCCACGATCGGTCCACGCGCCTCCTCCGAGCCCCGATCGGTGCACGCGCCGTCTCCTGAGCCCCGATCGGTCCACGCGTCGTCTCCTGACCCCCGATCGGTCCACGCGCCGTCTTCTGAGCCCCGATCGGTCCACGCGCCGTCGCCGAACCCCAATTGGTCCACGCGAAACCGCCTGAGCCCCAGTCGGTCCACGCGCAGTCTCCGAGCCCCGATCGGTCCATGTGCCGTCTCCCAGCCCCGATCGGTCCACGCGCCGTCTCCTAATCCCCAATCTGTCCACGACCCGTCTCCGGGACCCGATCGGTGCACGCGCCGTCTCCTAAGCCCCGTTCGGGCCACGCGCCGTCGCCGAACACCAATTGGTCCACGCGAAACCGCCTGAGCCCCAGTCGGTCCACGCGCTGTCTCCGAGCCCCGATCGATCCACGCGTCGTCTCCGAGCCCCGATCGGTCCACGCGCCGTCGCCGAGTCATGATCTGTCCACGCGCGGCCTCCTGAGACCCGATCGGTCCACGCGCCGTCGCCGAGCCGCGATCGACCCACGCGCGACCTCCTGAGCCCCGATTGGTTCACGCGCCGTATCCGAGCCCCAATCGGTCCACGCGCTGTCTCCGAGCCCTGATCGGTCCACGCGTCGTCTCCGAGCCCCGATCGGTCTACGCGCCGTCGCCAAACCCCAATTGGTCCACGCGCAACCGCCTGAGCCCCAGTCGGTCCACGCACTGTCTCCGAGCCCCGATCGGTCCACGCGCCGTCGCCGAGCCATGATCGGCCCACGCGAGGCTCCTGAGCCCCGATCAGTCCACGCGCCGTCTCCTAAGCCCGGATCGTTCCACGCGCCGTCCTCGAGCCCCGATCGGTCCACGCGCCGTCTCCTGAGCCCGGATCGGTCCACGCGATGTCTCCCAGCCCCGATCGGTCCACGCGTCGTCTCCTAAGCCCCGATCCGTCGCCGCGTCGTCTCCTGAGCCCCGATCAATTGACGCGGCTTCTCCAGAGCCCCGATCGCTCCTCGCGCCGTCTCCTGAGCCCCGCTCGGTCCATGCGTCGTCTTCTTAGCCCCGATGCCTCCACGCGTCGTCTCCTGAGCCCCGGCCGGTCCGCGCGCCGTCTTCTGAGCCCCGAACGGACGACGCGTCGTCTCCTGAGCCCCGATCGATCCACGCGCCGTCTCCTAAGCCCCGATCGGTGCACGCGCCGTCTCCGAGCGCCGATCGGTTCGCGCGCCGTCTCCTGAGCCCCGATCATTCCACGCGATGTCTCCCAGCCCCGTTCGGTCCACGAGCCGTTTTCTCAGCACCGTTCGGTCCACGCGTCGTCTTCAAAGCCCCGATGCCTCCATGCGCCGTCTCCGAGCCACGATCGGTCCGTGCGCCGCTTCCAAAGCCCTATCAGTCCAGGCGTCCTCTCCTGATCTCCGATCGGTCCACGCGCCGTCTCCTAAGTCCCGATCGGTGCACGCGCCGTCTCCGAGCGCCGATCGGTTCACGCGCCGTCTCCTGAGGCCCGATCATTCCACGCGATGTCTCCGAGCCCCGATCGGTCCACGCGCCGTTTCCTGAGCCCCGATCGGTCCATCCGTCGTCTTTTAAGCCCCGATACCTCCACGCGCCGTCTCCGAGCCACGATCGGTCCAGGCGCCGCTTCCTGAGCCCCGATCGGTCCACGCATCGTCTCCGAGCCCCGATCGGTCCACGCGCCGTCTCCTGAGCCCGGATCGTTCCACGCGTCGTCCCCGAATCCCCGATCCGTACACACGTCGTCTCCGAGCCTCGATCGGTCCACGCGCCGTCGCCGAACCCCAATTGGTCCACGGGAAACCGCCTGAGCCCCAGTCGGTCCACGCGCTGTCTCCGAGCCCCGATCGGTCCACGCGTCGTCTTCGAGCCCCGATCGGTCCACGCATGGTCTCCTAAGCCCCAATCGGTCCACGCGTCGTCTCCTAAGCCCCGATCGGTCCACGCGCCGTCTCCGAGCCCCCGATCGGTCCACGCACTGTCTCCCGATGCCCATGGGTCCACGCGGCGCCTCCGAGGCCTCGATCGATCCACGCGAGGCTCCTAAGCCCCGATCGGTCCACGCGTCATCTCCTAAGCCCCGATCGGTCCACGCGCCGTCTCCGAGCCCCGATCGGTCCACGCACTGTCTCCCGATGCCCATGGGTCCACGCGGCGCCTCCGAGGCCCCGATCGGTCCACGCATCGTCACCTGAGCCCCGATCGGTTAACGCGCCGTCTCCGCGCCCCGATCAGTCCACGCGCCGTCTCCTGAGCCCCGGTGGGTTCATGCGCCGTCTCCGAGCCCCGATCGATCCACGCGTCGTGTTGTAAGCCCAGATGCCTTCTCGCGCCGTCTCCGGCCCACGATCGGTCCAGGCGCCGCTTCCTGAGCCACGATCGGTCCACGCGCCTCCTCCGAGCCCCGATCGGTGCACGCGCCGTCTCCTGAGCCCCGATCGGTCCACGCGTCGTCTCCTGACCCCCGATCGGTCCACGCGCCGTCTTCTGAGCCCCGATCGGTCCACGCGCCGTCGCCGAACCCCAATTGGTCCACGCGAAACCGCCTGAGCCCCAGTCGGTCCACGCGCAGTCTCCGAGCCCCGATCGGTCCATGTGCCGTCTCCCAGCCCCGATCGGTCCACGCGCCGTCTCCTAATCCCCAATCTGTCCACGACCCGTCTCCGGGACCCGATCGGTGCACGCGCCGTCTCCTAAGCCCCGTTCGGGCCACGCGCCGTCGCCGAACACCAATTGGTCCACGCGAAACCGCCTGAGCCCCAGTCGGTCCACGCGCTGTCTCCGAGCCCCGATCGATCCACGCGCCGTCTCATAAGCCCCGATCGGACCACGCGCCTTCTCCTCAGCCCCGATCGGTCCACGCGCCGTCTCCGAGCGCCGATTAGTTCACGCGCCGTCTCCTGAGCCCCGATCGCTCCACGCACCGTCTCCCAGCCCCGATCGGTCCACGCGCCGTCTCCTGAGCCCGGATCGGTCCACGCGCCGTCGCCGAACCCCAATTGGTCCACGCGCCACCGCCTGTGCCCCAGTCGGTCCACGCGCTGTCTCCGAGCCCAGATCGGTCCACGCGCCGTCTCCGAGCGCCGATCGGTTCACGCGCCGTCTCCTGAGCCCCGATCGTTCCACGCACCGTCTCCGAGCTCCGATCGGTCCACGCGTCCTCTCCTAAGCCCCGATCGGTCCAAGCGCCTTCTACTAAGCCCCGATCGGTCCACGCGCCTTCTCCTGAGCCCCGATCGGTCCACCCGCCGTCTCCGAGCGCCGATCATTTCACGTGACGTCTCCTGAGCCCCGATCGGCCAACGCGTCGTCTCCTAAGCCCCGACCGCGCAACCTCCTCCTCCCGATCGTCCTCGCGCCGTCTCCTGAGCCCCGCTCGGTCCATGCGTCGTCTTCTTAGCCCCGGTGCCACCACGCGCCGTCTCCTAAGACCCGATCTGCCCACGGGCCGTTTCCGAGCTCCGATCGTTCCACACGCCGTCTCCAAGCCTCGATCCGTACACGCGCCGTCTCCGAGCCCCGATCGGTCCACGCGCCGTCTCCTGAGCCCCGATCGGTCCACGCGCCGTTTCCTGAGCCCCGATCGGTCCACGCGTCGTCTTCTAAGCCCAGATGCCTCCTTGCGCCGTCTCCCAACCACGATCGGTGCAGGCGCCGCTTCCTGAACCCCGATCGGTCCACGCGTTTTCTCCTAAGCCCCGATCGGTCCACGCGTCGTCTCCTCAGCCCCGATCGGTCGACGCGTCGTCTCCGAGCGCCGATCGGTGCACGCGCCGTCTCCTGAACCCCGATCGTTCCACACGCCGCCTCCTAAGCCCCGATCGGTCTAGGCGTCGTCTCCTAAGCCCCGACCAGTCCAGGCGCCGTCTCCTGAGCCCCGATCGTTCCACGCGCCGTCTCCGAGCTGCTATCGGTAAACGCGCCGTCACCAAGCCCTGATCTGTACACGCGTCGTCTCCGAGCCCCGATTGGTCCACGCGCCGTCGCCGAGCCTCGATCGGTCCACGCGCAGCCTCCTGAGCTCCGATCCGTCCACGCGCGGCGTCGAGCCGCGATCGGTCCACGCGCGGCCTCCTGAGCCCCAATCGGTCCACGCGTCGTCTCCTAAGCCCCGATCGGTCCGTGCGCCGTCTCCGAGCCCCGATCGGTCCACGCACCATCTCATGCTCTCCAATCGGTCCATGCGCCGCCTCCGGAGCCCTGATCGATCCACGCGAATCTCCTGAGCTCCGGTCGGTCCTCGTACCGTCTCCGAGCCCCGATCGGTCCACGCGTTGTCTCCTAGGCCCCGATCGGTCCACGCGCCTTCTCCGAGCACCGATCGGTTCACGCATCGTCTCCTAAGCCCCGATCGGTTAACGCGCCGTCTCCGAGCCCCGAACGGTCCACGCGCCGTCGCCGAACCCCAATTTGTCCACGCGTCGTCTCCGAGCCCCGATCGGTCCACGCGCCGTCGCCGAGCCATGATCGGTCCACGCGCGGCCTCCTGAGCCCCGATCGGTCCACGCGTGGTCTCCGAGCCCCGATCGGTCCACGCGCCGTCGCCGAGCCATGATCGGTCCACGCGCGGCCTCCTGAGCCCCGATCGGTCCACGCGCCGTCTCCTGAGCCCCGATCGGTCCACGGGCGGCCTCCTGAGCCCCAATTGGTCCACGCGCCGTCTCCTGAGCCCCGATCGGTCCACGCGTCGTCTCCTAAGCCCCCATTGGTCCACGTGCCGTCTCCCAGCCCCGATCGGTCCACGCGCCGTCTTCGAGCCCCGATCGGTCCACGCATGGTCTCCTAAGCCCCAATCGGTTAACGCGCCGTCCCCGAGCCCCGACCGGTCCACGCGATGTCTCCTGAGCCCCGATACGTCCACGCGCAGTCGCCGAGCCCTGATCGGTCCACGCGCTGTCTACTGAGCCCCGATAGGTACACGCGTCATCGCCTACACCCCGATCGGTCCACGCGTCGTCTCCTAAGCCCCGATCGGTTAACGCGCCGTCTCCGAGCCCCGAACGGTCCACGCGCCGTCGCCGAACCCCAATTTGTCCACGCGTCGTCTCCGAGCCCCGATCGGTCCACGCGCCGTCGCCGAGCCATGATCGGTCCACGCGCGGCCTCCTGAGCCCCGATCGGTCCAGGCACCGTCTCCGAGCTCCGATCGGTCCACGCGTCGTCTCCTAAGCCCCGATCGGTCCAAGCGCCTTCTACTAAGCCCCGATCGGTCCACGCGCCTTCTCCTGAGCCCCGATCGGTCCACCCGCCGTCTCCGAGCGCCGATCATTTCACGTGACGTCTCCTGAGCCCCGATCGGCCAACGCGTCGTCTCCTAAGCCCCGACCGCGCAACCTCCTCCTCCCGATCGTCCTCGCGCCGTCTCCTGAGCCCCGCTCGGTCCATGCGTCGTCTTCTTAGCCCCGGTGCCACCACGCGCCGTCTCCTAAGCCCCGATCTGCCCACGGGCCGTTTCCGAGCTCCGATCGTTCCACACGCCGTCTCCAAGCCTCGATCCGTACACGCGCCGTCTCCGAGCCCCGATCGGTCCACGCGCCGTCTCCTGAGCCCCGATCGGTCCACGCGCCGTTTCCTGAGCCCCGATCGGTCCACGCGTCGTCTTCTAAGCCCAGATGCCTCCTTGCGCCGTCTCCCAACCACGATCGGTGCAGGCGCCGCTTCCTGAACCCCGATCGGTCCACGCGTTTTCTCCTAAGCCCCGATCGGTCCACGCGTCGTCTCCTCAGCCCCGATCGGTCGACGCGTCGTCTCCGAGCGCCGATCGGTGCACGCGCCGTCTCCTGAACCCCGATCGTTCCACACGCCGCCTCCTAAGCCCCGATCGGTCTAGGCGTCGTCTCCTAAGCCCCGACCAGTCCAGGCGCCGTCTCCTGAGCCCCGATCGTTCCACGCGCCGTCTCCGAGCTGCTATCGGTAAACGCGCC
This sequence comes from Netelia fuscicornis, assembly GCA_946811545.1. Taxonomy (NCBI): domain Eukaryota; kingdom Metazoa; phylum Arthropoda; class Insecta; order Hymenoptera; family Ichneumonidae; genus Netelia; species Netelia fuscicornis. Next base: position 33,103,721 of record OX328012.1, read on the forward strand.
GTCACCAAGCCCTGATCTGTACACGCGTCGTCTCCGAGCCCCAATTTGTCCACGCGTCGTCTCCGAGCCCCGATCGGTCCACGCGCCGTCGCCGAGCCATGATCGGTCCACGCGCGGCCTCCTGAGCCCCGATCGGTCCACGCGTGGTCTCCGAGCCCCGATCGGTCCACGCGCCGTCGCCGAGCCATGATCGGTCCACGCGCGGCCTCCTGAGCCCCGATCGGTCCACGCGCCGTCTCCTGAGCCCCGATCGGTCCACGGGCGGCCTCCTGAGCCCCAATTGGTCCACGCGCCGTCTCCTGAGCCCCGATCGGTCCACGCGTCGTCTCCTAAGCCCCCATTGGTCCACGTGCCGTCTCCCAGCCCCGATCGGTCCACGCGCCGTCTTCGAGCCCCGATCGGTCCACGCATGGTCTCCTAAGCCCCAATCGGTTAACGCGCCGTCCCCGAGCCCCGACCGGTCCACGCGATGTCTCCTAAGCCCCGATCGGTCCACGCGCCGTCTCCGAGCGCCGATCGGTCCACGCGCGGTCTCCAAGCCTCGATCCGTACACGCGCCGTCTCCTAAGCCCCGATCGGTCCACGCGCCGTCTCCGAGCGCCGATCGGTCCACGCGCGGTCTCCAAGCCTCGATCCGTACACGCGCCGCTTCCTGAGCCCCGATCGGTCCACGCGTCGGCTCCTAAGCCTCGATAGGTCCACGCGCGGCCTCCTTAGCCCCGGTCGGTCCACGCGCCGTCTCCGAGCCGCGATCGGTCCACGCGCGGTCTCCTGAGCCCCGGTCAGTTCACGCGCCGTCTCCTGAGCCCCGATCGGTCCACGCGTCGTTCCCTAAGCCCCGATCGATCCACGCGCAGTCTCCAGAGCCGCGATCGGTCCACGCATCCCCTCCTGAGCCCCGGACGGTTCACACGCCGTCTCCGAGCCGCGATCGGTCCACGCATCGTCTCCTAAGCCCCGATCGGTTAACGTGCCGTCTCCGAGCCCCGATCGGTCCCCGCGCCGTCTCCTGAGCCCCGATGCGTCCACGCGCAGTCGCCGAGCCCCGATCGGTCCACGCCGGGTCTCCTGAGCCCCGATCGGTCCACGCGCCGTCTCCTAAGCCCCGATCGATCCACGCGCCGTCTCCGAGCGCCGCTCGGTTCACGCGCCGTCTCCTGTGTTCCGATCGTTCCACGCGCCCTCTCCGAGCCCCGATCGGTCCACGCGCCGTCTCCTGAGCCCCGATCGTTCCACACGCCGCCTCCTAAGCCCCGATCGGTCCAGGCGTCGTCTCCTAAGCCCCGACCGGTCCACGCGCCGTCTCCTGTGCTCCGATCGTTCCACGCGCCCTCTCCGAGCCCCGAACGGTCTACGCGCCGTCTCCTGAGCCCCGATCGTTCCAAACGCCGCCTCCTAAGCCCCGATCGGTCCAGGCGCCGTCTCCGGAGCCCCGATCGGTCCACGCGTCGTCTCCTAAGCCCCGATTCGTCCACGCGGCGTCTCCGGGCGCCGATGATTTCACGCGCCGTCTCCTGAGACCCGATCGTTCCACGCGCCGTCTCCGAGCCCCGATCGATCCACGCGCCGCCTCCTGAGCCCCGATCGGTCCACGCGCCGTCGCCGAACCCCAATTGGTCCACGCGCAACCGCCTGAGCCCCAGTCGGTCCACGCACTGTGTCCGAGCCCCGATCGGTCCACGCGCCGTCTTCGAGCGCCGATCGGTCCACGCAACGTCTCCTAAGCCCCAATCGGTTAACGCGCGGTCTCCTGAGCCCCGATCGTTCTACGCACCGTCTCCGAGCCCCGATCCGTCCACGCGCAGTCGCCGAGCCCCGATCGGTTCACGCGCGGTCTCCTGAGCCCCAGTCGGTACACGCGCCGTCTCCGAGCGCCGATCGGTCCACGCGTAATCTCCTGATCTCCGATCGGTCCACGCGCCGTCTCCTAAGCCCCGATCGGTCCACGCGCCGTCTCCGAGCGCCGATCGGTTGACGTGCCATCTCCTGAGCCCCGATCGTTCCACGCGCCGTCTCCGAGCCCCGATCGGTCCACGCGCCGTCTCCTGAGCTCCGAACGGTCCACACCCCTTGTCCTGAGCCCCGATCGGCCGACGCGTCGTCTCCTAAGCCCCGACCGGTTCACGCGCCGTCTCCTGTGCACAGATCGAATCACGTGCCGTCTCCTAAGCCCCGAACGGTCCACACGTCGTCTCCTAAGCCCCAATCGGCCCACGCTTCGTCTCCTAAGCCCCGATCCGTTGGCGCGTCGTCTCCTGAGCCCCGATCAATTGACGCGTCTTCTCCTGAGCCCCGATCGTCCTCGCGCCGTCTCCTGAGCCCCGCTCGGTCCATGCGTCGTCTTCTTAGCCCCGATGCCACCACGCGCCGTCTCCTAAGCCCCGATCTGCCCACGGGCCGTTTCCGAGCTCCGATCGTTCCACACGCCGTCTCCAAGCCTCGATCCGTACACGCGCCGTCTCCGAGCCCCGATCGGTCCACGCGCCGTCTCCGGAGCCCCAATCGGTCCACGCGCCGTTTCCTGAGCCCCGATCGGTCCACGCGTCGTCTTCTAAGCCCAGATGCCTCCTTGCGCCGTCTCCCAACCACGATCGGTGCAGGCGCCGCTTCCTGAACCCCGATCGGTCCACGCGTTTTCTCCTAAGCCCCGATCGGTCCACGCGTCGTCTCCTCAGCCCCGATCGGTCGACGCGTCGTCTCCGAGCGCCGATCGGTGCACGCACCGTCTCCTGAACCCCGATCGTTCCACACGCCGCATCCTAAGCCCCGATCGCTCTAGGCGTCGTCTCCTAAGCCCCGACCGGTCCAGGCGCCGTCTCCTGAGCCCCGATCGTTCCACGCGCCGTCTCCGAGCCCCGTTCGGTCCACGCGCCGTCTCCTCAGCCCCGATCGGTCCACGCGTTGGCTCCTAAGCCTCGATAGGTCCACGCGCGGCCTCCTTAGCCCCGGTCGGTCCACGCGCCGTCTCCGAGCCCCGATCGGTCCACGCATCGTCACCTAAGATCCGATCGGTTAACGCACCGTCTCCCCGCCCCGATCGGTCCACGCGTCGTCTCCTGAGCCCCGATACATCCACGCGCAGTCGCCGAGCCCCGATCAGTCCACGCGCGGCCTCCTGAGCCCCAATCGGTCCACGGGTCGTCTCCGAAGCCCCGATCGGTCCACGCGTCGTCTCCGAGCCCCGATCGGTCCACGCGCCGTCGCCGAGCCACGATCGGTCCACGCGCGGCCTCCTGAGCCCCGATCGGCCCACGCGCCGTCGCCGAGCCGCGATCGGTTCACGCGCCGTCTCCTGAGCCCCGATCGGTCCACGCGTCGTTCCCTAAGCCCCGATCGATCCACGCGCAGTCTCCAGAGCCGCGATCGGTCCACGCATTCCCTCCTGAGCCCCGGACGGTCCACGCGCCGTCGCCGAACCCCGATCGGTCGACTCGCCGTCTTCGAGCGCCGATTGGTTAACGCGCCGTCTCCGCGCCGCGAACAGTCCACGCGCTCTCTCCTGAGCCCCGACCGGTCCACGCGTCGTCTCCTAAGCCCCAATCGGTCCAAGCGCCGCCTACGGAGCCCTGATCGATCCACGCGTCGTCTTCTAAGCCCCAATCGGTCCACGCGCCGCCTACGGAGCCCCGATCGATCCACGCGAATCTCCTGAGCTCCGGTCGGTCGACGCGCCGTCTCCGGAGCCCCGATCGGTCCACGCGTCGTCTCCTAAGCCCCGATTCGTCGACGCGTCGTCTCCTGAGCCCCGATCAATTGACGCGTCTTCTCCTGAGCCCCGATCGCTTCTCGTGCCGCCTCCTGAGCGCCGATCCGTCGAGGCGTCGTCTCCGGACCCCCGATCAATTGACGTGTCTTCTCCTGTGCCCCGATCGCTCCTCGCGCCGTCTCCTGAACCCCGCTCGGTCCATGCGTCGTCTTCTTAGCCCGGATGCCTCCACGCGCCGTCTCCGAGCCACGATCGGTCCAGGCGCCGTCTCCGGAGCCCCGATCGATCCACGCGCCGCCTCCTGAGCCCCGATCGGTCCACGCGCCGTCGCCGAACCCCAATTGGTCCACGCGCAACCGCCTGAGCCCCAGTCGGTCCACGCACTGTGTCCGAGCCCCGATCGGTTAACGCGCCGTCTTCGAGCGCCGATCGGTCCACGCAACGTCTCCTAAGCCCCAATCGGTTAACGCGCCGTCTCCTGAGCCCCGATCGTTCGACGCGTCGTCTCCTAAGCCCCGATCGGTCGACGCGTCGTCTCCTGAGCCCCAGTTGGTCCACGGGCCGTCTCCGAGCCCCGATCGATCCACGCGTCGTCTTGTAAGCCCAGATGCCTTCTCGCGCCGTCTCCGGCCCACGATCGGTCCAGGCGCCGCTTCCTGAGCCACGATCGGTCCACGCGCCTCCTCCGAGCACCGATCGGTGCACGCGCCGTCTCCTGAGCCCCGATCGGTCCACGCGCCGTCTCCTAAGCCCCGATCGGTCCACGCGCCGTCTCCGAGCGCCGATCGGTCCACGCGCGGTCTCCAAGCCTCGATCCGTACACGCGCCGTCTCCGAGCCCCGATCGGTCCACGCGTCGTCTCCGAGTACCGTTCGGTCCACGCGCCGTTTCCTGAGCCCCGATCGGTCCATCCGTCGTCTTTTAAGCCCCGATACCTCCACGCGCCGTCTCCGAGCCACGATCGGTCCAGGCGCCGTTTCCTGAGCCCCGATCGGTCCACGCGTCGGCTCCTAAGCCTCGATAGGTCCACGCGCGGCCTCCTTAGCCCCGGTCGGTCCACGCGCCGTCTCCGAGCCCCGATTCGTCGACGCGTCGTCTCCTGAGCCCCGATCAATTGACGCGTCTTCTCCTGAGCCCCGATCGCTTCTCGTGCCGCCTCCTGAGCCCCACTCCGTCGAGGCGTCGTCTCCGGAGCCCCGATCAATTGACGTGTCTTCTCCTGAGCCCCGATCGCTCCTCGCGCCGTCTCCTGAACCCCGCTCGGTCAATGCGTCGTCTTCTTAGCACGGATGCCTCCACGCGCCGTCTCCGAGCCACGATGGGTCCAGGCGCCGCTTCCTGCGCCCCGATCGGTCCACGCGCCGTCTCCTAAGCCCCAATCGGTCCACGCGGCGTCTCCGAGCGCCGATCATTTAACGCGCCGTCTCCTGCGACCCGATCGTTCCACGCGCCGTCTCCGAGCCCCGATCGGTCCGCGTGCCGCATTCTAAGCCACGGTCCATCCACGCGCCGTCTCCAAGCCCCGCTCCATCCACGCGTCGTCTCCTAAGCCCCGATCGGTCCACGCGCCGTCTCCGAGCCCCGATCGGTCCACGCGCCGTCTCCTAAGCCCCGATCGGTGCACCCGCCGTTTCCGAGCCCCGATCAGTCCATGCGTCGTCTCCGAGCCCCGTTCGGTCCACGCGCCGTCGCCGAGCCATGATCGTTCCACGCGCGGCCTCCAGAGCCCCGATCGGTACACGCGCCGTCGCCGAGCCGCGATCGGTCCACGCGCCGTCGCCCAACCCGCCGAACCCCAATTGGTCCACGCTTAACCTCCTGAGCCCCAGTCGGTCCACGCGCCATCTCCTGAGCCCCGATCGGTCCACGCATCGTCTTCTAAGCCCCGATACGTCCACACGCCGTCTCCGATCCCCGACCGGTCCGCGTGCCGCATTCTAAGCCGCGGTCCGTCCACGCCCAGTCTTCGATCACCGATCGGTCCACGCGCCGTCTCCTGAGCCCCGATCGGTCCACGCGCCGTTTCCGAGCCCCGATCGGTCCACGCGTCGTCTCCTCAGCCCCGATCGGTCGACGCGTCGTCTCCTGAGCCCCGATCGATCCACGCGTCGTCTTCTCAGCCCCGATCGCTCCACGCGCCGTCTCCGAGCGCCGATCGGTGCACGCGCCGTCTCCCGAGCCCCGGTCGGTTCACGCGCCGTCTCCGAGCCCCGATCGATCCACGCGTCTTCTTGTAAACCCAGATGCCTCCTCGCATCGTCTCCTAAGCCCCGATCGGTTAACGCGCCGTCTCCGAGCCCCGATCGGTCCACGCGCCGTCGCCGAACCCCAATTGGTCCACGCGCAACCGCCTGAGCCCCAGTCGGTCCACGCGCGGCCTCCTGAGCGCCGATCGGTCGACGCGTCGTCTCCTGAGCCCCGATCGATCCACGCGTCGTCTCCTGAGCCCCGATCGCTCCAGGCGCCGTTTTCTGAGCACCGTTCGGTCCGCGCGTCGTCTTCAAAGCCCCGATGCCTCCACGCGCCGTCCCCGAGCCACGATCGGTCCGTGCGCCGCTTCCAGAGCCCTATCGGTCCACGCGTCCTCTCCTGATCTCCTACTCGTCCACGCGCAACCGCCTGAGCCCCAGTCGGTCCACGCACTGTCTCCGAGCCCCGATCGGTCCACGCGCCGTCTTCGAGCCCCGATCGGTCCACGCAACGTCTCCTAAGCCCCAATCGGTTAACGCGCCGTCTCCTGAGCCCCGATCGTTCTACGCGCCGTCTCCGAGCCCCGATCCGTCCCCGCGCAGTCGCCGAGCCCCGATCGGTTCACGCGCGGTCTCCTGAGCCCCAGTCGGTACACGCGCTGTCTCCCAGCCCCGATCGGTCCACGCATCGTCTCCTAAGCCCCGCTCGGCTAACGCGTCGTTTCGGAGCCCCGATCGGTCTACGCGCCGTCTCCTGAGCCCCGATCGGTCCACGCGCCGTCTCCTGAGCCCCGATCGCTCCACGCGCCGTCTCCTGAGCTCTGATCGGTCCACGATTCGTCTCCTAAGCCCCGATCGCTTCACGCGCCGTCTCCAGAGCCCGATCGGTCCAGGCATCGTCTCCTGAGCCCGGTTGGTTCACGCGCCGTATCCGAGCCCCTATCGCTCCACGCGTCGTCTCCGAGCCCCGATCGGTCCACGCGCAGTCGCCGAGCCATGATCGCTCCACGCCCGGCCTCCTGAGCCCCGATCGGTCCACGCGCCGTCTCCAAGCCCCGATCCGTCGCCGCGTCGTGTCCTGAGCCCCGATCAATTGACGCGTCTTCTTCTGAGCCCCGATCGCTCCTCGCGCCGTCTCCTGAACCCCGATCATTCCACGCGTCTTCTCCTAAGCCACGATCGGTCCACGCGCCGTCTCCGAGCCCCAGTCGGTCCACGCGCTGTCTCCGAGCACCGATCGGTCTACGCGTCGTCTCCGTGCCCCGATCGGTCCACGCGCCGTCTCCGAGCCCCGATCGGTCCGCGTGCCGCATTCTAAGCCACGGTCCATCCACGCGCCGTCTCCAAGCCCCGCTCCATCCACGCGTCGTCTCCTAAGCCCCGATCGGTCCACGCACCGTCTCCGAGCCCCGATCGGTCCTCGCGCCGTCTCCTGAACCCCGATCATTCCACGCGTCTTCTCCTAAGCCACGATCGGTCCACGCGCCGTCTCCGAGCCCCAGTCGGTCCACGCGCTGTCTCCGAGCACCGATCGGTCTACGCGTCGTCTCCGTGCCCCGATCGGTCCACGCGCCGTCGCCGAGCCATGATCGGTCCACGCGTGGCCTCCTGAGCCCCGATCGGTCCACGCGCCGTCGCCGAGCCGCGATCGGTCCACACGCGGCCTCCTGAGCCCCGGTCTGTTCACGCGCCGTACCCGAGCTCCAATCGGTCCACGCGCCGTCTCCGGAGCCCCGATCGATCCACGCGAGTCTCCTGAGCCCCAGTTGGTCCGCGCGCCGTCTCCTGAGCCCCGATTGTTCGACGCATCGTCTCTTGAGCCCCGATCGAACCACGCGTCGTCTCCTGAGCCCCGATCGCGCCACACGCCGTTTCCTGAGCCCCGATCGGTCCGTGCGCCGCTTCCACAACCCCGATCGGTCCACGCGTCACCTCCTGATCTCCGATCGGTCCACGCGCCGTCTCCTAAGCCCCGATCGGTCCACGCGCCGTCTCCGAGCGCCGATCGGTTGACGCGCCGTCTCCTGAGCCCCGATCGTTCCACGCGCCGTCTCCGAGCCCCGATCGGTCCACGCATCGTCTCCTCAGCCCCGATCGGCTAACGCGTCGACTCCGAGCCGCGATCGTTCCACGGGCCGTCCCCGATCCCCGATCGATCCACGCGCCGTTTCCGAGCCCCGATCGGTCCGCGCGCCGTCTCCTGAGCCCCGGTGGGTCCACGCGCCGCCTCCTGAGCCCCGATCGGTCAACGCATCGTCTCCTAAGCCCCGATACGTTCACACGCCGTGTCCGATCCCCGACCGGTCCGCGTGCCGCATTCTAAGCCGCGGTCCGTCCACGCGCCGTCTCCGAACACCGATCGGTCCACGCGCCGTCTCAAAGCGCCGATCATTTCACGCGCCGTCTCCTCAGCCCCGATCGTTCCACGCGCCGTCTCTGGGCACCGATCGGTCTACGCGCCGTCTCCTGAGCCCCAATCGGTCCACACGCTGTCTCGTGAGCCCCGATAGGTACACGCGTCGTGTCCTACGCCACGATCGGTCCAGGCGCCGCTTCCTGAGCCACGATCGGTCCACGCGTTGTCTCCTAGGCCCCGATCGTTCCACGCGCCGTCTCCGAGCCCCGAGCGGTCCACGCGCCGTCTCCTGAGCCCCAATCGGTCCACGCAGTGTCTCCTAAGCCCCAATCGGTCCACGTGCCGTCTCCTGAGCCCCGGTCGGTCGACTCGCCGTCTCCGAGCCCCGACCGGTCCACGCATCGTCTCCTGAGCCCCGATCGTTCCACGCGCCACCTCCTAAGCCCCGATTGGTCCAGGCGTCATCTCCTAAGCCCCGACCGGTCCACGCGCCGTCTCCTGAACCCCGGTCGGTTCACGCGCCATCTCCGAGCCCGATCGGTCCACGTATCGTCTCCTAAGCCCCCATCGGTTCACGCGCCGTCTCCGAGCCCCGATCGTTCCACGCGCCGCCTCCTAAGCCCCTATCGGTTCATGCGTCTTCTCCTGAGCCCCAATCGCTCCTCGCGCCGTCTCCTGAGCCGCGATCTGTCCACGCGCGGCCTCCTGAGCCCCGGTCCGTTCACGCGCCGTATCCGAGCCCCAATCGGTCCACGCGCCGTCTCCTGAGCCCCGATCGGTCCACGCGCCGTCTCCGAGCCCCGATGGGTCCACGCACTGTCTCCTGATCCCCATGGGTCCACGCGGCGCCTCCGGTGCCCCGATCGATCCACGCGAGGATCCTGAGCCTAGATCAATCCACGCATCGTCTCCTAAGCCCTAATCGATTAACGCGCCGTCTCCGAGCCCCGATCGGTCCACGCGCCGTTTCCTGAACCCCGATACGTCCACGCGCAGTCGCCGAGGCCCGATCGGTCCACGCGCTCTCTCCTGAGCCCCGATAGGTACACGCGTCGTCTCCTACGCGCCGATCGTTCCACGCCCCGTCTCCGAGCCCCGAGCGGTCCACGCGCCGTCTCCTGAGCCCCAATCGGTCCACGCGCTGTCTCCTAAGCCCCGATCGGTCCAAGCGCCGTCTCCGAGCCCCGATCGGTCCACGCGTCGTCTTCTAAGCCCAGATCGGTCCACGCGTCGTCTCCTGAGCCCCGATCGGTCCACGCGTCGTCTCCTAAGCCCCGACCGGTCCACGCGCCGTTTCCTGAGGCCCGATCGATTCACGCGTCGTCTCCTGAGCCCCGATAGCTCCACGCGCCGTTTCCTGAGCCCCGATCGGTCCACGCGTCGTCTCCTGATCTCCGATCGGTTCACGCGCCGTCTCCTGAGCCCGGATCGGTCCACGCGTCGTCCCCGAATCCCCGATCCGTACACGCGTCGTCTCCGAGCCTAGATCGGTCCACGCGCTGTCGCCGAGCCCCGATCGGTCCAGGCGTGGCCTCCTAAGCCCCGAACGGTCCACGCGCCGTCTCCGAGTCCCGATCGGTCCACGCGCCGTTTCCTAAGCCCCAATCTGTCCACGCGGCGTCTCCGAGTGCCATTCGGTTCACGCGCCGTCTCCTGAGCCCCAGTCCGTCCACGCGCTGGCGCCGAGCCGCGATCGGTCCACGCGCGGCCTCCTGAGCCCCAATCGCTCCACGCACCGTCTCCTAATCCCCGATCGTTTCACACGCCGCCTCCGAAGCCCCGATAGATCCACGCGAGTCTCCTAAGCCCCGATCGGTTCACGCATCGGCTCCTGAGCCCCGATCGGTGTATGTGTCGTCTTCGAGCACCGATCGATCCACCCGCCGTTTCCTGGGTGCCGATCGGTCCACTCGTCCTCTCCTAAGGCCCGATCCGTCGACGCGTCATCTTCTGAGACCCGATCGATCGACGCGTCTTCTCCTGAGCCCCGATCGATCGACGCGTCTTCTCCTGAGCCCCGATCGGTCCACGCGCCGTCTCCTAAGTCCCGATCGCTCCACGCACCGTCTCCTAATCCCCGATCGGTTCACACGCCGCCTCCGAAGCCCCGATAGATCCACGCGAATCTCCTAAGCCCCGACCGGTCCACGCGCTGTCTCCTTAGCCCCGATCGGTCCACGAGTCGTCTCCAAAGCCCCGACCGGTCCACGCGCCGTTTCCTGAGGCCCGATCGATTCACGCGTCGTCTCCTGAGCCGCGATAGCTCCACGCGTCGTCTCCTAAGCCCCGACCGGTCCACGCGCCGTCTCCCAAGCCCCGATCGGTCCACGCGCCGTCTCCGAGCGCCGATCGGTTCACGCGCTGTCTCCGAGCCCCGATCGGTCCACGCGCTGGCGCCGAGCCGCGATCGGCCCACGTGCGGCCTCCTGAGCCCCAATCGGTCCACGCGCCGTCTCCGAGCGCCGATCGGTTCATGCGTCGTCTCCTGAGCCCCGATCGTTTCACGCGCCGTCTCCGAGCCCCGATCGGTCCACGCGCCGTCTCCTAAGCCCCGATCCATCCACGCGCCTTCTCCTAAGCCCCGATGGTTCCACGCACCGTGTCCGATCCCCGATCGGTCCACGCGCCGTCTCCTGAGCCCCGATCGGTCTACGCGCCGTCTCCTGAGCCACGATGCGTTCACGCGTCGTCTCCTGAGCCCCGATCGTTCCACGCGTCGTCTCCTAAGCCCGGATCGGTCCACGCGTCGCCTCCTGAGCCCCGATCGGTCGACGGGTCCTCTCCTAAGCCCCGATCGGTCCACGCGTCTCCTCCTGAGCCCCGATCAGTCCACGCGTCGTCTCCTAAGCCCCGATACGTCCACACGCCGTCTCCGAGTCGCGATGGGTCCACGCGTCGCCTCCTGAGCTCCGATCGATCCACGCGATTCTCCTGAGCCCCGGTCGGTCCACGCGCCGTCTCCTGAGCCCGGATCGTTCCACGCGTCGTCTCCTGAGCCCCGATCGGTCCACGCGCCGTCTCCTGAGCCCCGATACGTCTACGCGCAGTCGCCGAGCCCCGATCAGTCCACGCGCGGCCTCCTGAGCCCCGGTCGGTTCACGCGCCGTCTCCTAAGCCCCGATCGGTCCACGCGCCGTCTCCGAGCGCCGATCGGTTCACGCGCCGTCTCCTGAGCCCTGATCCGTCCACGCGCGGCGTCGAGCCGCGATCGGTCCACGCGCGGCCTCCTGAGCCCCAATCGGTCCACGCGTCGTCTCCTAAGCGCCGATCGGTTCACGCGCCGTCTCCGAGCCCCGAGCGGTCCACGCGCCGTCTCCTGAGCCCCAATCGGTCCACGCGCTGTCTCCTAAGCCCCGATCGGTCCAAGCGCCGTCTCCGAGCCCCGATCGGTCCACGCGTCGTCTTCTAAGCCCAGATGCCCCAACGCGCCGTCCCCGAGCCACGATCGGTCCAGGCGCCATTTCCTAAGCCCCGATCGGTCGATGCGTCCTCTGCTAAACCCCGATCGGTCCACGCGTCGTCTCCTGAGCCCCGATCGGTCCACGCGTCGTCTCCTGAGCCCCGATCGGTCCATGCGTCGTCTCCTAAGCCCCGACCGGTCCACGCGCCGTTTCCTGAGGCCCGATCGATTCACGCGTCGTCTCCTGAGCCCCGATAGCTCCACGCGCCGTTTCCTGAGCCCCGATCGGTCCACGCGTCGTCTCCTGATCTCCGATCGGTTCACGCGCCGTCTCCTAAGCCCCGATCGGTCCACGCGCCGTCTCCCAAGCCCCGATCGGTCCACGCGTCGTCTCCGAGCCTCGATCGGTCCACGCGCCGTCGCCGAGCCCCGATCGGTCCAGGCGTGGCCTCCTGAGCCCCGGTCGGTCCACGCGCCGTCGCCGAGCCCCGATCGGTCCGCGCATCGTCTCCTAAGCCCCGATCGGTCCACGCGCCGTCTCCGAGCGCCGATCGGTTCACGCGCCTTCTCCTGAGCCCCGATCGATCCACGCGAGTCTCCTGAGCCCCGGCCGGTCCACGCGCCGTTTCCTGAGCCCCGATGCGTCGACGCGTCCTCTCCTGAGCCCCGATCAATTGACGCGTCTTCTCCTGAGCCCCGATCGGTCCACGCGCCGTCTCCTAAGCCCCTATCCGTCCACGCGCCTTCTCCTAAGCCCCGATGGTTCCACGCACCGTGTCCGAGCCCCGATCGGTCCACGCGCCGTCTCCTGAGCCCCGATCGGTCTACGCGCCGTCTCCTGAGCCCCGATGCGTTCAAGCGTCGTCTCCTGAGCCCCGATCGTTCCACGCGTCGTCTCCTGAGCCCGGATCGGTCCACGCGCCGTGTCCTGAGCCTCGGTCGGACGACGCGTCCTCTGCTAAAGCTCGATGGGTCCACGCGTCGTCTCCTGAGACCCGATCGATCCACGCGTCTTCTCCTGAGTCCCGATCGCTCCGCGCGCCATCTCCTAAGCCCCGATCGCTCCACGCACCGTGTCCTAATCCCCGTTCGGTTCACACGCCGCCTCCGGAGCCCCGACCGGTCCACGCGCTGTCTCCTGGGCCCCGATCCGTACACGCGTCGCCTCCGAGCCCCGATGGGTCCACGCGCCGTAGCCGAGCCTCGAACGGTCCACGCGCATCCTGCTGAGACCCGGTCGGTTCACGCGCCGTCTCCGAACCGTGATCGGTTCACGCATCGTCTTCTAAGCCCCGATCGGTTAACGCGCCGTCTCCGAGCCCCGATCGGTCCACGCGCCGTCTCCTGAGCCCCCATCGGTCTACTCGTCGTCTCCTAAGCCCCGATACGTCCACAGCCAGTGTCCGAGCACCGATCGGTCCACGCGCCGTCTCCTCAGCCCCGATCCGTACACGCTTCGTCTCCGAGCCCCGATCGGTCCACCCGCCGTCGCCGAACCCCGATTGGTCCCCGCGCGGCCGTCTGATCACCAATCGGTCCACGCGTCGTCTCCTAAGCGCCGATCGGTCCACGCGCCGTCTCCGAGCCGCGATCGGTCCACGCACCATCTCCTGATCCCCGATCGGTCCACGTGCCGCCTCCGGAGCCCCGATGGATCTACGCGAGACTCCTAAGCCCCGACCCGTCCACGCGCCGTCTCCTGAGCCCCGATCGGTCAACGCGCCGTCTCCTGAGCCCCGATGCTTCCACGCGCCGTCTCCGAGCCACGATCGGACCAGGCGCCGCTTCCTGAGCCCCGATCGGTCCACGCGCCGTCTCCTAAGCCCCAATCGGTCCACGCGCCGTCTCCTGAGCCCCGATCGGTCCACGCGTCGACTTCGAGCACCGATCGATCCACGCGCCGTTTCCTGGGCCCCGATCGGTCCACTCGTCGACGCCGGAGCCCCGATCGGTATACGCACCGTCTCCCAGCCCCGATCGGTCGACGGGTCGTCTCCTGAGCCCCGGTCAATTGAAGCGTCTTCTCCTGAGCTCCGATCGCTCCTTGCGCCGTCTCCTGAGCCCCGCTCGCTCCATACGTCGTCTTCTTAGCCCCGATGCCTCCACGCGCCGTCTCCGAGCCATGGTCGGTCCAGGCACCGCTTCCTGAGCACCGATCGGTCCACGCGTCGTGTCCTAAGCCCCGATCGGTCCACGCGCCGTCTCCTGAGCCCTGCTCGGTCGACGCGTCCTCTGCTAAACCCCGATCGGTCCACGCGTCGTCTCCCGAGCCCCGATCGGGCGACGGGTCTTCTCCTAAGCCCCGATCGGTCCACGCGCCTTCTCCTGAGCCCCGATCCGTCCACGCGTCGTCTCCTAAGCCCCGATACGTCCACGCATCGTCTCCGAGCACCGATCTTTCCACGCACCGTCTCCGAGCCCCGATCGGTCCACGCGCCGTCTCCTGAGCCCCGATCGTTCCACGCACCGTCTCCGAGCGCCGATCGGTTCACGCGCCGTTTGCTGAGCCTCGATCGGTCCACGCCTCGTCTCCTAAGCCCCGATCGGGTAACGCGCGATCTCCGAGCCCCGATCGGTCCACGCGCCGTCGCCGAGCCGCGATCGGTCCACGCGCGGCCTCCTAAGCCCCGATCGGTCCACGCGCCGTCGCCGAACCCCAATTGGTCCACGCGCAAGCGCCTGAGCCCCAGTCGGTCCACGCGCTGTCTCCGAGCACCGATCGGTCCACGCACGGCCTCCTGAGCCCCGATCGGTCCACGCGCCGTCGCCGAGCCGCGATCGGTCCACGCGCGGTCTCCTGAGCCCCGGTCGGTTCACGCGCCGTCTCCTGAGCCCCGATCGGTCCACGCGCTTTCTCCGAGCGCCGATCGGTTAACGCGGCGTCTCCGAGCCCCGATCAGTCCACGCGCTGTCTCCTGAGCCCCAATCGGTCTAGGCGTCGTCTTCTAAGCTCCGATCGGTCCACGCGCCGTCTCCGAGCCCCCATCAGTCCACGCATCATCTTCTGCTCCACAATCGGTCCACGCGCCGCCTCCGGAGCCCCCATTGGTCCACGCGCAACCGCCTGAGCCCCAGTCGGTCCACGCGCTGTCTTCGAGCCCCGATCAGTCCACACGTCGTCTCCGAGCCATGATCGGTCCACGCATCGTCTCCCCGCCCCGATCGGTCCACGCGCCGTCTCCTGAGGCCTGATCCGTCCACGCGCGGCGCCGAGCCGCGATCGGTCCACGCGCGGCCTCCTGAGCCCCAATCGGTCCACGCGTCGTCTCCTAAGCCCCGATCCGTCGCAGCGTCGTCCCCTGAGCCCCGATCAATTGACGCGTCTTCTCCTGAGCCCCGATCGCTTCTCGTGCCGCCTCCTGAGCCCCACTCCGTCGAGGCGTCGTCTCCGGAGCCCCGAACAATTGACGTGTCTTCTCCTGAGCCCCGATCGCTCCTCGCGCCGTCTCCTGAACCCCGCTCGGTCAATGCGTCGTCTTCTTAGCACGGATGCCTCCACGCGCCGTCTCCGAGCCACGATGGGTCCAGGCGCCGCTTCCTGCGCCCCGATCGGTCCACGCGCCGTCTCCTAAGCCCCAATCGGTCCACGCGGCGTCTCCGAGCGCCGATCATTTAACGCGCCGTCTCCTGCGACCCGATCGTTCCACGCGCCGTCTCCCAGTCCCGATCGGTCCGCGTGCCGCATTCTAAGCCACGGTCCATCCACGCGCCGTCTCCGAGCCCAGCTCCATCCACGCGTCGTCTCCTAAGCCCCGATCGGTCCACGCGCCGTCTCCTAAGCCCCGATTGATCCACGCGCCGTCTCCCAGCCCCGATCGATCCACGCGCCGTCTCCTAAGCCCCGATCGGTTCACGCGCCGTCTCCGGAGCCCCGGTAGATCGACGCGAGTCTCCTAAGCCTCGACCGGTCCACGCGCCGTCCCCTGAGCCCCGATCGATCCACGCGCCGTCTCCGAGCCCCAGTCGGTCCACGCGCTGTCTCCGAGCACCGATCGGTCCACGCACCGTCGCGTAAGCCCCAATCGGTCTACGCGCCGTCTCAGAGCGCCGATCATTTCACGCGCCGTCTCCTGAGCCCCGATCATTCCACGCCCCGCCTCCGAGCCCCGATCGGTCCACGCGCCTTCTCCTCAGCCCCGATCGGTCCACGCGCCGTCTCGGAGAACCGATCGGTCCACGCGCCGTCTCCTAAGCCCCGATCGGTCCACCCGCCGTTTCCGAGCCCCGATCAGTCCATGCGTCGTCTCCGAGCCCCGTTCGGTCCACGCGCCGTCGCCGAGCCATGATCGTTCCACGCGCGGCCTCCAGAGCCCCGATCGGTACACGCGCCGTCGCCGAGCCGCGATCGGTCCACGCGCCGTCGCCCAACCCGCCGAACCCCAATTGGTCCACGCGCAACCTCCTGAGCCCCAGTCGGTCCACGCGCCATCTCCTGAGCCCCGATCGGTCCACGCATCGTCTTCTAAGCCCCGATACGTCCACACGCCGTCTCCGATCCCCGACCGGTCCGCGTGCCGCATTCTAAGCCGCGGTCCGTCCACGCGCAGTCTTCGATCACCGATCGGTCCACGCCCCGTCTCCTGAGCCCCGATCGGTCCACGCGCCGTTTCCGAGCCCCGATCGGTCCACGCGTCGTCTCCTCAGCCCCGATCGGTCGACGCGTCGTCTCCTGAGCCCCGATCGATCTACGCGTCGTCTCCTCAGCCCCGATCGCTCCACGCGCCGTCTCCGAGCGCCGATCGGTGCACGCGCCGTCTCCTGAGCCCCGGTCGGTTCACGCGCCGTCTCCGAGCCCCGATCGATCCACGCGTCTTCTTGTAAACCCAGATGCCTCCTCGCATCGTCTCTTAAGCCCCGATCGGTTAACGCGCCGTCTCCGAGCCCCGATCGATCCACGCGCCGTCGCCGAACCCCAATTGGTCCACGCGCCACCGCCTGAGCCCCAGTCCGTCCACGCGCGGCCTCCTGAGCCCCGATCGGTCGACGCCTCGTCTCCTGAGCCCCGATCGATCCACGCGTCGTCTCCTGAGCCCCGATCGCTCCAGGCGCCGTTTTCTGAGCACCGTTCGATCCGCGCGTCGTCTTCAAAGCCCCGATGCCTCCACGCGCCGTCTCCGAGCCACGATCGGTCCTAGCGCCGCTTCCAGAGCCCTATCGGTCCACGCGTCCTCTCCTGATCTCCTACTCGTCCACGCGCAACCGCCTGAGCCCCAGTCGGTCCACGCACTGTCTCCGAGCCCCGATCGGTCCACGCGCCGTCTTCGAGCCCCGATCGGTCCACGCAACGTCTCCTAAGCCCCAATCGGTTAACGCGCCGTCTCCTGAGCCCCGATCGTTCTACGCGCCGTCTCCGAGCCCCAATCCGTCCACGCGCAGTCGCCGAGCCCCGATCGGTTCACGCGCGGTCTCCTGAGCCCCAGTCGGTACACGCGCTGTCTCCCAGCCCCGATCGGTCCACGCATCGTCTCCTAAGCCCCGCTCGGTTAACGCGTCGTTTCGGAGCCCCGATCGGTCTACGCGCCGTCTCCTGAGCCCCGATCGGTCCACGCGCCGTCTCCTGAGCCCCGATCGCTCCACGCGCCGTCTCCTGAGCTCTGATCGGTCCACGATTCGTCTCCTAAGCCCCGATCGCTCCACGCGCCGTCTCCTGAGCCCGATCGGTCCAGGCATCGTCTCCTGAGCCCCGATCGGTTCACGCGCCGTCTCCTGAGGCCCGATCGTTCCACGCGCCGTCTCCGACCACCGATCGGTCCACGCGCCGTCTCATAAGCCCCGATCGGACCACGCGCCTTCTCCTCAGCCCCGATCGGTCCACGCGCCGTCTCGGAGCACCGATTGGTCCACGCGCCGCCTCCTGAGCCCCGATCGCTCCACGCGCCGTCTCCTGAGCTCTGATCGGTCCACGATTCGTCTCCTAAGCCCCGATCGCTCCACGCGCCGTGTCCAGAGCCCGATCGGTCCAGGCATCGTCTCCTGAGCCCCGGTTGGTTCACGCGCCGTATCCGAGCCCCTATCGCTCCACGCGTCGTCTCCGAGCCCCGATCGGTCCACGCGCCGTCGCCGAGCCATGATCGCTCCACGCCCGGCCTCCTGAGCCCCGATCGGTCCACGCGCCGTCTCCAAGCCCCGATCCGTCGCCGCGTCGTGTCCTGAGCCCCGATCAATTGACGCGTTTTCTCCTGAGCCCCGATCGCTCCTCGCGCCGTCTCCTGAACCCCGATCATTCCACACGTCTTCTCCTAAGCCACGATCGGTCCACGCGCCGTCTCCGAGCCCCAGTCGGTCCACGCGCTGTCTCCGAGCACCGATCGGTCTACGCGTCGTCTCCGTGCCCCGATCGGTCCACGCGCCGTCGCCGAGCCATGATCGGTCCACGCGCGGCCTCCTGAGCCCCGATCGCGCCACACGCCGTTTCCTAAGCCCCGATCGGTCCACGCGTCGTCTTCAAAGCCGCGATGCCTCCACGCGCCGTCTCCGAGCCACGATCGATCCGTGCGCCGCTTCCACAACCCCGATCGGTCCACGCGTCACCTCCTGATCTCCGATCGTTCCACGCGCCGTCTCCGAGCCCCGATCAGTCCCCGCGCCGTCTCCTAAGCCCCGTTCGGACCAAGCGCCTTCTCGTAAACCCCGGTCGGTCCACGCGCCGTCTCCGAGCCCCGATCGGTCCACGCATCGTCTTCTAAGCCCCGATCGGCTAACGCGTCGACTCCGAGCCGCGATCGTTCCACGCGCCGTCCCCGATCCCCGATCGATCCACGCGCCGTCTCCGAGCGCCGATCAGTTCATGCGCCGTCACCCGAGCCCCGATCGTTCCACACGCCGTCTCCGAGCCCCGATCGGTCCACGCTTCGTCTCCTGAGCCCGGTTCGTTCCACGCGTCGTCTCCTGATCCCCGATCCGTAATCGCGTCGTCTCCGAGCCTCGATCGGTCCACACGCCGTGTCCGATCCCCGATCGGTCCGCGCGGCGTCTCCGGAGCCCCGATCGATCCACGCGAGTCTCCTGAGCCCCGGTCGGTCCGCGCGCCGTCATCTGAGCCCCGATCGGTCGACGCGTCGTCTCCGAGACTCGATCGGTCCACGCACTGTCTCCCAGCGCCGATCGGTTCACGCGCCGTCTCCTGAGCCCCGATCATTCCACGCGCCGTCTCCGAGCCCCGATCGGTCCACGCGTCGTCTCCTGAGCCTCGATCGCTCCACGCGCCGTTTTCTGAGCACCGTTCGGTCCACGCGTCGTCTTCAAAGCCCCGATGCTTCCACGCGCCGTCTCCGAGCTACGATCGGTCCGTGCGCCGCTTCCAGAGCACTATCAGTCCACGCGTCGTCTCCTGATCTCCGATCGAACGACGCGCCATCTCCTAAGCCCCGATCGGTCCACGCACCGTCTCCGAGCGCCGATCGGTTCACGCGCCGTCTCCTGAGCCCCGATCATTCCACGCGCTGTCTACGAGCCCCGATCGGTCCACGCGTTGTCTCCTTAGCCCCGATCGGTCCACGCGCCGTCTCCGAGCGCCGAGCGGTCCACGCGCCTTCGCCGAACCCCAAATGGTCCACGCGCAACCGCCTGAGCCCCGATCGGTCCACGCGTCGTCTCCGAGCACCGATTGGTCCACGCGCCGTCGCCGAGGCATGATCGGTCCACGCGTGGCCTCCTGAGCCCCGATCGGTCCTCGCGCCGTCGCCGAGCCGCGATCGTTCCACGCGCGGCCTCCTGAGCCCCGATCGGTCCACGCGTCATCACCGAGCCGCGATCGGTCCACGCGCGACCTCCTGAGCCCGGTTGGTTCACGCGTCGTCTCCGAGCGCCGATCGGTCCACGCGCCGTCGCCGAGCCATGATCGGTCCACGCGGGGCTCCTGAGCCCCGGTCGGTTCACGCGCCGTCTTCGAGCCCCGATCGATCCACGCGTCGTCTTCTAAGCCCAGATGCCTCCTCGCGCCGTCTCCGAGCCCCGATCGGTCCACGCGTCGTCTCCGAGCCCCGATCGGCCCACGCGACGTCGCCGGGCCGCGAACGGTCCACGCGCGGCCTCCTGAGCCCCGGTTGGTTCAAGCGCCGTATCCGAGCCCCAATCGGTCCACGCAAGGTCTCCTGAGCTCCGATCGGTCCACGCGACGTCTCCTGATCTCCGATCGGTCCACACGCCATCTCCTAAGCCCCGATCATTCCACGCGCCATCTCCGAGCCCCGATCGGTCCACGCGCCGTCTCATAAGCCCCGATCGGACCACGCGCCTTCTCCTCAGCCCCGATCGGTCCACGCGCCGTCTCCGATCGCCGATTAGTTCACGCGCCGTCTCCTGAGCCCCGATCGCTCCACGCTCCGTCTCCCAGCCCCGATCGGTCCACGCGCCGTCTCCTGAGCCCGGATCGGTCCACGCGCCGTCGCCGAACCCCAATTGGTCCACGCGCCACCGCCTGTGCCCCAGTCGGTCCACGCGCTGTCTCCGAGCCCAGATCGGTCCACGCGCCGTCTCCGAGCGCCGATCGGTCCACGCGCCTTCTCCTGAGCCCCGATCGGTCCACGCGCCGTCTCCGAGCGCCGATCATTTCACGTGACGTCTCCTGAGCCCTGATCGTTCCAAGTGCCGTCTTCGAGCCCCGAGCGGTCCACGCGCCGTCTCCTGAGCCCCAATCGATCCACGCGCAGCCTCCTGAGCCCCGATCGGTCCACGCGCCGTCTCCGAGCCCCGATCGGTCCACGCATCGTCTTCTAAGCCCCGATCGGCTAACGCGTCGACTCCGAGCCGCGATCGTTCCACGCGCCGTCCCCGATCCCCGATCGATCCACGCGCCGTCTCCGAGCGCCGATCAGTTCATGCGCCGTCACCCGAGCCCCGATCGTTCCACACGCCGTCTCCGAGCCCCGATCGGTCCACGCTTCGTCTCCTGAGCCCGGTTCGTTCCACGCGTCGTCTCCTGATCCCCGATCCGTAATCGCGTCGTCTCCGAGCCTCGATCGGTCCACACGCCGTGTCCGATCCCCGATCGGTCCGCGCGGCGTCTCCGGAGCCCCGATCGATCCACGCGAGTCTCCTGAGCCCCGGTCGGTCCGCGCGCCGTCATCTGAGCCCCGATCGGTCGACGCGTCGTCTCCGAGACTCGATCGGTCCACGCACTGTCTCCCAGCGCCGATCGGTTCACGCGCCGTCTCCTGAGCCCCGATCATTCCACGCGCCGTCTCCGAGCCCCGATCGGTCCACGCGTCGTCTCCTGAGCCTCGATCGCTCCACGCGCCGTTTTCTGAGCACCGTTCGGTCCACGCGTCGTCTTCAAAGCCCCGATGCTTCCACGCGCCGTCTCCGAGCTACGATCGGTCCGTGCGCCGCTTCCAGAGCACTATCAGTCCACGCGTCGTCTCCTGATCTCCGATCGGTCGACGCGCCATCTCCTAAGCCCCGATCGGTCCACGCACCGTCTCCGAGCGCCGATCGGTTCACGCGCCGTCTCCTGAGCCCCGATCATTCCACGCGCTGTCTCCGAGCCCCGATCGGTCCACGCGTTGTCTCCTTAGCCCCGATCGGTCCACGCGCCGTCTCCGAGCGCCGAGCGGTCCACGCGCCTTCGCCGAACCCCAAATGGTCCACGCGCAACCGCCTGAGCCCCGATCGGTCCACGCGTCGTCTCCGAGCACCGATTGGTCCACGCGCCGTCGCCGAGGCATGATCGGTCCACGCGTGGCCTCCTGAGCCCCGATCGGTCCACGCGCCGTCGCCGAGCCGCGATCGTTCCACGCGCGGCCTCCTGAGCCCCGATCGGTCCACGCGTCATCACCGAGCCGCGATCGGTCCACGCGCGACCTCCTGAGCCCGGTTGGTTCACGCGTCGTCTCCGAGCGCCGATCGGTCCACGCGCCGTCGCCGAGCCATGATCGGTCCACGCGGGGCTCCTGAGCCCCGGTCGGTTCACGCGCCGTCTTCGAGCCCCGATCGATCCACGCGTCGTCTTCTAAGCCCAGATGCCTCCTCGCGCCGGCTCCGAGCCCCGATCGGTCCACGCGTCGTCTCCGAGCCCCGATCGGCCCACGCGACGTCGCCGGGCCGCGAACGGTCCACGCGCGGCCTCCTGAGCCCCGGTTGGTTCAAGCGCCGTATCCGAGCCCCAATCGGTCCACGCAAGGTCTCCTGAGCTCCGATCGGTCCACGCGACGTCTCCTGATCTCCGATCGGTCCACACGCCATCTCCTAAGCCCCGATCATTCCACGCGCCATCTCCGAGCCTCGATCGGTCCACGCGCCGTCTCATAAGCCCCGATCGGACCACGCGCCTTCTCCTCAGCCCCGATCGGTCCACGCGCCGTCTCCGAGCGCCGATTAGTTCACGCGCCGTCTCCTGAGCCCCGATCGCTCCACGCTCCGTCTCCCAGCCCCGATCGGTCCACGCGCCGTCTCCGAGCGCCGATCATTTCACTTGACGTCTCCTGTGCCCTGATCGTTCCACGCGCCGTCTTCGAGCCCCGAGCGTTCCACGCGCCGTTTCCTGATCCCCAATCGATCCACGCGCAGCCTCCTGAGCCCCGATCGATCCACGCGTCGTCTTCTAAGCCCCAATCGGTCGACGCGCCGTCTCCGGAGCCCCAGTCGGTACACGCGCTGTCTCCGAGCCCCGATCGGTCCCCGCATAGTCTCCTAAGCCCCGCTCGGTTAACGCGTCGTCTCGGAGCCCCGATCGGTCCAGACGCCGCTTCCTGAGCACCGACCGGTCCACGCGTCGTCTCCTGAGCCCCGATCGGTCGACGGGTCCCCTCCTAAGCCCCGATCGGTCCACGCGCCTTCTCCTGAGCCCCGATCGGTCCACGCGCCGTCTCCGAGCGCCGATCATTTCACGTGACGTCTCCTGAGCCCTGATCGTTCCACGCGCCGTCTTCGAGCCCCGAGCGTTCCACGCGCCGTCTCGTGAGCCCCGGTCGGTCCACGCGCCGTCTCCTGAGCCGCGATCGGTCCACGCGTCGTCTCCTAAGCCCCGATCGGCCCACGCGTCGTCTGCTAAGCCCCGATCCGTCGACGCGTCGTCTCCTGAGCCACGATCAATTGACGCGTCTTCTCCTGAGCCCGATCGCTCCTCGCGCCGTCTCCTGAGCCCCGATCAGTCCACGCGTCGTGTCCGAGCTCCGATCGGTCCATACGCCTTTTCCTGAGGCCCGATCGGTCCATGCGTCGTCTTCTTAGTCCCGATGCCTCCACGCGCCGTCTCCGAGCCACGATCGGTCCAGGCGCCGCTTCCTGAGCCCCGATCGGTCCACGGGCCGTCTCTGAGCGCCGATAAGTCCAAGCGCCGTCTCCTGAGCCCCGAGCGTTCCACGCGCCGTCTCCTGAGCCCCAGTCGGTACACGCGCTGTCTCCGATCCCCGATCGGTCCACGCGTCGTCTCCTAAGCCCCGATTCGTCGACGCGTCGTCTCCTGAGCCCCGATCAATTGACGCGTCTTCTCCTGAGCCCCGATCGCTTCTCGTGCCGCCTCCTGAGCCCCGATCCGTCGAGGCGTCGTCTCCGGAGCCCCGATCAATTGACATGTCTTCTCCTGTGCCCCGATCGCTCCTCGCGCCGTCTCCTGAACCCCGCTCGGTCCATGCGTCGTCTTCTTAGCCCGGATGCCTCCACGCGCCGTCTCCGAGCCACGATCGGTCCAGGCGCCGTCTCCGGAGCCCCGATCGGTCCAAGCGTCGTCTCCTAAGCCCCGATTCGTCCACGCGGCGTATCCGGGCGCCGATGATTTCACGCGCCGTCTCCTGAGACCCGATCGGTCCACGCGCCGTCGCCGAACCCCAATTGGTCCACGCGCAACCGCCTGAGCCCCAGTCGGTCCACGCACTGTGTCCGAGCCCCGATCGGTCCACGCGCCGTCTTCGAGCGCCGATCGGTCCACGCAACGTCTCCTAAGCCCCAATCGGTTAACGCGCCGTCTCCTGAGCCCCGATCGTTCTACGCACCGTCTCCGAGCCCCGCTCCGTCCACGCGCAGTCGCCGAGCCCCGATCGGTTCACGCGCGGTCTCCTGAGCCCCAGTCGGTACACGCGCTGTCTCCGATCCCCGATCGGTCCACGCGTCGTCTCCTAAGCCCCGATCGTTCGACGCGTCGTCTCCTAAGCCCCGATCGGTCGACGCGTTGTCTCCTGAGCCCCAGTTGGTCCACGGGCTGTCTCCGAGCCCCGATCGATCCACGCACCGCCTCCTGAGCGCCGATCGGTCGACGCGCCGACTCCTAAGCCCCGATCCGTCCACGCGCCGTCTCCTGAGCCCCGATCGGTCCACGCGCCGTCGCCGAGCCACGATCGGTCCACGCGCGGCCTCCTGAGCCCCGATCGGTCCACGCGCCGTCGCCGAGCCGCGATCGGTCCACGCGCGACCTCCTGAGCCCCGGTCGGTTCACGCGCCGTCTCCTGAGCCCCGATCGGTCCACGCGTCGTTCCCTAAGCCCCGATCGATCCACGCGCAGTCTCCAGAGCCGCGATCGGTCCACGCATCCCCTCCTGAGCCCCGGACGGTTCACACACCGTCTCCGAGCCGCGATCGGTCCACGCATCGTCTCCTAAGCCCCGATCGGTTAAACGTGCCGTCTCCGAGCCCCGATCGGTCCCCGCGACGTCTCCTGAGCCCCGATGCGTCCACGCGCAGTCGCCGAGCCCCGATCGGTCCACGCGGGGTCTCCTGAGCCCCGATCGGTCCACGCGCCGTCTCCGAGCCCCGATCGGTCCACGCACTGTCTCCTGATCCCCATGGGTCCACGCGGCGCCTCCGGGGCCCCGATCGATCCACGCGAGGCTCCTAAGCCCCGATCGGTCCACGCGCAACCGCCTGAGCCCCAGTCGGTCGACGCGCTGTCTCCGAGCCCCGATCGGTCCACGCGTCGTCTCCTGAGCCCCGATCGTTCCACACGCCGTCTCCGAGCCCCGATCCGTCCACGCGCCGTCTCCTGAGCCCGGATCGGCCCACGCGTCATCGCCGAATCCCCGATCCGTACACGCGTCGTCTCCGAGCCTCGATCGGTCCACGCGCCGTCGCGGAGCCCCGATCGGTCCAGGCGTGGCCTCCTGAGCCTCGATCGGTCCACGCGCGGCCTCCTGAGCCCCGGTCGGTTCACGCGCCGTCTCCGAGCCCCGATCGATCCACGCGTCGTGTTCGAAGTCCAGATGCCTCCTCGCGCCGTCTCCGAGCCACGATCGGTCCAGGCGCTGCTTCCTGAGCCCCAATCGGTCCACGCATCGTCACCTAAGCCCCGATGGGTCCACGCGCCGTCACCGAGCCATGATCGGTCCACGCGCGGCTGCTGAGCCCCATCGGTCCACGCGCCGTCTCCGAGCGCCGATCGGTTCACGCATAGTCTCCTAAGCCCCGTTTGGTTAACGCGTCGTCTCGGAGCCCCGATCGGTCCACGCGCGGCCTCCTGAGCCCCGATCGGTCCACGCGCCGTCGCCGAGCCGCGATTGGTCCACGCGCGGCCTCCTAAGCGCCGATCGGTCCACGCGCCGTCGCCGAACCCCAATTGGTCCACGCGAAACCGCCTGAGCCCCAGTCGGTCCACGCGCTGTCTCCGAGCCCCGATCGGTCCACGTGCCGTCTCCCAGCCCCGATCGGTCCACGCGCCGTCTCCTAATCCCCAATCTGTCCACGACCCGTCTCCGGGCCCCGATCGGTGCACGCGCCGTGTCCTAAGCCCCGATCGGGCCACGCGCCGTCGCCGAACACCAATTGGTCCACGCGAAACCGCCTGAGCCCCAGTCGGTCCTAGCGCTGTCTCCGAGCCCCGATCGGTCCACGCGTCGTCTCCGAGCCCCGATCGGTCCACGCGCCGTCGCCGAGTCATGATCTGTCCACGCGCGGCCTCCTGAGACCCGATCGGTCCACGCGCCGTCGCCGAGCCGCGATCGGTTCTCGCGCGGCCTCCTGAGCCCCGGTCGGTCCACGCGCCGCCTACGTAGCCCCGATCGATCCACGCGATTCTCCTGAGCTCCGGTCGGTCGACGCGCCGTCTCCTGAGCCCCGATCGGTCCACGCGTCGTCTCCTAAGCCCCGATTCGTCGACGCGTCGTCTCCTGAGCCCCGATCAATTGACGCGTCTTCTCCTGAGCCCCGATCGCTTCTCGTGCCGCCTCCTGAGCCCCACTCCGTCGAGGCGTCGTCTCCGGAGCCCCGATCAATTGACGTGCCTTCTCCTGAGCCCCGATCGCTCCTCGCGCCGTCTCCTGAACCCCGCTCGGTCAATGCGTCGTCTTCTTATCACGGATGCCTCCACGCGCCGTCTCCGAGCCACGATGGGTCCAGGCGCCGCTTCCTGCGCCCCGATCGGTCCACGCGCCGTCTCCTAAGCCCCAATCGGTTCACGCGGCGTCTCCGAGCGCCGATCATTTAACGCGCCGTCTCCTGAGACCCGATCGTTCCACGCGCCGTCTCCGAGCCCCAATCGGTCCGCGTGCCGCATTCTAAGCCACGGTCCATCCACGCGCCGTCTCCGAGCCCCGCTCCATCCACGCGTCGTCTCCTAAGCCCCGATCGGTCCACGCGCCGTCTCCTAAGCCCCGATTGATCCACGCGAGTCTCCTAAGCCTCGACCGGTCCACGCGCCGTCCCCTGAGCCCCGATCGATCCACGCGCCGTCTCCGAGCCCCAGTCGGTCCACGCGCTGTCTCCGAGCACCGATCGGTCCACGCGCCGTCTCCGAGCGCAGATCATTTCACGCGCCGTCTCCTGAGCCCCGATCGTTCCACGCGCGGGCTCCTGAGCCCCCATCGGTCCACTCGTCGCCTTCTAACCCCGGACGGTCCACGCGTCGTCTTCTAAGCCCCGATCGATCCACGCGAAATCTGCTGAGCTCCGGTCGGTCCACGCGCCGTTTCCTGAGCCCCGTTCGGCCCACGCGCCGTCTCCTAAGCCCCGATCGGTCCACGAGCCGTCTCCTGAGCCTCCATCGATCCACGCGTCGTCTTCTAAGCCCAGATGCCTCCTCGCGCCGTCTCCGAGTCACGATCGGTCGAGGCGCCGTTTCCTGAGCCCCGATCGGTCCACGCGTTGTGTCCTAAGCCCGGATCGTTCCACGCGCCGCTTCCGATCCCCGATCGGTCCACGCGTCGTCTCCTGATCTCCGATCGGTCCACACACCATCTCCTAAGCCCCGATCATTCCACGCGCCATCTCCGAGCCCCGATCGGTCTACGCGCCGTCTCATAAGCCCCGATCGGACCACGCGCCTTCTCCTCAGCCCCGATCGGTCCACGCGCGGTCTCCGAGCGCCGATTAGTTCACGCTCCGTCTCCGAGCCCCGATCGGTCCACGCGCCGTCTCCTGAGCCCGGATCGGTCCACGCGCCGTCGCCGAACCCCAATTGGTCCACGCGCAACCGCCTGAGCCCCCGTCGGTCCACGCGCTGTCTCCGAGCCCCGATCGTTCCACGCGCCGTCTCCGAGCCTCGATCGGTCCACGCGCAGTCGCCGAGCCCCGATCGGTCCAGGCGTATCCTCCTGTGCCCCGATCGATCCACGTGCCGTCTCCTGAGCCCCGATCGGTTCCCGCGTCGTCCCCAAGCCCCGATCCATCGACGCGCCGTCTCCTGATGCCCAATCGGTCCACGCGCTGTCTCCTGAGCCCCGATAGGTACACGCGTAGTCTCCTAAGCCCCGATCGGTCCACGCACCGCCTCCGGAGCCCCAATCGATCAACGTGAGTCTCCTAAGCCCCGATCGGTCCACGCGCCGTCTCCTTTGCCCTGATCGGTCGACGCGTCCTCTCCTAAACCCCGATCGGTCCACGCGTCGTCTCCTAAGCCCCGATCGGTTCACACGCCGTCTCCGAGCCCCGATGGGTCCACGCGTCGCCTCCTGAGCCCCGGTCGGTCCACGCGCCGTCTCCTGAGCCCCGATCGGTCCACGCGTCGTCTCCTAAGCCCCGATCGGTCCACGCGTCGTCTCCTAAGCCCCGATCCGTCGACGCGTCGTCTCCTGAGCCACGATCAATTGACGCGTCTTCTCCTGAGCCCAATCGCTCCTCGCGCCGTCTCCTGAGCCCCGATCGGTCCACGGCTCGTCTCCTAAGCCCCGATCGGTCCACGCGCCGTCTCCTGTGCCCCGATTGGTCGACGCGTCCTCTCCTAAACCCCGATCAGTCCACGCGTCGTCTCCTAAGCCCCGATCGGTCCACACGCCGTCTCCGAGCCCCGATGGATCCACGCGTCGCCTCCTGAGCCCCGGTCGGTCCACGCGCCGTCTCCTGAGCCCCGATCGGTCCATGCGCCGTCTTCTTAGCCCCGATGCCTCCACGCGCCGTCTCCGAGCCACGATCGGTCCAGGCGCCGCTTCCTGAGCCCCCATCGGTCCATGCGCCGTATCCTAAGCCCCGATCGGTCCACGCGCCGTCTCCGAGCGCCGATAAGTTCAAGCGCCGTCTCCTGAGCCCCGATCGTTCCACGCGGCGTCTCCGAGCCCCGATCGATCCACGCGTCGTCTCCTGAGCCCCAATCGCTCCACACGCCGTTTCCTGAGCCCCGGTCGGTCCACGCGCCGTCTCCGAGCCCCCATCGGTCCACGCGTTGTCTCCTAAGCCCCGATCGGTCCACGCGCCGTCTCCGAGCCCCGATCGGTTCACGCATCGTCTCCTAAGCCCCGATCGGTTAACGCGCCGTCTTCGAGCGCCGAGCGGTCCACGCGCCGTCGCCGAACCCCAATTGGTCCACGCGCAACCGCCTGAGTCCCAGTCGGTCCACGCGCTGTCTCCGAGCCCCGATCGGTCCACGCGCCGTCGCCGAGCCATGATCGGTCCACGCGCGGCCTCCTGAGCCCCAATCGGTCCACGGACCGTCGCCGATCCACGATCGGTCCGTGCGCCGTTTCCAGAGCCCTATCGGTCCACGCATCGTCTCCTGATCTCCGATCGGTCCACGTGCCGTCTCCTAAGCCCCGATCGGTCCACGCACTGTCTCCGAGCGCCGATCGGTTCACGCGCCGTCTCCTGAGCCCCGATCATTCCACGCGCCGTCTCCGAGCCCCGATCGGTCCACGCGTCGTCTCCTGAGCCCCGATCGCTCCACGCTCCGTCTCCCAGCCCCGATCGGTCCACGCGCCGTTTCCTGATCCCCATGGGTCCACGCGTGGCCTCCTGAGCCCCGATCGGTCCACGCGCCGTCTCCTAAGCCCCCATCGATCCACGCGCCGTCTCCGAGCGCCGCTCGGTTCACGCGCCGTCTCCTGTGCTCCGATCGTTCCACGCGCCCTCTCCGAGCCCCGATCGGTCCACGCGCCGTCTCCTGAGCCCCGATCGTTCCACACGCCGCCTCCTAAGCCCCGATCGGTCCAGGCGTCGTCTCCTAAGCCCCGACCGGTCCACGCGCCGTCTCCTGTGCTCCGATCGTTCCACGCGCCCTCTCCGAGCCCCGAACGGTCCACGCGCCGTCTCCTGAGCCCCGATCGTTCCAAACGCCGCCTCCTAAGCCCCGATCGGTCCAGGCGCCGTCTCCGGAGCCCCGATCGGTCCACGCGTCGTCTCCTAAGCCCCGATTCGTCCACGCGGCGTCTCCGGGCGCCGATGATTGCACGCGCCGTCTCCTGAGACCTGATCGTTCCACGCGCCGTCTCCGAGCCCCGATCGATCCACGCGCCGCCTCCTGAGCCCCGATCGGTCCACGCGCCGTCGTCGAACCCCAATTGGTCCACGCGCAACCGCCTGAGCCCCAGTCGGTCCACGCGCAACCTTCTGAGCCCCAGTCGGTACACGCGCTTTCTCCGAGCCCCGATCGGTCCCCGCATAGTCTCCTAAGCCCCGCTCGGTTAACGCGTCGTCTCGGAGCCCCGATCGGTCCAGACGCCGCTTCCTGAGCACCGACCGGTCCACGCGTCGTCTCCTGAGCCCCGATCGGTCGACGGGTCCCCTCCTAAGCCCCGATCGGTCCACGCGCCTTCTCCTGAGCCCCGATCGGTCCACGCGCCGTCTCCGAGCGCCGATCATTTCACGTGACGTCTCCTGAGCCCTGATCGTTCCACGCGCCGTCTTCGAGCCCCGAGCGTTCCACGCGCCGTCTCCTGAGCCCCGGTCGGTCCACGCGCCGTCTCCTGAGCCCCGATCGGTCCACGCGTCGTCTCCTAAGCCCCGATCGGCCCACGCGTCGTCTGCTAAGCCCCGATCCGTCGACGCGTCGTCTCCTGAGCCACGATCAATTGACGCGTCTTCTCCTGAGCCCGATCGCTCCTCGCGCCGTCTCCTGAGCCCCGATCGGTCCACGCGTCGTGTCCGAGCTCCGATCGGTCCATACGCCTTTTCCTGAGGCCCGATCGGTCCATGCGTCGTCTTCTTAGTCCCGATGCCTCCACGCGCCGTCTCCGAGCCACGATCGGTCCAGGCGCCGCTTCCTGAGCCCCGATCGGTCCACGGGCCGTCTCTGAGCGCCGATAAGTCCAAGCGCCGTCTCCTGAGCCCCGAGCGTTCCACGCGCCGTCTCCTGAGCCCCGGTCGGTCCACGCGCCGTCTCCTGAGCCCCGATCGGTCCACGCGTCGTCTCCTAAGCCCCGATCGGCCCACGCGTCGTCTGCTAAGCCCCGATCCGTCGACGCGTCGTCTCCTGAGCCACGATCAATTGACGCGTCTTCTCCTGAGCCCGATCGCTCCTCGCGCCGTCTCCTGAGCCCCGATCGGTCCACGCGTCGTGTCCGAGCTCCGATCGGTCCATACGCCGTTTCCTGAGGCCCGATCGGTCCATGCGTCGTCTTCTTAGTCCCGATGCCTCCACGCGCCGTCTCCGAGCCACGATCGGTCCAGGCGCCGCTTCCTGAGCCCCGATCGGTCCACGGGCCGTCTCTGAGCGCCGATAAGTTCAAGCGCCGTCTCCGGAGCCCCGATCGTTCCACGCGCCGTCTCCGAGCCCCGATCCGTCCACGCGCCGTCTCCTGAGCCCGGATCGGTCCACCCGTCATCGCCGAATCCCCGATCCGTACACGCGTCGTCTCCGAGCCTCGATCGGTCCACGCGCCGTCGCGGAGCCCCGATCGGTCCAGGCGTGGCCTCCTGAGCCTCGATCGGTCCACGCGCGGCCTCCTGAGCCCCGGTCGGTTCACGCGCCGTCTCCGAGCCCCGATCGATCCACGCGTCGTCTTCGAAGCCCAGATGCCTCCTCGCGCCGTCTCCGAGCCACGATCGGTCCAGGCGCTGCTTCCTGAGCCCCAATCGGTCCACGCATCGTCACCTAAGCCCCGATGGGTCCACGCATCGTCACCGAGCCATGATCGGTCCACGCGCGGCTCCTGAGCCCCATCGGTCCACGCGCCGTCTCCGAGCGCCGATCGGTTCACGCGCCGTCTCCTGAGCCCCGATCGTTCCACGCGCCGTCTCCAAGCTCCGATCGGTCCACGCGTCGTCTCCTAAGCCCCGATCGGTCCAAGCGCCTTCTACTAAGCCCCGATCGGACCACGCGCCGTCTCGGAGCGCCGATTGGTTCACGCGCCGTCTCCTGAGCCCCGATCGCTCCACACGCAGTCGCCGAGCCTCGATCGGTTCACGCGCGGTCTCCTGAGCCCCGGTCGGTCCACGCGCCGTCGCCGAACCCCAATTGGTCCACGCGCAACCTCCTGAGCCCCAGTCGGTACACGCGCTGTCTCCGAGCCCCGATCGGTCCCCGCATAGTCTCCTAAGCCCCGCTCGGTTAACGCGTCGTCTCGGAGCCCCGATCGGTCCAGGCGCCGCTTCCCGAGCACCGACCGGTCCACGCGTCGTCTCCTGAGCCCCGATCGGTCCACGCGCAACCGCCTGAGCCCCAGTCGGTCGACGCGCTGTCTCCGAGCCCCGATCGGTCCACGCGTCGTCTCCTGAGCCCCGATCGTTCCACACGCCGTCTCCGAGCCCCGATCCGTCCACGCGCCGTCTCCTGAGCCCGGATCGGCCCACGCGTCATCGCCGAATCCCCGATCCGTACACGCGTCGTCTCCGAGCCTCGATCGGTCCACGCGCCGTCGAGGAGCCCCGATCGGTCCAGGCGTGGCCTCCTGAGCCTCGATCGGTCCACGCGCGGCCTCCTGAGCCCCGGTCGGTTCACGCGCCGTCTCCGAGCCCCGATCGATCCACGCGTCGTCTTCGAAGTCCAGATGCCTCCTCGCGCCGTCTCCGAGCCACGATCGGTCCAGGCGCTGCTTCCTGAGCCCCAATCGGTCCACGCATCGTCACCTGAGCCCCGATGGGTCCACGCGCCGTCACCGAGCCATGATCGGTCCACGCGCGGCTGCTGAGCCCCATCGGGCCACGCGCCGTCTCCGAGCGCCGATCGGTTCACGCGCCGTCTCCTGAGCCCCGATCGTTCCACGCGCCGTCTCCAAGCTCCGATCGGTCCACGCGTCGTCTCTTAAGCCCCGATCGGTCCAAGCGCCTTCTACTAAGCCCCGATCGGTCCACGCGCCGTCTCCGAGCGCCGATCCGTTCACGCGCCGTCTCCTGAGCCCCGATCGTTCCACGCGCCGTCTCCAAGCTCCGATCGGTCCACGCGTCGTCCCCTAAGCCCCGATCGGTCCAAGCGCCTTCTACTAAGCCCCGATCGGACCACGCGCCGTCTCGGAGCGCCGATTGGTTCACGCGCCGTTTCCTGAGCCCCGATCGCTCCACACGCAGTCGCCGAGCCTCGATCGGTTCACGCGCGGTCTCCTGAGCCCCGGTCGGTCCACGCGCCGTCGCCGAACCCCAATTGGTCCACGCGCAACCTCCTGAGCCCCAGTCGGTACACGCGCTGTCTCCGAGCCCCGATCGGTCCCCGCATAGTCTCCTAAGCCCCGTTCGGTTAACGCGTCGTCTCGGAGCCCCGATCGGTCCAGGCGCCGCTTCCTGAGCACCGACCGGTCCACGCGTCGTCTCCTGAGCCCCGATCGGTCCACGCGCGGCCTCCTGAGCCCCGATCGGTCCACGCGCCGTCGCCGAGCCGCGATTGGTCCACGCGCGGCCTCCTAAGCGCCGATCGGTCCACGCGCCGTCGCCGAACCCCAATTGGTCCACGCGAAACCGCCTGAGCCCCAGTCGGTCCACGCGCTGTCTCCGAGCCCCGATCGGTCCACGTGCCGTCTCCCAGCCCCGATCGGTCCACGCGCCGTCTCCTAATCCCCAATCTGTCCACGACCCGTCTCCGGGCCCCGATCGGTGCACGCGCCGTCTCCTAAGCCCCGATCGGGCCACGCGCCGTCGCCGAACACCAATTGGTCCACGCGAAACCGCCTGAGCCCCAGTCGGTCCTAGCGCTGTCTCCGAGCCCCGATCGGTCCACGCGTCGTCTCCGAGCCCCGATCGGTCCACGCGCCGTCGCCGAGTCATGATCTGTCCACGCGCGGCCTCCTGAGACCCGATCGGTCCACGCGCCGTCGCCGAGCCGCGATCGGTTCTCGCGCGGCCTCCTGAGCCCCGGTCGGTCCACGCGCCGCCTACGTAGCCCCGATCGATCCACGCGATTCTCCTGAGCTCCGGTCGGTCGACGCGCCGTCTCCTGAGCCCCGATCGGTCCACGCGTCGTCTCCTAAGCCCCGATTCGTCGACGCGTCGTCTCCTGAGCCCCGATCAATTGACGCGTCTTCTCCTGAGCCCCGATCGCTTCTCGTGCCGCCTCCTGAGCCCCACTCCGTCGAGGCGTCGTCTCCGGAGCCCCGATCAATTGACGTGCCTTCTCCTGAGCCCCGATCGCTCCTCGCGCCGTCTCCTGAACCCCGCTCGGTCAATGCGTCGTCTTCTTATCACGGATGCCTCCACGCGCCGTCTCCGAGCCACGATGGGTCCAGGCGCCGCTTCCTGCGCCCCGATCGGTCCACGCGCCGTCTCCTAAGCCCCAATCGGTCCACGCGGCGTCTCCGAGCGCCGATCATTTAACGCGCCGTCTCCTGAGACCCGATCGTTCCACGCGGGGTCTCCGAGCCCCAATCGGTCCGCGTGCCGCATTCTAAGCCACGGTCCATCCACGCGCCGTCTCCGAGCCCCGCTCCATCCACGCGTCGTCTCCTAAGCCCCGATCGGTCCACGCGCCGTCTCCTAAGCCCCGATTGATCCACGCGAGTCTCCTAAGCCTCGACCGGTCCACGCGCCGTCCCCTGAGGCCCGATCGATCCACGCGCCGTCTCCGAGCCCCAGTCGGCCCACGCGCTGTCTCCGAGCACCGATCGGTCCACGCGCCATCTCCGAGCGCAGATCATTTCACGCGCCGTCTCCTGAGCCCCGATCGTTCCACGCGCGGGCTCCTGAGCCCCTATCGGTCCACGCGTCGCCTTCTAACCCCGGACGGTCCACGCGTCGTCTTCTAAGCCCCGATCGGTCCACGAGCCGTCTCCTGAGCCTCCATCGATCCACGCGTCGTCTTCTAAGCCCAGATGCCTCCTCGCGCCGTCTCCGAGCCACGATCGGTCGAGGCGCCGTTTCCTGAGCCCCGATCGGTCCACGCGTTGTGTCCTAAGCCCGGATCGTTCCACGCGCCGCTTCCGATCCCCGATCGGTCCACGCGTCGTCTCCTGATCTCCGATCGGTCCACACACCATCTCCTAAGCCCCGATCATTCCACGCGCCATCTCCGAGCCCCGATCGGTCTACGCGCCGTCTCATAAGCCCCGATCGGACCACGCGCCTTCTCCTCAGCCCCGATCGGTCCACGCGCGGTCTCCGAGCGCCGATTAATTCACGCTCCGTCTCCGAGCCCCGATCGGTCCACGCGCCGTCTCCTGAGCCCGGATCGGTCCACGCGCCGTCGCCGAACCCCAATTGGTCCACGCGCAACCGCCTGAGCCCCCGTCGGTCCACGCGCTGTCTCCGAGCCCCGATCGGTCCACGCGCCGTCTCCTTTGCCCCGATCGGTCGACGCGTCCTCTCCTAAACCCCGATCAGTCCACGCGTCGTCTCCTAAGCCCCGATCGGTCCACACGCCGTCTCCGAGCCCCGATGGGTCCACGCGTCGCCTCCTGAGCCCCGGTCGGTCCACGCGCCGTCTCCTGAGCCCCGATCGGTCCACGCGTCGTCTCCTAAGCCCCGATCGGTCCACGCGTCGTCTCCTAAGCCCCGATCCGTCGACGCGTCGTCTCCTGAGCCACGATCAATTCACGCGTCTTCTCCTGAGCCCAATCGCTCCTCGCGCCGTCTCCTGAGCCCCGATCGGTCCACGGCTCGTCTCCTAAGCCCCGATCGGTCCACGCGCCGTCTCCTGTGCCCCGATTGGTCGACGCGTCCTCTCCTAAACCCCGATCAGTCCACGCGTCGTCTCCTAAGCCCCGATCGGTCCACACGCCGTCTCCGAGCCCCGATGGGTCCACGCGTCGCCTCCTGAGCCCCGGTCGGTCCACGCGCCGTCTCCTGAGCCCCGATCGGTCCATGCGCCGTCTTCTTAGCCCCGATGCCTCCACGCGCCGTCTCCGAGCCACGATCGGTCCAGGCGCCGCTTCCTGAGCCCCCATCGGTCCATGCGCCGTATCCTAAGCCCCGATCGGTCCACGCGCCGTCTCCGAGCGCCGATAAGTTCAAGCTCCGTCTCCTGAGCCCCGATCGTTCCACGCGGCGTCTCCGAGCCCCGATCGATCCACGCGTCGTCTCCTGAGCCCCAATCGCTCCACACGCCGTTTCCTGAGCCCCGATCGGTCCACGCATCGTCTCCGAGCACCGATCGGTCCACGCGCTGTTTTCTGAGCACCGTTCGGTCCACGCGTCGTCTTCAAAGCCCCGATGCCTCCACGCGCCGTCTCCGAGCCCCGATCGCTCCTCGCGCCGTCTCCTGAGCCCCGCTCGATCCATGCGTCGTCTTCTTAGCCCCGATGCCTCCACGCGCCGTTTCCGAGCCACGATCGGTCCAGGCGCCGCTTCCTGAGCCCCGATCGGTCCACGCGCCGTCGCGTAAGCCCCAATCGGTCTACGCGCCGTCTCAGAGCGCCGATCATTTCACGCGCCGTCTCCTGAGCCCCGATCATTCCACGCCCCGCCTCCGAGCCCCGATCGGTCCACGCGCCGTCTCCTAAGCCCCTATCGGTCCACGCGCCGTCTCCGAGCGCCGATCGGTTCACGCGCCGTCTCCTGAGCCCCGATCGGTCCACGCGTCGTCTCCTAAGCCCTGATCGGTCCTCGTGCCTTCTGCGAGCCCCGAAGGGTCCACGCGCAGCCTCCTGAGCCCCGATCGGTCCACGCGCCGTCCCCGAGCCCCGATCGGTCCACGCGCTGTCTCCTGAGCCCCGATAGGTACACGCGTCGTCTTCTAAGCCCCGATCGATCCACGCGTCGTCTCCTGAGCCCCGATCGCGCCACACGCCGTTTCCTGAGCCCCGATCGGTCCACGCGCCGTCTCCGAGCCCCGATCGGTCCACGCATCGTCCCCTAAGCCCCGATCGGTTAACGCGCCGTCTCCCCGCCCCAATCGCTCCACGCGCCGTCTCCTGAGCCCCGATCATTCCACGCGCCGTCTCCGAGCCCCGATCCGTCCACGCGCCGTCTCCTAAGCCCCGTTCGGTCCAAGCGCCTTCTCCTAAAGCCCGGTCGGTCCACGCGCCGTCTCCGAGCCCCGATCGGTTCACGCATCGTCACCTAAGCCCCGATCGGACCACGCGCCGTCTCCTGAGCCCCGATCGCTCCATGCTCCGTCTCCGTGCCCCGATCGGTCCACGCGCCGGCACCTGAGCCCGGATTGGTCCACGCGCCGTCGCCGAACCCCAATTGGTCCACGCGCAACCGCCTGAGCCCCAGTCGGTCCACGCGCTGTCTCCGAGCCCCGATCGGTCCACGCGCCGTCTCCGAGCGCCGATCGGTTCACGCGCCGTCTCCTGAGCCCCGATCGGTCCACGCGGCGCCTCCGGAGCCCCGATCGATCCACACGAGTCTCCTGAGCCCCGATCGGTCCACGCGCTGTCTCCGAGCGCCGACCGGTTCACGCGCCGTCTCCTGAGCCCCGATCAGTCCACGCGCCGTCTCCTGAGCCCGGATCGGTCCACGCGTCATCGCCGAATCCCCCATCCGTACACGCGTCGTCTCCGAGCCTCGATCGGTCCGGCGCTGCTTCCTGAGCCCCAATCGGTCCACGCGTTGTCACCTAAGCCCCGATCGGTCCACGCGCCGTCTCCGAGCCCCGATCGGTTCACGCATCGTCACCTAAGCCCCGATCGGACCACGCGCCGTCTCCTGAGCCCCGATCGCTCCATGCTCCGTCTCCGTGCCCCGATCGGTCCACGCGCCGGCACCTGAGCCCGGATTGGTCCACGCGCCGTCGCCGAACCCCAATTGGTCCACGCGCAACCGCCTGAGCCCCAGTCGGTCCACGCGCTGTCTCCGAGCCCCGATCGGTCCACGCGCCGTCTCCGAGCGCCGATCGGTTCACGCGCCGTCTCCTGAGCCCCGATCGGTCCACGCGGCGCCTCCGGAGCCCCGATCGATCCACACGAGTCTCCTGAGCCCCGGTCGGTCCGCCCGCCGTCTCCTGAGCCTCGATCGGCCCACGCGCCGTCTCCTGAGCCCCGATCCGTCCACGCGCCGCCTCCTGAGCCCCGATCGTCCAACGCGCCGTCTCCGAGCACCGAACGGTCCACGCGCCGTCTCCTGAGCCCCGATCGGTCCACGCGTCGTCTCCAAAGCCCTGATCGGTCCACGTGCCGTCTCCGAGCCCCGATCGGTCCACGCGCCGTCTCCTGAACCCCGATACGTCCACGCACAGTCGCCGAGCCCCGATTGGTCCACGCGCCGTAGCCGAGCCTCCATCGGTCCACGCGCGGCCTCCTGATCCCCATCGGTCCACGCGCCGTCTCCTGAGCCACGATCGATCCACATGCCGTCTCCGAGCCCCGATCGGTCCGCGTGCCGTATTCTAAGCCTCGGTCCATCCACGCGCCGTCTCCGAGCCCCGATCGGTCCACGCGTCGTCTCCTAAGCCCTGATCGGTCCTCGTGCCTTCTGCGAGCCCCGAAGGGTCCACGCGCATCCTCCTGAGCCCCGATCGCTCGACGCGTCGTCTCCTGAGCCCCGATCGATCCACGGGTCTTCCCCTGAGCCCCGACCGCTCCACGCGCCGTCTCCTGAGCCCGGATCGGTCCACGCGTCGTCTCCGAGCCCCGATCGGTCCACGCGCTGTCTCCTGAGCCCCGATAGGTACACGCGTCGTCACCTAAGCCCCGATCGGTCCACGCGTAGTCTCCTAAGCCCCGCTTGGTTAACGCGTCGTTTCCGAGCCCCGATCGGTCCACGCGTCGTCTCCTGAGCCCCAATTAGTCCATGCGCCGTCTCCTAAGCCCCGATCCGTCCACGCGTCGTCTCCTAAGCCCTGATCGGTCCTCGTGCCTTCTGCGAGCCCCGAAGGGTCCACGCGCATCCTCCTGAGCCCCGATCGCTCGACGCGTCGTCTCCTGAGCCCCGATCGATCCACGGGTCTTCCCCTGAGCCCCGACCGCTCCACG
This sequence comes from Netelia fuscicornis, assembly GCA_946811545.1. NCBI lineage: Eukaryota > Metazoa > Arthropoda > Insecta > Hymenoptera > Ichneumonidae > Netelia > Netelia fuscicornis. The sequence goes on from OX328012.1 coordinate 33,141,717, forward strand.
CGCCGTCTCCTGAGCCCGGATCGTTCCACGCGCCGTCTCGGAGCCCCGATCGTTCCACGCGCCGTCTCGGAGCCCCGATCCGTCCACGCGCCGTCTCCTGAGCCTGGATCGGTCCACGCGTCATCACCGAATCCCCGATCCGTACACGCGTCGTCTCCGAGCCTCGATCGGTCCACGCGTCGTCTCCGAGCCCCGATCGGTCCACGCGTCGTCTCCGAGCCCTGATCCGTCCACGGGCCGAGTCCGAGCTCCGATCTGTTCATGCGCCATCTCCAAACCTCGATCCGTACACGCGTCGTCTCCGAGCCCTGATCGGTCCACGCGCCATCGCCGAGCCCCGATCGGTCCACGCGCCATCGCGGAGCCCCGATCGGTCCACGCGCCCTCTCCGAGTGCCGATCATTTCACGCTCCGTCTCCTGAGCCCCGATCGGTCCACACCACTTCTCCTGAGGCCCGATCGATTCACGTGCCGTCTCCTAAGCCCCGGTCGGTTCACCCGTCGTCTCTTAAGTCCCAATCGGTCCACGCGCCCCCTCCGAGCGCCGATCATTTCACGCGACGTCTCCTGAGCCCCGGTCGGTCCGCGCGCCGTCTCCTAAGACCCGATCGGTCCACGTATCGTCTCCTAAGCCCCGATCGGTCCACACGCCGTCTCCGAGCCCCGATGGGTCCACGCATCGTCTCCTGAGCCCCGACCGCTCCACACGCCCTTTCCTGAGCCCCGATCGGTCCACGCATCGTCTCCGAGCGCCAATCGATTCACGTGCCGTCTCCTAAGCCCCGATCGGTCCACCCGTCGTCTCTTAAGCCCCAATCGGTCCACGCGCCCTCTCCGAGCGCCGATCATTTCACGCGCCGTCTCCTGAGCCCCGGTCGGTCCGCGCGCCGTCACCTGAGCCCCGATCGGTCGACGCGTCGTCTTCTGAGCGCCGATCGGTCCACGCGCCGTCTCCGAGCGCCGATCGGTTCACGCGCCGTCTCCTGAGCCCCGATCGTTCCACGCGCCGTCTCCGAGCGCCGATCGGTTCACGCGCCGTCACCTGCGCCCCGATCGTTCCACGCGCCGTCTCCTGAGCGCCGATCGTTCCACGCGCCGTCTCGGAGCCCCGATCGTTCCACGCGCCGTCTCGGAGCCCCGATCCGTCCACGCGCCGTCTCCTGAGCCTGGATCGGTCCACGCGTCATCACCGAATCCCCGATCCGTACACGCGTCGTCTCCGAGCCTCGATCGGTCCACGCGCAGTCGCGGAGCCCCGATCGGTCCAGGCGTGGCCTCCTGAGCCTCGATCGGTCCACGCGCGGCCTCCTGAGCCCCGGTCGGTCCACGCGCCGGCTCCTGAGCCCCGATCGGTCCACGCGCCGTCTCCTGAGCCCCAATCGCTCCACGCACCGTTTTCTGAGCACCGTTTGGTCCACGCGTCGTCTTCAAAGACCCGATGCCTCCACGCGCCGTCTCCGAGCCGCGATCCGTCCGTGCGCCGCTTCCAGAGCCCTCTCGGTCCACGCGTCGTCTCCTGATCTCCGATCGGTCCACACGCCATCTCCTAAGCCCCGATCATTCCACGCGCCATCTCGGAGCCCCGATCGGTCCACGCGCCATCTCCGAGCCCCGATCGGTCCACGCGCCGTCTCATAAGCCCCGATCGGCCCACGCGCCTTCTCCTCAGCCCCGATCGGTCCACGCGCCGTCTCCGAGCGCCGATTAGTTCACGCGCCGTCTCCTGAGCCCCGATCGCTCCACGCTCCGTCTCCCAGCCCCGATCGGTCCACGCGCCGTCTCCTGAGCCCGGATCGGTCCACGCGCCGTCGCCGAACCCCAATTGGTCCACGCGCCACCGCCTGTGCCCCAGTCGGTCCACGCGCTGTCTCCGAGCCCAGATCGGTCCACGCGCCGCGGCGAACCCCAATTGGTCCACGCGCAACCTCTCGAGCCCCAGTCGGTAAACGCGCTGTCTCCCAGCCCCGATCGGTCCACGTATGTTCTCCTAAGCCCCAATTAGTCCCCGCGCCGTCTCCTAAGCCCCGATCTGCCCACAGGCCGTCTCCGAGCTCCGATCGGTCCACGCGCCGTCTCCAAGCCTCGATCCGTACACGCGTCGTCTCCGAGCCCCGATCGGTCCACGCGCCTTCTCCGAGCCCCGATCGGTTCACGCATCGTCTCCTAAGCCCCGATCGGTTAACGCGCCGTCTCCGAGCCCCGCACGGTCCACGCGCCGTCGCCGAACCCCAATTGGTCCACGCGCAACCGCCTCAGCCCCAGTCGGTCCACGCGCCGTCTCCGAGCGCCGATCGGTTCACGCGCCGTCTCCTGAGCCCCGATCGTTCCACACGCCGTCTCCAAGCCTCGATCCGTACACGCGCCGTCTCCGAGCGCCGAGCGGTCCACGCGCCGTCGCCGAACCCCAATTGGTCCACGCGCAACCGCCTGAGTCCCAGTCGGTCCACGCGCTGTCTCCGAGCCCCGATCGGTCCACGCGCCGTCGCCGAGCCATGATCGGTCCACGCGCGGCCTCCTGAGCCCCAATCGGTCCACGGGCCGTCGCCGATCCACGATCGGTCCGTGCGCCGTTTCCAGAGCCCTATCGGTCCACGCATCGTCTCCTGATCTCCGATCGGTCCACGTGCCGTCTCCTAAGCCCCGATCGGTCCACGCACTGTCTCCGAGCGCCGATCGGTTCACGCGCCGTCTCCTGAGCCCCGATCATTCCACGCGCCGTCTCCGAGCCCCGATCGGCCCACGCGTCGTCTCCTGAGCCTCGATCGCTCCACGCGCCGTTTTCTGAGCACCGTTCGGTCCACGCGTCGTCTTCAAAGCCCCGATGCTTCCACGCGCCGTCTCCGAGCTACGATCGGTCCGTGCGCCGCTTCCAGAGCACTATCAGTCCACGCGTCGTCTCCTGATCTCCGATCGGTCGACGCGCCATCTCCTAAGCCCCGATCGGTCCACGCACCGTCTCCGAGCGCCGATCGGTTCACGCGCCGTCTCCTGAGCCCCGATCATTCCACGCGCTGTCTCCGAGCCCCGATCGGTCCACGCGTTGTCTCCTTAGCCCCGATCGGTCCACGCGCCGTCTCCGAGCCCCGATCGGTCCACGCGCCGTCACCGAGCCGCGATCGGTCCACGCTCGACCTCCTGAGCCCGGTTGGTTCACGCGTCGTCTCCGAGCGCCGATCGGTCCACGCGCCGTCGCCGAGCCATGATCGGTCCACGCGGGGCTCCTGAGCCCCGGTCGGTTCACGCGCCGTCTTCGAGCCCCGATCGATCCACGCGTCGTCTTCTAAGCCCAGATGCCTCCTCGCGCCGTCTCCGAACCCCAATTGGTCCACGCGAAACCGCCTGAGCCCCAGTCGGTCCACGCGCTGTCTCCGAGCCCCGATCGGTCCACGCGTCGTCTCCGAGCCCCGATCGGTCCACGCGCCGTCTCGGAGCGCCGATTGGTTCACGCGCCGTCTCCTGAGCCCCGATCGCTCCACGCGCAGTCGCCGAGTCTCAATCGGTCCACGCGCCGTCTCCTAAGCCCCGATCGGTCCAAGCGCCTTCTGCTAAGCCCCGATCGGTCCAAGCGCCTTCTGCTAAGCCCCGATCGGTCCACGCGCCGTCTCCGAGCGCCGATCGGTTCACGCGCCGTCACCTGAGCCCCGATCGTTCCACGCGCCGTCTCCGAGCCCCGATCGATCTACGCGCCGTCTCCTAAGCCCCGATCAGTCCACGCGCCTTCTCCTCATCCCCCATCGGTCCACGCGCCGTCTCCGAGCCCCGATGGGTCCACGCACTGTCTCCTGATCCCCATGGGTCCACGCGCGGCCTCCTGAGCCCCGATCGGTCCACGCGCCGTCACCGAGCCGCGATCGGTCCACGCGCGACCTCCTGAGCCCCGGTTGGTTCACGCACCGTATCCGAGCCCCCATCGGTCCACGCGTTGTCTCCGAGCCCCGATCCGTCCACGCGCCGTCGCCGTGCCATGATCGGTCCACACGAGGCTCCTGACCCCCGGTCGGTCCGCGCGCCGTCTCCTGAGCCCCGATCGGTCGACGCGTCGTTTCCTGAGCCCCGATCGATCCACGCGTCGTCTCCTGAGCCCCGATCGCTCCACGCGCCGATTTCTGAGCCCCGATCAATTGACGCGTCTTCTCCTGAACCCGGATCGCACCTCGCGCCGTCTCCTGAGCCCCGCTCGGTCCATGCGTCGTCTTCTTAGCCCCGATGCCTCCACGCGCCGTCTCCGAGCCACGATCGGTCTAGGCGCCGCTTCCTGACCCCGATCGGTCCACGCGCCGTCTCCTAAGCCCCAATCGGTCCACGCGCCGTCTCCTAAGCCGCGATCGGTCCAAGCGGCGTCTCCGAGCCCCGATCGGTCCACGCACCGTCTCCTCATCCCCATCGGTCCACGCGGCGTTTTCTGAGCACCGTTCGGTCCACGCGTCGTCTTCAAAGCCCCGATGCCTCCACGCGCCGTCTCCGAGCCACGATCGGTCCGTGCGCCGCTTCCAGAGCCCCGATCTGTGCACGCGTCTTCTCCTGATCTCCGATCGGTCCACGCGCCGTCTCATAAGCCCCGATCGGTCCACGCGCCGTATCCGAGCGCCGATCGGTTCACGGGCCGTCTCTGAGCCGCGATCGATAAAGCCGCCGTCATCAAGCCCCGATCCGTACACGCGTCGTCTCTGAGCCCCGATGCCTCTACCCGCCGTCTCCGAGCTACGATCGGTTCAGGCGCCGCGTCCCGAGCCCCGATCAGTTCACGTGCCGTCTCCTAAGCCCCGATCGCTTCACGGACCGTTTCCTGATCCCCGATCGGTCCACGCGTCGTCTCCTAAGCCCCGATCGGTCCACGCGCCGTCTCCGAGCCCCGATGGGTCCACGCACTGTCTCCTGATCCCCATGGGTCCACGCGGCGCCTCCGGAGCCCCGAACGATCCACGCGAGGATCCTGAGCCCCGATCGATCCACGCATCGTCTCCTAAGCCCCAATCGGTTAACGCGCCGTCTCCGAGCCCCAATCGGTCCACGCGCCGACTCCTGAACCCCGATCGTTCCACGCGCCTTCTCCTAAGCCACGATCGGTCAGCGCCGTCTCCGAGCGCCGATCGGTGCACGCGCCGTCGCACGAGCCGCGATCGGTCCACGCGCGGCCTCCTGAGCCCCGGTTGCTTCACGTGCCGTATCCGAGCCCCAATTGGTCCACGCACCGTCTCCTGAGCCCCGATCGGTCCACGCGCCGTCTCCTGAGCTCCGATCGCTCCACACGCCGTTTTCTGAGCACCGTTCGGTCCATGCGTCGTCTTCTAAGCCCCGATGTCTCCACGCGCCGTCTCCGAGCCGCGATCGGTGCAGGCGCCGTCTCCCCCCCCCCCCCCCCCTCCCCCACCCGATTGGTCCACGCGCCGTCTCCTGAGCCCCGATCATTCCACGCGCCGTCTCCGAACCCCGATCGTTCCACGCGGCGCCTCCGGAGCCCCGATCGATCCACGCGAGTCTCCTGAGCCCCAGTCGGTCCGCGCGCCGTCTCCTGCGCCCCGATTGTTCGACGCGTCGTCTCCTGAGCCCCGATCGATCCACGCGTCGTCTCCTGAGCCCCGATCGCGCCACACGCCGTTTCCTGAGCCCCGATCGGTCCACGCGCCGTCTCCGAGCCGCGATCGGTAAACGCGCCGTCACCAAGCCCCGATCCGTACACGCGTCGTCTCCGAGCCCCGATGGGTCCACGCGCCGTCGCCGAGCCTCGATCGGTCCACGCGCAGCCTCCTAAGCCCCGGTCGGTTCACGCGCTATCTCTGAGCCGCGATCGGTCCACGCGCCGTCTCCTGAGCCCCGATACGTCCACGCGCAGTCGCCGAGCCCCGATCGGTCCACGCGCCGTCTCCTGAGCCCGGATCGGTCCACGCGCCGTCTCCTGCGCCCCGATTGTTCGACGCGTCGTCTCCTGAGCCCCGATCGCTCCACGCTCCGTCTCCCAGCCCCGATCGGTCCACGCGCCGTCTCCTGAGCCCGGATCGGTCCACGCGCCGTCGCCGAACCCCAATTGGTCCACGCGCCACCGCCTGTGCCCCAGTCGGTCCACGCGCTGTCTCCGAGCCCAGATCGGTCCACGCGCCGCGGCGAACCCCAATTGGTCCACGCGCAACCTCTCGAGCCCCAGTCGGTAAACGCGCTGTCTCCGAGCCCCGATCGGTCCACGTATGTTCTCCTAAGCCCCAATTAGTCCCCGCGCCGTCTCCTAAGCCCCGATCTGCCCACAGGCCGTCTCCGAGCTCCGATCGGTCCACGCGCCGTCTCCAAGCCTCGATCCGTACACGCGTCGTCTCCGAGCCCCGATCGGTCCACGCGCCTTCTCCGAGCCCCGATCGGTTCACGCATCGTCTCCTAAGCCCCGATCGGTTAACGCGCCGTCTCCGAGCCCCGCACGGTCCACGCGCCGTCGCCGAACCCCAATTGGTCCACGCGCAACCGCCTCAGCCCCAGTCGGTTCACGCGCTGTCGCCGAACCCCGATCGGTCAACGCGTCGTCTCCGAGCCCCGATCGGTCCACGCGCCGTCGCCGAGCCATGATCGGTCCACGCGCGTCCTCCTGAGCCCCGATCGGTCCACGCGTGGTCTCCGAGCCCCGATCGGTCCACGTGCCGTCGCCGAGCCATGATCGGTCCACACGTGGCCTCCTGAGCCCCGGTCGGTCCACGCGCCGTCTCCTGAGCCCCGATCGGTCCACGCGCGGCCTCCTGAGCCCCGATTGGTTCACGCGCCGTATCCGAGCCCCAATTGGTCCACGCGCCGTCTCCTGAGCCTCGATCGCTCCTCGCGCCGTCTCCTGAACCCCGCTCGGTCCATGCGTCGTCTTGTTAGCCCGGATGCCTCCACGCGCCGTCTCCAAGCCACGATCGGTCCAGGCGCCGTCTCCGGAGCCCCGATCGGTCCACGCGTCGTCTCCTAAGCCCCGATTCGTCCACGCGACGTCTCCGGGCGCCGATGATTTCACGCGCCGTCTCCTGAGACCCGATCGTTCCACGCGCCGTCTCCGAGCCCCGATCGATCCACGCGCCGCCTCCGGAGCCCCGATCGGTCCACGCGCCGTCGCCGAACCCCAATTGGTCCACGCGCAACCGCCTGAGCCCCAGTCGGTCCACGCACTGTGTCCGAGCCCCGATCGGTCCACGCGCCGTCTTCGAGCGCCGATCGGTCCACGCAACGTCTCCTAAGCCCCAATCGGTTAACGCGCGGTCTCCTGAGCCCCGATCGTTCTACGCACCGTCTCCGAGCCCCGATCCGTCCACGCGCAGTCGCCGATCCCGATCGGTTCACGCGCGGTCTCCTGAGCCCCAGTCGGTACACGCGCCGTCTCCGAGCGCCGATCGGTCCACGCGTAATCTCCTGATCTCCGATCGGTCCACGCGCCGTCTCCTAAGCCCCGATCGGTCCACGCGCCGTCTCCGAGCGCCGATCGGTTGACGTGCCATCTCCTGAGCCCCGATCATTCCACGCGCCGTCTCCGAGCCCCGATCGGTCCACGCGCCGTCTCCTGAGCTCCGAACGGTCCAGACCCCTTGTCCTGAGCCCCGATCGGCCGACGCGTCGTCTCCTAAGCCCCGACCGGTTCACGCGCCGTCTCCTGTGCACAGATCGAATCACGTGCCGTCTCCTAAGCCCCGATCGGTCCACACGTCGTCTCCTAAGCCCCAATCGGTCCACGCGTCGTCTCCTAAGCCCCGATCCGTTGGCGCGTCGTCTCCTGAGCCCCGATCAATTGACGCGTCTTCTCCTGAGCCCCGATCGTCCTCGCGCCGTCTCCTGAGCCCCGCTCGGTCCATGCGTCGTCTTCTTAGCCCCGATGCCACCACGCGCCGTCTCCTAAGCCCCGATCTGCCCACGGGCCGTTTCCGAGCTCCGATCGTTCCACACGCCGTCTCCAAGCCTCGATCCGTACACGCGCCGTCTCCGAGCGCCGAGCGGTCCACGCGCCGTCGCCGAACCCCAATTGGTCCACGCGCAACCGCCTGAGTCCCAGTCGGTCCACGCGCTGTCTCCGAGCCCCGATCGGTCCACGCGCCGTCGCCGAGCCATGATCGGTCCACGCGCGGCCTCCTGAGCCCCAATCGGTCCACGGGCCGTCGCCGATCCACGATCGGTCCGTGCGCCGTTTCCAGAGCCCTATCGGTCCACGCATCGTCTCCTGATCTCCGATCGGTCCACGTGCCGTCTCCTAAGCCCCGATCGGTCCACGCACTGTCTCCGAGCGCCGATCGGTTCACGCGCCGTCTCCTGAGCCCCGATCATTCCACGCGCCGTCTCCGAGCCCCGATCGGCCCACGCGTCGTCTCCTGAGCCTCGATCGCTCCACGCGCCGTTTTCTGAGCACCGTTCGGTCCACGCGTCGTCTTCAAAGCCCCGATGCTTCCACGCGCCGTCTCCGAGCTACGATCGGTCCGTGCGCCGCTTCCAGAGCACTATCAGTCCACGCGTCGTCTCCTGATCTCCGATCGGTCGACGCGCCATCTCCTAAGCCCCGATCGGTCCACGCACCGTCTCCGAGCGCCGATCGGTTCACGCGCCGTCTCCTGAGCCCCGATCATTCCACGCGCTGTCTCCGAGCCCCGATCGGTCCACGCGTTGTCTCCTTAGCCCCGATCGGTGCACGCGCCGTCTCCGAGCCCCGATCGGTCCACGCGCCGTCACCGAGCCGCGATCGGTCCACGCTCGACCTCCTGAGCCCGGTTGGTTCACGCGTCGTCTCCGAGCGCCGATCGGTCCACGCGCCGTCGCCGAGCCATGATCGGTCCACGCGGGGCTCCTGAGCCCCGGTCGGTTCACGCGCCGTCTTCGAGCCCCGATCGATCCACGCGTCGTCTTCTAAGCCCAGATGCCTCCTCGCGCCGTCTCCGAACCCCAATTGGTCCACGCGAAACCGCCTGAGCCCCAGTCGGTCCACGCGCTGTCTCCGAGCCCCGATCGGTCCACGCGTCGTCTCCGAGCCCCGATCGGTCCACGCGCCGTCTCGGAGCGCCGATTGGTTCACGCGCCGTCTCCTGAGCCCCGATCGCTCCACGCGCAGTCGCCGAGTCTCAATCGGTCCACGCGCCGTCTCCTAAGCCCCGATCGGTCCAAGCGCCTTCTGCTAAGCCCCGATCGGTCCAAGCGCCTTCTGCTAAGCCCCGATCGGTCCACGCGCCGTCTCCGAACCCCAATTGGTCCACGCGAAACCGCCTGAGCCCCAGTCGGTCCACGCGCTGTCTCCGAGCCCCGATCGGTCCACGCGTTGTCTCCGAGCCCCGATCCGTCCACGCGCCGTCGCCGTGCCATGATCGGTCCACACGAGGCTCCTGACCCCCGGTCGGTCCGCGCGCCGTCTCCTGAGCCCCGATCGGTCGACGCGTCGTTTCCTGAGCCCCGATCGATCCACGCGTCGTCTCCTGAGCCCCGATCGCTCCACGCGCCGATTTCTGAGCCCCGATCAATTGACGCGTCTTCTCCTGAACCCGGATCGCACCTCGCGCCGTCTCCTGAGCCCCGCTCGGTCCATGCGTCGTCTTCTTAGCCCCGATGCCTCCACGCGCCGTCTCCGAGCCACGATCGGTCTAGGCGCCGCTTCCTGACCCCGATCGGTCCACGCGCCGTCTCCTAAGCCCCAATCGGTCCACGCGCCGTCTCCTAAGCCGCGATCGGTCCAAGCGGCGTCTCCGAGCCCCGATCGGTCCACGCACCGTCTCCTCATCCCCATCGGTCCACGCGGCGTTTTCTGAGCACCGTTCGGTCCACGCGTCGTCTTCAAAGCCCCGATGCCTCCACGCGCCGTCTCCGAGCCACGATCGGTCCGTGCGCCGCTTCCAGAGCCCCGATCTGTGCACGCGTCTTCTCCTGATCTCCGATCGGTCCACGCGCCGTCTCATAAGCCCCGATCGGTCCACGCGCCGTATCCGAGCGCCGATCGGTTCACGGGCCGTCTCTGAGCCGCGATCGATAAAGCCGCCGTCATCAAGCCCCGATCCGTACACGCGTCGTCTCTGAGCCCCGATGCCTCTACCCGCCGTCTCCGAGCTACGATCGGTTCAGGCGCCGCGTCCCGAGCCCCGATCAGTTCACGTGCCGTCTCCTAAGCCCCGATCGCTCCACGGACCGTTTCCTGATCCCCGATCGGTCCACGCGTCGTCTCCTAAGCCCCGATCGGTCCACGCGCCGTCTCCGAGCCCCGATGGGTCCACGCACTGTCTCCTGATCCCCATGGGTCCACGCGGCGCCTCCGGAGCCCCGAACGATCCACGCGAGGATCCTGAGCCCCGATCGATCCACGCATCGTCTCCTAAGCCCCAATCGGTTAACGCGCCGTCTCCGAGCCCCAATCGGTCCACGCGCCGACTCCTGAACCCCGATCGTTCCACGCGCCTTCTCCTAAGCCACGATCGGTCAGCGCCGTCTCCGAGCGCCGATCGGTGCACGCGCCGTCGCACGAGCCGCGATCGGTCCACGCGCGGCCTCCTGAGCCCCGGTTGCTTCACGTGCCGTATCCGAGCCCCAATTGGTCCACGCACCGTCTCCTGAGCCCCGATCGGTCCACGCGCCGTCTCCTGAGCTCCGATCGCTCCACACGCCGTTTTCTGAGCACCGTTCGGTCCATGCGTCGTCTTCTAAGCCCCGATGTCTCCACGCGCCGTCTCCGAGCCGCGATCGGTGCAGGCGCCGTCTCCCCCCCCCCCCCCCCCCCCCACCCGATTGGTCCACGCGCCGTCTCCTGAGCCCCGATCATTCCACGCGCCGTCTCCGAACCCCGATCGTTCCACGCGGCGCCTCCGGAGCCCCGATCGATCCACGCGAGTCTCCTGAGCCCCAGTCGGTCCGCGCGCCGTCTCCTGCGCCCCGATTGTTCGACGCGTCGTCTCCTGAGCCCCGATCGATCCACGCGTCGTCTCCTGAGCCCCGATCGCGCCACACGCCGTTTCCTGAGCCCCGATCGGTCCACGCGCCGTCTCCGAGCCGCGATCGGTAAACGCGCCGTCACCAAGCCCCGATCCGTACACGCGTCGTCTCCGAGCCCCGATGGGTCCACGCGCCGTCGCCGAGCCTCGATCGGTCCACGCGCAGCCTCCTAAGCCCCGGTCGGTTCACGCGCTATCTCTGAGCCGCGATCGGTCCACGCGCCGTCTCCTGAGCCCCGATACGTCCACGCGCAGTCGCCGAGCCCCGATCGGTCCACGCGCGGTCTCCTGAGCCCCGATCTGTCCACGCGCCGTCTCCGCGCCCCGATCGGTCCACGCGTCGTCTCCGAGCCCTGATCGGTCCACGCGCCGTCTCCTGAGCCCCAATCGGTCCACTCGCTGTCTCCTGATCCCCGATCGGTACACGCGTCGTCTCCTACGCCCCGATCGGTCCCCGCGCCGCCTTCGTGCCCCGATCGGTCCACGCACCGCCTCCTGATCCCCATCGGTCCACGCGCCGTCTCCTGAGCCACGATCGATCCACATGCCGTCTCCGAGCCCCGATCGGTCCGCGTGCCGCATTCTAAGCCACGGTCCATCCACGCGCCGTCTCCGAGCCCCGATCGGTCCACGCGTCGTCTCCTAAGCCCTGATCGGTCCTCGTGCCTTCTGCGAGCCCCGAAGGGTCCACGCGCAGCCTCCTGAGCCCCGATCGGTCCACGCGCCGTCCCCGAGCCCCGATCGGTCCACGCGCTGTCTCCTGAGCCCCGATAGGTACACGCGTCGTCTTCTAAGCCCCGATCGATCCACGCGTCGTCTCCTGAGCCCCGATCGCGCCACACGCCGTTTCCTGAGCCCCGATCGGTCCACGCGCCGTCTCCGAGCCCCGATCGGTCCACGCATCGTCCCTTAAGCCCCGATCGGTTAACGCGCCGTCTCCCCGCCCCAATCGCTCCACGCGCCGTCTCCTGAGCCCCGATCATTCCACGCGCCGTCTCCGAGCCCCGATCCGTCCACGCGCCGTCTCCTAAGCCCCGTTCGGTCCAAGCGCCTTCTCCTAAAGCCCGGTCGGTCCACGCGCCGTCTCCGAGCCCCGATCGGTCCACGCATCGTCTCCTAAGCCCCGATCGGCTAACGCGTCGACTCCGAGCCGCGATGGTTCCACGCGCCGTCCCCGATCCCCGATCGATCCACGCGCCGTCTCCGAGCCCCGATCGGTCCACGCTTCGTCTCCTGATCCCGGATCGTTCCACGCGTCGTCTCCTGATCCCCGATCCGTAATCGCGTCGTCTCCGAGCCTCGATCGGTCCACACGCCGTGTCCGATCCCCGATCGGTCCGCGTACCGCATTCTGAGCCGCGGTCCGTCCACGCGCCGTCTCCGAGCACCGATAGGTCCACGCGCCGTCTCAGAGCGCCGATCATTTCACGCCCCGTCTCCTGAGCTCCGATCGTTCAACGCGCCGTCTCCGAGCCCCGATCGGTCCACGCGCCGTCTCCTGAGCCCCAATCGGTCCACACGCTGTCTCGTGAGCCCCGATAGGTACACGCGTCGTGTCCTACGCCCCGATCGGTCCACGCGTCGTCTCCGAGCCTCGATCGGTCCAGGCGCTGCTTTCTGAGCCCCAATCGGTCCACGCGTTGTCACCTAAGCCCCGATCGGTCCACGCGCCGTCTCCGAGCCCCGATCGGTTCACGCATCGTCACCTAAGCCCCGAACGGACCACGCGCCGTCTCCTGAGAACCGATCGCTCCACGCTCCGTCTCCGTGCCCCGATCGGTCCACGCGCCGGCACCTGAGCCCGGATTGGTCCACGCGCCGTCGCCGAACCCCAATTGGTCCACGTGCAACCGCCTGAGCCCCAGTCGGTCCACGCGCCGTCTCCGATCCACGATCGGTCCGTGCGCCGCTTCCAGAGGCCTATCGGTCCACGCGTCGTCTCCTGATCTCCGATCGCTCCACGCGCCGTCTCCGAGCCCCGATCGGTCCACGCGCCGTCTCCTGAGCCCGGATCGGTCCACGCGCCGTCGCCGAACCCCAATTGGTCCACGCGCAACCGCCTGAGCCCCGGTTGGTCCACGCGCTGTCTCCGAGCCCCGATCGGTCCACGCGTCGTATCCGAACCCCGATCGGTCCACGCGCCGTCGCCGAGCCATGATCGGTCCACGCGCGGCCTCCTGAGCCCCGATCGGTCCACGCGCCTATTTCTGATCCCCGATCAATTGACGCGTCTTCTCCTGAGCCCCGATCGCTCCACGCGCCGTCTCCGAGCCCCGGTCGGTCCACGCGCCGTCGCCGAGTCTCGATCGGTCCAAGCGCGGCGTCCTGAGCCCCGGTCGGTTCACGCGCCGTCTCCGAGCCCCGAACCATCCACGCGTCGTCTTCTAAGCCCAGATGCCTGCTCGCGCCGTCACCGTGCCGCGATCGGGCCACGCTCGGCCTCCTGAGCCCCGGTCGGTTCACGCGCCGTATCCGAGCCCCAATCGGTCCACGCTGCCGTCTCCTAAGCCCCAATCTGTCCACGCGCCGTCTCTGAGCGCCGATTGGTTCACGCGCAGCCTCCTGAGCCCCGATCGTTCCACGCGCCGACGCCGATCCACGATCGGTCCGTGCGCCGCTTCCAGAGCCCTATCGGTCCACGCGTCCTCTCCTGATCTCCTACTCGTCCACGCGCAACCGCCTGAGCCCCAGTCGGTCCACGCACTGTCTCCGAGCCCCGATCGGTCCACGCGGCGTCTTCGAGCCCCGATCGGTCCACGCAACGTCTCCTAAGCCCCAATCGGTTAACGCGCCGTCTCCTGAGCCCCGCTCGGCTAACGCGTCGTTTCGGAGCCCCGATCGGTCTACGCGCCGTCTCCTGAGCCCCGATCGGTCCACGCGCCGTCTCCTGAGCCCCGATCGCTCCACGCGCCGTCTCCTGAGCTCTGATCGGTCCACGATTCGTCTCCTAAGCCCCGATCGCTCCACGCGCCGTCTCCTGAGCCCGATCGGTCGAGGCATCGTCTCCTGAGCCCCGGTTGGTTCACGCGCCGTATCCGAGCCCCTATCGCTCCACGCGTCGTCTCCGAGCCCCGATCGGTCCACGCGCCGTCGCCGAGCCATGATCGCTCCACGCCCGGCCTCCTGAGCCCCGATCGGTCCACGCGCCGTCTCCAAGCCGCGATCCGTCGCCGCGTCGTGTCCTGAGCCCCGATCAATTGACGCGTCTTCTCTTGAGCCCCGATCGCTCCTCGCGCCGTCTCCTGAACCCCGATCATTCCACGCGCCTTCTCCTAAGCCACGATCGGTCCACGCGCCGTCTCCGAGCCCCAGTCGGTCCACGCGCTGTCTCCGAGCACCGATCGGTCTACGCGTCGTCTCCGTGCCCCGATCGGTCCACGCGCCGTCGCCGAGCCATGATCGGTCCACGCGCGGCCTCCTGAGCCCCGATCGGTCCACGCGCCTATTTCTGATCCCCGATCAATTGACGCGTCTTCTCCTGAGCCCCGATCGCTCCACGCGCCGTCTCCGAGCCCCGGTCGGTCCACGCGCCGTCGCCGAGTCTCGATCGGTCCAAGCGCGGCCTCCTGAGCCCCGGTCGGTTCACGCGCCGTCTCCGAGCCCCGATCCATCCACGCGTCGTCTTCTAAGCCCAGATGCCTGCTCGCGCCGTCACCGTGCCGCGATCGGGCCACGCTCGGCCTCCTGAGCCCCGGTCGGTTCACGCGCCGTATCCGAGCCCCAATCGGTCCACGCGCCGTCTCCTAAGCCCAAATCTGTCCACGCGCCGTCTCTGAGCGCCGATTGGTTCACGCGCAGCCTCCTGAGCCCCGATCGTTCCACGCGCCGACGCCGATCCACGATCGGTCCGTGCGCCGCTTCCAGAGCCCTATCGGTCCACGCGTCCTCTCCTGATCTCCTACTCGTCCACGCGCAACCGCCTGAGCCCCAGTCGGTCCACGCACTGTCTCCGAGCCCCGATCGGTCCACGCGGCGTCTTCGAGCCCCGATCGGTCCACGCAACGTCTCCTAAGCCCCAATCGGTTAACGCGCCGTCTCCTGAGCCCCGCTCGGCTAACGCATCGTTTCGGAGCCCCGATCGGTCTACGCGCCGTCTCCTGAGCCCCGATCGGTCCACGCGCCGTCTCCTGAGCCCCGATCGCTCCACGCGCCGTCTCCTGAGCTCTGATCGGTCCACGATTCGTCTCCTAAGCCCCGATCGCTCCACGCGCCGTCTCCTGAGCCCGATCGGTCGAGGCATCGTCTCCTGAGCCCCGGTTGGTTCACGCGCCGTATCCGAGCCCCTATCGCTCCACGCGTCGTCTCCGAGCCCCGATCAGTCCACGCGCCGTCGCCGAGCCATGATCGCTCCACACCCGGCCTCCTGAGCCCCGATCGGTCCACGCGTCGTCTCCGAGCCCCGATCGGTCCACGCGCCGTCGCCGAGCCATGATCGGCCCACGCGAGGCTCCTGAGCCCCGGTCGGTCCGCGAGCCGTCTCCTGAGCCCCGACCGCTCCACGCGTCGTCTCCGAGCTCCGATCGGTCCATGCGCCATTTCCGAGCCCCGATCGGTCCATGCCTCGTCTTCTAAGCCCAGATGCCTCCACGCGCCGTCTCCGAGCCACGATCGGTGCAGGCGCCGCTTCGTGAACCCCGATCGGTCCACGCGCCGTCTCCTGAGCCCCGGTACGTCCACGCGCCGTCTTCGAGCCACGATCGGTCCGTGCGCCGCTTCCAGAGGCCTATCGGTCCACGCGTCGTCTCCTGATATCCGATCGGTCCACGCGTCGCCTCCTGAGCTCCGGTCGGTCCACGCGCCGTTTCCTGAGCCCCGATCGGTCCACGCGTCGTCTCCTAAGCCCCGATCGGTCCACGCGTCGTCTCCTAAGCCCCGATCCGTCGACGCGTCGTCTCCCGGGCCACGATCAATTGACGCGTCTTCTCCTGAGCCCGATGGCTCCTCGCGCCGTCTCCTGAGCCCCGATCGGTCCACGCGTCGTGTCGGAGCTCCGATCGGTCCAGGCGCCGCTTCCTGAGCCCCGATCGGTCCACGCGCCGTATCCTAAGCCCCGATCGGTACACGGGCCGTCTCTGAGCGCCGATAAGTTCAAGGGCCGTCTCCTGAGCCCCGATCGTTCCACGCGGCGTCTCCGAGCCCCGATCGATCCACGCGCCATCTCCTGAGCCCCGATCGGTCGACGCGTCGTCTTCTGAGCCTCGATCGATCCACGCGTCGTCTCCTGAGCCCCAACCGCTCCACACGCCGTTACCTGAGCCCCGATCGGTCCACGCATCGTCTCCGAGCACCGATCGGTCCACGCGCCGTTTTCTGAGCACCGTTCGGTCCACGCGTCGTCTTCAAAGCCCCGATGCCTCCACGCGCCGTCTCCAAGCCCCGATCGCCCCTCGCGCCGTCTCCTGAGCCCCGCTCGATCCATGCGTCGTCTTCTTAGCCCCGATGCCTCCACGCGCCGTTTTCGAGCCACGATCGGTCCAGGCGCCGCTTCCTGAGCCCCGATCGGTCCACGCGCCGTCTCCTAAGCCCCTATCGGTCCACGCGCCGTCTCCGAGCGCCGATCGGTTCACGCGCCGTCTCCTGAGCCCCGATCGTTCCACGCGCCGTCTCCGAGCCCCGATCCGTCCACGTGCCGTCTCCTGAGCCCGGATCGGTCCACGCGCCGTCGCCGAGCCACGATCGGTCCACGCGCGGCCTCCTGAGCCCCGATCGGTCCACGCGCCGTCGCCGAGCCGCGATCGGTCCACGCGCGGTCTCCTGAGCCCCGGTCGGTTCACGCGCCGTCTCCTGACCCCCGATCGGTCCACGCGTCGTTCCCTAAGCCCCGATCGATCCACGCGCAGTCTCCAGAGCCGCGATCGGTCCACGCATCCCCTCCTGAGCCCCGGACGGTTCACACGCCGTCTCCGAGCCGCGATCGGTCCACGCATCGTCTCCTAAGCCCCGATCGGTTAACGTGCCGTCTCCGAGCCCCGATCGGTCCCCGCGCCGTCTCCTGAGCCCCGATGCGTCCACGCGCAGTCGCCGAGGCCCGATCGGTCCACGCGGGGTCTCCTGAGCCCCGATCGGCCCACGCGCCGTCTCCTAAGCCCCGATCGATCCACGCGCCGTCTCCGAACGCCGCTCGGTTCACGCGCCGTCTCCTGTGCTCCGATCGTTCCACGCGCCCTCTCCGAGCCCCGATCGGTCCACGCGCCGTCTCCTGAGCCCCGATCGTTCCACACGCCGCCTCCTAAGCCCCGATCGGTTCACGCGCCGTCACCTGAGCCCCGATCGTTCCACGCGCCGTCTCCGAGCCCCGATCGGTCTACGCGCCGTCTCCTAAGCCCCGATCGGTCCACGCGCCGTCTCGGAGCCCCGATTGGTTCACGCGCCGTCTCCTGTGCCCCGATCGCTCCACGCGCAGTCGCCGAGCCTCGATCGGTTCACGCGCGGTCTCCTGAGCCCCGGTCGGTCCACGCGCCGTCGCCGAACCCCAATTGGTCCACGCGCAACCTCCTGAGCCCCAGTCGGTACACGCGCTGTCTCCGAGCCCCGATCGGTCCCCGCATAGTCTCCTAAGCCCCGCTCGGTTAACGCGTCGTCTCGGAGCCCCGATCGGTCCACACGCCGCTTCCTGAGCACCGACCGGTCCACGCGTCGTCTCCTGAGCCCCGATCGGTCGACGGGTCCCCTCCTAAGCCCCGATCGCTCCTCGCGCCGTCTCCTGAGCCCCGATCGGTCCATGCGTCGTCTTCTTAGTCCCGATGCCTCCACGCGCCGTCTCCGAGCCACGATCGGTCCAGGCGCCGCTTCCTGAGCCCCGATCGGTCCACGCGCCGTATCCTAAGCCCCGATGGGTCCACGGGCCGTCTCTGAGCGCCGATAAGTTCAAGCGCCGTCTCCGGAGCCCCGATCGTTCCACGCGGCGTCTCCGAGCCCCGATCATTCCACGCCCCGTCTCCGAGCCCCGATCGGTCCACGCGCCGTCTCCTAAGACCCTGATCGTTCCACGCGCCGTCTTCGAGCCCCGAGCGGTCCACGCGCCGTCTCCTGAGCCCCAATCGATCCACGCGCAGCCTCCTGAGCCCCGATCGGTCCACGCGCCGTCGCCGAGCCGCGATCGTTCTACGCGCCGCTCCGAGCCCCGATCGGTCCACGCGCCGTCGCCGAGCTATGATCGGTCCACGCGCGGCCTCCTGAGCTCCGATCGGTCCACGCGCCGTCGCCGAGCCGCGATCGGTCCACGCGCGGTCTCCTGAGCCTCGGTCGGTTCACGCGCCGTCTCCTGAGCCCCGATCGGTCCACGCGTCGTTCCCTAAGCCCCGATCGATCCACGCGCAGTCTCCAGAGCCGCGATCGGTCCACGCATCCCCTCCTGAGCCCCGGACGGTTCACACGCCGTCTCCGAGCCGCGATCGGTCCACGCATCGTCTCCTAAGCCCCGATCGGTTAACGTGAAGTCTCCGAGCCCCGATCGGTCCACGCGCCGTCTCCTGAGCCCCGATGGGTCCACTCGCCGTCTCCGAGCCCCGATCGGTCCACGCATCGTCTCCTATGCCCCGATCGGTTAACGCGCCGTCTCCTGAGCCCCAATCGGTCCACACGCTGTGTCGTGAGCCCCGATAGGTACACGCGTCGTCTCCTACGCCCGATCGGTCCACGCGTCGTCTCCTGATCCCAATCGGTCCACGCGTCGTCTCCTACGCCCGATCGGTCCACGCGTCGTCTCCTGATCCCAATCGGTCCACGCGGCGCCTCCTGAGCCCCAATCGGTCCACACGCTGTGTCGTGAGCCCCGATAGGTACACGCATCGTCTCCTACGCCCGATCGGTCCACGCGTCGTCTCCTGAGCCCCGATCGTTCCACGCGCCGTCGCCGATCCACGATCGGTCCGTGCGCCGCTTCCAGAGCCCTATCGGTCCACGCATCGTCTCCAGATCTCCGATCGGTCCACGCGCTGTCTCCAAGCGCCGATCGGTTCACGCGCCGTCTCCTGAGCCCCGATCATTCCACGCGCCGTCTCCGAGCCCTAATCGGTCCACGCTCGTCTCCTGAGCCCCGATCGGTCCACGCGCCGTCTCCAAGCCCCGATCGGTCCATGCATCGTTTCCTAAGCCCCGATCGGTTAACGCGCTGTCTCCGAGCGCCGATCGGTCCACGCGCCGTCGCCGAACCCCAAATGGTCCACGCGCAACCGCCTGAGCCCCGATCGGTCCACGCGTAGTCTCCGAGCACCGATCGATCCACGCGTCGTCTCCTGAGCTCCGATCGCTCCACGCGCCGATTTCTGAGCCCCGATCAGTTGACGCGTCTTCTGCTGAACCCCGATCGCTCCTCGCGCCGTCTCCTCAGCCCCGCTCGGTCCATGCGTCGTCTTCTTAGCCCCGATGCCTCCACGCGCCGTCTCCGAGCCACGATCGGTCTAGGCGCCGCTTCCTGACCCCGATCGGTCCACGCGCCGTCTCCTAAGCCCCAATCGGTCCACGCGCCGTCTCCTAAGCCGCGATCGGTCCAAGCGGCGTCTCCGAGCCCCGATCGGTCCACGCACCGTCTCCTGATCCCCATCGGTCCACGCGGCGTTTTCTGAGCACCGTTCGGTCCACGCGTCGTCTTCAAAGCCCCGATGCCTCCACGCGCCGTCTCCGAGCCACGATCGGTCCGTGCGCCGCTTCCAGAGCCCCGATCTGTGCACGCGTCTTCTGATCTCCGATCGGTCCACGCACCGTCTCATGCTCCCCAATCGGTCCATGCGCCGCCTCCGGAGCCCTGATCGATCCACGCGAATCTCCTGAGCTCCGGTCGGTCCTCGTACCGTCTCCGAGCCCCGATCGGTGCACGTACCGTCTCCGAAGCCCCGATCGGTCCACGCGCCGTCCCCTGAGCCCCGATCGGTCCACGCGTCGTCTCCTAAGCCCCGATCGGTCCACGCGTCGTCTCCTAAGCCCCGATCCGTCGACGCGTCGTATCCTGAGCCACGATCAACTGACGCGTCTTCTCCTGAGCCCGATCGCTCCTCGCGCCGTCTCCTGAGCCCCGATCGGTCCACGCGTCGTGTCCGAGCTCCGATCGGTCCATACGCCGTTTCCTGAGCCCCGATCGGTCCATGCGTCGTCTTCTTAGCCCCGATGCCTCCACGCGCCGTCTCCGAGCCACCATCGGTCCAGGCGCCGTTTCCTGAGCCCCGATCGTTCCACGCGCCGTATCCTAAGCCCCGATCGGTCCACGGGCCGTCTCTGAGCGCCGATAAGTTCAAGCGCCGTCTCCTGAGCCCCGATCGGTCCACGCGCCGTCGCCGAACCCCAATTGGTCCACGCGAAATCGCCTGAGCCCCAGTCGGTCCACGCGCTGTCTCCGAGCCCCGATCGGTCCACGCGTCGTCTCCGAGCCCCGATCGGTCCACGCGCCGTCTCGGAGCGCCGATTGGTTCACGCGCCGTCTCCTGAGCCCCGATCGCTCCACGCGCAGTCGCCGAGTCTCGATCGGTCCACGCGCCGTCTCCTAAGCCCCAATCGGTCCAAGCGCCTTCTGCTAAGCCCCGATCGGTCCAAGCGCCTTCTGCTAAGCCTCGATCGGTCCACGCGCCGTCTCCGAGCGCCGATCGGTTCACGCGCCGTCACCTGAGCCCCGATCGTTCCACGCGCCGTCTCCGAGCCCCGATCGATCTGCGCGCCGTCTCCTAAGCCCCGATCAGTCCACGCGCCTTCTCCTCATCCCCCATCGGTCCACGCGCCGTCTCCGAGCGCCGATCGGTTCACGCGCCGTCACCTGAGCCCCGATCGTTCCACGCGCCGTCTCCGAGCCCCGATCGATCTGCGCGCCGTCTCCTAAGCCCCGATCAGTCCACGCGCCTTCTCCTCATCCCCCATCGGTCCACGCGCCGTCTCCGAGCACCGATCGGTTCACGCGCCGTCTCCTGAGCTCCGATCGTTCCACGCGCCGTCTCCGAGCCCCGATCCGTCCACGCGCCGTCTCCTGAGCCCGGATCGGTCCACGCGTCATCGCCGAATCCCCGATCCGTACACGCGTCGTCTCCGAGCCCCGATCGGTCCACGCGCCGTCTCCTGAGCCCCGATGCCTCCACGCGCCGTCTCCGAGCCACGATCCGTCCGTGCGCCGCTTCCAGAGCCCTCACGGTCCACGCGTCGTCTCCTGATCTCCGATCGGTCCACACGCCATCTCCTAAGCCCCGATCATTCCACGCGCCATCTCCGAGCCCCGATCGGTCCACGCGCCGTCTCATAAGCCCCGATCGGACCACGCGCCTTCTCCTCATCCCCCATCGGTCCACGCGCCGTCTCCGAGCGCCGATCGGTTCACGCGCCGTCACCTGAGCCCCGATCGTTCCACGCGCCGTCTCCGAGCCCCGATCGATCTGCGCGCCGTCTCCTAAGCCCCGATCAGTCCACGCGCCTTCTCCTCATCCCCCATCGGTCCACGCGCCGTCTCCGAGCACCGATCGGTTCACGCGCCGTCTCCTGAGCTCCGATCGTTCCACGCGCCGTCTCCGAGCCCCGATCCGTCCACGCGCCGTCTCCTGAGCCCGGATCGGTCCACGCGTCATCGCCGAATCCCCGATCCGTACACGCGTCGTCTCCGAGCCCCGATCGGTCCACGCGCCGTCTCCTGAGCCCCGATGCCTCCACGCGCCGTCTCCGAGCCACGATCCGTCCGTGCGCCGCTTCCAGAGCCCTCACGGTCCACGCGTCGTCTCCTGATCTCCGATCGGTCCACACGCCATCTCCTAAGCCCCGATCATTCCACGCGCCATCTCCGAGCCCCGATCGGTCCACGCGCCGTCTCATAAGCCCCGATCGGACCACGCGCCTTCTCCTCAGCCCCGATCGGTCCACGCGCCGTCTTCGAGCCCTGGTCGGTTCACGCATGGTTTCCTAAGCCCCAATCGGTTAACGCGCCGTCTCCGAGCCCCGATCGGTCTACGCGCCGTCGCCGAACCCCAATTGGTCCACGCGCAACCGCCTGAGCCCCAGTCGATCCACGCGCTGTCTCCGAGCCCCGATCGGTCCACGCGTAGTCTCCGAGCCCCGATCGGTCCACGCGCCGTCTCCGCGCCCCGATCGGTCCACGCGCCGTCTCCTGAGCCCCGATCGGTCCACGCGTTGTTTCCTAAGCCCCGATCGGTCCACGCGTCGTCTCCTAAGCCCCGATCCGTCGACGCGTCGTCTCCTGAGCCCCGATCGATCCACGCGCCGTCTCCGAGCCCCGATCGGTCCAGGCGCCGTTTCCGAGCCCCGATTGGTCCATGCGTCGTCTTCGAAGCCCCGATGCCTCCACGCGCCGTCTCCGAGCCACGATCGGTGCAGGCGCCGCTTCCTGAGCCCCGATCGGTCCACGCGCCGTCTCCTGAGCCCCGATCGGTCCACGCGTCGTCTCCGAGCACCGTTCGGTCCACGCGCCGTTTCCTGAGCCCCGATCGGTCTATGCGTCGTCTTTTAAGCCCCGATACCTCCACGCGCCGTTTACGAGCCACGATCGGTCCAGGCGCCGGTTCCTGAGTCCCGATCGGTCCACGCGTCGTCTCCTAAGCCCCGATCGGTCCACGCGCCGTCTCCGAGCCCCGATCGGTCCACGCGCCGTCTCCGAGCCCCGATGGGTCCACGCACTGTCTCCTGATCCCCATGGGTCCACGCGGCGCCTCCGGAGCCCCGAACGATCCACGCGAGGATCCTGAGCCCCGATCGATCCACGCATCGTCTCCTAAGCCCCAATCGGTTAACGCGCCGTCTCCGAGCCCCAATCGGTCCACGCGCCGTCTCCTGAACCCCGATCGTTCCACGCGCCTTCTCCTAAGCCACGATCGGTCGGCGCCGTCTCCGAGCGCCGATCGGTGCACGCGTCGTCTCCGAGCACCGTTCGGTCCACGCGCCGTTTCCTGAGCCCCGATCGGTCCACGCGTCGTCTCCGAGCACCGTTCGGTCCACGCGCCGTTTCCTGAGCCCCGATCGGTCTATGCGTCGTCTTTTAAGCCCCGATACCTCCACGCGCCGTTTACGAGCCACGATCGGTCCAGGCGCCGGTTCCTGAGCCCCGATCGGTCCACGCGTCGTCTCCTAAGCCCCGATCGGTCCACGCGCCGTCTCCTAAGCCCCGATAGGTACACGCGTCGTCTCCTACACCCCGATGGGTCCACGCGTCGTCTCCTAAGCCCCGATCGGTCCACGCGCCGTCTCCGAGCCCCGATGGGTCCACGCACTGTCTCCTGATCCCCATGGGTCCACGCGCGGCCTCCTGAGCCCCGATCGGTCCACTCGCCGTCACCGAGCCGCGATCGGTCCACGCGCGACCTCCTGAGCCCCGGTTGGTTCACGCACCGTATCCGAGCCCCCATCGGTCCACGCGTTGTCTCCGAGCCCCGATCCGTCCACGCGCCGTCGCCGTGCCATGATCGGTCCACACGAGGCTCCTGACCCCCGGTCGGTCCGCGCGCCGTCTCCTGAGCCCCGATCGGTCGACGCGTCGTTTCCTGAGCCCCGATCGATCCACGCGTCGTCTCCTGAGCCCCGATCGCTCCACGCGCCGATTTCTGAGCCCCGATCAATTGACGCGTCTTCTCCTGAACCCGGATCGCACCTCGCGCCGTCTCCTGAGCCCCGCTCGGTCCATGCGTCGTCTTCTTAGCCCCGATGCCTCCACGCGCCGTCTCCGAGCCACGATCGGTCTAGGCGCCGCTTCCTGACCCCGATCGGTCCACGCGCCGTCTCCTAAGCCCCAATCGGTCCACGCGCCGTCTCCTAAGCCGCGATCGGTCCAAGCGGCGTCTCCGAGCCCCGATCGGTCCACGCACCGTCTCCTCATCCCCATCGGTCCACGCGGCGTTTTCTGAGCACCGTTCGGTCCACGCGTCGTCTTCAAAGCCCCGATGCTCCACGCGCCGTCTCCGAGCCACGATCGGTCCGTGCGCCGCTTCCAGAGCCCCGATCTGTGCACGCGTCTTCTCCTGATCTCCGATCGGTCCACGCGCCGTCTCATAAGCCCCGATCGGTCCACGCGCTGTCTCCGAGCGCCGATCGGTTCACGGGCCGTCTCTGAGCCGCGATCGATAAAGCCGCCGTCATCAAGCCCCGATCCGTACACGCGTCGTCTCCGAGCCCCGATGCCTCTACGCGCCGTCTCCGAGCTACGATCGGTTCAGGCGCCGCGTCCCGAGCCCCGATCAGTTCACGTGCCGTCTCCTAAGCCCCGATCGCTCCACGGACCGTTTCCTGATCCCCGATCGGTCCACGCGCCGCCTCCTGAGTCCTGATCGGTCAACGCGTCGTGTCCTAAGCCCTGATCGGTCCACGTGCCGTCTCCGAGCCCCGACGGGTCCACGCGCCACATCCTGAGCCCCGATCGGACGACGAGTCGTCTCCTGAGCCTTGATCGATCCACGCGTCGTCTCCTGAACCCCGATTGCCCCACGGGCCGTTTCCTGAGCCCCGATCGGTCCACGCGTCGTCTTCTAAGCCCAGATGCCTCCTCGCGCCGTCTCCGAGCCACGATGGGTCCAGGCGCCGATTCCTGAGCCCCGATCGGTCCACGCGTTGGCTCCTAAGCCCCGTTCGGCCCACGCGCCGTCTCCTAAGCCCCGATCATTCCACGCGCCGTCTCCGAGCCCCGATCGGTCCACGCGCCGTCTCCTGAGCCCCGATCGGTCCACGCGTTGTTTCCTAAGCCCCGATCGGTCCACGCGCCGTCTCCTAAGCCCCGATCGATCCACGCGCCGTCTCCGAGCCCCGATCGGTCCACGCATCGTCTCCTAAGCCCCGATCGGTTAACGCGCCGTCTCCCCGCCCCGATCGGTCCACGCGCCGTCTCCTGAGCCCCGATACGTCCACGCGCAGTCGCCGAGCCCCGATCAGTCCACGCGCGGCCTCCTGTACCCCGGTCGGTTCACGCGCCGTCTCCCCGCCCCGATCGGTCCACGCGCCGTCTCCTGAGCCCTGATCGGTCCGTGCGCCGTCTCCGAGCCCCGATCGGTCCACGCACGGCGTCGAGCCGCGATCGGTCCACGCGCGGCCTCCTGAGCCCCAATCGGTCCACGCGTCGTCTCCTAAGCCCCGATCGGTCCGTGCGCCGTCTCC
This sequence comes from Netelia fuscicornis, assembly GCA_946811545.1. Classification (NCBI taxonomy): domain Eukaryota; kingdom Metazoa; phylum Arthropoda; class Insecta; order Hymenoptera; family Ichneumonidae; genus Netelia; species Netelia fuscicornis. The sequence continues at coordinate 33,166,682 of OX328012.1, forward strand.
GAGCCCCGATCGGTCCACGCACCATCTCATGCTCCCCAATCGGTCCATGCGCCGCCTCCGGAGCCCAGATCGATCCACGCGAATCTCCTGAGCTCCGGTCGGTCCTCGTACCGTCTCCGAGCCCCGATCGGTGCACGTACCGTCTCCGAAGCCCCGATCGGTCCACGCGCCGTCCCCTGAGCCCCGATCGGTCCACGCGTCGTCTCCTAAGCCCCGATCGGTTCACGCGCCGTATCCGAGCTCCAATCGGTCCACGTGCCGTCCCCTGAGCCCCGATACGTCGACGCGCAGACGCCGAGCCCCGATCGGTCCACGCGCTGTCTCCTGAGCCCCGATAGGTACACGCGTCGTCTCCTACACCCCGATCGGTCCACGCGTCGTCTCCTAAGCCCCGATCGGTCCACGCGTCGTCTTCTAAACCCAGATGCCTCCTTGCGCCGTCTCCCAACCACGATCGGTGCAGGCGCCGCTTCCTGAACCCCGATCGGTCCACGCGTTTTCTCCTAAGCCCCGATCGGTCCACGCGTCATCTCCTCAGCCCCGATCGGTCGACGCGTCGTCTCCGAGCGCCGATCGGTGCACGCGCCGTCTCCTGAACCCCGATCGTTCCACACGCCGCGTCCTAAGCCCCGATCGGTCTAGGCGTCGTCTCCTAAGCCCCGACCGGTCCAGGCGCCGTCTCCTGAGCCCCGATCGTTCCACGCGCCGTCACCGAGCCCCGTTCGGTCCACGCGCCGTCTCCTCAGCCCCGATCGGTCCACGCGTTGGCTCCTAAGCCTCGATAGGTCCACGCGCGGCCTCCTTAGCCCCGGTCGGTCCACGCGCCGTCTCCGAGCCCCGATCGGTCGACGCGTCGTCTCCGAGCGCCGATCGGTGCACGCGCCGTCTCCTGAACCCCGATCGTTCCACACGCCGCGTCCTAAGCCCCGATCGGTCTAGGCGTCGTCTCCTAAGCCCCGACCGGTCCAGGCGCCGTCTCCGGGCCCCGATCGGTGCACGTGCCGTCTCCTAAGCCCCGATCGGTCGACGCGCCGACTCCTAAGCCCCGATCGGTCCAAGCGCCTTCTGCTAAGCCCCGATCGGTCCAACCGCCTTCTGCTAAGCCCCGATCGGTCCACGCGCCGTCTCCGAGCGCCGATCGGTTCACGCGCCGTCACCTGAGCCCCGATCGTTCCGCGCGCCGTCTCCCAGCCCCGATCGGTCTACGCGCCGTCTCCTAAGCCCCGATCGGTCCACGCGCCTTCTCCTCATCCCCGATCGGTCCACGCGCCGTCTCGGAGCCCCGATTGGTTCACGCGCAGTCGCCGAGCCTCGATCCGTTCACGCGCCGCTTCCTGAGCCCCGATCGGTCCACGCGCCGTATCCTAAGCCCCGATCGGTCTACGGGCCGTCTCTGAGCGCCGATAAGTTCAAGCGCCGTCTCCGGAGCCCCGATCGTTCCACGCGGCGTCTCCGAGCCCCGATCATTCCACGCCCCGTCTCCGAGCCCCGATCGGTCCACGCGCCGTCTCCTAAGCCCCTATCGGTCCACGCGCCGTCTCCGAGCGCCGATCGGTTCACGCGCCGTCTCCTGAGCCCCGATCGTTCCACACGCCGTCTCCGAGCCCCGATCCGCCCACGCGCCGTCTCCTGAGCCCGGATCGGTCCACGCGTCATCGCCGAATCCCCGATCCGTACACGCGTCGTCTCCGAGCCTCGATCGGTCCACCCGCCGTCGCGGAGCCCCGATCGGTCCAGGCGTGGCCTCCTGAGCCTCGATCGGTCCACGCGCGACCTCCTGAGCCCCGGTCGGTTCACGCGCCGTCTCCGAGCCCCGATCGATCCACGCGTCGTCTTCGAAGCCCAGATGCCTCCTCGCGCCGTCTCCGAGCCACGATCGGTCCAGGCGCTGCTTCCTGAGCCCCAATCGGTCCACGCATCGTCACCTAAGCCCCGATGGGTCCACGCGCCGTCACCGAGCCATGATCGGTCCACGCGCGGCTCCTGAGCCCCATCGGTCCACGCGCCGTCTCCGAGCGCCGATCGGTTCACGCGCCGTCTCCTGAGCCCCGATCGTTCCACGCGCCGTCTCCGAGCTCCGATCGGTCCACGCGTCGTCTCCTAAGCCCCGATCGGTCCAAGCGCCTTCTACTAAGCCCCGATCGGTCCACGCACCGTCTCCGAGCGCCGATCGGTTCACGCGCCGTCACCTGAGCCCCGATCGTTCCACGCGCCGTCTCCTAAGCCCCGATCGGTGCACGCGCCGTCTCCGAGCGCCGATCGGTTCACGCGCCGTCTCCTGAGCCCCGATCATTCCACGCGATGTCTCCGAGCCCCGATCGGTTCACGCGCCGTCTCCTAAGCCCCGATCGGTCCACGCTCCGTCTCCGAGCGCCGATCGGTCCACGCGCGGTTCCAAGCCTCAATCCGTACACGCGCCGTCTCCGAGCCCCGATCGGTCCACGCGTCGTCTCCGAGCACCGTTCGGTCCACGCGCCATTTCCTGAGCCCCGATCGGTCCATCCGTCGTCTTTTAAGCCCCGATACCTCCACGCGCCGTCTCCGAGCCACGATCGGTCCAGGCGCCGCTTCCTGAGCCCCGATCGGTCCACGCGTCGGCTCCTAAGCCTCGATAGGTCCACGCGCGGCCTCCTTAGCCCCAGTCGGTCCACGCGCTGTCTCCGAGCCCCGATCGGTCCACGCGTCGTCTGCAAGCCCCAATCGGTCCACGCGCCGTCGCCGAGTCATGATCTGTCCACGCGCGGCCTCCTGAGACCCGATCGGTCCACGCGCCGTCGCCGAGCCGCGATCGGTTCTCGTGCGGCCTCCTGAGCCCCGGTCGGTCCACGCGCCGCCTACGTAGCCCCGATCGATCCACGCGATTCTCCTGAGCTCCGGTCGGTCGACGCGCCGTCTCCTGAGCCCCGATCGGTCCACGCGTCGTCTCCTAAGCCCCGATTCGTCGACGCGTCGTCTCCTGAGCCCCGATCAATTGACGCGTCTTCTCCTGAGCCCCGATCGCTTCTCGTGCGGCCTCCTGAGCCCCACTCCGTCGAGGCGTCGTCTCCGGAGCCCCGATCAATTGACGTGTCTTCTCCTGAGCCCCGAGCGCTCCTCGCGCCGTCTCCTGAACCCCGCTCGGTCAATGCGTCGTCTTCTTAGCACGGATGCCTCCACGCGCCGTCTCCGAGCCACGATGGGTCCAGGCGCCGCTTCCTGCGCCCCGATCGGTCCACGCGCCGTCTCCTAAGCCCCAATCGGTCCACGCGCCGTCTCCTAAGCCGCGATTGGTCCAAGCGGCGTCTCCGAGCCCCGATCGGTCCACGCACCGTCTCCTGATCCCCATCGGTCCACGCGGCGTTTTCTGAGCACCGTTCGGTCCACGCGTCGTCTTCAAAGCCCCGATGCCTCCACGCGCCGTCTCCGAGCCACGATCGGTCCGTGCGCCGCTTCCAGAGCCCCGATCTGTGCACGCGTCTTCTCCTGATCTCCGATCGGTCCACGCACCGTCTGATAAGCCCCGATCGGTCCACGCGCCGTCTCCGAGCGCCGATCGGTTCACGGGCCGTCTCTGAGCCGCGATCGATAAAGCCGCCGTCATCAAGCCCCGATCCGTACACGCGTCGTCTCCGAGCCCCGATGCCTCTACGCGCCGTCTCCGAGCTACGATCGGTTCAGGCGCCGCTTCCCGAGCCCCGATCAGTATACGTGCCGTCTCCTAAGCCCCGATCGCTCCACGGACCGTTTCCTGATCCCCGATCGGTCCACGCGCCGCCTCCTGAGTCCTGCTCGGTCAACGCGTCGTGTCCTAAGCCCTGATCGGTCCACGTGCCGTCTCCGAGCCCCGATGGGTCCACGCGCCACATCCTGAGCCCCGATCGGACGACGCGTCGTCTCCTGAGCCTTGATCAGTCCACGCGCGGCCTCCTGTACCCCGGTCGGTTCACGCGCCGTCTCCCCGCCCCGATCGGTCCACGCGCCGTCTCCTGAGCCCTGATCCGTCCACGCACGGCGTCGAGCCGCGATCGGTCCACGCGCGGCCTCCTGAGCCCCAATCGGTCCACGCGTCGTCTCCTAAGCCCCGATCGGTCCGTGCGCCGTCTCCGAGCCCCGATCGGTCCACGCACCATCTCATGCTCCCCAATCGGTCCATGCGCCGCCTCCGGAGCCCTGATCGATCCACGCGAATCTCCTGAGCTCCGGTCGGTCCTCGTACCGTCTCCGAGCCCCGATCGGTGCACGTACCGTCTCCGAAGCCCCGATCGGTTAACGCGCCGTCTCCCCGCCCCGATCGGTCCACGCGCCGTCTCCGAGCCCCGATGGGTCCACGCACTGTATCCTGATCCCCATGGGTCCACGCGGCGCCTCCGGAGCCTCGAACGATCCACTCGAGGATCCTGAGCCCCGATCGATCCACGCATCGTCTCCTAAGCCCAAATCGGTTAACGCGCCGTCTCCGAGCCCCAATCGGTCCACGCGCCGTCTCCTGAACCCCGATCGTTCCACGCGCCTTCTCCTAAGCCACGATCGGTCAGCGCCGTCTCCGAGCGCCGATCGGTGCACGCGCCGTCGCACGAGCCGCGATCGGTCCACGCGCGGCCTCCTGAGCCCCGGTTGCTTCACGTGCCGTATCCGAGCCCCAATCGGTCCACGCACCGTCTCCTGAGCCCCGATCGGTCCACGCGCCGTCTCCTGAGCTCCGATCGCTCCACGCGCCGTTTTCTGAGCACCGTTCGGTCCATGCGTCGTCTTCTAAGCCCCGATACATCCACGCGCAGTCGCCGAGCCCCGATCGGTCCACGCGCCGTCTCCGAGCCCCGATCGGTCCACGCATCATCTCCTAAGCCCCGATCGGTTAACGCGCCGTCTCCCCGCCCCGATCGGTCCACGCGCCGTCTCCTGAGCCCCGATCATTCCACGCGCCGTCTCCGAGCCCGGATCGGTCCACGCGCGGCCTCCTGAGCCCCGGTCGGTTCACGCGCCGTATCCGAGCCCCAATCGGTCCACGCGCCGTCTCCTGAGCCCCGATCGTTCCATGCGCCGTCTCCGAACCCCGATCGTTCCACGCGGCGCCTCCGGAGCCTCGATCGATCCACGCGAGTCTCCTGAGCCCCAGTCGGTCCGCGCGCCGTCTCCTGCGCCCCGATTGTTCGACGCGTCGTCTCCTGAGCCCCGATCGATCCACGCGTCGTCTCCTGAGCCCCGATCGCGCCACACGCCGTTTCCTGAGCCCCGATCGGTCCACGCGCCGTCTCCGAGCCGCGATCGGTAAACGCGCCGTCACCAAGCCCCGATCCGTACACGCGTCGTCTCCGAGCCCCGATGGGTCCACGCGCCGTCGCCGAGCCTCGATCGGTCCACGCGCAGCCTCCTAAGCCCCGGTCGGTTCACGCGCTATCTCCGAGCCGCGATCGGTCCACGCGCCGTCTCCTGAGCCCCGATACGTCCACGCGCAGTCGCCGAGCCCCGATCGGTCCACGCGCTGTCTCCTGAGCCCCGATAGGTACACGCGTCGTCTTCTAAGCCCCGATCGATCCACGCGTCGTCTCCTGACCCCCATCGCGCCACACGCCGTTTCCTGAGCCCCGATCGGTCCACGCGCCGTCTCCGAGCCCCGATCGGTCCACGCATCGTCCCCTAAGCCCCGATCGGTTAACGCGCCGTCTCCCCGCCCCAATCGCTCCACGCGTCGTCTCCTGAGCCCCGATGGATCCACGCGTCGTCTCCTGAGCCCCGATCGTACCACACGCCGTTTCCTGAGCCCCGATCGGTCCGTGCGCCGCTTCCACAACCCCGATCGGTCCACGCGTAATCTCCTGATCTCCGATCGGTCCACGCGCCGTCTCCTAACCCCCGATCGGTCCACGCGCTGTCTCCGAGCGCCGATCGGTTGACGCACCATCTCCTGAGCCCCGACCGCTCCACCCGTCGTCTCCGAGCTCCGATCGGTCCAGGTGCCGTTTCCGAGCCCCGATTGGTCCATGCGTCGTCTTCGAAGCCCCGATGCCTCCACGCGCCGTCTCCGAGCCACGATCGGTGCAGGCGCCGCTTCCTGAGCCCCGATCGGTCCACGCGCTGTCTCCTGAGCCCCGATACGTCCACGCGCAGTCGCCGAGCCCCGATCAGTCCACGCGCGGCCTCCTGAGCCCCGGTCGGTTCACGCGCCGTCTCCCCGCCCCGATCGGTCCACGCGCCGTCTCCTGAGCCCTGATCCGTCCACGCGCGGCGTCGAGACGCGATCGGTCCATCCGCCGCCTCCGGAGCCCTGATCGATCCACGCGAATCTCCTGAGCTCCGGTCGGTCCTCGTACCGTCTCCGAGCCCCGATCGGTCCACGTACCATCTCCGAAGCCCCGATCGGTCCACGCGCCGTCTCCTGAGCCCCGATCGGTCCACGCGCCGCGGCGAACCCCAATTGGTCCACGCGCAACCTCTCGAGCCCCAGTCGGTAAACGCGCTGTCTCCGAGCCCCGATCGGTCCACGTATGTTCTCCTAAGCCCCAATTAGTGCCCGCCCCGTCTCCTAAGCCCCGATCTGCCGACGGGCCGTCTCCGAGCTCCGATCGGTCCACGCGCCTTCTCCAAGCCTCGATCCGTACACGCGTCGTCTCCGAGCCCCGATCGGTCCACGCGCCATCGCCGAACCCCGATCGGTCCACGCGCCGTCTCCTGAGCTCCGAACGGTCCACGCGTCGTCTCCTAAGCCCCGATCCGTCGCCGCGTCGTCTCCTGAGCCCCGATCAATTGACGCGTCTTCTCCTGAGCCCCGATCGTCCTCGCGCCGTCTCCTGAGCCCCGCTCGGTCCATGCGTCGTCTTCTTAGCCCCGATGCCACCACGCGCCGTCTCCTAAGCCCCGATCTGCCCACGGGCCGTTTCCGAGCTCCGATCGTTCCACACGCCGTCTCCTAGCCTCGATCCGTACACGCGCCGTCTCCGAGCCCCGATCGGTCCACGCGCCGTCTCCTGAGCCCCGATCGGTCCACGCGCCGTTTCCTGAGCCCCGATCGGTCCACGCGTCGTCTTCTAAGCCCAGATGCCTCCTTGCGCCGTCTCCCAACCACGATCGGTGCAGGCGCCGCTTCCTGAACCCCGATCGGTCCACGCGTTTTCTCCTAAGCCCCGATCGGTCCACGCGTCGTCTCCTCAGCCCCAATCGGTCGACGCGTCGTCTCCGAGCGCCGATCGGTGCACGCGCCGTCTCCTGAACCCCGATCGTTCCACACGCCGCCTCCTAAGCCCCGATCGGTCTAGGCGACGTCTCCTAAGCCCCGACCGGTCCAGGCGCCGTCTCCTGAGCCCCGATCGTTCCACGCGCCGTCTCCGAGCCCTGTTCGGTCCACGCACCGTCTCCTCAGCCCCGATCGGTCCACGCGTTGGCTCCTAAGCCTCGATCGGTCCACGCGCGGCCTCCTTAGCCCCGGTCGGTCCACGCGCCCTCTCCGAGCCCCGATCGGTCCACGCATCGTCACCTAATATCCGATCGGTTAACGCACCGTCTCCCCGCCCCGATCGGTCCACGCGCCGTCTCCTGAGCCCCGATACATCCACGCGCAGTCGCCGAGCCCCGGTCAGTCCACGCGCGGCCTCCTGAACCCGGTCGGTTCACGCGCCGTCTCCCGCCGCGATCGGACCACGCGCCGTCTCCTGAGCCCTGATCTGTTCACGCGCGGCGTCGAGCCGCGATCGGTCCACGCGCGGCCTCCTGAGCCCCAATCGGTCCACGCGTCGTCTCCTAAGCCCCGATCGGTCCGTGCGCCGTCTCCGAGCCCCGATCGGTCCACGCACCATCTCATGCTCCCCAATCGGTCCATGCGCCGCCTCCGGAGCCCTGATCGATCCACGCGAATCTCCTGAGCTCCGGTCGGTCCTCGTACCGTCTCCGAGCCCCGATCGGTCCACGCGTTGTCTCCTAGGCCCCGATCGGTCCACGCGCCTTCTCCGAGCCCCGATCGGTTCACGCATCGTCTCCTAAGCCCCGATCGGTTAACGCGCCGTCTCCGAGCCCCGAACGGTCCACGCGCCGTCGCCGAACCCCAATTGGTCCACGCGCAACCGCCTGAGCCCCAGTCGGTTCACGCGCTGTCGCCGAACCCCGATCGGTCCACGCGTCGTCTCCGAGCCCCGATCGGTCCACGCGCCGTCGCCGAGCCATGATCGGTCCACGCGCGGCCTCCTGAGCCCCGATCGGTCCACGCGTGGTCTCCGAGCCCCGATCGGTCCACGCGCCGTCGCCGAGCCATGATCGGTCCACGGGCGGCCTCCTGAGCCCCGATTGGTTCACGCGCCGTATCCGAGCCCCAATTGGTCCACGCGCCGTCTCCTGAGCCCCGATCGGTCCACGCGCCGTCTCCTGAGCCCCGATCGGTCCACGCGTCGTCACCTAAGCCCCCATTGGTCCACGTGCCGTCTCCCAGCCCCGATCGGTCCACGCGCCGTCTCCTAATCCCTAATCTGTCCACGACCCGTCTCCGGGCCCCGATCGGTGCACGTGCCGTCTCCTAAGCCCCGATCGGTCCACGCGCCGTCGCCGAACCCCAATTGGTCCACGCGAAACCGCCTGAGCCCCAGTCGGTCCACGCGCTGTCTCCGAGCCCCGATCGGTCCACGCGTCGTCTCCGAGCCCCGATCGGTCCACGCGCCGTCGCCGAGTAATGATCTGTCCACGCACGGCCGCCTGAGACCCGATCGGTCGACGCGCCGTCTTCGAGCCCCGATCGGTCCACGCATGGTCTCCTAAGCCCCAATCGGTTAACGCGCCGTCCCCGAGCCCCGACCGGTCCACGCGATGTCTCCTGAGCCCCGATACGTCCACGCGCAGTCGCCGAGCCCTGATCGGTCCACGCGCTGTCTCCTGAGCCCCGATAGGTACACGCGTCATCGCCTACACCCCGATCGGTCCACGCGTCGTCTCCTAAGCCCCGATCGGTCCACGCGCCGTCTACGAGCCCCGATCGGTCCACGCACTGTCTCCTGATCCCCATGGGTCCACGCGTCGTCTCCTAAGCCCCGATCGTTCGACGCGTCGTCTCCTAAGCCCCGATCGGTCGACGCGTCGTCTCCTGAGCCCCAGTTGGTCCACGGGCTGTCTCCGAGCCCCGATCGATCCACGCACCGCCTCCTGAGCTCCGATCGGTCGACGCGCCGACTCCTAAGCCCCGATCCGTCCACGCGCCGTCTCCTGAGCCCCGATCGTCCAACGTGCCGTCTCCGAGCACCGATCGGTCCACGCGTCGCCTCCTGAGCACCGGTCGGTCCACGCGCCGTCTCCTGAGCCCCGGTCGGTCCACGCGTCGTCTCCTAAGCCCCGATCGGTCCACGCGTCGTCTCCTAAGCCCCGATCCGTCGACGCGTCGTCTCCTGAGCCACGATCAATTGACGCGTCTTCTCCTGAGCCCGATCGCTCCTCGCGCCGTCTCCTGAGCCCCGATCGGTCCACGCGTCGTGTCCGAGCTCCGATCGGTCCATACGCCGTTTCCTGAGCCCCGATCGGTCCATGCGTCGTCTTCTTAGCCCCGATGCCTCCACGCGCTGTCTCCGAGCCACCATCGGTCCAGGCGCCGTTTCCTGAGCCCCGATCGGTCCACGCGCCTTACCCTAAGCCCCGATCGGTCCACGGGCCGTCTCTGAACGCCGATAAGTTCAAGCGCCGTCTCCTGAGCCCCGATGGTTCCACGCGGCGTCTCCGAGCCCCGATCGATCCACGCGCCGTCTCCTTAGTCCCGATCGGTCGACGAGTCGTCTTCTGAGCCTCGATCGCTCCTCGCGCCGTCTCCTGAGCCCCGATCGTCCAACGTGCCGTCTCCGAGCACCGATCGGTCCACGCGGCGCCTCTGGAGCCCCGATCGATCCACGCGAGTCTCCTGAGCCCCAGTCGGTTCGCGCGCCGTCTCCTGAGCCCCGATTGTTCGACGCGTCGTCTCCTGAGCCCCGATCGATCCACGCGTCGTCTCCTGAGCCCCGATCGTACCACACGCCGTTTCCTGAGCCCCGATCGGTCCACGCGTCGTCTTCAAAGCCCCGATGCCTCCACGCGCCGTCTCCGAGCCACGATCGGTCCGTGCGCCGCTTCCACAACCCCGATCGGTCCACGCGTAATCTCCTGATCTCCGATCGGTCCACGCGCCGTCTCCTAAGCCCCGATCGGTCCACGCGCCGTCTCCGAGCGCCGATCGGTTGACGCGCCATCTCCTGAGCCCCGATCGTTCCACGCGCCGTCTCCGAGCCCCGATCGGTCCACGCGCGGTCTCCTAAGCCCCGTTCGGTCCAAGCGCCTTCTCCTAAACCCCGGTCGGTCCACGCGCCGTCTCCGAGGCCTGATCGGTCCACACATCGTCTCCTAAGCCCCGATCGGCTAACGCGTCGACTCCGAGCCGCGATCGTTCCACGCGCCGTCCCCGATCCCCGATCGATCCACGCGCCGTCTCCGAGCGCCGATCGGTTCACGCTCCGTCACCCGAGCCCCGATCGTTCCACACGGCGTCTCCGAGCCCCGATCGTTCCACGCGCCGTCTCCGAGCCCCGATCGGTCCACGCGCCGACTCCTGAGCCCCAATCGGTCCACACGCTGTCTCGTGAGCCCCGATAGGTACACGCGTCGTCTCCGAGCCCCGATCGGTCCACGCGCCATCGGCGAACCCCGATCGGTCCACGCGCCGTCTCCTGAGCTCCGAACGGTCCACACCCCTTGTCCTGAGCCCCGATCGGCCGACGCGTCGTCTCCTAAGCCCCGACCGGTTCACGCGCCGTCTCCTGTGCACCGATCGAATCACGTGCCGTCTCCTAAGCCCCGATCGGTTAACGCGCCGTCTCCGAGCCGCGATCGGTCCACGCGCCGTCGCCGAACCCCAATTGGTCCACGCGCAACCGCCTGACCCCCAGTCGATCCACGCGTCGTCTCCGAGCTCCAGTCGGTCCACGCGCCGTTTCCTGAGACCTGATCGGTCCATGCGTCGTCTTCTAAGCCCCGATGCCTTCACGCGCCGTCTCCGAGCCACGACCGGTTCAGGCGCCGCTTCCCGAGCCCCGATCAGTCCACGTGTCGTCTCCTGACCCCCGATCGCTCCACGGACCGTTTCCTGATCCCCGATCGGTCCACGCGCCGCCTCCTGAGTCCCGATCGGTCAACGCGTCGTGTCCTAACCCCTGATCGGTCCACGTGCCGTCTCCGAGCCCCGATGGGTCCACGTGCCACATCCTGAGCCCCGATCGGACGACGCGACGTCTACTGAGCCTTGATCGATCCACGCGTCGTCTCCTGAACTCCGATTGCTCCACGGGCCGTTTCCTGAGCCCCGATCGGTCCACGCGTCGTCTACTAAGCCCAGATGCCTCCTCGCGCCGTCTCCGAGCCATGACGGGTCCAGGCGCCGCTTCCTGAGCCCCGGTCGGTCCACGCGTTGTCTCCTAAGCCCCGTTCGGTCCACGCGCCGTCTCCTAAGCCCCGATCATTCCACGCGCCGTCTCCGAGCCCCGATCGGTCCACGCGCCGTCTCCTGAGCCCCGATCGGTCCATGCGTTGTCTCCTAAGCCCCGACCGCTCCATCCGTCGTCTCCGAGCTCCGATCGGTCCAGGTGCCGTTTCCGAGCCCCGATTGGTCCATGCGTCGTCTTCGAAGCCCCGATGCCGCCACGCGCTGTCTCCGAGCCACGATCAGTGCAGGCGCCGCTTCCTGAGCCCCTATCGGTCCACGCGCTGTCTCCTGAGCCCCGATACGTCCACGCGCAGTCGCCGAGCCCCGATCAGTCCACGCGCGGCCTCCTGAGCCCCGGTCGGTTCACGCGCCGTCACCCCGCCCCGATCGGTCCACGCGCCGTCTCCTGACCCCTGATCCGTCCACGCGCGGCGTCGAGCCGCGATCGGTCCACGCGCGGCCTCCTGAGCCCCAATCGGTCCACGCGTCGTCTCCTAAGCCCCGATCGGTCCGTGCGCCGTCTCCGAGCCCCGATCGGTCCACGCACCATCTCATGCTCCCCAATCGGTCCATGCGCCGCCTCCGGAGCCCTGATGAATCCACGCGAATCTCCTGAGCTCCGGTCGGTCCTCGTACCGTCTCCGAGCCCCGATCGGTCCACGTACCATCTCCGAAGCCCCGATCGGTCCACGCGCCGTCTCCTGAGCCCCGATCGGTCCACGCGCCGCGGCGAACCCCAATTGGTCCACGCGCAACCTCTCGAGCCCCAGTCGGTAAACGCGCTGTCTCCGAGCTCCGATCGGTCCACGTATGTTCTCCTAAGCCCTAATTAGTCCCCGCGCCGTCTCCTAAGCCCCGATCTGCCCACGGGCCGTCTCCGAGCTCCGATCGGTCCACGCGCCGTCTCCGAGCGCCGATCGGTCCACGCAACGTCTCCTAAGCCCCAATCGGTTAACGCGCGGTCTCCTGAGCCCCGATCGTTCTACGCACCGTCTCCGAGCCCCGATCCGTCCACGCGCAGTCGCCGAGCCCCGATCGGTTCACGCGCGGTCTCCTAAGCCCCGATCGGTCCACGCGCCGTCTCCGCGCGCCGATCGGTTGACGCGCCATCTCCTGAGCCCCGATCGTTCCACGCGCCGTCTCCGAGCCCCGATCGGTCCACGCGCCGTCTCCTGAGCCCCGATCGGTCCACGCGTCGTCTTCTAAGCCCAGATGCCTCCTTGCGCCGTCTCCCAACCACGATCGGTGCAGGCGCCGCTTCCTGAACCCCGATCGGTCCATGCGTTTTCTCCTAAGCCCCGATCGGTCCACGCGTCGTCTCCTCAGCCCCGATCGGTCGACGCGTCGTCTCCGAGCGCCGATCGGTGCACGCGCCGTCTCCTGAACCCCGATCGTTCCACACGCACCCTCCTAAGCCCCGATCGGTCGAGGCGTCGTCTCCTAAGCCCCGACCGGTCCAGGCGCCGTCTCCTGAGCCCCGATCGTTCCACGCGCCGTCTCCGAGCCCCGTTCGGTCCACGCGCCGTCTCCTCAGCCCCGATCGGTCCACGCGTTGGCTCCTAAGCCTCGATAGGTCCACGCGCGGCCTCCTGAGCCCCAATCGGTCCACGCGCCGTCTCCTAAGCCCCGATCGGTCCGTGCGCCGTCTCCGAGCCCCGATCGGTCCACGCACCATCTCATGCTCCCCAATCGGTCCATGCGCCGCCTCCGGAGCCCTGATCGATCTACGCGAATCTCCTGAGCTCCGGTCGGTCCTCGTACCGTCTCCGAGCCCCGATCAGTCCACGCGCCGTCTCCGAGCCCCGATGCGTCCACGCACTGTCTCCTGATCCCCATGGGTCCACGCGGCGCCTCCGGAGCCCCGATCGATCCACGCGAGTATCCTGAGCCCCGATCGATCCACGCATCGTCCCCTAAGCCCCAATCGGTTAACGCGCCGTCTCCGAGCCCCAATCGGTCCACGCGCCGTCTCCTGAACCCCGATCGTTCCACGCGCCTTCTCCTAAGCCACGATCGGTCAGCGCCGTCTCCGAGCGCCGATCGGTGCACGCGCCGTCGCTCGAGCCGCGAACGGTCCACGCGCGGCCTCCTGAGCCCCGGTTGCTTCACGCGCCGTATCCGAGGCCCAATCGGTCCACGCACCGTCTCCTGAGACCCGATCGCTTCACGCGCCGTCTCCGAGCCCCGATCGGTCCACGCGCCGTCTCCTGAGAACGGATCGGTCCACGCGCCGTCGCTGAAACCCAATTGGTCCACGCGCAACCGTCTGAGCCCCAGTTGGTCCACGCGCTGTCTCCGAACCCCGATCGGTCCACGCGTCGTATCCGAACCCCGATCGGTCCACGCGTCGTATCCGAACCCCGATCGGTCCACGCGTCGTCTCCGAGCACCGTTCGGTCCACGCGCCGTTTCCTGAGCCCCGATCGGTCCATCCGTCGTCTTTTAAGCCCCGATACCTCCACGCGCCGTCGCCGAGCCATGATCGATCCACGCGCGGCCTCCTGAGCCCCGGTTGGTTCACGCGCCGTATCCGAGCCGCCATCGGTCCACGCGTCGTCTCCGAGCCCCGATCGGTCCACGCGCCGTCGCCGAGCCATGATCGGCCCACGCGAGGCTCCTGAGCCCCGGTCGGTCCGCGAGCCGTCTCCTGAGCCCCGATCGGTCGACGCGTCGTCTCCGAGCTCCGATCGGTCCACGCGCCGTTTCCGAGCCCCGATCGGTCCATGCGTCGTCTTCTAAGCCCCGATGCCTCCACGCGCCGTCTCCGAGCCACGATCGGTGCAGGCGCTGCTTCGTGAACCCCGATCGGTCCACGCGCTGTCTCCTGAGCCCCGATCCATCCACGCGCTGTCGCCGAGCCCCGATCGGTCCACGCGCGGTCTACTGAGCTCCGGTCGGTCCACACGCCGCTGCGAACCCCAATTGGTCCACGCGCAACCTCTCGAGCCCCAGTCGGTAAACGCGCTGTCTCCGAGCCCCGATCGGTCCACGTATGTTCTCCTAAGCCCCAATTAGTCCACGCGCCGTCTCCTAAGCCCCGATCTGCCCACGGGCCGTCTCCGAGCTCCGATCGGTCCACGCGCCGTCTCGAAGCCTCGATCCGTACACGCGTCGTCTCCGAGCCCCGATCGGTCCACGCGCCATCGCCGAACCCCGATCGTTCCACGCGCCGTCTCCTGAGCTCCGAACCGTCCACACCCCTTATTCTGAGCCTCGATCGGCCGACGCGTCGTCTCCTAAGCCCCGACCGGTTCACGCGCCGTCTCCTGTGCACCGATCGAATCTCGTGCCGTCTCCTAAGCCCCGATCGGTCCACACGTAGTCTCCTAAGCCCCAATCGGTCCACGCGTCGTCTCCTAAGCCCCGATCCGTCGCCGCGTCATCTCCTGAGCCCCGATCAATTGACGCGTCTTCTCCTGAGCCCCGATCGCTCCTAGCGCCGTCTCCTGAGCCCCGCTCGGTCCATGCGTCGTGTTCTTAGCCCCGATGCCTCCACGCGCCGTCTCCAAGCCACGATAGGTCCAGGCGCCGCTTCCTGAGCCCCGATCGATCCACGCGCCGTCTCGTCAGCCACAATCGGTCCACGCGCCGTCTCAGAGCGCCGATCATTTCACGCGCCGTCTCCTGAGCCCCGATCGTTCCACGCGCCGTCTCCGAGCCCCGATCGGTCCACGCGGCGTCTCCTGAACCCCGATCGGTTCACGCATCGTCTCCTAAGCCCCGATACGTCCACACGCCGTATCCGAGCCCCGATCGGTCCGCGTGACGCATTCTAAGCCACGGTCCGTCCACGCGCCGTCTCCGAGCACCGATCGGTCCACGCGCCGTCTCCTGAGCCCCGATACGTCCACGCGCAGTCGCCGAGCCCCGATCAGTCCACGCGCGGCCTCCTGAGCCCCGGTCGGTTCACGCGCCGTCTCCCCGCCCCGATCGGACCAAGCGCCGTCTCCTGAGCCCTGATCCGTCCACGCGCGGCGTCGAGCCGCGATCGGTCCACGCGCGGCCTCCTGAGCCCCAATCGGTCCACGCGTCGTCTCCTAAGCCCCGATCGGTCGACGGGTCGTCTCCTAAGCCCCGATCGGTCGACGCGTCGACTCCTAATCCCCGGTCGGTCCACGCGCCGTCGCCGAACCCCAATTGGTCCACGCGCCACCTCCTGAGCCCCAGTCGGTCCACGCGCTGTCTGCGAACACCGATCGGTCTACGCATCGTCTCCTAAACCCCGCTCTGTTAACGCGTCGTCTCCTGAGCCCCGATCGCTCCACGCGCCGTCTCGTGAGCGCCGATCGGTCCACGCGTCGTCTCCGAGCACCGTTCGGTCCACGCGCCGTTTCCTGAGCCCCGATCGGTCCATCCGTCGTCTTTTAAGCCCCGCTACCTCCACGCGCCGTCTCCGAGCCACGATCGGTCCACGTACCGTCTCCGAAGCCCCGATCGATCCACGCGCAGTCTCCTGAGCCCCGATCGGTCCACGCATCGTCTCCTAAGCCCCGATACGTCTATACGCCGTATCCGAGCCCCGATCGGTCCGCGTGACGCACTCTAAGCCACGGTCCGTCCACGCGCCGTCTCCGAGCACCGATCGGTCCACGCGCCGTCTCCTGAGCCCCGATCGGTCCACGCGTCGTCTCCTAAGCCCTGATCGGTCCACGTGCCGTCTCCGAGCCCCGATGGGTCTACGCGCCGTCTCCGAGCCCCGATCAGTCCACGCGCCGTCTCCTGAGCCCCGGTCGGTTCATGCGCCGTCTCCGATCCCCGATCGATCCACGCGTCGTCTTGTAAGCCCAGATGCCTTCTCGCGCCGTCTCCGGGCCACGATCGGTCCAGGCGCCGCTTCCTGAGCCACGATCGGTCCACGCGCCGTCGCCGAACCCCAATTGGTCCACGCGAAACCGCCTGAGCCCCAGTCGGTCCACGCGCTGTCTCCGAGCCCGATCGGTCCACGTGCCGTCTCCCCGCCCCGATCGGCCCACGCGCCGTCGCCGAGTCATGATCTCTCCACGCGCGGCCTCCTGAGACCCGTTCGGTCCACGCGCCGTCGCCGAGCCCCGATCAGTCCACGCGCCGTCTCCTGAGCCCCGGTCGGTTCATGCGCCGTCTCCGATCCCCGATCGATCCACGCGTCGTCTTGTAAGCCCAGATGCCTTCTCGCGCCGTCTCCGGGCCACGATCGGTCCAGGCGCCGCTTCCTGAGCCACGATCGGTCCACGCGCCGTCGCCGAACCCCAATTGGTCCACGCGAAACCGCCTGAGCCCCAGTCGGTCCACGCGCTGTCTCCGAGCCCGGTCCGTCCACGCGCCGTCTTCGAGCCCCGATCGGTTCACGCATCGTCTCCTAAGCCCCGATCGGTCCACGCGCCGTCTCCGAGCGCCGATCGGTTCACGCGCCGTCACCTGAGCCCCGATCGTTCCACGCGCCGTCTCCGAGCCTCGATCGGTCCACGCGTCGTCTCCTCAGCCCGGATCGTTCCACGCGTCGTCCCGGAATCCCCGATCCGTACACGCGTCGTCTCCGAGCCTCGATCGGTCCCTGCGTCGTCTTCTTAGCCCCGATGGCTTCACGCGCCGTCTCCGAGCCACGATCGGTCTATGCGTCGCTTCCTGATCCTCGATCGGTCCTCGCGCAGTCTCCTAAGCCCCAATCGTTCCACGCGCCATCTCCGAGCCCCGATTGGTCCACGCGCCGTCTCCTAAGCCCCGATCGGTCCACGCGCCTTCTCCTAAGCCCCGATCGGTTCACGCACCGTCTCCTGAGCCCCGATCGTTCCACACGCCGTCTCCGAGCCCCGATCGGTCCGCGCACCGTCTCCTGATCCCCATCGCTCCACGTGGCGTCTCCGGAGCCCCGATCGATCCACGCGAGTCTCCTGAGCCGCGGTCGGTCTGCGCGCCGTCACCTGAGCCCCGATCGGTCCACGCGTTTTCTCCTAAGCCCCGATCGGACCACGCGTCGTCTCCTCAGCCCCGATCGGTCGACGCGTCGTCTCCTGTGCCCCGATCGATCCACGCGCCGTCTCCGAGCGCCGATCGCTTCACGGGCTGTCTCCTGTGTTCCGATCGTTCCACGCGCCGTCTCCGAGCCCCGATCGGTCCACGCGCCGTCACCTGAGCCCCGATCGGTCGACGCGTCGTCTTCTGAGCCCCGATCGACCCACGCGTCGTCTCCTGAGCCCCGACCGCTCCACACACCCTTTCCTTGAGCCCCCATCGGTCCACGCGCCGTCTCCGAGCGCCGATCAGTTCACGCGCTGTCACCCGAGTCTCGATCGTTCCACACGCCGTCTCCAAGCCCCGATCGGTCCACGCTCCGTCTCCTGAGCCCGGATCGTTCCACGCGTCGTCTCCTGATCCCCGATCCGTAAACGCGTCGTCTCCTGAGCCGCAATCGGCCCACACGCAGTCTCGTGAGCCCCGATAGGTACCCGCGCCGTCTACTGAGCCCCGATCGCTCCTCGCGCCGTCTCCTGAGCCCCGCTCGGTCCATGCGTCGTCTTCTAAGCCCCCATGCCTCCACGCACCGTCTCCTGAGCCCCGATCGTTCAACGTGCCGTCTCCGAGCCCCGATCGCTCCACGCGCCGTTTCCGAGCGCCGATTGGTGCACGAGCCGTCTCCTGAGCACCGATCGTTCCACACGCCGCCTCCTAAGCCTCGATCTGTCCAGGCGTCGTCTCCTAAGCCCCGACCGGTCCACGCGCCGTCTCCTGAGCCCCGATACGTCCACGCGCAGTCGCCGAGTCCCGATCGGTCCACGCGCGGTCTCCTGAGCCCCTATCTGTCCACGCGCCGTCTCCGAGCCCCGATCGGTCCACGCGCCGTCTCCGAGCCCTGATCGGTCCACGCGCCGTCTCCTGAGCCCCAATCGGTCCACTTGCTGTCTCCTGAGCCCCGATAGGTACACGCGTCGTCTCCTACGCCCCGATCGGTCCACGCGCCGCCTTCGTGCCCCGATCGGTCCACGCACCGCCTCCTGATCCCCATCGGTCCACATGCCGTCTCCGAGCCCCGATCGGTCCGCGTGCCGCATTCTAAGCCACGGTCCATCCACGCGCCGTCTCCGAGCCCCGATCGGTCCACGCGTCGTCTCCTAAGCCCTGATCGGTCCTCGTGCCATCTGCGAGCCCCGAAGGGTCCACGCGCAGCCTCCTGAGCCCCGATCGGTCGACGCGTCGTCTCCTGAGCCCCGATCGATCCACGCGTCGTCTCCTGAGCCCCGATCGCGCCACACGCCGTTTCCTGAGCCCCGATCGGTCCACGCGCCGTCTCCGAGCCGCGATCGGTAAACGCGCCGTCACCAAGCCCCGATCCGTACACGCGTCGTCTCCGAGCCCCGATGGGTCCACGCGCCGTCGCCGAGCCTCGATCGGTCCACGCGCAGCCTCCTAAGCCCCGGTCGGTTCACGCGCTATCTCCGAGCCGCGATCGGTCCACGCGCCGTCTCCTGAGCCCCGATACGTCCACGCGCAGTCGCCGAGCCCCGATCGGTCCACGCGCTGTCTCCTGAGCCCCGATAGGTACACGCGTCGTCTTCTAAGCCCCGATCGATCCACGCGTCGTCTCCTGACCCCCATCGCGCCACACGCCGTTTCCTGAGCCCCGATCGGTCCACGCGCCGTCTCCGAGCCCCGATCGGTCCACGCATCGTCCCCTAAGCCCCGATCGGTTAACGCGCCGTCTCCCCGCCCCAATCGCTCCACGCGCCGTCTCCTGAGCCCCGATCATTCCACGCGCCGTCTCCGAGCCCCGATCCGTCCACGCGCCGTCTCCTAAGCCCCGTTCGGTGCAAGCGCCTTCTCCTAAAGCCCGGTCGGTCCACGCGCCGTCTCCGAGCCCCGATCGGGCCACGCATCGTCTCCTAAGCCCCGATCGGCTAACGCGTCGACTCCGAGCCGCGATCGTTCCACGCGCCGTCCCCGATCCCCGATCGATCCACGCGCCGTCTCCGAGCCCCGATCGGTCCACGCTTCGTCTCCTGATCCCGGATCGTTCCACGCGTCGTCTCCTGATCCCCGATCCGTAATCGCGTCGTCTCCAAGCCTCGATCGGTCCACACGCCGTGTCCGATCCCCGATCGGTCCGCGTACCGCATTCTGAGCCGCGGTCCGTCCACGCGCCGTCTCCGAGCACCGATCGGTCCACGCGCCGTCTCAGAGCGCCGATCATTTCACGCCCCGTCTCCTGAGCTCCGATCGTTCAACGCGCCGTCTCCGAGCCCCGATCGGTCCACGCGTCGTCTCCTAAGCCCCGATCGGTCCACGCGCCGTCTCCGAGCCCCGATCGGTCCGCGCACCGTCTCCTGATCCCCATCGCTTCACGCTGCGTCTCCGGAGCCCCGATCGATCTACGCGAGTCTCCTGAGCCCCGGTCGGTCCGCGCGCCGTCATCTGAGCCCCGATCGGTTGACGCGTCGTCTCCTAGACTCGATCGGTCCACGCGCCGTCGCCGAGCCCCGATCGGTCCACGCGCGTCCTCCTGAGCCCCGGTAGGTCCACGCGCCGTCTCCGAGCCCCCATCGGTCCACGCGTTGTCTCCTAAGCCCCGATCGGCCCACGCGCCGCCTCCGTGCCCCGCTCGGTTCACGCATCGTCTCCTAAGCCCCGATCGGTTAACGCGCCGACTCCGAGCGCCGAGCGGTCCACGCGCCGTCGCCGAACCCCAATTGGTCCACGCGCAACCGCCTGAGTCCCAGTCGGTCCACGCGCTGTCTCCGAGCCCCGACCGGTCCACGTGCCGTCGCCGAGCCATGATCGGTCCACGCATCGTCTCCTGATCTCCGATCGGTCCACGCGCCGTCTCCTAAGCCCCGATCGGTCCACGCGCTGTCTCCGAGCGCCGATCGGTTCACTCGCCGTCTCCTGAGCCCCAATCGGTCCACGCGCCGTCTCCTGAGCCCGGATCGGTCCACGCGTCATCGCCGAATCCCCCATCCGTACACGCGTCGTCTCCGAGCCTCGATCGGTCCAGGCGCTGCTTCCTGAACCCCAATCGGTCCACGCGTTGTCACCTAAGCCCCGATCGGTCCACGCGCCGTCTCCGAGCCCCGATCGGTTCACGCATCGTCACCTAAGCCCCGATCGGACCACGCGCCGTCTCCTGAGCCCCGATCGCTCCACGCTCCGTCTCCGTGCCCCGATCGGTCCACGCGCCGGCACCTGAGCCCGGATTGGTCCACGCGCCGTCGCCGAACCCCAATTGGTCCACGCGCAACCGCCTGAGCCCCAGTCGGTCCACGCGCTGTCTCCGAGCCCCGATCGGTCCACGCGCCGTCTCCGAGCGCCGATCGGTTCACGCGCCGTCTCCTGAGCCCCGATCGTTCCACGCGTCGCCTCCTGAGCCCCGGTCGGTCGACGCGCCGTCTCCTGAGCCCCGATCGGTCCACCCGTCGTCTTCTAAGCCCCGATCGGTTCACGCGCCGTCTCCTGAGCTCCGATCGTTCCACGCGCCGTCTCGGAGCCCCGATCCGTCCACGCGCCGTCTCCTGAGCCCGGATCGGTCCACGCGTCATCGCCGAATCCCCGATCCGTACAGGCGTCGTCTCCGAGCCTCGATCGGTCCACGCGCAGTCGCGGAGCCCCGATCGGTCCAGGCGTGGCCTCCTGAGCCTCGATCGGTCCACGCGCGGCCTCCTGAGCCCCGGTCGGTTCACGCGCCGTCTCCGAGCCCCGATCGATCCACGCGTCGTCTTCGAAGCCCAGATGCCTCCTCGCGCCGTCTCCGAGCCACGATCGGTCCAGGCGCTGCTTCCTGAGCCCCAATCGGTCCACGCATCGTCACCTAAGCCCCGATCGGTCCACGCGCCGTCACCGAGCCATGATCGGTCCACGCGCGGCTCCTGAGCCCCATCGGTCCATACGCCGTCGCCGAGCCGGGATCGGTCCACGCGCGGGCTCCTGAGTCCCGGTTGGTTCACGCGCCATATCCGAGCCCCAATCGGTCCACGCGCCGGCTCCTGAGCCCCGATCGGTCCACGCGCCTTCTCCTGAGCCCCGATCGGTCCACGCGCCGTCTCCGTGCGCCGATCATTTCACGTGACGTCTCCTGAGCCCTGATCGTTCCACGCGCCGTCTTCGAGCCCCGAGCGGTCCACGCGCCGTCTCCTGAGCCCCAATCGATCCACGCGCAGCCTCCTGAGCCCCGATCGGTCCACGCGCCGTCGCCGAGCCGCGATCGTTCTACGCGCCGCTCCGAGCCCCGATCGGTCCACGCGCCGTCGCCGAGCTATGATCGGTCCACGCGCGGCCTCCTGAGCCCCGATCGGTCCACGCGCCGTCGCCGAGCCGCGATCGGTCCACGCGCGGCCTCCTGAGGCCCGATTGGTTCACGCGCCGTATCCGAGCCCCGATCGGTCCACGCGCCGTTTCCTGAGCCCCGATCGGTCCACGCGCGGTCTCCTGAGCCCCGATCGGTCCACGCGCCGTCGCCGAGCCGCGATCGGTCCACACGCGGCCTCTTAAGCCCCGATCGGTCCACGCGCCGTCGCCGAACCCCAATTGGTCCACGCGAAACCGCCTGAGCCCCAGTCGGTCCACGCGCTGTCTCCGAGCCCCGATCGGTCCACGCGTCGTCTCCTGAGCCCCGATCGGTCCACGCATAGTCTCCGAGCCCCGATCGGTCCACGCGCCGTCGCCGAGTCATGATCTGTCCACGCGCGGCCTCCTGAGACCCGATGGGTTCACGCGCCGTCTTCGAGCCCCGATCGGTCCACGCGCCGTCTCCTGAGCCCCGATCGATCGAGGCGTCGTTCCCTAAGCCCCGATCCATACACGCGCTGTCTCCTAAGTCCCGATCGGTCCAGGCCCCGTCTCCGAGCGCCGATCGGTTCACGCGCCGTCTCCTGAGAACGATCCGTCCACGCGCCGTCTCCTGAGCCCCGATCGGTCGACACGCTGTCTCGTGAGCCCCGATCGGTCCACGCGCCGTCTCCTGAGCCCCGATCGGTCCACGCGTCGTTCCCTAAGCCCCAATCGGTCCACGCGCCGTCACCAAGCCCCGATCCGTCGCCGCGTCGTGTCCTGAGCCCCGATCAATTGACGCGTCTTCTCCTGAGCCCCGATCGCTCCTCGCGCCGTCTCCTGAACCCCGATCATTCCACGCGCCTTCTCCTAAACCACGATCGGTCCACGCGCCGTCTCCGAGCCCCAGTCGGTCCACGCGCTGTCTCCGAGCACCGATCGGTCTACGCGTCGTCTCCGAGCCCCGATCGGCCCACGCGCCGTCTCCGAGCCCCGAACGGTTCACGCACCGTCTCCTGGTCCCCATCGGTCCACGCGGCGCCTCTGGAGCCCCGATCGATCCACGCGAGTCTCCTGAGCCCCAGTCGGTCCGCGCGCCGTCTCATGAGCCCCGATTGTTCGACGCTTCGTCTCCTGAGCCCCGATGGATCCACGCGTCGTCTCCTGAGCCCCGATCGTACCACACGCCGTTTCCTGAGCCCCGATCGGTCCGTGCGCCGCTTCCACAACCCCGATCGGTCCACGCGTAATCTCCTGATCTCCGATCGGTCCACGCGCCGTCTCCTAACCCCCGATCGGTCCACGCGCTGTCTCCGAGCGCCGATCGGTTGACGCACCATCTCCTGAGCCCCGACCGGTCCACCCGTCGTCTCCGAGCTCCGATCGGTCCAGGTGCCGTTTCCGAGCCCCGATTGGTCCATGCGTCGTCTTCGAAGCCCCGATGCCTCCACGCGCCGTCTCCGAGCCACGATCGGTGCAGGCGCCGCTTCCTGAGCCCCGATCGGTCCACGCGCTGTCTCCTGAGCCCCGATACGTCCACGCGCAGTCGCCGAGCCCCGATCAGTCCACGCGCGGCCTCCTGAGCCCCGGTCGGTTCACGCGCCGTCTCCCCGCCCCGATCGGTCCACGCGCCGTCTCCTGAGCCCTGATCCGTCCACGCGCGGCGTCGAGACGCGATCGGTCCATCCGCCGCCTCCGGAGCCCTGATCGATCCACGCGAATCTCCTGAGCTCCGGTCGGTCCTCGTACCGTCTCCGAGCCCCGATCGGTCCACGTACCATCTCCGAAGCCCCGATCGGTCCACGCGCCGTCTCCTGAGCCCCGATCGGTCCACGCGCCGCGGCGAACCCCAATTGGTCCACGCGCAACCTCTCGAGCCCCAGTCGGTAAACGCGCTGTCTCCGAGCCCCGATCGGTCCACGTATGTTCTCCTAAGCCCCAATTAGTGCCCGCCCCGTCTCCTAAGCCCCGATCTGCCGACGGGCCGTCTCCGAGCTCCGATCGGTCCACGCGCCTTCTCCAAGCCTCGATCCGTACACGCGTCGTCTCCGAGCCCCGATCGGTCCACGCGCCATCGCCGAACCCCGATCGGTCCACGCGCCGTCTCCTGAGCTCCGAACGGTCCACGCGTCGTCTCCTAAGCCCCGATCCGTCGCCGCGTCGTCTCCTGAGCCCCGATCAATTGACGCGTCTTCTCCTGAGCCCCGATCGTCCTCGCGCCGTCTCCTGAGCCCCGCTCGGTCCATGCGTCGTCTTCTTAGCCCCGATGCCACCACGCGCCGTCTCCTAAGCCCCGATCTGCCCACGGGCCGTTTCCGAGCTCCGATCGTTCCACACGCCGTCTCCTAGCCTCGATCCGTACACGCGCCGTCTCCGAGCCCCGATCGGTCCACGCGCCGTCTCCTGAGCCCCGATCGGTCCACGCGCCGTTTCCTGAGCCCCGATCGGTCCACGCGTCGTCTTCTAAGCCCAGATGCCTCCTTGCGCCGTCTCCCAACCACGATCGGTCCACGCGCGGCCTCCTGAGCCCCAATCGGTCCACGCGTCGTCTCCTAAGCCCCGATCGGTCGACGGGTCGTCTCCTAAGCCCCGATCGGTCGACGCGTCGACTCCTAATCCCCGGTCGGTCCACGCGCCGTCGCCGAACCCCAATTGGTCCACGCGCCACCTCCTGAGCCCCAGTCGGTCCACGCGCTGTCTGCGAACACCGATCGGTCTACGCATCGTCTCCTAAACCCCGCTCTGTTAACGCGTCGTCTCCTGAGCCCCGATCGCTCCACGCGCCGTCTCGTGAGCGCCGATCGGTCCACGCGTCGTCTCCGAGCACCGTTCGGTCCACGCGCCGTTTCCTGAGCCCCGATCGGTCCATCCGTCGTCTTTTAAGCCCCGATACCTCCACGCGCCGTCTCCGAGCCACGATCGGTCCACGTACCGTCTCCGAAGCCCCGATCGATCCACGCGCAGTCTCCTGAGCCCCGATCGGTCCACGCATCGTCTCCTAAGCCCCGATACGTCTATACGCCGTATCCGAGCCCCGATCGGTCCGCGTGACGCACTCTAAGCCACGGTCCGTCCACGCGCCGTCTCCGAGCACCGATCGGTCCACGCGCCGTCTCCTGAGCCCCGATCGGTCCACGCGTCGTCTCCTAAGCCCTGATCGGTCCACGTGCCGTCTCCGAGCCCCGATGGGTCTACGCGCCGTCTCCGAGCCCCGATCAGTCCACGCGCCGTCTCCTGAGCCCCGGTCGGTTCATGCGCCGTCTCCGATCCCCGATCGATCCACGCGTCGTCTTGTAAGCCCAGATGCCTTCTCGCGCCGTCTCCGGGCCACGATCGGTCCAGGCGCCGCTTCCTGAGCCACGATCGGTCCACGCGCCGTCGCCGAACCCCAATTGGTCCACGCGAAACCGCCTGAGCCCCAGTCGGTCCACGCGCTGTCTCCGAGCCCGTTCGGTCCACGCGCCGTCGCCGAGCCCCGATCAGTCCACGCGCCGTCTCCTGAGCCCCGGTCGGTTCATGCGCCGTCTCCGATCCCCGATCGATCCACGCGTCGTCTTGTAAGCCCAGATGCCTTCTCGCGCCGTCTCCGGGCCACGATCGGTCCAGGCGCCGCTTCCTGAGCCACGATCGGTCCACGCGCCGTCGCCGAACCCCAATTGGTCCACGCGAAACCGCCTGAGCCCCAGTCGGTCCACGCGCCGTCTCCTAAGCCCCGATCGGTCCACGCGCCTTCTCCTAAGCCCCGATCGGTTCACGCACCGTCTCCTGAGCCCCGATCGTTCCACACGCCGTCTCCGAGCCCCGATCGGTCCGCGCACCGTCTCCTGATCCCCATCGCTCCACGTGGCGTCTCCGGAGCCCCGATCGATCCACGCGAGTCTCCTGAGCCGCGGTCGGTCTGCGCGCCGTCACCTGAGCCCCGATCGGTCCACGCGTTTTCTCCTAAGCCCCGATCGGACCACGCGTCGTCTCCTCAGCCCCGATCGGTCGACGCGTCGTCTCCTGTGCCCCGATCGATCCACGCGCCGTCTCCGAGCGCCGATCGCTTCACGGGCTGTCTCCTGTGTTCCGATCGTTCCACGCGCCGTCTCCGAGCCCCGATCGGTCCACGCGCCGTCACCTGAGGCCCGATCGGTCGACGCGTCGTCTTCTGAGCCCCGATCGACCCACGCGTCGTCTCCTGAGCCCCGACCGCTCCACACACCCTTTCCTTGAGCCCCCATCGGTCCACGCGCCGTCTCCGAGCGCCGATCAGTTCACGCGCTGTCACCCGAGTCTCGATCGTTCCACACGCCGTCTCCAAGCCCCGATCGGTCCACGCTCCGTCTCCTGAGCCCGGATCGTTCCACGCGTCGTCTCCTGATCCCCGATCCGTAAACGCGTCGTCTCCTGAGCCGCAATCGGCCCACACGCAGTCTCGTGAGCCCCGATAGGTACCCGCGCCGTCTACTGAGCCCCGATCGCTCCTCGCGCCGTCTCCTGAGCCCCGCTCGGTCCATGCGTCGTCTTCTAAGCCCCCATGCCTCCACGCACCGTCTCCTGAGCCCCGATCGTTCAACGTGCCGTCTCCGAGCCCCGATCGCTCCACGCGCCGTCTCCGAGCGCCGATTGGTGCACGAGCCGTCTCCTGAGCACCGATCGTTCCACACGCCGCCTCCTAAGCCTCGATCTGTCCAGGCGTCGTCTCCTAAGCCCCGACCGGTCCACGCGCCGTCTCCTGAGCCCCGATACGTCCACGCGCAGTCGCCGAGTCCCGATCGGTCCACGCGCGGTCTCCTGAGCCCCTATCTGTCCACGCGCCGTCTCCGAGCCCCGATCGGTCCACGCGCCGTCTCCGAGCCCTGATCGGTCCACGCGCCGTCTCCTGAGCCCCAATCGGTCCACTTGCTGTCTTCTGAGCCCCGATAGGTACACGCGTCGTCTCCTACGCCCCGATCGGTCCACGCGCCGCCTTCGTGCCCCGATCGGTCCACGCACCGCCTCCTGATCCCCATCGGTCCACATGCCGTCTCCGAGCCCCGATCGGTCCGCGTGCCGCATTCTAAGCCACGGTCCATCCACGCGCCGTCTCCGAGCCCCGATCGGTCCACGCGTCGTCTCCTAAGCCCTGATCGGTCCTCGTGCCATCTGCGAGCCCCGAAGGGTCCACGCGCAGCCTCCTGAGCCCCGATCGGTCGACGCGTCGTCTCCGAGCCCCGATCGGTCCACGAGCCGTCTCCTGAGCTCCGGTTGGTTCACGCACCGTCTCCTGATCCCCATCGGTCCACGCGGCGAGTCCGGAGCCCCGATCGATCCACACGAATCTCCTGAGCCCCGGTCGGTCCGCGCGCCGTCACCTGAGCCCCGATCGGTCCACGCATCGTCTCCTGAGCCCCGATCGCTCCACACGCCGCTTCGAGAGCGCCGATCGGTGCACGCGTCGTCTCCTGATCTCCGATCGATCTACGCACAGTCTCATAAGCCCCGATCGGTCGAGGCGCCGTCTCCGAGCGCCGATCGGTTCACGCGTCGTCTCCTGAGCCACGATCGTTCCACGCGCCGTCTCCGAGCGCCGATCGGTTCACGCGCCGTCTCCTAAGCCCCGATCGTTCCACACGCCGCTTCCGATCCCCGATCGGTCCACTCGCCGTCTCCTGAGACCGGATCGGTCCACGCGTCGTCCTCGAATCCCCGATCCTCGCACGCGTCGTCTCCGAGCCTCGATCGGTCCTCGCGTCGTCTCCTAAGCCCCGACTGGTCCACGCGCCGTATCCTGAGCCCTGGTCGGTTCACGCGCCGTCTCCGAGCCCCGATCGATCCACGCGCAGTCTCCTGAGCCCCGATAGGTACACGCGTAGTCTTGTAAGCCCAGATGCCTCCACGCGCCGTCTCCGAGCCACGATCGCTCGACGCGCCGTCTCCGAGCGCCGATCATTTCACGCGCTGTCTCCTGAGTCCCGATCGTTCCACGCGCCGTATCCGAGCCCCGATCGATCCACGCGCAGTCTCCTGAGCCCCGATAGGTACACGCGTAGTCTCCTACGCCCCGATCGGTCCACGCGCCGCCTCCGGAGCCCCAATCGATCAACGTGAGTCTCCTAAGCCCCGACCGGTCCACGCGCCGTCTCCTGAGCCCCGATCGGTCCACGTATCGTCTCCTAAGCCCCGATCGGTCCACTCGTCGTCTCCGAAGCCCCGATCGGTCCACGCGCCGTCTCCGAGCCCCGATCGGTCCACGCGTCGTCTCCTAAACCCCGATCGGTCCACGCGCCGTCTCCTGTGCCCCGATCGGTCGACGCGTCCTCTCCTAAACCCCGATCGGTCCACACGTCGTCTCCTAAGCCCCAATCGGGCTACGCGTCGTCTCCTAAGCCCCGATCAGTCGCCGCGTCGTCTCCTGACCCCGATCAATTGACGCGACTTCTCCTGAGCCCCGATCGTTCCACGTGCCGTCTCGGAGCCCCGATCGCTCCACGCGCCGTCTCCGAGCGCCGATTGGTGCACGAGCCGTCTCCTGAGCACCGATCGTTCCACACGCCGCCTCCTAAGCCCCGATCTGTCCAGGCGTCGTCTCCTAAGCCCCGACCAGTCCACGCGCCGTCTCCTGAGCCCCGTTCGGCCCACGCGCCGTCTCCTAAGCCCCGATCTGTCCACGGGCCGTCTCCGAGCCGCGATCGGTAAACGCGCCGTCACCAAGCCCCGATCCGTACACGCGTCGTCTCCGAGCCCCGATGGGTCCACGCGCCGTCGCCGACCCTCGATCGGTCCACGCGCGGCCTCCTAAGCCCCGGTCGGTTCACGCGCTATCTCCGAGCCGCGATCGGTCCACGCGCCGTCTCCTGAGCCCCGATACGTCCACGCGCAGTCGCCGAGCCCCTATCGGTCCACGCGCGGTCTCCTGAGCCCCGATCTGTCCACGCGTCGTCTCCTAAGCCCCGATCCGTCGACTTGTCGTCTCCTGAGCCACGATCAATTGACGCGTCTTCTCCTGAGCCCGATCGCTCCTCGCGCTGTCTCCTGAGCCCCGATCGGTCCACGCGTCGTCTCCGAGCTCCGATCGGTCCAAACGCCGTTTCCTGAGCCCCGATCGGTCCATGCGTCGTATTCTTAGCCCCGATGCCTCCACGCGCCGTCTCCGAGCGCCGATAAGTTCAAGCGCCGTTTCCTGAGCCCCGATCGTTCCACGCGGCGTCTGCGAGCCTCGATCGATCCACGCGCCGTCTCCTGAGCCCCGATCGGTCGACGCGTCGTCTTCTGAGCCCCGATAGACCCACGCGTCGTCTCCTGAGCCCCAACCGCTCCACACGCCGTTTCCTGAGCCCCGATCGGTCCACGCATCGTCTTCGAGCACCGATCGGTCCACGCGCCGTTTTCTGAGCACCGTTCGGTCCACGCGTCGTCTTCAAAGCCCCGATGCCTCCACGCGCCGTCTCCGAGCCCCGATCGCTCCTCGCGCCGTCTCCTGAGCCCCGCTCGATCCATGCGTCGTCTTCTTAGCCCCGATGCCTCCACGCGCCGTCTCCTGAGCCCCGATCGTTCCACGCGCCGTCTCCGAGCCCCGATCGGTCCACGCGCCGTCTCCTGAGCCCGGATCGGTCCACGCGTCATCGCCGAATCCCCGGTCCGTACACGCGTCGTCTCCGAGCCTCGATCGGTCCACCCGCTGCTTCCTGAGCCCCAATCGGTCCACGCGTTGTCACCTAAGCCCCGATCGGTCCACGCCCCGTCTCCTGAGCCCGGATCGGTCCACCCGTCGTCCTCGAATCCCCGATCCGCACACGCGTCGTCTCCGAACCTCGAGAGGTCCACGCGCCGTCTCCTGAGCCCCGATCATTCCACGCGCCGTCTCCTAAGCCGCGATCCGTCCACGGGCCGTCTCCGAGCTGCTATCGGTAAACGCGCCGTCACCAAGCCCTGATCCGTACACGGGTCGTCTCCGAGCCCCGACCGGTCCACGCGCCGTCGCCGAGCCTCGATCGGTCCACGCGCGGCCTCCTGAGCCCCGATCGGTTCACGCGCCGGCTCCGAGCCCGATCGGACCACGTGCCGTCTCCTGAGCCCCGGTCGGTTCACGCGCCGTCTCCGAGCCCCGATCGGTCCACGCGCCGTCTCGAAGCCTCGATACGTACACGCGTCGTCTCCGAGCCCCGATCGGTCCACGCGCCATCGCCGAACCCCGATCGGTCCACGCGCCGTCCCCTGAGCTCCGAACGGTCCACACCCCTTGTCCTGAGCCCCGATCGGCCGACGCGTCATCTCCTAAGCCCCGACCGGTTCACACGCCGACTCCCGTGCACCGATCGAATCTCGTGCCGTCTCCTAAGCCCCGATCGGTCCACACGTCGTCTCCTAAGCCCCGATCCGTCGCAGCGTCGTCCCCTGAGCCCCGATCAATTGACGCGTCTTCTCCTGAGCCCCGATCGCACCTCACGCCGTCTCCTGAGCCCCGCTCGGTCCATGCGTCGTGTTCTTAGCCCCGATGCCTCCACACGCCGTCTCCGAGACACGATAGGTCCAGGCGCCGCTTCCTGAGCCCCGATCGATCCACGCGCCGTCTCGTAAGCCACAATCGGTCCACGCGCCGTCTCAGAGCGCCGATCATTTCACGCGCCGTCTCCTGAGCCCCGATCGTTCCACGCGCCGCCTCCTGAGCCCCGATCGATCCACGCATCGGCTGCTGAGCCCCGGTCGGTCCACGCGTCGCCTTCGAGCACCGATCGATCCACGCGCCGTTTCCTGGGCCCCGATCGGCCCACGCGTCGCCACCGGAGCCCCGATCGGTCTACGCGCCGTCTCATGAGCCCCGGTCGGTTCATGCGCCGTCGCCGAGCCTCGATCGGTCCACGCGCGGCCTCCTTAGCCCCGGTCGGTCCACGCGCCGTCTCCGAGCCCCGATCGATCCACGTATCGTCTTGTAAGCCCAGATGCCTTCTCGCGCCGTCTCCGGCCCACGATCGGTCCAGGCGCCGCTTCCTGAGCCACGATCGGTCCACGCGCCTTCTCCGAGCCCCGATCGGTGCACGCGCCGTCTCCTGAGCCCCGATCGGTCCACGCGTCGTCTCCTGAGCCCCGATCGGTCCACGCGCCGTCTTCTGATCCCCGATCGGTCCACGCGCCTTCGCCGAACCCCAATTGGTCCACGCGAAACCGCCTGAGCCCCAGTCGGTCCACGCGCTGTCTCCGAGCCCCGATCGGTCCACGTGCCGTCTCCCAGCCCCGATCGGTCCACGCGCCGTCGCCTAATCCCCAATCTGTCAACGACCCGTCTCCGGTCCCCGATCGGTGCACGCGCCGTCTCCTAAGCCCCGATCGGGCCACGCGCCGTCGCCGAACACCAATTGGTCCACGCGAAACCGCCTGAGCCCCAGTCGGTCCACTCGCTGTCTCCGAGCCCCGATCGGTACACGCGTCGTCTCCGAGCCCCGATCGGTCCACGCGCCGTCGCCGAGTCATGATCTGTCCACGCGCGGCCTCCTGAGACCCGATCGGTCCACGCGCCGTCGCCGAGCCGCGATCGGTCCACGCGCGGCCTCCTGAGCCCCGATTGGTTCACGCGCCGTATCCGAGCCCCAATCGGTCCACGCGCTGTCTCCGAGCCCTGATCGGTCCACGCGTCGTCTCCGAGCCCCGATCGGTCTACGCGCCGTCGCCGAGCCATGATCGGTCCACGCGCGGCCTCCTGAGCCCCGATCGGTCCACGCGTCGTCTCCTAAGCCCCAATCGGGCCACGCGCCGCCTACGGAGCCCCGATCGATCCACGCGTCGTCTTCTAAGCCCCAATCGGTCCACGCGCCGCCTACGGAGCCCCGATCGATCCACGCGAATCTCCTGAGCTCCGGTCGGTCGACGCGCCGTCTCCTCAGCCCCGATCGGTCCACGCGTCGTCTCCTAAGCCCCGATCGTTCGACGCGTCGTCTCCTAAGCCCCGATCGGTCGACGCGTCGTCTCCTGAGCCCCAGTTGGTCCACGGGCTGTCTCCGAGCCCCGATCGATCCATGCACCGCCTCCTGAGCTCCGATCGGTCGACGCGCCGACTCCTGAGCCCCGATCGGTCCATGCGTTGTCTCCTGAGCCCCGATCGTCCAACGTGCCGTCTCCGAGCACCGATCGGTCCACGCGTCGCCTCCTGAGCCCCGGTCGATCCACGCGTCTTCTCCTGAGCCCCGACCGCTCCATCCATCGTCTCCGAGCTCCGATCGGTCCAGGTGCCGTTTCCGAGCCCCGATTGGTCCATGCGTCGTCTTCGAAGCCCCGATGCCGCCACGCGCCGTCTCCGAGCCACGATCGGTGCAGGCGCCGCTTCCTGAGCCCCGATCCGTTCACGCGCGGTCTCCTAAGCCCCAGTCGGTACACGCGCTGTCTCCGAGCCCCGATCGGTCCACGCGTCGTCTCCTAAGCCCCGATCGTTCGACGCGTCGTCTCCTAAGCCCCGATCGGTCCACGCGCCTTCTCCGCATCCCCGATCGGTCCACGCGCCGTCTCGGAGCCCCGATCGGTCCACGCGCCGTATCCTAAGCCCCGATCGGTCCACGGGCCGTCTCTGAGCGCCGATAAGTTCAAGCGCCGTCTCCGGAGCCCCGATCGTTCCACGCGGCGTCTCCGAGCCCCGATCATTCCACACCCCGTCTCCGCGCCCCGATCGGTCCACGCGCCGTCTCCTAAGCCCCTATCGGTCCACGCGCCGTCTCCGAGCGCCGATCGGTTCACGCGCCGTCTCCTGAGCCCCGATCGTTCCACGCGCCGTCTCCGAGCCCCGATCGGTCTGCGCGCCGTCTCCTAAGCCCCGATCGGTCCACGCGCCGTCTCTTCCCCGATCGGACCACGCGCCGTCTCGGAGCGCCGATTGGTTCACGCGCCGTCTCCTGAGCCCCGATCGCTCCACGCGCAGTCGCCGAGCCTCGAACGGTTCACGCGCGGTCTCCTGAGCCCCGATCGGTCCAGGCGCCGCTTCCTGAGCACCGACCGGTCCACGCGTCGTCTCCTGAGCCATGATCGGTCGACGGGTCCCCTCCTAAGCCCCGATCGATCCACGCGCCTTCTCCTGAGCCCCGATCGGTCCACGCGCCGTCTCCGCGTGCCGATCATTTCACGTGACGTCTCCTGAGCCCTGATCGTTCCACGCGCCGTCTTCGAGCCCCGAGCGGACCACGCGCCGTCTCCTGAGCCCCAATCGATCCACGCGCAGCCTCCTGAGCCCCGATCGGTCCACGCGCCGTCGCCGAGCCGCGATCGTTCTACGCGCCGCTCCGAGCCCCGATCGGTCCACGCGCCGTCGCCGAGCTATGATCGGTCCATGCGCGGCCTCCTGAGCCCCGATCGGTCCACGCGCCGTCGCCGAGCCGCGATCGGTCCACGCGCGGCCTCCTGAGGCCCGATTGGTTCACGCGCCGTATCCGAGCCCCAATCGGTCCACGCGTCGTCTTCTGAGCCCCGATAGACCCACGCGTCGTCTCCTGAGCCCCAACCGCTCCACACGCCGTTTCCTGAGCCCCGATCGGTCCACGCATCGTCTTCGAGCACCGATCGGTCCACGCGCCGTTTTCTGAGCACCGTTCGGTCCACGCGTCGTCTTCAAAGCCCCGATGCCTCCACGCGCCGTCTCCGAGCCCCGATCGCTCCTCGCGCCGTCTCCTGAGCCCCGCTCGATCCATGCGTCGTCTTCTTAGCCCCGATGCCTCCACGCGCCGTCTCCTGAGCCCCGATCGTTCCACGCGCCGTCTCCGAGCCCCGATCGGTCCACGCGCCGTCTCCTGAGCCCGGATCGGTCCACGCGTCATCGCCGAATCCCCGGTCCGTACACGCGTCGTCTCCGAGCCTCGATCGGTCCACCCGCTGCTTCCTGAGCCCCAATCGGTCCACGCGTTGTCACCTAAGCCCCGATCGGTCCACGCCCCGTCTCCTGAGCCCGGATCGGTCCACCCGTCGTCCTCGAATCCCCGATCCGCACACGCGTCGTCTCCGAACCTCGAGAGGTCCACGCGCCGTCTCCTGAGCCCCGATCATTCCACGCGCCGTCTCCTAAGCCGCGATCCGTCCACGGGCCGTCTCCGAGCTGCTATCGGTAAACGCGCCGTCACCAAGCCCTGATCCGTACACGGGTCGTCTCCGAGCCCCGACCGGTCCACGCGCCGTCGCCGAGCCTCGATCGGTCCACGCGCGGCCTCCTGAGCCCCGATCGGTTCACGCGCCGGCTCCGAGCCCGATCGGACCACGTGCCGTCTCCTGAGCCCCGGTCGGTTCACGCGCCGTCTCCGAGCCCCGATCGGTCCACGCGCCGTCTCGAAGCCTCGATACGTACACGCGTCGTCTCCGAGCCCCGATCGGTCCACGCGCCATCGCCGAACCCCGATCGGTCCACGCGCCGTCCCCTGAGCTCCGAACGGTCCACACCCCTTGTCCTGAGCCCCGATCGGCCGACGCGTCATCTCCTAAGCCCCGACCGGTTCACACGCCGACTCCCGTGCACCGATCGAATCTCGTGCCGTCTCCTAAGCCCCGATCGGTCCACACGTCGTCTCCTAAGCCCCGATCCGTCGCAGCGTCGTCCCCTGAGCCCCGATCAATTGACGCGTCTTCTCCTGAGCCCCGATCGCACCTCACGCCGTCTCCTGAGCCCCGCTCGGTCCATGCGTCGTGTTCTTAGCCCCGATGCCTCCACGCGCCGTCTCCGAGACACGATAGGTCCAGGCGCCGCTTCCTGAGCCCCGATCGATCCACGCGCCGTCTCGTAAGCCATAATCGGTCCACGCGCCGTCTCAGAGCGCCGATCATTTCACGCGCCGTCTCCTGAGCCCCGATCGTTCCACGCGCCGCCTCCTGAGCCCCGATCGATCCACGCATCGGCTGCTGAGCCCCGGTCGGTCCACGCGTCGCCTTCGAGCACCGATCGATCCACGCGCCGTTTCCTGGGCCCCGATCGGCCCACGCGTCGCCACCGGAGCCCCGATCGGTCTACGCGCCGTCTCATGAGCCCCGGTCGGTTCATGCGCCGTCGCCGAGCCTCGATCGGTCCACGCGCGGCCTCCTTAGCCCCGGTCGGTCCACGCGCCGTCTCCGAGCCCCGATCGATCCACGTATCGTCTTGTAAGCCCAGATGCCTTCTCGCGCCGTCTCCGGCCCACGATCGGTCCAGGCGCCGCTTCCTGAGCCACGATCGGTCCACGCGCCTTCTCCGAGCCCCGATCGGTGCACGCGCCGTCTCCTGAGCCCCGATCGGTCCACGCGTCGTCTCCTGAGCCCCGATCGGTCCACGCGCCGTCTTCTGATCCCCGATCGGTCCACGCGCCTTCGCCGAACCCCAATTGGTCCACGCGAAACCGCCTGAGCCCCAGTCGGTCCACGCGCTGTCTCCGAGCCCCGATCGGTCCACGTGCCGTCTCCCAGCCCCGATCGGTCCACGCGCCGTCTCCTAATCCCCAATCTGTCAACGACCCGTCTCCGGTCCCCGATCGGTGCACGCGCCGTCTCCTAAGCCCCGATCGGGCCACGCGCCGTCGCCGAACACCAATTGGTCCACGCGAAACCGCCTGAGCCCCAGTCGGTCCACTCGCTGTCTCCGAGCCCCGATCGGTACACGCGTCGTCTCCGAGCCCCGATCGGTCCACGCGCCGTCGCCGAGTCATGATCTGTCCACGCGCGGCCTCCTGAGACCCGATCGGTCCACGCGCCGTCGCCGAGCCGCGATCGGTCCACGCGCGGCCTCCTGAGCCCCGATTGGTTCACGCGCCGTATCCGAGCCCCAATCGGTCCACGCGCTGTCTCCGAGCCCTGATCGGTCCACGCGTCGTCTCCGAGCCCCGATCGGTCTACGCGCCGTCGCCGAGCCATGATCGGTCCACGCGCGGCCTCCTGAGCCCCGATCGGTCCACGCGTCGTCTCCTAAGCCCCAATCGGGCCACGCGCCGCCTACGGAGCCCCGATCGATCCACGCGTCGTCTTCTAAGCCCCAATCGGTCCACGCGCCGCCTACGGAGCCCCGATCGATCCACGCGAATCTCCTGAGCTCCGGTCGGTCGACGCGCCGTCTCCTCAGCCCCGATCGGTCCACGCGTCGTCTCCTAAGCCCCGATCGTTCGACGCGTCGTCTCCTAAGCCCCGATCGGTCGACGCGTCGTCTCCTGAGCCCCAGTTGGTCCACGGGCTGTCTCCGAGCCCCGATCGATCCATGCACCGCCTCCTGAGCTCCGATCGGTCGACGCGCCGACTCCTGAGCCCCGATCGGTCCATGCGTTGTCTCCTGAGCCCCGATCGTCCAACGTGCCGTCTCCGAGCACCGATCGGTCCACGCGTCGCCTCCTGAGCCCCGGTCGATCCACGCGTCTTCTCCTGAGCCCCGACCGCTCCATCCATCGTCTCCGAGCTCCGATCGGTCCAGGTGCCGTTTCCGAGCCCCGATTGGTCCATGCGTCGTCTTCGAAGCCCCGATGCCGCCACGCGCCGTCTCCGAGCCACGATCGGTGCAGGCGCCGCTTCCTGAGCCCCGATCCGTTCACGCGCGGTCTCCTAAGCCCCAGTCGGTACACGCGCTGTCTCCGAGCCCCGATCGGTCCACGCGTCGTCTCCTAAGCCCCGATCGTTCGACGCGTCGTCTCCTAAGCCCCGATCGGTCCACGCGCCTTCTCCTCATCCCCGATCGGTCCACGCGCCGTCTCGGAGCCCCGATCGGTCCACGCGCCGTATCCTAAGCCCCGATCGGTCCACGGGCCGTCTCTGAGCGCCGATAAGTTCGAGCGCCGTCTCCGGAGCCCCGATCGTTCCACGCGGCGTCTCCGAGCCCCGATCATTCCACACCCCGTCTCCGCGCCCCGATCGGTCCACGCGCCGTCTCCTAAGCCCCTATCGGTCCACGCGCCGTCTCCGAGCGCCGATCGGTTCACGCGCCGTCTCCTGAGCCCCGATCGTTCCACGCGCCGTCTCCGAGCCCCGATCAGTCTGCGCGCCGTCTCCTAAGCCCCGATCGGTCCACGCGCCGTCTCTTCCCCGATCGGACCACGCGCCGTCTCGGAGCGCCGATTGGTTCACGCGCCGTCTCCTGAGCCCCGATCGCTCCACGCGCAGTCGCCGAGCCTCGAACGGTTCACGCGCGGTCTCCTGAGCCCCGATCGGTCCAGGCGCCGCTTCCTGAGCACCGACCGGTCCACGCGTCGTCTCCTGAGCCATGATCGGTCGACGGGTCCCCTCCTAAGCCCCGATCGATCCACGCGCCTTCTCCTGAGCCCCGATCGGTCCACGCGCCGTCTCCGCGTGCCGATCATTTCACGTGACGTCTCCTGAGCCCTGATCGTTCCACGCGCCGTCTTCGAGCCCCGAGCGGACCACGCGCCGTCTCCTGAGCCCCAATCGATCCACGCGCAGCCTCCTGAGCCCCGATCGGTCCACGCGCCGTCGCCGAGCCGCGATCGTTCTACGCGCCGCTCCGAGCCCCGATCGGTCCACGCGCCGTCGCCGAGCTATGATCGGTCCATGCGCGGCCTCCTGAGCCCCGATCGGTCCACGCGCCGTCGCCGAGCCGCGATCGGTCCACGCGCGGCCTCCTGAGGCCCGATTGGTTCACGCGCCGTATCCGAGCCCCAATCGGTCCACGTGCCATCTCCTGAGCCCCGATCGGTCCACGCGCGGCCTCCTGAGCCCCGATCGGTCCACGCGCCGTCGCCGAGCCGCGATCGGTCCACGCGCGGCCTCCTAAGCTCCGATCGGTCCACGCGCCGTCGCCGAACCCCAATTGGTCCACACGAAACCGCCTGAGCCCCAGTCGGTCCACGCGCTGTCTCCGAGCCCCGATCGGTCCACGCGTCGTCTCCGAGCCCCGATCGGTCCACGCGCCGTCTTCGAGCCCCGATCGGTCCACGCATGGTCTCCTAAGCCCCAATCGGTTAACGCGCCGTCTCCGAGACCCGATCGGTCCACGCGCCGTCGCCGAACCCCAATTGGTCCACGGGCAACCGCCTGAGCCCCAGTCGGTCCACGCGCTGTCACCGAGCCCCGATCGGTCCACGTGTGGTCTCCGAGCCCCGATCGGTCCACGCGCCGTCGCCGAGCCACGATCGGTCCACGCGCGGCCTCCTGAGCCCCGATCGGTCCACGCGCCGTCGCCGAGCCGCGATCGGTCCACGCGCGGTCTCCTGCGCCCCGGTCGGTTCACGCGCCGTCTCCTGAGCCCCGATCGGTCCACGCGTCGTTCCTTAAGCCCCGATCGATCCACGCGCAGTCTCCAGAGCCGCGATCGGTCCACGCATCCCCTCCTGAGCCCCGGACTGTTCACACGCCGTCTCCGAGCCGCGATCGGTCCACGCATCGTCTCCTAAGCCCCGATCTGTCCACGGGCCGTCTCCGAACCGCGATCGGTAAAGCCGCCGTCATCAAGCCCCGTTCCGTACACGCGTCGTCTCCCAGCCCCGATGGGTCCACTCGCCGTCTCCGAGCCCCGATCGGTCCACGCGTCGTCTCCTCAGCCCCGATCGGTCGACGCGTCGTCTCCTGAGCCCCGATCGATCTACGCGTCGTCTCCTCAGCCCCGATCGCTCCACGCGCCGTCTCCGAGCGCCGATCGGTGCACGCGCCGTCTCCTGAGCCCCGGTCGGTTCACGCGCCGTCTCCGAGCCCCGATCGATCCACGCGTCTTCTTGTAAACCCAGATGCCTCCTCGCATCGTCTCTTAAGCCCCGATCGGTTAACGCGCCGTCTCCGAGCCCCGATCGATCCACGCGCCGTCGCCGAACCCCAATTGGTCCACGCGCCACCGCCTGAGCCCCAGTCCGTCCACGCGCGGCCTCCTGAGCCCCGATCGGTCGACGCCTCGTCTCCTGAGCCCCGATCGATCCACGCGTCGTCTCCTGAGCCCCGATCGCTCCAGGCGCCGTTTTCTGAGCACCGTTCGATCCGCGCGTCGTCTTCAAAGCCCCGATGCCTCCACGCGCCGTCTCCGAGCCACGATCGGTCCTAGCGCCGCTTCCAGAGCCCTATCGGTCCACGCGTCCTCTCCTGATCTCCTACTCGTCCACGCGCAACCGCCTGAGCCCCAGTCGGTCCACGCACTGTCTCCGAGCCCCGATCGGTCCACGCGCCGTCATCGAGCCCCGATCGGTCCACGCAACGTCTCCTAAGCCCCAATCGGTTAACGCGCCGTCTCCTGAGCCCCGATCGTTCTACGCGCCGTCTCCGAGCCCCAATCCGTCCACGCGCAGTCGCCGAGCCCCGATCGGTTCACGCGCGGTCTCCTGAGCCCCAGTCGGTACACGCGCTGTCTCCCAGCCCCGATCGGTCCACGCATCGTCTCCTAAGCCCCGCTCGGTTAACGCGTCGTTTCGGAGCCCCGATCGGTCTACGCGCCGTCTCCTGAGCCCCGATCGGTCCACGCGCCGTCTCCTGAGCCCCGATCGCTCCACGCGCCGTCTCCTGAGCTCTGATCGGTCCACGATTCGTCTCCTAAGCCCCGATCGCTCCACGCGCCGTCTCCTGAGCCCGATCGGTCCAGGCATCGTCTCCTGAGCCCCGATCGGTTCACGCGCCGTCTCCTGAGGCCCGATCGTTCCACGCGCCGTCTCCGACCACCGATCGGTCCACGCGCCGTCTCATAAGCCCCGATCGGACCACGCGCCTTCTCCTCAGCCCCGATCGGTCCACGCGCCGTCTCGGAGCACCGATTGGTCCACGCGCCGCCTCCTGAGCCCCGATCGCTCCACGCGCCGTCTCCTGAGCTCTGATCGGTCCACGATTCGTCTCCTAAGCCCCGATCGCTCCACGCGCCGTGTCCAGAGCCCGATCGGTCCAGGCATCGTCTCCTGAGCCCCGGTTGGTTCACGCGCCGTATCCGAGCCCCTATCGCTCCACGCGTCGTCTCCGAGCCCCGATCGGTCCACGCGCCGTCGCCGAGCCATGATCGCTCCACGCCCGGCCTCCTGAGCCCCGATCGGTCCACGCGCCGTCTCCAAGCCCCGATCCGTCGCCGCGTCGTGTCCTGAGCCCCGATCAATTGACGCGTTTTCTCCTGAGCCCCGATCGCTCCTCGCGCCGTCTCCTGAACCCCGATCATTCCACACGTCTTCTCCTAAGCCACGATCGGTCCACGCGCCGTCTCCGAGCCCCAGTCGGTCCACGCGCTGTCTCCGAGCACCGATCGGTCTACGCGTCGTCTCCGTGCCCCGATCGGTCCACGCGCCGTCGCCGAGCCATGATCGGTCCACGCGCGGCCTCCTGAGCCCCGATCGCGCCACACGCCGTTTCCTAAGCCCCGATCGGTCCACGCGTCGTCTTCAAAGCCGCGATGCCTCCACGCGCCGTCTCCGAGCCACGATCGATCCGTGCGCCGCTTCCACAACCCCGATCGGTCCACGCGTCACCTCCTGATCTCCGATCGTTCCACGCGCCGTCTCCGAGCCCCGATCAGTCCCCGCGCCGTCTCCTAAGCCCCGTTCGGACCAAGCGCCTTCTCGTAAACCCCGGTCGGTCCACGCGCCGTCTCCGAGCCCCGATCGGTCCACGCATCGTCTTCTAAGCCCCGATCGGCTAACGCGTCGACTCCGAGCCGCGATCGTTCCACGCGCCGTCCCCGATCCCCGATCGATCCACGCGCCGTCTCCGAGCGCCGATCAGTTCATGCACCGTCACCCGAGCCCCGATCGTTCCACACGCCGTCTCCGAGCCCCGATCGGTCCACGCTTCGTCTCCTGAGCCCGGTTCGTTCCACGCGTCGTCTCCTGATCCCCGATCCGTAATCGCGTCGTCTCCGAGCCTCGATCGGTCCACACGCCGTGTCCGATCCCCGATCGGTCCGCGCGGCGTCTCCGGAGCCCCGATCGATCCACGCGAGTCTCCTGAGCCCCGGTCGGTCCGCGCGCCGTCATCTGAGCCCCGATCGGTCGACGCGTCGTCTCCGAGACTCGATCGGTCCACGCACTGTCTCCCAGCGCCGATCGATTCACGCGCCGTCTCCTGAGCCCCGATCATTCCACGCGCCGTCTCCGAGCCCCGATCGGTCCACGCGTCGTCTCCTGAGCCTCGATCGCTCCACGCGCCGTTTTCTGAGCACCGTTCGGTCCACGCGTCGTCTTCAAAGCCCCGATGCTTCCACGCGCCGTCTCCGAGCTACGATCGGTCCGTGCGCCGCTTCCAGAGCACTATCAGTCCACGCGTCGTCTCCTGATCTCCGATCGAACGACGCGCCATCTCCTAAGCCCCGATCGGTCCACGCACCGTCTCCGAGCGCCGATCGGTTCACGCGCCGTCTCCTGAGCCCCGATCATTCCACGCGCTGTCTCCGAGCCCCGATCGGTCCACGCGTTGTCTCCTTAGCCCCGATCGGTCCACGCGCCGTCTCCGAGCGCCGAGCGGTCCACGCGCCTTCGCCGAACCCCAAATGGTCCACGCGCAACCGCCTGAGCCCCGATCGGTCCACGCGTCGTCTCCGAGCACCGATTGGTCCACGCGCCGTCGCCGAGGCATGATCGGTCCACGCGTGGCCTCCTGAGCCCCGATCGGTCCTCGCGCCGTCGCCGAGCCGCGATCGTTCCACGCGCGGCCTCCTGAGCCCCGATCGGTCCACGCGTCATCACCGAGCCGCGATCGGTCCACGCGCGACCTCCTGAGCCCGGTTGGTTCACGCGTCGTCTCCGAGCGCCGATCGGTCCACGCGCCGTCGCCGAGCCATGATCGGTCCACGCGGGGCTCCTGAGCCCCGGTCGGTTCACGCGCCGTCTTCGAGCCCCGATCGATCCACGCGTCGTCTTCTAAGCCCAGATGCCTCCTCGCGCCGTCTCCGAGCCCCGATCGGTCCACGCGTCGTCTCCGAGCCCCGATCGGCCCACGCGACGTCGCCGGGCCGCGAACGGTCCACGCGCGGCCTCCTGAGCCCCGGTTGGTTCAAGCGCCGTATCCGAGCCCCAATCGGTCCACGCAAGGTCTCCTGAGCTCCGATCGGTCCACGCGACGTCTCCTGATCTCCGATCGGTCCACACGCCATCTCCTAAGCCCCGATCATTCCACGCGCCATCTCCGAGCCCCGATCGGTCCACGCGCCGTCTCATAAGCCCCGATCGGACCACGCGCCTTCTCCTCAGCCCCGATCGGTCCACGCGCCGTCTCCGATCGCCGATTAGTTCACGCGCCGTCTCCTGAGCCCCGATCGCTCCACGCTCCGTCTCCCAGCCCCGATCGGTCCACGCGCCGTCTCCTGAGCCCGGATCGGTCCACGCGCCGTCGCCGAACCCCAATTGGTCCACGCGCCACCGCCTGTGCCCCAGTCGGTCCACGCGCTGTCTCCGAGCCCAGATCGGTCCACGCGCCGTCTCCGAGCGCCGATCGGTCCACG
The DNA here is from genome assembly GCA_946811545.1 of Netelia fuscicornis. NCBI lineage: Eukaryota > Metazoa > Arthropoda > Insecta > Hymenoptera > Ichneumonidae > Netelia > Netelia fuscicornis. Next base: position 33,208,588 of record OX328012.1, read on the forward strand.
CGCCTTCTCCTGAGCCCCGATCGGTCCACGCGCCGTCTCCGAGCGCCGATCATTTCACGTGACGTCTCCTGAGCCCTGATCGTTCCAAGTGCCGTCTTCGAGCCCCGAGCGGTCCACGCGCCGTCTCCTGAGCCCCAATCGATCCACGCGCAGCCTCCTGAGCCCCGATCGGTCCACGCGCCGTCTCCGAGCCCCGATCGGTCCACGCATCGTCTTCTAAGCCCCGATCGGCTAACGCGTCGACTCCGAGCCGCGATCGTTCCACGCGCCGTCCCCGATCCCCGATCGATCCACGCGCCGTCTCCGAGCGCCGATCAGTTCATGCGCCGTCACCCGAGCCCCGATCGTTCCACACGCCGTCTCCGAGCCCCGATCGGTCCACGCTTCGTCTCCTGAGCCCGGTTCGTTCCACGCGTCGTCTCCTGATCCCCGATCCGTAATCGCGTCGTCTCCGAGCCTCGATCGGTCCACACGCCGTGTCCGATCCCCGATCGGTCCGCGCGGCGTCTCCGGAGCCCCGATCGATCCACGCGAGTCTCCTGAGCCCCGGTCGGTCCGCGCGCCGTCATCTGAGCCCCGATCGGTCGACGCGTCGTCTCCGAGACTCGATCGGTCCACGCACTGTCTCCCAGCGCCGATCGGTTCACGCGCCGTCTCCTGAGCCCCGATCATTCCACGCGCCGTCTCCGAGCCCCGATCGGTCCACGCGTCGTCTCCTGAGCCTCGATCGCTCCACGCGCCGTTTTCTGAGCACCGTTCGGTCCACGCGTCGTCTTCAAAGCCCCGATGCTTCCACGCGCCGTCTCCGAGCTACGATCGGTCCGTGCGCCGCTTCCAGAGCACTATCAGTCCACGCGTCGTCTCCTGATCTCCGATCGGTCGACGCGCCATCTCCTAAGCCCCGATCGGTCCACGCACCGTCTCCGAGCGCCGATCGGTTCACGCGCCGTCTCCTGAGCCCCGATCATTCCACGCGCTGTCTCCGAGCCCCGATCGGTCCACGCGTTGTCTCCTTAGCCCCGATCGGTCCACGCGCCGTCTCCGAGCGCCGAGCGGTCCACGCGCCTTCGCCGAACCCCAAATGGTCCACGCGCAACCGCCTGAGCCCCGATCGGTCCACGCGTCGTCTCCGAGCACCGATTGGTCCACGCGCCGTCGCCGAGGCATGATCGGTCCACGCGTGGCCTCCTGAGCCCCGATCGGTCCACGCGCCGTCGCCGAGCCGCGATCGTTCCACGCGCGGCCTCCTGAGCCCCGATCGGTCCACGCGTCATCACCGAGCCGCGATCGGTCCACGCGCGACCTCCTGAGCCCGGTTGGTTCACGCGTCGTCTCCGAGCGCCGATCGGTCCACGCGCCGTCGCCGAGCCATGATCGGTCCACGCGGGGCTCCTGAGCCCCGGTCGGTTCACGCGCCGTCTTCGAGCCCCGATCGATCCACGCGTCGTCTTCTAAGCCCAGATGCCTCCTCGCGCCGGCTCCGAGCCCCGATCGGTCCACGCGTCGTCTCCGAGCCCCGATCGGCCCACGCGACGTCGCCGGGCCGCGAACGGTCCACGCGCGGCCTCCTGAGCCCCGGTTGGTTCAAGCGCCGTATCCGAGCCCCAATCGGTCCACGCAAGGTCTCCTGAGCTCCGATCGGTCCACGCGACGTCTCCTGATCTCCGATCGGTCCACACGCCATCTCCTAAGCCCCGATCATTCCACGCGCCATCTCCGAGCCTCGATCGGTCCACGCGCCGTCTCATAAGCCCCGATCGGACCACGCGCCTTCTCCTCAGCCCCGATCGGTCCACGCGCCGTCTCCGAGCGCCGATTAGTTCACGCGCCGTCTCCTGAGCCCCGATCGCTCCACGCTCCGTCTCCCAGCCCCGATCGGTCCACGCGCCGTCTCCGAGCGCCGATCATTTCACTTGACGTCTCCTGTGCCCTGATCGTTCCACGCGCCGTCTTCGAGCCCCGAGCGTTCCACGCGCCGTTTCCTGATCCCCAATCGATCCACGCGCAGCCTCCTGAGCCCCGATCGATCCACGCGTCGTCTTCTAAGCCCCAATCGGTCGACGCGCCGTCTCCGGAGCCCCAGTCGGTACACGCGCTGTCTCCGAGCCCCGATCGGTCCCCGCATAGTCTCCTAAGCCCCGCTCGGTTAACGCGTCGTCTCGGAGCCCCGATCGGTCCAGACGCCGCTTCCTGAGCACCGACCGGTCCACGCGTCGTCTCCTGAGCCCCGATCGGTCGACGGGTCCCCTCCTAAGCCCCGATCGGTCCACGCGCCTTCTCCTGAGCCCCGATCGGTCCACGCGCCGTCTCCGAGCGCCGATCATTTCACGTGACGTCTCCTGAGCCCTGATCGTTCCACGCGCCGTCTTCGAGCCCCGAGCGTTCCACGCGCCGTCTCGTGAGCCCCGGTCGGTCCACGCGCCGTCTCCTGAGCCGCGATCGGTCCACGCGTCGTCTCCTAAGCCCCGATCGGCCCACGCGTCGTCTGCTAAGCCCCGATCCGTCGACGCGTCGTCTCCTGAGCCACGATCAATTGACGCGTCTTCTCCTGAGCCCGATCGCTCCTCGCGCCGTCTCCTGAGCCCCGATCGGTCCACGCGTCGTGTCCGAGCTCCGATCGGTCCATACGCCTTTTCCTGAGGCCCGATCGGTCCATGCGTCGTCTTCTTAGTCCCGATGCCTCCACGCGCCGTCTCCGAGCCACGATCGGTCCAGGCGCCGTCTTCTGATCCCCGATCGGTCCACGCGCCTTCGCCGAACCCCAATTGGTCCACGCGAAACCGCCTGAGCCCCAGTCGGTCCACGCGCTGTCTCCGAGCCCCGATCGGTCCACGTGCCGTCTCCCAGCCCCGATCGGTCCACGCGCCGTCTCCTAATCCCCAATCTGTCAACGACCCGTCTCCGGTCCCCGATCGGTGCACGCGCCGTCTCCTAAGCCCCGATCGGGCCACGCGCCGTCGCCGAACACCAATTGGTCCACGCGAAACCGCCTGAGCCCCAGTCGGTCCACTCGCTGTCTCCGAGCCCCGATCGGTACACGCGTCGTCTCCGAGCCCCGATCGGTCCACGCGCCGTCGCCGAGTCATGATCTGTCCACGCGCGGCCTCCTGAGACCCGATCGGTCCACGCGCCGTCGCCGAGCCGCGATCGGTCCACGCGCGGCCTCCTGAGCCCCGATTGGTTCACGCGCCGTATCCGAGCCCCAATCGGTCCACGCGCTGTCTCCGAGCCCTGATCGGTCCACGCGTCGTCTCCGAGCCCCGATCGGTCTACGCGCCGTCGCCGAGCCATGATCGGTCCACGCGCGGCCTCCTGAGCCCCGATCGGTCCACGCGTCGTCTCCTAAGCCCCAATCGGGCCACGCGCCGCCTACGGAGCCCCGATCGATCCACGCGTCGTCTTCTAAGCCCCAATCGGTCCACGCGCCGCCTACGGAGCCCCGATCGATCCACGCGAATCTCCTGAGCTCCGGTCGGTCGACGCGCCGTCTCCTCAGCCCCGATCGGTCCACGCGTCGTCTCCTAAGCCCCGATCGTTCGACGCGTCGTCTCCTAAGCCCCGATCGGTCGACGCGTCGTCTCCTGAGCCCCAGTTGGTCCACGGGCTGTCTCCGAGCCCCGATCGATCCATGCACCGCCTCCTGAGCTCCGATCGGTCGACGCGCCGACTCCTGAGCCCCGATCGGTCCATGCGTTGTCTCCTGAGCCCCGATCGTCCAACGTGCCGTCTCCGAGCACCGATCGGTCCACGCGTCGCCTCCTGAGCCCCGGTCGATCCACGCGTCTTCTCCTGAGCCCCGACCGCTCCATCCATCGTCTCCGAGCTCCGATCGGTCCAGGTGCCGTTTCCGAGCCCCGATTGGTCCATGCGTCGTCTTCGAAGCCCCGATGCCGCCACGCGCCGTCTCCGAGCCACGATCGGTGCAGGCGCCGCTTCCTGAGCCCCGATCCGTTCACGCGCGGTCTCCTAAGCCCCAGTCGGTACACGCGCTGTCTCCGAGCCCCGATCGGTCCACGCGTCGTCTCCTAAGCCCCGATCGTTCGACGCGTCGTCTCCTAAGCCCCGATCGGTCCACGCGCCTTCTCCTCATCCCCGATCGGTCCACGCGCCGTCTCGGAGCCCCGATCGGTCCACGCGCCGTATCCTAAGCCCCGATCGGTCCACGGGCCGTCTCTGAGCGCCGATAAGTTCGAGCGCCGTCTCCGGAGCCCCGATCGTTCCACGCGGCGTCTCCGAGCCCCGATCATTCCACACCCCGTCTCCGCGCCCCGATCGGTCCACGCGCCGTCTCCTAAGCCCCTATCGGTCCACGCGCCGTCTCCGAGCGCCGATCGGTTCACGCGCCGTCTCCTGAGCCCCGATCGTTCCACGCGCCGTCTCCGAGCCCCGATCAGTCTGCGCGCCGTCTCCTAAGCCCCGATCGGTCCACGCGCCGTCTCTTCCCCGATCGGACCACGCGCCGTCTCGGAGCGCCGATTGGTTCACGCGCCGTCTCCTGAGCCCCGATCGCTCCACGCGCAGTCGCCGAGCCTCGAACGGTTCACGCGCGGTCTCCTGAGCCCCGATCGGTCCAGGCGCCGCTTCCTGAGCACCGACCGGTCCACGCGTCGTCTCCTGAGCCATGATCGGTCGACGGGTCCCCTCCTAAGCCCCGATCGATCCACGCGCCTTCTCCTGAGCCCCGATCGGTCCACGCGCCGTCTCCGCGTGCCGATCATTTCACGTGACGTCTCCTGAGCCCTGATCGTTCCACGCGCCGTCTTCGAGCCCCGAGCGGACCACGCGCCGTCTCCTGAGCCCCAATCGATCCACGCGCAGCCTCCTGAGCCCCGATCGGTCCACGCGCCGTCGCCGAGCCGCGATCGTTCTACGCGCCGCTCCGAGCCCCGATCGGTCCACGCGCCGTCGCCGAGCTATGATCGGTCCATGCGCGGCCTCCTGAGCCCCGATCGGTCCACGCGCCGTCGCCGAGCCGCGATCGGTCCACGCGCGGCCTCCTGAGGCCCGATTGGTTCACGCGCCGTATCCGAGCCCCAATCGGTCCACGTGCCATCTCCTGAGCCCCGATCGGTCCACGCGCGGCCTCCTGAGCCCCGATCGGTCCACGCGCCGTCGCCGAGCCGCGATCGGTCCACGCGCGGCCTCCTAAGCTCCGATCGGTCCACGCGCCGTCGCCGAACCCCAATTGGTCCACACGAAACCGCCTGAGCCCCAGTCGGTCCACGCGCTGTCTCCGAGCCCCGATCGGTCCACGCGTCGTCTCCGAGCCCCGATCGGTCCACGCGCCGTCTTCGAGCCCCGATCGGTCCACGCATGGTCTCCTAAGCCCCAATCGGTTAACGCGCCGTCTCCGAGACCCGATCGGTCCACGCGCCGTCGCCGAACCCCAATTGGTCCACGGGCAACCGCCTGAGCCCCAGTCGGTCCACGCGCTGTCACCGAGCCCCGATCGGTCCACGTGTGGTCTCCGAGCCCCGATCGGTCCACGCGCCGTCGCCGAGCCACGATCGGTCCACGCGCGGCCTCCTGAGCCCCGATCGGTCCACGCGCCGTCGCCGAGCCGCGATCGGTCCACGCGCGGTCTCCTGCGCCCCGGTCGGTTCACGCGCCGTCTCCTGAGCCCCGATCGGTCCACGCGTCGTTCCTTAAGCCCCGATCGATCCACGCGCAGTCTCCAGAGCCGCGATCGGTCCACGCATCCCCTCCTGAGCCCCGGACTGTTCACACGCCGTCTCCGAGCCGCGATCGGTCCACGCATCGTCTCCTAAGCCCCGATCTGTCCACGGGCCGTCTCCGAACCGCGATCGGTAAAGCCGCCGTCATCAAGCCCCGTTCCGTACACGCGTCGTCTCCCAGCCCCGATGGGTCCACTCGCCGTCTCCGAGCCCCGATCGGTCCACGCGTCGTCTCCTCAGCCCCGATCGGTCGACGCGTCGTCTCCTGAGCCCCGATCGATCTACGCGTCGTCTCCTCAGCCCCGATCGCTCCACGCGCCGTCTCCGAGCGCCGATCGGTGCACGCGCCGTCTCCTGAGCCCCGGTCGGTTCACGCGCCGTCTCCGAGCCCCGATCGATCCACGCGTCTTCTTGTAAACCCAGATGCCTCCTCGCATCGTCTCTTAAGCCCCGATCGGTTAACGCGCCGTCTCCGAGCCCCGATCGATCCACGCGCCGTCGCCGAACCCCAATTGGTCCACGCGCCACCGCCTGAGCCCCAGTCCGTCCACGCGCGGCCTCCTGAGCCCCGATCGGTCGACGCCTCGTCTCCTGAGCCCCGATCGATCCACGCGTCGTCTCCTGAGCCCCGATCGCTCCAGGCGCCGTTTTCTGAGCACCGTTCGATCCGCGCGTCGTCTTCAAAGCCCCGATGCCTCCACGCGCCGTCTCCGAGCCACGATCGGTCCTAGCGCCGCTTCCAGAGCCCTATCGGTCCACGCGTCCTCTCCTGATCTCCTACTCGTCCACGCGCAACCGCCTGAGCCCCAGTCGGTCCACGCACTGTCTCCGAGCCCCGATCGGTCCACGCGCCGTCATCGAGCCCCGATCGGTCCACGCAACGTCTCCTAAGCCCCAATCGGTTAACGCGCCGTCTCCTGAGCCCCGATCGTTCTACGCGCCGTCTCCGAGCCCCAATCCGTCCACGCGCAGTCGCCGAGCCCCGATCGGTTCACGCGCGGTCTCCTGAGCCCCAGTCGGTACACGCGCTGTCTCCCAGCCCCGATCGGTCCACGCATCGTCTCCTAAGCCCCGCTCGGTTAACGCGTCGTTTCGGAGCCCCGATCGGTCTACGCGCCGTCTCCTGAGCCCCGATCGGTCCACGCGCCGTCTCCTGAGCCCCGATCGCTCCACGCGCCGTCTCCTGAGCTCAGATCGGTCCACGATTCGTCTCCTAAGCCCCGATCGCTCCACGCGCCGTCTCCTGAGCCCGATCGGTCCAGGCATCGTCTCCTGAGCCCCGATCGGTTCACGCGCCGTCTCCTGAGGCCCGATCGTTCCACGCGCCGTCTCCGACCACCGATCGGTCCACGCGCCGTCTCATAAGCCCCGATCGGACCACGCGCCTTCTCCTCAGCCCCGATCGGTCCACGCGCCGTCTCGGAGCACCGATTGGTCCACGCGCCGCCTCCTGAGCCCCGATCGCTCCACGCGCCGTCTCCTGAGCTCTGATCGGTCCACGATTCGTCTCCTAAGCCCCGATCGCTCCACGCGCCGTGTCCAGAGCCCGATCGGTCCAGGCATCGTCTCCTGAGCCCCGGTTGGTTCACGCGCCGTATCCGAGCCCCTATCGCTCCACGCGTCGTCTCCGAGCCCCGATCGGTCCACGCGCCGTCGCCGAGCCATGATCGCTCCACGCCCGGCCTCCTGAGCCCCGATCGGTCCACGCGCCGTCTCCAAGCCCCGATCCGTCGCCGCGTCGTGTCCTGAGCCCCGATCAATTGACGCGTTTTCTCCTGAGCCCCGATCGCTCCTCGCGCCGTCTCCTGAACCCCGATCATTCCACACGTCTTCTCCTAAGCCACGATCGGTCCACGCGCCGTCTCCGAGCCCCAGTCGGTCCACGCGCTGTCTCCGAGCACCGATCGGTCTACGCGTCGTCTCCGTGCCCCGATCGGTCCACGCGCCGTCGCCGAGCCATGATCGGTCCACGCGCGGCCTCCTGAGCCCCGATCGCGCCACACGCCGTTTCCTAAGCCCCGATCGGTCCACGCGTCGTCTTCAAAGCCGCGATGCCTCCACGCGCCGTCTCCGAGCCACGATCGATCCGTGCGCCGCTTCCACAACCCCGATCGGTCCACGCGTCACCTCCTGATCTCCGATCGTTCCACGCGCCGTCTCCGAGCCCCGATCAGTCCCCGCGCCGTCTCCTAAGCCCCGTTCGGACCAAGCGCCTTCTCGTAAACCCCGGTCGGTCCACGCGCCGTCTCCGAGCCCCGATCGGTCCACGCATCGTCTTCTAAGCCCCGATCGGCTAACGCGTCGACTCCGAGCCGCGATCGTTCCACGCGCCGTCCCCGATCCCCGATCGATCCACGCGCCGTCTCCGAGCGCCGATCAGTTCATGCACCGTCACCCGAGCCCCGATCGTTCCACACGCCGTCTCCGAGCCCCGATCGGTCCACGCTTCGTCTCCTGAGCCCGGTTCGTTCCACGCGTCGTCTCCTGATCCCCGATCCGTAATCGCGTCGTCTCCGAGCCTCGATCGGTCCACACGCCGTGTCCGATCCCCGATCGGTCCGCGCGGCGTCTCCGGAGCCCCGATCGATCCACGCGAGTCTCCTGAGCCCCGGTCGGTCCGCGCGCCGTCATCTGAGCCCCGATCGGTCGACGCGTCGTCTCCGAGACTCGATCGGTCCACGCACTGTCTCCCAGCGCCGATCGATTCACGCGCCGTCTCCTGAGCCCCGATCATTCCACGCGCCGTCTCCGAGCCCCGATCGGTCCACGCGTCGTCTCCTGAGCCTCGATCGCTCCACGCGCCGTTTTCTGAGCACCGTTCGGTCCACGCGTCGTCTTCAAAGCCCCGATGCTTCCACGCGCCGTCTCCGAGCTACGATCGGTCCGTGCGCCGCTTCCAGAGCACTATCAGTCCACGCGTCGTCTCCTGATCTCCGATCGAACGACGCGCCATCTCCTAAGCCCCGATCGGTCCACGCACCGTCTCCGAGCGCCGATCGGTTCACGCGCCGTCTCCTGAGCCCCGATCATTCCACGCGCTGTCTCCGAGCCCCGATCGGTCCACGCGTTGTCTCCTTAGCCCCGATCGGTCCACGCGCCGTCTCCGAGCGCCGAGCGGTCCACGCGCCTTCGCCGAACCCCAAATGGTCCACGCGCAACCGCCTGAGCCCCGATCGGTCCACGCGTCGTCTCCGAGCACCGATTGGTCCACGCGCCGTCGCCGAGGCATGATCGGTCCACGCGTGGCCTCCTGAGCCCCGATCGGTCCTCGCGCCGTCGCCGAGCCGCGATCGTTCCACGCGCGGCCTCCTGAGCCCCGATCGGTCCACGCGTCATCACCGAGCCGCGATCGGTCCACGCGCGACCTCCTGAGCCCGGTTGGTTCACGCGTCGTCTCCGAGCGCCGATCGGTCCACGCGCCGTCGCCGAGCCATGATCGGTCCACGCGGGGCTCCTGAGCCCCGGTCGGTTCACGCGCCGTCTTCGAGCCCCGATCGATCCACGCGTCGTCTTCTAAGCCCAGATGCCTCCTCGCGCCGTCTCCGAGCCCCGATCGGTCCACGCGTCGTCTCCGAGCCCCGATCGGCCCACGCGACGTCGCCGGGCCGCGAACGGTCCACGCGCGGCCTCCTGAGCCCCGGTTGGTTCAAGCGCCGTATCCGAGCCCCAATCGGTCCACGCAAGGTCTCCTGAGCTCCGATCGGTCCACGCGACGTCTCCTGATCTCCGATCGGTCCACACGCCATCTCCTAAGCCCCGATCATTCCACGCGCCATCTCCGAGCCCCGATCGGTCCACGCGCCGTCTCATAAGCCCCGATCGGACCACGCGCCTTCTCCTCAGCCCCGATCGGTCCACGCGCCGTCTCCGATCGCCGATTAGTTCACGCGCCGTCTCCTGAGCCCCGATCGCTCCACGCTCCGTCTCCCAGCCCCGATCGGTCCACGCGCCGTCTCCTGAGCCCGGATCGGTCCACGCGCCGTCGCCGAACCCCAATTGGTCCACGCGCCACCGCCTGTGCCCCAGTCGGTCCACGCGCTGTCTCCGAGCCCAGATCGGTCCACGCGCCGTCTCCGAGCGCCGATCGGTCCACGCGCCTTCTCCTGAGCCCCGATCGGTCCACGCGCCGTCTCCGAGCGCCGATCATTTCACGTGACGTCTCCTGAGCCCTGATCGTTCCAAGTGCCGTCTTCGAGCCCCGAGCGGTCCACGCGCCGTCTCCTGAGCCCCAATCGATCCACGCGCAGCCTCCTGAGCCCCGATCGGTCCACGCGCCGTCTCCGAGCCCCGATCGGTCCACGCATCGTCTTCTAAGCCCCGATCGGCTAACGCGTCGACTCCGAGCCGCGATCGTTCCACGCGCCGTCCCCGATCCCCGATCGATCCACGCGCCGTCTCCGAGCGCCGATCAGTTCATGCGCCGTCACCCGAGCCCCGATCGTTCCACACGCCGTCTCCGAGCCCCGATCGGTCCACGCTTCGTCTCCTGAGCCCGGTTCGTTCCACGCGTCGTCTCCTGATCCCCGATCCGTAATCGCGTCGTCTCCGAGCCTCGATCGGTCCACACGCCGTGTCCGATCCCCGATCGGTCCGCGCGGCGTCTCCGGAGCCCCGATCGATCCACGCGAGTCTCCTGAGCCCCGGTCGGTCCGCGCGCCGTCATCTGAGCCCCGATCGGTCGACGCGTCGTCTCCGAGACTCGATCGGTCCACGCACTGTCTCCCAGCGCCGATCGGTTCACGCGCCGTCTCCTGAGCCCCGATCATTCCACGCGCCGTCTCCGAGCCCCGATCGGTCCACGCGTCGTCTCCTGAGCCTCGATCGCTCCACGCGCCGTTTTCTGAGCACCGTTCGGTCCACGCGTCGTCTTCAAAGCCCCGATGCTTCCACGCGCCGTCTCCGAGCTACGATCGGTCCGTGCGCCGCTTCCAGAGCACTATCAGTCCACGCGTCGTCTCCTGATCTCCGATCGGTCGACGCGCCATCTCCTAAGCCCCGATCGGTCCACGCACCGTCTCCGAGCGCCGATCGGTTCACGCGCCGTCTCCTGAGCCCCGATCATTCCACGCGCTGTCTCCGAGCCCCGATCGGTCCACGCGTTGTCTCCTTAGCCCCGATCGGTCCACGCGCCGTCTCCGAGCGCCGAGCGGTCCACGCGCCTTCGCCGAACCCCAAATGGTCCACGCGCAACCGCCTGAGCCCCGATCGGTCCACGCGTCGTCTCCGAGCACCGATTGGTCCACGCGCCGTCGCCGAGGCATGATCGGTCCACGCGTGGCCTCCTGAGCCCCGATCGGTCCACGCGCCGTCGCCGAGCCGCGATCGTTCCACGCGCGGCCTCCTGAGCCCCGATCGGTCCACGCGTCATCACCGAGCCGCGATCGGTCCACGCGCGACCTCCTGAGCCCGGTTGGTTCACGCGTCGTCTCCGAGCGCCGATCGGTCCACGCGCCGTCGCCGAGCCATGATCGGTCCACGCGGGGCTCCTGAGCCCCGGTCGGTTCACGCGCCGTCTTCGAGCCCCGATCGATCCACGCGTCGTCTTCTAAGCCCAGATGCCTCCTCGCGCCGGCTCCGAGCCCCGATCGGTCCACGCGTCGTCTCCGAGCCCCGATCGGCCCACGCGACGTCGCCGGGCCGCGAACGGTCCACGCGCGGCCTCCTGAGCCCCGGTTGGTTCAAGCGCCGTATCCGAGCCCCAATCGGTCCACGCAAGGTCTCCTGAGCTCCGATCGGTCCACGCGACGTCTCCTGATCTCCGATCGGTCCACACGCCATCTCCTAAGCCCCGATCATTCCACGCGCCATCTCCGAGCCTCGATCGGTCCACGCGCCGTCTCATAAGCCCCGATCGGACCACGCGCCTTCTCCTCAGCCCCGATCGGTCCACGCGCCGTCTCCGAGCGCCGATTAGTTCACGCGCCGTCTCCTGAGCCCCGATCGCTCCACGCTCCGTCTCCCAGCCCCGATCGGTCCACGCGCCGTCTCCGAGCGCCGATCATTTCACTTGACGTCTCCTGTGCCCTGATCGTTCCACGCGCCGTCTTCGAGCCCCGAGCGTTCCACGCGCCGTTTCCTGATCCCCAATCGATCCACGCGCAGCCTCCTGAGCCCCGATCGATCCACGCGTCGTCTTCTAAGCCCCAATCGGTCGACGCGCCGTCTCCGGAGCCCCAGTCGGTACACGCGCTGTCTCCGAGCCCCGATCGGTCCCCGCATAGTCTCCTAAGCCCCGCTCGGTTAACGCGTCGTCTCGGAGCCCCGATCGGTCCAGACGCCGCTTCCTGAGCACCGACCGGTCCACGCGTCGTCTCCTGAGCCCCGATCGGTCGACGGGTCCCCTCCTAAGCCCCGATCGGTCCACGCGCCTTCTCCTGAGCCCCGATCGGTCCACGCGCCGTCTCCGAGCGCCGATCATTTCACGTGACGTCTCCTGAGCCCTGATCGTTCCACGCGCCGTCTTCGAGCCCCGAGCGTTCCACGCGCCGTCTCGTGAGCCCCGGTCGGTCCACGCGCCGTCTCCTGAGCCGCGATCGGTCCACGCGTCGTCTCCTAAGCCCCGATCGGCCCACGCGTCGTCTGCTAAGCCCCGATCCGTCGACGCGTCGTCTCCTGAGCCACGATCAATTGACGCGTCTTCTCCTGAGCCCGATCGCTCCTCGCGCCGTCTCCTGAGCCCCGATCGGTCCACGCGTCGTGTCCGAGCTCCGATCGGTCCATACGCCTTTTCCTGAGGCCCGATCGGTCCATGCGTCGTCTTCTTAGTCCCGATGCCTCCACGCGCCGTCTCCGAGCCACGATCGGTCCAGGCGCCGCTTCCTGAGCCCCGATCGGTCCACGGGCCGTCTCTGAGCGCCGATAAGTCCAAGCGCCGTCTCCTGAGCCCCGAGCGTTCCACGCGCCGTCTCCTGAGCCCCAGTCGGTACACGCGCTGTCTCCGATCCCCGATCGGTCCACGCGTCGTCTCCTAAGCCCCGATTCGTCGACGCGTCGTCTCCTGAGCCCCGATCAATTGACGCGTCTTCTCCTGAGCCCCGATCGCTTCTCGTGCCGCCTCCTGAGCCCCGATCCGTCGAGGCGTCGTCTCCGGAGCCCCGATCAATTGACATGTCTTCTCCTGTGCCCCGATCGCTCCTCGCGCCGTCTCCTGAACCCCGCTCGGTCCATGCGTCGTCTTCTTAGCCCGGATGCCTCCACGCGCCGTCTCCGAGCCACGATCGGTCCAGGCGCCGTCTCCGGAGCCCCGATCGGTCCAAGCGTCGTCTCCTAAGCCCCGATTCGTCCACGCGGCGTATCCGGGCGCCGATGATTTCACGCGCCGTCTCCTGAGACCCGATCGGTCCACGCGCCGTCGCCGAACCCCAATTGGTCCACGCGCAACCGCCTGAGCCCCAGTCGGTCCACGCACTGTGTCCGAGCCCCGATCGGTCCACGCGCCGTCTTCGAGCGCCGATCGGTCCACGCAACGTCTCCTAAGCCCCAATCGGTTAACGCGCCGTCTCCTGAGCCCCGATCGTTCTACGCACCGTCTCCGAGCCCCGCTCCGTCCACGCGCAGTCGCCGAGCCCCGATCGGTTCACGCGCGGTCTCCTGAGCCCCAGTCGGTACACGCGCTGTCTCCGATCCCCGATCGGTCCACGCGTCGTCTCCTAAGCCCCGATCGTTCGACGCGTCGTCTCCTAAGCCCCGATCGGTCGACGCGTTGTCTCCTGAGCCCCAGTTGGTCCACGGGCTGTCTCCGAGCCCCGATCGATCCACGCACCGCCTCCTGAGCGCCGATCGGTCGACGCGCCGACTCCTAAGCCCCGATCCGTCCACGCGCCGTCTCCTGAGCCCCGATCGGTCCACGCGCCGTCGCCGAGCCACGATCGGTCCACGCGCGGCCTCCTGAGCCCCGATCGGTCCACGCGCCGTCGCCGAGCCGCGATCGGTCCACGCGCGACCTCCTGAGCCCCGGTCGGTTCACGCGCCGTCTCCTGAGCCCCGATCGGTCCACGCGTCGTTCCCTAAGCCCCGATCGATCCACGCGCAGTCTCCAGAGCCGCGATCGGTCCACGCATCCCCTCCTGAGCCCCGGACGGTTCACACACCGTCTCCGAGCCGCGATCGGTCCACGCATCGTCTCCTAAGCCCCGATCGGTTAAACGTGCCGTCTCCGAGCCCCGATCGGTCCCCGCGACGTCTCCTGAGCCCCGATGCGTCCACGCGCAGTCGCCGAGCCCCGATCGGTCCACGCGGGGTCTCCTGAGCCCCGATCGGTCCACGCGCCGTCTCCGAGCCCCGATCGGTCCACGCACTGTCTCCTGATCCCCATGGGTCCACGCGGCGCCTCCGGGGCCCCGATCGATCCACGCGAGGCTCCTAAGCCCCGATCGGTCCACGCGCAACCGCCTGAGCCCCAGTCGGTCGACGCGCTGTCTCCGAGCCCCGATCGGTCCACGCGTCGTCTCCTGAGCCCCGATCGTTCCACACGCCGTCTCCGAGCCCCGATCCGTCCACGCGCCGTCTCCTGAGCCCGGATCGGCCCACGCGTCATCGCCGAATCCCCGATCCGTACACGCGTCGTCTCCGAGCCTCGATCGGTCCACGCGCCGTCGCGGAGCCCCGATCGGTCCAGGCGTGGCCTCCTGAGCCTCGATCGGTCCACGCGCGGCCTCCTGAGCCCCGGTCGGTTCACGCGCCGTCTCCGAGCCCCGATCGATCCACGCGTCGTGTTCGAAGTCCAGATGCCTCCTCGCGCCGTCTCCGAGCCACGATCGGTCCAGGCGCTGCTTCCTGAGCCCCAATCGGTCCACGCATCGTCACCTAAGCCCCGATGGGTCCACGCGCCGTCACCGAGCCATGATCGGTCCACGCGCGGCTGCTGAGCCCCATCGGTCCACGCGCCGTCTCCGAGCGCCGATCGGTTCACGCATAGTCTCCTAAGCCCCGTTTGGTTAACGCGTCGTCTCGGAGCCCCGATCGGTCCACGCGCGGCCTCCTGAGCCCCGATCGGTCCACGCGCCGTCGCCGAGCCGCGATTGGTCCACGCGCGGCCTCCTAAGCGCCGATCGGTCCACGCGCCGTCGCCGAACCCCAATTGGTCCACGCGAAACCGCCTGAGCCCCAGTCGGTCCACGCGCTGTCTCCGAGCCCCGATCGGTCCACGTGCCGTCTCCCAGCCCCGATCGGTCCACGCGCCGTCTCCTAATCCCCAATCTGTCCACGACCCGTCTCCGGGCCCCGATCGGTGCACGCGCCGTGTCCTAAGCCCCGATCGGGCCACGCGCCGTCGCCGAACACCAATTGGTCCACGCGAAACCGCCTGAGCCCCAGTCGGTCCTAGCGCTGTCTCCGAGCCCCGATCGGTCCACGCGTCGTCTCCGAGCCCCGATCGGTCCACGCGCCGTCGCCGAGTCATGATCTGTCCACGCGCGGCCTCCTGAGACCCGATCGGTCCACGCGCCGTCGCCGAGCCGCGATCGGTTCTCGCGCGGCCTCCTGAGCCCCGGTCGGTCCACGCGCCGCCTACGTAGCCCCGATCGATCCACGCGATTCTCCTGAGCTCCGGTCGGTCGACGCGCCGTCTCCTGAGCCCCGATCGGTCCACGCGTCGTCTCCTAAGCCCCGATTCGTCGACGCGTCGTCTCCTGAGCCCCGATCAATTGACGCGTCTTCTCCTGAGCCCCGATCGCTTCTCGTGCCGCCTCCTGAGCCCCACTCCGTCGAGGCGTCGTCTCCGGAGCCCCGATCAATTGACGTGCCTTCTCCTGAGCCCCGATCGCTCCTCGCGCCGTCTCCTGAACCCCGCTCGGTCAATGCGTCGTCTTCTTATCACGGATGCCTCCACGCGCCGTCTCCGAGCCACGATGGGTCCAGGCGCCGCTTCCTGCGCCCCGATCGGTCCACGCGCCGTCTCCTAAGCCCCAATCGGTCCACGCGGCGTCTCCGAGCGCCGATCATTTAACGCGCCGTCTCCTGAGACCCGATCGTTCCACGCGCCGTCTCCGAGCCCCAATCGGTCCGCGTGCCGCATTCTAAGCCACGGTCCATCCACGCGCCGTCTCCGAGCCCCGCTCCATCCACGCGTCGTCTCCTAAGCCCCGATCGGTCCACGCGCCGTCTCCTAAGCCCCGATTGATCCACGCGAGTCTCCTAAGCCTCGACCGGTCCACGCGCCGTCCCCTGAGCCCCGATCGATCCACGCGCCGTCTCCGAGCCCCAGTCGGTCCACGCGCTGTCTCCGAGCACCGATCGGTCCACGCGCCGTCTCCGAGCGCAGATCATTTCACGCGCCGTCTCCTGAGCCCCGATCGTTCCACGCGCGGGCTCCTGAGCCCCCATCGGTCCACTCGTCGCCTTCTAACCCCGGACGGTCCACGCGTCGTCTTCTAAGCCCCGATCGATCCACGCGAAATCTGCTGAGCTCCGGTCGGTCCACGCGCCGTTTCCTGAGCCCCGTTCGGCCCACGCGCCGTCTCCTAAGCCCCGATCGGTCCACGAGCCGTCTCCTGAGCCTCCATCGATCCACGCGTCGTCTTCTAAGCCCAGATGCCTCCTCGCGCCGTCTCCGAGTCACGATCGGTCGAGGCGCCGTTTCCTGAGCCCCGATCGGTCCACGCGTTGTGTCCTAAGCCCGGATCGTTCCACGCGCCGCTTCCGATCCCCGATCGGTCCACGCGTCGTCTCCTGATCTCCGATCGGTCCACACACCATCTCCTAAGCCCCGATCATTCCACGCGCCATCTCCGAGCCCCGATCGGTCTACGCGCCGTCTCATAAGCCCCGATCGGACCACGCGCCTTCTCCTCAGCCCCGATCGGTCCACGCGCGGTCTCCGAGCGCCGATTAGTTCACGCTCCGTCTCCGAGCCCCGATCGGTCCACGCGCCGTCTCCTGAGCCCGGATCGGTCCACGCGCCGTCGCCGAACCCCAATTGGTCCACGCGCAACCGCCTGAGCCCCCGTCGGTCCACGCGCTGTCTCCGAGCCCCGATCGTTCCACGCGCCGTCTCCGAGCCTCGATCGGTCCACGCGCAGTCGCCGAGCCCCGATCGGTCCAGGCGTATCCTCCTGTGCCCCGATCGATCCACGTGCCGTCTCCTGAGCCCCGATCGGTTCCCGCGTCGTCCCCAAGCCCCGATCCATCGACGCGCCGTCTCCTGATGCCCAATCGGTCCACGCGCTGTCTCCTGAGCCCCGATAGGTACACGCGTAGTCTCCTAAGCCCCGATCGGTCCACGCACCGCCTCCGGAGCCCCAATCGATCAACGTGAGTCTCCTAAGCCCCGATCGGTCCACGCGCCGTCTCCTTTGCCCTGATCGGTCGACGCGTCCTCTCCTAAACCCCGATCGGTCCACGCGTCGTCTCCTAAGCCCCGATCGGTTCACACGCCGTCTCCGAGCCCCGATGGGTCCACGCGTCGCCTCCTGAGCCCCGGTCGGTCCACGCGCCGTCTCCTGAGCCCCGATCGGTCCACGCGTCGTCTCCTAAGCCCCGATCGGTCCACGCGTCGTCTCCTAAGCCCCGATCCGTCGACGCGTCGTCTCCTGAGCCACGATCAATTGACGCGTCTTCTCCTGAGCCCAATCGCTCCTCGCGCCGTCTCCTGAGCCCCGATCGGTCCACGGCTCGTCTCCTAAGCCCCGATCGGTCCACGCGCCGTCTCCTGTGCCCCGATTGGTCGACGCGTCCTCTCCTAAACCCCGATCAGTCCACGCGTCGTCTCCTAAGCCCCGATCGGTCCACACGCCGTCTCCGAGCCCCGATGGATCCACGCGTCGCCTCCTGAGCCCCGGTCGGTCCACGCGCCGTCTCCTGAGCCCCGATCGGTCCATGCGCCGTCTTCTTAGCCCCGATGCCTCCACGCGCCGTCTCCGAGCCACGATCGGTCCAGGCGCCGCTTCCTGAGCCCCCATCGGTCCATGCGCCGTATCCTAAGCCCCGATCGGTCCACGCGCCGTCTCCGAGCGCCGATAAGTTCAAGCGCCGTCTCCTGAGCCCCGATCGTTCCACGCGGCGTCTCCGAGCCCCGATCGATCCACGCGTCGTCTCCTGAGCCCCAATCGCTCCACACGCCGTTTCCTGAGCCCCGATCGGTCCACGCATCGTCTCCGAGCACCGATCGGTCCACGCGCTGTTTTCTGAGCACCGTTCGGTCCACGCGTCGTCTTCAAAGCCCCGATGCCTCCACGCGCCGTCTCCGAGCCCCGATCGCTCCTCGCGCCGTCTCCTGAGCCCCGATCGGTCCACGCGTCGTCTCCTAAGCCCCGATCGGCCCACGCGTCGTCTGCTAAGCCCCGATCCGTCGACGCGTCGTCTCCTGAGCCACGATCAATTGACGCGCCTTCTCCTGAGCCCGATCGCTCCTCGCGCCGTCTCCTGAGCCCCGATCGGTCCACGCGTCGTGTCCGAGCTCCGATCGGTCCATACGCCGTTTCCTGAGGCCCGATCGGTCCATGCGTCGTCTTCTTAGTCCCGATGCCTCCACGCGCCGTCTCCGAGCCACGATCGGTCCAGGCGCCGCTTCCTGAGCCCCGATCGGTCCACGGGCCGTCTCTGAGCGCCGATAAGTTCAAGCGCCGTCTCCGGAGCCCCGATCGTTCCACGCGCCGTCTCCGAGCCCCGATCCGTCCACGCGCCGTCTCCTGAGCCCGGATCGGTCCACGCGTCATCGCCGAATCCCCGATCCGTACACGCGTCGTCTCCGAGCCTCGATCGGTCCACGCGCCGTCGCGGAGCCCCGATCGGTCCAGGCGTGGCCTCCTGAGCCTCGATCGGTCCACGCGCGGCCTCCTGAGCCCCGGTCGGTTCACGCGCCGTCTCCGAGCCCCGATCGACCCACGCGTCGTCTTCGAAGCCCAGATGCCTCCTCGCGCCGTCTCCGAGCCACGATCGGTCCAGGCGCTGCTTCCTGAGCCCCAATCGGTCCACGCATCGTCACCTAAGCCCCGATGGGTCCACGCATCGTCACCGAGCCATGATCGGTCCACGCGCGGCTCCTGAGCCCCATCGGTCCACGCGCCGTCTCCGAGCGCCGATCGGTTCACGCGCCGTCTCCTGAGCCCCGATCGTTCCACGCGCCGTCTCCAAGCTCCGATCGGTCCACGCATCGTCTCCTAAGCCCCGATCGGTCCAAGCGCCTTCTACTAAGCCCCGATCGGACCACGCGCCGTCTCGGAGCGCCGATTGGTTCACGCGCCGTCTCCTGAGCCCCGATCGCTCCACACGCAGTCGCCGAGCCTCGATCGGTTCACGCGCGGTCTCCTGAGCCCCGGTCGGTCCACGCGCCGTCGCCGAACCCCAATTGGTCCACGCGCAACCTCCTGAGCCCCAGTCGGTACACGCGCTGTCTCCGAGCCCCGATCGGTCCCCGCATAGTCTCCTAAGCCCCGCTCGGTTAACGCGTCGTCTCGGAGCCCCGATCGGTCCAGGCGCCGCTTCCTGAGCACCGACCGGTCCACGCGTCGTCTCCTGAGCCCCGATCGGTCCACGCGCGGCCTCCTGAGCCCCGATCGGCCCACGCGCCGTCGCCGAGCCGCGATTGGTCCACGCGCGGCCTCCTAAGCTCCGATCGGTCCACGCGCCGTCGCCGAACCCCAATTAGTCCACACGAAACCGCCTGAGCCCCAGTCGGTCCACGCGCTGTCTCCGAGCCCCGATCGGTCCACGCGTCGTCTCCGAGCCCCGATCGGTCCACGCGCCGTCTTCGAGCCCCGATCGGTCCACGCATGGTCTCCTAAACCCCAATCGGTTAACGCGCCGTCTCCGAGCCCCGATCGGTCCACGCGCCGTCGCCGAACCCCAATTGGTCCACGCGCAACCGCCTGAGCCCCAGTCGGTCCACGCGCTGTCACCGAGCCCCGATCGGTCCACGTGTGGTCTCCGAGCCCCTATCGGTCCACGCGCCGTCGCCGAGCCACGATCGGTCCACGCGCGGCCTCCTGAGCCCCGATCGGTCCACGCGCCGTCTCCGAGCCCCGATCGGTCCACGCACTGTCTCCTGATCCCCATGGGTCCACGCGGCGCCTCCGGGGCCCCGATCGATCCACGCGAGGCTCCTAAGCCCCGATCGGTCCACGCGCAACCGCCTGAGCCCCAGTCGGTCGACGCGCTGTCTCCGAGCCCCGATCGGTCCACGCGTCGTCTCCTGAGCCCCGATCGTTCCACACGCCGTCTCCGAGCCCCGATCCGTCCACGCGCCGTCTCCTGAGCCCGGATCGGCCCACGCGTCATCGCCGAATCCCCGATCCGTACACGCGTCGTCTCCGAGCCTCGATCGGTCCACGCGCCGTCGCGGAGCCCCGATCGGTCCAGGCGTGGCCTCCTGAGCCTCGATCGGTCCACGCGCGGCCTCCTGAGCCCCGGTCGGTTCACGCGCCGTCTCCGAGCCCCGATCGATCCACGCGTCGTGTTCGAAGTCCAGATGCCTCCTCGCGCCGTCTCCGAGCCACGATCGGTCCAGGCGCTGCTTCCTGAGCCCCAATCGGTCCACGCATCGTCACCTAAGCCCCGATGGGTCCACGCGCCGTCACCGAGCCATGATCGGTCCACGCGCGGCTGCTGAGCCCCATCGGTCCACGCGCCGTCTCCGAGCGCCGATCGGTTCACGCATAGTCTCCTAAGCCCCGTTTGGTTAACGCGTCGTCTCGGAGCCCCGATCGGTCCACGCGCGGCCTCCTGAGCCCCGATCGGTCCACGCGCCGTCGCCGAGCCGCGATTGGTCCACGCGCGGCCTCCTAAGCGCCGATCGGTCCACGCGCCGTCGCCGAACCCCAATTGGTCCACGCGAAACCGCCTGAGCCCCAGTCGGTCCACGCGCTGTCTCCGAGCCCCGATCGGTCCACGTGCCGTCTCCCAGCCCCGATCGGTCCACGCGCCGTCTCCTAATCCCCAATCTGTCCACGACCCGTCTCCGGGCCCCGATCGGTGCACGCGCCGTGTCCTAAGCCCCGATCGGGCCACGCGCCGTCGCCGAACACCAATTGGTCCACGCGAAACCGCCTGAGCCCCAGTCGGTCCTAGCGCTGTCTCCGAGCCCCGATCGGTCCACGCGTCGTCTCCGAGCCCCGATCGGTCCACGCGCCGTCGCCGAGTCATGATCTGTCCACGCGCGGCCTCCTGAGACCCGATCGGTCCACGCGCCGTCGCCGAGCCGCGATCGGTTCTCGCGCGGCCTCCTGAGCCCCGGTCGGTCCACGCGCCGCCTACGTAGCCCCGATCGATCCACGCGATTCTCCTGAGCTCCGGTCGGTCGACGCGCCGTCTCCTGAGCCCCGATCGGTCCACGCGTCGTCTCCTAAGCCCCGATTCGTCGACGCGTCGTCTCCTGAGCCCCGATCAATTGACGCGTCTTCTCCTGAGCCCCGATCGCTTCTCGTGCCGCCTCCTGAGCCCCACTCCGTCGAGGCGTCGTCTCCGGAGCCCCGATCAATTGACGTGCCTTCTCCTGAGCCCCGATCGCTCCTCGCGCCGTCTCCTGAACCCCGCTCGGTCAATGCGTCGTCTTCTTATCACGGATGCCTCCACGCGCCGTCTCCGAGCCACGATGGGTCCAGGCGCCGCTTCCTGCGCCCCGATCGGTCCACGCGCCGTCTCCTAAGCCCCAATCGGTCCACGCGGCGTCTCCGAGCGCCGATCATTTAACGCGCCGTCTCCTGAGACCCGATCGTTCCACGCGCCGTCTCCGAGCCCCAATCGGTCCGCGTGCCGCATTCTAAGCCACGGTCCATCCACGCGCCGTCTCCGAGCCCCGCTCCATCCACGCGTCGTCTCCTAAGCCCCGATCGGTCCACGCGCCGTCTCCTAAGCCCCGATTGATCCACGCGAGTCTCCTAAGCCTCGACCGGTCCACGCGCCGTCCCCTGAGCCCCGATCGATCCACGCGCCGTCTCCGAGCCCCAGTCGGTCCACGCGCTGTCTCCGAGCACCGATCGGTCCACGCGCCGTCTCCGAGCGCAGATCATTTCACGCGCCGTCTCCTGAGCCCCGATCGTTCCACGCGCGGGCTCCTGAGCCCCCATCGGTCCACTCGTCGCCTTCTAACCCCGGACGGTCCACGCGTCGTCTTCTAAGCCCCGATCGATCCACGCGAAATCTGCTGAGCTCCGGTCGGTCCACGCGCCGTTTCCTGAGCCCCGTTCGGCCCACGCGCCGTCTCCTAAGCCCCGATCGGTCCACGAGCCGTCTCCTGAGCCTCCATCGATCCACGCGTCGTCTTCTAAGCCCAGATGCCTCCTCGCGCCGTCTCCGAGCCACGATCGGTCGAGGCGCCGTTTCCTGAGCCCCGATCGGTCCACGCGTTGTGTCCTAAGCCCGGATCGTTCCACGCGCCGCTTCCGATCCCCGATCGGTCCACGCGTCGTCTCCTGATCTCCGATCGGTCCACACACCATCTCCTAAGCCCCGATCATTCCACGCGCCATCTCCGAGCCCCGATCGGTCTACGCGCCGTCTCATAAGCCCCGATCGGACCACGCGCCTTCTCCTCAGCCCCGATCGGTCCACGCGCGGTCTCCGAGCGCCGATTAGTTCACGCTCCGTCTCCGAGCCCCGATCGGTCCACGCGCCGTCTCCTGAGCCCGGATCGGTCCACGCGCCGTCGCCGAACCCCAATTGGTCCACGCGCAACCGCCTGAGCCCCCGTCGGTCCACGCGCTGTCTCCGAGCCCCGATCGTTCCACGCGCCGTCTCCGAGCCTCGATCGGTCCACGCGCAGTCGCCGAGCCCCGATCGGTCCAGGCGTATCCTCCTGTGCCCCGATCGATCCACGTGCCGTCTCCTGAGCCCCGATCGGTTCCCGCGTCGTCCCCAAGCCCCGATCCATCGACGCGCCGTCTCCTGATGCCCAATCGGTCCACGCGCTGTCTCCTGAGCCCCGATAGGTACACGCGTAGTCTCCTAAGCCCCGATCGGTCCACGCACCGCCTCCGGAGCCCCAATCGATCAACGTGAGTCTCCTAAGCCCCGATCGGTCCACGCGCCGTCTCCTTTGCCCTGATCGGTCGACGCGTCCTCTCCTAAACCCCGATCGGTCCACGCGTCGTCTCCTAAGCCCCGATCGGTTCACACGCCGTCTCCGAGCCCCGATGGGTCCACGCGTCGCCTCCTGAGCCCCGGTCGGTCCACGCGCCGTCTCCTGAGCCCCGATCGGTCCACGCGTCGTCTCCTAAGCCCCGATCGGTCCACGCGTCGTCTCCTAAGCCCCGATCCGTCGACGCGTCGTCTCCTGAGCCACGATCAATTGACGCGTCTTCTCCTGAGCCCAATCGCTCCTCGCGCCGTCTCCTGAGCCCCGATCGGTCCACGGCTCGTCTCCTAAGCCCCGATCGGTCCACGCGCCGTCTCCTGTGCCCCGATTGGTCGACGCGTCCTCTCCTAAACCCCGATCAGTCCACGCGTCGTCTCCTAAGCCCCGATCGGTCCACACGCCGTCTCCGAGCCCCGATGGATCCACGCGTCGCCTCCTGAGCCCCGGTCGGTCCACGCGCCGTCTCCTGAGCCCCGATCGGTCCATGCGCCGTCTTCTTAGCCCCGATGCCTCCACGCGCCGTCTCCGAGCCACGATCGGTCCAGGCGCCGCTTCCTGAGCCCCCATCGGTCCATGCGCCGTATCCTAAGCCCCGATCGGTCCACGCGCCGTCTCCGAGCGCCGATAAGTTCAAGCGCCGTCTCCTGAGCCCCGATCGTTCCACGCGGCGTCTCCGAGCCCCGATCGATCCACGCGTCGTCTCCTGAGCCCCAATCGCTCCACACGCCGTTTCCTGAGCCCCGATCGGTCCACGCATCGTCTCCGAGCACCGATCGGTCCACGCGCTGTTTTCTGAGCACCGTTCGGTCCACGCGTCGTCTTCAAAGCCCCGATGCATCCACGCGCCGTCTCCGAGCCCCGATCGCTCCTCGCGCCGTCTCCTGAGCCCCGCTCGATCCATGCGTCGTCTTCTTAGCCCCGATGCCTCCACGCGCCGTTTCCGAGCCACGATCGGTCCAGGCGCCGCTTCCTGAGCCCCGATCGGTCCACGCGCCGTCGCGTAAGCCCCAATCGGTCTACGCGCCGTCTCAGAGCGCCGATCATTTCACGCGCCGTCTCCTGAGCCCCGATCATTCCACGCCCCGCCTCCGAGCCCCGATCGGTCCACGCGCCGTCTCCTAAGCCCCTATCGGTCCACGCGCCGTCTCCGAGCGCCGATCGGTTCACGCGCCGTCTCCTGAGCCCCGATCGGTCCACGCGTCGTCTCCTAAGCCCTGATCGGTCCTCGTGCCTTCTGCGAGCCCCGAAGGGTCCACGCGCAGCCTCCTGAGCCCCGATCGGTCCACGCGCCGTCCCCGAGCCCCGATCGGTCCACGCGCTGTCTCCTGAGCCCCGATAGGTACACGCGTCGTCTTCTAAGCCCCGATCGATCCACGCGTCGTCTCCTGAGCCCCGATCGCGCCACACGCCGTTTCCTGAGCCCCGATCGGTCCACGCGCCGTCTCCGAGCCCCGATCGGTCCACGCGCCGTCTCCTAAGCCCCGATCGGTCCACGCGCCGTCTCCGAGCGCCGATCGGTTGACGCGCCGTCTCCTGAGCCCCGATCGTTCCACGCGCCGTCTCCGAGCCCCGATCGGTCCACGCGCCGTCTCCTGAGCCTCGATCGCTCCACGCGCCGTTTTCTGAGCACCGTTCGGTCCACGCGTCGTCTTCAAAGCCCCGATGCTTCCACGCGCCGTCTCCGAGCTACGATCGGTCCGTGCGCCGCTTCCAGAGCACTATCAGTCCACGCGTCGTCTCCTGATCTCCGATCGGTCGACGCGCCATCTCCTAAGCCCCGATCGGTCCACGCACCGTCTCCGAGCGCCGATCGGTTCACGCGCCGTCTCCTGAGCCCCGATCATTCCACGCGCTGTCTCCGAGCCCCGATCGGTCCACGCGTTGTCTCCTTAGCCCCGATCGGTCCACGCGCCGTCTCCGAGCGCCGAGCGGTCCACGCGCCTTCGCCGAACCCCAAATGGTCCACGCGCAACCGCCTGAGCCCCGATCGGTCCACGCGTCGTCTCCGAGCACCGATTGGTCCACGCGCCGTCGCCGAGGCATGATCGGTCCACGCGCGGCCTCCTGAGCCCCGATCGGTCCACGCGCCGTCTCCGAGCCGCGATCGTTCCACGCGCGGCCTCCTGAGCCCCGATCGGTCCACGCGCCGTCACCGAGCCGCGATCGGTCCACGCTCGACCTCCTGAGCCCGGTTGGTTCACGCGTCGTCTCCGAGCGCCGATCGGTCCACGCGCCGTCGCCGAGCCATGATCGGTCCACGCGGGGCTCCTGAGCCCCGGTCGGTTCACGCGCCGTCTTCGAGCCCCGATCGATCCACGCGTCGTCTTCTAAGCCCAGATGCCTCCTCGCGCCGTCTCCGAGCCCCGATCGGTCCACGCGTCGTCTCCGAGCCCCGAACGGCCCACGCGCCGTCGCCGGGCCGCGAACGGTCCACGCGCGGCCTCCTGAGCCCCGGTTGGTTCAAGCGCCGTATCCGAGCCCCAATCGGTCCACGCAAGGTCTCCTGAGCTCCGATCGGTCCACGCGCCGTCTCCTGATCTCCGATCGGTCCACACGCCATCTCCTAAGCCCCGATCATTCCACGCGCCATCTCCGAGCCCCGATCGGTCCACGCGCCGTCTCATAAGCCCCGATCGGACCACGCGCCTTCTCCTCAGCCCCGATCGGTCCACGCGCCGTCTCCGAGCGCTGATTAGTTCACGCGCCGCCTCCTGAGCCCCGATCGGTCCACGCGCCGTCTCCGAGCGCCGATCATTTCACGTGACGTCTCCTGAGCCCTGATCGTTCCACGCGCCGTCTTCGAGCCCCGAGCGGTCCACGCGCCGTCTCCTGAGCCCCAATCGATCCACGCGCAGCCTCCTGAGCCCCGATCGGTCCACGCGCCGTCGCCGAGCCGCGATCGTTCTACGCGCCGCTCCGAGCCCCGATCGGTCCACGCGCCGTCGCCGAGCTATGATCGGTCCACGCGCGGCCTCCTGAGCCCCGATCGGTCCACGCGCCGTCGCCGAGCCGCGATCGGTCCACGCGCGGCCTCCTGAGGCCCGATTGGTTCACGCGCCTTATCCGAGCCCCAGCCGGTCCACGCGCCGTTTCCTGAGCCCCGATCGGTCCACGCGCGGTCTCCTGAGCCCCGATCGGTCCACGCGCCGTCGCCGAGCCGCGATCGGTCTACACGCGGCCTCCTAAGGCCCGATCGGTCCACGCGCCGTCGCCGAACCCCAATTGGTCCACGCGAAACCGCCTGAGCCCCAGTCGGTCCATGCGCTGTCTCCGAGCCCCGATCGGTCCACGCGTCGTCTCCGAGCCCCGATCGGTCCACGCGCCGTCTTCGAGCCCCGGTCGGTTCACGCATGGTTTCCTAAGCCCCAATCGGTTAACGCGCCGTCTCCGAGCCTCGATCGGTCCACACGCCGTGTCCGATCCCCGATCGGTCCGCGCGGCGTCTCCGGAGCCCCGATCGATCCACGCGAGTCTCTTGAGCCCCGGTCGGTCCGCGCGCCGTCATCTGAGCCCCGATCGGTCGACGCGTCGTCTCCGAGACTCGATCGGTCCACGCGCCGTCGCCGAGCCCCGATCGGTCCACGCGCGGCCTCCTGAGCCCCGGTCGGTCCACGCGCCGTCTCCGAGCCCCCATCGGTCCACGCGTTGTCTCCTAAGCCCCGATCGGTCCACGCGCCGTCTCCGAGCCCCGATCGGTTCACGCATCGTCTCCTAAGCCCCGGTCGGTTAACGCGCCGTCTCCGAGCGCCGAGCGGTCCACGCGCCGTCGCCGAACCCCAATTGGTCCACGCGCAACCGCCTGAGTCCCAGTCGGTCCACGCGCTGTCTCCGAGCCGCGATCGGTCCACGCGCCGTCGCCGAGCCATGATCGGTCCACGCGGGGCTCCTGGGCCCCGGTCGGTTCACGCGCCGTCTTCGAGCCCCGATCGATCCACGCGTCGTCTTCTAAGTCCAGATGCCTCCTCGCGCTGTCTCCGAGCCCCGATCGGTCCACGCGTTGTCTCCTTAGCCCCGATCGGTCCACGCGCCGTCTCCGAGCACCGATTGGTCCACGCGCCGTCGCCGAGGCATGATCGGTCCACGCGCGGCCTCCTGAGCCCCGATCGGTCCACGCGCCGTCTCCGAGCCGCGATCGTTCCACGCGCGGCCTCCTGAGCCCCGATCGGTCCACGCGCCGTCACCGAGCCGCGATCGGTCCACGCGCGACCTCCTGAGCCCGGTTGGTTCACGCGTCGTCTCCGAGCGCCGATCGGTCCACGCGCCGTCGCCGACCCATGATCGGTCCACGCGGGGCTCCTGGGCCCCGGTCGGTTCACGCGCCGTCTTCGAGCCCCGATCGATCCACGCGTCGTCTTCTAAGTCCAGATGCCTCCTCGCGCTGTCTCCGAGCCCCGATCGGTCCACGCGTCGTCTCTGAGCCCCGATCGGCCCACGCGCCGTCGCCGGGCCGCGAACGGTCCACGCGCGGCCTCCTGAGCCCCGGTTGGTTCAAGCGCCGTATCCGAGCCCCGATCGGTCCACGCGCCGTCTCATAAGCCCCGATCGGACCACGCGCCTTCTCCTCAGCCCCGATCGGTCCACGCGCCGTCTCCGAGCGCCGATTAGTTCACGCGCCGTCTCCTGAGCCCCGATCGCTCCACGCTCCGTCTCCCAGCCCCGATCGGTCCACGCGCCGTATCCTGAGCCCGGATCGGTCCACGCGCCGTCGCCGAACCCCAATTGGTCCACGCGCCACCGCCTGTGCCCCAGTCGGTCCACGCGCTGTCTCCGAGCCCAGATCGGTCCACGCGCCGTCTCCGAGCGCCGATCATTTCACGTGACGTCTCCTGAGCCCTGATCGTTCCACGCGCCGTCTTCGAGCCCCGAGCGGTCCACGCGCCGTCTCCTGAGCCCCAATCGATCCACGCGCAGTCTCCTGAGCCCCGATCGGACCACGCGCTTTCTCCTCAGCCCCGATCGGTCCACGCGCCGTCTCGGAGCACCGATTGGTTCACGCGCCATCTCCTGAGCCCCGATCGCTGCACGCGCCGTCTCCGAGCCCCGATCGGTCCACGCGCCGTCTCCTAAGCCCCGATCGGTCCACCCCCCGTTTCCGAGCCCCGATCAGTCCATGCGTCGTCTCCGAGCCCCGATCGGTCCACGCGCCGTTTCCGAGCCCCGATCGGTCCACGCGTCGTCTCCTCAGCCCCGATCGGTCGACGCGTCGTCTCCTGAGCCCCGATCGATCCACGCGTCGTCTCCTCAGCCCCGATCGCTCCACGCGCCGTCTCCGAGCGCCGATCGGTGCACGCGCCGTCTCCTGAGCCCCGGTCGGTTCACGCGCCGTCTCCGAGCCCCGATCGATCCACGCGTCTTCTTGTAAACCCAGATGCCTCCTCGCATCGTCTCCTAAGCCCCGATCGGTTAACGCGCCGTCTCCGAGCCCCGATCGGTCCACGCGCCGTCGCCGAACCCCAATTGGTCCACGCGCAACCGCCTGAGCCCCAGTCGGTCCACGCGCGGCCTCCTGAGCCCCGATCGGTCGACGCGTCGTCTCCTGAGCCCCGATCGATCCACGCGTCGTCTCCTGAGCCCCGATCGCTCCAGGCGCCGTTTTCTGAGCACCGTTCGGTCCGCGCGTCGTCTTCAAAGCCCCGATGCCTCCACGCGCCGTCTCCGAGCCACGATCGGTCCGTGCGCCGCTTCCAGAGCCCTATCGGTCCACGCGTCCTCTCCTGATCTCCTACTCGTCCACGCGCAACCGCCTGAGCCCCAGTCGGTCCACGCACTGTCTCCGAGCCCCGATCGGTCCACGCGCCGTCTTCGAGCCCCGATCGGTCCACGCAACGTCTCCTAAGCCCCAATCGGTTAACGCGCCGTCTCCTGAGCCCCGATCGTTCTACGCGCCGTCTCCGAGCCCCGATCCGTCCACGCGCCGTCTCCGAGCGCCGATCATTACACGTGACGTCTCCTGAGCCCTGATCGTTCCACGCGCCGTCTTCGAGCCCCGAGCGGTCCACGCGCCGTCTCCTGAGCCCCAATCGATCCACGCGCAGTCTCCTGAGCCCCGATCGGACCACGCGCTTTCTCCTCAGCCCCGATCGGTCCACGCGCCGTCTCGGAGCACCGATTGGTTCACGCGCCATCTCCTGAGCCCCGATCGCTGCACGCGCCGTCTCCGAGCCCCGATCGGTCCACGCGCCGTCTCCTAAGCCCCGATCGGTCCACCCCCCGTTTCCGAGCCCCGATCAGTCCATGCGTCGTCTCCGAGCCCCGATCGGTCCACGCGCCGTTTCCGAGCCCCGATCGGTCCACGCGTCGTCTCCTCAGCCCCGATCGGTCGACGCGTCGTCTCCTGAGCCCCGATCGATCCACGCGTCGTCTCCTCAGCCCCGATAGCTCCACGCGCCGTCTCCGAGCGCCGATCGGTGCACGCGCCGTCTCCTGAGCCCCGGTCGGTTCACGCGCCGTCTCCGAGCCCCGATCGATCCACGCGTCTTCTTGTAAACCCAGATGCCTCCTCGCATCGTCTCCTAAGCCCCGATCGGTTAACGCGCCGTCTCCGAGCCCCGATCGGTCCACGCGCCGTCGCCGAACCCCAATTGGTCCACGCGCAACCGCCTGAGCCCCAGTCGGTCCACGCGCGGCCTCCTGAGCCCCGATCGGTCGACGCGTCGTCTCCTGAGCCCCGATCGATCCACGCGTCGTCTCCTGAGCCCCGATCGCTCCAGGCGCCGTTTTCTGAGCACCGTTCGGTCCGCGCGTCGTCTTCAAAGCCCCGATGCCTCCACGAGCCGTCTCCGAGCCACGATCGGTCCGTGCGCCGCTTCCAGAGCCCTATCGGTCCACGCGTCCTCTCCTGATCTCCTACTCGTCCACGCGCAACCGCCTGAGCCCCAGTCGGTCCACGCACTGTCTCCGAGCCCCGATCGGTCCACGCGCCGTCTTCGAGCCCCGATCGGTCCACGCAACGTCTCCTAAGCCCCAATCGGTTAACGCGCCGTCTCCTGAGCCCCGATCGTTCTACGCGCCGTCTCCGAGCCCCGATCCGTCCACGCGCTGTCGCCGAGCCCCGATCGGTTCACGCGCGGTCTCCTGAGCCCCAGTCGGTACACGCGCTGTCTCCCAGCCCCGATCGGTCCACGCATCGTCTCCTAAGCCCCGCTCGGTTAACGCGTCGTTTCGGAGCCCCGATCGGTCTACGCGCCGTCTCCTGAGCCCCGATCGCTCCACGCGCCGTCTCCTGAGCTCTGATCGGTCCACGATTCGTCTCCTAAGCCCCGATCGCTCCACGCGCCGTCTCCTGAGCCCGATCGGTCCAGGCATCGTCTCCTGAGCCCCGGTTGGTTCACGCGCCGTATCCGAGCCCCTATCGCTCCACGCGTCGTCTCCGAGCCCCGATCGGTCCACGCGCCGTCGCCAAGCTATGATCGCTCCACGCCCGGCCTCCTGAGCCCCGATCGGTCCACGCGCCGTCTCCAAGCCCCGATCCGTCGCCGCGTCGTGTCCTGAGCCCCGATCAATTGACGCGTCTTCTCCTGAGCCCCGATCGCTCCTCGCGCCGTCTCCTGAGCCCCGATCATTCCACGCGCCGTCTCCGAGCCCCGATCGGTCCACGCGTCGTCTCCTGAGCCCCGATCGATCCACGCGCCGTCACCGAGCCGCGATCGGTCCACGCGCGACCTCCTGAGCCCCGGTTGGTTCACGCGTCGTCTCCGAGCGCCGATCGGTCCACGCGCCGTCGCCGAGCCATGATCGGTCCACGCGGGGCTCCTGAGCCCCGGTCGGTTCACGCGCCGTCTTCGAGCCCCGATCGATCCACGCGTCGTCTTCTAAGCCCAGATGCCTCCTCGCGCCGTCTCCGAGCCCCGATCGGTCCACGCGTCGTCTCCGAGCCCCGATCGGCCCACGCGCCGTCGCCGGGCCGCGAACGGTCCACGCGCGGCCTCCTGAGCCCCGGTTGGTTCAAGCGCCGTATCCGAGCCCCAATCGGTCCACGAAAGGTCTCCTGAGCTCCGATCGGTCCACGCGCCGTCTCCTGATCTCCGATCGGTCCACACGCCATCTCCTAAGCCCCGATCATTCCACGCGCCATCTCCGAGCCCCGATCGGTCCACGCGCCGTCTCATAAGCCCCGATCGGACCACGCGCCTTCTCCTCAGCCCCGATCGGTCCACGCGCCGTCTCCGAGCGCCGATTAGTTCACGCGCCGTCTCCTGAGGCCCGATTGGTCCACGCGCCGTATCCGAGCCCCAGCCGGTCCACGCGCCGTTTCCTGAGCCCCGATCGGTCCACGCGCGGTCTCCTGAGCCCCGATCGGTCCACGCGCCGTCGCCGAGCCGCGATCGGTCCACACGCGGCCTCCTAAGGCCCGATCGGTCCACGTGCCGTCGCCGAACCCCAATTGGTCCACGCGAAACCGCCTGAGCCCCAGTCGGTCCATGCGCTGTCTCCGAGCCCCGATCCGTAATCGCGACGTCTCCGAGCCTCGATCGGTCCACACGCCGTGTCCGATCCCCGATCGGTCCGCGCGGCGTCTCCGGAGCCCCGATCGATCCACGCGAGTCTCCTGAGCCCCGGTCGGTCCGCGCGCCGTCATCTGAGCCCCGATCGGTCGACGCGTCGTCTCCGAAACTCGATCGGTCCACGCGCCGTCGCCGAGCCCCGATCGGTCCACGCGCGGCCTCCTGAGCCCCGGTCGGTCCACGCGCCGTCTCCGAGCCCCCATCGGTCCACGCGTTGTCTCCTAAGCCCCGATCGGTCCACGCGCCGTCTCCGAGCCCCGATCGGTTCACGCATCGTCTCCTAAGCCCCGATCGGTTAACGCGCCGTCTTCGAGCGCCGAGCGGTCCACGCGCCGTCGCCGAACCCCAATTGGTCCACGCGCAACCGCCTGAGTCCCAGTCGGTCCACGCGCTGTCTCCGAGCCCCGATCGGTCCACGCGCCGTCGCCGAGCCATGATCGGTCCACGCGCGGCCTCCTGAGCCCCAATCGGTCCACGGACCGTCGCCGATCCACGATCGGTCCGTGCGCCGTTTCCAGAGCCCTATCGGTCCACGCATCGTCTCCTGATCTCCGATCGGTCCACGTGCCGTCTCCTAAGCCCCGATCGGTCCACGCACTGTCTCCGAGCGCCGATCGGTTCACGCGCCGTCTCCTGAGCCCCGATCATTCCACGCGCCGTCTCCGAGCCCCGATCGGTCCACGCGTCGTCTCCTGAGCCCCGATCGCTCCACGCTCCGTCTCCCAGCCCCGATCGGTCCACGCGCCGTTTCCTGATCCCCATGGGTCCACGCGTGGCCTCCTGAGCCCCGATCGGTCCACGCGCCGTCTCCTAAGCCCCCATCGATCCACGCGCCGTCTCCGAGCGCCGCTCGGTTCACGCGCCGTCTCCTGTGCTCCGATCGTTCCACGCGCCCTCTCCGAGCCCCGATCGGTCCACGCGCCGTCTCCTGAGCCCCGATCGTTCCACACGCCGCCTCCTAAGCCCCGATCGGTCCAGGCGTCGTCTCCTAAGCCCCGACCGGTCCACGCACCGTCTCCTGTGCTCCGATCGTTCCACGCGCCCTCTCCGAGCCCCGAACGGTCCACGCGCCGTCTCCTGAGCCCCGATCGTTCCAAACGCCGCCTCCTAAGCCCCGATCGGTCCAGGCGCCGTCTCCGGAGCCCCGATCGGTCCACGCGTCGTCTCCTAAGCCCCGATTCGTCCACGCGGCGTCTCCGGGCGCCGATGATTGCACGCGCCGTCTCCTGAGACCTGATCGTTCCACGCGCCGTCTCCGAGCCCCGATCGATCCACGCGCCGCCTCCTGAGCCCCGATCGGTCCACGCGCCGTCGTCGAACCCCAATTGGTCCACGCGCAACCGCCTGAGCCCCAGTCGGTCCACGCGCAACCTTCTGAGCCCCAGTCGGTACACGCGCTTTCTCCGAGCCCCGATCGGTCCCCGCATAGTCTCCTAAGCCCCGCTCGGTTAACGCGTCGTCTCGGAGCCCCGATCGGTCCAGACGCCGCTTCCTGAGCACCGACCGGTCCACGCGTCGTCTCCTGAGCCCCGATCGGTCGACGGGTCCCCTCCTAAGCCCCGATCGGTCCACGCGCCTTCTCCTGAGCCCCGATCGGTCCACGCGCCGTCTCCGAGCGCCGATCATTTCACGTGACGTCTCCTGAGCCCTGATCGTTCCACGCGCCGTCTTCGAGCCCCGAGCGTTCCACGCGCCGTCTCCTGAGCCCCGGTCGGTCCACGCGCCGTCTCCTGAGCCCCGATCGGTCCACGCGTCGTCTCCTAAGCCCCGATCGGCCCACGCGTCGTCTGCTAAGCCCCGATCCGTCGACGCGTCGTCTCCTGAGCCACGATCAATTGACGCGTCTTCTCCTGAGCCCGATCGCTCCTCGCGCCGTCTCCTGAGCCCCGATCGGTCCACGCGTCGTGTCCGAGCTCCGATCGGTCCATACGCCTTTTCCTGAGGCCCGATCGGTCCATGCGTCGTCTTCTTAGTCCCGATGCCTCCACGCGCCGTCTCCGAGCCACGATCGGTCCAGGCGCCGCTTCCTGAGCCCCGATCGGTCCACGGGCCGTCTCTGAGCGCCGATAAGTCCAAGCGCCGTCTCCTGAGCCCCGAGCGTTCCACGCGCCGTCTCCTGAGCCCCGGTCGGTCCACGCGCCGTCTCCTGAGCCCCGATCGGTCCACGCGTCGTCTCCTAAGCCCCGATCGGCCCACGCGTCGTCTGCTAAGCCCCGATCCGTCGACGCGTCGTCTCCTGAGCCACGATCAATTGACGCGTCTTCTCCTGAGCCCGATCGCTCCTCGCGCCGGCTCCTGAGCCCCGATCGGTCCACGCGTCGTGTCCGAGCTCCGATCGGTCCATACGCCGTTTCCTGAGGCCCGATCGGTCCATGCGTCGTCTTCTTAGTCCCGATGCCTCCACGCGCCGTCTCCGAGCCACGATCGGTCCAGGCGCCGCTTCCTGAGCCCCGATCGGTCCACGGGCCGTCTCTGAGCGCCGATAAGTTCAAGCGCCGTCTCCGGAGCCCCGATCGTTCCACGCGCCGTCTCCGAGCCCCGATCCGTCCACGCGCCGTCTCCTGAGCCCGGATCGGTCCACGCGTCATCGCCGAATCCCCGATCCGTACACGCGTCGTCTCCGAGCCTCGATCGGTCCACGCGCCGTCGCGGAGCCCCGATCGGTCCAGGCGTGGCCTCCTGAGCCTCGATCGGTCCACGCGCGGCCTCCTGAGCCCCGGTCGGTTCACGCGCCGTCTCCGAGCCCCGATCGATCCACGCGTCGTCTTCGAAGCCCAGATGCCTCCTCGCGCCGTCTCCGAGCCACGATCGGTCCAGGCGCTGCTTCCTGAGCCCCAATCGGTCCACGCATCGTCACCTAAGCCCCGATGGGTCCACGCATCGTCACCGAGCCATGATCGGTCCACGCGCGGCTCCTGAGCCCCATCGGTCCACGCGCCGTCTCCGAGCGCCGATCGGTTCACGCGCCGTCTCCTGAGCCCCGATCGTTCCACGCGCCGTCTCCAAGCTCCGATCGGTCCACGCGTCGTCTCCTAAGCCCCGATCGGTCCAAGCGCCTTCTACTAAGCCCCGATCGGACCACGCGCCGTCTCGGAGCGCCGATTGGTTCACGCGCCGTCTCCTGAGCCCCGATCGCTCCACACGCAGTCGCCGAGCCTCGATCGGTTCACGCGCGGTCTCCTGAGCCCCGGTCGGTCCACGCGCCGTCGCCGAACCCCAATTGGTCCACGCGCAACCTCCTGAGCCCCAGTCGGTACACGCGCTGTCTCCGAGCCCCGATCGGTCCCCGCATAGTCTCCTAAGCCCCGCTCGGTTAACGCGTCGTCTCGGAGCCCCGATCGATCCAGGCGCCGCTTCCCGAGCACCGACCGGTCCACGCGTCGTCTCCTGAGCCCCGATCGGTCCACGCGCAACCGCCTGAGCCCCAGTCGGTCGACGCGCTGTCTCCGAGCCCCGATCGGTCCACGCGTCGTCTCCTGAGCCCCGATCGTTCCACACGCCGTCTCCGAGCCCCGATCCGTCCACGCGCCGTCTCCTGAGCCCGGATCGGCCCACGCGTCATCGCCGAATCCCCGATCCGTACACGCGTCGTCTCCGAGCCTCGATCGGTCCACGCGCCGTCGCGGAGCCCCGATCGGTCCAGGCGTGGCCTCCTGAGCCTCGATCGGTCCACGCGCGGCCTCCTGAGCCCCGGTCGGTTCACGCGCCGTCTCCGAGCCCCGATCGATCCACGCGTCGTCTTCGAAGTCCAGATGCCTCCTCGCGCCGTCTCCGAGCCACGATCGGTCCAGGCGCTGCTTCCTGAGCCCCAATCGGTCCACGCATCGTCACCTAAGCCCCGATGGGTCCACGCGCCGTCACCGAGCCATGATCGGTCCACGCGCGGCTGCTGAGCCCCATCGGGCCACGCGCCGTCTCCGAGCGCCGATCGGTTCACGCGCCGTCTCCTGAGCCCCGATCGTTCCACGCGCCGTCTCCAAGCTCCGATCGGTCCACGCGTCGTCTCTTAAGCCCCGATCGGTCCAAGCGCCTTCTACTAAGCCCCGATCGGTCCACGCGCCGTCTCCGAGCGCCGATCGGTTCACGCGCCGTCTCCTGAGCCCCGATCGTTCCACGCGCCGTCTCCAAGCTCCGATCGGTCCACGCGTCGTCCCCTAAGCCCCGATCGGTCCAAGCGCCTTCTACTAAGCCCCGATCGGACCACGCGCCGTCTCGGAGCGCCGATTGGTTCACGCGCCGTTTCCTGAGCCCCGATCGCTCCACACGCAGTCGCCGAGCCTCGATCGGTTCACGCGCGGTCTCCTGAGCCCCGGTCGGTCCACGCGCCGTCGCCGAACCCCAATTGGTCCACGCGCAACCTCCTGAGCCCCAGTCGGTACACGCGCTGTCTCCGAGCCCCGATCGGTCCCCGCATAGTCTCCTAAGCCCCGTTCGGTTAACGCGTCGTCTCGGAGCCCCGATCGGTCCAGGCGCCGCTTCCTGAGCACCGACCGGTCCACGCGTCGTCTCCTGAGCCCCGATCGGTCCACGCGCGGCCTCCTGAGCCCCGATCGGTCCACGCGCCGTCGCCGAGCCGCGATTGGTCCACGCGCGGCCTCCTAAGCGCCGATCGGTCCACGCGCCGTCGCCGAACCCCAATTGGTCCACGCGAAACCGCCTGAGCCCCAGTCGGTCCACGCGCTGTCTCCGAGCCCCGATCGGTCCACGTGCCGTCTCCCAGCCCCGATCGGTCCACGCGCCGTCTCCTAATCCCCAATCTGTCCACGACCCGTCTCCGGGCCCCGATCGGTGCACGCGCCGTCTCCTAAGCCCCGATCGGGCCACGCGCCGTCGCCGAACACCAATTGGTCCACGCGAAACCGCCTGAGCCCCAGTCGGTCCTAGCGCTGTCTCCGAGCCCCGATCGGTCCACGCGTCGTCTCCGAGCCCCGATCGGTCCACGCGCCGTCGCCGAGTCATGATCTGTCCACGCGCGGCCTCCTGAGACCCGATCGGTCCACGCGCCGTCGCCGAGCCGCGATCGGTTCTCGCGCGGCCTCCTGAGCCCCGGTCGGTCCACGCGCCGCCTACGTAGCCCCGATCGATCCACGCGATTCTCCTGAGCTCCGGTCGGTCGACGCGCCGTCTCCTGAGCCCCGATCGGTCCACGCGTCGTCTCCTAAGCCCCGATTCGTCGACGCGTCGTCTCCTGAGCCCCGATCAATTGACGCGTCTTCTCCTGAGCCCCGATCGCTTCTCGTGCCGCCTCCTGAGCCCCACTCCGTCGAGGCGTCGTCTCCGGAGCCCCGATCAATTGACGTGCCTTCTCCTGAGCCCCGATCGCTCCTCGCGCCGTCTCCTGAACCCCGCTCGGTCAATGCGTCGTCTTCTTATCACGGATGCCTCCACGCGCCGTCTCCGAGCCACGATGGGTCCAGGCGCCGCTTCCTGCGCCCCGATCGGTCCACGCGCCGTCTCCTAAGCCCCAATCGGTCCACGCGGCGTCTCCGAGCGCCGATCATTTAACGCGCCGTCTCCTGAGACCCGATCGTTCCACGCGCCGTCTCCGAGCCCCAATCGGTCCGCGTGCCGCATTCTAAGCCACGGTCCATCCACGCGCCGTCTCCGAGCCCCGCTCCATCCACGCGTCGTCTCCTAAGCCCCGATCGGTCCACGCGCCGTCTCCTAAGCCCCGATTGATCCACGCGAGTCTCCTAAGCCTCGACCGGTCCACGCGCCGTCCCCTGAGGCCCGATCGATCCACGCGCCGCTTCCGATCCCCGATCGGTCCACGCGTCGTCTCCTGATCTCCGATCGGTCCACACACCATCTCCTAAGCCCCGATCATTCCACGCGCCATCTCCGAGCCCCGATCGGTCTACGCGCCGTCTCATAAGCCCCGATCGGACCACGCGCCTTCTCCTCAGCCCCGATCGGTCCACGCGCGGTCTCCGAGCGCCGATTAATTCACGCTCCGTCTCCGAGCCCCGATCGGTCCACGCGCCGTCTCCTGAGCCCGGATCGGTCCACGCGCCGTCGCCGAACCCCAATTGGTCCACGCGCAACCGCCTGAGCCCCCGTCGGTCCACGCGCTGTCTCCGAGCCCCGATCGGTCCACGCGCCGTCTCCTTTGCCCCGATCGGTCGACGCGTCCTCTCCTAAACCCCGATCAGTCCACGCGTCGTCTCCTAAGCCCCGATCGGTCCACACGCCGTCTCCGAGCCCCGATGGGTCCACGCGTCGCCTCCTGAGCCCCGGTCGGTCCACGCGCCGTCTCCTGAGCCCCGATCGGTCCACGCGTCGTCTCCTAAGCCCCGATCGGTCCACGCGTCGTCTCCTAAGCCCCGATCCGTCGACGCGTCGTCTCCTGAGCCACGATCAATTGACGCGTCTTCTCCTGAGCCCAATCGCTCCTCGCGCCGTCTCCTGAGCCCCGATCGGTCCACGGCTCGTCTCCTAAGCCCCGATCGGTCCACGCGCCGTCTCCTGTGCCCCGATTGGTCGACGCGTCCTCTCCTAAACCCCGATCAGTCCACGCGTCGTCTCCTAAGCCCCGATCGGTCCACACGCCGTCTCCGAGCCCCGATGGGTCCACGCGTCGCCTCCTGAGCCCCGGTCGGTCCACGCGCCGTCTCCTGAGCCCCGATCGGTCCATGCGCCGTCTTCTTAGCCCCGATGCCTCCACGCGCCGTCTCCGAGCCACGATCGGTCCAGGCGCCGCTTCCTGAGCCCCCATCGGTCCATGCGCCGTATCCTAAGCCCCGATCGGTCCACGCGCCGTCTCCGAGCGCCGATAAGTTCAAGCTCCGTCTCCTGAGCCCCGATCGTTCCACGCGGCGTCTCCGAGCCCCGATCGATCCACGCGTCGTCTCCTGAGCCCCAATCGCTCCACACGCCGTTTCCTGAGCCCCGATCGGTCCACGCATCGTCTCCGAGCACCGATCGGTCCACGCGCTGTTTTCTGAGCACCGTTCGGTCCACGCGTCGTCTTCAAAGCCCCGATGCCTCCACGCGCCGTCTCCGAGCCCCGATCGCTCCTCGCGCCGTCTCCTGAGCCCCGCTCGATCCATGCGTCGTCTTCTTAGCCCCGATGCCTCCACGCGCCGTTTCCGAGCCACGATCGGTCCAGGCGCCGCTTCCTGAGCCCCGATCGGTCCACGCGCCGTCGCGTAAGCCCCAATCGGTCTACGCGCCGTCTCAGAGCGCCGATCATTTCACGCGCCGTCTCCTGAGCCCCGATCATTCCACGCCCCGCCTCCGAGCCCCGATCGGTCCACGCGCAGCCTCCTGAGCCCCGATCGGTCCACGCGCCGTCCCCGAGCCCCGATCGGTCCACGCGCTGTCTCCTGAGCCCCGATAGGTACACGCGTCGTCTTCTAAGCCCCGATCGATCCACGCGTCGTCTCCTGAGCCCCGATCGCGCCACACGCCGTTTCCTGAGCCCCGATCGGTCCACGCGCCGTCTCCGAGCCCCGATCGGTCCACGCATCGTCCCCTAAGCCCCGATCGGTTAACGCGCCGTCTCCCCGCCCCAATCGCTCCACGCGCCGTCTCCTGAGCCCCGATCATTCCACGCGCCGTCTCCGAGCCCCGATCCGTCCACGCGCCGTCTCCTAAGCCCCGTTCGGTCCAAGCGCCTTCTCCTAAAGCCCGGTCGGTCCACGCGCCGTCTCCGAGCCCCGATCGGTCCACGCATCGTCTCCTAAGCCCCGATCGGCTAACGCGTCGACTCCGAGCCGCGATCGTTCCACGCGCCGTCCCCGATCCCCGATCGATCCACGCGCCGTCTCCGAGCCCCGATCGGTCCACGCGCCGTCTCCTGAGCCCCAATCGGTTCACACGCTGTCTCGTGAGCCCCGATAGGTACACGCGTCGTGTCCTACGCCCCGATCGGTCCACGCGTCGTGTCCTAAGCCCCGATCGGTCCACGCGCCGTCTCCGAGCCCCGATCGGTCCGCGCACCGTCTCCTGATCCCCATCGCTTCACGCTGCGTCTCCGGAGCCCCGATCGATCTACGCGAGTCTCCTGAGCCCCGGTCGGACCGCGCGCCGTCATCTGAGCCCCGATCGATTGACGCGTCGTCTCCTAGACTCGATCGGTCCACGCGCCGTCGCCGAGCCCCGATCGGTCCACGCGCGTCCTCCTGAGCCCCGGTCGGTCCACGCGCCGTCTCCGAGCCCCCATCGGTCCACGCGTTGTCTCCTAAGCCCCGATCGGCCCACGCACCGTCTCCGTGCACCGCTCGGTTCACGCATCGTCTCCTAAGCCCCGATCGGTTCACGCGCCGTCTCCGAGCGCCGAGCGGTCCACGCGCCGTCGCCGAACCCCAATTGGTCCACGCGCAACCGCCTGAGTCCCAGTCGGTCCACGCGCTGTCTCCGAGCCCCAATCGGTCCACGGGGCATCGCCGATCCACGATCGGTCCGTGCGCCGTTTCCAGAGCCCTATCGGTCCACGCATCGTCTCCTGATCTCCGATCGGTCCACGCGCCGTCTCCTAAGCCCCGATCGGTCCACGCGCTGTCTCCGAGCGCCGACCGGTTCACGCGCCGTCTCCTGAGCCCCGATCGGTCCACGCGCCGTCTCCTGAGCCCGGATCGGTCCACGCGTCATCGCCGAATCCCCCATCCGTACAGGCGTCGTCTCCGAGCCTCGATCGGTCCGGCGCTGCTTCCTGAGCCCCAATCGGTCCACGCGTTGTCACCTAAGCCCCGATCGGTCCACGCGCCGTCTCCGAGCCCCGATCGGTTCACGCATCGTCACCTAAGCCCCGATCGGACCACGCGCCGTCTCCTGAGCCCCGATCGCTCCATGCTCCGTCTCCGTGCCCCGATCGGTCCACGCGCCGGCACCTGAGCCCGGATTGGTCCACGCGCCGTCGCCGAACCCCAATTGGTCCACGCGCAACCGCCTGAGCCCCAGTCGGTCCACGCGCTGTCTCCGAGCCCCGATCGGTCCACGCGCCGTCTCCGAGCGCCGATCGGTTCACGCGCCGTCTCCTGAGCCCCGATCGGTCCACGCGGCGCCTCCGGAGCCCCGATCGATCCACACGAGTCTCCTGAGCCCCGATCGGTCCACGCGCTGTCTCCGAGCGCCGACCGGTTCACGCGCCGTCTCCTGAGCCCCGATCAGTCCACGCGCCGTCTCCTGAGCCCGGATCGGTCCACGCGTCATCGCCGAATCCCCCATCCGTACACGCGTCGTCTCCGAGCCTCGATCGGTCCGGCGCTGCTTCCTGAGCCCCAATCGGTCCACG
This sequence comes from Netelia fuscicornis, assembly GCA_946811545.1. Lineage (NCBI taxonomy): Eukaryota > Metazoa > Arthropoda > Insecta > Hymenoptera > Ichneumonidae > Netelia > Netelia fuscicornis. The sequence goes on from OX328012.1 coordinate 33,249,010, forward strand.
CGTTGTCACCTAAGCCCCGATCGGTCCACGCGCCGTCTCCGAGCCCCGATCGGTTCACGCATCGTCACCTAAGCCCCGATCGGACCACGCGCCGTCTCCTGAGCCCCGATCGCTCCATGCTCCGTCTCCGTGCCCCGATCGGTCCACGCGCCGGCACCTGAGCCCGGATTGGTCCACGCGCCGTCGCCGAACCCCAATTGGTCCACGCGCAACCGCCTGAGCCCCAGTCGGTCCACGCGCTGTCTCCGAGCCCCGATCGGTCCACGCGCCGTCTCCGAGCGCCGATCGGTTCACGCGCCGTCTCCTGAGCCCCGATCGGTCCACGCGGCGCCTCCGGAGCCCCGATCGATCCACACGAGTCTCCTGAGCCCCGGTCGGTCCGCCCGCCGTCTCCTGAGCCTCGATCGGCCCACGCGCCGTCTCCTGAGCCCCGATCCGTCCACGCGCCGCCTCCTGAGCCCCGATCGTCCAACGCGCCGTCTCCGAGCACCGAACGGTCCACGCGCCGTCTCCTGAGCCCCGATCGGTCCACGCGTCGTCTCCAAAGCCCTGATCGGTCCACGTGCCGTCTCCGAGCCCCGATCGGTCCACGCGCCGTCTCCTGAACCCCGATACGTCCACGCACAGTCGCCGAGCCCCGATTGGTCCACGCGCCGTAGCCGAGCCTCCATCGGTCCACGCGCGGCCTCCTGATCCCCATCGGTCCACGCGCCGTCTCCTGAGCCACGATCGATCCACATGCCGTCTCCGAGCCCCGATCGGTCCGCGTGCCGTATTCTAAGCCTCGGTCCATCCACGCGCCGTCTCCGAGCCCCGATCGGTCCACGCGTCGTCTCCTAAGCCCTGATCGGTCCTCGTGCCTTCTGCGAGCCCCGAAGGGTCCACGCGCATCCTCCTGAGCCCCGATCGCTCGACGCGTCGTCTCCTGAGCCCCGATCGATCCACGGGTCTTCCCCTGAGCCCCGACCGCTCCACGCGCCGTCTCCTGAGCCCGGATCGGTCCACGCGTCGTCTCCGAGCCCCGATCGGTCCACGCGCTGTCTCCTGAGCCCCGATAGGTACACGCGTCGTCACCTAAGCCCCGATCGGTCCACGCGTAGTCTCCTAAGCCCCGCTTGGTTAACGCGTCGTTTCCGAGCCCCGATCGGTCCACGCGTCGTCTCCTGAGCCCCAATTAGTCCATGCGCCGTCTCCTAAGCCCCGATCCGTCCACGGGCCGTGTCCGAGCTCCGATCGGTCCACGCGTCGTCTCCGAGCCCTGATCCGTCCACGGGCCGAGTCCGAGCTCCGATCTGTTCATGCGCCATCTCCAAACCTCGATCCGTACACCCGTCGTCTCCGAGCCCTGATCGGTCCACGCGCCATCGCCGAGCCCCGATCGGTCCACGCGCCATCGCGGAGCCCCGATCGGTCCACGCGCCCTCTCCGAGTGCCGATCATTTCACGCTCCGTCTCCTGAGCCCCGATCGGTCCACACCACTTCTCCTGAGGCCCGATCGATTCACGTGCCGTCTCCTAAGCCCCGGTCGGTTCACCCGTCGTCTCTTAAGTCCCAATCGGTCCACGCGCCCGCTCCGAGCGCCGATCATTTCACGCGACGTCTCCTGAGCCCCGGTCGGTCCGCGCGCCGTGTCCTAAGACCCGATCGGTCCACGTATCGTCTCCTAAGCCCCGATCGGTCCACACGCCGTCTCCGAGCCCCGATGGGTCCACGCATCGTCTCCTGAGCCCCGACCGCTCCACACGCCCTTTCCTGAGCCCCGATCGGTCCACGCATCGTCTCCGAGCGCCAATCGATTCACGTGCCGTCTCCTAAGCCCCGATCGGTCCACCCGTCGTCTCTTAAGCCCCAATCGGTCCACGCGCCCTCTCCGAGCGCCGATCATTTCACGCGCCGTCTCCTGAGCCCCGGTCGGTCCGCGCGCCGTCACCTGAGCCCCGATCGGTCGACGCGTCGTCTTCTGAGCGCCGATCGGTCCACGCGCCGTCTCCGAGCGCCGATCGGTTCACGCGCCGTCTCCTGAGCCCCGATCGTTCCACGCGCCGTCTCCGAGCGCCGATCGGTTCACGCGCCGTCACCTGAGCCCCGATCGTTCCACGCGCCGTCTCCTGAGCGCCGATCGTTCCACGCGCCGTCTCGGATCCCCGATCGTTCCACGCGCCGTCTCGGAGCCCCGATCCGTCCACGCGCCGTCTCCTGAGCCTGGATCGGTCCACGCGTCATCACCGAATCCCCGATCCGTACACGCGTCGTCTCCGAGCCTCGATCGGTCCACGCGCAGTCGCGGAGCCCCGATCGGTCCAGGCGTGGCCTCCTGAGCCTCGATCGGTCCACGCGCGGCCTCCTGAGCCCCGGTCGGTCCACGCGCCGGCTCCTGAGCCCCGATCGGTCCACGCGCCGTCTCCTGAGCCCCAATCGCTCCACGCACCGTTTTCTGAGCACCGTTTGGTCCACGCGTCGTCTTCAAAGACCCGATGCCTCCACGCGCCGTCTCCGAGCCGCGATCCGTCCGTGCGCCGCTTCCAGAGCCCTCTCGGTCCACGCGTCGTCTCCTGATCTCCGATCGGTCCACACGCCATCTCCTAAGCCCCGATCATTCCACGCGCCATCTCGGAGCCCCGATCGGTCCACGCGCCATCTCCGAGCCCCGATCGGTCCACGCGCCGTCTCATAAGCCCCGATCGGCCCACGCGCCTTCTCCTCAGCCCCGATCGGTCCACGCGCCGTCTCCGAGCGCCGATTAGTTCACGCGCCGTCTCCTGAGCCCCGATCGCTCCACGCTCCGTCTCCCAGCCCCGATCGGTCCACGCGCCGTCTCCTGAGCCCGGATCGGTCCACGCGCCGTCGCCGAACCCCAATTGGTCCACGCGCCACCGCCTGTGCCCCAGTCGGTCCACGCGCTGTCTCCGAGCCCAGATCGGTCCACGCGCCGCGGCGAACCCCAATTGGTCCACGCGCAACCTCTCGAGCCCCAGTCGGTAAACGCGCTGTCTCCCAGCCCCGATCGGTCCACGTATGTTCTCCTAAGCCCCAATTAGTCCCCGCGCCGTCTCCTAAGCCCCGATCTGCCCACAGGCCGTCTCCGAGCTCCGATCGGTCCACGCGCCGTCTCCAAGCCTCGATCCGTACACGCGTCGTCTCCGAGCCCCGATCGGTCCACGCGCCTTCTCCGAGCCCCGATCGGTTCACGCATCGTCTCCTAAGCCCCGATCGGTTAACGCGCCGTCTCCGAGCCCCGCACGGTCCACGCGCCGTCGCCGAACCCCAATTGGTCCACGCGCAACCGCCTCAGCCCCAGTCGGTCCACGCGCCGTCTCCGAGCGCCGATCGGTTCACGCGCCGTCTCCTGAGCCCCGATCGTTCCACGCGCCGTCTCCGAGCGCCGATCGGTTCACGCGCCGTCACCTGAGCCCCGATCGTTCCACGCGCCGTCTCCTTAGCGCCGATCGTTCCACCCGCCGTCTCGGAGCCCCGATCCGTCCACGCGCCGTCTCCTGAGCCTGGATGGGTCCACGCGTCATCACCGAATCCCCGATCCGTACACGCGTCGTCTCCGAGCCTCGATTGGTCCACGCGCAGTCGCGGAGCCCCGATCGGTCCAGGCGTGGCCTCCTGAGCCTCGATCGGTCCACGCGCGGCCTCCTGAGCCCCGGTCGGTCCACGCGCCGGCTCCTGAGCCCCGATCGGTCCACGCGCCGTCTCCTGAGCCCCAATCGCTCCACGCACCGTTTTCTGAGCACCGTTTGGTCCACGCGTCGTCTTCAAAGACCCGATGCCTCCACGCGCCGTCTCCGAGCCGCGATCCGTCCGTGCGCCGCTTCCAGAGCGCTCTCGGTCCACGCGTCGTCTCCTGATCTCCGATCGGTCCACACGCCATCTCCTAAGCCCCGATCATTCCACGCGCCATCTCCGAGCCCCGATCGGTCCACGCGCCATCTCCGAGCCCCGATCGGTCCACGCGCCGTCTCATAAGCCCCGATCGGCCCACGCGCCTTCTCCGCAGCCCCGATCGGTCCACGCGCCGTCTCCGAGCGCCGATTAGTTCACGCGCCGTCTCCTGAGCCCCGATCGCTCCACGCTCCGTCTCCCAGCCCCGATCGGTCCACGCGCCGTCTCCTGAGCCCGGATCGGTCCACGCGCCGTCGCCGAACCCCAATTGGTCCACGCGCCACCGCCTGTGCCCCAGTCGGTCCACGCGCTGTCTCCGAGCCCAGATCGGTCCACGCGCCGCGGCGAACCCCAATTGGTCCACGCGCAACCTCTCGAGCCCCAGTCGGTAAACGCGCTGTCTCCGAGCCCCGATCGGTCCACGTATGTTCTCCTAAGCCCCAATTAGTCCCCGCGCCGTCTCCTAAGCCCCGATCTGCCCACAGGCCGTCTCCGAGCTCCGATCGGTCCACGCGCCGTCTCCAAGCCTCGATCCGTACACGCGTCGTCTCCGAGCCCCGATCGGTCCACGCGCCTTCTCCGAGCCCCGATCGGTTCACGCATCGTCTCCTAAGCCCCGATCGGTTAACGCGCCGTCTCCGAGCCCCGCACGGTCCACGCGCCGTCGCCGAACCCCAATTGGTCCACGCGCAACCGCCTCAGCCCCAGTCGGTTCACGCGCTGTCGCCGAACCCCGATCGGTCAACGCGTCGTCTCCGAGCCCCGATCGGTCCACGCGCCGTCGCCGAGCCATGATCGGTCCACGCGCGTCCTCCTGAGCCCCGATCGGTCCACGCGTGGTCTCCGAGCCCCGATCGGTCCACGTGCCGTCGCCGAGCCATGATCGGTCCACACGTGGCCTCCTGAGCCCCGGTCGGTCCACGCGCCGTCTCCTGAGCCCCGATCGGTCCACGCGCGGCCTCCTGAGCCCCGATTGGTTCACGCGCCGTATCCGAGCCCCAATTGGTCCACGCGCCGTCTCCTGAGCCTCGATCGCTCCTCGCGCCGTCTCCTGAACCCCGCTCGGTCCATGCGTCGTCTTGTTAGCCCGGATGCCTCCACGCGCCGTCTCCAAGCCACGATCGGTCCAGGCGCCGTCTCCGGAGCCCCGATCGGTCCACGCGTCGTCTCCTAAGCCCCGATTCGTCCACGCGACGTCTCCGGGCGCCGATGATTTCACGCGCCGTCTCCTGAGACCCGATCGTTCCACGCGCCGTCTCCGAGCCCCGATCGATCCACGCGCCGCCTCCGGAGCGCCGATCGGTCCACGCGCCGTCGCCGAACCCCAATTGGTCCACGCGCAACCGCCTGAGCCCCAGTCGGTCCACGCACTGTGTCCGAGCCCCGATCGGTCCACGCGCCGTCTTCGAGCGCCGATCGGTCCACGCAACGTCTCCTAAGCCCCAATCGGTTAACGCGCGGTCTCCTGAGCCCCGATCGTTCTACGCACCGTCTCCGAGCCCCGATCCGTCCACGCGCAGTCGCCGATCCCGATCGGTTCACGCGCGGTCTCCTGAGCCCCAGTCGGTACACGCGCCGTCTCCGAGCGCCGATCGGTCCACGCGTAATCTCCTGATCTCCGATCGGTCCACGCGCCGTCTCCTAAGCCCCGATCGGTCCACGCGCCGTCTCCGAGCGCCGATCGGTTGACGTGCCATCTCCTGAGCCCCGATCATTCCACGCGCCGTCTCCGAGCCCCGATCGGTCCACGCGCCGTCTCCTGAGCTCCGAACGGTCCAGACCCCTTGTCCTGAGCCCCGATCGGCCGACGCGTCGTCTCCTAAGCCCCGACCGGTTCACGCGCCGTCTCCTGTGCACAGATCGAATCACGTGCCGTCTCCTAAGCCCCGATCGGTCCACACGTCGTCTCCTAAGCCCCAATCGGTCCACGCGTCGTCTCCTAAGCCCCGATCCGTTGGCGCGTCGTCTCCTGAGCCCCGATCAATTGACGCGTCTTCTCGTGAGCCCCGATCGTCCTCGCGCCGTCTCCTGAGCCCCGCTCGGTCCATGCGTCGTCTTCTTAGCCCCGATGCCACCACGCGCCGTCTCCTAAGCCCCGATCTGCCCACGGGCCGTTTCCGAGCTCCGATCGTTCCACACGCCGTCTCCAAGCCTCGATCCGTACACGCGCCGTCTCCGAGCGCCGAGCGGTCCACGCGCCGTCGCCGAACCCCAATTGGTCCACGCGCAACCGCCTGAGTCCCAGTCGGTCCACGCGCTGTCTCCGAGCCCCGATCGGTCCACGCGCCGTCGCCGAGCCATGATCGGTCCACGCGCGGCCTCCTGAGCCCCAATCGGTCCACGGGCCGTCGCCGATCCACGATCGGTCCGTGCGCCGTTTCCAGAGCCCTATCGGTCCACGCATCGTCTCCTGATCTCCGATCAGTCCACGTGCCGTCTCCTAAGCCCCGATCGGTCCACGCACTGTCTCCGAGCGCCGATCGGTTCACGCGCCGTCTCCTGAGCCCCGATCATTCCACGCGCCGTCTCCGAGCCCCGATCGGCCCACGCGTCGTCTCCTGAGCCTCGATCGCTCCACGCGCCGTTTTCTGAGCACCGTTCGGTCCACGCGTCGTCTTCAAAGCCCCGATGCTTCCACGCGCCGTCTCCGAGCTACGATCGGTCCGTGCGCCGCTTCCAGAGCACTATCAGTCCACGCGTCGTCTCCTGATCTCCGATCGGTCGACGCGCCATCTCCTAAGCCCCGATCGGTCCACGCACCGTCTCCGAGCGCCGATCGGTTCACGCGCCGTCTCCTGAGCCCCGATCATTCCACGCGCTGTCTCCGAGCCCCGATCGGTCCACGCGTTGTCTCCTTAGCCCCGATCGGTCCACGCGCCGTCTCCGAGCCCCGATCGGTCCACGCGCCGTCACCGAGCCGCGATCGGTCCACGCTCGACCTCCTGAGCCCGGTTGGTTCACGCGTCGTCTCCGAGCGCCGATCGGTCCACGCGCCGTCGCCGAGCCATGATCGGTCCACGCGGGGCTCCTGAGCCCCGGTCGGTTCACGCGCCGTCTTCGAGCCCCGATCGATCCACGCGTCGTCTTCTAAGCCCAGATGCCTCCTCGCGCCGTCTCCGAACCCCAATTGGTCCACGCGAAACCGCCTGAGCCCCAGTCGGTCCACGCGCTGTCTCCGAGCCCCGATCGGTCCACGCGTCGTCTCCGAGCCCCGATCGGTCCACGCGCCGTCTCGGAGCGCCGATTGGTTCACGCGCCGTCTCCTGAGCCCCGATCGCTCCACGCGCAGTCGCCGAGTCTCAATCGGTCCACGCGCCGTCTCCTAAGCCCCGATCGGTCCAAGCGCCTTCTGCTAAGCCCCGATCGGTCCAAGCGCCTTCTGCTAAGCCCCGATCGGTCCACGCGCCGTCTCCGAGCGCCGATCGGTTCACGCGCCGTCACCTGAGCCCCGATCGTTCCACGCGCCGTCTCCGAGCCCCGATCGATCTACGCGCCGTCTCCTAAGCCCCGATCAGTCCACGCGCCTTCTCCTCATCCCCCATCGGTCCACGCGCCGTCTCCGAGCCCCGATGGGTCCACGCACTGTCTCCTGATCCCCATGGGTCCACGCGCGGCCTCCTGAGCCCCGATCGGTCCACGCGCCGTCACCGAGCCGCGATCGGTCCACGCGCGACCTCCTGAGCCCCGGTTGGTTCACGCACCGTATCCGAGCCCCCATCGGTCCACGCGTTGTCTCCGAGCCCCGATCCGTCCACGCGCCGTCGCCGTGCCATGATCGGTCCACACGAGGCTCCTGACCCCCGGTCGGTCCGCGCGCCGTCTCCTGAGCCCCGATCGGTCGACGCGTCGTTTCCTGAGCCCCGATCGATCCACGCGTCGTCTCCTGAGCCCCGATCGCTCCACGCGCCGATTTCTGAGCCCCGATCAATTGACGCGTCTTCTCCTGAACCCGGATCGCACCTCGCGCCGTCTCCTGAGCCCCGCTCGGTCCATGCGTCGTCTTCTTAGCCCCGATGCCTCCACGCGCCGTCTCCGAGCCACGATCGGTCTAGGCGCCGCTTCCTGACCCCGATCGGTCCACGCGCCGTCTCCTAAGCCCCAATCGGTCCACGCGCCGTCTCCTAAGCCGCGATCGGTCCAAGCGGCGTCTCCGAGCCCCGATCGGTCCACGCACCGTCTCCTCATCCCCATCGGTCCACGCGGCGTTTTCTGAGCACCGTTCGGTCCACGCGTCGTCTTCAAAGCGCCGATGCCTCCACGCGCCGTCTCCGAGCCACGATCGGTCCGTGCGCCGCTTCCAGAGCCCCGATCTGTGCACGCGTCTTCTCCTGATCTCCGATCGGTCCACGCGCCGTCTCATAAGCCCCGATCGGTCCACGCGCCGTATCCGAGCGCCGATCGGTTCACGGGCCGTCTCTGAGCCGCGATCGATAAAGCCGCCGTCATCAAGCCCCGATCCGTACACGCGTCGTCTCTGAGCCCCGATGCCTCTACCCGCCGTCTCCGAGCTACGATCGGTTCAGGCTCCGCGTCCCGAGCCCCGATCAGTTCACGTGCCGTCTCCTAAGCCCCGATCGCTCCACGGACCGTTTCCTGATCCCCGATCGGTCCACGCGTCGTCTCCTAAGCCCCGATCGGTCCACGCGCCGTCTCCGAGCCCCGATGGGTCCACGCACTGTCTCCTGATCCCCATGGGTCCACGCGGCGCCTCCGGAGCCCCGAACGATCCACGCGAGGATCCTGAGCCCCGATCGATCCACGCATCGTCTCCTAAGCCCCAATCGGTTAACGCGCCGTCTCCGAGCCCCAATCGGTCCACGCGCCGACTCCTGAACCCCGATCGTTCCACGCGCCTTCTCCTAAGCCACGATCGGTCAGCGCCGTCTCCGAGCGCCGATCGGTGCACGCGCCGTCGCACGAGCCGCGATCGGTCCACGCGCGGCCTCCTGAGCCCCGGTTGCTTCACGTGCCGTATCCGAGCCCCAATTGGTCCACGCACCGTCTCCTGAGCCCCGATCGGTCCACGCGCCGTCTCCTGAGCTCCGATCGCTCCACACGCCGTTTTCTGAGCACCGTTCGGTCCATGCGTCGTCTTCTAAGCCCCGATGTCTCCACGCGCCGTCTCCGAGCCGCGATCGGTGCAGGCGCCGTCTCCCCCCCCCCCCCCCCCCGATTGGTCCACGCGCCGTCTCCTGAGCCCCGATCATTCCACGCGCCGTCTCCGAACCCCGATCGTTCCACGCGGCGCCTCCGGAGCCCCGATCGATCCACGCGAGTCTCCTGAGCCCCAGTCGGTCCGCGCGCCGTCTCCTGCGCCCCGATTGTTCGACGCGTCGTCTCCTGAGCCCCGATCGATCCACGCGTCGTCTCCTGAGCCCCGATCGCGCCACACGCCGTTTCCTGAGCCCCGATCGGTCCACGCGCCGTCTCCGAGCCGCGATCGGTAAACGCGCCGTCACCAAGCCCCGATCCGTACACGCGTCGTCTCCGAGCCCCGATGGGTCCACGCGCCGTCGCCGAGCCTCGATCGGTCCACGCGCAGCCTCCTAAGCCCCGGTCGGTTCACGCGCTATCTCTGAGCCGCGATCGGTCCACGCGCCGTCTCCTGAGCCCCGATACGTCCACGCGCAGTCGCCGAGCCCCGATCGGTCCACGCGCGGTCTCCTGAGCCCCGATCTGTCCACGCGCCGTCTCCGCGCCCCGATCGGTCCACGCGTCGTCTCCGAGCCCTGATCGGTCCAGGCGCCGTCTCCTGAGCCCCAATCGGTCCACTCGCTGTCTCCTGATCCCCGATCGGTACACGCGTCGTCTCCTACGCCCCGATCGGTCCCCGCGCCGCCTTCGTGCCCCGATCGGTCCACGCACCGCCTCCTGATCCCCATCGGTCCACGCGCCGTCTCCTGAGCCACGATCGATCCACATGCCGTCTCCGAGCCCCGATCGGTCCGCGTGCCGCATTCTAAGCCACGGTCCATCCACGCGCCGTCTCCGAGCCCCGATCGGTCCACGCGTCGTCTCCTAAGCCCTGATCGGTCCTCGTGCCTTCTGCGAGCCCCGAAGGGTCCACGCGCAGCCTCCTGAGCCCCGATCGGTCCACGCGCCGTCCCCGAGCCCCGATCGGTCCACGCGCTGTCTCCTGAGCCCCGATAGGTACACGCGTCGTCTTCTAAGCCCCGATCGATCCACGCGTCGTCTCCTGAGCCCTGATCGCGCCACACGCCGTTTCCTGAGCCCCGATCGGTCCACGCGCCGTCTCCGAGCCCCGATCGGTCCACGCATCGTCCCTTAAGCCCCGATCGGTTAACGCGCCGTCTCCCCGCCCCAATCGCTCCACGCGCCGTCTCCTGAGCCCCGATCATTCCACGCGCCGTCTCCGAGCCCCGATCCGTCCACGCGCCGTCTCCTAAGCCCCGTTCGGTCCAAGCGCCTTCTCCTAAAGCCCGGTCGGTCCACGCGCCGTCTCCGAGCCCCGATCGGTCCACGCATCGTCTCCTAAGCCCCGATCGGCTAACGCGTCGACTCCGAGCCGCGATGGTTCCACGCGCCGTCCCCGATCCCCGATCGATCCACGCGCCGTCTCCGAGCCCCGATCGGTCCACGCTTCGTCTCCTGATCCCGGATCGTTCCACGCGTCGTCTCCTGATCCCCGATCCGTAATCGCGTCGTCTCCGAGCCTCGATCGGTCCACACGCCGTGTCCGATCCCCGATCGGTCCGCGTACCGCATTCTGAGCCGCGGTCCGTCCACGCGCCGTCTCCGAGCACCGATAGGTCCACGCGCCGTCTCAGAGCGCCGATCATTTCACGCCCCGTCTCCTGAGCTCCGATCGTTCAACGCGCCGTCTCCGAGCCCCGATCGGTCCACGCGCCGTCTCCTGAGCCCCAATCGGTCCACACGCTGTCTCGTGAGCCCCGATAGGTACACGCGTCGTGTCCTACGCCCCGATCGGTCCACGCGTCGTCTCCGAGCCTCGATCGGTCCAGGCGCTGCTTTCTGAGCCCCAATCGGTCCACGCGTTGTCACCTAAGCCCCGATCGGTCCACGCGCCGTCTCCGAGCCCCGATCGGTTCACGCATCGTCACCTAAGCCCCGAACGGACCACGCGCCGTCTCCTGAGAACCGATCGCTCCACGCTCCGTCTCCGTGCCCCGATCGGTCCACGCGCCGGCACCTGAGCCCGGATTGGTCCACGCGCCGTCGCCGAACCCCAATTGGTCCACGTGCAACCGCCTGAGCCCCAGTCGGTCCACGCGCCGTCTCCGATCCACGATCGGTCCGTGCGCCGCTTCCAGAGGCCTATCGGTCCACGCGTCGTCTCCTGATCTCCGATCGCTCCACGCGCCGTCTCCGAGCCCCGATCGGTCCACGCGCCGTCTCCTGAGCCCGGATCGGTCCACGCGCCGTCGCCGAACCCCAATTGGTCCACGCGCAACCGCCTGAGCCCCGGTTGGTCCACGCGCTGTCTCCGAGCCCCGATCGGTCCACGCGTCGTATCCGAACCCCGATCGGTCCACGCGCCGTCGCCGAGCCATGATCGGTCCACGCGCGGCCTCCTGAGCCCCGATCGGTCCACGCGCCTATTTCTGATCCCCGATCAATTGACGCGTCTTCTCCTGAGCCCCGATCGCTCCACGCGCCGTCTCCGAGCCCCGGTCGGTCCACGCGCCGTCGCCGAGTCTCGATCGGTCCAAGCGCGGCGTCCTGAGCCCCGGTCGGTTCACGCGCCGTCTCCGAGCCCCGAACCATCCACGCGTCGTCTTCTAAGCCCAGATGCCTGCTCGCGCCGTCACCGTGCCGCGATCGGGCCACGCTCGGCCTCCTGAGCCCCGGTCGGTTCACGCGCCGTATCCGAGCCCCAATCGGTCCACGCTGCCGTCTCCTAAGCCCCAATCTGTCCACGCGCCGTCTCTGAGCGCCGATTGGTTCACGCGCAGCCTCCTGAGCCCCGATCGTTCCACGCGCCGATGCCGATCCACGATCGGTCCGTGCGCCGCTTCCAGAGCCCTATCGGTCCACGCGTCCTCTCCTGATCTCCTACTCGTCCACGCGCAACCGCCTGAGCCCCAGTCGGTCCACGCACTGTCTCCGAGCCCCGATCGGTCCACGCGGCGTCTTCGAGCCCCGATCGGTCCACGCAACGTCTCCTAAGCCCCAATCGGTTAACGCGCCGTCTCCTGAGCCCCGCTCGGCTAACGCGTCGTTTCGGAGCCCCGATCGGTCTACGCGCCGTCTCCTGAGCCCCGATCGGTCCACGCGCCGTCTCCTGAGCCCCGATCGCTCCACGCGCCGTCTCCTGAGCTCTGATCGGTCCACGATTCGTCTCCTAAGCCCCGATCGCTCCACGCGCCGTCTCCTGAGCCCGATCGGTCGAGGCATCGTCTCCTGAGCCCCGGTTGGTTCACGCGCCGTATCCGAGCCCCTATCGCTCCACGCGTCGTCTCCGAGCCCCGATCGGTCCACGCGCCGTCGCCGAGCCATGATCGCTCCACGCCCGGCCTCCTGAGCCCCGATCGGTCCACGCGCCGTCTCCAAGCCGCGATCCGTCGCCGCGTCGTGTCCTGAGCCCCGATCAATTGACGCGTCTTCTCTTGAGCCCCGATCGCTCCTCGCGCCGTCTCCTGAACCCCGATCATTCCACGCGCCTTCTCCTAAGCCACGATCGGTCCACGCGCCGTCTCCGAGCCCCAGTCGGTCCACGCGCTGTCTCCGAGCACCGATCGGTCTACGCGTCGTCTCCGTGCCCCGATCGGTCCACGCGCCGTCGCCGAGCCATGATCGGTCCACGCGCGGCCTCCTGAGCCCCGATCGGTCCACGCGCCTATTTCTGATCCCCGATCAATTGACGCGTCTTCTCCTGAGCCCCGATCGCTCCACGCGCCGTCTCCGAGCCCCGGTCGGTCCACGCGCCGTCGCCGAGTCTCGATCGGTCCAAGCGCGGCCTCCTGAGCCCCGGTCGGTTCACGCGCCGTCTCCGAGCCCCGATCCATCCACGCGTCGTCTTCTAAGCCCAGATGCCTGCTCGCGCCGTCACCGTGCCGCGATCGGGCCACGCTCGGCCTCCTGAGCCCCGGTCGGTTCACGCGCCGTATCCGAGCCCCAATCGGTCCACGCGCCGTCTCCTAAGCCCAAATCTGTCCACGCGCCGTCTCTGAGCGCCGATTGGTTCACGCGCAGCCTCCTGAGCCCCGATCGTTCCACGCGCCGACGCCGATCCACGATCGGTCCGTGCGCCGCTTCCAGAGCCCTATCGGTCCACGCGTCCTCTCCTGATCTCCTACTCGTCCACGCGCAACCGCCTGAGCCCCAGTCGGTCCACGCACTGTCTCCGAGCCCCGATCGGTCCACGCGGCGTCTTCGAGCCCCGATCGGTCCACGCAACGTCTCCTAAGCCCCAATCGGTTAACGCGCCGTCTCCTGAGCCCCGCTCGGCTAACGCATCGTTTCGGAGCCCCGATCGGTCTACGCGCCGTCTCCTGAGCCCCGATCGGTCCACGCGCCGTCTCCTGAGCCCCGATCGCTCCACGCGCCGTCTCCTGAGCTCTGATCGGTCCACGATTCGTCTCCTAAGCCCCGATCGCTCCACGCGCCGTCTCCTGAGCCCGATCGGTCGAGGCATCGTCTCCTGAGCCCCGGTTGGTTCACGCGCCGTATCCGAGCCCCTATCGCTCCACGCGTCGTCTCCGAGCCCCGATCAGTCCACGCGCCGTCGCCGAGCCATGATCGCTCCACACCCGGCCTCCTGAGCCCCGATCGGTCCACGCGTCGTCTCCGAGCCCCGATCGGTCCACGCGCCGTCGCCGAGCCATGATCGGCCCACGCGAGGCTCCTGAGCCCCGGTCGGTCCGCGAGCCGTCTCCTGAGCCCCGACCGCTCCACGCGTCGTCTCCGAGCTCCGATCGGTCCATGCGCCATTTCCGAGCCCCGATCGGTCCATGCCTCGTCTTCTAAGCCCAGATGCCTCCACGCGCCGTCTCCGAGCCACGATCGGTGCAGGCGCCGCTTCGTGAACCCCGATCGGTCCACGCGCCGTCTCCTGAGCCCCGGTACGTCCACGCGCCGTCTTCGAGCCACGATCGGTCCGTGCGCCGCTTCCAGAGGCCTATCGGTCCACGCGTCGTCTCCTGATATCCGATCGGTCCACGCGTCGCCTCCTGAGCTCCGGTCGGTCCACGCGCCGTTTCCTGAGCCCCGATCGGTCCACGCGTCGTCTCCTAAGCCCCGATCGGTCCACGCGTCGTCTCCTAAGCCCCGATCCGTCGACGCGTCGTCTCCCGGGCCACGATCAATTGACGCGTCTTCTCCTGAGCCCGATGGCTCCTCGCGCCGTCTCCTGAGCCCCGATCGGTCCACGCGTCGTGTCGGAGCTCCGATCGGTCCAGGCGCCGCTTCCTGAGCCCCGATCGGTCCACGCGCCGTATCCTAAGCCCCGATCGGTACACGGGCCGTCTCTGAGCGCCGATAAGTTCAAGGGCCGTCTCCTGAGCCCCGATCGTTCCACGCGGCGTCTCCGAGCCCCGATCGATCCACGCGCCATCTCCTGAGCCCCGATCGGTCGACGCGTCGTCTTCTGAGCCTCGATCGATCCACGCGTCGTCTCCTGAGCCCCAACCGCTCCACACGCCGTTACCTGAGCCCCGATCGGTCCACGCATCGTCTCCGAGCACCGATCGGTCCACGCGCCGTTTTCTGAGCACCGTTCGGTCCACGCGTCGTCTTCAAAGCCCCGATGCCTCCACGCGCCGTCTCCAAGCCCCGATCGCCCCTCGCGCCGTCTCCTGAGCCCCGCTCGATCCATGCGTCGTCTTCTTAGCCCCGATGCCTCCACGCGCCGTTTTCGAGCCACGATCCGTCCACGTGCCGTCTCCTGAGCCCGGATCGGTCCACGCGCCGTCGCCGAGCCACGATCGGTCCACGCGCGGCCTCCTGAGCCCCGATCGGTCCACGCGCCGTCGCCGAGCCGCGATCGGTCCACGCGCGGTCTCCTGAGCCCCGGTCGGTTCACGCGCCGTCTCCTGACCCCCGATCGGTCCACGCGTCGTTCCCTAAGCCCCGATCGATCCACGCGCAGTCTCCAGAGCCGCGATCGGTCCACGCATCCCCTCCTGAGCCCCGGACGGTTCACACGCCGTCTCCGAGCCGCGATCGGTCCACGCATCGTCTCCTAAGCCCCGATCGGTTAACGTGCCGTCTCCGAGGCCCGATCGGTCCACGCGGGGTCTCCTGAGCCCCGATCGGCCCACGCGCCGTCTCCTAAGCCCCGATCGATCCACGCGCCGTCTCCGAACGCCGCTCGGTTCACGCGCCGTCTCCTGTGCTCCGATCGTTCCACGCGCCCTCTCCGAGCCCCGATCGGTCCACGCGCCGTCTCCTGAGCCCCGATCGTTCCACACGCCGCCTCCTAAGCCCCGATCGGTTCACGCGCCGTCACCTGAGCCCCGATCGTTCCACGCGCCGTCTCCGAGCCCCGATCGGTCTACGCGCCGTCTCCTAAGCCCCGATCGGTCCACGCGCCGTCTCGGAGCCCCGATTGGTTCACGCGCCGTCTCCTGTGCCCCGATCGCTCCACGCGCAGTCGCCGAGCCTCGATCGGTTCACGCGCGGTCTCCTGAGCCCCGGTCGGTCCACGCGCCGTCGCCGAACCCCAATTGGTCCACGCGCAACCTCCTGAGCCCCAGTCGGTACACGCGCTGTCTCCGAGCCCCGATCGGTCCCCGCATAGTCTCCTAAGCCCCGCTCGGTTAACGCGTCGTCTCGGAGCCCCGATCGGTCCACACGCCGCTTCCTGAGCACCGACCGGTCCACGCGTCGTCTCCTGAGCCCCGATCGGTCGACGGGTCCCCTCCTAAGCCCCGATCGCTCCTCGCGCCGTCTCCTGAGCCCCGATCGGTCCATGCGTCGTCTTCTTAGTCCCGATGCCTCCACGCGCCGTCTCCGAGCCACGATCGGTCCAGGCGCCGCTTCCTGAGCCCCGATCGGTCCACGCGCCGTATCCTAAGCCCCGATCGGTCCACGGGCCGTCTCTGAGCGCCGATAAGTTCAAGCGCCGTCTCCGGAGCCCCGATCGTTCCACGCGGCGTCTCCGAGCCCCGATCATTCCACGCCCCGTCTCCGAGCCCCGATCGGTCCACGCGCCGTCTCCTAAGACCCTGATCGTTCCACGCGCCGTCTTCGAGCCCCGAGCGGTCCACGCGCCGTCTCCTGAGCCCCAATCGATCCACGCGCAGCCTCCTGAGCCCCGATCGGTCCACGCGCCGTCGCCGAGCCGCGATCGTTCTACGCGCCGCTCCGAGCCCCGATCGGTCCACGCGCCGTCGCCGAGCTATGATCGGTCCACGCGCGGCCTCCTGAGCTCCGATCGGTCCACGCGCCGTCGCCGAGCCGCGATCGGTCCACGCGCGGTCTCCTGAGCCTCGGTCGGTTCACGCGCCGTCTCCTGAGCCCCGATCGGTCCACGCGTCGTTCCCTAAGCCCCGATCGATCCACGCGCAGTCTCCAGAGCCGCGATCGGTCCACGCATCCCCTCCTGAGCCCCGGACGGTTCACACGCCGTCTCCGAGCCGCGATCGGTCCACGCATCGTCTCCTAAGCCCCGATCGGTTAACGTGAAGTCTCCGAGCCCCGATCGGTCCACGCGCCGTCTCCTGAGCCCCGATGGGTCCACTCGCCGTCTCCGAGCCCCGATCGGTCCACGCATCGTCTCCTATGCCCCGATCGGTTAACGCGCCGTCTCCTGAGCCCCAATCGGTCCACACACTGTGTCGTGAGCCCCGATAGGTACACGCGTCGTCTCCTACGCCCGATCGGTCCACGCGTCGTCTCCTGATCCCAATCGGTCCACGCGGCGCCTCCGGAGCCCCGATCGATCTACGCGAGTCTCCTGAGCCCCAGTCGGTCCGCGCGCCGGCTCCGGAGCCCCGGTCGGTCCACGCGCCGTCTCCTAAGCCCCGTTCGGTCCAAGCGTCTTCTCCTAAACCCCGGTCGGTCCACGCGCCGTCTCCGAGCGCCGATCCGTTCACGCGCCGTCACCCGAGCCCCGATCGTTCCACACGCCCTCTCCGAGTCCCGATCGGTCCACGCTCCGTCTCCTGAGCCCGGATCGTTCCACGCGTCGTCTCCTGATCCCCGATCCGTAAACGCGTCGTCTCCGAGCCTCGATCGGTTCGCACGCCGTGTCCGATCCCCGATCGGTCCGCGTACCGCATTCTGAACCGCGGTCCGTCCACGCGCCGTCTCCGAGCATCGATCGGTCCTCACGCCGTCTCAGAGCGCCGATCATTTCACGCCCCGTCTCCTGAGCTCCGATCGTTCCACGCGCCGTCTCCGAGCCCCGATCGGTCCACGCGCCGTCTCCTGAGCCCCAATCGGTCCACACGCTGTCTCGTGAGCCCCGATAGGTACACGCGCCGTCACCTGAGCCCCGATCGGTCCACGCGTCGTCTCCTAAGCCCCGATCGGTCCACGCGCCGTCTCCTGAGCCCCGGCCGGTTCGTGCGCCGTCTCGGAGCCCCGATTGGTTCACGCGCCGTCTCCTGTGCCCCGATCGCTCCACGCGCAGTCGCCGAGCCTCGATCGGTTCACGCGCGGTCTCCTGAGCCCCGGTCGGTCCACGCGCCGTCGCCGAACCCCAATTGGTCCACGCGCAACCTCCTGAGCCCCAGTCGGTACACGCGCTGTCTCCGAGCCCCGATCGGTCCCCGCATAGTCTCCTAAGCCCCGCTCGGTTAACGCGTCGTCTCGGAGCCCCGATCGGTCCACACGCCGCTTCCTGAGCACCGACCGGTCCACGCGTCGTCTCCTGAGCCCCGATCGGTCGACGGGTCCCCTCCTAAGCCCCGATCGCTCCTCGCGCCGTCTCCTGAGCCCCGATCGGTCCATGCGTCGTCTTCTTAGTCCCGATGCCTCCACGCGCCGTCTCCGAGCCACGATCGGTCCAGGCGCCGCTTCCTGAGCCCCGATCGGTCCACGCGCCGTATCCTAAGCCCCGATCGGTCCACGGGCCGTCTCTGAGCGCCGATAAGTTCAAGCGCCGTCTCCGGAGCCCCGATCGTTCCACGCGGCGTCTCCGAGCCCCGATCATTCCACGCCCCGTCTCCGAGCCCCGATCGGTCCACGCGCCGTCTCCTAAGACCCTGATCGTTCCACGCGCCGTCTTCGAGCCCCGAGCGGTCCACGCGCCGTCTCCTGAGCCCCAATCGATCCACGCGCAGCCTCCTGAGCCCCGATCGGTCCACGCGCCGTCGCCGAGCCGCGATCGTTCTACGCGCCGCTCCGAGCCCCGATCGGTCCACGCGCCGTCGCCGAGCTATGATCGGTCCACGCGCGGCCTCCTGAGCTCCGATCGGTCCACGCGCCGTCGCCGAGCCGCGATCGGTCCACGCGCGGTCTCCTGAGCCTCGGTCGGTTCACGCGCCGTCTCCTGAGCCCCGATCGGTCCACGCGTCGTTCCCTAAGCCCCGATCGATCCACGCGCAGTCTCCAGAGCCGCGATCGGTCCACGCATCCCCTCCTGAGCCCCGGACGGTTCACACGCCGTCTCCGAGCCGCGATCGGTCCACGCATCGTCTCCTAAGCCCCGATCGGTTAACGTGAAGTCTCCGAGCCCCGATCGGTCCACGCGCCGTCTCCTGAGCCCCGATGGGTCCACTCGCCGTCTCCGAGCCCCGATCGGTCCACGCATCGTCTCCTATGCCCCGATCGGTTAACGCGCCGTCTCCTGAGCCCCAATCGGTCCACACGCTGTGTCGTGAGCCCCGATAGGTACACGCGTCGTCTCCTACGCCCGATCGGTCCACGCGTCGTCTCCTGATCCCAATCGGTCCACGCGGCGCCTCCGGAGCCCCGATCGATCTACGCGAGTCTCCTGAGCCCCAGTCGGTCCGCGCGCCGGCTCCGGAGCCCCGGTCGGTCCACGCGCCGTCTCCTAAGCCCCGTTCGGTCCAAGCGTCTTCTCCTAAACCCCGGTCGGTCCACGCGCCGTCTCCGAGCGCCGATCCGTTCACGCGCCGTCACCCGAGCCCCGATCGTTCCACACGCCCTCTCCGAGTCCCGATCGGTCCACGCTCCGTCTCCTGAGCCCGGATCGTTCCACGCGTCGTCTCCTGATCCCCGATCCGTAAACGCGTCGTCTCCGAGCCTCGATCGGTTCGCACGCCGTGTCCGATCCCCGATCGGTCCGCGTACCGCATTCTGAACCGCGGTCCGTCCACGCGCCGTCTCCGAGCATCGATCGGTCCTCGCGCCGTCTCAGAGCGCCGATCATTTCACGCCCCGTCTCCTGAGCTCCGATCGTTCCACGCGCCGTCTCCGAGCCCCGATCGGTCCACGCGCCGTCTCCTGAGCCCCAATCGGTCCACACGCTGTCTCGTGAGCCCCGATAGGTACACGCGTCGTGTCCTACGCCCCGATCGGTCCACGCGTCGTCTCCTAAGCCCCGATCGGTCCACGCGCCGTCTCCTGAGCCCCGGCCGGTTCGTGCGCCGTCTCCGAGCCCCGATCGTACCACGCGTCTTCTTGTAAACCCAGATGCCTCCTCGCATCGTCTCCTAAGCCCCGATCGGCTAACGCGCCGTCTCCGAGCCCCGATCGGTCCACGCGCCGTCGCCGAACCCCAATTGGTCCACGCGCAACCACCTGAGCCCCAGTCGGTCCACGCGCGGCCTCCTGAGCCATGGTCGGTTCACGCGCCGTCTCCTGAACCCCGATGGGTCCACGCGTCGTTCCCTAAGCCCCGATCCATCCACGCGCAGTCTCCTGAGCCCCGATCGGTCCACGCATCGTCTCCTGATCTCCGAACGGTCCACGCGCCGTCTCCTAAGCCCCGATCGGTCCACGCACCGTCTCCGAGCGCCGATCGGTTCACGCGCCGTCTCCTGAGCCCCGATCAGTCCACGCGCTGTCTCCGAGCCCCGATCGGTCCACGCGTTGTCGCCTTAGCCCCGATCGGTCCACGCGCCGTCTCCGAACCCCGATCGTTCCACGCGGCGTCTCCTGAGCCCCAATCGGTCCACACGCTGTGTCGGGAGCCCCGATAGGTACACGCATCGTCTCCTACGCCCGATCGGTCCACGCGTCGTCTCCTGAGCCCCGATCGTTCCACGCGCCGTCGCCGATCCACGATCGGTCCGTGCGCCGCTTCCAGAGCCCTATCGGTCCACGCATCGTCTCCAGATCTCCGATCGGTCCACGCGCTGTCTCCAAGCGCCGATCGGTTCACGCGCCGTCTCCTGAGCCCCGATCATTCCACGCGCCGTCTCCGAGCCCTAATCGGTCCACGCTCGTCTCCTGAGCCCCGATCGGTCCACGCGCCGTCTCCAAGCCCCGATCGGTCCATGCATCGTTTCCTAAGCCCCGATCGGTTAACGCGCTGTCTCCGAGCGCCGATCGGTCCACGCGCCGTCGCCGAACCCCAAATGGTCCACGCGCAACCGCCTGAGCCCCGATCGGTCCACGCGTAGTCTCCGAGCACCGATCGATCCACGCGTCGTCTCCTGAGCTCCGATCGCTCCACGCGCCGATTTCTGAGCCCCGATCAGTTGACGCGTCTTCTGCTGAACCCCGATCGCTCCTCGCGCCGTCTCCTCAGCCCCGCTCGGTCCATGCGTCGTCTTCTTAGCCCCGATGCCTCCACGCGCCGTCTCCGAGCCACGATCGGTCTAGGCGCCGCTTCCTGACCCCGATCGGTCCACGCGCCGTCTCCTAAGCCCCAATCGGTCCACGCGCCGTCTCCTAAGCCGCGATCGGTCCAAGCGGCGTCTCCGAGCCCCGATCGGTCCACGCACCGTCTCCTGATCCCCATCGGTCCACGCGGCGTTTTCTGAGCACCGTTCGGTCCACGCGTCGTCTTCAAAGCCCCGATGCCTCCACGCGCCGTCTCCGAGCCACGATCGGTCCGTGCGCCGCTTCCAGAGCCCCGATCTGTGCACGCGTCTTCTGATCTCCGATCGGTCCACGCACCGTCTCATGCTCCCCAATCGGTCCATGCGCCGCCTCCGGAGCCCTGATCGATCCACGCGAATCTCCTGAGCTCCGGTCGGTCCTCGTACCGTCTCCGAGCCCCGATCGGTGCACGTACCGTCTCCGAAGCCCCGATCGGTCCACGCGCCGTCCCCTGAGCCCCGATCGGTCCACGCGTCGTCTCCTAAGCCCCGATCGGTCCACGCGTCGTCTCCTAAGCCCCGATCCGTCGACGCGTCGTATCCTGAGCCACGATCAACTGACGCGTCTTCTCCTGAGCCCGATCGCTCCTCGCGCCGTCTCCTGAGCCCCGATCGGTCCACGCGTCGTGTCCGAGCTCCGATCGGTCCATACGCCGTTTCCTGAGCCCCGATCGGTCCATGCGTCGTCTTCTTAGCCCCGATGCCTCCACGCGCCGTCTCCGAGCCACCATCGGTCCAGGCGCCGTTTCCTGAGCCCCGATCGTTCCACGCGCCGTATCCTAAGCCCCGATCGGTCCACGGGCCGTCTCTGAGCGCCGATAAGTTCAAGCGCCGTCTCCTGAGCCCCGATCGGTCCACGCGCCGTCGCCGAACCCCAATTGGTCCACGCGAAATCGCCTGAGCCCCAGTCGGTCCACGCGCTGTCTCCGAGCCCCGATCGGTCCACGCGTCGTCTCCGAGCCCCGATCGGTCCACGCGCCGTCTCGGAGCGCCGATTGGTTCACGCGCCGTCTCCTGAGCCCCGATCGCTCCACGCGCAGTCGCCGAGTCTCGATCGGTCCACGCGCCGTCTCCTAAGCCCCAATCGGTCCAAGCGCCTTCTGCTAAGCCCCGATCGGTCCAAGCGCCTTCTGCTAAGCCTCGATCGGTCCACGCGCCGTCTCCGAGCGCCGATCGGTTCACGCGCCGTCACCTGAGCCCCGATCGTTCCACGCGCCGTCTCCGAGCCCCGATCGATCTGCGCGCCGTCTCCTAAGCCCCGATCAGTCCACGCGCCTTCTCCTCATCCCCCATCGGTCCACGCGCCGTCTCCGAGCGCCGATCGGTTCACGCGCCGTCACCTGAGCCCCGATCGTTCCACGCGCCGTCTCCGAGCCCCGATCGATCTGCGCGCCGTCTCCTAAGCCCCGATCAGTCCACGCGCCTTCTCCTCATCCCCCATCGGTCCACGCGCCGTCTCCGAGCACCGATCGGTTCACGCGCCGTCTCCTGAGCTCCGATCGTTCCACGCGCCGTCTCCGAGCCCCGATCCGTCCACGCGCCGTCTCCTGAGCCCGGATCGGTCCACGCGTCATCGCCGAATCCCCGATCCGTACACGCGTCGTCTCCGAGCCCCGATCGGTCCACGCGCCGTCTCCTGAGCCCCGATGCCTCCACGCGCCGTCTCCGAGCCACGATCCGTCCGTGCGCCGCTTCCAGAGCCCTCACGGTCCACGCGTCGTCTCCTGATCTCCGATCGGTCCACACGCCATCTCCTAAGCCCCGATCATTCCACGCGCCATCTCCGAGCCCCGATCGGTCCACGCGCCGTCTCATAAGCCCCGATCGGACCACGCGCCTTCTCCTCAGCCCCGATCGGTCCACGCGCCGTCTCCGAGCGCCGATTAGTTCACGCGCCGTCTCTTGAGCCCCGATCGCTCCACGCTCCGTCTCCCAGCCCCGATCGGTCCACGCGCCGTCTCCTGAGCCCGGATCGGTCCACGCGCCGTCGCCGAACCCCAATTGGTCCACGCGCCACCGCCTGTGCCCCAGTCGGTCCACGCGCTGTCTCCGAGCCCAGATCGGTCCACGCGCCGTCTCCGAGCGCCGATCGGTTCACGCGCCGTCTCCTGAGCCCCGATCGTTCCACGCACCGTCTCCGAGCTACGATCGGTCCACGCGTCGTCTCCTAAGCCCCGATCGGTCCAAGCGCCTTCTACTAAGCCCCGATCGGTCCACGCGCCTTCTCCTGAGCCCCGATCGGTCCACGCGCCGTCTCCGAGCGCCGATCATTTCACGTGACGTCTCCTGAGCCCTGATCGTTCCACGCGCCGTCTTCGAGCCCCGAGCGGTCCACGCGCCGTCTCCTGAGCCCCAATCGATCCACGCGCAGCCTCCTGAGCCCCGATCGGTCCACGCGCCGTCGCCGAGCCGCGATCGTTCTACGCGCCGCTCCGAGCCCCGATCGGTCCACGCGCCGTCGCCGAGCTATGATCGGTCCACGCGCGGCCTCCTGAGCCCCGATCGGTCCACGCGCCGTCGCCGAGCCGCGATCGGTCCACGCGCGGCCTCCTGAGGCCCGATTGGTTCACGCGCCGGATCCGAGCCCCAAACGGTCCACGCGCCGTTTCCTGAGCCCCGATCGGTCCACGCGCGGTCTCCTGAGCCCCGATCGGTCCACGCGCCGTCGCCGAGCCGCGATCGGTCCACACGCGGCCTCCTAAGGCCCGATCGGTCCACGCGTCGTCTCCGAGCCCCGATCGGTCCACGCGCCGTCTTCGAGCCCTGGTCGGTTCACGCATGGTTTCCTAAGCCCCAATCGGTTAACGCGCCGTCTCCGAGCCCCGATCGGTCTACGCGCCGTCGCCGAACCCCAATTGGTCCACGCGCAACCGCCTGAGCCCCAGTCGATCCACGCGCTGTCTCCGAGCCCCGATCGGTCCACGCGTAGTCTCCGAGCCCCGATCGGTCCACGCGCCGTCTCCGCGCCCCGATCGGTCCACGCGCCGTCTCCTGAGCCCCGATCGGTCCACGCGTTGTTTCCTAAGCCCCGATCGGTCCACGCGTCGTCTCCTAAGCCCCGATCCGTCGACGCGTCGTCTCCTGAGCCCCGATCGATCCACGCGCCGTCTCCGAGCCCCGATCGGTCCAGGCGCCGTTTCCGAGCCCCGATTGGTCCATGCGTCGTCTTCGAAGCCCCGATGCCTCCACGCGCCGTCTCCGAGCCACGATCGGTGCAGGCGCCGCTTCCTGAGCCCCGATCGGTCCACGCGCCGTCTCCTGAGCCCCGATCGGTCCACGCGTCGTCTCCGAGCACCGTTCGGTCCACGCGCCGTTTCCTGAGCCCCGATCGGTCTATGCGTCGTCTTTTAAGCCCCGATACCTCCACGCGCCGTTTACGAGCCACGATCGGTCCAGGCGCCGGTTCCTGAGTCCCGATCGGTCCACGCGTCGTCTCCTAAGCCCCGATCGGTCCACGCGCCGTCTCCGAGCCCCGATCGGTCCACGCGCCGTCTCCGAGCCCCGATGGGTCCACGCACTGTCTCCTGATCCCCATGGGTCCACGCGGCGCCTCCGGAGCCCCGAACGATCCACGCGAGGATCCTGAGCCCCGATCGATCCACGCATCGTCTCCTAAGCCCCAATCGGTTAACGCGCCGTCTCCGAGCCCCAATCGGTCCACGCGCCGTCTCCTGAACCCCGATCGTTCCACGCGCCTTCTCCTAAGCCACGATCGGTCGGCGCCGTCTCCGAGCGCCGATCGGTGCACGCGTCGTCTCCGAGCACCGTTCGGTCCACGCGCCGTTTCCTGAGCCCCGATCGGTCCACGCGTCGTCTCCGAGCACCGTTCGGTCCACGCGCCGTTTCCTGAGCCCCGATCGGTCTATGCGTCGTCTTTTAAGCCCCGATACCTCCACGCGCCGTTTACGAGCCACGATCGGTCCAGGCGCCGGTTCCTGAGCCCCGATCGGTCCACGCGTCGTCTCCTAAGCCCCGATCGGTCCACGCGCCGTCTCCTAAGCCCCGATAGGTACACGCGTCGTCTCCTACACCCCGATGGGTCCACGCGTCGTCTCCTAAGCCCCGATCGGTCCACGCGCCGTCTCCGAGCCCCGATGGGTCCACGCACTGTCTCCTGATCCCCATGGGTCCACGCGCGGCCTCCTGAGCCCCGATCGGTCCACTCGCCGTCACCGAGCCGCGATCGGTCCACGCGCGACCTCCTGAGCCCCGGTTGGTTCACGCACCGTATCCGAGCCCCCATCGGTCCACGCGTTGTCTCCGAGCCCCGATCCGTCCACGCGCCGTCGCCGTGCCATGATCGGTCCACACGAGGCTCCTGACCCCCGGTCGGTCCGCGCGCCGTCTCCTGAGCCCCGATCGGTCGACGCGTCGTTTCCTGAGCCCCGATCGATCCACGCGTCGTCTCCTGAGCCCCGATCGCTCCACGCGCCGATTTCTGAGCCCCGATCAATTGACGCGTCTTCTCCTGAACCCGGATCGCACCTCGCGCTGTCTCCTGAGCCCCGATACGTCCACGCGCAGTCGCCGAGCCCCGATCAGTCCACGCGCGGCCTCCTGAGCCCCGGTCGGTTCACGCGCCGTCTCCCCGCCCCGATCGGTCCACGCGCCGTCTCCTGAGCCCTGATCCGTCCACACGCGGCGTCGAGACGCGATCGGTCCATCCGCCGCCTCCGGAGCCCTGATCGATCCACGCGAATCTCCTGAGCTCCGGTCGGTCCTCGTACCGTCTCCGAGCCCCGATCGGTCCACGTACCATCTCCGAAGCCCCGATCGGTCCACGCGCCGTCTCCTGAGCCCCGATCGGTCCACGCGCCGCGGCGAACCCCAATTGGTCCACGCGCAACCTCTCGAGCCCCAGTCGGTAAACGCGCTGTCTCCGAGCCCCGATCGGTCCACGTATGTTCTCCTAAGCCCCAATTAGTGCCCGCCCCGTCTCCTAAGCCCCGATCTGCCGACGGGCCGTCTCCGAGCTCCGATCGGTCCACGCGCCTTCTCCAAGCCTCGATCCGTACACGCGTCGTCTCCGAGCCCCGATCGGTCCACGCGCCATCGCCGAACCCCGATCGGTCCACGCGCCGTCTCCTGAGCTCCGAACGGTCCACGCGTCGTCTCCTAAGCCCCGATCCGTCGCCGCGTCGTCTCCTGAGCCCCGATCAATTGACGCGTCTTCTCCTGAGCCCCGATCGTCCTCGCGCCGTCTCCTGAGCCCCGCTCGGTCCATGCGTCGTCTTCTTAGCCCCGATGCCACCACGCGCCGTCTCCTAAGCCCCGATCTGCCCACGGGCCGTTTCCGAGCTCCGATCGTTCCACACGCCGTCTCCTAGCCTCGATCCGTACACGCGCCGTCTCCGAGCCCCGATCGGTCCACGCGCCGTCTCCTGAGCCCCGATCGGTCCACGCGCCGTTTCCTGAGCCCAGATCGGTCCACGCGTCGTCTTCTAAGCCCAGATGCCTCCTTGCGCCGTCTCCCAACCACGATCGGTCCACGCGCGGCCTCCTGAGCCCCAATCGGTCCACGCGTCGTCTCCTAAGCCCCGATCGGTCGACGGGTCGTCTCCTAAGCCCCGATCGGTCGACGCGTCGACTCCTAATCCCCGGTCGGTCCACGCGCCGTCGCCGAACCCCAATTGGTCCACGCGCCACCTCCTGAGCCCCAGTCGGTCCACGCGCTGTCTGCGAACACCGATCGGTCTACGCATCGTCTCCTAAACCCCGCTCTGTTAACGCGTCGTCTCCTGAGCCCCGATCGCTCCACGCGCCGTCTCGTGAGCGCCGATCGGTCCACGCGTCGTCTCCGAGCACCGTTCGGTCCACGCGCCGTTTCCTGAGCCCCGATCGGTCCATCCGTCGTCTTTTAAGCCCCGATACCTCCACGCGCCGTCTCCGAGCCACGATCGGTCCACGTACCGTCTCCGAAGCCCCGATCGATCCACGCGCAGTCTCCTGAGCCCCGATCGGTCCACGCATCGTCTCCTAAGCCCCGATACGTCTATACGCCGTATCCGAGCCCCGATCGGTCCGCGTGACGCACTCTAAGCCACGGTCCGTCCACGCGCCGTCTCCGAGCACCGATCGGTCCACGCGCCGTCTCCTGAGCCCCGATCGGTCCACGCGTCGTCTCCTAAGCCCTGATCGGTCCACGTGCCGTCTCCGAGCCCCGATGGGTCTACGCGCCGTCTCCGAGCCCCGATCAGTCCACGCGCCGTCTCCTGAGCCCCGGTCGGTTCATGCGCCGTCTCCGATCCCCGATCGATCCACGCGTCGTCTTGTAAGCCCAGATGCCTTCTCGCGCCGTCTCCGGGCCACGATCGGTCCAGGCGCCGCTTCCTGAGCCACGATCGGTCCACGCGCCGTCGCCGAACCCCAATTGGTCCACGCGAAACCGCCTGAGCCCCAGTCGGTCCACGCGCTGTCTCCGAGCCCGTTCGGTCCACGCGCCGTCGCCGAGCCCCGATCAGTCCACGCGCCGTCTCCTGAGCCCCGGTCGGTTCATGCGCCGTCTCCGATCCCCGATCGATCCACGCGTCGTCTTGTAAGCCCAGATGCCTTCTCGCGCCGTCTCCGGGCCACGATCGGTCCAGGCGCCGCTTCCTGAGCCACGATCGGTCCACGCGCCGTCGCCGAACCCCAATTGGTCCACGCGAAACCGCCTGAGCCCCAGTCGGTCCACGCGCTGTCTCCGAGCCCGGTCCGTCCACGCGCCGTCTTCGAGCCCCGATCGGTTCACGCATCGTCTCCTAAGCCCCGATCGGTCCACGCGCCGTCTCCGAGCGCCGATCGGTTCACGCGCCGTCACCTGAGCCCCGATCGTTCCACGCGCCGTCTCCGAGCCTCGATCGGTCCACGCGTCGTCTCCTCAGCCCGGATCGTTCCACGCGTCGTCCCGGAATCCCCGATCCGTACACGCGTCGTCTCCGAGCCTCGATCGGTCCCTGCGTCGTCTTCTTAGCCCCGATGGCTTCACGCGCCGTCTCCGAGCCACGATCGGTCTATGCGTCGCTTCCTGATCCTCGATCGGTCCTCGCGCAGTCTCCTAAGCCCCAATCGTTCCACGCGCCATCTCCGAGCCCCGATTGGTCCACGCGCCGTCTCCTAAGCCCCGATCGGTCCACGCGCCTTCTCCTAAGCCCCGATCGGTTCACGCACCGTCTCCTGAGCCCCGATCGTTCCACACGCCGTCTCCGAGCCCCGATCGGTCCGCGCACCGTCTCCTTATCCCCATCGCTCCACGTGGCGTCTCCGGAGCCCCGATCGATCCACGCGAGTCTCCTGAGCCGCGGTCGGTCTGCGCGCCGTCACCTGAGCCCCGATCGGTCCACGCGTTTTCTCCTAAGCCCCGATCGGACCACGCGTCGTCTCCTCAGCCCCGATCGGTCGACGCGTCGTCTCCTGTGCCCCGATCGATCCACGCGCCGTCTCCGAGCGCCGATCGCTTCACGGGCTGTCTCCTGTGTTCCGATCGTTCCACGCGCCGTCTCCGAGCCCCGATCGGTCCACGCGCCGTCACCTGAGCCCCGATCGGTCGACGCGTCGTCTTCTGAGCCCCGATCGACCCACGCGTCGTCTCCTGAGCCCCGACCGCTCCACACACCCTTTCCTTGAGCCCCCATCGGTCCACGCGCCGTCTCCGAGCGCCGATCAGTTCACGCGCTGTCACCCGAGTCTCGATCGTTCCACACGCCGTCTCCAAGCCCCGATCGGTCCACGCTCCGTCTCCTGAGCCCGGATCGTTCCACGCGTCGTCTCCTGATCCCCGATCCGTAAACGCGTCGTCTCCTGAGCCGCAATCGGCCCACACGCAGTCTCGTGAGCCCCGATAGGTACCCGCGCCGTCTACTGAGCCCCGATCGCTCCTCGCGCCGTCTCCTGAGCCCCGCTCGGTCCATGCGTCGTCTTCTAAGCCCCCATGCCTCCACGCACCGTCTCCTGAGCCCCGATCGTTCAACGTGCCGTCTCCGAGCCCCGATCGCTCCACGCGCCGTCTCCGAGCGCCGATTGGTGCACGAGCCGTCTCCTGAGCACCGATCGTTCCACACGCCGCCTCCTAAGCCTCGATCTGTCCAGGCGTCGTCTCCTAAGCCCCGACCGGTCCACGCGCCGTCTCCTGAGCCCCGATACGTCCACGCGCAGTCGCCGAGTCCCGATCGGTCCACGCGCGGTCTCCTGAGCCCCTATCTGTCCACGCGCCGTCTCCGAGCCCCGATCGGTCCACGCGCCGTCTCCGAGCCCTGATCGGTCCACGCGCCGTCTCCTGAGCCCCAATCGGTCCACTTGCTGTCTTCTGAGCCCCGATAGGTACACGCGTCGTCTCCTACGCCCCGATCGGTCCACGCGCCGCCTTCGTGCCCCGATCGGTCCACGCACCGCCTCCTGATCCCCATCGGTCCACATGCCGTCTCCGAGCCCCGATCGGTCCGCGTGCCGCATTCTAAGCCACGGTCCATCCACGCGCCGTCTCCGAGCCCCGATCGGTCCACGCGTCGTCTCCTAAGCCCTGATCGGTCCTCGTGCCATCTGCGAGCCCCGAAGGGTCCACGCGCAGCCTCCTGAGCCCCGATCGGTCGACGCGTCGTCTCCGAGCCCCGATCGGTCCACGAGCCGTCTCCTGAGCTCCGGTTGGTTCACGCACCGTCTCCTGATCCCCATCGGTCCACGCGGCGAGTCCGGAGCCCCGATCGATCCACACGAATCTCCTGAGCCCCGGTCGGTCCGCGCGCCGTCACCTGAGCCCCGATCGGTCCACGCATCGTCTCCTGAGCCCCGATCGCTCCACACGCCGCTTCGAGAGCGCCGATCGGTGCACGCGTCGTCTCCTGATCTCCGATCGATCTACGCACAGTCTCATAAGCCCCGATCGGTCGAGGCGCCGTCTCCGAGCGCCGATCGGTTCACGCGTCGTCTCCTGAGCCACGATCGTTCCACGCGCCGTCTCCGAGCCCCGATCGGTCCACGCGCCGTCTCCTAAGCCCCGATCGGTCCACGCGCCTTCTCCTAAGCCCCGATCGGTCCACGCGCCGTCTCCGAGCGCCGATCGGTTCACGCGCCGTCTCCTAAGCCCCGATCGTTCCACACGCCGCTTCCGATCCCCGATCGGTCCACTCGCCGTCTCCTGAGACCGGATCGGTCCACGCGTCGTCCTCGAATCCCCGATCCTCACACGCGTCGTCTCCGAGCCTCGATCGGTCCTCGCGTCGTCTCCTAAGCCCCGACTGGTCCACGCGCCGTATCCTGAGCCCTGGTCGGTTCACGCGCCGTCTCCGAGCCCCGATCGATCCACGCGCAGTCTCCTGAGCCCCGATAGGTACACGCGTAGTCTTGTAAGCCCAGATGCCTCCACGCGCCGTCTCCGAGCCACGATCGCTCGACGCGCCGTCTCCGAGCGCCGATCATTTCACGCGCTGTCTCCTGAGTCCCGATCGTTCCACGCGCCGTATCCGAGCCCCGATCGATCCACGCGCAGTCTCCTGAGCCCCGATAGGTACACGCGTAGTCTCCTACGCCCCGATCGGTCCACGCGCCGCCTCCGGAGCCCCAATCGATCGACGTGAGTCTCCTAAGCCCCGACCGGTCCACGCGCCGTCTCCTGAGCCCCGATCGGTCCACGTATCGTCTCCTAAGCCCCGATCGGTCCACTCGTCGTCTCCGAAGCCCCGATCGGTCCACGCGCCGTCTCCGAGCCCCGATCGGTCCACGCGTCGTCTCCTAAACCCCGATCGGTCCACGCGCCGTCTCCTGTGCCCCGATCGGTCGACGCGTCCTCTCCTAAACCCCGATCGGTCCACACGTCGTCTCCTAAGCCCCAATCGGGCTACGCGTCGTCTCCTAAGCCCCGATCAGTCGCCGCGTCGTCTCCTGACCCCGATCAATTGACGCGACTTCTCCTGAGCCCCGATTGTTCCACGTGCCGTCTCGGAGCCCCGATCGCTCCACGCGCCGTCTCCGAGCGCCGATTGGTGCACGAGCCGTCTCCTGAGCACCGATCGTTCCACACGCCGCCTCCTAAGCCCCGATCTGTCCAGGCGTCGTCTCCTAAGCCCCGACCAGTCCACGCGCCGTCTCCTGAGCCCCGTTCGGCCCACGCGCCGTCTCCTAAGCCCCGATCTGTCCACGGGCCGTCTCCGAGCCGCGATCGGTAAACGCGCCGTCACCAAGCCCCGATCCGTACACGCGTCGTCTCCGAGCCCCGATGGGTCCACGCGCCGTCGCCGACCCTCGATCGGTCCACGCGCGGCCTCCTAAGCCCCGGTCGGTTCACGCGCTATCTCCGAGCCGCGATCGGTCCACGCGCCGTCTCCTGAGCCCCGATACGTCCACGCGCAGTCGCCGAGCCCCTATCGGTCCACGCGCGGTCTCCTGAGCCCCGATCTGTCCACGCGTCGTCTCCTAAGCCCCGATCCGTCGACTTGTCGTCTCCTGAGCCACGATCAATTGACGCGTCTTCTCCTGAGCCCGATCGCTCCTCGCGCTGTCTCCTGAGCCCCGATCGGTCCACGCGTCGTCTCCGAGCTCCGATCGGTCCAAACGCCGTTTCCTGAGCCCCGATCGGTCCATGCGTCGTATTCTTAGCCCCGATGCCTCCACGCGCCGTCTCCGAGCGCCGATAAGTTCAAGCGCCGTTTCCTGAGCCCCGATCGTTCCACGCGGCGTCTCCGAGCCTCGATCGATCCACGCGCCGTCTCCTGAGCCCCGATCGGTCGACGCGTCGTCTTCTGAGCCCCGATAGACCCACGCGTCGTCTCCTGAGCCCCAACCGCTCCACACGCCGTTTCCTGAGCCCCGATCGGTCCACGCATCGTCTTCGAGCACCGATCGGTCCACGCGCCGTTTTCTGAGCACCGTTCGGTCCACGCATCGTCTTCAAAGCCCCGATGCCTCCACGCGCCGTCTCCGAGCCCCGATCGCTCCTCGCGCCGTCTCCTGAGCCCCGCTCGATCCATGCGTCGTCTTCTTAGCCCCGATGCCTCCACGCGCCGTCTCCTGAGCCCCGATCGTTCCACGCGCCGTCTCCGAGCCCCGATCGGTCCACGCGCCGTCTCCTGAGCCCGGATCGGTCCACGCGTCATCGCCGAATCCCCGGTCCGTACACGCGTCGTCTCCGAGCCTCGATCGGTCCACCCGCTGCTTCCTGAGCCCCAATCGGTCCACGCGTTGTCACCTAAGCCCCGATCGGTCCACGCCCCGTCTCCTGAGCCCGGATCGGTCCACCCGTCGTCCTCGAATCCCCGATCCGCACACGCGTCGTCTCCGAACCTCGAGAGGTCCACGCGCCGTCTCCTGAGCCCCGATCATTCCACGCGCCGTCTCCTAAGCCGCGATCCGTCCACGGGCCGTCTCCGAGCTGCTATCGGTAAACGCGCCGTCACCAAGCCCTGATCCGTACACGGGTCGTCTCCGAGCCCCGACCGGTCCACGCGCCGTCGCCGAGCCTCGATCGGTCCACGCGCGGCCTCCTGAGCCCCGATCGGTTCACGCGCCGGCTCCGAGCCCGATCGGACCACGTGCCGTCTCCTGAGCCCCGGTCGGTTCACGCGCCGTCTCCGAGCCCCGATCGGTCCACGCGCCGTCTCGAAGCCTCGATACGTACACGCGTCGTCTCCGAGCCCCGATCGGTCCACGCGCCATCGCCGAACCCCGATCGGTCCACGCGCCGTCCCCTGAGCTCCGAACGGTCCACACCCCTTGTCCTGAGCCCCGATCGGCCGACGCGTCATCTCCTAAGCCCCGACCGGTTCACACGCCGACTCCCGT
The DNA here is from genome assembly GCA_946811545.1 of Netelia fuscicornis. NCBI lineage: Eukaryota > Metazoa > Arthropoda > Insecta > Hymenoptera > Ichneumonidae > Netelia > Netelia fuscicornis. The sequence goes on from OX328012.1 coordinate 33,281,305, forward strand.
GCACCGATCGAATCTCGTGCCGTCTCCTAAGCCCCGATCGGTCCACACGTCGTCTCCTAAGCCCCGATCCGTCGCAGCGTCGTCCCCTGAGCCCCGATCAATTGACGCGTCTTCTCCTGAGCCCCGATCGCACCTCACGCCGTCTCCTGAGCCCCGCTCGGTCCATGCGTCGTGTTCTTAGCCCCGATGCCTCCACGCGCCGTCTCCGAGACACGATAGGTCCAGGCGCCGCTTCCTGAGCCCCGATCGATCCACGCGCCGTCTCGTAAGCCACAATCGGTCCACGCGCCGTCTCAGAGCGCCGATCATTTCACGCGCCGTCTCCTGAGCCCCGATCGTTCCACGCGCCGCCTCCTGAGCCCCGATCGATCCACGCATCGGCTGCTGAGCCCCGGTCGGTCCACGCGTCGCCTTCGAGCACCGATCGATCCACGCGCCGTTTCCTGGGCCCCGATCGGCCCACGCGTCGCCACCGGAGCCCCGATCGGTCTACGCGCCGTCTCATGAGCCCCGGTCGGTTCATGCGCCGTCGCCGAGCCTCGATCGGTCCACGCGCGGCCTCCTTAGCCCCGGTCGGTCCACGCGCCGTCTCCGAGCCCCGATCGATCCACGTATCGTCTTGTAAGCCCAGATGCCTTCTCGCGCCGTCTCCGGCCCACGATCGGTCCAGGCGCCGCTTCCTGAGCCACGATCGGTCCACGCGCCTTCTCCGAGCCCCGATCGGTGCACGCGCCGTCTCCTGAGCCCCGATCGGTCCACGCGTCGTCTCCTGAGCCCCGATCGGTCCACGCGCCGTCTTCTGATCCCCGATCGGTCCACGCGCCTTCGCCGAACCCCAATTGGTCCACGCGAAACCGCCTGAGCCCCAGTCGGTCCACGCGCTGTCTCCGAGCCCCGATCGGTCCACGTGCCGTCTCCCAGCCCCGATCGGTCCACGCGCCGTCTCCTAATCCCCAATCTGTCAACGACCCGTCTCCGGTCCCCGATCGGTGCACGCGCCGTCTCCTAAGCCCCGATCGGGCCACGCGCCGTCGCCGAACACCAATTGGTCCACGCGAAACCGCCTGAGCCCCAGTCGGTCCACTCGCTGTCTCCGAGCCCCGATCGGTACACGCGTCGTCTCCGAGCCCCGATCGGTCCACGCGCCGTCGCCGAGTCATGATCTGTCCACGCGCGGCCTCCTGAGACCCGATCGGTCCACGCGCCGTCGCCGAGCCGCGATCGGTCCACGCGCGGCCTCCTGAGCCCCGATTGGTTCACGCGCCGTATCCGAGCCCCAATCGGTCCACGCGCTGTCTCCGAGCCCTGATCGGTCCACGCGTCGTCTCCGAGCCCCGATCGGTCTACGCGCCGTCGCCGAGCCATGATCGGTCCACGCGCGGCCTCCTGAGCCCCGATCGGTCCACGCGTCGTCTCCTAAGCCCCAATCGGGCCACGCGCCGCCTACGGAGCCCCGATCGATCCACGCGTCGTCTTCTAAGCCCCAATCGGTCCACGCGCCGCCTACGGAGCCCCGATCGATCCACGCGAATCTCCTGAGCTCCGGTCGGTCGACGCGCCGTCTCCTCAGCCCCGATCGGTCCACGCGTCGTCTCCTAAGCCCCGATCGTTCGACGCGTCGTCTCCTAAGCCCCGATCGGTCGACGCGTCGTCTCCTGAGCCCCAGTTGGTCCACGGGCTGTCTCCGAGCCCCGATCGATCCATGCACCGCCTCCTGAGCTCCGATCGGTCGACGCGCCGACTCCTGAGCCCCGATCGGTCCATGCGTTGTCTCCTGAGCCCCGATCGTCCAACGTGCCGTCTCCGAGCACCGATCGGTCCACGCGTCGCCTCCTGAGCCCCGGTCGATCCACGCGTCTTCTCCTGAGCCCCGACCGCTCCATCCATCGTCTCCGAGCTCCGATCGGTCCAGGTGCCGTTTCCGAGCCCCGATTGGTCCATGCGTCGTCTTCGAAGCCCCGATGCCGCCACGCGCCGTCTCCGAGCCACGATCGGTGCAGGCGCCGCTTCCTGAGCCCCGATCCGTTCACGCGCGGTCTCCTAAGCCCCAGTCGGTACACGCGCTGTCTCCGAGCCCCGATCGGTCCACGCGTCGTCTCCTAAGCCCCGATCGTTCGACGCGTCGTCTCCTAAGCCCCGATCGGTCCACGCGCCTTCTCCGCATCCCCGATCGGTCCACGCGCCGTCTCGGAGCCCCGATCGGTCCACGCGCCGTATCCTAAGCCCCGATCGGTCCACGGGCCGTCTCTGAGCGCCGATAAGTTCAAGCGCCGTCTCCGGAGCCCCGATCGTTCCACGCGGCGTCTCCGAGCCCCGATCATTCCACACCCCGTCTCCGCGCCCCGATCGGTCCACGCGCCGTCTCCTAAGCCCCTATCGGTCCACGCGCCGTCTCCGAGCGCCGATCGGTTCACGCGCCGTCTCCTGAGCCCCGATCGTTCCACGCGCCGTCTCCGAGCCCCGATCGGTCTGCGCGCCGTCTCCTAAGCCCCGATCGGTCCACGCGCCGTCTCTTCCCCGATCGGACCACGCGCCGTCTCGGAGCGCCGATTGGTTCACGCGCCGTCTCCTGAGCCCCGATCGCTCCACGCGCAGTCGCCGAGCCTCGAACGGTTCACGCGCGGTCTCCTGAGCCCCGATCGGTCCAGGCGCCGCTTCCTGAGCACCGACCGGTCCACGCGTCGTCTCCTGAGCCATGATCGGTCGACGGGTCCCCTCCTAAGCCCCGATCGATCCACGCGCCTTCTCCTGAGCCCCGATCGGTCCACGCGCCGTCTCCGCGTGCCGATCATTTCACGTGACGTCTCCTGAGCCCTGATCGTTCCACGCGCCGTCTTCGAGCCCCGAGCGGACCACGCGCCGTCTCCTGAGCCCCAATCGATCCACGCGCAGCCTCCTGAGCCCCGATCGGTCCACGCGCCGTCGCCGAGCCGCGATCGTTCTACGCGCCGCTCCGAGCCCCGATCGGTCCACGCGCCGTCGCCGAGCTATGATCGGTCCATGCGCGGCCTCCTGAGCCCCGATCGGTCCACGCGCCGTCGCCGAGCCGCGATCGGTCCACGCGCGGCCTCCTGAGGCCCGATTGGTTCACGCGCCGTATCCGAGCCCCAATCGGTCCACGCGTCGTCTTCTGAGCCCCGATAGACCCACGCGTCGTCTCCTGAGCCCCAACCGCTCCACACGCCGTTTCCTGAGCCCCGATCGGTCCACGCATCGTCTTCGAGCACCGATCGGTCCACGCGCCGTTTTCTGAGCACCGTTCGGTCCACGCGTCGTCTTCAAAGCCCCGATGCCTCCACGCGCCGTCTCCGAGCCCCGATCGCTCCTCGCGCCGTCTCCTGAGCCCCGCTCGATCCATGCGTCGTCTTCTTAGCCCCGATGCCTCCACGCGCCGTCTCCTGAGCCCCGATCGTTCCACGCGCCGTCTCCGAGCCCCGATCGGTCCACGCGCCGTCTCCTGAGCCCGGATCGGTCCACGCGTCATCGCCGAATCCCCGGTCCGTACACGCGTCGTCTCCGAGCCTCGATCGGTCCACCCGCTGCTTCCTGAGCCCCAATCGGTCCACGCGTTGTCACCTAAGCCCCGATCGGTCCACGCCCCGTCTCCTGAGCCCGGATCGGTCCACCCGTCGTCCTCGAATCCCCGATCCGCACACGCGTCGTCTCCGAACCTCGAGAGGTCCACGCGCCGTCTCCTGAGCCCCGATCATTCCACGCGCCGTCTCCTAAGCCGCGATCCGTCCACGGGCCGTCTCCGAGCTGCTATCGGTAAACGCGCCGTCACCAAGCCCTGATCCGTACACGGGTCGTCTCCGAGCCCCGACCGGTCCACGCGCCGTCGCCGAGCCTCGATCGGTCCACGCGCGGCCTCCTGAGCCCCGATCGGTTCACGCGCCGGCTCCGAGCCCGATCGGACCACGTGCCGTCTCCTGAGCCCCGGTCGGTTCACGCGCCGTCTCCGAGCCCCGATCGGTCCACGCGCCGTCTCGAAGCCTCGATACGTACACGCGTCGTCTCCGAGCCCCGATCGGTCCACGCGCCATCGCCGAACCCCGATCGGTCCACGCGCCGTCCCCTGAGCTCCGAACGGTCCACACCCCTTGTCCTGAGCCCCGATCGGCCGACGCGTCATCTCCTAAGCCCCGACCGGTTCACACGCCGACTCCCGTGCACCGATCGAATCTCGTGCCGTCTCCTAAGCCCCGATCGGTCCACACGTCGTCTCCTAAGCCCCGATCCGTCGCAGCGTCGTCCCCTGAGCCCCGATCAATTGACGCGTCTTCTCCTGAGCCCCGATCGCACCTCACGCCGTCTCCTGAGCCCCGCTCGGTCCATGCGTCGTGTTCTTAGCCCCGATGCCTCCACGCGCCGTCTCCGAGACACGATAGGTCCAGGCGCCGCTTCCTGAGCCCCGATCGATCCACGCGCCGTCTCGTAAGCCACAATCGGTCCACGCGCCGTCTCAGAGCGCCGATCATTTCACGCGCCGTCTCCTGAGCCCCGATCGTTCCACGCGCCGCCTCCTGAGCCCCGATCGATCCACGCATCGGCTGCTGAGCCCCGGTCGGTCCACGCGTCGCCTTCGAGCACCGATCGATCCACGCGCCGTTTCCTGGGCCCCGATCGGCCCACGCGTCGCCACCGGAGCCCCGATCGGTCTACGCGCCGTCTCATGAGCCCCGGTCGGTTCATGCGCCGTCGCCGAGCCTCGATCGGTCCACGCGCGGCCTCCTTAGCCCCGGTCGGTCCACGCGCCGTCTCCGAGCCCCGATCGATCCACGTATCGTCTTGTAAGCCCAGATGCCTTCTCGCGCCGTCTCCGGCCCACGATCGGTCCAGGCGCCGCTTCCTGAGCCACGATCGGTCCACGCGCCTTCTCCGAGCCCCGATCGGTGCACGCGCCGTCTCCTGAGCCCCGATCGGTCCACGCGTCGTCTCCTGAGCCCCGATCGGTCCACGCGCCGTCTTCTGATCCCCGATCGGTCCACGCGCCTTCGCCGAACCCCAATTGGTCCACGCGAAACCGCCTGAGCCCCAGTCGGTCCACGCGCTGTCTCCGAGCCCCGATCGGTCCACGTGCCGTCTCCCAGCCCCGATCGGTCCACGCGCCGTCTCCTAATCCCCAATCTGTCAACGACCCGTCTCCGGTCCCCGATCGGTGCACGCGCCGTCTCCTAAGCCCCGATCGGGCCACGCGCCGTCGCCGAACACCAATTGGTCCACGCGAAACCGCCTGAGCCCCAGTCGGTCCACTCGCTGTCTCCGAGCCCCGATCGGTACACGCGTCGTCTCCGAGCCCCGATCGGTCCACGCGCCGTCGCCGAGTCATGATCTGTCCACGCGCGGCCTCCTGAGACCCGATCGGTCCACGCGCCGTCGCCGAGCCGCGATCGGTCCACGCGCGGCCTCCTGAGCCCCGATTGGTTCACGCGCCGTATCCGAGCCCCAATCGGTCCACGCGCTGTCTCCGAGCCCTGATCGGTCCACGCGTCGTCTCCGAGCCCCGATCGGTCTACGCGCCGTCGCCGAGCCATGATCGGTCCACGCGCGGCCTCCTGAGCCCCGATCGGTCCACGCGTCGTCTCCTAAGCCCCAATCGGGCCACGCGCCGCCTACGGAGCCCCGATCGATCCACGCGTCGTCTTCTAAGCCCCAATCGGTCCACGCGCCGCCTACGGAGCCCCGATCGATCCACGCGAATCTCCTGAGCTCCGGTCGGTCCACGCGTCGTCTCCTAAGCCCCGATCGTTCGACGCGTCGTCTCCTAAGCCCCGATCGTTCGACGCGTCGTCTCCTAAGCCCCGATCGGTCGACGCGTCGTCTCCTGAGCCCCAGTTGGTCCACGGGCTGTCTCCGAGCCCCGATCGATCCATGCACCGCCTCCTGAGCTCCGATCGGTCGACGCGCCGACTCCTGAGCCCCGATCGGTCCATGCGTTGTCTCCTGAGCCCCGATCGTCCAACGTGCCGTCTCCGAGCACCGATCGGTCCACGCGTCGCCTCCTGAGCCCCGGTCGATCCACGCGTCTTCTCCTGAGCCCCGACCGCTCCATCCATCGTCTCCGAGCTCCGATCGGTCCAGGTGCCGTTTCCGAGCCCCGATTGGTCCATGCGTCGTCTTCGAAGCCCCGATGCCGCCACGCGCCGTCTCCGAGCCACGATCGGTGCAGGCGCCGCTTCCTGAGCCCCGATCCGTTCACGCGCGGTCTCCTAAGCCCCAGTCGGTACACGCGCTGTCTCCGAGCCCCGATCGGTCCACGCGTCGTCTCCTAAGCCCCGATCGTTCGACGCGTCGTCTCCTAAGCCCCGATCGGTCCACGCGCCTTCTCCTCATCCCCGATCGGTCCACGCGCCGTCTCGGAGCCCCGATCGGTCCACGCGCCGTATCCTAAGCCCCGATCGGTCCACGGGCCGTCTCTGAGCGCCGATAAGTTCGAGCGCCGTCTCCGGAGCCCCGATCGTTCCACGCGGCGTCTCCGAGCCCCGATCATTCCACACCCCGTCTCCGCGCCCCGATCGGTCCACGCGCCGTCTCCTAAGCCCCTATCGGTCCACGCGCCGTCTCCGAGCGCCGATCGGTTCACGCGCCGTCTCCTGAGCCCCGATCGTTCCACGCGCCGTCTCCGAGCCCCGATCGGTCTGCGCGCCGTCTCCTAAGCCCCGATCGGTCCACGCGCCGTCTCTTCCCCGATCGGACCACGCGCCGTCTCGGAGCGCCGATTGGTTCACGCGCCGTCTCCTGAGCCCCGATCGCTCCACGCGCAGTCGCCGAGCCTCGAACGGTTCACGCGCGGTCTCCTGAGCCCCGATCGGTCCAGGCGCCGCTTCCTGAGCACCGACCGGTCCACGCGTCGTCTCCTGAGCCATGATCGGTCGACGGGTCCCCTCCTAAGCCCCGATCGATCCACGCGCCTTCTCCTGAGCCCCGATCGGTCCACTCGCCGTCTCCGCGTGCCGATCATTTCACGTGACGTCTCCTGAGCCCTGATCGTTCCACGCGCCGTCTTCGAGCCCCGAGCGGACCACGCGCCGTCTCCTGAGCCCCAATCGATCCACGCGCAGCCTCCTGAGCCCCGATCGATCCACGCGCCGTCGCCGAGCCGCGATCGTTCTACGCGCCGCTCCGAGCCCCGATCGGTCCACGCGCCGTCGCCGAGCTATGATCGGTCCATGCGCGGCCTCCTGAGCCCCGATCGGTCCACGCGCCGTCGCCGAGCCGCGATCGGTCCACGCGCGGCCTCCTGAGGCCCGATTGGTTCACGCGCCGTATCCGAGCCCCAATCGGTCCACGTGCCATCTCCTGAGCCCCGATCGGTCCACGCGCGGCCTCCTGAGCCCCGATCGGTCCACGCGCCGTCGCCGAGCCGCGATCGGTCCACGCGCGGCCTCCTAAGCTCCGATCGGTCCACGCGCCGTCGCCGAACCCCAATTGGTCCACACGAAACCGCCTGAGCCCCAGTCGGTCCACGCGCTGTCTCCGAGCCCCGATCGGTCCACGCGTCGTCTCCGAGCCCCGATCGGTCCACGCGCCGTCTTCGAGCCCCGATCGGTCCACGCATCCCCTCCTGAGCCCCGGACTGTTCACACGCCGTCTCCGAGCCGCGATCGGTCCACGCGCCGTCGCCGAACCCCAATTGGTCCACGGGCAACCGCCTGAGCCCCAGTCGGTCCACGCGCTGTCACCGAGCCCCGATCGGTCCACGTGTGGTCTCCGAGCCCCGATCGGTCCACGCGCCGTCGCCGAGCCACGATCGGTCCACGCGCGGCCTCCTGAGCCCCGATCGGTCCACGCGCCGTCGCCGAGCCGCGATCGGTCCACGCGCGGTCTCCTGCGCCCCGGTCGGTTCACGCGCCGTCTCCTGAGCCCCGATCGGTCCACGCGTCGTTCCTTAAGCCCCGATCGATCCACGCGCAGTCTCCAGAGCCGCGATCGGTCCACGCATCCCCTCCTGAGCCCCGGACTGTTCACACGCCGTCTCCGAGCCGCGATCGGTCCACGCATCGTCTCCTAAGCCCCGATCTGTCCACGGGCCGTCTCCGAACCGCGATCGGTAAAGCCGCCGTCATCAAGCCCCGTTCCGTACACGCGTCGTCTCCCAGCCCCGATGGGTCCACTCGCCGTCTCCTGAGCCCCGATCGGTTCACGCGTCGTCTCCTAAGCCCCCATTGGTCCACGTGCCGTCTCCCAGCCCCGATCGGTCCACGCGCCGTCTCCTAATCCCCAATCTGTCCACGACCCGTCTCCGGGCCCCGATCGGTGCACGCGCCGTCTCCTAAGCCCCGATCGGTCCACGCGCCGTCGCCGAACCCCAATTGGTCCACGCGAAACCGCCTGAGCCCCAGTCGGTCCACGCGCTGTCTCCGAGCCCCGATCGGTCCACGCGTCGTCTCCGAGCCCCGATCGGTCCACGCACTGTCTCCTGATCCCCATGGGTCAACGCGGCGCCTCCGGAGCCCCGATCGATCCACGCGAGGCTCCTGAGCCCCGGTCGGTCCGCGAGCCGTCTCCTGAGCCCCGATCGGTCGACACGTCGTTTCCTGAACCCCGATCAGTCCACGCGCCGTCTCCTAAGCCCGGCTCGTTCCACGCGCCGTCCTCGAGCCCCGATCGGTCCACGCGCCGTCTCCTGAGCCCGGATCGGTCCACGCGATGTCTCCCAGCCCCGATCGGTCCACGCGTCGTCTCCTAAGCCCCGATCCGTCGCCGCGTCGTCTCCTGAGCCCCGATCAATTGACGCGGCTTCTCCAGAGCCCCGATCGCTCCTCGCGCCGTCTCCTGAGCCCCGCTCGGTCCATGCGTCGTCTTCTTAGCCCCGATGCCTCCACGCGTCGTCTCCTAAGCCCCGATCGGTCCACGCGCCGTCTCCGGGCCCCGATCGGTCCACGCACCATCTCCTGCTCTCCAATCGGTCCACGCGCCGCCTCCGGAGCCCCGATCGATCCACGCTAGGCTCCTGAGCCCCGATCGGTCCACGCGCCGTCGCCGAACCCCAATTGGTCCACGCGAAACCGCCTGAGCCCCAGTCGGTCCACGCGCTGTCTCTGAACCCCAATCGGTCCACGCGTCGTCTCCGAGCCCCGATCGGTCCACGCGCCGTCGCCGAGTAATGATCTGTCCACGCGCGGCCTCCTGAGACCCGATCGGTCGACGCGCCGTCTTCGAGCCCCGATCGGTCCACGCATGGTCTCCTAAGCCCCAATCGGTTAACGCGCCGTCCCCGAGCCCCGACCGGTCCACGCGATGTCTTCTGAGCCCCGATACGTCCACGCGCAGTCGCCGAGCCCCGATCGGTCCACGCACGGTCTCCTGATCCCCATGGGTCCACGCGGCGCCTCCGGGGCCCCGATCGATCCACGCGAGGCTCCTAAGCCCCGATCGGTCCACGCGCAACCGCCTGAGCCCCAGTCGGTCGACGCGCTGTCTCCGAGCCCCGATCGGTCCCCGCGTCGTCTCCGAGCCCCGATCGGTCCACGCGCCGTCGCCGAGCCACGATCGGTCCACGCGCGGCCTCCTGAGCCCCGATCGGTCCACGCACTGTGTCCGAGCCCCGATCGGTCCACGTGCCGTCTTCGAGCGCCGATCGGTCCACGCAACGTCTCCTAAGCCCCAATCGGTTAACGCGCCGTCTCCTGAGCCCCGATCGTTCTACGCACCGTCTCCGAGCCCCGATCCGTCCACGCGCAGTCGCCGAGCCCCGATCGGTCCACGCATCGTCTCCTAAGCCCCGATCGTTCGACGCGTCGTCTCCTAAGCCCCGATCGGTCGACGCGTCGTCTCCTGAGCCCCAGTTGGTCCACGGGCTGTCTCCGAGCCCCGATCGATCCACGCACCGCCTCCTGAGCTCCGATCGGTCGACGCGCCGACTCCTAAGCCCCGATCCGTCCACGCGCCGTCTCCTGAGCCCCGATCGTCCAACGTGCCGTCTCCGAGCACCGATCGGTCCACGCGTCGCCTCCTGAGCCCCGGTCGGTCCACGCGCCGTCTCCTGAGCCCCGGTCGGTCCACGCGTCGTCTCCTAAGCCCCGATCGGTCCACGCGTCGTCTCCTAAGCCCCGATCCGTCGACGCGTCGTCTCCTGAGCCACGATCAATTGACGCGTCTTCTCCTGAGCCCGATCGCTCCTCGCGCCGTCTCCTGAGCCCCGATCGGTCCACGCGTCGTGTCCGAGCTCCGATCGGTCCATACGCCGTTTCCTGAGCCCCGATCGGTCCATGCGTCGTCTTCTTAGCCCCGATGCCTCCACGCGCCGTCTCCGAGCCACCATCGGTCCAGGCGCCGTCTCCTGAGTCCCGATCGGTCGACGAGTCGTCTTCTGAGCCCCGATCGATCCACGCGAGTCTCCTGAGCCCCAGTCGGTTCGCGCGCCGTCTCCTGAGCCCCGATTGTTCGACGCGTCGTCTCCTGAGCCCCGATCGATCCACGCGTCGTCTCCTGAGCCCCGATCGTACCACACGCCGTTTCCTGAGCCCCGATCGGCCACGCGTCGTCTTCAAAGCCCCGATGCCTCCACGCGCCGTCTCCGAGCCACGATCGGTCCGTGCGCCGCTTCCACAACCCCGATCGGTCCACGCGTAATCTCCTGATCTCCGATCGGTCCACGCGCCGTCTCCTAAGCCCCGATCGGTCCACGCGCCGTCTCCGAGCGCCGATCGGTTGACGCGCCATCTCCTGAGCCCCGATCGTTCCACGCGCCGTCTCCGAGCCGCGATCGGTCCACGCGCCGACGCCGAACCCCAATTGGTCCACGCGCAACCGCCTGACCCCCAGTCGATCCACGCGCCGTCTCCGAGCCACGACCGGTTCAGGCGCCGCTTCCCGAGCCCCGATCAGTCCACGTGTCGTCTCCTGACCCCCGATCGCTCCACGGACCGTTTCCTGATCCCCGATCAGTCCACGCGCCGCCTCCTGAGTCCCGATCGATCCACGCGTCGTCTCCTGAACCCCGATTGCTCCACGGGCCGTTTCCTGAGCCCCGATCGGTCCACGCGTCGTCTACTAAGCCCAGATGCCTCCTCGCGCCGTCTCCGAGCCATGACGGGTGCAGGCGCCGCTTCCTGTGCCCCGGTCGGTCCACGCGTTGTCTCCTAAGCCCCGTTCGGTCCACGCGCCGTCTCCTAAGCCCCGATCATTCCACGCGCCGTCTCCGAGCCCCGATCGGTCCACGCGCCGTCTCCTGAGCCCCGATCGGTCCACGCGCCGTCTCCTGAGCCCCGATCGGTCCACGCGCGGCCTCCTGAGCCCCGATTGGTTCACGCGCCGTATCCGAGCCCCAATTGGTCCACGCGCCGTCTCCTGAGCCTCGATCGCTCCTCGCGCCGTCTCCTGAACCCCGCTCGGTCCATGCGTCGTCTTCTTAGCCCGGATGCCTCCACGCGCCGTCTCCGAGCCACGATCGGTCCAGGCGCCGTCTCCGGAGCCCCGATCGGTCCACGCGTCGTCTGCTAAGCCCCGATTCGTCCACGCGACGTCTCCGGGCGCCGATGATTTCACGCGCCGTCTCCTGAGCTCCGAACGGTCCACACCCCTTGTCCTGAGCCCCGATCTGCCAACGCGTCGTCTCCTAAGCCCCGATCCGTCGCCGCGTCGTCTCCTGAGCCCCGATCAATTGACGCGTCTTCTCCTGAGCCCCGATTGCTCCTCGCGCCGTTTCCTGAGCCCCGCTCGGTCCATGCGTCGTCTTCTTAGCCCCGATGCCACCACGCGCCGTCTCCTAAGCCCCGATCTGCCCACGGGCCGTTTCCGAGCTCCGATCGGTCCACGCGCCGTCTCCAACCCTCGATCCGTACACGCGCCGTCTCCGAGCCCCGATCGGTCCACGCGCCGTCTCCTGAGCCCCGATCGGTTCACGCATCGTCTCCTAAGCCCCGATACGTCCACACGCCGTATCCGAGCCCCGATCGGTCCGCGTGACGCATTCTAAGTCACGGTCCGTCCACGCGCCGTCCCCGAGCACCGATCGGTCCACGCGTCGTCTCCTGAGCCCCGATCGGTCGACGCGTCGTCTCCTAATCCCCGGTCGGTCCACGCGCCGTCGCCGAACCCCAATTGGTCCACGCGCCACCTCCTGAGCCCCAGTCGGTCCACGCGCTGTCTCCGAGCACCGATCGGTCTACGCATCGTCTCCTAAACCCCGCTCTGTTAACGCGTCGTCTCCTGAGCCCCGATCGCTCCACGCGCCGTTTCCTGAGCCCCGATCGGTCCACGCGTCGTCTTCTAAACCCAGATGCCTCCTTGCGCCGTCTCCCAAACACGATCGGTGCAGGCGCCGCTTCCTGAGCCCCGATCGATCCACGCGTTTTCTCCTAAGCCCCGATCGGTCCACGCGTCTTCTCCTGAGCCCCGATCGCTCCTCGCGCCGTCTCCTGAGCCCCGCTCGGTCCATGCGTCGTCTTCTTAGCCCCGATGCCACCACGCGCCGTTTCCTAAGCCCCGATATGCCCACGGGCCGTTTCCGAGCTCCGATCGGTTCACGCGCCGTCTCCAAGCCTCGATCCGTACACGCGCCGCCTCCGAGCCCCGATCGGTCCACGCGCCGTCTCCTGAGCCCCGATCGGTTCACGCATCGTCTCCTAACCCCGATCGGTCCGTGCGCCGTCTCCGAGCCCCGATCGGTCCACGTACCATCTCATGCTCCCCAATCGGTCCACGCGCCGCCTCCGGAGCCCCGAACGATCCACGCATCGGCTCCTGAGCCCCGGTCGGTCCACGCGTCGTCTTCGAGCACCGATCGTTACACGCGCCGTTTCCTGGGCCCCGATCGGTCCACGCGTCGCCGCCGGAGCCCCGATCGGTCTACTCGCCGTCTCATGAGCCCCGATCGGTCAACGCATCGTCTCCTAAGCCCCGATACGTTCACACGCCGTCTCCGAGTCCCGATCGGTCCACGCGCCTTCTCCGAGCCCCGATCGGTCCACGCGCCGTCTCCTAAGCCCCGATCGGCCCACGCGCCGTCGCCGAACCCCAATTGGTCCACGCGAAACCGCCTGAGCCCCAGTCGGTCCACGCGCTGTCTCCGAGCCCCGATCGGTCCACGCGTCGTCTCCGAGCCCCGATCGGTCCACGCGCCGTCGCCGAGTCATGATCTCTCCACGCGCGGCCTCCTGAGACCCGATCGGTCCACGCGCCGTCGCCGAGCCGCGATCGGTCCAGGCCCCGTCTCCGAGCGCCGATCGGTTCACGCGCCGTCTCCTGAGAACGATCCGTCCACGCGCCGTCTCCTGAGCCCCGATCGGTCGACGCGCCGTCTCGTGAGCCCCGATCGGTCCACGCGCCGTCTCCGAGCCCCGATCGGTCCACGCGCCGTCTCCTGAGCCCCGATCGGTCCACGCGTCGTTCCCGAAGCCCCGATCCATCCACGCGCAGTCTCGCGAGCCCCGATCGGTGCACGCACCGTCTCCTAAGCCCCGATCGGTCCACGCCCCGTCTCCGAGCACCGATTGGTTCACGCACCATCTCCTGAGACTCGATCCGTCCACGCGCTGTCTCCTGAGCCCCGATCGGTCGACGCGTCCTCTGTTAAACCCCAATCGGTCCACGCCCCGTCTCCGAGCGTCGATCGGTTCACGCGCCGTCTCCTGAGTCCCGATCCGTCCACTCACTGTCTCCTGAGCCCCGGTCGGTCCACGCGCCGCCTCCTGCGCTCCGATCGGTCCACGCTCCGTCCCCTGAGCCCCGATCGGTCGACGCGCCGTCTCGTGAGCCCCGATCGGTCCACGCGCCGTCTCCTGAGCCCCGATCGGTCCACGCGTCGTTCCCTAAGCCCCGATCCATCCACGCGCAGTCTCCCGAGCCCCAATCGGTCCACGCGCCGTCTCCTGAGCCCCGATCGGTCCATGCGCCGTCTCCTCAGCCCCGATCGGTCCACGCGTCGTCTCCGAGCACCGATCGTTCCACGCGCCATCTCCGAGCCCCGATCGGTCCACGCGCCGTCTCCTGAGCCCCGATCCGTCCACGCGCCGTCTCCTGAGCCCCAATCGGTCCACACGCTGTCTCGTGAGCCCCGATAGGTACACGCGCCGTCTCCGAGCCCCCATCGGTCCACGCGTTGTCTCCTAAGCCCCGATCGGTCCACGCGCCGTCTTCGAGCCCCGATCGGTTCACGCATCGTCTCCTAAGCCCCGATCGGTTAACGCGCCGTCTCCGAGCGCCGAGTGGTCAACGCGCCGTCGCCGAACCCCAATTGGTCCACGCGCAACCGCCTGAGTCCCAGTCGGTCCACGCGCTGTCTCCGAGCCCCGATCGGTCCACGCGCCGTCTCCTAAACTGCGATCCGTCCACGGGCCGTCTCCGAGCTGCTATCGGTAAACGCGCCGTCACCAAGCCCTGATCTGTACACGCGTCGTCTCCGAGCCCCGATCGGTCCACGCGCCGTCGCCGAGCCTCGATCGGTCCACGCACCGTCTCCTGAGCCCCGATCGGTCCACGCGCCGTCACCAAGCCCTGATCTGTACACGCGTCGTCTCCGAGCCCCGATCGGTCCACGCGCCGTCGCCGAGCCTCGATCGGTCCACGCGCAGCCTCCTGAGCCCCGATCGGTTCACGCGCCGGCTCCGAGCCCGATCGGTCCACGCATCGTCTCCTAAGCCCCGATCGGTTAACGTGCCGTCTCCGAGCCCCGATCGGTCCACGCGCCGTCTCCTGAGCCCCGGTCGGTTCACGCGCCGTCTCCGAGCCCCGATCAGTCCACGCGCTCTCTCCTGAGCCCCGACCGGTCCACGCGTCGTCTCCTAAGCCCCAGTCGGTCCACGCGCCGCCTACGGAGCCCCGATCGATCCACGCGTCGTCTTCTAAGCCCCAATCGGTCCACGCGCCGCCTACGGAGCCCCGATCGATCCACGCGAATCTCCTGAGCTCCGGTCGGTCGACGCGCCGTCTCCGGAGCCCCGATCGGTCCACGCGTCGTCTCCTAAGCCCCGATTCGTCGACGCGTCGTCTCCTGATCCCCGATCAATTGACGCGTCTTCTCCTGAGCCCCGATCGCTTCTCGTGCCGCCTCCTGAGCCCCGATCCGTCGAGGCGTCGTCTCCGGAGCCCCGATCAATTGACGTGTCTTCTCCTGTGCCCCGATCGCTCCTCGCGCCGTCTCCTGAACCCCGCTCGGTCCATGCGTCGTCTTCTTAGCCCGGATGCATCCACGCGCCGTCTCCGAGCCACGATCGGTCCAGGCGCCGTCTCCGGAGCCCCGATCGGTCCACGCGTCGTCTCCTAAGCCCCGATTCGTCCACGCGGCGTATCCGGGCCCCGATGATTTCACGCGCCGTCTCCTGAGACCCGATCGGTCCACGCGCCGTCGCCGAACCCCAATTGGTCCACGCGCAACCGCCTGAGCCCCAGTCGGTCCAAGCGCTGTGTCGGAGCCCCGATCGGTCCACGCGCCGTCTTCGAGCGCCGATCGGTCCACGCAACGTCTCCTAAGCCCCAATCGGTTAACGCGCCGTCTCCTGAGCCCCGATCGTTCTACGCACCGTCTCCGAGCCCCGCTCCGTCCACGCGCAGTCGCCGAGCCCCGATCGGTTCCCGCGCGGTCTCCTGAGCCCCAGTCGGTACACGCTCTGTCTCCGATCCCCGATCGGTCCACGCGTCGTCTCCTAAGCCCCGATCGTTCGACGCGTCGTCTCCTAAGCCCCGATCGGTCGACGCGTTGTCTCCTGAGCCCCAGTTGGTCCACGGGCTGTCTCCGAGCCCCGATCGATCCACGCACCGCCTCCTGAGCTCCGATCGGTCGACGCGCCGACTCCTAAGCCCCGATCCGTCCACGCGCCGTCTCCTGAGCCCCGATCGTCCAACGTGCCGTCTCCGAGCACCGATCGGTCCACGCGTCGCCTCCTGAGCTCCGGTCGGTCCACGCGCCGTCTCCTGAGCCCCGATCGGTCCACGCGTCGTCTCCTAAGCCCCGATCGGTCCACGCGTCGTCTCCTAAGCCCCGATCCGTCGACGCGTCGTCTCCCGAGCCACGATCAATTGACGCGTCTTCTCCTGAGCCCGATGGCTCCTCGCGCCGTCTCCTGAGCCCCGATCGGTCCACGCGTCGTGTCCGAGGTCCGATCGGTCCATACGCCGTTTCCTGAGCCCCGATCGGTCCATGCGTCGTCTTCTTAGCCCCGATGCCTCCACGCGCCGTCGCCGAGCCACGATCGGTCCAGGCGCCGCTTCCTGAGCCCCGATCGGTCCACGCGCCGTATCCTAAGCCCCGATCGGTACATGCGCCGTCTCCGAGCGCCGATCGGTTCACGCGCCGTCTCCTGAGCCCCGATCGTTCCACGCGCCGTCTCCGAGCCCCGATCCGTCCACGCGCCGTCTCCTGAGCCCGGATCGGTCCACGCGCCGTCGCCGAGCCACGATCGGTCCACGCGCGGCCTCCTGAGCCCCGATCGGTCCACGCGCCGTCGCCGAGCCGCGATCGGTCCACGCGCGGTCTCCTGAGGCCCGGTCGGTTCACGCGCCGTCTCCTGAGCCCCGATCGGTCCACGCGTCGTTCCCTAAGCCCCGATCGATTCACGCTCAGTCTCCAGAGCCGCGATCGGTCCACGCATCGTCTCCTAAGCCCCGATCGGTTAACGTGCCGTCTCCGAGCCCCGATCGGTCCCCGCGCCGTCTCCTGAGCCCCGATGCGTCCACGCGCAGTCGCCGAGCCCCGATCGGTCCACGCGGGGTCTCCTGAGCCCCGATCGGTCCACGCGCCGTCTCCTAAGCCCCGATCGATCCACGCGCCGTCTCCGAGCGCCGCTCGGTTCACGAGCCGTCTCCTGAGCCCGATCGGTCCAGGCATCGTCTCCTGAGCCCCGATCGGTTCACGCGCCGTCTCCTGAGCCCCGATCGTTCCACGCGCCGTCTCCGACCACCGATCGGTCCACGCGCCGTCTCATAAGCCCCGATCGGACCACGCACCGTCTCCGAGCCCCGATCGGTCCACGCATCGTCTCCTAAGCCCCGATCGGCTAACGCGTCGACTCCGAGCCGCGATCGTTCCACGCGCCGTCCCCGATCCCCGATCGATCCACGCGCCGTCTCCGAGCGCCGATCCGTTCATGCGCCGTCACCCGAGCCCCGATCGTTCCACACGCCGTCTCCGAGCCCCGATCGGTCCACGCTTCGTCTCCTGAGCCCGGATCGTTCCACGCGTCGTCTCCTGATCCCCGATCCGTAATCGCGTCGTCTCCGAGCCTCGATCGGTCCACACGCCGTGTCCGATCCCCGATCGGTCCGCGCGCCGTCTCGGAGCGCCGATTGGTTCACGCGCCGTCTCCTGAGCCCCGATCGCTCCACGCGCAGTCGCCGAGCCTCGATCGGTCCACGCGCCGTCTCCTAAGCCCCGATCGGTTAACGCGCCGTCTCCGAGCGCCGAGAGGTCCACGCGCCGTCGCCGAACCCCAATTGGTCCACGCGCAACCGCCTGAGTCCCAGTCGGTCTACGCGCTGTCTCCGAGCCCCGATCGGTCCACGCGCCGTCTCCTAAGCCGCGATCCGTCCACGGTCCGTCTCCGAGCTGCTATCGGTAAACGCGCCGTCACCAAGCCCTGATCTGTACACGCGTCGTCTCCGAGCCCCGATCGGTCCACGCGCCGTCGCCGAGCCTCGATCGGTCCACGCACCGTCTCCTGAGCCCCGATCGGTCCACGCGCCGTCTCCTAAGCCGCGATCCGTCCACGGGCCGTCTCCGAGCTGCTATCGGTAAACGCGCCGTCACCAAGCCCTGATCTGTAGACGCGTCGTCTCCGAGCCCCGATCGGTCCACGCGCCGTCGCCGAGCTTCGATCGGTCCACGCGCAGCCTCCTGAGCCCCGATCGGTTCACGCGCCGGCTCCGAGCCCGATCGCTCCACGCGCGGCCTCCTGAGCCCCGGTCGCGTCACGCGCCGTATCCACGCCCCAATCGATCCACGCGCCGTCTCCTGAGCTCCGAACGGTCCACACCCCTTGTCCTGAGCCCCGATCGGCCGACGCGTCGTCTCCTAAGCCCCGACCGGTTCACGCGCCGTCTCCTGTGCACCGATCGAATCACGTGCCGTCTCCTAAGCCCCGATCGGTCCACACGTCGTCTCCTAAGCCCCAATCGGTCCACGCGTCGTCTCCTAAGCCCCGATCCGTCGCCGCGTCGTCTCCTGAGCCCCGATCAATTGACGCGTCTTCTCCTGAGCCCCGATCGTCCTCGCGCCGTCTCCTGAGCCCCGATCGGTACATGCGCCGTCTCCGAGCGCCGATCGGTTCACGCGCCGTCTCCTGAGCCCCGATGCCTCCACGCGCCGTCGCCGAGCCACGATCGGTCCAGGCGCCGCTTCCTGAGCCCCGATCGGTCCACGCGCCGTATCCTAAGCCCCGATCGGTACATGCGCCGTCTCCGAGCGCCGATCGGTTCACGCGCCGTCTCCTGAGCCCCGATCGTTCCACGCGCCGTCTCCGAGCCCCGATCCGTCCACGCGCCGTCTCCTGAGCCCGGATCGGTCCACGCGCCGTCGCCGAGCCACGATCGGTCCACGCGCGGCCTCCTGAGCCCCGATCGGTCCACGCGCCGTCGCCGAGCCGCGATCGGTCCACGCGCGGTCTCCTGAGGCCCGGTCGGTTCACGCGCCGTCTCCTGAGCCCCGATCGGTCCACGCGTCGTTCCCTAAGCCCCGATCGATTCACGCTCAGTCTCCAGAGCCGCGATCGGTCCACGCATCGTCTCCTAAGCCCCGATCGGTTAACGTGCCGTCTCCGAGCCCCGATCGGTCCCCGCGCCGTCTCCTGAGCCCCGATGCGTCCACGCGCAGTCGCCGAGCCCCGATCGGTCCACGCGGGGTCTCCTGAGCCCCGATCGGTCCACGCGCCGTCTCCTAAGCCCCGATCGATCCACGCGCCGTCTCCGAGCGCCGCTCGGTTCACGAGCCGTCTCCTGAGCCCGATCGGTCCAGGCATCGTCTCCTGAGCCCCGATCGGTTCACGCGCCGTCTCCTGAGCCCCGATCGTTCCACGCGCCGTCTCCGACCACCGATCGGTCCACGCGCCGTCTCATAAGCCCCGATCGGACCACGCACCGTCTCCGAGCCCCGATCGGTCCACGCATCGTCTCCTAAGCCCCGATCGGCTAACGCGTCGACTCCGAGCCGCGATCGTTCCACGCGCCGTCCCCGATCCCCGATCGATCCACGCGCCGTCTCCGAGCGCCGATCCGTTCATGCGCCGTCACCCGAGCCCCGATCGTTCCACACGCCGTCTCCGAGCCCCGATCGGTCCACGCTTCGTCTCCTGAGCCCGGATCGTTCCACGCGTCGTCTCCTGATCCCCGATCCGTAATCGCGTCGTCTCCGAGCCTCGATCGGTCCACACGCCGTGTCCGATCCCCGATCGGTCCGCGCGCCGTCTCGGAGCGCCGATTGGTTCACGCGCCGTCTCGTGAGCCCCGATCGCTCCACGCGCAGTCGCCGAGCCTCGATCGGTCCACGCGCCGTCTCCTAAGCCCCGATCGGTTAACGCGCCGTCTCCGAGCGCCGAGAGGTCCACGCGCCGTCGCCGAACCCCAATTGGTCCACGCGCAACCGCCTGAGTCCCAGTCGGTCTACGCGCTGTCTCCGAGCCCCGATCGGTCCACGCGCCGTCTCCTAAGCCGCGATCCGTCCACGGTCCGTCTCCGAGCTGCTATCGGTAAACGCGCCGTCACCAAGCCCTGATCTGTACACGCGTCGTCTCCGAGCCCCGATCGGTCCACGCGCCGTCGCCGAGCCTCGATCGGTCCACGCACCGTCTCCTGAGCCCCGATCGGTCCACGCGCCGTCTCCTAAGCCGCGATCCGTCCACGGGCCGTCTCCGAGCTGCTATCGGTAAACGCGCCGTCACCAAGCCCTGATCTGTAGACGCGTCGTCTCCGAGCCCCGATCGGTCCACGCGCCGTCGCCGAGCTTCGATCGGTCCACGCGCAGCCTCCTGAGCCCCGATCGGTTCACGCGCCGGCTCCGAGCCCGATCGCTCCACGCGCGGCCTCCTGAGCCCCGGTCGCGTCACGCGCCGTATCCACGCCCCAATCGATCCACGCGCCGTCTCCTGAGCTCCGAACGGTCCACACCCCTTGTCCTGAGCCCCGATCGGCCGACGCGTCGTCTCCTTAGCCCCGACCGGTTCACGCGCCGTCTCCTGTGCACCGATCGAATCACGTGCCGTCTCCTAAGCCCCGATCGGTCCACACGTCGTCTCCTAAGCCCCAATCGGTCCACGCGTCGTCTCCTAAGCCCCGATCCGTCGCCGCGTCGTCTCCTGAGCCCCGATCAATTGACGCGTCTTCTCCTGAGCCCCGATCGTCCTCGCGCCGTCTCCTGAGCCCCGCTCGGTCCATGCGTCGTCTTCTTAGCCCCGGTGCCACCACGCGCCGTCTCCTATGCCCCGATCTGCCCACGGGCCGTTTCCGAGCTCCGATCGTTCCACACGCCGTCTCCAAGCCTCGATCCGTACACGCGCCGTCTCCGAGCCCCGATCGGTCCACGCGCCGTCTCCTGAGCCCCGATCGGTCCACGCGCCGTCTCCTGAGCCCCGATCGGTCCACGCGCCGTTTCCTGAACCCCGATCGGTCCACGCGTCGTCTTCTAAGCACAGATGCCTCCTTGCGCCGTCTCCCAACCACGATCGGTGCAGGCACCGCTTCCTGAACCCCGATCGGTCCACGCGTTTTCTCCTAACCCCCGATCGGTCCACGCGTCGTCTCCTCAGCCCCGTTCGGTCCACGCGCCGTCTCCTCAGCCCCGCTCGGTCCACGCGTTGGCTCCTAAGCCTCGATCGGTCCACGCGCGGCCTCCTTAGCCCCGGTCGGTCCACGCGCCGTCTCCGAGCCCCGATCGGTCCACGCATCGTCACCTAAGATCCGATCGGTTAACGCACCGTCTCCCCGCCCCGATCGGTCCACGCGCCGTCTCCTGAGCCCCGATACATCCACGCGCAGTCGCCGAGCCCCGATCAGTCCACGCGCGGTCTCCTCAGCCCCGGTCGGTTCACGCGCCGTCTCCCCGCCGCGATCGGACCACGCGCCGTCGCCGAACCCCAATTGGTCCACGCGCAACCGCCTGAGCCCCAGTCGGTTCACGCGCTGTCGCCGAACCCCGATCGGTCCACGCGTCGTCTCCGAGCCCCGATCGGTCCACGCGCCGTCGCCGAGCCATGATCGGTCCACGCGCGGCCTCCTGAGCCCCGATCGGTCCACGCGCCGTCTCCTGAGCCCCGATCGGTCCACGGGCGGCCTCCTGAGCCCCGATTGGTTCACGCGCCGTATCCGAGCCCCAATTGGTCCACGCGCCGTCTCCTGAGCCCCGATCGGTCCACGCGCCATCTCCTGAGCCCCGATCGGTCCACACGTCGTCTCCTAAGCCCCCATTGGTCCACGTGCCGTCTCCCAGCCCCGATCGGTCCACGCGCCGTCTCCTAATCCCCAATCTGTCCACGACCCGTCTCCGGGCCCTGATCGGTGCACGTGCCGTCTCCTAAGCCCCGATCGGTCCACGCGCCGTCGCCGAACCCCAATTGGTCCACGCGAAACCGCCTGAGCCCCAGTCGGTCCACGCGCTGTCTCCGAGCCCCGATCGGTCCACGCGTCGTCTCCGAGCCCCGATCGGTCCACGCGCCGTCGCCGAGGAATGATCTGTCCACGCGCGGCCTCCTGAGACCCGATCGGTCGACGCGCCGTCTTCGAGCGCCGATCGGTTAACGCGCCGTCTCCGCGCCCCGATCAGTCCACGCGCTCTCTCCTGAGCCCCGACCGGTCCACGCGTCGTCTCCTAAGCCCCAATCGGTCCACGCGCCGCCTACGGAGCCCCGATCGATCCACGCGTCGTCTTCTAAGCCCCAATCGGTCCACGCGCCGCCTACGGAGCCCCGATCGATCCACGCGAATCTCCTGAGCTCCGGTCGGTCGACGCGCCGTCTCCGGAGCCTCGATCGGTCCACGCGTCGTCTCCTAAGCCCCGATTCGTCGACGCGTCGTCTCCTGAGCCCCGATCAATTGACGCGTCTTCTCCTGAGCCCCGATCGCTTCTCGTGCCGCCACCTGAGCCCCGATCCGTCGAGGCGTCGTCTCCGGAGCCCCGATCAATTGACGTGTCTTCTCCTGTGCCCCGATCGCCTCTCGCGCCGTCTCCTGAACCCCGCTCGGTCCATGCGTCGTCTTCTTAGCCCGGATGCCTCCACGCGCCGTGTCCGAGCCACGATCGGTCCAGGCGCCGTCTCCGGAGCCCTGATCATTCCACGCGTCGTGTCCTAAGCCCCGATTCGTCCACGCGGCGTCTCCGGGCGCCGATGATTTCACGCGCCGTCTCCTGAGACCCGATCGTTCCACGCGCCGTCTCCGAGCCCCGATCGATCCACGCGCCGCCTCCTGAGCCCCGATCGGTCCACGCGCCGTCGCCGAACCCCAATTGGCCCACGCGAAACCGCCTGAGCCCCAGTCGGTCCACGCACTGTGTCCGAGCCCCGATCGGTCCACGCGCCGTCTTCGAGCGCCGATCGGTCCACGCAACGTCTCCTAAGCCCCAATCGGTTAACGCGCCGTCTCCTGAGCCCCGATCGTTCTACGCACCGTCTCCGAGCCCCGATCCGTCCACGCGCAGTCGCCGAGCCCCGATCGGTTCACGCGCGGTCTCCTGAGCCCCAGTCGGTACACGCGCTGTCTCCGAGCCCCGATCGGTCCATGCGTCGTCTCCTAAGCCCCGATCGTTCGACGCGTCGTCTCCTAAGCCCCGATCGGTCGACGCGTCGTCTCCTGAGCCCCAGTTGGTCCACGGGCTGTCTCCGAGCCCCGATCGATCCACGCACCGCCTCCTGAGCTCCGATCGGTCGACGCGCCGACTCCTAAGCCCCGATCCGTCCACGCGCCGTCTCCTGAGCCCCGATCGTCCAACGTGCCGTCTCCGAGCACCGATCGGTCCACGCGTCGCCTCCTGAGCCCTGGTCGGTCCACGCGCCGTCTCCTGAGCCCCGGTCGGTCCACGCGTCGTCTCCTAAGCCCCGATCGGTCCACGCGTCGTCTCCTAAGCCCCGATCCGTCGACGCGTCGTCTCCTGAGCCACGATCAATTGACGCGTCTTCTCCTGAGCCCGATCGCTCCTCGCGCCGTCTCCTAAGCCCCGATCGGTCCACGCGCCGTCTCCGAGCGCCGATCGGTTGACGCGCCATCTCCTGAGCCCCGATCGTTCCACGCGCCGTCTCCGAGCTCCGATCGGTCCACGCGCCGTCTCCTAAGCCCCGTTCGGTCCAAGCGCCTTCTCCTAAACCCCGGTCGGTCCACGCGCCGTCTCCGAGGCCCGATCGGTCCACACATCGTCTCCTAAGCCCCGATCGTTCGACGCGTCGTCTCCTAAGCCCCGATCGGTCGACGCGTCGTCTCCTGAGCCCCAGTTGGTCCACGGGCTGTCTCCGAGCCCCGATCGATCCACGCACCGCCTCCTGAGCTCCGATCGGTCGACGCGCCGACTCCTAAGCCCCGATCCGTCCACGCGCCGTCTCCTGAGCCCCGATCGTCCAACGTGCCGTCTCCGAGCACCGATCGGTCCACGCGTCGCCTCCTGAGCCCTGGTCGGTCCACGCGCCGTCTCCTGAGCCCCGGTCGGTCCACGCGTCGTCTCCTAAGCCCCGATCGGTCCACGCGCCGTCTCCTGAGCCCCGATCGGTCCACGCGCCGTTTCCTGAACCCCGATCGGTCCACGCGTCGTCTTCTAAGCACAGATGCCTCCTTGCGCCGTCTCCCAACCACGATCGGTGCAGGCACCGCTTCCTGAACCCCGATCGGTCCACGCGTTTTCTCCTAAGCCCCGATCGGTCCACGCGTCGTCTCCTCAGCCCCGTTCGGTCCACGCGCCGTCTCCTGAGCCCCGATCGGTCCACGCGCCGTTTCCTGAACCCCGATCGGTCCACGCGTCGTCTTCTAAGCACAGATGCCTCCTTGCGCCGTCTCCCAACCACGATCGGTGCAGGCACCGCTTCCTGAACTCCGATCGGTCCACGCGTTTTCTCCTAAGCCCCGATCGGTCCACGCGCCGTCTCCTGAGCCCCGATCGTTCCACGCGCCGTCTCCGAGCCCCGTTCGGTCCACGCGCCGTCTCCTCAGCCCCGCTCGGTCCACGCGTTGGCTCCTAAGCCTCGATCGGTCCACGCGCGGCCTCCTTAGCCCCGGTCGGTCCACGCGCCGTCTCCGAGCCCCGATCGGTCCACGCATCGTCACCTAAGATCCGATCGGTTAACGCACCGTCTCCCCGCCCCGATCGGTCCACGCGCCGTCTCCTGAGCCCCGATACATCCACGCGCAGTCGCCGAGCCCCGATCAGTCCACTCGCGGTCTCCTCAGCCCCGGTCGGTTCACGCGCCGTCTCCCCGCCGCGATCGGACCACGCGCCGTCGCCGAACCCCAATTGGTCCACGCGCAACCGCCTGAGCCCCAGTCGGTTCACGCGCTGTCGCCGAACCCCGATCGGTCCACGCGTCGTCTCCGAGCCCCGATCGGTCCACGCGCCGTCGCCGAGCCATGATCGGTCCACGCGCGGCCTCCTGAGCCCCGATCGGTCCACGCGTGGTCTCCGAGCCCCGATCGGTCCACGCGCCGTCGCCGAGCCATGATCGGTCCACGCGCGGCCTCCTGAGCCCCGATCGGTCCACGCGCCGTCTCCTGAGCCCCGATCGGTCCACGGGCGGCCTCCTGAGCCCCGATTGGTTCACGCGCCGTATCCGAGCCCCAATTGGTCCACGCGCCGTCTCCTGAGCCCCGATCGGTCCACGCGCCATCTCCTGAGCCCCGATCGGTCCACGCGTCGTCTCCTAAGCCCCCATTGGTCCACGTGCCGTCTCCCAGCCCCGATCGGTCCACGCGCCGTCTCCTAATCCCCAATCTGTCCACGACCCGTCTCCGGGCCCTGATCGGTGCACGTGCCGTCTCCTAAGCCCCGATCGGTCCACGCGCCGTCGCCGAACCCCAATTGGTCCACGCGAAACCGCCTGAGCCCCAGTCGGTCCACGCGCTGTCTCCGAGCCCCGATCGGTCCACGCGTCGTCTCCGAGCCCCGATCGGTCCACGCGCCGTCGCCGAGGAATGATCTGTCCACGCGCGGCCTCCTGAGACCCGATCGGTCGACGCGCCGTCTTCGAGCGCCGATCGGTTAACGCGCCGTCTCCGCGCCCCGATCAGTCCACGCGCTCTCTCCTGAGCCCCGACCGGTCCACGCGTCGTCTCCTAAGCCCCAATCGGTCCACGCGCCGCCTACGGAGCCCCGATCGATCCACGCGTCGTCTTCTAAGCCCCAATCGGTCCACGCGCCGCCTACGGAGCCCCGATCGATCCACGCGAATCTCCTGAGCTCCGGTCGGTCGACGCGCCGTCTCCGGAGCCTCGATCGGTCCACGCGTCGTCTCCTAAGCCCCGATTCGTCGACGCGTCGTCTCCTGAGCCCCGATCAATTGACGCGTCTTCTCCTGAGCCCCGATCGCTTCTCGTGCCGCCACCTGAGCCCCGATCCGTCGAGGCGTCGTCTCCGGAGCCCCGATCAATTGACGTGTCTTCTCCTGTGCCCCGATCGCCCCTCGCGCCGTCTCCTGAACCCCGCTCGGTCCATGCGTCGTCTTCTTAGCCCGGATGCCTCCACGCGCCGTCTCCGAGCCACGATCGGTCCAGGCGCCGTCTCCGGAGCC
This sequence comes from Netelia fuscicornis, assembly GCA_946811545.1. Classification (NCBI taxonomy): domain Eukaryota; kingdom Metazoa; phylum Arthropoda; class Insecta; order Hymenoptera; family Ichneumonidae; genus Netelia; species Netelia fuscicornis. Next base: position 33,306,933 of record OX328012.1, read on the forward strand.
CTGATCATTCCACGCGTCGTGTCCTAAGCCCCGATTCGTCCACGCGGCGTCTCCGGGCGCCGATGATTTCACGCGCCGTCTCCTGAGACCCGATCGTTCCACGCGCTGTCTCCGAGCCCCGATCGATCCACGCGCCGCCTCCTGAGCCCCGATCGGTCCACGCGCCGTCGCCGAACCCCAATTGGCCCACGCGAAACCGCCTGAGCCCCAGTCGGTCCACGCACTGTGTCCGAGCCCCGATCGGTCCACGCGCCGTCTTCGAGCGCCGATCGGTCCACGCAACGTCTCCTAAGCCCCAATCGGTTAACGCGCCGTCTCCTGAGCCCCGATCGTTCTACGCACCGTCTCCGAGCCCCGATCCGTCCACGCGCAGTCGCCGAGCCCCGATCGGTTCACGCGCGGTCTCCTGAGCCCCAGTCGGTACACGCGCTGTCTCCGAGCCCCGATCGGTCCATGCGTCGTCTCCTAAGCCCCGATCGTTCGACGCGTCGTCTCCTAAGCCCCGATCGGTCGACGCGTCGTCTCCTGAGCCCCAGTTGGTCCACGGGCTGTCTCCGAGCCCCGATCGATCCACGCACCGCCTCCTGAGCTCCGATCGGTCGACGCGCCGACTCCTAAGCCCCGATCCGTCCACGCGCCGTCTCCTGAGCCCCGATCGTCCAACGTGCCGTCTCCGAGCACCGATCGGTCCACGCGTCGCCTCCTGAGCCCTGGTCGGTCCACGCGCCGTCTCCTGAGCCCCGGTCGGTCCACGCGTCGTCTCCTAAGCCCCGATCGGTCCACGCGTCGTCTCCTAAGCCCCGATCCGTCGACGCGTCGTCTCCTGAGCCACGATCAATTGACGCGTCTTCTCCTGAGCCCGATCGCTCCTCGCGCCGTCTCCTAAGCCCCGATCGGTCCACGCGCCGTCTCCGAGCGCCGATCGGTTGACGCGCCATCTCCTGAGCCCCGATCGTTCCACGCGCCGTCTCCGAGCTCCGATCGGTCCACGCGCCGTCTCCTAAGCCCCGTTCGGTCCAAGCGCCTTCTCCTAAACCCCGGTCGGTCCACGCGCCGTCTCCGAGGCCCGATCGGTCCACACATCGTCTCCTAAGCCCCGATCGGCTAACGCGTCGACTCCGAGCCGCGATCGTTCCACGCGCCGTCCCCGATCCCCGATCGATCCACGCGCCGTCTGCGAGCGCCGATCGGTTCACGCGCCGTCACCCGAGCCCCGATCGTTCCACACGGCGTCTCCGAGCCCCGATCGGTCCACGCTTCGTCTCCTGAGCCCGGATCGTTCCACGCGTCGTCTCCTGATTCCCGATCCTTAAACGCGTCGTCTCCGAGCCTCGATCGGTCCACACGCCGTGTCCGATCCCCGATCGGTCCGCGTACCGCATTCTGAGCCGCGGTCCGTCCACGCGCCGTCTCCGAGCACCGATCGGTCGACGCGCCGTCTCAGAGCGCCGATCATTTCACGCCCCGTCACCTGACCTCCGATCGTTCCACGCGCCGTCTCCGAGCCCCGATCGGTCCACGCGCCGTCTCCTGAGCCCCAATCGGTCCACACGCTGTCTCGTGAGCCCCGATAGGTACACGCGTCGTCACCGAGCCCCGATCGGTCCACGCGCCATCGGCGAACCCCGATCGGTCCACGCGCCGTCTCCTGAGCTCCGAACGGTCCACACCCCTTGTCCTGAGCCCCGATCGGCCGACGCGTCGTCTCCTAAGCCCCGACCGGTTCACGCTCCGTCTCCTGTGCACCGATCGAATCACGTGCCGTCTCCTAAGCCCCGATCGGTTAACGCGCCGTCTCCGAGCCGCGATCGATCCACGCGCCGACGCCGAACCCCAATTGGTCCACGCGCAACCGCCTGACCCCCAGTCGATCCACGCGTCGTCTCCGAGCTCCAGTCGATCCACGCGCCGTTTCCTGAGACCTGATCGGTCCATGCGTCGTCTTCTAAGCCCCGATGCCTCCACGCGCCGTCTCCGAGCCACGACCGGTTCAGGCGCCGCTTCCCGAGCCCCGATCAGTCCAGGTGTCGTCTCCTGAGCCCCGATCGCTCCACGGACCGTTTCCTGATCCCCGATCGGTCCACGCGCCGCCTCCTGAGTCCCGATCGGTCAACGCGTCGTGTCCTAACCCCTGATCGGTCCACGTGCCGTCTCCGAGCCCCGATGGGTCCACGTGCCACATCCTGAGCCCCGATCGGACGACGCGACGTCGCCTGAGCCTTGATCGATCCACGCGTCGTCTCCTGAACCCCGATTGCTCCACGGGCCGTTTCCTGAGCCCCGATCGGTCCACGCGTCGTCTACTAAGCCCAGATGCCTCCTCGCGCCGTCTCCGAGCCATGACGGGTCCAGGCGCCGCTTCCTGAGCCCCGGTCGGTCCACGCGTTGTCTCCTAAGCCCCGTTCGGCCCACACGCCGTCTCCTAAGCCCCGATCATTCCACGCGCCGTCTCCGAGCCCCGATCGGTCCACGCGCCGTCGCCGAGCCACGATCGGTCCACGCGCGGCCTCCTGAGCCCCGATCGGTCCACGCGCCGTCGCCGAGCCGCGATCGGTCCACGCGCGGTCTCCTGAGCCCCGGTCGGTTCACGTGCCGTCTCCTGAGCCCCGATCGGTCCACGCGTCGTTCCCTAAGCCCCGATCGATCCACGCGCAGTCTCCAGAGCTGCGATCGGTCCACGCATCCCCTCCTCAGCCCCGGACGGTCCACGCGCCGTCGCCGAACCCCGATCGGTCGACTCGCCGTCTTCGAGCGCCGATCGGTTAACGCGCCGTCTCCGCGCCCCGATCAGTCCACGCGCTCTCTCCTGAGCCCCGACCGGTCCACGCGTCGTCTCCTAAGCCCCAATCGGTCCACGCGCCGCCTACGGAGCCCCGATCGATCCACGCGTCGTCTTCTAAGCCCCAATCGGTCCACGCGCCGCCTACGGAGCCCCGATCGATCCACGCGAATCTCCTGAGCTCCGGTCGGTTGACGCGCCGTCTCCGGAGCCTCGATCGGTCCATGCGTCGTCTTCTTAGCCCGGATGCCTCCACGCGCCGTCTCCGAGCCACGATCGGTCCAGGCGCCGTCTCCGGAGCCCTGATCGTTCCACGCGTCGTCTCCTAAGCTCCGATTCGTCCACGCGGCGTCTCCGGGCGCCGATGATTTTACGCGCCGTCTCCTGAGACCCGATCGTTCCACGCGCCGTCTCCGAGCCCCGATCGATCCACGCGCCGCCTCCTGAGCCCCGATCGGTCCACGCGCCGTCGCCGAACCCCAATTGGTCCACGCGCAACCGCCTGAGCCCCAGTCGGTCCACGCACTGTGTCCGAGCCCCGATCGCTCCACGCGCCGTCTTCGAGCGCCGATCGGTCCACGCAACGTCTCCTAAGCCCCAATCGGTTAACGCGCCGTCTCCTGAGCCCCGATCGTTCTACGCACCGTCTCCGAGCCCCGATCCGTCCACGCGCAGTCGCCGAGCCCCGATCGGTTCACGCGCGGTCTCCTGAGCCCCAGTCGGTACACGCGCTGTCTCCGAGCCCCGATCGGTCCACGCGTCGTCTCCTCAGCCCCGATCGTTCGACGCGTCGTCTCCTAAGCCCCGATCGGTCGACGCGTCGTCTCCTGAGCCCCAGTTGGTCCACGGGCTGTCTCCGAGCCCCGATCGATCCACGCACCGCCTCCTGAGCTCCGATCGGTCGACGCGCCGACTCCTAAGCCCCGATCCGTCCACGCGCCGTCTCCTGAGCCCCGATCCGTCCACGCGCCGTCTCCTGAGCCCCGATCGTCCAACGTGCCGTCTCCGAGCACCGATCAGTCCAAGCGTCGCCTCCTGAGCCCTGGTCGGTCCACGCGCCGTCTCCTGAGCCCCGGTCGGTCCACGCGTCGTCTCCTAAGCCCCGATCGGTCCACGCGTCGTCTCCTAAGCCCCGATCCGTCGACGCGTCGTCTCCAGAGCCACGATCAATTGACGCGTCTTCTCCTGAGCCCGATCGCTCCTCGCGCCGTCTCCTGAGCCCCCATCGGTCCACGCGTCGTGTCCGAGCTCCGATCGGTCCATACGCCGTTTCCTGAGCCCCGATCGGTCCATGCGTCGTCTTCTTAGCCCCGATGCCTCCACGCGCCGTCTCCGAGCCACCATCGGTCCAGGCGCCGTTTCCTGAGCCCCGATCGGTCCACGCGCCGTATCCTAAGCCCCGATCGGTCCACGGGCCGTCTCTGAGCGCCGATAAGTTCAAGCGCCGTCTCCTGAGCCCCGATGGTTCCACGCGGCGTCTCCGAGCCCCGATCGATCCACGCGCCGTCTCCTGAGTCCCGATCGGTCGACGAGTCGTCTTCTGAGCCTCGATCGCTCCTCGCGCCGTCTCCTGAGCCCCGATCGTCCAACGTGCCGTCTCCGAGCACCGATCGGTCCACGCGGCGCCTCTGGAGCCCCGATCGATCCACGCGAGTCTCCTGAGCCCCAGTCGGTTCGCGCGCCGTCTCCTGAGCCCCGATTGTTCGACGCGTCGTCTCCTGAGCCCCGATCGATCCACGCGTCGTCTCCTGAGCCCCGATCGTACCACACGCCGTTTCCTGAGCCCCGATCGGTCCACGCGTCGTCTTCAAAGCCCCGATGCCTCCACGCGCCGTCTCCGAGCCACGATCGGTCCGTGCGCCGCTTCCACAACCCCGATCGGTCCACGCGTAATCTCCTGATCTCCGATCGGTCCAAGCGCCTTCTCCTAAACCCCGGTCGGTCCACGCGCCGTCTCCGAGGCCCGATCGGTCCACACATCGTCTCCTAAGCCCCGATCGGCTAACGCGTCGACTCCGAGCCGCGATCGTTCCGCGCGCCGTCCCCGATCCCCGATCGATCCACGCGCCGTCTCCGAGCGCCGATCGGTTCACGCGCCGTCACCCGAGCCCCGATCGTTCCACACGGCGTCTCCGAGCCCCGATCGGTCCACGCTTCGTCTCCTGAGCCCGGATCGTTCCACGCGTCGTCTCCTGATTCCCGATCCTTAAACGCGTCGTCTCCGAGCCTCGATCGGTCCACACGCCGTGTCCGATCCCCGATCGGTCCGCGTACCGCATTCTGAGCCGCGGTCCGTCCACGCGCCGTCTCCGAGCACCGATCGGTCGACGCGCCGTCTCAGAGCGCCGATCATTTCACGCCCCGTCACCTGACCTCCGATCGTTCCACGCGCCGTCTCCGAGCCACGATCAGTCCAGGTGTCGTCTCCTGAGCCCCGATCGCTCCACGGACCGTTTCCTGATCCCCGATCGGTCCACGCGCCGCCTCCTGAGTCCCGATCGGTCAACGCGTCGTGTCCTAACCCCTGATCGGTCCACGTGCCGTCTCCGAGCCCCGATGGGTCCACGTGCCACATCCTGAGCCCCGATCGGACGACGCGACGTCTCCTGAGCCTTGATCGATCTACGCGTCGTCTCCTGAACCCCGATTGCTCCACGGGCCGTTTCCTGAGCCCCGATCGGTCCACGCGTCGTCTACTAAGCCCAGATGCCTCCTCGCGCCGTCTCCGAGCCATGACGGGTCCAGGCGCCGCTTCCTGAGCCCCGGTCGGTCCACGCGTTGTCTCCTAAGCCCCGTTCGGCCCACACGCCGTCTCCTAAGCCCCGATCATTCCACGCGCCGTCTCCGAGCCCCGATCGGTCCACGCGCCGTCTCCTGAGCCCCGATCGGTCCATGCGTTGTCTCCTAAGCCCCGATCGGTCCACGCGTCGTCTCCTAAGCGCCGATCCGTCGACGCGTCGTCTCCTGAGCCCCGATTGATCCACGCGTCTTCTCCTGAGCCCCGACCGCTCCATCCGTCGTCTCCGAGCTCCGATCGGTCCAGGTGCCGTTTCCGAGCCCCGATTGGTCCATGCGTCGTCTTCGAAGCCCCGATGCCGCCACGCGCCGTCTCCGAGCCACGATCGGTCCACGCGCCGCGGCGAACCCCAATTGGTCCACGCGCAACCTCTCGAGCCCCAGTCGGTAAACGCGCTGTCTCCGAGCCCCGATCGGTCCACGTATGTTCTCCTAAGCCCCAATTAGTCCCCGCGCCGTCTCCTAACCCCCGATCTGCCCACGGGCCGTCTCCGAGCTCCGATCGGTCCATGCGCCGTCTCCAAGCCTCGATCCGTACACGCGTCGTCTCCGAGCCCCGATCGGTCCACGCGCCTTCTCCGAGCCCCGATCGGTTCACGCATCGTCTCCTAAGCCCCGATCGGTTAACGCGCCGTCTCCGAGCCCCGAACGGTCCACGCGCCGTCGCCGAACCCCAATTGGTCCACGCGCAACCGCCTGAGCCCCAGTCGGTTCACGCGCTGTCGCCGAACCCCGATCGGTCCACGCGTCGTCTCCGAGCCCCGATCGGTCCACGCGCCGTCGCCGAGCCATGATCGGTCCACGCGCGGCCTCCTAAGCCCCGATCGGTCCACGCGTGGTCTCCGAGCCCCGATCGGTCCACGCGCCGTCGCCGAGCCATGATCGATCCACACGCGGCCTCCTGAGCCCCGGTCGGTCCACGCGCCGTCTCTTGAGCCTCGATCGGTCCACGCGCGGCCTCCTGAGCCCCGATTGGTTCACGCGCCGTATCCGAGCCCCAATTGGTCCACGCGCCGTCTCCTGAGCCTCGATCGCTCCTCGCGCCGTCTCCTGAACCCCGCTCGGTCCATGCGTCGTCTTCTTAGCCCGGATGCCTCCACGCGCCGTCTCCGAGCCACGATCGGTCCAGGCGCCGTCTCCGGAGCCCCGATCGGTCCACGCGTCGTCTCCTAAGCCCCGATTCGTCCACGCGACGTCTCCGGGCGCCGATGATTTCACGCGCCGTCTCCTAAGCCCCGATTGATCCACGCGCCGTCTCCGAGCGCCGATCGCTTCACGCGCCGTCTCCTGTGCTCCGATCGTTCCACGCGCCGTCTCCGAGCCCCGATCGGTCCACGCGCCGTCTCATGAGCCCCGATCGGTCCACGCGTCGGCTCCTAAGCCTCGATCGGTCCACGCGCGGCCTCCTTAGCCCCGGTCGGTCCACGCGCCGTCTCCTGAGCCCCGATACGTCCACGCGCAGTCTCCGAGCCCCGATCGGTCCACGCGCCATCGCCGAACCCCGATCGGTCCACGCGCCGTCTCCTGAGCTCCGAACGGTCCACACCCCTTGTCCTGAGCCCCGATCGGTCCGCGCGCCGTCTCATGAGCCCCGATCGGTCCACGCGTCGGCTCCTAAGCCTCGATCGGTCCACGCGTGGCCTCCTTAGCCCCGGTCGGTCCACGCGCTGTCTCCGAGCACCGATCGGTCTACGCATCGTCTCCTAAACCCCGCTCTTTTAACGCGTCGTCTCCTGAGCCCCGATCGCTCCACGCGCCGTCTCCTGAGCGCCGATCGGTCCACGCGTCGTCTCCGAGCACCGTTCGGTCCACGCGCCGTTTCCTGAGCCCCGATCGGTCCATCCGTCGTCTTTTAAGCCCCGATACCTCCACGCGCCGTCGCCGAGCCATGATCGATCCACGCGCGGCCTCCTGAGCCCCGGTTGGTTCACGCGCCGTATCCGAGCCGCCATCAGTCCACGTGTCGTCTCCGAGCCCCGATCGGTCCACGCGCCGTCGCCGAGCCATGATCGGCCCACGCGAGGCTCCTGAGCCCCGGTCGGTCCGCGAGCCGTCTCCTGAGCCCCGATCGGTCGATGCGTCGTTTCCTGAACCCCGATCGGTCCACGCGCCGTCTCCTAAGCCCGGATCGTACCACGCGCCGTCCTCGAGCCCCGATCGATCCACGCGCCGTCTCCTGAGCCCGGATCGGTCCACACGTCGGCTCCTAAGCCCCGATCGGTCCACGCGTCGTCTCCTAAGCCCCGATCCGTCGTCGCGTCGTCTCCTGAGCCCCGATCGATCCACGCGTCTTCTCCTGAGCCCCGATCGCACCACGCGTCGTCTCCGAGCTCCGATCGGTCCACGCGCCGTTTCCGAGCCCCGATCGGTCCATGCGTCGTCTTCTAAGCCCCGATGCCTCCACGCGCCGTCTCCGAGCCACGATCGGTGCAGGCGCCGCTTCGTGAACCCCGATCGGTCCACGCGCTGTCTCCTGAGCCCCGATCCATCCACGCGCTGTCGCCGAGCCCCGATCGGTCCACGCGCGGTCTACTGAGCTCCGGTCGGTCCACACGCCGCTGCGAACCCCAATTGGTCCACGCGCAACCTCTCGAGCCCCAGTCGGTAAACGCGCTGTCTCCGAGCCCCGATCGGTCCACGTATGTTCTCCTAAGCCCCAATTAGTCCACGCGCCGTCTCCTAAGCCCCAATCGGTCCACGCGTCGTCTCCTAAGCCCCGATCCGTCGCCGCGTCGTCTCCTGAGCCCCGATCAATTGACGCGTCTTCTCCTGAGCCCCGATCGCTCCTCGCGCCGTCTCCTGAGCCCCGCTCGGTCCATGCGTCGTCTTCTTAGCCCCGATGCCTCCACGCGCCGTCTCCTAAGCCACGATCTGCCCACGGGCCGCTTCCGAGCTCCGATCCGTACACGCGCCGTCTCCGAGCCCCGATCGGTCCACGCGCCGTCTCCGAGCACCGATCGGTCCACGCGCCGCCTCCTAAGCCCCGATCGGTCCACGCGTCGTCTCCTAAGCCCCGATCGGTCGACGGGTCGTCTCCTAAGCCCCGATCGGTCGACGCGTCGTATCCTAATCTCCGTTCGGTCCACGCGCCGTCGCCGAACCCCAACTGGTCCACGCGCCACCTCCTGAGCCCCAATCGGTCCACGCGCTGTCTCTGAGCACCGATCGGTCCACGCATCGTCTCCTAAACCCTGCTCTGTTAACGCGTCGTCTCCTGCACTCCGATCGCTCCACGCGCCGTCTCCTGAGCGCCGATCGGTCCACGCGTCGTCTCCGAGCACCGTTCGGTCCACGCGCCGTTTCCTGAGCCCCGGTCGGTCCGCGTGACGCATTCTAAGCCACGGTCCGTCCACGCGCCGTCTCCGAGCACCGATCGGTCCACGCGCCGTCTCCTGAGCCCCGATACGTCCACGCGCAGTCTCCGAGCCCCGATCAGTCCACGCGCGGCCTCCTGAGCCCCGGTCGGTTCACGCGCCGTCTCCCCGCCCCGATCGGACCAAGCGCCGTCTCCTGAGCTCTGATCCGTCCACGCGCGGCGTCGAGCCGCGATCAGTCCACGCGCGGCCTCCTGAGCCCCAATCGGTCCACGCGTCGTATCCTAAGCCCCGATCGGTCCGTGCGCCGTCTCCTAGCCCCGATCGGTCCACGTACCATCTCATGCTCCCCAATCGGTCCACGCGCCGCCTCCGGAGCCCCGATCGATCCACGCGAATCTCCTGAGCTCCGGTCGGTCCACGTACCGTCTCCGAAGCCCCGATCGGTCCACGCGTCGTCTCCTAAGCCCCGATCCGTCGCCGCGTCATCTCCTGAGCCCCGATCAATTGACGCGTCTTCTCCTGAGCCCCGATCGCTCCTAGCGCCGTCTCCTGAGCCCCGCTTGGTCCATGCGTCGTGTTCTTAGCCCCGATGCCTCCACGCGCCGTCTCCAAGCCACGATAGGTCCAGGCGCCGCTTCCTGAGCCCCGATCGATCCACGCGCCGTCTCGTCAGCCACAATCGGTCCACGCGCCGTCTCAGAGCGCCGATCATTTCACGCGCCGTCTCCTCAGCCCCGATCGTTCCACGCGCCGTCTCCGAGCCCCGATCGGTCCACGCGGCGTCTCCTGAGCCCCGATCGGTTCACGCATCGTCTCCTAAGCCCCGATACGTCCACACGCCGTATCCGAGCCCCGATCGGTCCGCGTGACGCATTCTAAGCCACGGTCCGTCCACGCGCCGTCTCCGAGCACCGATCGGTCCACGCGCCGTCTCCTGAGCCCCGATACGTCCACGCGCAGTCGCCGAGCGCCGATCAGTCCACGCGCGGCCTCCTGAGCCCCGGTCGGTTCACGCGCCGTCTCCCCGCCCCGATCGGACCAAGCGCCGTCTCCTGAGCCCTGATCCGTCCACGCGCGGCGTCGAGCCGCGATCGGTCCACGCGCGGCCTCCTGAGCCCCAATCGGTCCACGCGTCGTCTCCTAAGCCCCGATCGGTCGACGGGTCGTCTCCTAAGCCCCGATCGGTCGACGCGTCGTCTCCTAATCCCCGGTCGGTCCACGCGCCGTCGCCGAACCCCAATTGGTCCACGCGCCACCTCCTGAGCCCCAGTCGGTCCACGCGCTGTCTCCGAGCAGCGATCGGTCTACGCATCGTCTCCTAAACCCCGCTCTGTTAACGCGTCGTCTCCTGAGCCCCGATCGCTCCACGCGCCGTCTCGTGAGCGCCGATCGGTCCACGCGTCGTCTCCGAGCACCGTTCGGTCCACGCGCCGTTTCCTAAGGCCCGATCGGTCCATCCGTCGTCTTTTAAGCCCCGATACCTCCACGCGCCGTCTCCGAGCCACGATCGGTCCAGGCGTGGCCTCCTGAGCCGCGGTGGGTCCACGCGCCGTTTCCGGAGCCCTGATCGATCCACGCGAATCTCCTGAGATCCGGTCGGTCCTCGTACCGTCTACGAGCCCCGATCGGTCCACGTACCGTCTCCGAAGCCCCGATCGGTCCACGTGCCGTCTCCTGAGCCCCGATCGGTCCATGCATCGTCTCCTAAGCCCCGATACGTCTATACGCCGTATCCGAGCCCCGATCGGTCCGCGTGACGCACTCTAAGCCACGGTCCGTCCACGCGCCGTCTCCGAGCACCGATCGGTCCACGCGCCGTCTCCTGAGCCCCGATCGGTCCACGCGTCGTCTCCTAAGCCCTGATCGGTCCACGTGCCGTCTCCGAGCCCCGATGGGTCTACGCGCCGTCTCCGAGCCCCGATCAGTCCACGCGCCGTCTCCTGAGCCCCGGTCGGTTCATGCGCCGTCTCCAAGCCCCGATCGATCCACGCGTCGTCTTGTAAGCCCAGATGCCTTCTCGCGCCGTCTCCCGGCCACGATCGGTCCAGGCGCCGCTTCCTGAGCCACGATCGGTCCACGCGCCGTCGCCGAACCCCAATTGGTCCACGCGAAACCGCCTGAGCCCCGGTTGGTCCACGCGCAGTCTCCGAGCCCCGATCGATCCACGCGTCGTCTTGTAAACCCAGATGCCTCCTCGCATCGTCTCCTAAGCCCCGATCGGTCTACGCGTCGTCTCCTAAGCCCCGATTGGTGGACGTGCCGTCTCCCAGCCACGATCGGTCCACGCGCCGTCTCCTAAGCCCCAATCGGTCCACGCGCGGCCTCCTGAGCCCCGATCGGTCCACGCGCCGTCGCCGAGCCGCGATCGGTCCACGCGCGGCCTCCTGAGCCCCAGTTGGTTCACGCGCCGTATCTGAGCCCCCATCGGTCCACGTGCCGTCTCCGAGCCCCGATCGGTTCACGTATCGCCTCCTAAGTCCCAATCGGATAACGCGCCGTCTCCTGAGCCCCGATCGTTCCACGCGCCGTCGCCGAGCCGCGATCGGTCCACGCGCGGCCTCCTGAGCCCCAGTTGGTTCACGCGCCGTATCTGAGCCCCGATCGGTCCCTGCGCCGTCTCCTGAGCCCCAATCGGTCCACTCGCCGTCTCCTGAGCCCCGATAGGTACACGCGTCGTTTCCTACGCCCCGATCGGTCCACGCGTCGTCTCCTAGGCCCCGATCGGTCCACGCGCCGTCTCCGAGCCGCGATCGGTCCACGCACCGTGTCCTGATCCCCATCGGTCCACGCGGCGCCTCCGGAGCCCCGATCGATCCACGCATCGCCTCCTGAGCCCCGGACGGTCCAGGCGCCGTCTCCGAACCCCGATCGGTCGACGCGCCGTCTCCGAGCCCCGATCATTCCACGCGCCGTCTCCGAGCCCCGATCGGTCCACGCGTCGTCTCCGAGCCTCGATCGGTCCACGCATCGTCTCCTAAGCCCCGACACGTCTACACGCCGTATCCGAGCCCCGATCGGTCCACGCGTCGTCTCCTAAGCCCTGATCGGTCCACGTGCCGTCTCCGAGCCCCGATGGGTCTACGCGCCGCCTCCTGAGCCCCGATCGATCCACGCATCGGCTGCTGAGCCCCGGTCGGTCCACGCGTCGCCTTCGAGCACCGATCGATCCACGCGCCGTTTCCTGGGCCCCGATCGGTCCACGCGTCGCCACCGGAGCCCCGATCGATCCACGCATCGGCTGCTGAGCCCCGGTCGGTCCACGCGTCGCCTTCGAGCACCGATCGATCCACGCGCCATTTCCTGGGCCCCGATCGGCCCACGCGTCGCCACCGGAGCCCCGATCGGTCTACGCGCCGTCTCATGAGCCCCGGTCGGTTCATGCGCCGTCGCCGAGCCTCGATCGGTCCACGCGCGGTCTCCTTAGCCCCGGTCGGTCCACGTGCCGTCTCCGAGCCCCGATCGGTCCACGCATCGTCACCTGAGCCCCGATCGGTTAACGCGCCGTCTCCGAGCCCCGATCAGTCCACGCGCCGTCTCCTGAGCCCCGGTCGGTTCATGCGCCGTCTCCGAGCCCCGATCGATCCACGCGTCGTCTTGTAAGCTCAGATGCCTTCTCGCGCCGTCTCCGGCCCACGATCGGTCCAGGCGCCGCTTCCTGAGCCACGATCGGTCCACGCGCCTTCTCCGAGCCCCGATCGGTGCACGCGCCGTCTCCTGAGCCCCGATCGGTCCATGCGTCGTCTTCTTAGCCCCGATGCCTCCACGCGCCGTCTCCGAGCCACGATCGGTCCAGGCGCCGCTTCCTGAGCCCCCATCGGTCCATGCGCCGTATCCTAAGCCCCGATCGGTCCACGCGCCGTCTCCGAGCGCCGATAAGTTCAAGCGCCGTCTCCTGAGCCCCGATCGTTCCACGCGGCGTCTCCGAGCCCCGATCGATCCACGCGTCGTCTCCTGAGCCCCAACCGCTCCACACGCCGTTTCCTGAGCCCCGATCGGTCCACGCATCGTCTCCGAGCACCGATCGGTCCACGCGCCGTTTTCTGAGCACCGTTCGGTCCACGCGTCGTCTTCAAAGCCCCGATGCCTCCACGCGCCGTCTCCGAGCCACGATCGCTCTTCGCGCCGTCTCCTGAGCCCCGCTCGATCCATGCGTCGTCTTCTTAGCCCCGATGCCTCCACGCGCCGTTTCCGAGCCACGATCGGTCCAGGCGCCGCTTCCTGAGCCCCGATCGGTCCACGCGCCGTCGCGTAAGTCCCAATCGGTCTACGCGCCGTCTCAGAGCGCCGATCATTTCACGCGCCGTCTCCTGAGCCCCGATCATTCCACGCCCCGCCTCCGAGCCCCGATCGGTCCACGCGCCGTCTCCTAAGCCCCGATCGGACCACGCGCCTTCTCCTCAGCCCCGATCGGTCCACGCCCCGTCTCCTGAGCCCCAACCGCTCCACACGCCGTTTCCTGAGCCCCGATCAGTCCACGCATCGTCTCCGAGCACCGATCGGTCCACGCGCCGTTTTCTGAGCACCGTTCGGTCCACGCGTCGTCTTCAAAGCCCCGATGCCTCCACGCGCCCTCTCCGAGCCCCGATCGCTCTTCGCGCCGTCTCCTGAGCCCCGCTCGATCCATGCGTCGTCTTCTTAGCCCCGATGCCTCCACGCGCCGTCTCCGAGACACGATAGGTCCAGGCGCCGCTTCCTGAGCCCCGATCGATCCACGCGCCGTCTCGAAAGCCACAATCGGTCCACGCGCCGTCTCAGAGCGCCGATCATTTCACGCGCCGTCTCCTGAGCCCCGATCGTTCCACGCGCCGCCTCCTGAGCCCCGATCGATCCACGCATCGGCTGCTGAGCCCCGGTCGGTCCACGCGTCGCCTTCGAGCACCGATCGATCCACGCGCCATTTCCTGGGCCCCGATCGGCCCACGCGTCGCCACCGGAGCCCCGATCGGTCTACGCGCCGTCTCATGAGCCCCGGTCGGTTCATGCGCCGTCGCCGAGCCTCGATCGGTCCACGCGCGGTCTCCTTAGCCCCGGTCGGTCCACGTGCCGTCTCCGAGCCCCGATCGGTCCACGCGTCGTCTTGTAAGCTCAGATGCCTTCTCGCGCCGTCTCCGGCCCACGATCGGTCCAGGCGCCGCTTCCTGAGCCACGATCGGTCCACGCGCCTTCTCCGAGCCCCGATCGGTGCACGCGCCGTCTCCTGAGCCCCGATCGGTCCACGCGTCGTCTCCTGAGCCCCGATCGGTCCACGCGCCGTCTTCTGAGCCCCGATCGGTCCACGCGCCGTCGCCGAACCCCAATTGGTTCACGCGAAACCGCCTGAGCCCCAGTCGGTCCACGCGCTGTCTCCGAGCCCCGATCGGTCCACGTGCCGTCTCCCAGCCCCGATCGGTCCACGCGTCGTCTCCGAGCCCCGATCGGTCCACGCGCCGTCGCCGAGTCATGATCTGTCCACGCGCGGCCTCCTGAGACCCGATCGGTCCACGCGCCGTCGCCGAGCCGCGATCGGTCCACGCGCGGCCTCCTGAGCCCCGATTGGTTCACGCGCCGTATCCGAGCCCCAATCGGTCCACGCGCTGTCTCCGAGCCCTGATCGGTCCACGCGTCGTCTCCGAGCCCCGATCGGTCTACGCGCCGTCGCCGAGCCATGATCGGTCCACGCGCGGCCTCCTGAGCCCCGATCGGTCCACGCGCCGTCGCCGAGCCGCGATCGGTTCTCGCGCGGCCTCCTGAGCCCCGGTCGGTCCACGCGCCGCCTACGGAGCCCCGATCGATCCACTCGATTCTCCTGAGCTCCGGTCGGTCCACGCGCCGTCTCCTGAGCCCCGATCGGTCCACGCGTCGTCTCCTAAGCCCCGATTCGTCGACGCGTCGTCTCCTGAGCCCCGATCAATTGACGCGTCTTCTCCTGAGCCCCGATCCCTTCTCGTGCCGCCTCCTGAGCCCCACTCCGTCGAGGCGTCGTCTCCGGAGCCCCGATCAATTGACGTGGCTTCTCCTGAGCCCCGATCGCTCCTCGCGCCGTCTCCTGAACCCCGCTCGGTCAATGCGTCGTCTTCTTAGCACGGATGCCTCCACGCGCCGTCTCCGAGCCACGATGGGTCCAGGCGCCGCTTCCTGCGCCCCGATCGGTCCACGCGCCGTCTCGTAAGCCCCAATCGGTCCACGCGGCGTCTCCGAGCGCCGATCATTTAACGCGCCGTCTCCTGAGACCCGATCGTTCCACGCGCCGTCTCCGAGCCCCGATCGGTCCGCGTGCCGCATTCTAAGCCACGGTCCATCCACGCGCCGTCTCCGAGCCCCGCTCCATCCACGCGTCGTCTCCTAAGCCCCGATCGGTCCACGCGCCGTCTCCTAAGCCCCGAGTGATCCACGCGCCGTCTCCCAGCCCCGACCGATCCACGCGCCGTCTCCTAAGCCCCGATCGGTTCACGCGCCGTCTCCGGAGCCCCGGTAGATCGACGCGAGTCTCCTAAGCCTCGACCGGTCCACGCGCCGTTCCCTGAGCCCCGATCGATCCACGCGCCGTCTCCGAGCCCCAGTCGGTCCACGCGCTGTCTCCGAGCACCGATCGGTCCACGCGCCGTCTCCGAGCGCAGATCATTTCACGCGCCGTCTCCTGAGCCCCGATCGTTCCACGCGCGGGCTCCTGAGCCCCCATCGGCCCACGCGTCGCCTTCTAACCCCGGACGGTCCAGGCGTCGTCTTCTAAGCCCCGATCGGTCCACGCGCCGTTTTCCGAGCCCCGATCGGTCCACGCACCATCTCCTGCTCCCCAATCGGTCCACGCGCCGCCTCCGGGGCTCCGATCGATCCACGCGAAATCTGCTGAGCTCCGGTCGGTCCACGCGCCGTTTCCTGAGCCCCGTTCGGCCCACGCGCCGTCTCCCAAGCCCCGATCGGTCCACGAGCCGTCTCCTGAGCCTCCATCGATCCACGCGTCGTCTTCTAAGCCCAGATGCCTCCTCGCGCCGTCTCCGAGCCACGATCGGTCCAGGCGCCGTTTCCTGAGCCCCGATCGGTCCACGCGTTGTGTCCTAAGCCCGGATCGTTCCACGCGCCGCTTCCGATCCCCGATCGGTCCACGCGTCGTCTCCTGATCTCCGATCGGTCCAGACACCATCTCCTAAGCCCCGATCATTCCACGCGCCATCTCCGAGCCCCGATCGGTCTACGCGCCGTCTCATAAGCCCCGATCGGACCACGCGCCTTCTCCTCAGCCCCGATCGGTTCACGCGCCGTCTCCGAGCGCCGATTAGTTCACGCGCCGTCTCCTGAGCCCCGATCTCTCCACGCTCCGTCTCCGAGCCCCGATCGGTCCACGCGCCGTCGCCGAACCCCAATTGGTCCACGCGCAACCGCCTGAGCCCCCGTCGGTCCACGCGCTGTCTCCGAGCCCCGATCGTTCCACGCGCCGTCTCCGAGCCTCGATCGGTCCACGCGCCGTCGCCGAGCCCCGATCGGTCCAGGCGTATCCTCCTGTGCCCCGGTCGGTCCACGCGCCTTCTCCGAGCCCCGATCATTCCACGCGCCGTCTCGGAGCCCCGATCGATCCACGCGCCGTCTCCTGAACCCCGATCTGTCCAAGCGCCGTCTCCTGAGCCCCGATCGTTCCACGCGCCTTCTCCTAAGCCACGATCGGTGCACGCGCCGTCTCCGAGCGCCGATCATTTCACGCGCCGTCTCCGAGCCCCGATCGATCCACGTGCCGTCTCCTGAGCCCCGATCGGTCCACGCGTCGTCCCCAAGCCCCGATCCATCGACGCGCCGTCTCCTGATGCCCAATCGGTCCACGCGCTGTCTCCTGAGCCCCGATAGGTACACGCGTAGTCTCCTAAGCCCCGTTCGGTCCACGCACCGCCTCCGGAGCCCCAATCGATCAACGTGAGTCTCCTAAGCCCCGATCGGTCCACGCGCCGTCTCCTGTGCCCTGATCGGTCGACGCGTCCTCTCCTAAACCCCGATCGGTCCACGCGTCGTCTCCTAAGCCCCGATCGGTCCACACGCCGTCTCCGAGCCCCGATGGGTCTACGCGTCGCCTCCTGAGCCCCGGTCGGTCCACGCGCCGTCTCCTGAGCCCCGATCGGTCCACGCGTCGTCTCCTAAGCCCCGATCGGTCCACGCGTCGTCTCCTAAGCCCCGATCCGTCGACGCGTCGTCTCCTCAGCCACGATCAATTGACGCGTCTTCTCCTGAGCCCAATCGCTCCTCGCGCCGTCTCCTGAGCGCCGATCGGTCCACGGGTCGTCCCCTAGTTTCCGATCGGTCCACGCGCCGTCTCCTGTGCCCCGATTGGTCGACGCGTCCTCTCCTAAACCCCGATCGGTCCACGCGTCGTCTCCTAAGCCCCGATCGGTCCACACGCCGTCTCCGAGCCCCGATGGGTCCACGCGTCGCCTCCTGAGCCCCGGTCGGTCCACGCGCCGTCTCCTGAGCCCCGATCGGTCCATGCGTCGTCTTCTTAGCCCTGATGCCTCCACGCGCCGTCTCCGAGCCACGATCGGTCCAGGCGCCGCTTCCTGAGCCCCCATCGGTCCATGCGCCGTATCCTAAGCCCCGATCGGTCCACGCGCCGTCTCCGAGCGCCGATAAGTTCAAGCGCCGTCTCCTGAGCCCCGATCGTTCCACGCGTCGTCTCCTGAGCCCCAACCGCTCCACACGCCATTTCCTGAGCCCCGATCGGTCCACGCATCGTCTCCGAGCACCGATCGGTCCACGCGCCGTCTCCGAGCACCGATCGGTCCACGCGCCGTTTTCTGAGCACCGTTCGGTCCACGCGTCGTCTTCAAAGCCCCGATGCCTCCACGCGCCGTCTCCGAGCCCCGATCGCTCCTCGCGCCGTCTCCTGAGCCCCGCTCGATCCATGCGTCGTCTTCGTAGCCCCGATGCCTCCACGCGCCGTTTCCGAGCCACGATCGGTCCAGGCGCCGCTTCCTGAGCCCCTATCGGTCCACGCGCCGTCTCCGAGCGCCGATCGGTTCACGCGCCGTCTCCTGAGCCCCGATCGTTCCACGCGCCGTCTCCGACCCCCGATCGGTCCACGCGCCGTCTCATAAGCCCCGATCGGATCACGCGCCTTCTCCTCAGCCCCGATCGGTCCACGCGCCGTCTCGGAGCACCGATTGGTTCACGCGCCGTCTCCTAAGCCCCGATCGCTGCACGCGCCGTCTCCGAGCCCCGATCGGTCCACGCGCCGTCTCCTAAGCCCCGATCGGTCCACCCGCCGCTTCCGAGCCCCGATCAGTCCATGCGTCGTCTCCGAGCCCCGTTCGGTCCACGCCCCGTCGCCGAGCCATGATCGTTCCACGCGCGGCCTCCAGAGCCCCGATCGGTACACGCGCCGTCGCCGAGCCGCGATCGGTCCACGCGCCGTCGCCCAACCCGCCGAACCCCAATTGGTCCACGCGCAACCTCCTGAGCCCCAGTCGGTCCACGCGCCATCTCCTGAGCCCCGATCGGTCCACGCATCGTCTTCTAAGCCCCGATACGTCCACACGCCGTCTTCGATCCCCGACCGGTCCGCGTGCCGCATTCTAAGCCGCGGTCCGTCCACGCGCAGTCTTCGATCACCGATCGGTCCACGCGCCGCCTCCTGAGCCCCGATCGGTCCACGCGCCGTTTCCGAGCCCCGATCGGTCCACGCGTCGTCTCCTCAGCCCCGATCGGTCGACGCGTCGTCTCCTGAGCCCCAATCGATCCACGCGTCGTCTCCTCAGCCCCGATCGCTCCACGCGCCGTCTCCGAGCGCCGATCGGTGCACGCGCCGTCTCCTGAGCCCCGGTCGGTTCACGCGCCGTCTCCGAGCCCCGATCGATCCACGCGTCTTCTTGTAAACCCAGATGCCTCCTCGCATCGTCTCCTAAGCCCCGATCGGTTAACGCGCCGTCTCCGAGCCCCGATCGGCCCACGCGCCGTCGCCGAACCCCAATTGGTCCACGCGCAACCGCCTGAGCCCCAGTCGGTCCACGCGCGGCCTCCTGAGCCCCGATCGGTCGACGCGTCGTCTCCTGAGCCCCGATCGATCCACGCGTCGTCTCCTGAGCCCCGATCGCTCCAGGCGCCGTTTTCTGAGCACCGTTCGGTCCGCGCGTCGTCTTCAAAGCCCCGATCCCTCCACGCGCCGTCTCCGAGCCACGATCGGTCCGTGCGCCGCTTCCAGAGCCCTATCGGTCCACGCGTCCTCTCCTGATCTCCTACTCGTCCACGCGCAACCGCCTGAGCCCCAGTCGGTCCACGCACTGTCTCCGAGCCCCGATCGGTCCACGCGCCGTCTTCGAGCCCCGATCGGTCCACGCAACGTCTCCTGAGCCCCGATCGGTCCACGCGCCGTCGCCGAGCCGCGATCGGTCCACACGCGGCCTCTTAAGCCCCGATCGGTCCACGCGCCGTCGCCGAACCCCAACTGGTCCACGCGAAACCGCCTGAGCCCCAGTCGGTCCACGCGCTGTCTTCGAGCCCCGATCGGTCCACGCGTCGTCTCCGAGCCCCGATCGGTCCACGCGCCGTCTTCGAGCCCCGGTCGGTTCACGCATGGTCTCCTAAGCCCCAATCGGTTAACGCGCCGTCTCCGAGCCCCGATCGGTCCACGCGCCGTCGCCGAACCCCAATTGGTCCACGCGCAACCGCCTGAGCCCCAGTCGGTCCACGCGCTGTCTCCGAGCCCCGATCGGTCCACGCGTAGTCTCCGAGCCCCGATCGGTCCACGCGCCGTCGCCGAGTCATGATCTGTCCACGCGCGGCCTCCTGAGACCGGATGGGTCCACGCGCCGTCTTCGAGCCCCGATCGGTCCACGCGCCGTCTCCTGAGCCCCGATCGGTCCACGCGTCGTCTCCTAAGACCCGATCGGTCCACGTATCGTCTCCTAAGCCCCGATCGGTCCACACGCCGTCTCCGAGCCCCGATGGGTCCACGCGTCGTCTCCTGAGCCCCGACCGCTCCACACGCCCTTTCCTGAGCCCCGATCGGTCCACGCATCGTCTCCGAGCGCCAATCGATTCACGTGCCGTCTCCTAAGCCCCGATCGGTCCACCCGTCGTCTCTTAAGCCCCAATCGGTCCACGCGCCCTCTCCGAGCGCCGATCATTTCACGCGGCGTCTCCTGAGCCCCGGTCGGTCTGCGCGCCGTCACCTGAGCCCCGATCGGTCGACGCGTCGTCTTCTGAGCCCCGATCGGTCCACGCGCCGTCTCCGAGCGCCGATCGGTTCACGCGCCGTCTCCTGAGCCCCGATCGGTCCACGCGCCATCTCCGAGCCCCGATCGGTCCACGCGCCGTCTCATAAGCCCCGATCGGACCACGCGCCTTCTCCTCAGCCCCGATCGGTCCACGCGCCGTCTCCTGAGCCCCGATCGCTCCACGCTCCGTCTCCCAGCCCCGATCGGTCGACGCGCCGTCTCCTGAGCCCGGATCGGTCCACGCGCCGTCGCCGAACCCCAATTGGTCCACGCGCCACCGCCTGTGCCCCAGTCGGTCCACGCGCTGTCTCCGAGCCCAGATCGGTCCACGCGCCGTCTCCGAGCGCCGATCGGTTCACGCGCCGTCTCCGGAGCCCCGATCGTTCCACGCACCGTCTCCGAGCTCCGATCGGTCCACGCGTCGTCTCCTAAGCCCCGATCGGTCCAAGCGCCTTCTACTAAGACCCGATCGGTCCACGCGCCTTCTCCTGAGCCCCGATCGGTCCACGCGCCGTCTCCGAGCGCCGATCATTTCACGTGACGTCTCCTGAGCCCTGATCGTTCCACGCGCCGTCTTCGAGCCCCGAGCGGTCCACGCGCCGTCTCCTGAGGCCCAATCGATCCACGCGCAGCCTCCTGAGCCCCGATCGGTCCACGCGCCGTCGCCGAGCCGCGATCGTTCTACGCGCCGCTCCGAGCCCCGATCGGTCCACGCGCCGTCGCCGAGCTATGATCGGTCCACGCGCGGCCTCCTGAGCCCCGATCGGTCCACGCGCCGTCGCTGAGCCGCGATCGGTCCACGCGCGGCCTCCTGAGGCCCGATTGGTTCACGCGCCGTATCCGAGCCCCAATCGGTCCACGCGCCGTTTCCTGAGCCCCGATCGGTCCACGCGCGGTCTCCTGAGCCCCGATCGGTCCACGCGCCGTCGCCGAGCCGCAATCGGTCCACACGCGGCCTCTTAAGCCCCGATCGGTCCACGCGCCGTCGCCGAACCCCAATTGGTCCACGCGAAACCGCCTGAGCCCCAGTCGGTCCACGCGCTGTCTTCGAGCCCCGATCGGTCCACGCGTCGTCTCCGAGCCCCGATCGGTCCACGCGCCGTCTTCGAGCCCCGGTCGGTTCACGCATGGTCTCCTAAGCCCCAATCGGTTAACGCGCCGTCTCCGAGCCCCGATCGGTCCACGCGCCGTCGCCGAACCCCAATTGGTCCACGCGCAACCGCCTGAGCCCCAGTCGGTCCACGCGCTGTCTCCGAGCCCCGATCGGTCCACGCATAGTCTCCGAGCCCCGATCGGTCCACGCGCCGTCGCCGAGTCATGATCTGTCCACGCGCGGCCTCCTGAGACCCGATGGGTCCACGCGCCGTCTTCGAGCCCCGATCGGTCCACGCGCCGTCTCCTGAGCCCCGATCGGTCCACGCGTCGTGTCCGAGCTCCGATCGGTCCATACGCCGTTTCCTGAGCCCCGATCGGTCCATGCATCGTCTTCTTAGCCCCGATGCCTCCACGCGCCGTCTCCGAGCCACCATCGGTCCAGGCGCCGTTTCCTGAGCCCCGATCGGTCCAAGCGCCTTCTACTAAGACCCGATCGGTCCACGCGCCTTCTCCTGAGCCCCGATCGGTCCACGCGCCGTCTCCGAGCGCCGATCATTTCACGTGACGTCTCCTGAGCCCTGATCGTTCCACGCGCCGTCTTCGAGCCCCGAGCGGTCCACGCGCCGTCTCCTGAGGCCCAATCGATCCACGCGCAGCCTCCTGAGCCCCGATCGGTCCACGCGCCGTCGCCGAGCCGCGATCGTTCTACGCGCCGCTCCGAGCCCCGATCGGTCCACGCGCCGTCGCCGAGCTATGATCGGTCCACGCGCGGCCTCCTGAGCCCCGATCGGTCCACGCGCCGTCGCTGAGCCGCGATCGGTCCACGCGCGGCCTCCTGAGGCCCGATTGGTTCACGCGCCGTATCCGAGCCCCAATCGGTCCACGCGCCGTTTCCTGAGCCCCGATCGGTCCACGCGCGGTCTCCTGAGCCCCGATCGGTCCACGCGCCGTCGCCGAGCCGCAATCGGTCCACACGCGGCCTCTTAAGCCCCGATCGGTCCACGCGCCGTCGCCGAACCCCAATTGGTCCACGCGAAACCGCCTGAGCCCCAGTCGGTCCACGCGCTGTCTTCGAGCCCCGATCGGTCCACGCGTCGTCTCCGAGCCCCGATCGGTCCACGCGCCGTCTTCGAGCCCCGGTCGGTTCACGCATGGTCTCCTAAGCCCCAATCGGTTAACGCGCCGTCTCCGAGCCCCGATCGGTCCACGCGCCGTCGCCGAACCCCAATTGGTCCACGCGCAACCGCCTGAGCCCCAGTCGGTCCACGCGCTGTCTCCGAGCCCCGATCGGTCCACGCATAGTCTCCGAGCCCCGATCGGTCCACGCGCCGTCGCCGAGTCATGATCTGTCCACGCGCGGCCTCCTGAGACCCGATGGGTCCACGCGCCGTCTTCGAGCCCCGATCGGTCCACGCGCCGTCTCCTGAGCCCCGATCGGTCCACGCGTCGTGTCCGAGCTCCGATCGGTCCATACGCCGTTTCCTGAGCCCCGATCGGTCCATGCATCGTCTTCTTAGCCCCGATGCCTCCACGCGCCGTCTCCGAGCCACCATCGGTCCAGGCGCCGTTTCCTGAGCCCCGATCGGTCCACGCGCCGTATCCTAAGCCCCGATCGGTCCACGGGCCGTCTCTGAGCGCCGATAAGTTCAAGCGCCGTCTCCTGAGCCCCGATGGTTCCACGCGGCGTCTCCGAGCCCCGATCGATCCACGCGCCGTCTCCTGAGTCCCGATCGGTCGACGAGTCGTCTTCTGAGCCTCGATCGCTCCTCGCGCCGTCTCCTGAGCCCCGATCGTCCAACGTGCCGTCTCCGAGCACCGATCGGTCCACGCGGCGCCTCTGGAGCCCCGATCGATCCACGCGAGTCTCCTGAGCCTCAGTCGGTTCGCGCGCCGTCTCCTGAGCCCCGATTATTCGACGCGTCGTCTCCTGAGCCCCGATCGATCCACGCGTCGTCTCCTGAGCCCCGATCGTACCACACGCCGTTTCCTGAGCCCCGATCGGTCCACGCGTCGTCTTCAAAGCCCCGATGCCTCCACGCGCCATCTCCAAGCCCCGATCGCCCCTCGCGCCGTCTCCTGAGCCCCGCTCGATCCATGCGTCGTCTTCTTAGCCCCGATGCCTCCACGCGCCGTTTTCGAGCCACGATCGGTCCAGGCGCCGCTTCCTGAGCCCCCATCGGTCCACCCGCCGTCTCCTAAGCCGCTATCGGTCCACGCGCCGTCTCCGAGCGCCGATCGGTTCACGCGCCGTCTCCTGAGCCCCGATCGTTCCACGCGCCGTCTCCGAGCCCCGATCCGTCCACGCGCCGTCTCCTGAGCCCGGATCCGTCCACGCGCCGTCGCCGAGCCACGATCGGTCCACGCGCGGCCTCCTGAGCCCCGATCGGTCCACGCGCCGTCGCCGAGCCGCGATCGGTCCACGCGCGGTGTCCTGAGCCCCGGTCGGTTCACGCGCCGTCTCCTGAGCCCCGATCGGTCCACGCGTCGTTCCCTAAGCCCCGATCGATCCACGCGCAGTCTCCAGAGCCGCGATCGGTCCACGCATCCCCTCCTGAGCCCCGGACGGTTCACACGCCGTCTCCGAGCCGCGATCGGTCCACGCATCGTCTCCTAAGCCCCGATCGGTTAACGTGCCGTCTCCGAGTCCCGATCGGTCCCCGCGCCGTCTCCTGAGCCCCGATGCGTCCACGCGCAGTCGCCGAGCCCCGATCGGTCCACGCGGGGTCTCCTGAGCCCCGATCGGTCCACGCGCCGTCTCCTAAGCCCCGATCGATCCACGCGCCGTCTCCGAGCGCCGCTCGGTTCACGCGCCGTCTCCTGTGCTCTGATCGTTCCACGCGCCCTCTCCGAGCCCCGATCGGTCCACGCGCCGTCTCCTGAGCCCCGATCGTTCCACACGCCGCCTCCTAAGCCCCGATCGGTCCAGGCGTCGTCTCCTAAGCCCCGACCGGTCCACGCGCCGTCTCCTGTGCTCCGATCGTTCCACGCGCCCTCTCCGAGCCCCGAACGGTCCACGCGCCGTCTCCTGAGCCCCGATCGTTCCAAACGCCGCCTCCTAAGCCCCGATCGGTCCAGGCGCCGTCTCCGGAGCCCCGATCGGGCCACGCGTCGTCTCCTAAGCCCCGATTCGTCCACGCGGCGTCTCCGGGCGCCGATTATTTCACGCGCCGTCTCCTGAGACCCGATCGTTCCACGCGCCGTCTCCGAGCCCCGATCGATCCACGCGCCGCCTCCTGAGCCCCGATCGGTCCACGCGCCGTCGCCGAACCCCAATTGGTCCACGCGCAACCGCCTGAGCCCCAGTCGGTCCACGCACTGTGTCCAAGCCCCGATCGGTCCACGCGCCGTCTTCGAGCGCCGATCGGTCCACGCAACGTCTCCTAAGCCCCAATCGGTTAACGCGCCGTCTCCTGAGCCCCGATCGTTCTACGCACCGTCTCCGAGCCCCGATCCGTCCACGCGCAGTCGCCGAGCCCCGATCGGTTCACGCGCGGTCTCCTGAGCCCCAGTCGGTACACGCGCTGTCTCCGAGCCCCGATCGGTCCACGCGTCGTCTCCTAAGCCCCGATCGGTCGACGCGTCGTCTCCTGAGCCCCAGTTGGTCCACGGGCTGTCTCCGAGCCCCGATCGATCCACGCACCTCCTCCTGAGCTCCGATCGGTCGACGCGCCGACTCCTAAGCCCCGATCGGTCCAAGCGCCTTCTGCTAAGCCCCGATCGGTCCAACCGCCTTCTGCTAAGCCCCGATCGGTCCACGCGCCGTCTCCGAGCGCCGATCGGTTCACGCGCCGTCACCTGAGCCCCGATCGTTCCACGCGCCGTCTCCGAGCCCCGATTGGTTCACGCGCCGTCTCCTGAGCCCCGATCGCTCCACGCGCAGTCGCCGAGCCTCGATCGGTTCACGCGCGGTCTCCTGAGCCCCGGTCGGTCCACGCGCCGTCGCCGAACCCCAATTGGTCCACGCGCAACCTCCTGAGCCCCAGTCAGTACACGCGCTGTCTCCGAGCCCCGATCGGTCCCCGCATAGTCTCCTAAGCCCCGCTCGGTCAACGCGTCCCCTCCTAAGCCCCGATCGGTCCACGCGCCTTCTCCTGAGCCCCGATCGGTCCACGCGCCGTCTCCGAGCGCCGATCATTTCACGTGACGTCTCCTGAGCCCTGATCGTTCCACGCGCCGTCTTCGAGCCCCGAGCGTTCCACGCGCCGTCTCCTGAGCCCCGATCGGTCCACGCGTCGTCTCCTAAGCCCCGATCGGCCCACGCGTCGTCTGCTAAGCCCCGATCCGTCGACGCGTCGTCTCCTGAGCCACGATCAATTGACGCGTCTTCTCCTGAGCCCGATCGCTCCTCGCGCCGTCTCCTGAGCCCCGATCGGTCCACGCGCCGTATCCTAAGCCCCGATCGGTCTACGCCCCGTCTCCTGAGCCCGGATCGGTCCACGCGTCATCGCCGAATCCCCGGTCCGTACACGCGTCGTCTCCGAGCCTCGATCGGTCCACGCGCCGTCGCGGAGCCCCGATCGGTCCAGGCGTGGCCTCCTGAGCCTCGATCGGTCCACGCGCGGCCTCCTGAGCCCCGGTCGGTTCACGCGCCGTCTCCGAGCCCCGATCGATCCACGCGTCGTCTTCGAAGCCCAGATGCCTCCTCGCGCCGTCTCCGAGGCACGATCGGTCCAGGCGCTGCTTCCTGAGCCCCAATCGGTCCACGCATCGTCACCTAAGTCCCGATGGGTCCACGCGCCGTCACCGAGCCATGATCGGTCCACGCGCGGCTCCTGAGCCCCATCGGTCCACGCGCCGTCTCCGAGCGCCGATCGGTTCACGCGCCGTCTCCTGAGCCCCGGTCGTTCCACGCGCCGTCTCCGAGCTCCGATCGGTCCACGCGTCGTCTCCTAAGCCCCGATCGGTCCAAGCGCCTTCTACTAAGCCCCGATCGGTCCACGCACCGTCTCCGAGCGCCGATCGGTTCACACGCCGTCACCTGAGCCCCGATCGTTCCACGCGCCGTCTCCGAGCCCCGATCGGTCTACGCGCCGTCTCCTAAGCCCCGATCGGTCCACGCGCCTTCTCTTCATCCCCGATCGGACCACGCGCCGTCTCGGAGCGCCGATTGGTTCACGCGCCGTCTCCTGCGCCCCGATCGCTCCACGCGCAGTCGTCGAGCCTCGATCGGTTCACGCGCGGTCTCCTGAGCCCCGGTCGGTCCACGCGCCGTCGCCGAACCCCAATTGGTCCACGCGCAACCTCCTGAGCCCCAGTCGGTACACGCACTGTCTCCGAGCCCCGATCGGTCCCCGCATAGTCTCCTAAGCCCCGCTCGGTTAACGCGTCGTCTCGGAGCCCCGATCGGTCCAGGCACCGCTTCCTGAGCACCGACCGGTCCACGCATCGTCTCCTAAGCCCCGATCGGTTAACGTGCCGTCTCCGAGCCCCGATCGGTCCCCGCGCCGTCGCCGAGCCGCGATCGGTCCACGCGCGGCCTCCTAAGCTCCGATCGGTCCACGCGCCGACGCCGAACCCCAATTGGTCCACACGAAACCGCCTGAGCCCCAGTCTGTCCACGCGCTGTCTCCGAGCCCCGATCGGTCCACGCGTCGTCTCCGAGCCCCGATCGGTCCACGCGCCGTCTTCGAGCCCCGATCGGTCCACGCATGGTCTCCTAAGCCCCAATCGGTTAACGCGCCGTCTCCGAGCCCCGATCGGTCCACGCGCCGTCGCCGAACCCCAATTGGTCCACGCGCAACCGCCTGAGTCCCAGTCGGTCCACGCGCTGTCACCGAGCCCCGATCATTCCACGCGATGTCTCCGAGCCCCGATCGGTTCACGCGCCGTCTCCTAAGCCCCGATCGGTCCACGCGCCGTCTCCGAGCGCCGATCGGTCCACGCGCGGTCTCCAAGCCCCGATACCTCCACGCGCCGTCTCCGAGCCCCGATCGGTCTACGCGCCGTCTCCTAAGCCCCGATCGGTCCACGCGCCTTCTCTTCATCCCCGATCGGACCACGCGCCGTCTCGGAGCGCCGATTGGTTCACGCGCCGTCTCCTGCGCCCCGATCGCTCCACGCGCAGTCGTCGAGCCTCGATCGGTTCACGCGCGGTCTCCTGAGCCCCGGTCGGTCCACGCGCCGTCGCCGAACCCCAATTGGTCCACGCGCAACCTCCTGAGCCCCAGTCGGTACACGCACTGTCTCCGAGCCCCGATCGGTCCCCGCATAGTCTCCTAAGCCCCGCTCGGTTAACGCGTCGTCTCGGAGCCCCGATCGGTCCAGGCACCGCTTCCTGAGCACCGACCGGTCCACGCATCGTCTCCTAAGCCCCGATCGGTTAACGTGCCGTCTCCGAGCCCCGATCGGTCCCCGCGCCGTCGCCGAGCCGCGATCGGTCCACGCGCGGCCTCCTAAGCTCCGATCGGTCCACGCGCCGACGCCGAACCCCAATTGGTCCACACGAAACCGCCTGAGCCCCAGTCGGTCCACGCGCTGTCTCCGAGCCCCGATCGGTCCACGCGTCGTCTCCGAGCCCCGATCGGTCCACGCGCCGTCTTCGAGCCCCGATCGGTCCACGCATGGTCTCCTAAGCCCCAATCGGTTAACGCGCCGTCTCCGAGCCCCGATCGGTCCACGCGCCGTCGCCGAACCCCAATTGGTCCACGCGCAACCGCCTGAGTCCCAGTCGGTCCACGCGCTGTCACCGAGCCCCGATCATTCCACGCGATGTCTCCGAGCCCCGATCGGTTCACGCGCCGTCTCCTAAGCCCCGATCGGTCCACGCGCCGTCTCCGAGCGCCGATCGGTCCACGCGCGGTCTCCAAGCCCCGATACCTCCACGCGCCGTCTCCGAGCCCCGATCGGTCCACGCGCCGTCTCCTGAGCCCTGATCCGTCCACGCGCGGCGTCGAGCCGCGATCGGTCCACGCGCGGCCTCCTGAGCCCCAATCGGTCCACGCGTCGTCTCCTAAGCCCCGATCCGTCGCAGCGTCGTCCCCTGAGCCCCGATCAATTGACGCGTCTTCTCCTGAGCCCCGATCGCACCTCACGCCGTCTCCTGAGCCCCGCTCGGTCCATGCGTCGTGTTCTTAACCCCGATGCCTTCACGCGCCGTCTCCGAGACACGATAGGTCCAGGCGCCGCTTCCTGAGCCCCGATCGATCCACGCGCCGTCTCGTAAGCCACAATCGGTCCACGCGCCGTCTCAGAGCGCCGATCATTTGACGCGCTGTCTCCTGAGCCCCGATCGTTCCACGCGCCGTCTCCGAGCCCCGATCGGTCCACGCGGCGTCTCCTGAGCCCCGATCGGTTCACGCATCGTCTCCTAAGCCCCGATACGTCTACACGCCGTATCCGAGCCCCGATCGGTCCGCGTGACGCATTCTGAGCCACGGTCCGTCCACGCGCCGTCTCCTAGCACCGATCGGTCCACGCGCCGTCTCCTGAGCCCCGATCGGTCCACGCGTCGTCTCCTAAGCCCTGATCGGTCCACGTGCCGTCTCCGAGCCCCGATGGGTCTACGCGCCGCCTCCTGAGCCCCGATCGATCCACGCATCGGCTGCTGAGCCCCGGTCGGTCAACGCGTCGCCTTCGAGCACCGATCGATCCACGCGCTGTTTCCTGGGCCCCGATCGGTCCACGCGTCGCCACCGGAGCCCCGATCGGTCTACGCGCCGTCTCATGAGCCCCGGTCGCTTCATGCGCCGTCGCCGAGCCGCGATCGTTCTACGCGCCGCTCCGAGCCCCGATCGGTCCACGCGCCGTCGCCGAGCTATGATCGGTCCACGCGCGGCCTCCTGAGCCCCAGTCGGTCCACGCGCTGTCTCCGAGCCCCGATCGGTCCACGCGCAGTCTCCAGAGGCGCGATCGGTCCACGCATCCCCTCCTGAGCCCCGATCGTTCCACGTGCCGCCTCCGAGCCCCGATCGCTCCACGCGCCGTCTCCGAGCGCCGATTGGTGCACGCGCCGTCTCCTGAGCACCGATCGTTCCACACGCCGCCTCCTAAGCCCCGATCTGTCCAGGCGTCGTCTCCTAAGCCCCGACCGGTCCACGCGCCGTCTCCTGAGCCCCGTTCGGCCCACGCGCCGTCTCCTGAGCCCCGGTCGGTCCGCGCGCCGTCACCTGAGCCCCGATCGGTCCACGCGTCGTCTTCTAAGCCCCGATCGGTCCACGCGTAGTCTCCTAAGCCCCGCTCGGTTAACGCGTCGTTTCCGAGCCCCGATCGGTCCACGCGTCGTCTCCTGAGCCCCGATCGTTCCACGCGCCGTCTCCGAGCGTCGATCGGTCCACGCGCCGTCTCCTGAGCCCCGATCGCTCCACGCGCCGTCTCCGAGCGTCGATCGGTCCACGCGCCGTCTCCTGAGCCCCGATCGCTCCACGCGCCGTCTCCTGAGCTCTGGTCGGTCCACGATTGGTCTCCTAAGCCCCGATCGCTCCACGCGCCGTCTCCTGAGCCCGATCGGTCCAGGCATCGTCTCCTGAGCCCCGGTCGGTCCACGCGCCGTTTCCGAGCCCCCATCGGTCCACGCGTTGTCTCCTAATCCCCGATCGGTCAACGCGCGGTCTCCGAGCCCCGATCGGTTCACGCATCGTCTCCTAAGCCCCGATCGGTTAACGCGCCGTCTCCGAGCGCCGATTAGTTCACGCGCCGTCTCCTGAGCCCCGATCGCTCCACGCTCCGTCTCCCAGCCCCGATCGGTCCACGCGCCGTCTCCGAGCGCCGATCATTTCACGTGACGTCTCCTGAGCCCTGATCGTTCCACGCGCCGTCTTCGAGCCCCGAGCGGTCCACGCGCCGTCTCCTGAGCCCCAATCGATCCACGCGCAGCCTCCTGAGCCCCGATCGGTCCACGCGCCGTCGCCGAGCCGCGATCGTTCTACGCGCCGCTCCGAGCCCCGATCGGTCCACGCGCCGTCGCCGAGCTATGATCGGTCCACGCGCGGCCTCCTGAGCCCCGATCGGTCCACGCGCCGTCGCCGAGCCGCGATCGGTCCACGCGCGGCCTCCTGAGGCCCGATTGGTTCACACGCCGTATCCGAGCCCCAATCGGTCCACGCGCCGTTTCCTGAGCCCCGATCGGTCCACGCGCGGTCTCCTGAGCCCCGATCGGTCCACGCGCCGCCACCGAGCCGCGATCGTTCCACGCGCGGCCTCCTGAGCCCCGATCGATCCACGCGCCGTCACCGAGCCGCGATCGGTCCACGCGCGACCTCCTGAGCCCCGGTTGGTTCACGCGTAGTCTCCGAGCGCCGATCGGTCCACGCGCCGTCGCCGAGCCCCGATCGATCCACGCATCGTCTTCTAAGCCCAGATGCCTCCTCGCGCCGTCTCCGAGCCCCGATCGGTCCACGCGTCGTCTCCGAGCCCCGATCGGTCCACGCGCCGTCTCCTGATCTCCGATCGGTCCACACGCCATCTCCTAAGCCCCGATCATTCCACGCGCCATCTCCGAGCCCCGATCGGTCCACGCGCCGTCTCATAAGCCCCGATCGGACCACGCGCCTTCTCCTCAGCCCCGATCGGTCCACGCGCCGTCTCCGAGCGCCGATTAGTTCACGCGCCGTCTCCTGAGCCCCGATCGCTCCACGCTCCGTCTCCCAGCCGCGATCGGTCCACGCGCCGTCTCCTGAACCCGGATCGGTCCACGCGCCGTCGCCGAACCCCAATTGGTCCACGCGCCACCGCCTGTGCCCCAGTCGGTCTACGCGCTGTCTCCGAGCCCAGATCGGTCCACGCGCCCTCTCCGAGCGCCGATCGGTTCACGCGCCGTCTCCTGAGCCCCGATCGTTCCACGCACCGTCTCCGAGCTCCGATCGGTCCACGCGTCGTCTCCTAAGCCCCGATCGGTCCAAGCGCCTTCTACTAAGCCCCGATCGGTCCACGCGCCTTCTCCTGAGCCCCGATCGGTCCACGCGCCGTCTCCGAGCGCCGATCATTTCACGTGACGTCTCCTGAGCCCTGATCGTTCCACGCGCCGTCTTCGAGCCCCGATCGGTCCACGCGCCGTCTCCGAGCGCCGATTAGTTCACGCGCCGTCTCCTGAGCCCCGATCGCTCCACGCTCCGTCTCCCAGCCCCGATCGGTCCACGCGCCGTCTCCGAGCGCCGATCATTTCACGTGACGTCTCCTGAGCCCTGATCGTTCCACGCGCCGTCTTCGAGCCCCGAGCGGTCCACGCGCCGTCGCCGAGCTATGATCGGTCCACGCGCGGCCTCCTGAGCCCCGATCGGTCCACGCGCCGTCGCCGAGCCGCGATCGGTCCACGCGCGGCCTCCTGAGGCCCGATTGGTTCACGCGCCGTATCCGAGCCCCAATCGGTCCACGCGCCGTTTCCTGAGCCCCGATCGGTCCACGCGCGGTTTCCTGAGCCCCGATCGGTCCACGCGCCGTCGCCGAGCCGCGATCGGTCCACACGCGGCCTCCTAAGGCCCGATCGGTCCACGCGCCGTCGCCGAACCCCAATTGGTCCACGCGAAACCGCCTGAGCCCCAGTCGGTCCACGCGCTGTCTCCGAGCCCCGATCGGTCGACGCGTCGTCTCCGAGCCCCGATCGGTCCACGCGCCGTCTCCGAGCCCCGATCGGTCTACGCGCCGTCGCCGAACCCCAATTGGTCCACGCGCAACCGCCTGAGCCCCAGTCGGTCCACGCGCTGTCTCCGAGCCCCGATCGGTCCACGCGTAGTCTCCGAGCCCCGATCGGTCCACGCGCCGTCGCCGAGTCATGATCTGTCCACGCGCGGCCTCCTGAGCCCCGATCGGTCCACGCGCCGTCTCCGAGCCCCGATCGGTCCACGCGCCGTCTCCTGAGCCCCGATCGGTCCACGCGTCGTTCCCGAAGCCCCGATCCATCCACGCGCAGTCTCGCGAGCCCCGATCGGTGCACGCACCGTCTCCTAAGCCCCGATCGGTCCACGCCCCGTCTCCGAGCACCGATTGGTTCACGCACCGTCTCCTGAGACTCGATCCGTCCACGCGCTGTCTCCTGAGCCCCGATCGGTCGACGCGTCCTCTGTTAAACCCCAATTGGTCCACGCCCCGTCTCCGAGCGCCGATCGGTTCACGCGCCGTCTCCTGAGTCCCGATCCGTCCACTCACTGTCTCCTGAGCCCCGGACGGTCCACGCGCCGCCTCCTGCGCTCCGATTGGTTCACGCGCCGTCTCCTGAGCCCCGATCGCTCCACGCGCAGTCGCCGAGTCTCGATCGGTCCACGCGCCGTCTCCTAAGCCCCGATCGGTCCAAGCGCCTTCTGCTAAGCCCCGATCGGTCCAAGCGCCTTCTGCTAAGCCCCGATCGGTCCACGCGCCGTCTCCGAGCGCCGATCGGTTCACGCGCCGTCTCCTGAGCTCCGATCGTTCCACGCGCCGTCTCCGAGCCCCGATCCGTCCACGCGCCGTCTCCTGAGCCCGGATCGGTCCACGCGTCATCGCCGAATCCCCGATCCGTACACGCGACGTCTCCGAGCCCCGATCGGTCCACGCGCCGTCTCCTGAGCCCCGATGCCTCCACGCGCCGTCTCCGAGCCACGATCCGTCCGTGCGCCGCTTCCAGAGCCCTCACGGTCCACGCGTCGTCTCCTGATCTCCGATCGGTCCACACGCCATCTCCTAAGCCCCGATCATTCCACGCGCCATCTCCGAGCCCCGATCGGTCCACGCGCCGTCTCATAAGCCCCGATCGGACCACGCGCCTTCTCCTCAGCCCCGATCGGTCCACGCGCCGTCTCCGAACCCCAATTGGTCCACGCGCCACCGCCTGTGCCCCAGTCGGTCCACGCGCTGTCTCCGAGCCCAGATCGGTCCACGCGCCGTCTCCGAGCCCCGATCGGCCCCACGCGCCGTCTCCTGAGCCCCGATCGATCGAGGCGTCGTTTCCTAAGCCCCGATCCATCCACGCGCTGTCTCCTAAGTCCCGATCGGTCCAGGCCCCGTCTCCGAGCGCCGATCGGTTCACGCGCCGTCTCCTGAGAACGATCCGTCCACGCGCCGTCTCCTGAGCCCCGATCGGTCCACGCGACGTTCCCGACGCCCCGATCCATCCACGCGTAGTCTCGCGAGCCCCGATCGGTGCACGCACCGTCTCCTAAGCCCCGATCGGTCGACGCATCCTCTGTTAAACCCCAATCGGTCCACGCCCCATCTCCGAGCGCCGATCGGTTCACGCGCCGTCTCCTGAGTCCCGATCCGTCTACTCACTGTCTCCTGAGCCCCGGTCGGTCCACGCGCCGCCTCCTGCGCTTCGATCGGTCCACGCGCCGTCTCCTGAGCCCCGATCGGTCGACGCGCCGTCTCGTGAGCCCCGATCGGTCCACGCGCCGTCTCCTGAGCCCCGATCGGTCCACGCGTCGTTCCCTAAGCCCCGATCCATCCACGCGCAGTCTCCTGAGCCCCAATCGGTCCACGCGCCGTCTCCTGAGCCCCGATCGGTCCACGCGCCGTCTCCTCAGCCCCGATCGGTCCACGCGTCGTCTCCGAGCACCGATCGTTCCACGCGCCATCTCCGAGCCCCGATCGGTCCACGCGCCGTCTCCTGAGCCCCGATCGGTCCACGCGCCGTCTCCTGAGCCCCAATCGGTCCACACGCTGTCTCGTGAGCCCCGATAGGTACACGCGCCGTCTCCGAGCCCCCATCGGTCCACGCGTTGTCTCCTAAGCCCCGATCGGTCCACGCGCCGTATTCGAGCCCCGATCGGTTCACGCATCGTCTCCTAAGCCCCGATCGGTTAACGCGCCGTCTCCGAGCGCCGAGTGGTCAACGCGTCGTCGCCGAACCCCAATTAGTCCACGTGCAACCGCCTGAGTCCCAGTCGGTCCACGCGCCGTCTCGTGAGCCCCGATCGGTCCACGCGCCGTCTCCGAGCCCCGATCGGTCCACGCGCCGTCTCCTGAGCCCCGATCGTTCCACACGGCGTCTCCTGAGCCCTGATCCGTCCACGCGCGGCGTCGAGCCGCGATCGGTCCACGCGCGGCCTCCTGAGCCCCAATCGGTCCACGCGTCGTCTCCTAAGCCCCGATCGGTCCGTGCGCCGTCTCCGAGCCCCGATCGGTCCACGCACCATCTCATGCTCCCCAATTGGTCCATGCGCCGCCTCCGGAGCCCTGATCGATCCACGCGAATCTCCTGAGCTCCGGTCGGTCCTCGTACCGTCTCCGAGCCCCGATCGGTCCACGTACCGTCTCCGAAGCCCCGATCGGTCCACGCGTCGTCTCCTAAGCCCCGATCAGTCCACGCGCCGTCTCCGAGCCCCGATGGGTCCACGCACTGTCTCCTGATCCCCATGGGTCCACGCGGCGCCTCCGGAGCCCCGATCGATCCACGCATCGTCCCCTAAGCCCCAATCGGTTAACGCGCCGTCTCCGAGCCCCAATCGGTCCAGGCGCCGTCTCCTGAACCCCGATCGTTCCACGCGCCTTCTCCTAAGCCACGATCGGTCAGCGCCGTCTCCGAGCGCCGATCGGTGCACACGCCGTCGCTCGAGCCGCGATCGGTCCACGCGCGGCCTCCTGAGCCCCGGTTGCTTCACGCGCCGTATCCGAGGCCCAATCGGTCCACGCACCGTCTCCTGAGCCCGGATCGCTTCACGCGCCGTCTCCGAGCCCCGATCGGTCCACGCGCCGTCTCCTGAGCCCGGATCGGTCCACGCGCCGTCGCTGAAACCCAATTGGTCCACGCGCAACCGTCTGAGCCCCAGTTGGTCCACGCGCTGTCTCCGAACCCCGATCGGTCCACGCGTCGTATCCGAACCCCGATCGGTCCACGCGTCGTATCCGAACCCCGATCGGTCCACGCGCCGTCGCCGAGCCATGATCGGTCCACGCGCGGCCTCCTGAGCCCCGGTTGGTTCACGCGCCGTATCCGAGCCCCCATCGGTCCACACGTCGTCTCCGAGCCCCGATCGGTCCATGCGTCGTCTTCTAAGCCCCGATGCCTCCA
Source organism: Netelia fuscicornis (assembly GCA_946811545.1). Taxonomy (NCBI): domain Eukaryota; kingdom Metazoa; phylum Arthropoda; class Insecta; order Hymenoptera; family Ichneumonidae; genus Netelia; species Netelia fuscicornis. The sequence goes on from OX328012.1 coordinate 33,342,006, forward strand.
CGCGCCGTCTCCGAGCCCCGATCGGTCCACGCGCGGTCTACTGAGCTCCGGTCGGTCCACACGCCGCTGCGAACCCCAATTGGTCCACGCGCAACCTCTCGAGCCCTAGTCGGTAAACGCGCTGTCTCCGAGCCCCGATCGGTTCCCGCGTCGTCCCCAAGCCCCGATCCATCGACGCGCCGTCTCCTGATGCCCAATCGGTCCACGCGCTGTCTCCTGAGCCCCGATAGGTACACGCGTAGTCTCCTAAGCCCCGATCGGTCCACACACCGCCTCCGGAGCCCCAATCGATCAACGTGAGTCTCCTAAGCCCCGATCGGTCCACGCGCCGTCTCCTTTGCCCCGATCGGTCGACGCGTCCTCTCCTAAACCCCGATCAGTCCACGCGTCGTCTCCTAAGCCCCGATCGGTCCACACGCCGTCTCCGAGCCCCGATGGGTCCACGCGTCGCCTCCTGAGCCCCGGTCGGTCCACGCGCCGTCTCCTGAGCCCCGATCGGTCCATGCGTCGTCTTCTTAGCCCCGATGCCTCCACGCGCCGTCTCCGAGCCACGATCGGTCCAGGCGCCGCTTCCTGAGCCCCCATCGGTCCATGCGCCGTATCCTAAGCCCCGATCGGTCCACGCGCCGTCTCCGAGCGCCGATAAGTTCAAGCGCCGTCTCCTGAGCCCCGATCGTTCCACGCGGCGTCTCCGAGCCCCGATCGATCCACGCGTCGTCTCCTGAGCCCCAATCGCTCCACACGCCGTTTCCTGAGCCCCGATCGGTCCACGCATCGTCTCCGAGCACCGATCGGTCCCCGCGCCGTTTTCTGAGCACCGTTCGGTCCACGCGTCGTCTTCAAAGCCCCGATGCCTCCACGCGCCGTCTCCGAGCCCCGATCGCTCCTCGCGCCGTCTCCTGAGCCCCGCTCGATCCATGCGTCGTCTTCTTAGCCCCGATGCCTCCACGCGCCGTTTCCGAGCCACGATCGTCCAGGCGCCGCTTCCTGAGCCCCGATCGGTCCACGCGCCGTCGCGTAAGCCCCAATCGGTCTACGCGCCGTCTCAGAGCGCCGATCATTTCACGCGCCGGCTCCTGAGCCCCGATCATTCCACGCCCCGCCTCCGAGCCCCGATCGGTCCACGCGCCGTCTCCTAAGCCCCTATCGGTCCACGCGCCGTCTCCGAGCGCCGATCGGTTCACGCGCCGTCTCCTGAGCCCCGATCGTTCCACGCGCCGTCTCCGACCCTCGATCGGTCCACGCGCCGTCTCATAAGCCCCGATCGGACCACGCGCCTTCTCCTCAGCCCCGATCGGTCCACGCGCCGTCTCGGAGCACCGATTGGTTCACGCGCCGTCTCCGGAGCCCTGATCGCTCCACGCGCCGTCTCCGAGCCCCGATCGGTCCACGCGCCGTCTCCTAAGCCCCGATCGGTCCACCCGCCGTTTCCGAGCCCCGATCAGTCCATGCGTCGTCTCCGAGCCCCGTTCGGTCCACGCGCCGTCGCCGAGCCATGATCGTTCCACGCGTGGCCTCCAGAGCCCCGATCGGTACACGCGCCGTCGCCGAGCCGCGATCGGTCCACGCGCCGTCGCCCAACCCGCCGAACCCCAATTGGTCCACGCGCAACCTCCTGAGCCCCAGTCGGTCCACGCGCCATCTCCTGAGCCCCGATCGGTCCACGCATCGTCTTCTAAGCCCAGATGCCTCCTCGCGCCGTCACCGTGCCGCGATCGGGCCACGCGCGGCCTCCTGATCCCCGATAGGTACACGCGTCGTCTCCTAAGCCCCGATCGGTTCACGCGCCGTCTCCGAGCGCCGAGCGGTCCACGCGCCGTCGCCGAACCCCAAATGGTCCACGCGCAACCGCCTGAGTCCCAGTCGGTCCACGCGCTGTCTCCGAGCCCCGATCGGTCCACGTGCCGTCGCCGAGCCATGATCGGTCCACGCGCTGCCTCCTGAGCCCCAATCGGTCCACGGGCCGTCGCCGATCCACGATCGGTCCGTGCGCCGTTTCCAGAGCCCTATCGGTCCACGCATCGTCTCCTGATCTCCGATCGGTCCACGCACCGTGTCCTGAGCCCCGACCGGTGCGCGCGCCGTCTCCTGAGCCCAAATTGTCCACACGCTGTCTCGTGAGCCCCGATAGGTACACGCGACGTCTCCTACGCCCCGATCGGTCTACGCGTCGTCTCCTAAGCCCCGCTCGGTTAACGCGTCGTTTCCGAGCCCCGATCGGTCCACGCGTCGTCTCCTGAGCCCCAATTAGTCCACGCATCGTCTGCTAAGCCCTGATCCGTCCACGGGCCGTGTCCGAGCTCCGATCTGTTCATGCGCCGTCTCCAAACCTCGATCCGTACACGCGTCGTCTCCGAGCCCTGATCGGTCCACGCGCCATCGCCGAGCCCCGATCGGTCCACGCGCCCTCTCCGAGTGCCGATCATTTCACGCTCCGTCTCCTGAGCCCCGATCGGTCCACACCACTTCTCCTGAGGCCCGATCGATTCACGTGCCGTCTCCTAAGCCCCGATCGGTTCACCCGTCGTCTCTTAAGTCCCAATCGGTCCACGCGCCCCCTCCGAGCGCCGATCATTTCACGCGCCGTCTCCTGAGCCCCGGTCGGTCCGCGCGCCGTCTCCTAAGACCCGATCGGTCCACGTATCGTCTCCTAAGCCCCGATCGGTCCACACGCCGTCTCCGAGCCCCGATGGGTCCACGCGTCGTCTCCTGAGCCCCGACCGCTCCGCACGCCCTTTCCTGAGCCCCGATCGGTCCACGCATCGTCTCCGAGCGCCAATCGATTCACGTGCCGTCTCCTAAGCCCCGATCGGTCCACCCGTCGTCTCTTAAGCCCCAATCGGTCCACGCGCCCTCTCCGAGCGCCGATCATTTCACGCGGCGTCTCCTGAGCCCCGGTCGGTCCGCGCGCCGTCACCTGAGCCCCGATCGGTCGACGCGTCGTCTTCTGAGCCCCGATCGGTCCACGCGCCGTCTCCGAGCGCCGATCGGTTCACGCGCCGTCACCTGAGCCCCGATCGTTCCACGCGCCGTCTCCTGAGCGCCGATCGTTCCACGCGCCGTCTCGGAGCCCCGATCCGTCCACGCGTCGTCTCCTGAGCCCCGATCGATCCACGGGTCTTCCCCTGAGCCCCGACCGCTCCACGCGCCGTCTCCTGAGCCCGGATCGGTCCACGCGTCGTCTCCGAGCCCCGATCGGTCCACGCGCCGTCCCCGAGCCCCGATCGGTCCACGCGCCGTTTCCTGAGCCCCGATACGTCCACGCGCAGTCGCCGAGCCCTGATCGGTCCACGCGCTGTCTCCTGAGCCCCGATAGGTACACGCGTCGTTACCTAAGCCCCGATCGGTCCACGCGTAGTCTCCTAAGCCCCGCTTGGTTAACGCGTCGTTTCCGAGCCCCGATCGGTCCACGCGTCGTCTCCTGAGCCCCAATTAGTCCATGCGCCGTCTCCTAAGCCCCGATTCGTCCACGGGCCGTGTCCGAGCTCCGATCGGTCCACGCGTCGTCTCCGAGCCCTGATCGGTCCACGCGCCATCGCCGAGCCCCGATCGGTCCACGCGCCATCGCCGAGCCCCGATCGGTCCACGCACCGTGTCCTGAGCCCCGACCGGTGCGCGCGCCGTCTCCTGAGCCCAAATTGTCCACACGCTGTCTCGTGAGCCCCGATAGGTACACGCGACGTCTCCTACGCCCCGATCGGTCCACGCGTCGTCTCCTAAGCCCCGCTCGGTTAACGCGTCGTTTCCGAGCCCCGATCGGTCCACGCGTCGTCTCCTGAGCCCCAATTAGTCCACGCATCGTCTCCTAAGCCCTGATCCGTCCACGGGCCGTGTCCGAGCTCCGATCTGTTCATGCGCCGTCTCCAAACCTCGATCCGTACACGCGTCGTCTCCGAGCCCTGATCGGTCCACGCGCCATCGCCGAGCCCCGATCGGTCCACGCGCCCTCTCCGAGTGCCGATCATTTCACGCTCCGTCTCCTGAGCCCCGATCGGTCCACACCACTTCTCCTGAGGCCCGATCGATTCACGTGCCGTCTCCTAAGCCCCGATCGGTTCACCCGTCGTCTCTTAAGTCCCAATCGGTCCACGCGCCCCCTCCGAGCGCCGATCATTTCACGCGCCGTCTCCTGAGCCCCGGTCGGTCCGCGCGCCGTCTCCTAAGACCCGATCGGTCCACGTATCGTCTCCTAAGCCCCGATCGGTCCACACGCCGTCTCCGAGCCCCGATGGGTCCACGCGTCGTCTCCTGAGCCCCGACCGCTCCACACGCCCTTTCCTGAGCCCCGATCGGTCCACGCATCGTCTCCGAGCGCCAATCGATTCACGTGCCGTCTCCTAAGCCCCGATCGGTCCACCCGTCGTCTCTTAAGCCCCAATCGGTCCACGCGCCCTCTCCGAGCGCCGATCATTTCACGCGGCGTCTCCTGAGCCCCGGTCGGTCCGCGCGCCGTCACCTGAGCCCCGATCGGTCGACGCGTCGTCTTCTGAGCCCCGATCGGTCCACGCGCCGTCTCCGAGCGCCGATCGGTTCACGCGCCGTCTCCTGAGCCCCGATCGTTCCACGCGCCGTCTCCGAGCGCCGATCGGTTCACGCGCCGTCACGTGAGCCCCGATCGTTCCACGCGCCGTCTCCTGAGCGCCGATCGTTCCACGCGCCGTCTCGGAGCCCCGATCCGTCCACGCGTCGTCTCCTGAGCCCCGATCGATCCACGGGTCTTCCCCTGAGCCCCGACCGCTCCACGCGCCGTCTCCTGAGCCCGGATCGGTCCACGCGTCGTCTCCGAGCCCCGATCGGTCCACGCGCCGTCCCCGAGCCCCGATCGGTCCACGCGCCGTTTCCTGAGCCCCGATACGTCCACGCGCAGTCGCCGAGCCCTGATCGGTCCACGCGCTGTCTCCTGAGCCCCGATAGGTACACGCGTCGTCACCTAAGCCCCGATCGGTCCACGCGTAGTCTCCTAAGCCCCGCTTGGTTAACGCGTCGTTTCCGAGCTCCGATCGGTCCACGCGTCGTCTCCTGAGCCCCAATTAGTCCATGCGCCGTCTCCTAAGCCCCGATCCGTCCACGGGCCGTGTCCGAGCTCCGATCGGTCCACGCGTCGTCTCCGAGCCCGGATCGGTCCACGCGCCGTCTCCTAAGCCCCTATCGGTCCACGCGCCGTCTCCGAGCGCCGATCGGTTCACGCGTCGCCTCCTGAGCCCCGGTCGGTCCACGCGCCGTCTCCTGAGCCCCGATCGGTCCACGCGTCGTCTTCAAAGCCCCGATGCCTCCACGCGCCGTCTCCGAGCCCCGATCGCTCCTCGCGCCGTCTCCTGAGCCCCGCTCGATCCATGCGTCGTCTTCTTAGCCCCGATGCCTCCACGCGCCGTTTCCGAGCCACGATCGGTCCAGGCGCCGCTTCCTGAGCCCCGATCGGTCCACGCGCCGTCGCGTAAGCCCCAATCGGTCTACGCGCCGTCGCAGAGCGCCGATCATTTCACGCGCCGTCTCCTGAGCCCCGATCATTCCACGCCCCGCCTCCGAGCCCCGATCGGTCCACGCGCCGTCTCCTAATCCCCTATCGGTCCACGCGCCGTCTCCGAGCGCCGATCGGTTCACGCGCCGTCTCCGGAGCCCCGATCGTTCCACGCACCGTCTCCGAGCTCCGATCGGTCCACGCGTCGTCTCCTAAGCCCCGATCGGTCCAAGCGCCTTCTACTAAGCCCCGATCGGTCCACGCGCCTTCTCCTGAGCCCCGATCGGTCCACGCGCCGTCTCCGAGCGCCGATCATTTCACGTGACGTCTCCTGAGCCCTGATCGTTCCACGCGCCGTCTTCGAGCCCCGAGCGGTCCACGCGCCGTCTCCTGAGGCCCAATCGATCCACGCGCAGCCTCCTGAGCCCCGATCGGTCCACGCGCCGTCGCCGAGCCGCGATCGTTCTACGCGCCGCTCCGAGCCCCGATCGGTCCACGCGCCGTCGCCGAGCTATGATCGGTCCACGCGCGGCCTCCTGAGCCCCGATCGGTCCACGCGCCGTCGCCGAGCCGCGATCGGTCCACGCGCGGCCTCCTGAGGCCCGATTGGTTCACGCGCCGTATCCGAGCCCCAATCGGTCCACGCGCCGTTTCCTGAGCCCCGATCGGTCCACGCGCGGTCTCCTGAGCCGCGATCGGTCCACGCGCCGTCGCCGAGCCGCGATCGGTCCACACGCGGCCTCTTAAGCCCCGATCGGTCCACGCGCCGTCGCCGAACCCCAATTGGTCCACGCGAAACCGCCTGAGCCCCAGTCGGTCCACGCGCTGTCTTCGAGCCCCGATCGGTCCACGCGTCGTCTCCGAGCCCCGATCGGTCCACGCGCCGTCTTCGAGCCCCGGTCGGTTCACGCATGGTCTCCTAAGCCCCAATCGGTTAACGCGCCGTCTCCGAGCCCCGATCGGTCCACGCGCCGTCGCCGAACCCCAATTGGTCCACGCGCAACCGCCTGAGCCCCAGTCGGTCCACGCGCTGTCTCCGAGCCCCGATCGGTCCACGCGTAGTCTCCGAGCCCCGATCGGTCCACGCGCCGTCGCCGAGTCATGATCTGTCCACGCGCGGCCTCCTGAGACCCGATGGGTCCACGCGCCGTCTTCGAGCCCCGATCGGTCCACGCGCCGTCTCCTGAGCCCCGATCGGTCCACGCCTCGTGTCCGAGCTCCGATCGGTCCATACGCCGTTTCCTGAGCCCCGATCGGTCCATGCATCGTCTTCTTAGCCCCGATGCCTCCACGCGCCGTCTCCGAGCCACCATCGGTCCAGGCGCCGTCTCCTAAGCCCCGATCGGTCCACGCGCCGTCTCCGAGCGCCGATCGGTTGACGCGCCATCTCCTGAGCCCCGATCGTTCCACGCGCCGTCTCCGAGTCCCGATCGGTCCGTGCGCCGCTTCCACAACCCCGATCGGTCCACGCGTAATCTCCTGATCTCCGATCGGTCCACGCGCCGTCTGCTAAGCCCCGATCGGTCCACGCGCCGTCTCCGAGCGCCGATCGGTTGACGCGCCATCTCCTGAGCCCCGATCGTTCCACGCGCCGTCTCCGAGCCCCGATCGGTCCACGCGCCGTCTCCTAAGCCCCGTTCGGTCCAAGCGCCTTCTCCTAAACCCCGGTCGGTCCACGCGCCGTCTCCGAGGCCCGATCGGTCCACACATCGTCTCCTAAGCCCCGATCGGCTAACGCGTCGACTCCGAGCCGCGATCGTTCCACGCGCCGTCCCCGATCCCCGATCGATCCACGCGCCGTCTCCGAGCGCCGATCGGTTCACGCGCCGTCACCCGAGCCCCGATCGTTCCACACGGCGTCTCCGAGCCCCGATCGGTCCACGCTTCGTCTCCTGAGCCCGGATCGTTCCACGCGTCGTCTCCTGATTCCCGATCCTTAAACGCGGCGTCTCCGAGCCCCGATCGGTCCACGCTTCGTCTCCTGAGCCCGGATCGTTCCACGCGTCGTCTCCTGATTCCCGATCCTTAAACGCGTCGTCTCCGAGCCTCGATCGGTCCACACCCCGTGTCCGATCCCCGATCGGTCTGCGTACCGCATTCTGAGCCGCGGTCCGTCCACGCGCCGTCTCCGAGCACCGATCGGTCGACGCGCCGTCTCAGAGCGCCGATCATTTCACGCCCCGTCACCTGACCTCCGATCGTTCCACGCGCCGTCTTCGAGCCCCGATCGGTCCGCGCGCCGACTCCTGAGCCCCAATCGGTCCACACGCTGTCTCGTGAGCCCCGATAGGTACACGCGTCGTCTCCGAGCCCCGATCGGTCCACGCGCCATCGGTGAACCCCGATCGGTCCACGCGCCGTCTCCTGAGCTCCGGACGGTCCACACCCCTTGTCCTGAGCCCCGATCGGCCGACGCGTCGTCTCCGAGCTCCAGTCGGTCCACGCGCCGTTTCCCGAGCCCCGATCAGTCCACGTGTCGTCTCCTGACTCCAGATCGCTCCACGGACCGTTTCCTGATCCCCGATCGGTCCACGCGCCGCCTTCTGAGTCCCGATCGGTCAACGCGTCGTGTCCTAACCCCTGATCGGTCCACGTGCCGTCTCCGAGCCCCGATGGGTCCACGTGCCACATCCTGAGCCCCGATCGGTCCACGCGCCGTCGCCGAACCCCAATTGGTCCACGCGCAACCGCCTGAGCCCCAGTCGGTCCACGCGCTGTCTCCGAGCCCCGATCGGTCCACGCGTAGTCTCCGAGCCTCGATCGGTCCACGCGCCGTCGCCGAGTCATGATCTGTCCACGCGCGGCCTCCTGAGACCCGATGGGTCCACGCGCCGTCTTCGAGCCCCGATCGGTCCACGCGCCGTCTCCTGAGCCCCGATCGGTCCACGCGTCGTGTCCGAGCTCCGATCGGTCCATACGCCGTTTCCTGAGCCCCGATCGGTCCATGCATCGTCTTCTTACCCCCGATGCCTCCACGCGCCGTCTCCGAGCCACCATCGGTCCAGGCGCCGTCTCCTAAGCCCCGATCGGTCCACGCGCCGTCTCCGAGCGCCGATCGGTTGACGCGCCATCTCCTGAGCCCCGATCGGACGACGCGACGTCTCCTGAGCCTTGATCGATCCACGCGTCGTCTCCTGAACCCCGATTGCTCCACGGGCCGTTTCCTGAGCCCCGATCGGTCCACGCGTCGTCTACTAAGCCCAGATGCCTCCTCGCGCCGTCTCCGAGCCATGACGGGTCCAGGCGCCGCTTCCTGAGCCCCGGTCGGTCCACGCGTTGTCTCCTAAGCCCCGTTCGGTCCACGCGCCGTCTCCTAAGCCCCGATCATTCCACGCGCCGTCTCCGAGCCCCGATCGGTCCACGCGCCGTCTCCTGAGCCCCGATCGGTCCATGCGTTGTCTCCTAAGCCCCGATCGGTCCACGCGTCGTCTCCTAAGCGCCGATCCGTCGACGCGTCGTCTCCTGAGCCCCGATCGATCCACGCGTCTTCTCCTGAGCCCCGACCGCTCCATCCGTCGTCTCCGAGCTCCGATCGGTCCAGGTGCCGTTTCCGAGCCCCGATTGGTCCATGCGTCGTCTTCGAAGCCCCGATGCCGACACGCGCCGTCTCCGAGCCACGATCGGTGCAGGCGCCGCTTCCTGAGCCCCGATCGGTCCACGCGCTGTCTCCTGAGCCCCGATACGTCCACGCGCAGTCGCCGAGCCCCGATCATTCCACGCGCCGTCTCCGAGCCCCGATCGGTCCACGCGTCGTCTCCTAAGCCCCCATCGGTCCTTGCGCCGTCTCCGAGCCCCGATCGGTCCACGCACCATCTCATGCTCCCCAATCGGTCCATGCGCCGCCTCCGGAGCCCTGATCAATCCACGCGAATCTCCTGAGCTCCGGTCGGTCCTCGTACCGTCTCCGAGCCCTGATCGGTCCACGTACAATCTCCGAAGCCCCGATCGGTCCACGCGCCGTCTCCTGAGCCCCGATCGGTCCACGCGCCGCGGCGAACCCCAATTGGTCCACGCGCAACCTCTCGAGCCCCAGTCGGTAAACGCGCTGTCTCCGAGCCCCGATCGGTCCACGTATGTTCTCCTAAGCCCCAATTAGTCCCCACACCGTCTCCTAAGCCCCGATCTGCCAACGGGCCGTCTCCGAGCTCCGATCGGTCCACGCGCCGTCTCCAAGCCTCGATCCGTACACGCGTCGTCTCCGAGCCCCGATCGGTCCACGCGCCTTCTCCGAGCCCCGATCGGTTCACGCATCGTCTCCTAAGCCCCGATCGGTTAACGCGCCGTCTCCGAGCCCCGCACGGTCCACGCGCCGTCGCCGAACCCCAATTGGTCCACGCGCAACCGCCTGAGCCCCAGTCGGTTCACGCGCTGTCGCCGAACCCCGATCGGTCCACGCGTCGTCTCCGAGCCCCGATCGGTCCACGCGCCGTCGCCGAGCCATGATCGGTCCACGCGCGGCCTCCTGAGCCCCGATCGGTCCACGCGTGGTCTCCGAGCCCCGGTCGGTCCACGCGCCGTCTCCGAGCGCCGATTAGTTCACGCGCCGTCTCCTGAGCCCCGATCGCTCCACGCTCCGTCTCCCAGCCCCGATCGGTCCACGCGCCGTCTCCTGAGCCCGGATCGGTCCACGCGCCGTCGCCGAACCGCAATTGGTCCACGCGCCACCGCCTGTGCCCCAGTCGGTCCACGCGCTGTCTCCGAGCCCAGATCGGTCCACGCGCCGTCTCCGAGCGCCGATCGGTTCACGCGCCGTTTCCTGAGCCCCGATCGTTCCACGCACCGTCTCCGAGCTCCGATCGGTCCACGCGTCGTCTCCTAAGCCCCGATCGGTCCAAGCGCCTTCTACTAAGCCCCGATCGGTCCACGCGCCTTCTCCTGAGCCCCGATCGGTCCACGCGCCGTCTCCGAGCGCCGATCATTTCACGTGACGTCTCCTGAGCCCTGATCGTTCCACGCGCCGTCTTCGAGCCCCGATCGATCGAGGCGTCGTTCCCTAAGCCCCGATCCATCCACGCACCGTCTCCTAAGCCCCGATCGGTCCACGCCCCGTCTCCGAGCACCGATTGGTTCACGCACCGTCTCCTGAGACTCGATCCGTCCACGCGCTGTCTCCTGAGCCCCGATCGGTCGACGCGTCCTCTGTTAAACCCCAATCGGTCCACGCCCCGTCTCCGAGCGCCGATCGGTTCACGCGTCGTCTCCTGAGTCCCGATCCGTCCACTCACTGTCTCCTGAGCCCCGGTCGGTCCACGCGCCGCCTCCTGCGCTCCGATCGGTCCACGCGCAGTCTCCTGAGCCCCGATCGGTCGACGCGCCGTCTCGTGAGCCCCGATCGGTCCACGCGCAGTCTCCTGAGCCCCGATTGGTCGACGCGCCGTCTCGTGAGCCCCAATCGGTCCACGCGCCGTCTCCTGAGCCCCGATCGGTCCACGCGCCGTCTCCTCAGCCCCGATCGGTCCACGCGTCGTCTCCGAGCACCGATCGTTCCACGCGCCATCTCCGAGCCCCCAACGGTCCACGCGCCGTCTCCTGAGCCCCGATCGGTCCACGCGCCGTCTCCTGAGCCCCAATCGTTCCACACGCTGTCTGGTGAGCCCCGATAGGTACACGCGCCGTCTCCGAGCCCCCATCGGTCCACGCGTTGTCTCCTAAGCCCCGATCGGTCCACGCGCCGTCTTCGAGCCCCGATCGAATCACGTGCCGTCTCCTAAGCCCCGATCGGTTAACGCGCCGTCTCCGTGCCGCGATCGTTCCACGCGCCGACGCCGAACCCCAATTGGTCCACGCGCAACCGCCTGACCCCCAGTCGATCCACGCGTCGTCTCCGAGCTCCAGTCGGTCCACGCGCCGTTTCCTGAGACCTGATCGGTCCATGCGTCGTCTACTAAGCCCAGATGCCTCCTCGCGCCGTCTCCGAGCCATGACGGGTCCAGGCGCCGCTTCCTGAGCCACGGTCGGTCCACGCGCCGTCGCCGAGCCGCGATCGTTCTACGCGCCGTCTCCTGAACCCCGATACGTCCACACGCAGTCGCCGAGCCCCGACCGGTCCACGCGCGGCCTCCTGAGCCCCGGTCGGTTCACGCGCCGTCTCCGAGCCCCGACCGATCCACGCGTCGTCTTCTAAGCCCAGATGCCTCCTCGCGCCGTCTCCGAGCCACGATCGGTCCACGCGTCGTCTCCTAAGCCCCGATCGGTCCACGCGCCGTCTCCTGTGCCCCGATCGGTCGACGCGTCCTCTCCTAAACCCCGATCGGTCCACGCGTCGTCTCCTAAGCCCCGATCGGTCCACACGCCGTCTCCGAGCCCCGATCTGCCCACGGGCCGTCTCCGAGCTCCGATCGGTCCATGCGCCGTCTCCAAGCCTCGATCCGTACACGCGTCGTCTCCGAGCCCCGATCGGTCCACGCGCCTTCTCCGAGCCCCGATCGGTCAACGCGTCGTGTCCTAAGCCCTGATCGGTCCACGTGCCGTCTCCGAGCCCCGATGGGTCCACGCGCCGCATCCTGAGCCCCGATCGGACGACGCGTCGTCTCCTGAGCCCGGATCGGTCCACCCGTCGTCCTCGAATCCCCGATCCGCACACGCGTCGTCTCCGAGCCTCGATCGGTCCACGCGCCGTCTCCTAAGCCGCGATCCGTCCACGGGCCGTCTCCGAGCTGCTATCGGTAAACGCGCCGTCACCAAGCCCTGATCTGTACACGCGTCGTCTCCGAGCCCCGATCGTTTCACGCGCCGGCTCCGAGCCCGATCGGTCCACGCATCGTCTCCTAAGCCCCGATCGGTTAACGTGCCGTCTCCGAGCCCCGATCGGTCCACGGGCCGTCTCCTGAGCCCCGGTCGGTTCACGCACCGTCTCCGAGCCACGATCGGTCCGTGCGCCGCTTCCAGAGCCCTATTGGTCCACGCGTCCGCTCCTGATCTCCTATTAGTCCACGCGCCGTCTCCTAAGCCCCGATCGGTCCACGTGCCGTCTCCCCGCGACGATCGATTCACGCGCCATCTCCTGAGCCCCGATCGGTCCACGCGTCGTTCCCTAAGCTCCGATCCATCCACGCGCAGTCTCCTGAGCCCCGATCGGTCCACGCATCGCCTCCTGAGCCCCGGACGGTCCAGGCGCCGTCTCCGAACCCCGAGCGGTCGACGCGCCGTCTCCGAGCCCCGATCGGTCCACGCGCCGTCGCCGAACCCCAATTGGTCCACGCGCAACCGCCTGAGCCCCAGTCGGTCCACGCACCGTTTCCTGAGCCCCGATCGGTCCACGCGCCGTCTCCTGAGCCCCGATCGATCTACGCGTCGTCTCCTAAGCCCCGATTGGTGGACGAGCCGTCTCCCATCCACGATCGGTCCACGCGCCGTCTCCTAAGCCCCCATCTGTCCACGACCCGTCTCCGGGCCCCGATCGATGCACGCGCCGTCTCCTAAGCCCCGATCGATCGACGCGCCGTCGCCGAACCCCAATTGGTCCACGCGCAACCGCCTGAGCCCCAGTCGGTCCACGCACTGTCTCCGAGCCCCGATCGGTCCACGCGCCGTCTTCGAGCCCCGGCCGGTCCACGCAACGTCTCCTAAGCCCCAATCGGTTAACGCGCCGTCTCCTGAGCCCCGATCGTTCTACGCGCCGTCTCCGAGCCCCGATCCGTCCACGCGCAGTCGCCGAGCCCCGATCGGTTCACGCGCGGTCTCCTGAGCCCCAGTCGGTACACGCGCTGTCTCCGAGCCCCGATCGGTCCACGCATCGTCTCCTAAGCCCCGCTCGGTTAACGCGTCGGTTCGGAGCCCCGATCGGTCTACGCGTCGTCTCCTGAGCCCCGATCGTTCCACGCGTCGTCTCCTGATTCCCGATCCTTAAACGCGTCGTCTCCGATCCTCGATCGGTCCACACGCCGTGTCCGATCCCCGATCGGTCCGCGTACCGCATTCTGAGCCGCGGTCCGTCCACGCGCCGTCTCCGAGCACCGATCGGTCGACGCGCCGTCTCAGAGCGCCGATCATTTCACGCCCCGTCACCTGACCTCCGATCGTTCCACGCGCCGTCTCCGAGCCCCGATCGGTCCACGCGCCGTCTCCTGAGCCCCAATCGGTCCACACGCTGTCTCCTGAGCTCCGAACGGTCCACACCCCTTGTCCTGAGCCCCGATCGCCCGACGCGTCGTCTCCTAAGCCCCGACCGGTTCACGCGCCGTCTCCGAGCCGCGATCGTTCCACGCGCCGACGCCGAACCCCAATTGGTCCACGCGCAACCGCCTGACCCCCAGTCGATCCACGCGTCGTCTCCGAGCTCCAGTCGGTCCACGCGCCGTTTCCTGAGACCTGATCGGTCCATGCGTCGTCTACTAAGCCCAGATGCCTCCTCGCGCCGTCTCCGAGCCATGACGGGTCCAGGCGCCGCTTCCTGAGCCACGGTCGGTCCACGCGCCGTCGCCGAGCCGCGATCGTTCTACGCGCCGTCTCCTGAACCCCGATACGTCCACACGCAGTCGCCGAGCCCCGACCGGTCCACGCGCGGCCTCCTGAGCCCCGGTCGGTTCACGCGCCGTCTCCGAGCCCCGACCGATCCACGCGTCGTCTTCTAAGCCCAGATGCCTCCTCGCGCCGTCTCCGAGCCACGATCGGTCCACGCGTCGTCTCCTAAGCCCCGATCGGTCCACGCGCCGTCTCCTGTGCCCCGATCGGTCGACGCGTCCTCTCCTAAACCCCGATCGGTCCACGCGTCGTCTCCTAAGCCCCGATCGGTCCACACGCCGTCTCCGAGCCCCGATCTGCCCACGGGCCGTCTCCGAGCTCCGATCGGTCCATGCGCCGTCTCCAAGCCTCGATCCGTACACGCGTCGTCTCCGAGCCCCGATCGGTCCACGCGCCTTCTCCGAGCCCCGATCGGTCAACGCGTCGTGTCCTAAGCCCTGATCGGTCCACGTGCCGTCTCCGAGCCCCGATGGGTCCACGCGCCGCATCCTGAGCCCCGATCGGACGACGCGTCGTCTCCTGAGCCCGGATCGGTCCACCCGTCGTCCTCGAATCCCCGATCCGCACACGCGTCGTCTCCGAGCCTCGATCGGTCCACGCGCCGTCTCCTAAGCCGCGATCCGTCCACGGGCCGTCTCCGAGCTGCTATCGGTAAACGCGCCGTCACCAAGCCCTGATCTGTACACGCGTCGTCTCCGAGCCCCGATCGGTTAACGTGCCGTCTCCGAGCCACGATCGGTCCACGGGCCGTCTCCTGAGCCCCGGTCGGTTCACGCGCCGTCTCCGAGCCACGATCGGTCCGTGCGCCGCTTCCAGAGCCCTATTGGTCCACGCGTCCGCTCCTGATCTCCTATTAGTCCACGCGCCGTCTCCTAAGCCCCGATCGGTCCACGTGCCGTCTCCCCGCGACGATCGATTCACGCGCCATCTCCTGAGCCCCGATCGGTCCACGCGTCGTTCCCTAAGCTCCGATCCATCCACGCGCAGTCTCCTGAGCCCCGATCGGTCCACGCATCGCCTCCTGAGCCCCGGACGGTCCAGGCGCCGTCTCCGAACCCCGAGCGGTCGACGCGCCGTCTCCGAGCCCCGATCGGTCCACGCGCCGTCGCCGAACCCCAATTGGTCCACGCGCAACCGCTTGAGCCCCAGTCGGTCCACGCACCGTTTCCTGAGCCCCGATCGGTCCACGCGCCGTCTCCTGAGCCCCGATCGATCTACGCGTCGTCTCCTAAGCCCCGATTGGTGGACGAGCCGTCTCCCATCCACGATCGGTCCACGCGCCGTCTCCTAAGCCCCCATCTGTCCACGACCCGTCTCCGGGCCCCGATCGATGCACGCGCCGTCTCCTAAGCCCCGATCGATCGACGCGCCGTCGCCGAACCCCAATTGGTCCACGCGCAACCGCCTGAGCCCCAGTCGGTCCACGCACTGTCTCCCAGCCCCGATCGGTCCACGCGCCGTCTCCTGAGCCCGGATCGGTCCACGCGCCGTCGCCGAACCGCAATTGGTCCACGCGCCACCGCCTGTGCCCCAGTCGGTCCACGCGCTGTCTCCGAGCCCAGATCGGTCCACGCGCCGTCTCCGAGCGCCGATCGGTTCACGCGCCGTCTCCTGAGCCCCGATCGTTCCACGCACCGTCTCCGAGCTCCGATCGGTCCACGCGTCGTCTCCTAAGCCCCGATCGGTGCAAGCGCCTTCTACTAAGCCCCGATCGGTCCACGCGCCTTCTCCTGAGCCCCGATCGGTCCACGCGCCGTCTCCGAGCGCCGATCATTTCACGTGACGTCTCCTGAGCCCTGATCGTTCCACGCGCCGTCTTCGAGCCCCGATCGGTCCACGCGCCGTCTCCTGAGCCCCGATCGATCGAGGCGTCGTTCCCTAAGCCCCGATCCATCCACGCACCGTCTCCTAAGCCCCGATCGGTCCACGCCCCGTCTCCGAGCACCGATTGGTTCACGCACCGTCTCCTGAGACTCGATCCGTCCACGCGCTGTCTCCTGAGCCCCGATCGGTCGACGCGTCCTCTGTTAAACCCCAATCGGTCCACGCCCCGTCTCCGAGCGCCGATCGGTTCACGCGTCGTCTCCTGAGTCCCGATCCGTCCACTCACTGTCTCCTGAGCCCCGGTCGGTCCACGCGCCGCCTCCTGCGCTCCGATCGGTCCACGCGCAGTCTCCTGAGCCCCGATCGGTCGACGCGCCGTCTCGTGAGCCCCGATCGGTCCACGCGCAGTCTCCTGAGCCCCGATCGGTCGACGCGCCGTCTCGTGAGCCCCAATCGGTCCACGCGCCGTCTCCTGAGCCCCGATCGGTCCACGCGCCGTCTCCTCAGCCCCGATCGGTCCACGCGTCGTCTCCGAGCACCGATCGTACCACGCGCCATCTCCGAGCCCCGATCGGTCCACGCGCCGTCTCCTGAGCCCCGATCGGTCCACGCGCCGTCTCCTGAGCCCCAATCGGTCCACACGCTGTCTGGTGAGCCCCGATAGGTACACGCGCCGTCTCCGAGCCCCCATCGGTCCACGCGTTGTCTCCTAAGCCCCGATCGGTCCACGCGCCGTCTTCGAGCCCCGATCGGTTCACGCATCGTCTCCTAAGCCCCGATCGGTTAACGCGCCGTCTCCGAGCGCCGAGCGGTCCACGCGCCGTCGCCGTACCCCAATTGGTCCACGCGCAACCGCCTGAGTCCCAGTCGGTCCACGCGATGTCTCCGATCCCCGATCGGTCCACGCGCCGTCTCCTAAGCCGCGATCCGTCCACGGGCCGTCTCCGAGCTGCTATCGGTAAACGCGCCGTCACCAAGCCCTGATCTGTACACGCGTCGTCTCCGAGCCCCGATCGGTCCACGCGCCGTCGCCGAGCCTCGATCGGTCCACGCACCGTCTCCGAGCCCCGATCGGTCCACGCGCCGTCTCCTGAGCCCCGGTCGGTTCACGCGCCGTCTCCGAGCCCCGATCGGTCCACGCGCCGTCGCCGAGCCATGATCGCTCCACGCGCGGCCTCCTGAGCCCCGGTCGCGTCACGCGCCGTATCCACGCCCCAATCGATCCACGCGCCGTCTCCAAGCCCCGATCCGTCGCCGCGTCGTGTTCTGAGCCCCGATCAATTGACGCGTCTTCTCCTGAGCCCCGATCGCTCCTCGCGCCGTCTCCTAAACCCCGATCATTCCACGCGCCTTCTCCTAAACCACGATCGGTCCACGCGCCGTCTCCGAGCCCCAGTCGGTCCACGCGCTGTCTCCGAGCACCGATCGGTCTACGCGTCGTCTCCGAGCCCCGATCGGTCCACGCGCCGTCTCCGAGCCCCGAACGGTTCACGCACCGTCTCCTGGTCCCAATCGGTCCACGCGGCGCCTCTGGAGCCCCGATCGATCAACGCGAGTCTCCTAAGCCCCGATCGGTCCACGCGCCGTCTCCGAGCGCCGATCGGTTGACGCGCCATCTCCTGAGCCCCGATCGTTCCACGCGCCGTCTCCGAGCCCCGATCGGTCCACGCGCCGTCTCCTAAGCCCCGTTCGGTCCAAGCGCCTTCTCCTAAACCCCGGTCGGTCCACGCGCCGTCTCCGAGGCCCGATCGGTCCACACATCGTCTCCTAAGCCCCGATCGGCTAACGCGTCGACTCCGAGCCGCGATCGTTCCACGCGCCGTCCCCGATCCCCGATCGATCCACGCGCCGTCTCCGAGCGCCGATCGGTTCACGCGCCGTCACCCGAGCCCCGATCGTTCCACACGGCGTCTCCGAGCCCCGATCGGTCCACGCTTCGTCTCCTGAGCCCGGATCGTTCCACGCGTCGTCTCCTGATTCCCGATCCTTAAACGCGTCGTCTCCGAGCCTCGATCGGTCCACACGCCGTGTCCGATCCCCGATCGGTCCGCGTACCGCATTCTGAGCCGCGGTCCGTCCACGCGCCGTCTCCGAGCACCGATCGGTCGACGCGCCGTCTCAGAGCGCCGATCATTTCACGCCCCGTCACCTGACCTCCGATCGTTCCACGCGCCGTCTCCGAGCCCCGATCGGTCCACGCGCCGTCTCCTGAGCCCCAATCGGTCCACACGCTGTCTCCTGAGCTCCGAACGGTCCACACCCCTTGTCCTGAGCCCCGATCGCCCGACGCGTCGTCTCCTAAGCCCCGACCGGTTCACGCGCCGTCTCCTGTGCACCGATCGAATCACGTGCCGTCTCCTAAGCCCCGATCGGTTAACGCGCCGTCTCCGAGCCGCCATCGTTCCACGCGCCGACGCCGAACCCCAATTGGTCCACGCGCAACCGCCTGACCCCCAGTCGATCCACGCGTCGTCTCCGAGCTCCAGTCGGTCCACGCGCCGTTTCCTGAGACCTGATCGGTCCATGCGTCGTCTACTAAGCCCAGATGCCTCCTCGCGCCGTCTCCGAGCCATGACGGGTCCAGGCGCCGCTTCCTGAGCCACGGTCGGTCCACGCGCCGTCGCCGAGCCGCGATCGTTCTACGCGCCGTCTCCTGAACCCCGATACGTCCACACGCAGTCGCCGAGCCCCGACCGGTCCACGCGCGGCCTCCTGAGCCCCGGTCGGTTCACGCGCCGTCTCCGAGCCCCGACCGATCCACGCGTCGTCTTCTAAGCCCAGATGCCTCCTCGCGCCGTCTCCGAGCCACGATCGGTCCACGCGTCGTCTCCTAAGCCCCGATCGGTCCACGCGCCGTCTCCTGTGCCCCGATCGGTCGACGCGTCCTCTCCTAAACCCCGATCGGTCCACGCGTCGTCTCCTAAGCCCCGATCGGTCCACACGCCGTCTCCGAGCCCCGATCTGCCCACGGGCCGTCTCCGAGCTCCGATCGGTCCATGCGCCGTCTCCAAGCCTCGATCCGTACACGCGTCGTCTCCGAGCCCCGATCGGTCCACGCGCCTTCTCCGAGCCCCGATCGGTCAACGCGTCGTGTCCTAAGCCCTGATCGGTCCACGTGCCGTCTCCGAGCCCCGATGGGTCCACGCGCCGCATCCTGAGCCCCGATCGGACGACGCGTCGTCTCCTGAGCCCGGATCGGTCCACCCGTCGTCCTCGAATCCCCGATCCGCACACGCGTCGTCTCCGAGCCTCGATCGGTCCACGCGCCGTCTCCTAAGCCGCGATCCGTCCACGGGCCGTCTCCGAGCTGCTATCGGTAAACGCGCCGTCACCAAGCCCTGATCTGTACACGCGTCGTCTCCGAGCCCCGATCGTTTCACGCGCCGGCTCCGAGCCCGATCGGTCCACGCATCGTCTCCTAAGCCCCGATCGGTTAACGTGCCGTCTCCAAGCCCCGATCGGTCCACGGGCCGTCTCCTGAGCCCCGGTCGGTTCACGCGCCGTCTCCGAGCCACGATCGGTCCGTGCGCCGCTTCCAGAGCCCTATTGGTCCACGCGTCCTCTCCTGATCTCCTATTAGTCCACGCGCCGTCTCCTAAGCCCCGATCGGTCCACGTGCCGTCTCCCCGCGACGATCGATTCACGCGCCATCTCCTGAGCCCCGATCGGTCCACGCGTCGTTCCCTAAGCTCCGATCCATCCACGCGCAGTCTCCTGAGCCCCGATCGGTCCACGCATCGCCTCCTGAGCCCCGGACGGTCCGGGCGCCGTCTCCGAACCCCGAGCGGTCGACGCGCCGTCTCCGAGCCCCGATCGGTCCACGCGCCGTCGCCGAACCCCAATTGGTCCACGCGCAACCGCCTGAGCCCCAGTCGGTCCACGCACCGTTTCCTGAGCCCCGATCGGTCCACGCGCCGTCTCCTGAGCCCCGATCGATCTACGCGTCGTCTCCTAAGCCCCGATTGGTGGACGAGCCGTCTCCCATCCACGATCGGTCCACGCGCCGTCTCCTAAGCCCCCATCTGTCCACGACCCGTCTCCGGGCCCCGATCGATGCACGCGCCGTCTCCTAAGCCCCGATCGATCGACGCGCCGTCGCCGAACCCCAATTGGTCCACGCGCAACCGCCTGAGCCCCAGTCGGTCCACGCACTGTCTCCGAGCCCCGATCGGTCCACGCGCCGTCTTCGAGCCCCGGCCGGTCCACGCGCCGTCTCCTAAGCCCCGATCGGTCCACGCGCCGTCTCCGAGCGCCGATCGGTTGGCGCGCCGTCTCCTGAGCCCCGATCGTTCCACGCGCCGTCTCCTGAGCCCCAATCGGTCCACACGCTGTGTCGTGAGCCCCGATAGGTACACGCGTCGTATCCTACGCCCGATCGGTCCACGCGTCGTCTCCTGATCCCAATCGGTCCACGCGGCGCCTCCGGAGCCCCGATCAATCCACGCGAGTCTCCTGAGCCCCAGTCGGTCCGCGCGCCGTCTCCTGAGCCCCGATCGGTCCACGCGCCGTCTCCTAAGCCCCGTTCGGTCCAACCGTCTTCTCCTAAACCCCGGTCGGTCCACGCGCCGTCTCCGAGCCCCGATCGGCCCACGCATCGTCTCCTAAGCCCCGATCGGCTAACGCGTCGACTCCGAGCCCCGATCGTTCCACGCGCCGTCCCCGATCCCCGATCGATCCACGCGCCGTCTCCGAGCGCCGATCGGTTCACGCGCCGTCACCCGAGCCCCGATCGTTCCACACGCCGTCTCCGAGTCCCGATCGGTCCACGCTCCGTCTCCTGAGCCCGGATCGTTCCACGCGTCGTCTCCTGATCCCCGATCCGTAAACGCGTCGTCTCCGGGCCACGATCGGTCCAGGCGCCGCTTCCTGAGCCACAATCGGTCCACGCGTTGTCTCCTAGGCCCCGATCGTTCCACGCGCCGTCTCCGAGCCCCGAGGGGTCCACGCGCCGTCTCCTGAGCCCCAATCGGTCCACGCACTGTCTCCTAAGCCCCAATCGGTCCACGCGCCGTTTCCTGAACCCCGATACGTCCACGCGCAGTCGCCGAGGCCCGATCGGTCCACGCGCTCTCTCCTGAGCCCCGATAGGTACACGCGTCGTCTCGTACGCGCCGATCGTTCCACGCCCCGTCTCCGAGCCCCGAGCGGTCCACGCGCCGTCTCCTGAGCCCCAATCGGTCCACGCGCTGTCTCCTAAGCCCCGATCGGTCCAAGCGCCGTCTCCGAGCCCCGATCGGTCCACGCGTCGTCTTCTAAGCCCAGATCGGTCCACGCGTCGTCTCCGAGCCACGATTGGTCCAGGCGCCGCTTCCTGAACCCCGATCGGTCCACGCGCCGTATCCTAAGCCCCGATCGGTCCACGCGCCGTCCCCTGAGCCCGATCTGTCCACGCGCGGCCTCCTGAGGCCCGATTGGTTCACGCGCCGTATCCGAGCCCCAATCGCTCCACGCGCCGTCTCCTGAGCCCCGATCGGTCCACGCGCGGCCTCCTGAGCCCCGATCGGTCCACGCGCCGTCGCCGAGCCGCGATCGGTGCACGCGCGGCCTCCTAAGCCCCGATCGGTCCACGCGCCGTCGCCGAACCCCAATTGGTCCACGCGCAAGCGCCTGAGCCCCAGTCGGTCCACGCGCTGTCTCCGAGCACCGATCGGTCCACGCACGGCCTCCTGAGCCCCGATCGGTCCACGCGCCGTCGCCGAGCCGCGATCGGTCCACGCGCGGTCTCCTGAGCCCCGGTCGGTTCACGCGCCGTCTCCTGAGCCCCGATCGGTCCACGCGTCGTTCCCTAAGCCCCGATCTATCCACGCGCAGTCTCCAGAGTCGCGATCGGTCCACGCATCCCCTACTGAGCCCCGGACGGTCCACGCGCCGGCACCGAACCCCGATCGGCCGACGCGCTTTCTCCGAGCGCCGATCGGTTAACGCGGCGTCTCCGAGCCCCGATCAGTCCACGCGCTGTCTCCTGAGCCCCAAACGGTCTAGGCGTCGTCTTCTAAGCTCCGAGCGGTCCACGCGCCTTCGCCGAACCCCAAATGGTCCACGCGCAATCGCCTGAGCCCCGATCGGTCCACGCGTGGTCTCCGAGCACCGATTGGTCCACGCGCCGTCGCCGAGGCATGATCGGTCCACGCGCGGCCTCCTGAGCCCCGATCGGTCCACGCGCCGTCGCCGAGCCGCGATCGTTCCACGCGCGGCCTCCTGAGCCCCGATCGGTCCACGCGTCGTCACCGAGCCGCGATCGGTCCACGCGCGACCTCCTGAGCCCGGTTGGTTCACGCGTCGTCTCCGAGCGCCGATCGGTCCACGCGCCGTCTTCTAAGCCCAGATGCCTCCTCGCGCCGTCTCCGAGCCCCGATCGGTCCACGCGTCGTCTCCGAGCCCCGATCGGCCCACGCGCCGTCGCCGGGCCGCGATCGGTCCACGCGCCGTCTCCGAGCCCCGAACGGTTCACGCACCGTCTCCTGATCCCAATCGGTCCACGCGGCGCCTCCGGAGCCCCAATCGATCCACGCGAGTCTCCTGAGCCCCAGTCGGTCCGCGCGCCGTCTCCTGAGCCCTGATCGGTCGACGCGTCGTCTCCTGAGCCCCGATCGCTCCACACGCCGTTTCTTGAGCCCCGATCGGTCCACGCGTCGTCTTCAAAGCCCCGATCCGTACACGCGTCGTCTCCGAGCGTCGATCCGTCCACGCGCCGTCGCCGAGCCCCGATCGGTCCACGCGCCGTCTCCGAGCCCCGATCGGTCCACGCATCGTCTCCTAAGCCCCAATCGGTTAACGCGCCGTCTCCGAGCCCCGATCGGTCCACGCGACGTCGCCGAACCTCAATTGGTCCACGCGAAACCGCCTGAGCCCCAGTCGGTCCACGCGCTGTCTCCGAGCCCCGATCGGTCCACGCGTGGTCTCCGAGACCCGATCGGTCCACGCGCCGTCGCCGAGCCACGATCGGTCCACGCGCGGCCTCCTGAGCCCCGATCGGTCCACGCGCCGTCGCCGAGCCGCGATCGGTCCACGCGCGGTCTCCTGAGCCCCGGTCGGTTCACGCGCCATCTCCTGAGCCCCGATCGGTCCACGCGTCGTTCCCTAAGCCCCGATCGATCCACGCGCAGTCTCCAGAGCCGCGATCGGTCCACGCATCCCCTCCTGAGCCCCGGACGGTCCACGCGCCGTCACCGAACCCCGATCGGTCGACGCGCTGTCTCCGAGCGCCGATCGGTTAACGCGCCGTCTCCGAGCCCCGATCAGCCCACGCGCTGTCTCCTGAGCCCCAATCGGTCTAGGCGTCGTCTTCTAAGCTCCGATCGGTCCACGCGCCGTCTCCGAGCCCCGATCGGTCCACGCACCATCTTCTGCGCCACAATCGGTCCACGCGCCGGCTCCGGAGCCCCAATTGGTCCACGCGCAATCGCCTGAGCCCCAGTCGGTCCACGCGCTCTTCGAGCCCCGATCAGTCCACGCGTCGTCTCCGGGCCCCGATCGGTCTACGCGCCGTCGCCGAGCCATGATCGATCCACGCGCGGCCTCCCGAGCCCCGATCGGTCCACGCGCCGTCTCCTGAGCCCCGATCTGTCCACACCCCTTCTCCTGAGCCCCGATCTGTCGACGCGTCGTCTCCTAAGCCCCGACTGGTGCACGCGCCGTCTCCTGAGCCCAAATTGTCCACACGCTGTCTCGTGAGCCCCGATAGGTACACGCGACGTCTCCTACGCCCCGATCGGTCCACGCGTCGTCTCCTAAGCCCTGCTCGGTTAACGCGTCGTTTCCGAGCCCCGATCGGTCGACGCGTCGTCTCCTGAGCCCCTATTAGTCCACGCGCCGTCTCCTAAGCCCTGATCCGTCCACGGGCCGTGTCCGAGCTCCGATCGGTTCACGCGCCGTCTCCAAACCTCGATCCGTACACGCGTCGTCTCCGAGCCCTGATCGGTCCACGCGCCATCGCCGAGCCCCGATCGGTCCACGCGCCATCGCCGAGCCCCGATCGGTCCACGCGCCCTCTCCGAGCGCCGATCATTTCACGCGCCGTCTCCTGAGCCCCGATCGGTCCACACCCCTTCTCCTGAACCCCGATCGATTCACGTGCCGTCTCCTAAGCCCCGATCGGTTCACCCGTCGTCTCTTAAGTCCCAATCGGTCCACGCGCCTTCTCCTAAGCCCCGATCGGTCCACGCGCCGTCTCCGAGCGCCGATCGGTTCACGCCCCGTCACCTGAGCCCCGATCTTTCGAAGCGCCGTCTCCGAGCCCCGATCGGTCTAGGTGCCGTCTCCTGAGCCCGGATCGTTCCACGCGTCGTCTCCGAATCCCCGATCCGTACACGCGTCGTTTCCGAGCCTCGATAGGTCCACGCGCCGTCGCCGAACCCCAATTGGTCCACGCGAAACCGCCTGAGCCCCAGTCGGTCCACGCGCTGTCTCCGAGCCCCGATCGGTCCACGCGTCGTCTCCGAGCCCCGATCGGTCCACGCGCCGTCGCCGAATCATTATCTGTCACGCGCGGCCTCCTGAGACCCGATCGGTCCACGCGCCGTCTTCGAGCCCCGATCGGTCCACGCATGGTCTCCTAAGCCCCAATCGGTTAACGCGCCGTCCCCGAGCCCCGATCGGTCCACGCGCCGTTTCCTGAGCCCCGATACGTCCACGCTCAGTCGCCGAGCCCTGATCGGTCCACGCGCTGTCTCCTGAGCCCCGATAGGTACACGCGTCGTCGCCTACACCCCAATCGGTCCACGCGTCGTCGCCTACACCCCAATCGGTCCACGGGGCGTCTCCTAAGCCCCGATCGGTCCACGCGCCGTCTCCCAGCCCCGATCGGTCCACGCACTGTCTCCTGATCCCCATGGGTCCACGCGGCGCCTCCGGGGCCCCAGACGGTCCACGCGCTGTCTCCGAGCCCCGATCTGTCCACGCGTCGTCTCCGAGCCCCGATCGGTCCACGCGCCGTCGCCGAGTCATGATCTGTCCACGCGCGGCCTCCTGAGACCCGATCGGTCCACGCGCCGTCTTCGAGCCCCGATCGGTCCACGCATAGTCTCCTAAGCCCCAATCGGTTAACGCGCCGTCTCCGAGACCCGATCGGTCCACACGCCGTTTCCTGAGCCCCGATACGTCCACGCGCAGTCGCCGAGCCCTGATCGGTCCACGCGCTATCTCCGAGCCCCGATCGATCCACGCGTCGTCTCCTGAGCCCCGACCGCTCCACGCGCCGTCTCCTGAGCCCGGATCGGTCCACGCGTCGTCTTCGAGCTCCGATCGGTCCACGCGCCGTCTCCATGCCTCGATCCGTACACGCGTCGTCTCCGAGCCCCGATCGGTCCACGCGTCGTCTCCGAGCCCCGATCGGTCCACGCGCCGTCTCCTGAGCCCCGATCTGTCCACACCCCTTCTCCTGAGCCCCGATCTGTCGACGCGTCGTCTCCTAAGCCCCGACCGGTGCACGCGCCGTCTCCTAAGCCCTGCTCGGTTAACGCGTCGTTTCCGAGCCCCGATCGGTCCACGCGTCGTCTCCTAAGCCCTGATCCGTCCACGGGCCGTGTCCGAGCTCCGATCGGTTCACGCGCCGTCTCCAAACCTCGATCCGTACACGCGTCGTCTCCGAGCCCTGATCGGCCCACGCGCCATCTCCTAAGCCCCGATCGGTCCAAGCGCCTTCTCCTAAGCCCCGATCGGTCCACGCGCCGTCTCCGAGCGCCGATCGGTTCACGCCCCGTCACCTGAGCCCCGATCATTCGAAGCACCGTCTCCGAGCCCCGATCGGTCCACGCGCCGTCTCCTGAGCCCGGATCGTTCCACGCGTCGTCCCCGAATCCCCGATCCGTACACGCGTCGTCTCCGAGTCCTGATCGGTCCACGCGCCATCGCCGAGCCCCGATCGGTCCACGCGCCGTCTCCGAGCGCCGATCGGTTCACGCCCCGTCACCTGACCCCGGATCGTTCCACGCGTCGTCCCCGAATCCCCGATCCGTACACGCGCCGTCTCCGAGCCCCGATCGGTCCACGCACTGTCTCCTGATCCCTATGGGTCAACGCGGCGCCTCCGGAGCCCCGATCGATCCACGCGAGGCTCCTGAGCCCGATCGGACCACGCATCGTCTCCTAAGCCCCAATCGGTTAACGCGCCGTTGCCTGAGCCCCGATCGGTCCACGCATCGTCTTCTAACCCCAGACGCCTCCTCGCACCGTCTCCGAGGGCCGATCGGTTCACGCGCCGTCTCCTGAGCCCCGATCGTTCCACGCATCGTCTCCGAACCCCGATGGGTCCACGCGTCGGCTCCTAAGCCCCGATCAGTCCACGCGCCGTCTCCGAGCCCCGATCGGTCCACGCGTCGTCTCCTAAGACCCGATCGGTCCACGTATCGTCTCCTAAGCCCCGATCGGTCCACACGCCGTCTCCCAGCCCCGATGGGTCCACGCGTCGCCTCCTGAGCCCCGGTCGGTCCACGCGCCGTCGCCGAGGCATGATCGGTCCACGCGCGGCCTCCTGAGCCCCGATCGGTCCACGCGCCGTCGCCGAGCCGCGATCGTTCCACGCGCGGCCTCCTGAGCCCCGATCGGTCCACGCGTCGTCACCGAGCCGCGATCGGTCCACGCGCGACCTCCTGAGCCCGGTTGGTTCACGCGTCGTCTCCGAGCGCCGATCGGTCCACGCGCCGTCTTCTAAGCCCAGATGCCTCCTCGCGCCGTCTCCGAGCCCCGATCGGTCCACGCGTCGTCTCCGAGCCCCGATCGGCCCACGCGCCGTCGCCGGGCCGCGATCGGTCCACGCGCCGTCTCCGAGCCCCGAACGGTTCACGCACCGTCTCCTGATCCCAATCGGTCCACGCGGCGCCTCCGGAGCCCCAATCGATCCACGCGAGTCTCCTGAGCCCCAGTCGGTCCGCGCGCCGTCTCCTGAGCCCTGATCGGTCGACGCGTCGTCTCCTGAGCCCCGATCGCTCCACACGCCGTTTCTTGAGCCCCGATCGGTCAACGCGTCGTCTTCAAAGCCCCGATCCGTACACGCGTCGTCTCCGAGCGTCGATCCGTCCACGCGCCGTCGCCGAGCCCCGATCGGTCCACGCGCCGTCTCCGAGCCCCGATCGGTCCACGCATCGTCTCCTAAGCCCCAATCGGTTAACGCGCCGTCTCCGAGCCCCGATCGGTCCACGCGACGTCGCCGAACCTCAATTGGTCCACGCGAAACCGCCTGAGCCCCAGTCGGTCCACGCGCTGTCTCCGAGCCCCGATCGGTCCACGCGTGGTCTCCGAGACCCGATCGGTCCACGCGCCGTCGCCGAGCCACGATCGGTCCACGCGCGGCCTCCTGAGCCCCGATCGGTCCACGCGCCGTCGCCGAGCCGCGATCGGTCCACGCGCGGTCTCCTGAGCCCCGGTCGGTTCACGCGCCATCTCCTGAGCCCCGATCGGTCCACGCGTCGTTCCCTAAGCCCCGATCGATCCACGCGCAGTCTCCAGAGCCGCGATCGGTCCACGCATCCCCTCCTGAGCCCCGGACGGTCCACGCGCCGTCACCGAACCCCGATCGGTCGACGCGCTGTCTCCGAGCGCCGATCGGTTAACGCGCCGTCTCCGAGCCCCGATCAGCCCACGCGCTGTCTCCTGAGCCCCAATCGGTCTAGGCGTCGTCTTCTAAGCTCCGATCGGTCCACGCGCCGTCTCCGAGCCCCGATCGGTCCACGCACCATCTTCTGCGCCACAATCGGTCCACGCGCCGGCTCCGGAGCCCCAATTGGTCCACGCGCAATCGCCTGAGCCCCAGTCGGTCCACGCGCTCTTCGAGCCCCGATCAGTCCACGCGTCGTCTCCGGGCCCCGATCGGTCTACGCGCCGTCGCCGAGCCATGATCGATCCACGCGCGGCCTCCCGAGCCCCGATCGGTCCACGCGCCGTCTCCTGAGCCCCGATCTGTCCACACCCCTTCTCCTGAGCCCCGATCTGTCGACGCGTCGTCTCCTAAGCCCCGACTGGTGCACGCGCCGTCTCCTGAGCCCAAATTGTCCACACGCTGTCTCGTGAGCCCCGATAGGTACACGCGACGTCTCCTACGCCCCGATCGGTCCACGCGTCGTCTCCTAAGCCCTGCTCGGTTAACGCGTCGTTTCCGAGCCCCGATCGGTCGACGCGTCGTCTCCTGAGCCCCTATTAGTCCACGCGCCGTCTCCTAAGCCCTGATCCGTCCACGGGCCGTGTCCGAGCTCCGATCGGTTCACGCGCCGTCTCCAAACCTCGATCCGTACACGCGTCGTCTCCGAGCCCTGATCGGTCCACGCGCCATCGCCGAGCCCCGATCGGTCCACGCGCCTCCGGAGCCCCGATCGATCCACGCGAGGCTCCTGAGCCCGATCGGACCACGCATCGTCTCCTAAGCCCCAATCGGTTAACGCGCCGTTGCCTGAGCCCCGATCGGTCCACGCATCGTCTTCTAACCCCAGACGCCTCCTCGCACCGTCTCCGAGGGCCGATCGGTTCACGCGCCGTCTCCTGAGCCCCGATCGTTCCACGCATCGTCTCCGAACCCCGATGGGTCCACGCGTCGGCTCCTAAGCCCCGATCAGTCCACGCGCCGTCTCCGAGCCCCGATCGGTCCACGCGTCGTCTCCTAAGACCCGATCGGTCCACGTATCGTCTCCTAAGCCCCGATCGGTCCACACGCCGTCTCCCAGCCCCGATGGGTCCACGCGTCGCCTCCTGAGCCCCGGTCGGTCCACGCGCCGTCTCCTGAGCCCCGATCGGTCCACGCGTCGTCTTCTAAGCCCCGATCGGTCCACGCGTCGTCTCCTAAGCCCCGATCGGTCCACTCGTCGTCTCCGAGCCCTGATCGGTCCACGCGCCATCGCCGAGCCCCGATCGGTCCACACCCCTTCTCCTGAGCCCCGATCTGTCGACGCGTCGTCTCCTAAGCCCCGACCGGTGCACGCGCCGTCTCCTGTGCCCCGATCGATTCACGTGCCGTCTCCTAAGCCCCGATCGGTCCACCCGTCGTCTCTTAAGCCCCAATCGGTCCACGCGCCATCTCCGAGCGCCGATCATTTCACGCGCTGTCTCCTGAGCCCCGGTCGGTCCACGCGCCGTCACCTGAGCCCTGATCGGTCGACGCGTCGTCTCCTGAGCCCCGATCGCTGCACACGCCGTTTCTTGAGCCACGATCGGTCCACGCGTCGTCTTCAAAGCCCCGATCCGTACACGCGTCGTCTCCGAGCCTCGATCTGTCCACACGCCGTCGCCGAGCCCCGATCGGTCCAAGCGCCGTCTCCGAGCCCCGATCGGTCCACGCGCCGTCGCCGAGCTATGATCGGTCCACGCGCGGCCTCCTGAGCCCCGATCGGTCCACGCGCCGTCGCCGAGCCGCGATCGGTCCACGCGCGGCCTCCTGAGGCCCGATTGGTTCACGCGCCGTATCCGAGCCCCAATCGGTCCACGCGCCGTCTCCTGAGCCCCGATCGGTCCACGCGCCGCTTCCTGCGCCCCGATCGGTCCACGCGCCGTCTCCTAAGCCCCAATCGGTCCACGCGGCGTCTCCGAGCGCCGATCATTTCACGCGTCGTCTCCTGAGCCCCGATCGATCTACGCGTCATCTCCTAAGCCCCGATTGGTGGACGAGCCGTCTCCGAGCCCCGATCGATCCACGCGTCTTCTTGTAAACCCAGATGCCTCCTCGCATCGTCTCCTAAGCCCCGATCGATTAACGCGCCGTCTCCGAGCCACAATCGGTCCACGCGCCATCGCCGAACCCCAATTGGTCCACGCGCAACCACCTGAGCCCCAGTCGGTCCACGCGCGGCCTCCTGAGCCATGGTCGGTTCATGCGCCGTCTCCTGAACCCCGATCGGTCCACGCGTCGTTCCCTAAGCCCCGATCCATCCACGCGCAGACTCCTGAGCCCCGATCGGTCCACGCATCGCCTCCTGAGCCCCGGACGGTCCAGGCACCGTCTCCGAACCCCGAGCGGTCGACGCGCCGTCTCCTAAGCCCCGATCGATCCACGCGCCGTCGCCGAACCCCAATTGGTCCACGCGCAACCGCCTGAGCCCCAGTCGGTCCACGCGCCGTCTCCTGAGCCCCGATCGATCTTCGCATCGTCTCCTAAGCCCCGCTCGGTTAACGCGTCGTTTCGGAGCCCCGATCGGTCTACGCGCCGTCTCCTGAGCCCCGATCGGTCCACGCGTCGTCTCCTGAGCCCCGATCGTTCCACGCGCCATCTCCGAGCGTCGATCCGTCCACACGCCGTCTCCTGAGCCCCGATCGGTCCACGCGCCGTCTCCGAGCGCCGATCCGTCCACGCGCCGTCTTCTGAGCCCCGATCGGTCCACGCATCGTCTCCTAAGCCCCGGACGGTCCACCCGCCGTTTCCGAGCCCCGATCGCTCCACGCGCCGTCTCCTGAGCCCCGATCGGTCCACGCATCGTCTCCTAAGCCCCGATCGGTCCACGCGCCGTTTCCGAGCCCCGATCGGTCCACGCATCGTCTGCTAAGCCCCGGACGGTCCACCCGCCGTTTCCGAGGCCGATCGCTCTACGCGCCGTCTCCTGAGCTCTGATCGGTCCACGCATCGTCTCCTGATCTCCGATCGGTTCACGCGCCGTCTCCTAAGCCCCGATCGGTCCACGCGCTGTCTCCGAGCGCCGATCGGTTCACGCGCCGTCTCCTGAGCCCCGATCATTCCACGCGCCGTCTCCGAGCCCGGATCGGTCCACGCGTCGTCTCCTGAGCCCCGATCGGTCCACGCGCCGTCTCCAAGCCCCGATCGGTCCATGCATCGTTTCCTAAGCCCCGATCGGTTAACGCGCTGTCTCCGAGTGCCGATCGGTCCACGCGCCGTGGCCGAACCCCAAATGATCCACGCGCAACCGCCTGAGCCCCGATCGGTCCACGCGTCGATCGGGGCTCGGAGACGGCGCGTGGAACGATCGGGGCTCAGTAGACGACGCGTGGATCAATTGGGGATCGGCGACGGCGCGTGGGCCGATCGGGGCTCAGGAGACGACGCGTGGAACGATCGTGGCTTAGGAGATGGCGCGTGGAACGATCGGGGCTCAGGAGACGGCGCGTGAACCAATCGGCGCTCGGAGACGGCGCGTAGATCGATCGTGGGTTAGGAGAAGGCGCGTGGAACGATCGGGGCTCAGGAGACGGCGCGTGAACCAATCGGCGATCGGAGACGGCGCGTCGACCGGTCGGGGTTCGCAGACGGCGCGTGGACCAATTGGGGTTCGGCGATGGCGCGTGGACCGATCGGCGCTCGGAGACGGCGCGTCGACCGATCGGATTCCGCAAACGGCGTGTGGACCCTCTGGGGCTTAGGAGACGCTGCGTGGACCGATCGGGGCTCAGGAGACTGCGCGTGGATGGATCGGGGCTTAGGGAATGATGCGTGGACGGATCGGGGCTCGGAGACGGCGCGTTAAGCGATCGGGGGTTAGAAGACGACGCGAGGACCGATGGGGGCTTAGGAGACGACGTGTGGACCGATCGGGGCTCAGGAGAAGGGGTGTGGACCGATCGGGTCTCAGGAGACGGCGCGTGAACCGATCGGGGCTGGGAGACAGCGCGTGGACCGACTGGAGCTCAGGCGGTTGCGCGTGGACCAATTGGGGTTCGGCGACGGCCCGTGGACTGATCGGGGCTCGGAGACGGCGCGTTAACCGATCGGGGCTTAGGAGACGATGCGTGGACCGATCGGGCTCGGAAATGGCGCGTGAACCGACCGGGGCTCAGGAAGCTGGGCGTGGACCGATCCAGGCTCGGCGACGGCGCGTGGACCGATCGGGGCTCGGAGACGACGCGTGTACGGATCGGGGCTCAGGAGGCCCCGCGTGGACCGATCGCGGCTCGGCGCCAGCGCGTGGACGGATCGGGACTCAGGAGACGGCGCGTGAACCGATCGGCGCTCGGAGACGCCGCGTGGACAGATTGGGGGTTACGAAACGGCGCGTGGACCGATCGGGACTCGGAGACGGCGCGTGGACCGTTCGGGGCTTAGGAGACGACGCGTGGATCGATCGGCGCTCGGAGACGCCGCGTGGACAGATTGGGGCTTACGAAACGGCGCGTGGACCGATCGGGACACGGAGACGGCGCGTGGACCGTTCGGGGCTTAGGAGACGACGCGTGGCACGTCCGGGGCTTAGGAGACGATGCGTGGACCGATCGGGGCTCAGGAGACGGCGCGTGGAGCGATCGGGGCTCGAAAACGGCGCGTAGACCGATCGGGGTTCGGCGACGGCGCGTGGACCGTCCGGGGGGTAGGAGACGATGCGTGGACCGATCGGGGCTTGGAGACGGCGCGTGGACCGATCGGAGCTCGGAGACGGCCCGTGGACCTATCGCGGCTCGGAGACGGCGCGTGGACCTATCGCGGCTCGGTGACAGCGCGTGGACCGATCGGGGCTTAGGAGAAGACGCGTGGACCGATCGGGGCTCAGAAGACGTCGCGGGGACCGGTCGGGGCTTAGGAGACTCGCGTGTATCTATCGGGGTGCTGGAGGCGGCGCGTGGACCGGTCGCGGATCAGGAGACGGTGCGTGGACCGATCGGGGCTTAGGAGATGACGCGTGGACCGACCGGGGCTTAGCAGACGACGCGTGAACCGATCGGGGCTCAGGAGACAGTGCATGGGCCGATTGGGGATCAGGACACGGCGCGTGGTTGGATGGGGGCTTAGGGAACGACGCGTGGACCGATCGGGGCTCGGGAGATGGCGCGTGGACCGATAGGAGCTTAGGAGAAGACCCGTGAACCGATCGGGGCTCAGGAGACGGCGCGTGGAACGGTCGGGGCTTAGGAGACTCGCGTGGATCTATCGGGGTGCCGGAGGCGGCGCGTGGACCGATCGCGGATCAGGAGACGGTGCGTGGACCGATCGGGGCTTAGGAGATGACGCGTGGACCGATCGGGGCTCAGGAGACGGCGCGTGGACTGATAACGGCTTAGGAGACGACCCCTGAACCGATCGGGGCTCAGGAGACGGCGCGTGGACCGGTCGGGGCTTAGGAGATTCGCGTGGATCTATCGAGGCTCGGAGACGGTGCGTGGACGTATCGGGGATCAGGAGACGGCGCGTGGACCGATCGGGGCTCGGAAACGACGCGTTAAGCGATCGGGGGTTAGAAGACGACGCGTGGACCGATGGGGGCTTAGGAGACGACGTGTGGACCGATGGGGGCTGGGAGACAGCGCGTGGACCGACTGGGGCTCAGGAGAAGGCGCGTGGACCGATTGGGGCTTAGGAGACAACGCGTTGACCGATCGGGGCTTCGGAGACGGTACGTGGACCGATCGGGGCTCGGAGACGACGCGAGGACCGATCGGGGATCAGGAGACGGCGCGTGAACCGACCGGAGCTCAGGAGATTCGCGTGGATCGATCGGGGCTCCAGAGGCGGCGCGTGGACCGATTGGGGAGCAGGAGATGGGGCGTGGACCGATCGAGGCTCAGGAGACGGCGCGTGGACCGATCGGGGCTTAGGAGACGAGGCGTGAACCGATCGACGCTCGAAGACGGCGCGTGGACCGGTCGGGGCTCAGGGGACGACGCGTAGACCGATCGGGGCTCGGAGACGGCGCGTGGATCGATAGGGGCTGAGTAGACGGCGCGTCGACCCGTCGGGGCTTAGGAGACGGCGCGTGGACCGATCGGGGCTTAGGAAGCGGCGCCTGGACCGATCGTGACTCGGAGACAGCGCGTGGAGGCATCGGGGCTTAGAAGACGATGCGTGAGCCGATCGGGGCTTAGGAGATGACGCGTGGACGTATCGGAGCTCAGGAGACGACGCGCGGACCGATCGGGGCTCGGAGACGGCGCGTGGACTGATCGTCGCTCGGAGCCGGCGCGAGGAGGCATCTTGGCTTAGACGACGATGCGTGGACCGATCGCGGCTCGGAGACGGCGCGTGGACCTATCGCGGCTCGGTGACAGCGCGTGGACCGATCGGGGCTTAGGAGAAGACGCGTGGACCGATCGGGGCTCAGAAGACGTCGCGGGGACCGGTCGGGGCTTAGGAGACTCGCGTGTATCTATCGGGGTGCTGGAGGCGGCGCGTGGACCGGTCGCGGATCAGGAGACGGTGCGTGGACCGATCGGGGCTTAGGAGATGACGCGTGGACCGACCGGGGCTTAGCAGACAACGCGTGAACCGATCGGGGCTCAGGAGACAGTGCATGGGCCGATTGGGGATCAGGACACGGCGCGTGGTTGGATGGGGGCTTAGGGAACGACGCGTGGACCGATCGGGGCTCGGGAGATGGCGCGTGGACCGATAGGAGCTTAGGAGAAGACCCGTGAACCGATCGGGGCTCAGGAGACGGCGCCTGGAACGGTCGGGGCTTAGGAGACTCGCGTGGATCTATCGGGGTGCCGGAGGCGGCGCGTGGACCGATCGCGGATCAGGAGACGGTGCGTGGACCGATCGGGGCTTAGGAGATGACGCGTGGACCGATCGGGGCTCAGGAGACGGCGCGTGGACTGATAACGGCTTAGGAGACGACACCTGAACCGATCGGGGCTCAGGAGACGGCGCGTGGACCGGTCGGGGCTTAGGAGACTCGCGTGGATCTATCGAGGCTCGGAGACGGTGCGTGGACGTATCGGGGATCAGGAGACGGCGCGTGGACCGACCGGGGCTCAGGAGACGGCGCGTGAACCGATCGGCGCTCGGAGACGGCGCGTGGACCGATCGGATCTTAGGAGACGACGCGTGGACCATCCGGGGCTCGGAGATGGCGCGTGGAGGCATCGGGGCTAAGAAGACGATGCGTGGACCGATTGGGGCTTCGGAGACGACGCGTGGACCGATCGGGGCTCGGAGACGACGTGTGGAACGATCGGGGCGCAGGAGCCGGGGCCAGGACCGATCGTGGCTCGGAGACGGCGCGAGGAGGCATCTGGGCTTAGAAGACGACGCGTGGACCGATCGGTGCTCGGAGATGACGCGTGGACCGATCGGGGCTCGAAGACGGCGCGTGGACCAATCGGGGCTTAGCGGACGAGGCGTAGACCGATCGGGGCTCGGAGACGGCGCGTGGACCCATCAGGGCTCGGAGACGGCACGTGGACCGATCGGGGCTCGGGGGACGACGCGTAGACCGATCGGGGCTTAGGAAGCGGCGCCTGGACCGATCGTGGCTCGGAGACGGCGCGTGGAGGCATCGGGGCTTAGAAGACGATGCGTGAACCGATCGGGGCTTAGGAGACGACGTGTGGACCGATCGGGGCTTACGAGACGATGCGTGGACCGATCGGGGCTCACGACACGGCGCGTGTAGCGATCGGGGCTCAGGAGACGACGCGTGTATCGATCGGAGCTCACGAGACGACGCGTCGACCGATCGGGGCTCAGGAAGCGGCGCGTGGAACCATCGGGGCTCGGAGACAATGCGTGAACCGATCGTGCTCGGAGACGGCGGATGAACCGATCGGGGCTGAGGAGACGGCGCGTGGACCGATCGGGGCTGAGGAGACGGCGCGTCGACCGATCGGGGCTTAGGAGCCGACGCGTGGATCGATCGGGCCCCAGGAAACGGGGCCTGCGCCGATCGGGGCTTAGGATACGACGCGTGGACCGATCGGGGCTCGGAGACGGTGCTTGGACGTATCGGGGATCAGTAGACGGCGCGTGGACCGACCGGGGCTCGGAGACGACGTGTGAAACGATCGGGGCGCAGGAGACGGTGCGTGGACCGATCGTGGCTCGGAGACGGCGCGTGTACCGATCGGGGCTTAGGGAACGACGCGTGGACGGATCGGGGCTCAGGAGACGGCGCGTGGACCGTTCGGGGCTTAGGAGACTCGCGTGTATCTATCGGGGTGCCGGAGGCGGCGCGTGGACCGATCGCGGATCAGGAGACGGTGCGTGGACCGATCGTGGCTCGGAGACGGCGCGAGGAGGCATCTGGGCTTAGAAGATGACGCGTGGACCGAGTGGGGCTCAGGAACCGGCGCCAGGGCCGATCGTGGCTCGGAGACGGCGCGAGGAGGAATCTGTGCTTAGAAGACGACGCGTGGACCTAACGGTGCTCGGAGAGGACGCTTGGACCGAACGGGGCTTAGGGAACGACGCGTAGACCGATCGGGGCTCAGGGGACGACGCGTAGACCGATCGGGGCTCGGAGACGGCGCGTAGACCGATCGGGGCTCGGAGACGGCGCGTGGATTGATAGGGGCTGAGTAGACGGCGCGTCGACCGGTCGGGGCTTAGGAGACAACGCGTGGACGGATCGGGGCTCAGGAGACGGCGCGTGGACCGGTCGGGGCTTAGGAGACGGCGCGTGAACCGATCGGCGCTCGGAGACGGCGCGTGGACCGATCGAAGCTTAGGAGACGACGCGTGGACCGATCGCGGCTTAGGAGACGGCGCGTGAACCGATCGGGGCTGAGGAGACGGCGCGTGGACAGATCGGGGCTGAGGAGACGGCGCGTGGACCGATCGTGGCTTAGGAGCCGACGCGTGGACCGATCGGGCCCCAGGAAACGGGGCCTGCGCCCATCAGGGCTTAGGATACGACGCGTGGACCGATCGGGGCTCAGGAACCGGCGCCAGGGCCGATCGTGGCTCGGAGACGGCGCGAGGAGGAATCTGTGCTTAGAAGACGACGCGTGGACCTAACGGTGCTCGGAGAGGACGCTTGGACCGAACGGGGCTTAGGGAACGACGCGTAGACCGATCGGGGCTCAGGGGACGACGCGTAGACCGATCGGGGCTCGGAGACGGCGCGTAGACCGATCGGGGCTCGGAGACGGCGCGTGGATTGATAGGGGCTGAGTAGACGGCGCGTCGACCGGTCGGGGCTTAGGAGACAACGCGTGGACGGATCGGGGCTCAGGAGACGGCGCGTGGACCGGTCGGGGCTTAGGAGACTCGCGTGTATCTATCGGGTGCCGGAGGCGGCGCGTGGACCGATCGCGGATCAGGAGACGGTGCGTGGACCGATCGGGGCTTAGGAGATGACGCGTGGACCGACCGGGGCTTAGCAGACGACGCGTGGACCAATCGGGGCTCAGGAGATGGCGCGTGGACCGATAGGGGCTTAGGAGAAGACCCGTGAACCGATCGGGGCTCAAGAGACGGCGCGTGGACCGGTCGGGGCTTAGGAGACTCGCGTGGATCTATCGGGTTGCCGGAGGCGGCGCGTGGACCGATCGCGGATCAGGAGACGGTGCGTGGACCGATCGGGGCTTAGGAGATGATGCGTGGACCGATCGGGGCTTACCAGACGACGCGTGGACCGATCGGGGCTCAGGAGACGGCGCGTGGACTGACAGGCGCTTAGGAGACGACCCGTGAACCGATCGGGGCTCAGGAGACGGCGCGTGGACCGGTCGGGGCTTAGGAGACTCGCGTGGATCTATCGAGGCTCGGAGACGGTGCGTGGACGTATCGGGGATCAGAAGACGGCGCGTGGACCGACCGGGGCTCAGGAGACGGCGCGTGAACCGATCGGCGCTCGGAGACGGCGCGTGGACCGATCGGAGCTTAGGAGACGACGCGTGGACCATCCGGGGCTCGGAGATGGCGCGTGGAGGCATCGAGGCTAAGAAGACGATGCGTGGACCGATCGGGGCTTCGGAGACGACGCGTGGACCGATCGGGGCTTAGGAGACGACGCGTGGACCGATCGCGGCTTAGGAGACGGCGCGTGGACCGATCGGGGCTTAGGAGACGGCGCGTGGAGAGATCGGGGCTCAGGAGACGACGCGTGTATCGATCGGGGCTCAGGAGACGACGCGTCGATCGATTGGGTCTCAGGAGGCGGCGCGTGGACCCATTGGGGCTCGGAGATGGTGAGTGGACGTATCGGGGCTTAGGGAACGACGCGAGGACCGATCGGGGCTGAGGAGACGGCGCCTGGACCGATCGTGGCTCGGAGACGATGCGTGGACCTATCGCGGCTCGGAGACGGCGCGTGGACCTATCGCGGCTCGGTGACGGCGCGTGGACCGATCGGGGCTTAGGAGAAGATGCGTGGACCGATCGGGGGTCAGAAGACGTCGCGGGGACCGGTCGGGGATCAGGAGACAGTGCGTGGAGCGATCGGGGCTCGGAGACGGCGCGTGGACCCATCAGGGCTCGGAGACGGCACGTGGACCGATCGGGGCTCAGGGGACGACGCGTAGACGGATCGGGGCTTAGGAAGCGGCGCCTGGACCGATCGTGGCTCGGAGACGGCGCGTGGATGCATCGGGGCTTAGAAGACGATGCGTGAACCGATCGGGGCTTAGGAGACGACGCGTGGACCGATCGGGGCTCACGACACGGCGCGTGTAGCGATCGGGGCTCAGGAGACGACGCGTGTATCGATCGGAGCTCAGGAGACGACGCGTCGACCGATCAAGGCTCAGGAAGCGGCGCGTGGAACCATCGGGGCTCGGAGACAATGCGTGAACCGATCGTGCTCGGAGACGGCGGATGAACCGATCGGGGCTGAGGAGACGGCGCGTGGACCGATCGGGGCTTAGGAGACGACGCGTGGACCGATCGCGGCTTAGGAGACGACGCGTAGACCGATCGGGGCTCAGGAGACAGCGCGTGGACCGATTGGGGATCAGGACCCGGCGCGTGGATGGATGGAGGCGTAGGGAACGACGCGTGGACCGATCGGGGCTCAGAAGACGGCGCGTGGACCGATAGGGGCTTAGGAGACGACCCGTGGACCGATCGGGGCTCAGGAGACGGCGCGTGGACCGATCGGGGCTTAGGAGACGGCGCGTGGACCGATCGGGGCTTAGGAGACGACGCGTGGACCGGTCGGGGCTCAGGAGGCGTCGCGTGGACCCATCGGGGCTCG
Source organism: Netelia fuscicornis (assembly GCA_946811545.1). Lineage (NCBI taxonomy): Eukaryota > Metazoa > Arthropoda > Insecta > Hymenoptera > Ichneumonidae > Netelia > Netelia fuscicornis. Next base: position 33,380,520 of record OX328012.1, read on the forward strand.
GAGACGGCGCGTGGACCGATCGGGGCTTAGGAGACGACGCGTGGACCGATCGGGGCTTAGGAGACGACGCGTCGACCGATCGTGGCTCGGAGACGGCGCGAGGAGGCATCTGGGCTTAGAAGACGACGCGTGGACCGATTGGCTCTCAGGAAACGGGGTGTGAACCGATCGGGGCTTAGGAGACGAAGCGTGGAACGATCGGGGCTGAGGAAGCGGCGCTTGGGCCGATCGTGGCTCGAAGACGTCGCGTGGAGGCATCTGGGCTTAGAAGACGACGCGTGGACCGATTGGGGCTCGGAGACGACGCGTGGACCGATCGGGGCTTAGGAGACGACGCGTGGACCGATCGCGGCTTAGGAGACGACGCGTAGACCGATCGGGGCTCAGGAGACAGCGCGTGGACCGATTGGGGATCAGGACACGGCGCGTGGATGGATGGAGGCGTAGGGAACGACGCGTGGACCGATCGAGGCTCAGAAGACGGCGCGTCGACCGATAGGGGCTTAGGAGACGACCCGTGGACCGATCGGGGCTCAGGAGACGGCGAATGGACCGATCGGGGCTTAGGAGACGGCGCGTGGACCGATCGGGGCTTAGGAGACGACGCGTGGACCGGTCGGGGCTCAGGAGGCGACGCGTGGACCCATCGGGGCTCGGAGACGGCGCGTGGACCGATCGGGGCTTAGGAGACGACGCGTGGACCGATCGGGGCTTAGGAGACGACGCGTGGACCGATCGGGACTCAGGAACCGGCGCGTGGACCGATCGGGGCTTAGGAGACGACGCGTCGACCGATCGTGGCTCGGAGACGGCGCGAGGAGGCATCTGGGCTTAGAAGACGACGCGTGGACCGATTGGCTCTCAGGAAACGGGGTGTGAACCGATCGGGGCTTAGGAGACGAAGCGTGGAACGATCGGGGCTGAGGAAGCGGCGCTTGGGCCGATCGTGGCTCGAAGACGTCGCGTGGAGGCATCTGGGCTTAGAAGACGACGCGTGGACCGATCGGGGCTTGGAGACGGTCTGTGGACGTATCGGGGCTCGGAGATGGTGCGTGGACGTATCGGGGCTTAGGAGACTCGCGTGTATCTATCGGGGTGCCGGAGGCGGCGCGTGGACCGATCGCGGATCAGGAGACTGTGCGTGGACCGATCGGGGCTTAGGAGATGACGCGTGGACCGATCGGGGCTTAGCAGACGACGCGTGGACCGATCGGGGATCAGGAGACGGTGCGTGGACCGATCGGGGCTCGAAGACGGCGCGGGGACGTATCGGCGCTTAGGAGACGGCGCGTGGACCGATCGTGGCTCGGAGACGGCGCGTTGAGGCATCGGGGCTTACAAGACGACGCGTGGACCGATCGGGTCTCAGGAAACAGCACGTGGACCGATCGGTGCTCGGAGACGACGCGTGGACCGATCGGGGCTCAGGAGACGGCGTGTGGAGCGATCGGGGCTCGGAGACGGCACGTGGACCGATCGGGGCATAGGAGACGACGCGTTGACCGATCGGGGCTCAGGAGGCGGCGCTTGGACCGATCTGGGATCAGGTGATGGTGCGTGGACCGATCGGGGCGGGGAGACGGCGCGTGGACGGATCTGGGCTTAGGGAACGGCGGGTGGACCGGTCGGGGCTTAGGAGACGGCGCGTGGACCGATCGGCGCTCGGAGACGGCGCGTAGATCGATCGTGGGTTAGGAGAAGGCGCGTGGAACGATCGGGGCTCAGGAGACGGCGCGTGAACCAATCGGCGATCGGAGACGGCGCGTCGACCGGTCGGGGTTCGCAGACGGCGCGTGGACCAATTGGGGTTCGGCGATGGCGCGTGGACCGATCGGCGCTCGGAGACGGAGCGTCGACCGATCGGATTCCGCAAACGGCGTGTGGACCCTCTGGGGCTTAGGAGACGCTGCGTGGACCGATCGGGGCTCAGGAGACTGCGCGTGGATGGATCGGGGCTTAGGGAATGATGCGTGGACGGATCGGGGCTCGGAGACGGCGCGTTAAGCGATCGGGGGTTAGAAGACGACGCGAGGACCGATGGGGGCTTAGGAGACGACGTGTGGACCGATCGGGGCTCAGGAGAAGGGGTGTGGACCGATCGGGTCTCAGGAGACGGCGCGTGAACCGATCGGGGCTGGGAGACAGCGCGTGGACCGACTGGGGCTCAGGCGGTTGCGCGTGGACCAATTGGGGTTCGGCGACGGCCCGTGGACTGATCGGGGCTCGGAGACGGCGCGTTAACCGATCGGGGCTTAGGAGACGATGCGTGGACCGATCGGGCTCGGAAATGGCGCGTGAACCGACCGGGGCTCAGGAAGCTGGGCGTGGACCGATCCAGGCTCGGCGACGGCGCGTGGACCGATCGGGGCTCGGAGACGACGCGTGTACGGATCGGGGCTCAGGAGGCCCCGCGTGGACCGATCGCGGCTCGGCGCCAGCGCGTGGACGGATCGGGACTCAGGAGACGGCGCGTGAACCGATCGGCGCTCGGAGACGCCGCGTGGACAGATTGGGGGTTACGAAACGGCGCGTGGACCGATCGGGACTCGGAGACGGCGCGTGGACCGTTCGGGGCTTAGGAGACGACGCGTGGATCGATCGGCGCTCGGAGACGCCGCGTGGACAGATTGGGGCTTACGAAACGGCGCGTGGACCGATCGGGACACGGAGACGGCGCGTGGACCGTTCGGGGCTTAGGAGACGACGCGTGGCACGTCCGGGGCTTAGGAGACGATGCGTGGACCGATCGGGGCTCAGGAGACGGCGCGTGGAGCGATCGGGGCTCGAAAACGGCGCGTAGACCGATCGGGGTTCGGCGACGGCGCGTGGACCGTCCGGGGGGTAGGAGACGATGCGTGGACCGATCGGGGCTTGGAGACGGCGCGTGGACCGATCGGAGCTCGGAGACGGCCCGTGGACCTATCGCGGCTCGGAGACGGCGCGTGGACCTATCGCGGCTCGGTGACAGCGCGTGGACCGATCGGGGCTTAGGAGAAGACGCGTGGACCGATCGGGGCTCAGAAGACGTCGCGGGGACCGGTCGGGGCTTAGGAGACTCGCGTGTATCTATCGGGGTGCTGGAGGCGGCGCGTGGACCGGTCGCGGATCAGGAGACGGTGCGTGGACCGATCGGGGCTTAGGAGATGACGCGTGGACCGACCGGGGCTTAGCAGACGACGCGTGAACCGATCGGGGCTCGGAGACGACGTGTGGAACGATCGGGGCGCAGGAGCCGGGGCCAGGACCGATCGTGGCTCGGAGACGGCGCGAGGAGGCATCTGGGCTTAGAAGACGACGCGTGGACCGATCGGTGCTCGGAGATGACGCGTGGACCGATCGGGGCTCGAAGACGGCGCGTGGACCAATCGGGGCTTAGCGGACGAGGCGTAGACCGATCGGGGCTCGGAGACGGCGCGTGGACCCATCAGGGCTCGGAGACGGCACGTGGACCGATCGGGGCTCGGGGGACGACGCGTAGACCGATCGGGGCTTAGGAAGCGGCGCCTGGACCGATCGTGGCTCGGAGACGGCGCGTGGAGGCATCGGGGCTTAGAAGACGATGCGTGAACCGATCGGGGCTTAGGAGACGACGTGTGGACCGATCGGGGCTTACGAGACGATGCGTGGACCGATCGGGGCTCACGACACGGCGCGTGTAGCGATCGGGGCTCAGGAGACGACGCGTGTATCGATCGGAGCTCACGAGACGACGCGTCGACCGATCGGGGCTCAGGAAGCGGCGCGTGGAACCATCGGGGCTCGGAGACAATGCGTGAACCGATCGTGCTCGGAGACGGCGGATGAACCGATCGGGGCTGAGGAGACGGCGCGTGGACCGATCGGGGCTGAGGAGACGGCGCGTCGACCGATCGGGGCTTAGGAGCCGACGCGTGGATCGATCGGGCCCCAGGAAACGGGGCCTGCGCCGATCGGGGCTTAGGATACGACGCGTGGACCGATCGGGGCTCGGAGACGGTGCTTGGACGTATCGGGGATCAGTAGACGGCGCGTGGACCGACCGGGGCTCGGAGACGACGTGTGAAACGATCGGGGCGCAGGAGACGGTGCGTGGACCGATCGTGGCTCGGAGACGGCGCGTGTACCGATCGGGGCTTAGGGAACGACGCGTGGACGGATCGGGGCTCAGGAGACGGCGCGTGGACCGATCGTGGCTCGGAGACGGCGCGTTGAGGCATCGGGGCTTACAAGACGACGCGTGGACCGATCGGGTCTCAGGAAACAGCACGTGGACCGATCGGTGCTCGGAGACGACGCGTGGACCGATCGGGGCTCAGGAGACGGCGTGTGGAGCGATCGGGGCTCGGAGACGGCACGTGGACCGATCGGGGCATAGGAGACGACGCGTTGACCGATCGGGGCTCAGGAGGCGGCGCTTGGACCGATCTGGGATCAGGTGATGGTGCGTGGACCGATCGGGGCGGGGTGACGGCGCGTGGACGGATCTGGGCTTAGGGAACGGCGGGTGGACCGGTCGGGGCTTAGGAGACGGCGCGTGGACCGATCGGGGCTCATGAAGCGGCGCCTGGACCGATCGTGACTCGGAGGCGGCACGAGGAGGCATCTGGGCTTAGAAGGCGACGCGTGGACCGCTCGGTGCTCGGAGACGGTGCGTGGACGTATCGGGGATCAGGAGACGGTACGTGGGCCGATCGGCGCTCAGGAGACGGCGCGTGGAGCGATCGGGGCTCAGGAAACGGCGCATGGAGCGATCGGGGTCAGGAGACGACGCCTGGGTCGATCGGGGCTCAGGAGACGACGCGTCGACCGATCGGGGCTCAGGAGACGACGCGTGGATCGATCGGGGCTCAGGAGACGACGCGTCGACCGATCGGGGCTCAGGAGACGGCGCGCGGACCGACCGGGGCTCAGAAGCCTCGCGTGGATCGATCGGGGCTCCGGAGGCGCCGCGTGGACCGATGGGGATCAGGACACGGTGCGTGGACCAATCGGGGCTCGGAGACGGCACGTGGACCGATCGGGGCCTAGGAGACGACGCGTGGACCGATCGGGGCGTAGGAAACGACGCGCGTACCTATCGGGGCTCAGGAGACAGCGAGTGGACCGATTGGGGCTGAGGAGAAGGCGCAGGGTCCGATGGGGTCTCGGAGACGGCGTGTGGAACGATCGGGGCTCAGGAGACGGCGAGTTAACCGATTGGGGCTTAGGAGACGATGAGTGGATGGATCGGGGCTTAGGGAACGACGCGTGGACCGATCGGGGTTCAGGAGACGGCGCGTGAACCGACTGGGGCTCAAACGGTTGCGCGTGGACCAATTGGGGTTCGGCGACGGCGCGTGGACCGATCGGGGCTCGGAGACGGCGAGTTAACCGATCGGGGCTTAGGAGACGATGCGAGGAGGCATCTGGGTTTACAAGACGACGCGTGGATCGATCGGGGCTCGGAGACGGCGCGTGAACCGACCGGGGCTTAGGAGACGACGCGTGGACCGATCCCGGCGCGGAGACGGCGCGTTAACCGATCAGGGCATAGGAGACGATGCGTGGACCGATCGGGCTCAGGAGACGGCGCGTGGTGCGATCGGGGCTTAGGAGACGAAGCGTGGACCGATCAGAGCTCAGGAGACCGCGCGTGGAGCGATCGGGGCTCGGAAACGGCGGGTGGACCGTCCGGGGCTTAGCAGACGATGCGCGGACCGATCGGGGCTCGGAAACGGCGGGGGAACGTCCGGGGCTTAGGAGACGATGCGTGGACCGATCGGGGCTCAGAAGACGGCGCGTGGACGGATCGGCGCTCGGAGACGGCGCGTGGAACGATCGGGGCTCAGGAGACGACGCGTCGACGGATCAGGGCTGAGGAGACGACGCGTGGACCGATCGGGGCTTAGGAGAAAACGCGTGGACCGATCGGGGCTCAGGAAGCGGCGCCTGCACCGATCGTGGTTGGGAGACGGCGCAAGTAGGCATCTGGGCTTAGAAGACGACGCGTGGACCGATCTGGGCTCAGATGACGGCGCGCGAACCGACCGGGGCTCAGGAGACTCGCGTGGATCGATCGGGGTTCCGGAGACGCCTCGTGGAACGATCGGGGCTCGGAGTCGGCGCGTTAACCGATCGGGGCTTAGGAGACGATGCGTGGACCGATCGGGGCGCGGAGACGGCGGGTGGGCCGACCGCGGTTTAGGGGAAGGCGCTTGGACCGAACGGGGCTTACGAGACGGCGCGTGGACCGATCGGGGCTCGGAGACGGCGCGTGGAACGATCGGGACTCAGGAGACGGCGCGTCAACCGATCGGCGCTCGGAGACGGCGCATGGACCGAACGGGGCTTAGGAGACGGCGCGTGGACCGATCGGAGATCAAGAGATGACGCGTGGACCGATCGGGGTTCTGGAAGCGGCGCACGGACCGATCGTGGCTCGGAGACGGCGCGTGGAGGCATCGGGGCTTTGAAGACGATGCGTGGACCGATCGGGGCTCAGGAAACGGTGTGTGGCGCGATCGGGGCTCAGGAGACGACGCGTGGATCGATTAGGGCTCCGGAGGCGCCGAGCGGACCGATTGGGATCAAGAGACGGTGCGTGAACCGTTCGGGGCTCGGAGACGGCGCGTGGAGTGATCGGGGCTTAGGAGACGACACGTGGACCGATCGGGGCATAGGAGACGACGCATGTACCTATCGGGGCTCACGAGACAGCGTGAGGACCGATTGGGGCTCAGGAGACGGCGCGTGGAACGCTCCAGGCGCCGTTTTCTGAGCAGAATTCGGTCCACGCGTCGTCTTCAAAGCCCCGATGCCTCCACGCGCCGTCTCCTGTGCTCCGATCGTTCCACGCACCATCTCCGAGCCCCGATCGGTCCACGCGCCGTCTCCTAAGCCCCGCTTGATCCACGCGCCGTCTCCGAGCTCCAATCGGTCCACGCGCCGTTTCCTGAGACCTGATCGGTCCATGCGTCGTCTCCTAAGCCCCGATCGGTCCACGCGTCGGCTCCTAAGCCCCGATCGGTCCACGCGTCGTCTCCTAAGCCCCGATCCGTCGACGCGTCGTCTCCTGAGCCCCGATCGATCCACGCGACTTCTCCTGAGTCCCGACCGCTCCACGCGTCGTCTCCGAGCTCCGATCGGTCCACGCGCCGTTTCCGAGCCCCGATCGGTCCATGCGTCGTCTTCTAAGCCCCGATGCCTCCACGCGCCGTCTCCGAGCCCCGATCCATCCACGCGCAGTCGCCGAGCCCCGATCGGTCCACGCGCCGTTTCCTGAGCCCCGATCGGTCCACGCGTTGTCTCCTAAGCCCCGATCGGTCCACGCGTCGGCTCCTAAGCCCCGATCGGTCCACGCGTCGTCTCCTAAGCCCCGATCCGTCGACGCGTCGTCTCCTGAGCCCCGATCGATCCCCGCGACTTCTCCTGAGTCCCGACCGCTCCACGCGTCGTCTCCGAGCTCCGATCAGTCCACGCGCCGTTTCCGAGCCCCGATCGGTCCATGCGTCGTCTTCTAAGCCCCGATGCCTCCACGCGCCGTCTCCGAGCCCCGATCCATCCACGCGCAGTCGCCGAGCCCCGATCGGTCCACGCGCGGTCTACTGAGCTCCGGTCGGTCCACACGCCGCGGCGAACCCCAATTGGTCCACGCGCAACCTCTCGAGCCCCAGTCTGTAAACGCGCTGTCTCCGAGCCCCGATCGGTCCACGTATGTTCTCCTAAGCCCCGCTCGATTAACGCGTCGTTTCCGAGCCCCGATCGGTCCAGGCGCCGCTTCCTGAGCCCCGATCGGTCCACACGCCGTCTCGAAAGCCCCAATCGGTCTACGCGCCGTCTCAGAGCGCCGATCATTTCACGCGCCGTCTCCTGAGCCCCGATCATTCCACGCCCCGTCTCCGAGCCCCGATCGGTCCACGCGCCGTCTCCTAAGCCCCTATCGGTCCACGCGCCGTCTCCGAGCGCCGATCATTTCACGCGCCGTCTCCTGAGCCCCGATCGGTCCACGCGTCGTCTCCGAGCTCCGATCGTTCCACACGCCGTTTCCTGAGCCCCGATCGGTCCATGCGTCGTCTTCTTAGCCCCGATGCCTCCACGCGCCGTCTCCGAGCCACGATCGGTCCAGGCGCCGCTTCCTGAGCCCCGATCGGTCCACACGCCGTCTCGAAAGCCCCAATCGGTCTACGCGCCGTCTCAGAGCGCCGATCATTTCACGCGCCGTCTCCTGAGCCCCGATCATTCCACGCCCCGTCTCCGAGCCCCGATCGGTCCACGCGCCGTCTCCTAAGCCCCTATCGGTCCACGCGCCGTCTCCGAGCGCCGATCGGTTCACGCGCCGTCTCCTGAGCCCCGATCGTTCCACGCGCCGTCGCCGAGCCGCGACCGGTCCACGCGCCGTCTCCTGAGCCCCGATCGGTCCACGTATCGTCTCCTAAGCCCCGATCGATCCACGCGTCGTCTCCTAAGCCCCGATCGGTCTACGCGCTGTCTCCGAGCCCCGATCGGTCCACGCGTCGTCTCCTAAGCCCCTATCGGTCCACGCGCCGTCTCCGAGCGCCGATCGGTTCACGCGCCGTCTCCTGAGCCCCGATCGGTCCACGCGCCGTCTCATAAGCCCCGATCGGACCACGCGCCTTCTCCTCAGCCACGATCGGTCCACGCGCCGTCTCCGAGCGCCGATTAGTTCACGCGCCGTCTCCTGAGCCCCGATCGCTCGACGCGCCGTCTCCGAGCGCCGATCGGTCCGCGTGCCGTCTCCGAGCCCCGTTCGGTCCACGCATCGTCTCCTAAGCCTCGATCGGTCCACGCCCCTTCTCCTAAGCCCCGATCAGTCCACGTGCCGTCTCCGAGCCTCGACCGGTCCACGCGCCGTCTCCTGAGCCCTGATCGTTCCACGCGCCGTCTCCTAAGCCGCGACCGTTCCACGCGCCGTCTCCGAGCTCCGATCGGCCCACGCGCCGTCTCCTACGCCACGATCGGTCCAAGCGCCTTCTGCTAAGCCCCGATCGTTCCAGGCGCCGTCTCCGAGCGCGGATCGGTTCACGCGCCGTCACCTGAGCCCCGATCGTTCCACGCGCGGTCTCCGAGCCCCGATCGGTCCACGCGCCGTCTCCTGAGCCCGGATCGTTCCACGCGTCGTCCCCGAATCCTCGATCCGTACACGCGTCGTCTCCGAGCCTCGATCGGTCCACGGGCCGTCGCCGAGCCCCGATCGGTCCAGGCGTATCCTCCTGAGCCCCGGTCGTTCCACGCGCCGTCTCCGAGCCCCGATCGGTCCACGCATCGTCTCCTAAGCCCCGATCGGTTAACACGCCGACTCGGAGCCCCGATCGTTCCACGCGCCGTCTCCGAGCCCCGATCGTTCCACGCGCCTTCTCCTAAGCCACGATCGGTCAGCGCCGTCTCCGAGCGCCGATCGTAGCACGCGCCGTCGCACGAGCCGCGATCGGTCCACGCGCGGCCTCCTGAGCCCCGGTTGGTTCACGCGCAGTACCCGAGCCCCAATCGGTCCACGCACCGTCTCCTGAGCCCCGATCGGTCCACGCGCCGTCGCCGAACCCCAATTGGTCCACGCGCAACCGCCTCAGCCCCGGTTGGTCCACGCGCTGTTTCCGAGCCCTGATCGGTCCACACGTCGTATCCGAACCCCGATCGGTCCACGCGCCGTCGCCGAGCCATGATCGGTCCACGCGCGGCCTCCTGAGCCCCGGTTGCTTCACGTGCCGTATCCGAGCCCCCATCGGTCCACGCGTCGTCTCCGAGCCCCGATCGGTCCACGCGCCGTCGCCGAGCCATGATCGGCCCATGCGAGGCTCCTGAGCCCCGGTCGGTCCGCGCGCCGTCTCCTGATCCCCGATCGGTCGACGCGTCCTTTCCTGAGCCCTGATCGATCCACGCGTCGTCTCCTGAGCCCCGATCGCTCCACGCGCCGATTTCTGAGCCCCGATCAATTGACGCGTCTTCTCCTGAGCCCCGATCGCTCCTCGCGCCGTCACCTGAGCCCCGCTCGGTCCCTGCGTGGTCTTCTTAGCCCCGATGCCTCCACGCGCCGTATCCGAGCCACGATCGGTCTAGGCGTCGCTTCCTGAGCCCCGATCGGTCCACGCGCTGTCTCCTAAGCCCCAATCGGTCCACGCGCCGTCTCCTAAGCCCTGATCGGTCCACGCGCCGTCTCCGAGCGCCGATCGGTTCACGCGCCGTCTCCTGAGCCCCGATCGTTCCAGGCGCCATCTCCGAGCCCCGATCGGTCCACGCGCCGTCTCCTAAGCCCCGATCGGTCCACGCACCTTCTCCTAAGCCCCGATCGGTCCACGTGCCGTCTCCGAGCCTCGACCGGTCCACGCGCCGTCTCTTGAGCTCCGATCGTTCCACGCGCCGTCTCCTAAGCCGCGATCCGTCCACGGGCCGTCTCCGAGCTGCTATCGGTAAACGCGCCGTCACCAAGCCCTGATCCGTACACGCATCGTCTCCGAGCCCCGACCGGTCCACGCGCCGTCGCCGAGCCTCGATCAGTCCACGCGCGGCCTCCTGAGCCCCGATCGGTTCACGCGCTTGCTCCGAGCCCGATCGGTCCACGCATCGTCTCCCAAGCCCCGATCGGTTAACGTGCCGTCTCCGAGCCCCGATCGGTCCACGTGCCGTCTCCGAGCGTCGATCGGTTCACGCGCCGTCTCCTGAGCCCCGATCATTCCACGCGCCGTCTCCGAGCCCCGGTCGGTCCACGCCCCGTCGCCGAACCCCAATTGGTCCACGCGCAACCTCCTGAGCCCCAGTCGGTCCACGCGCGGCCTCCTGAGCCATGCTCGGTCCACGCGCCGTCTCCTGAGCCCCGATCGGTCAACGCGCCGTTCCCTAAGCTCCGATCCATCCACGCGCAGTCTCCTGAGCCCCGATCGGTCCACGCGCCGTCTTCGAACGCCGATCGGTCCACGCAACGTCTCCTAAGCCCCAATCGGTTCACGCGCCGTCTCCTGAGCCCCGATCGTTCTACGCGCCGTCTCCGAGCCCCGATTCGTCCACGTGCAGTCGCCGAGCCCCGATCGGTTCACGCGCGGTCTCCTGAGCTCCAGTCGGTACACGCTCTGTCTCCGAGCCCCGATCGGTCCAGGCATCGTCTCGCAAGCCCCGCTCGGTTAACGCGTCGTTTCGGAGACCCATCGGTCTACGCGCCATCTCCGAGACGCGATCAGCCCACGCATCGTCTCCTAAGCCGCGATCGGTTAACGTGCCGTCTCCGAGCCCCGATCGGTCCACGCGCCGTCTCCTGAGCCCCGATACGTCCACGCGCAGTCATCGAGCCCCGATCGGTCCACGCGCGGTCTCCTGAGCCCCGATCTGTCCACGCGCCGTCTCCGAGCCCCGATCGGTTCACGGATCGTCTCCTAAGACCCGACCGGTTCACCCGCCGTCTCCTGAGCCCCGGTCGGTCCACGCGCCGTCTCCGAGCCTCGATCGATCCACGTACCGTCTCCGAAGCCCCTATCGGTCCATGCGCCGTCTGCTGAGCCCCGATCGGTCCACGCATCGTCTCCTAAGCCCCGATACGTCCACACGCCGTATCCGAGCCCCGATCGGTCCGCGTGACGCATTCCAAGCCCCGATCGGTCCACGCGACGTCTCCAAAGCCCTGATCGGTCCACGTGCCGTCTCCGAGTCCCGATCGGTTCACGCGCCGTCTCCTGAACCCCGATACGTCCACGCGCAGTCGCCGAGACCCGATCGGTCCACGCGCCGTCGCCGAGCCTCGATAGGTCCACGCGCGGCCTCCTGAGCCCCGGTCGGTTCACGCGCCGTCTCCGAGCCCCGATCGATCCACGCGTCGTCTTCTAAGCCCAGATGCCTCCTCGCGCCGTCTCCGAGCCACGATCGGTCCAGGCGCCGCTTCCTGAGCCCCGATCGGTCCACGCGCCGTCACCCGAGCCCCGATCGTTCCACGCGCCGTCTCCGAGCCCCGATCCGTACACGCGTCGTCTCCGAGCCTCGATCGATCCACGCGCCGTCGCCGAGCCCCGATCGGTCCAGGCGTATCCTCCTGAGCCCCGGTCGGTCCACGCATCGTCTCCTAAGCCCCGATCGGTTAATGCGCTGACTCCGAGCCCCGATCGTTCCACGCGCCGACTCCGAGCCCCGATGGGTCCACGCGCGGTGTCCTGAGCCCCGGTCGGTCCAGGCCCCGTCTCCGAGCGCCGATCGGTTCACGCGCCGTCTCCTGAGAACGATCCGTCCACGCGCCGTCTCCTGAGAACGATCCGTCCACGCGCCGTCTCCTGAGCCCCGGTCGGTCCACGCGCCGTCTCCGAGCCTCGATCGGTCCACGCATCGTCTCCTAAGCGCCGATCGGATAACGCGCCGACTCCGAGCCCCGATCGTTCCACGCGCCGTCTCCGAGCCCCGATGGGTCCACGCGCGATGTCCTGAGCCCCGGTCGGTGCAGGCCCCGTCTCCGAGCGCCAATTGGTTCACGCGCCGTCTCCTGAGAACGATCCGTCCACGCGCTGTCTCCTGAGCCCCGATCGGTCGACGCGTCCTCTGCTAAACCTCAATCGGTCCACGCCCCGTCTCCGTGCGCCGATCGGTTCACTCGCCGTCTCCTGAGTCCCGATCCGTCCACTCACTGTCTCCTGAGCCCCGATCGGTCGACGCGTCCTCTGCTAAACCTCGATCGGTCCACGCGTCGTCTCCTGAGCCCAGATCGGTCGACGGGTCCTCTCCTAAGCCCCGATCGGTCCACGCGTCTTCTCCTGAGCTCCGATCAGTCCACGCGTCGTCTCCTAAGCCCCGATACGTCCACACGCCGTCTCCGAGCCCCGATGGGTCCCCGCGTTGCCTCCTGAGCCCCGATCGATCCGCGCGAGTCTCCTGAGCCCCGATCGGTCCACGCGTCGTCTCCTAAGCCCCAATCGGTCCACGCACCGCCTCCTGCGCCCCAATCGGTCCACGCGCCGCCTCCTGCGCCCCGATCGGTCTGCGCGCCGTCTCCTGAGCCCCGATCGGTCGACGCGCCGTCTCGTGAGCCCCGATCGGTCCACGCGCCGTCTCCGAGCCCCGATCGGTCCATGCGCCGTCTCCTGAGCCCCGGTCGGTCCGCGCGCCGTCTCCTGAGCCCCGATCGTTCCACGCGTCGTCTCCTAAGCCCCGATCGGTTCACGCATCGTCTCCTAAGCCCCGATACGTCCACGCGCCGTCTCCTGAGCCCCAATCGGTCCACGCGCCGCCTCCTGAGCCCCGATCGGCCCACACGCCGTCTCCTGAGTCCCGATCGGTCCACGCGCGGCCTCCGAAGCCCCGATCGTTCCACGCGCCGTCTCCGAGCCCCGATCGGTCCACGCGCCGTCTCCTGAACCTCGATGGGTCCACGCGTCGTTCCCGAAGCCCCGATCCATCCACGCGCAGTCTCCCGAGCCCCAATCGGTCCACGCGCCGTCTCCTGAGCCCCGATCGGTCGACGCGTCCTCTCCTAAGCCCCGATCGGTCCACGCGCTGTCTCCGAGCGCCGATCGGTCCAGGCGCCGTCTCCTGAGCCCCAATCGGTCCACACGCTGTCTCGTGAGCCCCGATAGGTACACGCGTCGCGTCCTACACCCCGATCGGTCCACGCGCCGTCTCCGAGCCCCGATCGGTCCGCGAGCCGTCTCCGAGCCCCGATCGGTCCGCGCACCGTCTCCTGATCCCCATCGCTCCACGCGCCGGCTCCGAGCCCCGATCGGCCCACGCGCCGTCGCCGAACCCCAATTGGTCCAGGCGCCGTCTCCGAACCCCGATCGGTCGACGCGCTGTCTCCGAGCCCCGATCGGTCCACTCATCGTCTCCTAAGCCCCAATCGGTTAACGCGCCGTCTCCTGAGCCCCGATCGTTCCACGCGCCGTCTCCGAGCCCCGATCGGTCCCTGCGCCGTCTCCTGAGCCCCAATACGTCCACTCGCTGTCTCCTGAGCCCCGATAGGTACACGCGTCGTTTCCTACGCCCCGATCAGTCCACGCGTCGTCTCCTAGGCCCCGATCGGTCCACGCGCCGTCTCCGAGCCCCGATCGGTCCACGCACCGTGTCCTGATCCCCATCGGTCCACGCGGTGCCTCCGGAGCCCCGATCGATCTACGCGAGGCTTCTGAGCCCCGGTCCGTCCGCGCGCCATCTCCTGAGCCCCGATCGCTCCAGGCGCCGTTTTCTGAGAACCGTTCGGTCCACGCATCGTCTTCAAAGCCCTGATGCCTCCACGCGCCGTCTCCGAGCCACGATCGGTCCGTGCGCCGCTTCCAGAGCCCTATCGGTCCACGCGTCCTCTCCTGATCTCCTATTGGTCCACGCGCCGTCTCCTAAGCCCCGATCGGTCCACGTGCCGTCTCCGAGCGCCGATCGGTTCACGCGCCGTCTCCTGAGCCCTGATCGGTCCACGCGTCGTTCCCTAAGCTCCGATCCATCCACGCGCAGTCTCCTGAGCCCCGATCGGTCCACGCATCGCCTCCTGAGCCCCGGACGGTCCAGGCGCCGTCTCCGAACCCCGAGCGGTCGACGCGCCGTCTCCGAGCCCCGATCGGTCCACGCGCCGTGGCCGAACCCCAATTGGTCCACGCGCAACCGCCTGAGCTCCAGTCGGTCCACGCGCCGTCTCCGAACCCCGATCGGTCCACGCGGTGTCTCCTGAGACCCGATCGGTTCACGCATCGTCTCCTGAGCCCCGATACGTCCACACGCCGTATCCGAGCCCCGATCGGTCCGCGTGACGCATTCTAAGCCACGGTCCGTCCACGCACCGTCTCCGAGCACCGATCGGTCCACCCGCCGTCTCCTGAGGCCCGATCGGTCCACGCGTCGCCTCCTAAGCCCCGATCGGTTAACGGGCCGTCTCCGAGCCCCAATCGGTCCACGCGTCGTCTCCGAGCCCCGATCCGTCCACGCGCCGTCGCCGAGCCATGATCGGTCCACGCGAGGCTCCTGAGCCCCGGTCGGTCCGCGCGCCGTCTCCTGAGCCCCGATCGGTCCACGCGCCGTCTCCTAAGCCCCGATCGTTTCACGCGCCTTCCTCGAGCCCCGATCGGTCCACGCGCCGTCTCCTGAGCCCGGATCGGTCCACGCGTCGGCTCCTAAGTCCCGATCGGTCCACGCGTCGTCTCCTAAGCCCCGATCCGTCGACGCGTCGTCTGCTGAGCCCCGATCGATCCACGCGTCTTCTCCTGAGCCCCGACCGCTCCACGCGTCGTCTACGAGCTCCGATCGGTCCAGTCGCCGTTTTCGAGCCCCGATTGGTCCATGCGTCGTCTTCGAAGCCCCGATGCCTCCACGCGCCGTCTCCGAGCCACGATCGGTGCAGGCGCCGCTTCCTGAGCCCCGATCGGTCCACGCGCTGTCTCCTGAGCCCCGATCCATCCACGCGCAGTCGCCGAGCCCCGATCGGTCAACGCGCGGTCTACTGAGCTCCGGTCGGTCCACACGCCGCGGCGAACCCCAATTGGTCCACGCGCAACCTCTCGAGCCCCAGTCGGTAAACGCGCTGTCTCCGAGCCCCGA
Organism: Netelia fuscicornis; assembly: GCA_946811545.1. NCBI lineage: Eukaryota > Metazoa > Arthropoda > Insecta > Hymenoptera > Ichneumonidae > Netelia > Netelia fuscicornis. The sequence goes on from OX328012.1 coordinate 33,395,982, forward strand.
TCGGTCCACGTATGTTCTCCTAAGCCCCAATTAGTCCCCGCGCCGTCTCCTGAGCCCCGATCTGCCCACGGGCCGTCTCCGAGCTCCGATCGGTCCACGCGCCGTCTCCAAGCCTCGATCCGTACACGCGCCGTCTCCTAAGCCCCGATCGGTCCACGTGCCGTCTCCGAGCGCCGATCGGTTCACGCGCCGTCTCCTGAGCCCTGATCGGTCCACGCGTCGTTCCCTAAGCTCCGATCCATCCACGCGCAGTCTCCTGAGCCCCGATCGGTCCACGCATCGCCTCCTGAGCCCCGGACGGTCCAGGCGCCGTCTCCGAACCCCGAGCGGTCGACGCGCCGTCTCCGAGCCCCGATCGGTCCACGCGCCGTGGCCGAACCCCAATTGGTCCACGCGCAACCGCCTGAGCTCCAGTCGGTCCACGCGCCGTCTCCGAACCCCGATCGGTCCACGCGGTGTCTCCTGAGACCCGATCGGTTCACGCATCGTCTCCTGAGCCCCGATACGTCCACACGCCGTATCCGAGCCCCGATCGGTCCGCGTGACGCATTCTAAGCCACGGTCCGTCCACGCACCGTCTCCGAGCACCGATCGGTCCACCCGCCGTCTCCTGAGGCCCGATCGGTCCACGCGTCGCCTCCTAAGCCCCGATCGGTTAACGCGCCGTCTCCGAGCCCCAATCGGTCCACGCGTCGTCTCCGAGCCCCGATCCGTCCACGCGCCGTCGCCGAGCCATGATCGGTCCACGCGAGGCTCCTGAGCCCCGGTCGGTCCGCGCGCCGTCTCCTGAGCCCCGATCGGTCCACGCGCCGTCTCCTAAGCCCCGATCGTTTCACGCGCCTTCCTCGAGCCCCGATCGGTCCACGCGCCGTCTCCTGAGCCCGGATCGGTCCACGCGTCGGCTCCTAAGTCCCGATCGGTCCACGCGTCGTCTCCTAAGCCCCGATCCGTCGACGCGTCGTCTGCTGAGCCCCGATCGATCCACGCGTCTTCTCCTGAGCCCCGACCGCTCCACGCGTCGTCTACGAGCTCCGATCGGTCCAGTCGCCGTTTTCGAGCCCCGATTGGTCCATGCGTCGTCTTCGAAGCCCCGATGCCTCCACGCGCCGTCTCCGAGCCACGATCGGTGCAGGCGCCGCTTCCTGAGCCCCGATCGGTCCACGCGCTGTCTCCTGAGCCCCGATCCATCCACGCGCAGTCGCCGAGCCCCGATCGGTCCACGCGCGGTCTACTGAGCTCCGGTCGGTCCACACGCCGCGGCGAACCCCAATTGGTCCACGCGCAACCTCTCGAGCCCCAGTCGGTAAACGCGCTGTCTCCGAGCCCCGATCGGTCCACGTATGTTCTCCTAAGCCCCAATTAGTCCCCGCGCCGTCTCCTGAGCCCCGATCTGCCCACGGGCCGTCTCCGAGCTCCGATCGGTCCACGCGCCGTCTCCAAGCCTCGATCCGTACACGCGTCGTCTCCGAGCCCCGATCGGTCCACGCGCCATCGCCGAACCCCGATCGGTCCACGCGCCGTCTCCTGAGCTCCGAACGGTCCACACCCCTTGTCCTGAGCCCCGATCGGCCGACGCGTCGTCTCCTAAGCCCCGACCGGTTCACGCGCCGTCTCCTGTGCATCGATCGAATCACGTGCCGTCTCCTAAGCCCCGATCGGTCCACACGTCGTCTCCTAAGCCCCAATCGGTCCACGCGTCGTCTCCTAAGCCCCGATCCGTCGCCGCGTCGTCTCCTGAGCCCCGATCAATTGACGCGTCTTCTCCTGAGCCCCGATCGCTTCTCGCGCCGTCTCCTGAGCCCCGCTCGGTCCATGCGTCGTCTTCTTAGCCCCGATGCCACCACGCGCCGTCTCCTAAGCCCCGATCTGCCCACGGGCCGTTTCCGAGCTCCGATCGGTCCACGCGCCGTCTCCAAGCCTCGATCCGTACACGCGCCGTCTCCGAGCCCCGATCGGTCCACGCGCCGTCTCCTGAGCCCCGATCGGTTCACGCATCGTCTCCTAAGCCCCGATACGTCCACGCGCCGTCTCCTGAGCCCCGATCGGTCCACGCGTCGTCTCCTAAGCCCCGATCGGTTAACGCGCCGTCTCCGAGCCGCGATGGGTCGACGGGTCGTCTCCTAAACCCCGCTCTGTTAACGCGTCGTCTCCTGAGCCCCGATCGCTCCACGCGCCGTTTCCTGAGCCCCGATCGGTCCACGCGTCGTCTTCTAAACCCAGATGCCTCCTTGCGCCGTCTCCCAACCACGATCGGTGCAGGCGCCGCTTCCTGAGCCCCGATCGGTCCACGCGTTTTCTCCTAAGCCCCGATCGGTCCACGCGTCTTCTCCTGAGCCCCGATCGCTCCTCGCGCCGTCTCCTGAGCCCCGCTCGGTCCATGCGTCGTCTTCTTAGCCCCGATGCCACCACGCGCCGTTTCCTAAGCCCCGATCTGCCCATGGGCCGTTTCCGAGCTCCGATCGGTCCACGCGCCGTCTCCAAGCCTCGATCCGTACACGCGCCGTCTCCGAGCCCCGATCGGTCCACGCGCCGTCTCCTGAGCCCCGATCGGTTCACGCATCGTCTCCTAAGCCCCGATCGGTCCGTGCGCCGTCTCCGAGCCCCGATCGGTCCACGTACCATCTCATGCTCCCCAATCGGTCCACGCGCCGCCTCCGGAGCCCCGATCGATCCACGCATCGGCTCCTGAGCCCCGGTCGGTCCACGCGTCGTCTTCGAGCACCGATCGTTCCACGCGCCGTTTCCTGGGCCCCGATCGGTCCACGCGTCGCCACCGGAGCCCCGATCGGTCTACTCGCCGTCTCATGAGCCCCGATCGGTCAACGCATCGTCTCCTAAGCCCCGATACGTTCACACGCCGTCTCCGAGTCCCGATCGGTCCACGCGACGTCGCCGAGCCTCGATCGGTCCACGCGCGGCCTCCTAAGCCCCGATCGGTTAACGCGCCGTCTCCGAGCCCCGATCAGTCCACGCGCCGTCTCCTGAGCCCCGGTCGGTTCATGCGCCGTCTCCGAGCCCCGATCGATCCACGCGTCGTCTTGTAAGCCCAGATGCCTTCTCGCGCCGTCTCCGGGCCACGATCGGTCCAGGCGCCGCTTCCTGAGCCACGATCGGTCCACGCGCCTTCTCCGAGCCCCGATCGGTCCACGCGCCGTCTCCTAAGCCCCGATCGGCCCACGCGCCGTCGCCGAACCCCAATTGGTCCACGCGAAACCGCCTGAGCCCCAGTCGGTCCACGCGCTGTCTCCGAGCCCCGATCGGTCCACGCGTCGTCTCCGAGCCCCGATCGGTCCACGCGCCGTCGCCGAGTCATGATCTCTCCACGCGCGGCCTCCTGAGACCCGATCGGTCCACGCGCCGTCGCCGAGCCGCGATCGGTCCACGCGCCGTCGCCGAGCCGCGATCGGGCCACGCGCGGCCTCCTGAGCCCCGATTGGTTCACGCGCCGCATCCGAGCCCCAATCGGTCCACGCGCTGTCTCCGAGTCCCGATCGGTCCACGCGTCGTCTCCGAGCCCCGATCGGTCTACGCGCCGTCGCCGAGCCATGATCGGTCCACGCGCGGCCTCCTGAGCCCCAATCGGGCCACGCGCCGTCTCCTGAGTCCCGATCGGTCCACGCGTCGTCTCCTAAGCCCCAATCGGTCCACGCGCCGCCTACGGAGCCCCGATCGATCCACGCGAATCTCCTGAGCTCCGGTCGGTCGACGCGCCGTCTCCTGAGCCCCGATCGGTCCACGCGTCGTCTCCTAAGCCCCGATTCGTCGACGCGTCGTCTCCTGAGCCCCGATCAATTGACGCGGCTTCTCCTGAGCCCCGATCGCTTCTCGTGCCGCCTCCTGAGCCCCGATCCGTCGAGGCGTCGTCTCCGGAGCCCCGATCAATTGACGTGTCTTCTCCTGAGCCCCGATCGTTCCTCGCGCCGTCTCCTGAACCCCGCTCGGTCCATGCGTCGTCTTCTTAGCCCGGATGCCTCCACGCGCCGTCTCCGAGCCACGATGGGTCCAGGCGCCGCTTCCTGCGCCCCGATCGGGCCACGCGCCGTCTCCTAAGCCCCAATCGGTCCACGCGGCGTCTCCGAGCGCCGATCATTACACGCGCCGTCTCCGAGCCCCGATCGGTCCGCGTGCCGCATTCTAAGCCACGGTCCATCCACGCGCCGTCTCCGAGCCCCGCTCGATCCACGCGTCGTCTCCTAAGCCCCCATCGGTCCACGCGCCGTCTCCTAAGCCCCGATTGATCCACGCGCCGTCTCCTAGCGCCGATCGGTTCACGCGCCGTCTCCTGTGCTCCGATCGTTCCACGCGCCGTCTCCGAGCCCCGATCGATCCACGCGCCATCTCCGAGCGCCGATTGGTTCACGCGCCGTCTCCTGAGCCCTGATCCGTCCACGCGCGGCGTCGTGCCGCGATCGGTCCACGCGCGGCCTCCTGAGCCCCAATCGGGCCACGCGTCGTCTCCGGGCCCCGATCGGTCCACGCACCATCTCCCGCTCTCCAATCGGTCCACGCGCCGCCTCCGGAGCCCCGGCCGGTCCGCGCGCCGTCTCCTGAGCCCCGAACGGTCGACGCGTCGTCTCCTGAGCCCCGATCGATCGACGCGTCGTCTCCTGAGTCCCGATCGCTGCACGAGCCGTTTTCTGAGCACTGTTCGGTCCACGCGTCGTCTTCAAAGCCCCGATGCCTCCACGCGCGGTCTCCGAGCCACGATCGGTCCGTGCGCCGCTTCCAGAGCCCGGATCGGTCCACGCGCCGTCGCCGAACCCCAATTGGTCCACGCGCAACCGCCTGAGCCCCGGTTGGTCCACGCGCTGTCTCCGAGCCCCGATCGGTCCACGCGTCGTATCCAAACCCCGATCGGTCCACGCGCGGCCTCCTGAACCCCAATCGGTCCACGCGTCGTCTCCTAAGCCCCGATCGGTCCACGCGCCGTATCCTAAGCCCCGATCGGTCCACGCGCCGTCTCCGAGCGCCGATCGGTTCACGCGCCGCCTCCTGAGCCCCGATCGGTCCACGCGCCGTCTCCGAGCCCCGTTCGGTCCACGCGCCGTCTCCTCAGCCCCGATCGGTCCACGCGTCGGCTCCTAAGCCTCGATAGGTCCACGCGCTGCCTCCTTAGCCCCGGTCGGTCCACACGCCGTCTCCGAGCCCCGATCGATCCGCGTGACGCATTCTAAGCCACGGTCCGTCCACACGCCGTCTCCGAGCACCGATCAGTCCACGCGCCGCCTCCTAAGCCCCGATCGGTCAACGCGCCGTCTCCGAGCCTCGATCGGTCCACGTACCGTCTCCGAAGCCCCGATCGGTCCACGCGCCATCTCCTGAGCCCCGGTCGGTCCACGCATCGTCTCTTAACCCCCGATACGTCCACACGCTGTTTCCGAGCCCCGATCGATCAGCGTGACGCATTCTAAGCCACGGTCCGTCCACGCGCCGTCTCCGAGCACCGATCAGTCCACGCGCCGTCTCCTGAGCCCCGATCGGTTCACGCGTCGTCTCCGAGCCCCGATCGGTCCACGCGCCGTCGCCGAGCTGCGATCGGTCCACGCGCGGCCTCCTGAGCCCCGGTCGGTTCACGCGCCGTATCCGAGCCCCACTCGGTCCACGCGCCGTCTCGTGACTCCGAATCGGTCCACGCGCCGCCTCCTGAGCCCCGATCGGTCGACGCGTCGTCTCCTGAGCCCCGATCGATCCACGCGTCGTCTCCTGAGCCCCAGTCGCTCCACGCGCCGTCTCCGAGCGCCTGTCGGTGGACGCGCCGTCTCCGAGCCCCGATCGGTCCACGCGTCGTTCCCGAAGCCCCGATCCATCCGAGCGCAGTCTCGCGAGCCCCGATCGGTGCACGCACCGTCTCCTAAGCCCCGATCGGTCCACGCCCCGTCTCCGAGCACCGATCGGTCCACGCGCCGTCTCCTGAGCCCCGATCGGTCGACGCGTCGTCTCCTGAGCCCCGATCGATCCACGCGTCGTCTCCTGACCCCCGATCGCTCCACGCGCCGTCTCCGAGCGCCGGTCGGTGCACGCGCCGTCTCCTGAGCCCCAATCGTTCCAAGCGTCGTCCCCTAATACCCGACCCATACACGCGTCGTCTCCGAGGCTCGATCAGTCCACGCGTCGTCGCCGAGTCCCGATCGGTCCACACGCGGCCTCCTCAGCACCGGTTGGTCCACGCGCTGTCTCCGAGCCCCGATCAGTCCACGCGTCGTCTCCGAGCCCCGATCGGTCTTCGCGCCGCCGCCGAGCCATGATCGGTCCACGCGCGGCCTCCTAAGCCCCGATCGGTCCACGCGCCGTCTCCGAGCCCCGATCGATCCACGCGCCGCCTCCTGAGCCCCGATCTGTCCACGCGCTGTCTCCTGAGCCCCGATAGGTACACGCGTAGTCTCCTAAGCTCCGATCGGTCCACGCGTCGTCTCCGAGCTCTGATCGGTCCACACGCCGTTTCCTGAGCCCCGATCGGTCCATGCGTCGTCTTCTTAGCCCCGATGCCTCCACGCGTCGTCTCCGAGCCACGATCGGTCCAGGCGCCGCTTCCTGAGCCCCGATCGGTCCACGCGCCGTATCCTAAGCCCCGATCGGTCCACGCGCCGTCTCTGAGCGCTGATAACTTTACGCGCCGTCTCCTGAGCCCCGATCGGTCCACGCGTCGTCTCCTAAGCCCCGCTCGGCTAACGCGTCGTTTCCGAGCCCCGATCGATCCACGCGTCTTCTCCTGAGCCCCGACCGCTCCACGCGTCGTCTCCGAGCTCCGATCGGTCCATTCGCCGTTTTCGAGCCCCGATTGGTCCATGCGTCGTCTTCGAAGCCCCGATGCCTCCACGCGCCGTCTCCGAGCCACGATCGGTGCAGGCGCCGCTTCCTGAGCCCCGATCCATCCACGCGCAGTCGCCGAGCCCCGATCGGTCCACGCGCGGTCTACTGAGCTCCGGTCGGTCCACACGCCGCGGCGAACCCCCATTGGTCCACGGGCAACCTCTCGAGCCCCAGTCGGTAAACGCGCTGTCTCCGAGCCCCGATCGGTCCACGTATGTTCTCCTAAGCCCCAATTAGTCCCCGCGCCGTCTCCTGAGCCCCGATCTGCCCACGGGCCGTCTCCGAGCTCCGATCGGTCCACGCGCCGTCTCCAAGCCTCGATCCGTACACGCGTCGTCTCCGAGCCCCGATCGGTCCACGCGCCATCGCCGAACCCCGATCGGTCCACGCGCCGTCTCCTGAGCTCCGAACGGTCCACACCCCTTGTCCTGATCCCCGATCGGCCGACGCGTCGTCTCCTAAGCCCCGACCGGTTCACGCGCCATCTCCTGTGCACCGATCGAATCACGTGCCGTCTCCTAAGCCCCGATCGGTCCACACGTCGTCTCCTAAGCCCCAATCGGTCCACGCGTCGTCTCCTAAGCCCCGATCCGTCGCCGCGTCGTCTCCTGAGCCCCGTTCAATTGACGCGTCTTCTCCTGAGCCCTGATCGGTCCACGCGTCGTTCCCTAAGCTCCGATCCATCCACGCGCAGTCTCCTGAGCCCCGATCGGTCCACGCATCGCCTCCTGAGCCCCGGACGGTCCAGGCGCCGTCTCCGAACCCCGAGCGGTCGACGCGCCGTCTCCGAACCCCGATCGGTCCACGCGGCGTCTCCTGAGACCCGATCGGTTCACGCATCGTCTCCTGAGCCCCGATACGTCCACACGCCGTATCCGAGCCCCGATCGGTCCGCATGACGCATTCTAAGCCACGGTCCGTCCACGCGCCGTCTCCGAGCACCGATCGGTCCACGCGCCGTCTCCTGAGGCCCGATCGGTCCACGCGTCGCCTCCTAAGCCCCGATCGGTTAACGCGCCGTCTCCGAGCCCCAATCGGTCCACGCGTCGTCTCCGAGCCCCGATCCGTCCACGCGCCGTCGCCGAGCCATGATCGGTCCACGCGAGGCTCCTGAGCCCCGGTCGGTCCGCGCGCCGTCTCCTGAGCCCCGATCGGTCCACGCGCCGTCTCCTAAGCCCCGATCGTTTCACGCGCCTTCCTCGAGCCCCGATCGGTCCACGCGCCGTCTCCTGAGCCCGGATCGGTCCACGCGTCGGCTCCTAAGTCCCGATCGGTCCACGCGTCGTCTCCTAAGCCCCGATCCGTCGACGCGTCGTCTGCTGAGCCCCGATCGATCCACGCGTCTTCTCCTGAGCCCCGACCGCTCCACGCGTCGTCTCCGAGCTCCGATCGGTCCATTCGCCGTTTTCGAGCCCCGATTGGTCCATGCGTCGTCTTCGAAGCCCCGATGCCTCCACGCGCCGTCTCCTTAGCCCCGATCGGCCCACGCGTCGTCTCCTAAGCCCTGATCGGTCCACGTGCCGTCTCCGAGCCCCGATGGGTCTACGCGCCGCCTCCTGAGCCCCGATCGATCCACGCATCGGCTGCTGTGCCCCGGTCGGTCCACGCGTCGCCTTCGAGCACCGATCGACCCACTCGCCGTTTCCTGGGCCCCGATCGGTCCACGCGTCGCCACCGGAGCCCCGATCGGTCTACGCGCCGTCTCATGAGCCCCGGTCGGTTCATGCGCCGTCGCCGAGCCTCGATCGGTCCACGCGCGGCCGCCTTAGCCCCGGTCGGTCCGAGTTCCGTCTCCGAGCCCCGATCGGTCCACGCATCGTCACCTGAGCCCCGATCGGTTAACGCGCCGTCTCCGAGCCCCGATCAGTCCACGCGCCGTCTCCCGAGCCCCGGTGGGTTCATGCGCCGTCTCCGAGCCCCGATCGATCCACGCGTCGTCTTGTAAGCCCAGATGCCTTCTCGCGCCGTCTCCGGCCCACGATCGGTCCAGGCGCCGCTTCCTGAGCCACAATCGGACCACGCGCCTCCTCCGAGCCCCGATCGGTGCACGCGCCATCTCCTGAGCCCCGATCGGTCCACGCGTCGTCTCCTGACCCCCGATCGGTCCACGCGCCGTCTTCTGAGCCCCGATCGGTCCACGCACCGTCGCCGAACCCCAATTGGTCCACGCGAAACCGCCTGAGCCCCAGTCGGTCCACGCGCTGTCTCCGAGCCCCGATCGGTCCACGTGCCGTCTCCCAGCCCCGATCGGTCCACGCGCCGTCTCCTAATCCCCAATCTGTCAACGACCCGTCTCCGGGACCCGATCGGTGCACGCGCCGTCTCCTAAGCCCCGATCGGGCCACGCGCCGTCGCCGAACACCAATTGGTCCACGCGAAACCGTCTGAGCCCCAGTCGGTCCACGCGCTGTCTCCGAGCCCCGATCGGTCCACGCGTCGTCTCCGAGCCCCGATCGGTCCACGCGCCGTCGCCGAGTCATGATCTGTCCACGCGCGGCCTCCTGAGACCCGATCGGTCCACGCGCCGTCGCCGAGCCGCGATCGGTCCACGCGAGGCTCCTGAGCCCCGATCGGTCGACGCGTCGTTTCCTGAACCCCGATCAGTCCACGCGCCGTCTCCTAAGCCCGGATCGTTCCACGCGCCGTCCTCGAGCCCCGATCGGTCCGCGCGCCGTCTCCTGAGCCCGGATCGGTCCACGCGATGTCTCCCAGCCCCGATCGGTCCACGCGTCGTCTCCTAAGCCCCGATCCGTCGCCGCGTCGTCTCCTGAGCTCCGATCAATTGACGCGGCTTCTCCAGAGCCCCGATCACTCCTCGCGCCGTCTCCTGAGCCCCGCTCGGTCCATGCGTCGTCTTCTTAGCCCCGATGCCTCCACGCGTCGTCTCCTAAGCCCCGATCGGTCCACGCTCCGTCTCCGGGCCCCGATCGGTCCACGCACCATCTCCTGCTCAATCGGTCCACACGCCGCCTCCGGAGCCCCGATCGATCCACGCTAGGCTCCTGAGCCCCGGCCGGTCCGCGCGCCGTCTCCTGAGCCCCGAACGGTCGACGCGTCGTCTCCTGAGCCCCGATCGATCCACGCGCCGTCTCCTAAGCTCCGATCGGTCCACGCGCCGTCTTCGAGCCCCGATCGGTCCACGCATGGTCTCCTAAGCCCCAATCAGTTAACGCGCCGTCTCCGAGCCCCGATCGGTCCACGCGCCGTCGCCGAACCCCAATTGGTCCACGCGCAACCGCCTGAGCCCCAGTCGGTCCACGCGCTGTGTCCGAGCCCCGATCGGTCCACGCGCCGTCTTCGAGCGCCGATCGTTCCACGTAACGTCTCCTAAGCCCCAATCGGTTAACGCGCCGTCTCCTGAGCCCCGATCGTTCTACGCACCGTCTCCGAGCCCCGATCCGTCCACGCGCAGTCGCCGAGCCCCGATCGGTTCACGCGCGGTCTCCTGAGCCCCAGTCGGTATACGCGCTGTCTCCCAGCCCCGATCGGTCCACGTGTCGTCTACTAAGCCCCGATCGTTCGACGCGTCGTCTCCTAAGCCCCGATCGGTCCACGCGCCTTCTCCTCATCCCCGATCGGTCCACGCGCCGTCTCGGAGCCCCGATCGGTCCACGCGCCGTATCCTAAGCCCCGATCGGTCCACGGGCCGTCTCTGAGCGCCGATAAGTTCAAGCGCCGTCTCCGGAGCCCCGATCGTTCCACGCGGCGTCTCCGAGCCCCGATCATTCCACACCCCGTCTCCGAGCCCCGATCGGTCCACGCGCCGTCTCCTAAGCCCCTATCGGTCCACGCGCCGTCTCCGAGCGCCGATCGGTTCACGCGCCGTCTTCTGAGCCCCGATCGTTCCACGCGCCGTCTCCGAGCCGCGATCGGTCTGCGCGCCGTCTCCTAAGCCCCGATCGGTCCACGCGCCTTCTCTTCATCCCCGATCGGACCACGCGCCGTCTCGGAGCGCCGATTGGTTCACGCGCCGTCTCCTGAGCCCCGATCGCTCCACGCGCAGTCGCCGAGCCTCGATCGGTTCACGCGCGGTCTCCTGAGCCCCGGTCGGTCCACGCGCCGTCGCCGAACCCCAATTGGTCCACGCGCAACCTCCTGAGCCCCAGTCGGTACACGCGCTGTCTCCGAGCCCCGATCGGTCCCCGCATAGTCTCCTAATCCCCGCTCGGTTAACGCGTCGTCTCGGAGCCCCGATCGGTCCAGGCGCCGCTTCCTGAGCACCGACCGGTTCACGCGTCGTCTCCTGAGCCATGATCGGTCGACGGGTCCCCTCCTAAGCCCCGATCGGTCCACGCGCCTTCTCCTGAGCCCCGATCGGTCCACGTGCCGTCTCCGCGCGCCGATCATTTCACGCGACGTCTCCTGAGCCCTGATCGTTCCACGCGCCGTCTTCGAGCCCCGAGCGGACCACGCGCCGTCTCCTGAGCCCCAATCGATCCACGCGCAGCCTCCTGAGCCCCGATCGGTCCACGCGCCGTCGCCGAGCCGCGAACGTTCTACGCGGCGCTCCGAGCCCCGATCGGTCCACGCGCCGTCGCCGAGCTATGATCGGTCCATGCGCGGCCTCCTGAGCCCCGATCGGTCCACGCGCCGTCGCCGAGCCGCGATCGGTCCACGCGCGGCCTCCTGAGGCCCGATTGGTTCACGCGCCGTATCCGAGCCCCAATCGGTCCACGCGCCGTCTCCTGAGCCCCGATCGGTCCACGCGCGGCCTCCTGAGCCCCGATCGGTCCACGCGCCGTCGCCGAGCCGCGATCGGTTCACGCGCGGCCTCCTAAGCTCCGATCGGTCCACGCGCCGTCGCCGAACCCCAATTGGTCCACACGAAACCGCCTGAGCCCCAGTCGGTCCACGCGCTGTCTCCGAGCCCCGATCGGTCCACGCGTCGTCTCCGAGCCCCGATCGGTCCACGCGCCGTCTTCGAGCCCCGATCGGTCCACGCATGGTCTCCTAAGCCCCAATCGGTTAACGCGCCGTCTCCGAGCCCCGATCGGTCCACGCGCCGTCGCCGAACCCCAATTGGTCCACGCGCAACCGCCTGAGCCCCAGTCGGTCCACGCGCTGTCACCGAGCCCCGATCGGTCCACGTGTGGTCTCCGAGCCCCGATCGGTCCACGCGCCGTCGCCGAGCCACGATCGGTCCACGCGCGGCCTCCTGAGCCCCGATCGGTCCACGCGCCGTCGCCGAGCCGCGATCTGTCCACGCGCGGTCTCCTGAGCCCCGGTCGGTTCACGCGCCGTCTCCTGAGCCCCGATCGGTCCACGCGTCGTTCCCTAAGCCCCGATCGATCCACGCGCCGTCTCCGAGCACCGATCGGTCCACGCGCCGTCTCCTTAGCCCCGATCGGTCCACGCGTCGTCTCCTAAGCCCTGATCGGTCCACGTGCCGTCTCCGAGCCCCGATGGGTCTACGCGCCGCCTCCTGAGCCCCGATCGATCCACGCATCGGCTGCTGTGCCCCGGTCGGTCCACGCGTCGCCTTCGAGCACCGATCGATCCACTCGCCGTTTCCTGGGCCCCGATCGGTCCACGCGTCGCCACCGGAGCCCCGATCGGTCTACGCGCCGTCTCATGAGCCCCGGTCGGTTCATGCGCCGTCGCCGAGCCTCGATCGGTCCACGCGCGGCCGCCTTAGCCCCGGTCGGTCCGAGTTCCGTCTCCGAGCCCCGATCGGTCCACGCATCGTCACCTGAGCCCCGATCGGTTAACGCGCCGTCTCCGAGCCCCGATCAGTCCACGCGCCGTCTCCCGAGCCCCGGTGGGTTCATGCGCCGTCTCCGAGCCCCGATCGATCCACGCGTCGTCTTGTAAGCCCAGATGCCTTCTCGCGCCGTCTCCGGCCCACGATCGGTCCAGGCGCCGCTTCCTGAGCCACAATCGGTCCACGCGCCTCCTCCGAGCCCCGATCGGTGCACGCGCCGTCTCCTGAGCCCCGATCGGTCCACGCGTCGTCTCCTGACCCCCGATCGGTCCACGCGCCGTCTTCTGAGCCCCGATCGGTCCACGCGCCGTCGCCGAACCCCAATTGGTCCACGCGAAACCGCCTGAGCCCCAGTCGGTCCACGCGCTGTCTCCGAGCCCCGATCGGTCCACGTGCCGTCTCCCAGCCCCGATCGGTCCACGCGCCGTCTCCTAATCCCCAATCTGTCAACGACCCGTCTCCGGGACCCGATCGGTGCACGCGCCGTCTCCTAAGCCCCGATCGGGCCACGCGCCGTCGCCGAACACCAATTGGTCCACGCGAAACCGCCTGAGCCCCAGTCGGTCCACGCGCTGTCTCCGAGCCCCGATCGGTCCACGCGTCGTCTCCGAGCCCCGATCGGTCCACGCGCCGTCGCCGAGTCATGATCTGTCCACGCGCGGCCTCCTGAGACCCGATCGGTCCACGCGCCGTCGCCGAGCCGCGATCGGTCCACGCGAGGCTCCTGAGCCCCGATCGGTCGACGCGTCGTTTCCTGAACCCCGATCAGTCCACGCGCCGTCTCCTAAGCCCGGATCGTTCCCCGCGCCGTCCTCGAGCCCCGATCGGTCCGCGCGCCGTCTCCTGAGCCCGGATCGGTCCACGCGATGTCTCCCAGCCCCGATCGGTCCACGCGTCGTCTCCTAAGCCCCGATCCGTCGCCGCGTCGTCTCCTGAGCTCCGATCAATTGACGCGGCTTCTCCAGAGCCCCGATCACTCCTCGCGCCGTCTCCTGAGCCCCGCTCGGTCCATGCGTCGTCTTCTTAGCCCCGATGCCTCCACGCGTCGTCTCCTAAGCCCCGATCGGTCCACGCTCCGTCTCCGGGCCCCGATCGGTCCACGCACCATCTCCTGCTCAATCGGTCCACACGCCGCCTCCGGAGCCCCGATCGATCCACGCTAGGCTCCTGAGCCCCGGCCGGTCCGCGCGCCGTCTCCTGAGCCCCGAACGGTCGACGCGTCGTCTCCTGAGCCCCGATCGATCCACGCGCCGTCTCCTAAGCTCCGATCGGTCCACGCGCCGTCTTCGAGCCCCGATCGGTCCACGCATGGTCTCCTAAGCCCCAATCAGTTAACGCGCCGTCTCCGAGCCCCGATCGGTCCACGCGCCGTCGCCGAACCCCAATTGGTCCACGCGCAACCGCCTGAGCCCCAGTCAGTCCACGCGCTGTGTCCGAGCCCCGATCGGTCCACGCGCCGTCTTCGAGCGCCGATCGTTCCACGTAACGTCTCCTAAGCCCCAATCGGTTAACGCGCCGTCTCCTGAGCCCCGATCGTTCTACGCACCGTCTCCGAGCCCCGATCCGTCCACGCGCAGTCGCCGAGCCCCGATCGGTTCACGCGCGGTCTCCTGAGCCCCAGTCGGTATACGCGCTGTCTCCCAGCCCCGATCGGTCCACGTGTCGTCTACTAAGCCCCGATCGTTCGACGCGTCGTCTCCTAAGCCCCGATCGGTCCACGCGCCTTCTCCTCATCCCCGATCGGTCCACGCGCCGTCTCGGAGCCCCGATCGGTCCACGCGCCGTATCCTAAGCCCCGATCGGTCCACGGGCCGTCTCTGAGCGCCGATAAGTTCAAGCGCCGTCTCCGGAGCCCCGATCGTTCCACGCGGCGTCTCCGAGCCCCGATCATTCCACACCCCGTCTCCGAGCCCCGATCGGTCCACGCGCCGTCTCCTAAGCCCCTATCGGTCCACGCGCCGTCTCCGAGCGCCGATCGGTTCACGCGCCGTCTTCTGAGCCCCGATCGTTCCACGCGCCGTCTCCGAGCCGCGATCGGTCTGCGCGCCGTCTCCTAAGCCCCGATCGGTCCACGCGCCTTCTCTTCATCCCCGATCGGACCACGCGCCGTCTCGGAGCGCCGATTGGTTCACGCGCCGTCTCCTGAGCCCCGATCGCTCCACACGCAGTCGCCGAGCCTCGATCGGTTCACGCGCGGTCTCCTGAGCCCCGGTCGGTCCACGCGCCGTCGCCGAACCCCAATTGGTCCACGCGCAACCTCCTGAGCCCCAGTCGGTACACGCGCTGTCTCCGAGCCCCGATCGGTCCCCGCATAGTCTCCTAAGCCCCGCTCGGTTAACGCGTCGTCTCGGAGCCCCGATCGGTCCAGGCGCCGCTTCCTGAGCACCGACCGGTTCACGCGTCGTCTCCTGAGCCATGATCGGTCGACGGGTCCCCTCCTAAGCCCCGATCGGTCCACGCGCCTTCTCCTGAGCCCCGATCGGTCCACGTGCCGTCTCCGCGCGCCGATCATTTCACGCGACGTCTCCTGAGCCCTGATCGTTCCACGCGCCGTCTTCGAGCCCCGAGCGGACCACGCGCCGTCTCCTGAGCCCCAATCGATCCACGCGCAGCCTCCTGAGCCCCGATCGGTCCACGCGCCGTCGCCGAGCCGCGAACGTTCTACGCGCCGCTCCGAGCCCCGATCGGTCCACGCGCCGTCGCCGAGCTATGATCGGTCCATGCGCGGCCTCCTGAGCCCCGATCGGTCCACGCGCCGTCGCCGAGCCGCGATCGGTCCACGCGCGGCCTCCTGAGGCCCGATTGGTTCACGCGCCGTATCCGAGCCCCAATCGGTCCACGCGCCGTCTCCTGAGCCCCGATCGGTCCACGCGCGGCCTCCATAGCCCCGATCGGTCCACGCGCCGTCGCCGAGCCGCGATCGGTCCACGCGCGGCCTCCTAAGCTCCGATCGGTCCACGCGCCGTCGCCGAACCCCAATTGGTCCACACGAAACCGCCTGAGCCCCAGTCGGTCCACGCGCTGTCTCCGAGCCCCGATCGGTCCACGCGTCGTCTCCGAGCCCCGATCGGTCCACGCGCCGTCTTCGAGCCCCGATCGGTCCACGCATGGTCTCCTAAGCCCCAATCGGTTAACGCGCCGTCTCCGAGCCCCGATCGGTCCACGCGCCGTCGCCGAACCCCAATTGGTCCACGCGCAACCGCCTGAGCCCCAGTCGGTCCACGCGCTGTCACCGAGCCCCGATCGGTCCACGTGTGGTCTCCGAGCCCCGATCGGTCCACGCGCCGTCGCCGAGCCACGATCGGTCCACGCGCGGCCTCCTGAGCCCCGATCGGTCCACGCGCCGTCGCCGAGCCGCGATCTGTCCACGCGCGGTCTCCTGAGCCCCGGTCGGTTCACGCGCCGTCTCCTGAGCCCCGATCGGTCCACGCGTCGTTCCCTAAGCCCCGATCGATCCACGCGCAGTCTCCAGAGCCGCGATCGGTCCACGCATCCCCTCCTGAGCCCCGGACTGTTCACACGCCGTCTCCGAGCCGCGATCGGTCCACGCATCGTCTCCTAAGCCCCGATCGGTTAACGTGCCGTCTCCGAGCCCCGATCGGTCCACGCGCCGTCTCCTAAGCCCCGATCGATCCACGCGCCGTCTCCGAGCGCCGCTCGGTTCACGCGCCGTCTCCTGTGCTCCGATCGTTCCACGCGCCTTCTCCGAGCCCCGATCGGTCCACGCGCCGTCTCCTGAGCCCCGATCGTTCCACACGCCGCCTCCTAAGCCCCGATCGGTCCAGGCGTCGTCTCCTAAGCCCCGACCGGTCCACGCGCCGTCTCCTGAGCCCCGATCGGTCCACGCGCCGTCTCCTAAGCCCCGATCTGTCCACGGGCCGTCTCCGAACCGCGATCGGTAAAGCCGCCGTCATCAAGCCCCGTTCCGTACACGCGTCGTCTCCGAGCCCCGATGGGTCCACTCGCCGTCTCCTGAGCCCCGATCGGTTCACGCGTCGTCTCCTAAGCCCCCATTGGTCCACGTGCCGTCTCCCAGCCCCGATCGGTCCACGCGCCGTCTCCTAATCCCCAATCTGTCCACGACCCGTCTCCGGGCCCCGATCGGTGCACGCGCCGTCTCCTAAGCCCCGATCGGTCCACGCGCCGTCGCCGAACCCCAATTGGTCCACGCGAAACCGCCTGAGCCCCAGTCGGTCCACGCGCTGTCTCCGAGCCCCGATCGGTCCACGCGTCGTCTCCGAGCCCCGATCGGTCCACGCGCCGTCGCCGAGCCACGATCGGTCCACGCGCGGCCTCCTGAGCCCCGATCGGTCCACGCACTGTGTCCGAGCCCCGATCGGTCCACGCGCCGTCTTCGAGCGCCGATCGGTCCACGCAACGTCTCCTAAGCCCCAATCGGTTAACGCGCCGTCTCCTGAGCCCCGATCGTTCTACGCACCGTCTCCGAGCCCCGATCCGTCCACGCGCAGTCGCCGAGCCCCGTTCCGTTCACGCGCGGTCTCGTGAGCCCCAGTCGGTACACGCGCTGTCTCCGAGCCCCGATCGGTCCACGCATCGTCTCCTAAGCCCCGATCGTTCGACGCGTCGTCTCCTAAGCCCCGATCGGTCGACGCGTCGTCTCCTGAGCCCCAGTTGGTCCACGGGCTGTCTCCGAGCCCCGATCGATCCACGCACCGCCTCCTGAGCTCCGATCGGTCGACGCGCCGACTCCTAAGCCCCGATCCGTCCACGCGCCGTCTCCTGAGCCCCGATCGTCCAACGTGCCGTCTCCGAGCACCGATCGGTCCACGCGTCGCCTCCTGAGCCCCGGTCGGTCCACGCGCCGTCTCCTGAGCCCCGGTCGGTCCACGCGTCGTCTCCTAAGCCCCGATCGGTCCACGCGTCGTCTCCTAAGCGCCGATCCGTCGAAGCGTCGTCTCCTGAGCCACGATCAATTGACGCGTCTTCTCCTGAGCCCGATCGTTCCTCGCGCCGTCTCCTGAGCCCCGATCGGTCCACGCGTCGTGTCCGAGCTCCGATCGGTCCATACGCCGTTTCCTGAGCCCCGATCGGTCCATGCGTCGTCTTCTTAGCCCCGATGCCTCCACGCTTCGTCTCCTGACCTCCGATCGTTCCACGCGCCGTCTCCGAGCCCCGATCGGTCCACGCGCCGTCTCCTGAGCCCCAATCGGTGCACACGCTGTCTCGTGAGCCCCGATAGGTACACCCGTCGTCTCCGAGCCCCGATCGGTCCACGCGCCATCGGCAAACCCCGATCGGTCCACGCGCCGTCTCCTGAGCTCCGAACGGTCCACACCCCTTGTCCTGAGCCCCGATCGGCCGACGCGTCGTATCCTTAGCCCCGACCGGTTCACGCGCCGTCTCCTGTGCACCGATCGAATCACGTGCCGTCTCCTAAGCCCCGATCGGTTAACGCGCCGTCTCCGAGCCGCGATCGGTCCACGCGCCGACGCCGAACCCCAATTGGTCCACGCGCAACCGCCTGACCCCCAGTCGATCCACGCGCCGTCTCCGAGCCACGACCGGTTCAGGCGCCGCTTCCCGAGCCCCGATCAGTCCACGTGTCGTCTCCTGACCCCCGATCGCTCCACGGACCGTTTCCTGATCCCCGATCGGTCCACGCGCCGCCTCCTGAGTCCCGATCGATCCACGCGTCGTCTCCTGAACCCCGATTGCTCCACGGGCCGTTTCCTGAGCCCCGATCGGTCCACGCGTCGTCTACTAAGCCCAGATGCCTCCTCGCGCCGTCTCCGAGCCATGACGGGTCCAGGCGCCGCTTCCTGTGCCCCGGTCGGTCCACGCGTTGTCTCCTAAGCCCCGTTCGGTCCACGCGCCGTCTCCTAAGCCCCGATCATTCCACGCGCCGTCTCCGAGCCCCGATCGGTCCACGCGCCGTCTCCTGAGCCCCGATCGGTCCACGCGCCGTCTCCTGAGCCCCGATCGGTCCACGCGCGGCCTCCTGAGCCCCGATTGGTTCACGCGCCGTATCCGAGCCCCAATTGGTCCACGCGCCGTCTCCTGAGCCTCGATCGCTCCTCGCGCCGTCTCCTGAACCCCGCTCGGTCCATGCGTCGTCTTCTTAGCCCGGATGCCTCCACGCGCCGTCTCCGAGCCACGATCGGTCCAGGCGCCGTCTCCTAAGCCCCGATTCGTCCACGCGACGTCTCCGGGCGCCGATGATTTCACGCGCCGTCTCCTGAGACCCGATCGTTCCACGCGCCGTCTCCGAGCCCCGATCGATCCACGCGCCGCCTCCGGAGCCCCGATCGGTCCACGCGCCGTCGCCGAACCCCAATTGGTCCACGCGCAACCGCCTGAGCCCCAGTCGGTCCACGCACTGTGTCCGAGCCCCGATCGGTCCACGCGCCGTCTCCGGAGCCCCGATCGGTCCACGCGCCGTTTCCTGAGCCCCGATCGGTCCACGCGTCGTCTTCTAAGCCCAGATGCCTCCTTGCGCCGTCTCCCAACCACGATCGGTGCAGGCGCCGCTTCCTGAACCCCGATCGGTCCACGCGTTTTCTCCTAAGGCCCGATCGGTCCACGCGTCGTCTCCTCAGCCCCGATCGGTCGACGCGTCGTCTCCGAACGCCGATCGGTGCACGCACCGTCTCCTGAACCCCGATCGTTCCACACGCCCCATCCTAAGCCCCGATCGCTCTAGGCGTCGTCTCCTAAGCCCCGACCGGTCCAGGCGCCGTCTCCTGAGCCCCGATCGTTCCACGCGCCGTCTCCGAGCCCCGGTCGGTCCACGCGCCGTCTCCGAGCCCCGATCGGTCCACGCATCGTCACCTAAGATCCGATCGGTTAACGCACCGTCTCCCCGCCCCGATCGGTCCACGCGCCGTCTCCTGAGCCCCGATACATCCACGCGCAGTCGCCGAGCCCCGATCAGTCCACGCGCGGCCTCCTGAGCCCCGGTCGGTTCACGCGCCGTCTCCCCGCCGCGATCGGACCACGCGCCGTCTCCTGAGCCCTGATCCGTCCACGCGCGGCGTCGAGCCGCGATCGGTCCTCGCGCGGCCTCCTGAGCCCCAATCGGTCCACGGGTCGTCTCCTAAGCCCCGATCGGTCCGTGCGCCGTCTCCGAGCCCCGATCGGTCCACGTACCATCTCATGCTCCCCAATCGGTCCATGCGCCGCCTCCGGAGCCCTGATCGATCCACGCGAATCTCCTGAGCTCCGGTCGGTCCTCGTACCGTCTCCGAGCCCCGATCGGTCCACGCGTTGTCTCCTAGGCCCCGATCGGTCCACGCGCCTTCTCCGAGCCCCGATCGGTTCACGCATCGTCTCCTAAGCCCCGATCGGTTAATGCGCCGTCTCCGAGCCCCGAACGGTCCACGCGCCGTCGCCGAACCCCAATTGGTCCACGCGCAACCGCCGGAGCCCCAGTCGGTTCACGCGCTGTCGCCGAACACCGATCGGTCCACGCGTCGTCTCCGAGCCCCGATCGGTCCACGCGCCGTCGCCGAGCCCCGATCGGTCCACACGTCGGCTCCTAAGCCCCGATCGGTCCACGCGCCGTCTCGGAGAACCGATTGGTTCACGCGCCGTCTCCTGAGCCCCTATCGCTCCACGCGCCGTCTCCGAGCCCCGATCGGTCCACGCGCCGTTTCCGAGCCCCGATCGGTCCACGCGTCGTCTCCTCAGCCCCGATCGGTCGACGCGTCGTCTCCTGAGCCCCGATCGATCCACGCGTCGTCTCCTCAGCCCCGATCGCTCCACGCGCCGTCTCCGAGCGCCGATCGGTGCACGCGCCGTCTCCTGTGCCCCGGTCGGTTCACGCGCCGTCTCCGAGCCCCGATCGATCCACGCGTCTTCTTGTAAACCCAGATGCCTCCTCGCATCGTCTCCTAAGCCCCGATCGGTTAACGCGCCGTCTCCGAGCCCCGATCGGTCCACGCGCCGTCGCCGAACCCCAATTGGTCCACGCGCCACCGCCTGAGCCCCAGTCGGTCCACGCGCGGCCTCCTGAGCCCCGATCGGTCGACGCGTCGTCTCCTGAGCCCCGATCGATCCACGCGTCGTCTCCTGAGCCCCGATCGCTCCAGGCGCCGTTTTCTGAGCACCGTTCGGTCCGCGCGTCGTCTTCAAAGCCCCGATGCCTCCACGCGCCGTCTCCGAGCCACGATCGGTCCGTGCGCCGCTTCCAGAGCCCTATCGGTCCACGCGTCCTCTCCTGATCTCCTACTCGTCCACGCGCAACCGCCTGAGCCCCAGTCGGTCCACGCACTGTCTCCGAGCCCCGATCGGTCCACGCGCCGTCTTCGAGCCCCGATCGGTCCACGCAACGTCTCCTAAGCCCCAATCGGTTAACGCGCCGTCTCCTGAGCCCCGATCGTTCTACGCGCCGTCTCCGAGCCCCAATCCGTCCACGCGCAGTCGCCGAGCCCCGATCGGTTCACGCGCGGTCTCCTGAGCCCCAGTCGGTACACGCGCTGTCTCCCAGCCCCGATCGGTCCACGCATCGTCTCCTAAGCTCCGCTCGGTTAACGCGTCGTTTCGGAACCCCGATCGGTCTACGCGCCGTCTCCTGAGCCCCGATCGGTCCACGCGCCGTCTCCTGAGCCCCGATCGCTCCACGCGCCGTCTCCTGAGCTCTGATCGGTCCACGATTCGTCTCATAAGCCCCGATCGGACCACGCGCCTTCTCCTCAGCCCCGATCGGTCCACGCGCCGTCTCGGAGCACCGATTGGTTCACGCGCCGTCTCCTGAGCCCCGATCGCTCCACGCGCCGTCTCCGAGCCCCGATCGGTCCACGCGCCGTCTCCTAAGCCCCGATCGGTCCACCCGCCGTTTCCGAGCCCCGATCAGTCCATGCGTCGTCTCCGAGCCCCGTTCGGTCCACGCGCCGTCGCCGAGCCATGATCGTTCCACGCGCGGCCTCCAGACCCCCGATCGGTACACGCGCCGTCGCCGAGCCGCGATCGGTCCACGCGCCGTCGCCCAACCCGCCGAACCCCAATTGGTCCACGCGCAACCTCCTGAGCCCCAGTCGGTCCACGCGCCATCTCCTGAGCCCCGATCGGTCCACGCATCGTCTTCTAAGCCCCGATACGTCCACACGCCTTCTCCGATCCCCGACCGGTCTGCGTGCCGCATTCTAAGCCGCGGTCCGTCCACGCGCAGTCTTCGATCACCGATCGGTCCACGCGCCGTCTCCTGAGCCCCGATCGGTCCACGCGCCGTTTCCGAGCCCCGATCGGTCCACGTGTCGTCTCCTCAGCCCCGATCGGTAGACGCGTCGTCTCCTGAGCCCCGATCGATCCACGCGTCGTCTCCTCAGCCCCGATCGCTCCACGCGCCGTCTCCGAGCGCCGATCGGTGCACGCGCCGTCTACTGAGCCCCGGTCGGTTCACGCGCCGTCTCCGAGCCCCGATCGATCCACGCGTCTTCTTGTAAACCCAGATGCCTCCTCGCATCGTCTCCTAAGCCCCGATCGGTTAACGCGCCGTCTCCGAGCCCCGATCGGTCCACGCGCCGTCGCCGAACCCCAATTGGTCCACGCGCAACCGCCTGAGCCCCAGTCGGTCCACGCGCGGCCTCCTGAGCCCCGATCGGTCGACGCGTCGTCTCCTGAGCCCCGATCGATCCACGCGTCGTCTCCTGAGCCCCGATCGCTCCAGGCGCCGTTTTCTGAGCACCGTTCGGTCCGCGCGTCGTCTTCAAAGCCCCGATGCCTCCACGCGCCGTCTCCGAGCCACGATCGGTCCGTGCGCCGCTTCCAGAGCCCTATCGGTCCACGCGTCCTCTCCTGATCTCCTACTCGTCCACGCGCAACCGCCTGAGCCCCAGTCAGTCCACGCAACGTCTCCTAAGCCCCAATCGGTTAACGCGCCGTCTCCTGAGCCCCGATCGTTCTACGCGCCGTCTCCGAGCCCCGATCCGTCCACGCGCAGTCGCCGAGCCCCGATCGGTTCACGCGCGGCCTCCTGAGCCCCAGTCGGTACACGCGCTGTCTCCCAGCCCCGATCGGTCCACGCATCGTCTCCTAAGCCCCGCTCGGCTAACGCGTCGTTTCGGAGCCCCGATCGGTCTACGCGCCGTCTCCTGAGCCCCGATCGGTCCACGCGCCGTCTCCTGAGCCCCGATCGCTCCACGCGCCGTCTCCTGAGCTCTGATCGGTCCACGATTCGTCTCCTAAGCCCCGATCGCTCCACGCGCCGTCTCCAGAGCCCGATCGGTCCAGGCATCGTCTCCTGAGCCCCGGTTGGTTCACGCGCCGTATCCGAGCCCCTATCGCTCCACGCGTCGTCTCCGAGCCCCGATCGGTCCACGCGCCGTCGCCGAGCCATGATGGGTCCACGCGCGGCCTCCTGAGCCCCGATCGGTCCACGCGTGGTCTCCGAGCCCCGATCGGTCCACGTGCCATCGCCGAGCCATGATCGGTCCACACGCGGCCTCCTGAGCCCCGGTCGGTCCACGCGCCGTCTCCTGAGCCCCGATCGGTCCACGCGCGGCCTCCTGAGCCCCGATTGGTTCACGCGCCGTATCCGAGCCCCAATTGGTCCACGCGCCGTCTCCTGAGCCTCGATCGCTCCTCGCGCCGTCTCCTGAACCCCGCTCGGTCCATTCGTCGTCTTCTTAGCCCGGATGCCTCTACGCGCCGTCTCCGAGCCACGATCGGTCCAGGCGCCGTCTCCTAAGCCCCGATTCGTCCACGCGATGTCTCCGGGCGCCGATGATTTCACGCGCCGTCTCCTGAGACCCGATCGTTCCAGGCGCCGTCTCCGAGCCCCGATCGGTCCACGCGCCGTCTCCGGAGCCCCGATCGGTCCACGCGCCGTTTCCTGAGCCCCGATCGGTCCACGCGTCGTCTTCTAAGCCCAGATGCCTCCTTGCGCCGTCTCCCAACCACGATCGGTGCAGGCGCCGCTTCCTGAACCCCGATCGGTCCACGCGTTTTCTCCTAAGGCCCGATCGGTCCACGCGTCGTCTCCTCAGCCCCGATCGGTCGACGCGTCGTCTCCGAACGCCGATCGGTGCACGCACCGTCTCCTGAACCCCGATCGTTCCACACGCCGCATCCTAAGCCCCGATCGCTCTAGGCGTCGTCTCCTAAGCCCCGACCGGTCCAGGCGCCGTCTCCTGAGCCCCGATCGTTCCACGCGCCGTCTCCGAGCCCCGGTCGGTCCACGCGCCGTCTCCGAGCCCCGATCGGTCCACGCATCGTCACCTAAGATCCGATCGGTTAACGCACCGGCTCCCCGCCCCGATCGGTCCACGCGCCGTCTCCTGAGCCCCGATACATCCACGCGCAGTCGCCGAGCCCCGATCAGTCCACGCGCGGCCTCCTGAGCCCCGGTCGGTTCACGCGCCGTCTCCCCGCCGCGATCGGACCACGCGCCGTCTCCTGAGCCCTGATCCGTCCACGCGCGGCGTCGAGCCGCGATCGGTCCTCGCGCGGCCTCCTGAGCCCCAATCGGTCCACGGGTCGTCTCCTAAGCCCCGATCGGTCCGTGCGCCGTCTCCGAGCCCCGATCGGTCCACGTACCATCTCATGCTCCCCAATCGGTCCATGCGCCGCCTCCGGAGCCCTGATCGATCCACGCGAATCTCCTGAGCTCCGGTCGGTCCTCGTACCGTCTCCGAGCCCCGATCGGTCCACGCGTTGTCTCCTAGGCCCCGATCGGTCCACGCGCCTTCTCCGAGCCCCGATCGGTTCACGCATCGTCTCCTAAGCCCCGATCGGTTAATGCGCCGTCTCCGAGCCCCGAACGGTCCACGCGCCGTCGCCGAACCCCAATTGGTCCACGCGCAACCGCCTGAGCCCCAGTCGGTTCACGCGCTGTCGTCGAACACCGATCGGTCCACGCGTCGTCTCCGAGCCCCGATCGGTCCACGCGCCGTCGCCGAGCCCCGATCGGTCCACACGTCGGCTCCTAAGCCTCGATAGGTCCACGCGCGGCCTCCTTAGCCCCGGTCGGTCCACGCGCCGTCTCCGAGCCCCGATTCGTCGACGCGTCGTCTCCTGAGCCCCGATCAATTGACGCGTCTTCTCCTGAGCCCCGATCGCTTCTCGTGCCGCCTCCTGAGCCCCACTCCGTCGAGGCGTCGTCTCCGGAGCCCCGATCAATTGACGTGTCTTCTCCTGAGCCCCGATCGCTCCTCGCGCCGTCTCCTGAACCCCGCTCGGTCAATGCGTCGTCTTCTTAGCACGGATGCCTCCACGCGCCGTCTCCGAGCCACGATGGGTCCAGGCGCCGCTTCCTACGCCCCGATCGGTCCACGCGCCGTCTCCTAAGCCCCAATCGGTCCACGCGGCGTCTCCGAGCGCCGATCATTTAACGCGCCGTCTCCTGCGACCCGATCGTTCCACACGCCGTCTCCGAGCCCCGATCGGTCTGCGTGCCGCATTCTAAGCCACGGTCCATCCACGCGCCGTCTCCGAGCCCCGCTCCATCCACGCGTCGTCTCCTAAGCCCCGATCGGTCCACGCGCCGTCTCCTAAGCCCCGATTGATCCACGCGCCGTCTCCCAGCCCCGATCGATCCACGCGCCGTCTCCTAAGCCCCGATCGGTCCACGCGCCGTCTCGGAGAACCGATTGGTTCACGCGCCGTCTCCTGAGCCCCGATCGCTCCACGCGCCGTCTCCGAGCCCCGATCGGTCCACGCGCCGTTTCCGAGCCCCGATCGGTCCACGCGTCGTCTCCTCAGCCCCGATCGGTCGACGCGTCGTCTCCTGAGCCCCGATCGATCCACGCGTCGACTCCTCAGCTCCGATCGCTCCACGCGCCGTCTCCGAGCGCCGATCGGTGCACGCGCCGTCTCCTGAGCCCCGGTCGGTTCACGCGCCGTCTCCGAGCCCCGATCGATCCACGCGTCTTCTTGTAAACCCAGATGCCTCCTCGCATCGTCTCCTAAGCCCCGATCGGTTAACGCGCCGTCTCCGAGCCCCGATCGGTCCACGCGCCGTCGCCGAACCCCAATTGGTCCACGCGCCACCGCCTGAGCCCCAGTCGGTCCACGCGCGGCCTCCTGAGCCCCGATCGGTCGACGCGTCGTCTCCTGAGCCCCGATCGATCCACGCGTCGTCTCCTGAGCCCCGATCGCTCCAGGCGCCGTTTTCTGAGCACCGTTCGATCCGCGCGTCGTCTTCACAGCCCCGATGCCTCCACGCGCCGTCTCCGAGCCACGATCGGTCCGTGCGCCGCTTCCAGAGCCCTATCGGTCCACGCGTCCTCTCCTGATCTCCTACTCGTCCACGCGCAACCGCCTGAGCCCCAGTCGGTCCACGCACTGTCTCCGAGCCCCGATCGGTCCACGCGCCGTCTTCGAGCCCCGATCGGTCCACGCAACGTCTCCTAAGCCCCAATCGGTTAACGCGCCGTCTCCTGAGCCCCGATCGTTCTACGCGCCGTCTCCGAGCCCCAATCCGTCCACGCGCAGTCGCCGAGCCCCGATCGGTTCACGCGCGGTCTCCTGAGCCCCAGTCGGTACACGCGCTGTCTCCCAGCCCCGATCGGTCCACGCATCGTCTCCTAAGCTCCGCTCGGTTAACGCGTCGTTTCGGAACCCCGATCGGTCTACGCGCCGTCTCCTGAGCCCCGATCGGTCCACGCGCCGTCTCCTGAGCCCCGATCGCTCCACGCGCCGTCTCCTGAGCTCTGATCGGTCCACGATTCGTCTCATAAGCCCCGATCGGACCACGCGCCTTCTCCTCAGCCCCGATCGGTCCACGCGCCGTCTCGGAGCACCGATTGGTTCACGCGCCGTCTCCTGAGCCCCGATCGCTCTACGCGCCGTCTCCGAGCCCCGATCGGTCCACGCGCCGTCTCCTAAGCCCCGATCGGTCCACCCGCCGTTTCCGAGCCCCGATCAGTCCATGCGTCGTCTCCGAGCCCCGTTCGGTCCACGCGCCGTCGCCGAGCCATGATCGTTCCACGCGCGGCCTCCAGACCCCCGATCGGTACACGCGCCGTCGCCGAGCCGCGATCGGTCCACGCGCCGTCGCCCAACCCGCCGAACCCCAATTGGTCCACGCGCAACCTCCTGAGCCCCAGTCGGTCCACGCGCCATCTCCTGAGCCCCGATCGGTCCACGCATCGTCTTCTAAGCCCCGATACGTCCACACGCCTTCTCCGATCCCCGACCGGTCTGCGTGCCGCATTCTAAGCCGCGGTCCGTCCACGCGCAGTCTTCGATCACCGATCGGTCCACGCGCCGTCTCCTGAGCCCCGATCGGTCCACGCGCCGTTTCCGAGCCCCGATCGGTCCACGTGTCGTCTCCTCAGCCCCGATCGGTAGACGCGTCGTCTCCTGAGCCCCGATCGATCCACGCGTCGTCTCCTCAGCCCCGATCGCTCCACGCGCCGTCTCCGAGCGCCGATCGGTGCACGCGCCGTCTACTGAGCCCCGGTCGGTTCACGCGCCGTCTCCGAGCCCCGATCGATCCACGCGTCTTCTTGTAAACCCAGATGCCTCCTCGCATCGTCTCCTAAGCCCCGATCGGTTAACGCGCCGTCTCCGAGCCCCGATCGGTCCACGCGCCGTCGCCGAACCCCAATTGGTCCACGCGCAACCGCCTGAGCCCCAGTCGGTCCACGCGCGGCCTCCTGAGCCCCGATCGGTCGACGCGTCGTCTCCTGAGCCCCGATCGATCCACGCGTCGTCTCCTGAGCCCCAATCGCTCCAGGCGCCGTTTTCTGAGCACCGTTCGGTCCGCGCGTCGTCTTCAAAGCCCCGATGCCTCCACGCGCCGTCTCCGAGCCACGATCGGTCCGTGCGCCGCTTCCAGAGCCCTATCGGTCCACGCGTCCTCTCCTGATCTCCTACTCGTCCACGCGCAACCGCCTGAGCCCCAGTCAGTCCACGCACTGTCTCCGAGCCCCGATCGGTCCACGCGCCGTCTTCGAGCCCCGATCGGTCCACGCAACGTCTCCTAAGCCCCAATCGGTTAACGCGCCGTCTCCTGAGCCCCGATCGTTCTACGCGCCGTCTCCGAGCCCCGATCCGTCCACGCGCAGTCGCCGAGCCCCGATCGGTTCACGCGCGGTCTCCTGAGCCCCAGTCGGTACACGCGCTGTCTCCCAGCCCCGATCGGTCCACGCATCGTCTCCTAAGCCCCGCTCGGCTAACGCGTCGTTTCGGAGCCCCGATCGGTCCACGCGCCGTCTCCTGAGCACCGATCGTTCCACGCGCCGTCTCCGAGCCCCGATCGTTCCACGCGGCGTCTCCTGAGCCCCAATTGGTCCACACGCTGTGTCGTGAGCCCCGATAGGTACACGCGTCGTCTCCTACGCCCGATCGGTCCACGCGTCGTATCCTGAGCCCCGATCGTTCCACGCGCCGTCTCCGAGCCCCGATCGGTTCACGCATCGTCTCCTAAGCCCCGATCGGTTAACGCGCCGTCTCCGAGCGCCGAGCGGTCCACGCGCCGTCGCCGAACCCCAATTGGTCCACGCGCAACCGCCTGAGTCCCAGTCGGTCCACGCGCTGTCTCCGAGCCCCGATCGGTCCACGCGCCGTCGCCGAGCCATGATCGGTCCACGCGCGGCCTCCTGAGCCCCAATCGGTCCACGGGCCGTCGCCGATCCACGATCGGTCCGTGCGCCGTTTCCAGAGCCCTATCGGTCCACGCATCGTCTCCTGATCTCCGATCGGTCCACGTGCCGTCTCCTAAGCCCCGATCGGTCCACGCACTGTCTCCTACGCCCGATCGGTCCACGCGTCGTATCCTGAGCCCCGATCGTTCCACGCGCCGTCTCCGAGCCCCGATCGGTTCACGCATCGTCTCCTAAGCCCCGATCGGTTAACGCGCCGTCTCCGAGCGCCGAGCGGTCCACGCGCCGTCGCCGAACCCCAATTGGTCCACGCGCAACCGCCTGAGTCCCAGTCGGTCCACGCGCTGTCTCCGAGCCCCGATCGGTCCACGCGCCGTCGCCGAGCCATGATCGGTCCACGCGCGGCCTCCTGAGCCCCAATCGGTCCACGGGCCGTCGCCGATCCACGATCGGTCCGTGCGCCGTTTCCAGAGCCCTATCGGTCCACGCATCGTCTCCTGATCTCCGATCGGTCCACGTGCCGTCTCCTAAGCCCCGATCGGTCCACGCACTGTCTCCGAGCGCCGATCGGTTCACGCGCCGTCTCCTGAGCCCCGATCGGTCCACGCGTCGTCTCCTCAGCCCCGATCGGTCGACGCGTCGTCTCCTGAGCCCCGATCGATCCACGCGTCGTCTCCTCAGCTCCGATCGCTCCACGCGCCGTCTCCGAGCGCCGATCGGTGCACGCGCCGTCTCCTGAGCCCCGGTCGGTTCACGCGCCGTCTCCGAGCCCCGATCGATCCACGCGTCTTCTTGTAAACCCAGATGCCTCCTCGCATCGTCTCCTAAGCCCCGATCGGTTAACGCGCCGTCTCCGAGCCCCGATCGGTCCACGCGCCGTCGCCGAACCCCAATTGGTCCACGCGCCACCGCCTGAGCCCCAGTCGGTCCACGCGCGGCCTCCTGAGCCCCGATCGGTCGACGCGTCGTCTCCTGAGCCCCGATCGATCCACGCGTCGTCTCCTGAGCCCCGATCGCTCCAGGCGCCGTTTTCTGAGCACCGTTCGATCCGCGCGTCGTCTTCAAAGCCCCGATGCCTCCACGCGCCGTCTCCGAGCCACGATCGGTCCGTGCGCCGCTTCCAGAGCCCTATCGGTCCACGCGTCCTCTCCTGATCTCCTACTCGTCCACGCGCAACCGCCTGAGCCCCAGTCGGTCCACGCACTGTCTCCGAGCCCCGATCGGTCCACGCGCCGTCTTCGAGCCCCGATCGGTCCACGCAACGTCTCCTAAGCCCCAATCGGTTAACGCGCCGTCTCCTGAGCCCCGATCGTTCTACGCGCCGTCTCCGAGCCCCAATCCGTCCACGCGGAGTCGCCGAGCCCCGATCGGTTCACGCGCGGTCTCCTGAGCCCCAGTCGGTACACGCGCTGTCTCCCAGCCCCGATCGGTCCACGCATCGTCTCCTAAGCTCCGCTCGGTTAACGCGTCGTTTCGGAACCCCGATCGGTCTACGCGCCGTCTCCTGAGCCCCGATCGGTCCACGCGCCGTCTCCTGAGCCCCGATCGCTCCACGCGCCGTCTCCTGAGCTCTGATCGGTCCACGATTCGTCTCATAAGCCCCGATCGGACCACGCGCCTTCTCCTCAGCCCCGATCGGTCCACGCGCCGTCTCGGAGCACCGATTGGTTCACGCGCCGTCTCCTGAGCCCCGATCGCTCTACGCGCCGTCTCCGAGCCCCGATCGGTCCACGCGCCGTCTCCTAAGCCCCGATCGGTCCACCCGCCGTTTCCGAGCCCCGATCAGTCCATGCGTCGTCTCTGAGCCCCGTTCGGTCCACGCGCCGTCGCCGAGCCATGATCGTTCCACGCGCGGCCTCCAGACCATCGATCGGTACACGCGCCGTCGCCGAGCCGCGATCGGTCCACGCGCCGTCGCCCAACCCGCCGAACCCCAATTGGTCCACGCGCAACCTCCTGAGCCCCAGTCGGTTCACGCGCCATCTCCTGAGCCCCGATCGGTCCACGCATCGTCTTCTAAGCCCCGATACGTCCACACGCCTTCTCCGATCCCCGACCGGTCTGCGTGCCGCATTCTAAGCCGCGGTCCGTCCACGCGCAGTCTTCGATCACCGATCGGTCCACGCGCCGTCTCCTGAGCCCCGATCGGTCCACGCGCCGTTTCCGAGCCCCGATCGGTCCACGTGTCGTCTCCTCAGCCCCGATCGGTAGACGCGTCGTCTCCTGAGCCCCGATCGATCCACGCGTCGTCTCCTCAGCCCCGATCGCTCCACGCGCCGTCTCCGAGCGCCGATCGGTGCACGCGCCGTCTACTGAGTCCCGGTCGGTTCACGCGCCGTCTCCGAGCCCCGATCGATCCACGCGTCTTCTTGTAAACCCAGATGCCTCCTCGCATCGTCTCCTAAGCCCCGATCGGTTAACGCGCCGTCTCCGAGCCCCGATCGATCCACGCGCCGTCGCCGAACCCCAATTGGTCCACGCGCAACCGCCTGAGCCCCAGTCGGTCCACGCGCGGCCTCCTGAGCCCCGATCGGTCGACGCGTCGTCTCCTGAGCCCCGATCGATCCACGCGTCGTCTCCTGAGCCCCGATCGCTCCAGGCGCCGTTTTCTGAGCACCGTTCGGTCCGCGCGTCGTCTTCAAAGCCCCGATGCCTCCACGCGCCGTCTCCGAGCCACGATCGGTCCGTGCGCCGCTTCCAGAGCCCTATCGGTCCACGCGTCCTCTCCTGATCTCCTACTCGTCCACGCGCAACCGCCTGAGCCCCAGTCAGTCCACGCACTGTCTCCGAGCCCCGATCGGTCCACGCGCCGTCTTCGAGCCCCGATCGGTCCACGCAACGTCTCCTAAGCCCCAATCGGTTAACGCGCCGTCTCCTGAGCCCCGATCGTTCTACGCGCCGTCTCCGAGCCCCGATCCGTCCACGCGCAGTCGCCGAGCCCCGATCGGTTCACGCGCGGTCTCCTGAGCCCCAGTCGGTACACGCGCTGTCTCCCAGCCCCGATCGGTCCACGCATCGTCTCCTAAGCCCCGCTCGGCTAACGCGTCGTTTCGGAGCCCCGATCGGTCCACGCGCCGTCTCCTGAGCACCGATCGTTCCACGCGCCGTCTCCGAGCCCCGATCGTTCCACGCGGCGTCTCCTGAGCCCCAATTGGTCCACACGCTGTGTCGTGAGCCCCGATAGGTACACGCGTCGTCTCCTACGCCCGATCGGTCCACGCGTCGTATCCTGAGCCCCGATCGTTCCACGCGCCGTCTCCGAGCCCCGATCGGTTCACGCATCGTCTCCTAAGCCCCGATCGGTTAACGCGCCGTCTCCGAGCGCCGAGCGGTCCACGCGCCGTCGCCGAACCCCAATTGGTCCACGCGCAACCGCCTGAGTCCCAGTCGGTCCACGCGCTGTCTCCGAGCCCCGATCGGTCCACGCGCCGTCGCCGAGCCATGATCGGTCCACGCGCGGCCTCCTGAGCCCCAATCGGTCCACGGGCCGTCGCCGATCCACGATCGGTCCGTGCGCCGTTTCCAGAGCCCTATCGGTCCACGCATCGTCTCCTGATCTCCGATCGGTCCACGTGCCGTCTCCTAAGCCCCGATCGGTCCACGCACTGTCTCCGAGCGCCGATCGGTTCACGCGCCGTCTCCTGAGCCCCGATCATTCCACGCGCCGTCTCCGAGGCCCGATCGGTCCACGCGTCGTCTCCTGAGCCTCGATCGCTCCACGCGCCGTTTTCTGAGCACCGTTCGGTCCACGCGTCGTCTTCAAAGCCTCGATGCTTCCACGCGCCGTCTCCGAGCTACGATCGGTCCGTGCGCCGCTTCCAGAGCACTATCAGTCCACGCGTCGTCTCCTGATCTCCGATCGGTCGACGCGCCATCTCCTAAGCCCCGATCGGTCCACGCACCGTCTCCGAGCGCCGATCGGTCCACGCGCCGTCGCCGAGTCATGATCTGTCCACGCGCGGCCTCCTGAGACCCGATGGGTCCACGCGCCGTCTTCGAGCCCCGATCGGTCCACGCGCCGTCTCCTGAGCCCCGATCGATCGAGGCGTCGTTCCCTAAGCCCCGATCCATCCACGCGCTGTCTCCTAAGTCCCGATCGGTCCAGGCCCCGTCTCCGAGCGCCGATCGGTTCACGCGCCGTCTCCTGAGAACGATCCGTCCACGCGCCGTCTCCTGAGCCCCGATCGGTCGACGCGCCGTCTCCTGAGCCCCGATCGTACCACACGCCGTTTCCTGAGCCCCGATCGGTCCACGCGTCGTCTTCAAAGCCCCGATGCCTCCACGCGCCGTCTCCGAGCCACGATCGGTCCGTGCGCCGCTTCCACAACCCCGATCGGTCCACGCGTAATCTCCTGATCTCCGATCGGTCCACGCGCCGTCTCCTAAGCCCCGATCGGTCCACGCGCCGTCTCCGAGCGCCGATCGGTTGACGCGCCATCTCCTGAGCCCCGATCGTTCCACGCGCCGTCTCCGAGCCCCGATCGGTCCACGCGCCGTCTCCTAAGCCCCGTTCGGTCCAAGCGCCTTCTCCTAAACCCCGGTCGGTCCACGCGCCGTCTCCGAGGCCCGATCGGTCCACACATCGTCTCCTAAGCCCCGATCGGCTAACGCGTCGACTCCGAGCCGCGATCGTTCCACGCGCCGTCCCCGATCCCCGATCGATCCACGCGCCGTCACCGAGCGCCGATCGGTTCACGCGCCGTCACCCGAGCCCCGATCGGTCCGCGTACCGCAATCTGAGCCGCGGTCCGTCCACGCGCCGTCTCCGAGCACCGATCGGTCGACGCGCCGTCTCAGAGCGCCGATCATTTCACGCCCCGTCACCTGACCTCCGATCGTTCCACGCGCCGTCTCCGAGCCCCGAACGGTCCACGCGCCGTCGCCGAACCCCAATTGGTCCACGCGCAACAGCCTGAGCCCCAGTCGGTTCACGCGCTGTCGCCGAACCCCGATCGGTCCACGCGTCGTCTCCGAGCCCCGATCGGTCCACGCGCCGTCGCCGAGCCATGATCGGTCCACGCGCGGCCTCCTGAGCCCCGATCGGTCCACGCGTGGTCTCCGAGCCCCGATCGGTCCACGCGCCGTCGCCGAGCCATGATCGGTCCACACGCGGCCTCCTGAGCCCCGGTCGGTCCACGCGCCGTCTCCTGAGCCCCGATCGGTCCACGCGCGGCCTCCTGAGCCCCGATTGGTTCACGCGCCGTATCCGAGCCCCAATTGGTCCACGCGCCGTCTCCTAAGCCTCGATCGCTCCTCGCGCCGTCTCCTGAACCCCGCTCGGTCCATGCGTCGTCTTCTTAGCCCGGATGCCTCCACGCGCCGTCTCCGAGCCACGATCGGTCCAGGCGCCGTCTCCGAGCCCCGATCGGTCCACGCACCGTCTCCTAAGCCCCGATCGGTTAACGCGCCGTCCCCCCGCCCCGATCGGTCCATGCGCCGTCTCCTGAGCCCCGATACGTCTACGCGCAGTCGCCGAGCCCCGATCAGTCCACGCGCGGCCTCCTGAGCCCCGGTCGGTTCACGCGCCGTCTCCTAAGCCCTGATCGGTCCACGCGCCGTTTCCGAGCGCCGATCGGTTCACGCGCCGTCTCCTGAGCCCTGACCCGTCCACGCGCGGCGTCGAGCCGCGATCGGTCCACGCGCGGCCTCCTGAGCCCCAATCGGTCCACGCGTCGTCTCCTAAGCGCCGATCGGTTCACGCGCCGTCTCCGAGCCCCGAGCGGTCCACGCGCCGTCTCCTGAGCCCCAATCGGTCCACGCGCTGTCTCCTAAGCCCCGATCGGTCCAAGCGCCGTCTCCGAGCCCCGATCGGTCCACGCGTCGTCTTCTAAGCCCAGATGCCCCAACGCGCCGTCCCCGAGCCACGATCGGTCCAGGCGCCATTTCCTAAGCCCCGATCGGTCGACGCGTCCTCTGCGAAACCCCGATCGGTCCACGCGTCGTCTCCTGAGCCCCGATCGGTCCGCGCGCCGTCTCCTGAGCCCCGATCGGTCCACGCGTCGTCTTCAAAGCCCCGATGCCTCCACGCGCCGTCTCCGAGCCACGATCGGTCCGTGCGACGCTTCCACAACCCCGATCGGTCCACGCGTCACCTCCTGATCTCCGATCGGTCCACGCGCCGTCTCCTAAGCCCCGATCGGTCCACGCACCGTCTCCGAGCGCCGATCGGTTGACGCGCCGTCTCCTGAGCGCCGATCGTTCCACGCGCCGTCTCCTGAGCCCCAATCGGTCCACACGCTGTGTCGTGAGCCCCGATAGGTACACGCGTCGTCTCCTACGCCCGATCGGTCCACGCGTCGTCTCCTGATCCCAATCGGTCCACGCGGCGCCTCCGGAGCCCCGATCAATCCACGCGAGTCTCCTGAGCCCCAGTCGGTCCGCGCGCCGTCTCCTGAGCCCCGATCGGTCCACGCGCCGTCTCCTAAGCCCCGTTCGGTCCAACCGTCTTCTCCTAAACCCCGGTCGGTCCACGCGCCGTCTCCGAGCCCCGATCGGCCCACGCATCGTCTCCTAAGCCCCGATCGGCTAACGCGTCGACTCCGAGCCCCGATCGTTCCACGCGCCGTCCCCGATCCCCGATCGATCCACGCGCCGTCTCCGAGCGCCGATCGGTTCACGCGCCGTCACCCGAGCCCCGATCGTTCCACACGCCGTCTCTGAGTCCCGATCGGTCCACGCTCCGTCTCCTGAGCCCGGATCGTTCCACGCGTCGTCTCCTGATCCCCGATCCGTAAACGCGTCGTCTCCGAGCCTCGATCGGTCCACACGCCGTGTCCGATCCCCGATCGGTCCGCGTACCGCATTCTGAGCCGCGGTCCGTCCACGCGCCGTATCCGAGCCCCAATCGGTCCACGCGCCGTCTCCTGAGCCCCGATCGGTCCACGCGCCGTCTCCGAGCCCCGATGGGTCCACGCACTGTCTCCTGATCCCCATGGGTCCACGCGGCGCCTCCGATGCCCCGATCGATCCACGCGAGGATCCTGAGCCTAGATCAATCCACGCATCGTCTCCTAAGCCCTAATCGATTAACGCGCCGTCTCCGAGCCCCGATCGGTCCACGCGCCGTTTCCTGAACCCCGATACGTCCACGCGCAGTCGCCGAGGCCCGATCGGTCCACGCGCTCTCTCCTGAGCCCCGATAGGTACACGCGTCGTCTCCTACGCGCCGATCGTTCCACGCCCCGTCTCCGAGCCCCGAGCGGTCCACGCGCCGTCTCCTGAGCCCCAATCGGTCCACGCGCTGTCTCCTAAGCCCCGATCGGTCCAAGCGCCGTCTCCGAGCCCCGATCGGTCCACGCGTCGTCTTCTAAGCCCAGATCGGTCCACGCGTCGTCTCCTGAGCCCCGATCGGTCCACGCGTCGTCTCCTAAGCCCCGACCGGCCCACGCGCCGTTTCCTGACGCCCGATCGATTCACGCGTCGTCTCCTGAGCCCCGATAGCTCCACGCGCCGTTTCCTGAGCCCCGATCGGTCCACGCGTCGTCTCCTGATCTCCGATCGGTTCACGCGCCGTCTCCTGAGCCCGGATCGGTCCACGCGTCGTCCCCGAATCCCCGATCCGTACACGCGTCGTCTCCGAGCCTAGATCGGTCCACGCGCTGTCGCCGAGCCCCGATCGGTCCAGGCGTGGCCTCCTAAGCCCCGAACGGTCCACGCGCCGTCTCCGAGTCCCGATCGGTCCACGCGCCGTTTCCTAAGCCCCAATCTGTCCACGCGGCGTCTCCGAGAGCCATTCGGTTCACGCGCCGTCTCCTGAGCCCCAGTCCGTCCACGCGCTGGCGCCGAGCCGCGATCGGTCCACGCGCGGCCTCCTGAGCCCCAATCGCTCCACGCACCGTCTCCTAATCCCCGATCGTCTCACACGCCGCCTCCGAAGCCAAGATAGATCCACGCGAGTCTCCTAAGCCCCGATCGGTTCACGCATCGGCTCCTGAGCCCCGATCGGTGTATGTGTCGTCTTCGAGCACCGATCGATCAACGCGCCGTTTCCTGGGTGCCGATCGGTCCACTCGTCCTCTCCTAAGGCCCGATCCGTCGACGCGTCATCTTCTGAGACCCGATCGATCGACGCGTCTTCTCCTGAGCCCCGATCGCTCCACGCGCCATCTCCTGAGCCCCGATCAGTCCACGCGTCGTCTCCGAGCTCCGATCGGTCCACGTCCCGTTTCATGAGCCCCGATCGGTCCATGCGTCGTCTTATAAACCCCGATGCCTCCACGCGCCGTCTCCGAGCCACGATCGGTCCAGGCGCCGCTTCACCAGCCCCGATCGGTCCACGCGCCGTCTCCTAAGTCCCGATCGCTCCACGCACCGTCTCCTAATCCCCGATCGGTTCACACGCCGCCTCCAAAGCCCCGATAGATCCACGCGAATCTCCTAAGCCCCGACCGGTCCACGCGCCGTTTCCTGAGGCCCGATCGATTCACGCGTCGTCTCCTGAGCCGCGATAGCTCCACGCGTCGTCTCCTAAGCCTCGACCGGTCCACGCGCCGTCTCCCAAGCCCCGATCGGTCCACGCATCGTCTCTCAAGCCCCGGTCACTCCACGCGCCGTCTTCTGAGCCCCGATCGATCCACGCGCTTCTCCTGAGCCCCGATCGGTCCACGCGCTGTCTCCGAGCCCCGATCGGTCCACGCATCGTCTCCTAAGACCCGCTCGGTTAACGCATCGTTTCCGATCCCCGATCAGTCCACACGCCGTCTCCTGAGCCCCGATCGGTTCACGTGTCGTCCCCTAATCCCCGATCCATACACGCGTCGTCACCGAGCCTCGATCGGACCACGCGCCGTCGCCGAGCCCCGATCGGTCCACGCGCGGCCTCCTGAGCCCCAGTCGGTCCACGCGTCATCTCCTGAGCCCCGATCGGTCCACGCGTCGTCTCCTAAGCCTTGACCGGTCCACGCGCCGTTTCCTGAGCCCCGATCGATTCACGCGTCGTCTCCTGAGCCCCGATAGCTCCACGCGCCGTTTCCTGAGCCCCGATCGGTCCACGCGTCGTCTCAGAATCCCTGATCCGTACACGCGTCGTCTCCGAGCCTCGATCGGTCCACGCGCCGTCGCCGAGCCCCGATCGGTCCAGGCGTGGCCTCCTGAGCCCCGGTCGGTCCACGCGCCGTCGCCGAGCCCCGATCGGTCCGCGCATCGTCTCTTAAGCCCCGATCGGTCCACGCGCCGTCTCCGAGCGCCGATCGGTTCACGCGCCTTCTCCTGAGCCCCGATCCGTCCACGCGTCGTCTCCTAAGCCCCGATACGTCCACACGCCGTCTCCGAGCCCCGATGGGTCCACGCGTCGCCTCCTGAGCCCCGATCGATCCACGCGAGTCTCCTGGGCCCCGGTCGGTCCACGCGTCGTCTCCTGAGCCCCGATGCGTCGACGCGTCGTTTCCTAAGCCCCGATCGGTCCGCGCGTCGTCTCCTAAGCCCCGATGCGTCGACGCGTCATCTCCTGAGCCCCGATCAATTGACGCGTCTTCTCCTGAGCCCCGATCGCTCCTCGCGCCGTCTCCTGAGCCCCGCTCGGTCCATGCGTCGTCTTCTTAGGCCCGATGCCTCCAGGCCTCGTCTCCGAGCCACGATCGGTTCAGGCGCCGCTTCCTGAGCCCCGATCGGTCCACGCGCCGTCTCCTAAGGCCCAATCGGTCCACGCGTCGTCTCCTACGCCCCGATCGGTCCACGCGTGGTCTCCTAAGCCCCGATCGGTCCACGCGCCGTCTCCTGAGCCCCGATCGTTCCACGCGCCGTCTCCCCGCCCCGATCGGTCCACGCGCCGTCTCCTGAGCCCCGATATATCCACGCGCAGTCGCCGAGCCCCGATCAGTCCACGCGCGGCCTCCTGAGCCCCGGTCGGTTCACGCGCCGTCTCCCCGCCGCGATCGGACCACGCGCCGTCTCCTGAGCCCTGATCCGTCCACGCGCGGCGTCGAGCCGCGATCGGTCCTCGCGCGGCCTCCTGAGCCCCAATCGGTCCACGGGTCGTCTCCTAAGCCCCGATCGGTCCGTGCGCCGTCTCCGAGCCCCGATCGGTCCACGTACCATCTCATGCTCCCCAATCGGTCCATGCGCCGCCTCCGGAGCCCTG
Source organism: Netelia fuscicornis (assembly GCA_946811545.1). Classification (NCBI taxonomy): domain Eukaryota; kingdom Metazoa; phylum Arthropoda; class Insecta; order Hymenoptera; family Ichneumonidae; genus Netelia; species Netelia fuscicornis. Next base: position 33,434,074 of record OX328012.1, read on the forward strand.
ATCGATCCACGCGAATCTCCTGAGCTCCGGTCGGTCCTCGTACCGTCTCCGAGCCCCGATCGGTCCACGCGTTGTCTCCTAGGCCCCGATCGGTCCACGCGCCTTCTCCGAGCCCCGATCGGTTCACGCATCGTCTCCTAAGCCCCGATCGGTTAATGCGCCGTCTCCGAGCCCCGAACGGTCCACGCGCCGTCGCCGAACCCCAATTGGTCCACGCGCAACCGCCTGAGCCCCAGTCGGTTCACGCGCTGTCGCCGAACACCGATCGGTCCACGCGTCGTCTCCGAGCCCCGATCGGTCCACGCGCCGTCGCCGAGCCCCGATCGGTCCACACGTCGGCTCCTAAGCCCCGATCGGTCCACGCGCCGTCTCGGAGAACCGATTGGTTCACGCGCCGTCTCCTGAGCCCCGATCGCTCCACGCGCCGTCTCCGAGCCCCGATCGGTCCACGCGCCGTTTCCGAGCCCCGATCGGTCCACGCGTCGTCTCCTCAGCCCCGATCGGTCGACGCGTCGTCTCCTGAGCCCCGATCGATCCACGCGTCGTCTCCTCAGCCCCGATCGCTCCACGCGCCGTCTCCGAGCGCCGATCGGTGCACGCGCCGTCTCCTGAGCCCCGGTCGGTTCACGCGCCGTCTCCGAGCCCCGATCGATCCACGCGTCTTCTTGTAAACCCAGATGCCTCCTCGCATCGTCTCCTAAGCCCCGATCGGTTAACGCGCCGTCTCCGAGCCCCGATCGGTCCACGCGCCGTCGCCGAACCCCAATTGGTCCACGCGCCACCGCCTGAGCCCCAGTCGGTCCACGCGCGGCCTCCTGAGCCCCGATCGGTCGACGCGTCGTCTCCTGAGCCCCGATCGATCCACGCGTCGTCTCCTGAGCCCCGATCGCTCCAGGCGCCGTTTTCTGAGCACCGTTCGGTCCGCGCGTCGTCTTCAAAGCCCCGATGCCTCCACGCGCCGTCTCCGAGCCACGATCGGTCCGTGCGCCGCTTCCAGAGCCCTATCGGTCCACGCGTCCTCTCCTGATCTCCTACTCGTCCACGCGAAACCGCCTGAGCCCCAGTCGGTCCACGCACTGTCTCCGAGCCCCGATCGGTCCACGCGCCGTCTTCGAGCCCCGATCGGTCCACGCAACGTCTCCTAAGCCCCAATCGGTTAACGCGCCGTCTCCTGAGCCCCGATCGTTCTACGCGCCGTCTCCGAGCCCCAATCCGTCCACGCGCAGTCGCCGAGCCCCGATCGGTTCACGCGCGGTCTCCTGAGCCCCAGTCGGTACACGCGCTGTCTCCCAGCCCCGATCGGTCCACGCATCGTCTCCTAAGCTCCGCTCGGTTAACGCGTCGTTTCGGAACCCCGATCGGTCTACGCGCCGTCTCCTGAGCCCCGATCGGTCCACGCGCCGTCTCCTGAGCCCCGATCGCTCCACGCGCCGTCTCCTGAGCTCTGATCGGTCCACGATTCGTCTCATAAGCCCCGATCGGACCACGCGCCTTCTCCTCAGCCCCGATCGGTCCACGCGCCGTCTCGGAGCACCGATTGGTTCACGCGCCGTCTCCTGAGCCCCGATCGCTCCACGCGCGGTCTCCTGAGCCCCAGTCGGTACACGCGCTGTCTCCCAGCCCCGATCGGTCCACGCATCGTCTCCTAAGCTCCGCTCGGTTAACGCGTCGTTTCGGAACCCCGATCGGTCTACGCGCCGTCTCCGAGCCCCGATCGGTCCACGCGCCGTCTCCTAAGCCCCGATCGGTCCACCCGCCGTTTCCGAGCCCCGATCAGTCCATGCGTCGTCTCCGAGCCCCGTTCGGTCCACGCGCCGTCGCCGAGCCATGATCGTTCCACGCGCGGCCTCCAGACCCCCGATCGGTACACGCGCCGTCGCCGAGCCGCGATCGGTCCACGTGCCGTCGCCCAACCCGCCGAACCCCAATTGGTCCACGCGCAACCTCCTGAGCCCCAGTCGGTCCACGCGCCATCTCCTGAGCCCCGATCGGTCCACGCATCGTCTTCTAAGCCCCGATATGTCCACACGCCTTCTCCGATCCCCGACCGGTCTGCGTGCCGCATTCTAAGCCGCGGTCCGTCCACGCGCAGTCTTCGATCACCGATCGGTCCACGCGCCGTCTCCTGAGCCCCGATCGGTCCACGCGCCGTTTCCGAGCCCCGATCGGTCCACGTGTCGTCTCCTCAGCCCCGATCGGTAGACGCGTCGTCTCCTGAGCCCCGATCGATCCACGCGTCGTCTCCTCAGCCCCGATCGCTCCACGCGCCGTCTCCGAGCGCCGATCGGTGCACGCGCCGTCTACTGAGCCCCGGTCGGTTCACGCGCCGTCTCCGAGCCCCGATCGATCCACGCGTCTTCTTGTAAACCCAGATGCCTCCTCGCATCGTCTCCTAAGCCCCGATCGGTTAACGCGCCGTCTCCGAGCCCCGATCGGTCCACGCGCCGTCGCCGAACCCCAATTGGTCCACGCGCAACCGCCTGAGCCCCAGTCGGTCCACGCGCGGCCTCCTGAGCCCCGATCGGTCGACGCGTCGTCTCCTGAGCCCCGATCGATCCACGCGTCGTCTCCTGAGCCCCGATCGCTCCAGGCGCCGTTTTCTGAGCACCGTTCGGTCCGCGCGTCGTCTTCAAAGCCCCGATGCCTCCACGCGCCGTCTCCGAGCCACGATCGGTCCGTGCGCCGCTTCCAGAGCCCTATCGGTCCACGCGTCCTCTCCTGATCTCCTACTCGTCCACGCGCAACCGCCTGAGCCCCAGTCAGTCCACGCAACGTCTCCTAAGCCCCAATCGGTTAACGCGCCGTCTCCTGAGCCCCGATCGTTCTACGCGCCGTCTCCGAGCCCCGATCCGTCCACGCGCAGTCGCCGAGCCCCGATCGGTTCACGCGCGGTCTCCTGAGCCCCAGTCGGTACACGCGCTGTCTCCCAGCCCCGATCGGTCCACGCATCGTCTCCTAAGCCCCGCTCGGCTAACGCGTCGTTTCGGAGCCCCGATCGGTCTACGCGCCGTCTCCTGAGCCCCGATCGGTCCACGCGCCGTCTCCTGAGCCCAGATCGCTCCACGCGCCGTCTCCTGAGCTCTGATCGGTCCACGATTCGTCTCCTAAGCCCCGATCGCTCCACGCGCCGTCTCCAGAGCCCGATCGGTCCAGGCATCGTCTCCTGAGCCCCGGTTGGTTCACGCGCCGTATCCGAGCCCCTATCGCTCCACGCGTCGTCTCCGAGCCCCGATCGGTCCACGCGCCGTCGCCGAGCCATGATGGGTCCACGCGCGGCCTCCTGAGCCCCGATCGGTCCACGCGTGGTCTCCGAGCCCCGATCGGTCCACGTGCCATCGCCGAGCCATGATCGGTCCACACGCGGCCTCCTGAGCCCCGGTCGGTCCACGCGCCGTCTCCTGAGCCCCGATCGGTCCACGCGCGGCCTCCTGAGCCCTGATTGGTTCACGCGCCGTATCCGAGCCCCAATTGGTCCACGCGCCGTCTCCTGAGCCTCGATCGCTCCTCGCGCCGTCTCCTGAACCCCGCTCGGTCCATGCGTCGTCTTCTTAGCCCGGATGCCTCTACGCGCCGTCTCCGAGCCACGATCGGTCCAGGCGCCGTCTCCTAAGCCCCGATTCGTCCACGCGACGTCTCCGGGCGCCGATGATTTCACGCGCCGTCTCCTGAGACCCGATCGTTCCACGCGCCGTTTCCTGAGCCCCGATCGGTCCACGCGTCGTCTTCTAAGCCCAGATGCCTCCTTGCGCCGTCTCCCAACCACGATCGGTGCAGGCGCCGCTTCCTGAACCCCGATCGGTCCACGCGTTTTCTCCTAAGGCCCGATCGGTCCACGCGTCGTCTCCTCAGCCCCGATCGGTCGACGCGTCGTCTCCGAACGCCGATCGGTGCACGCACCGTCTCCTGAACCCCGATCGTTCCACACGCCGCATCCTAAGCCCCGATCGCTATAGGCGTCGTCTCCTAAGCCCCGACCGGTCCAGGCGCCGTCTCCTGAGCCCCGATCGTTCCACGCGCCGTCTCCGAGCCCCGGTCGGTCCACGCGCCGTCTCCGAGCCCCGATCGGTCCACGCATCGTCACCTAAGATCCGATCGGTTAACGCACCGTCTCCCCGCCCCGATCGGTCCACGCGCCGTCTCCTGAGCCCCGATACATCCACGCGCAGTCGCCGAGCCCCGATCAGTCCACGCGCGGCCTCCTGAGCCCCGGTCGGTTCACGCGCCTTCTCCTAAACCCCGGTCGGTCCACGCGCCGTCTCCGAGGCCCGATCGGTCCACACATCGTCTCCTAAGCCCCGATCGGCTAACGCGTCGACTCCGAGCCGCGATCGTTCCACGCGCCGTCCCCGATCCCCGATCGATCCACGCGCCGTCACCGAGCGCCGATCGGTTCACGCGCCGTCACCCGAGCCCCGATCGGTCCGCGTACCGCATTCTGAGCCGCGGTCCGTCCACGCGCCGTCTCCGAGCACCGATCGGTCGACGCGCCGTCTCAGAGCGCCGATCATTTCACGCCCCGTCACCTGACCTCCGATCGTTCCACGCGCCGTCTCCGAGCCCCGAACGGTCCACGCGCCGTCGCCGAACCCCAATTGGTCCACGCGCAACAGCCTGAGCCCCAGTCGGTTCACGCGCTGTCGCCGAACCCCGATCGGTCCACGCGTCGTCTCCGAGCCCCGATCGGTCCACGCGCCGTCGCCGAGCCATGATCGGTCCACGCGCGGCCTCCTGAGCCCCGATCGGTCCACGCGTGGTCTCCGAGCCCCGATCGGTCCACGCGCCGTCGCCGAGCCATGATCGGTCCACACGCGGCCTCCTGAGCCCCGGTCGGTCCACGCGCCGTCTCCTGAGCCCCGATCGGTCCACGCGCGGCCTCCTGAGCCCCGATTGGTTCACGCGTCGTATCCGAGCCCCAATTGGTCCACGCGCCGTCTCCTAAGCCTCGATCGCTCCTCGCGCCGTCTCCTGAACCCCGCTCGGTCCATGCGTCGTCTTCTTAGCCCGGATGCCTCCACGCGCCGTCTCCGAGCCACGATCGGTCCAGGCGCCGTCTCCGAGCCCCGATCGGTCCACGCACCGTCTCCTAAGCCCCGATCGGTTAACGCGCCGTCCCCCCTCCCCGATCGGTCCATGCGCCGTCTCCTGAGCCCCGATACGTCTACGCGCAGTCGCCGAGCCCCGATCAGTCCACGCGCGGCCTCCTGAGCCCCGGTCGGTTCACGCGCCGTCTCCTAAGCCCCGATCGGTCCACGCGTCGTCTCCTAAGCGCCGATCGGTTCACGCGCCGTCTCCGAGCCCCGAGCGGTCCACGCGTCGTCTCCTGAGCCCCGATCGGTCCGCGCGCCATCTCCTGAGCCCCGGTCGGTCCACGCGCCGTCTCCTGAGCCCCGATCGGTCCACGCGCGGCCTCCTGAGCCCCGATTGGTTCACGCGTCGTATCCGAGCCCCAATTGGTCCACGCGCCGTCTCCTAAGCCTCGATCGCTCCTCGCGCCGTCTCCTGAACCCCGCTCGGTCCATGCGTCGTCTTCTTAGCCCGGATGCCTCCACGCGCCGTCTCCGAGCCACGATCGGTCCAGGCGCCGTCTCCGAGCCCCGATCGGTCCACGCACCGTCTCCTAAGCCCCGATCGGTTAACGCGCCGTCCCCCCTCCCCGATCGGTCCATGCGCCGTCTCCTGAGCCCCGATACGTCTACGCGCAGTCGCCGAGCCCCGATCAGTCCACGCGCGGCCTCCTGAGCCCCGGTCGGTTCACGCGCCGTCTCCTAAGCCCCGATCGGTCCACGCGTCGTCTCCTAAGCGCCGATCGGTTCACGCGCCGTCTCCGAGCCCCGAGCGGTCCACGCGTCGTCTCCTGAGCCCCGATCGGTCCGCGCGCCATCTCCTGAGCCCCGATCGGTCCACGCGTCGTCTTCAAAGCCCCGATGCCTCCACGCGCCGTCTCCGAGCCACGATCGGTCCGTGCGACGCTTCCACAACCCCGATCGGTCCACGCGTCACCTCCTGATCTCCGATCGGTCCACGCGCCGTCTCCTAAGCCCCGATCGGTCCACGCACCGTCTCCGAGCGCCGATCGGTTGACGCGCCGTCTCCTGAGCCCCGATCGTTCCACGCGCCGTCTCCTGAGCCCCAATCGGTCCACACGCTGTGTCGTGAGCCCCGATAGGTACACGCGTCGTCTCCTACGCCCGATCGGTCCACGCGTCGTCTCCTGATCCCAATCGGTCCACGCGGCGCCTCCGGAGCCCCGATCAATCCACGCGAGTCTCCTGAGCCCCAGTCGGTCCGCGCGCCGTCTCCTGAGCCCCGATCGGTCCACGCGCCGTCTCCTAAGCCCCGTTCGGTCCAACCGTCTTCTCCTAAACCCCGGTCGGTCCACGCGCCGTCTCCGAGCCCCGATCGGCCCACGCATCGTCTCCTAAGCCCCGATCGGCTAACGCGTCGACTCCGAGCCCCGATCGTTCCACGCGCCGTCCCCGATCCCCGATCGATCCACGCGCCGTCTCCGAGCGCCGATCGGTTCACGCGCCGTCACCCGAGCCCCGATCGTTCCACACGCCGTCTCTGAGTCCCGATCGGTCCACGCTCCGTCTCCTGAGCCCGGATCGTTCCACGCGTCGTCTCCTGATCCCCGATCCGTAAACGCGTCGTCTCCGAGCCTCGATCGGTCCACACGCCGTGTCCGAGCCCCAATCGGTCCACGCGCCGTCTCCTGAGCCCCGATCGGTCCACGCGCCGTCTCCGAGCCCCGATGGGTCCACGCACTGTCTCCTGATCCCCATGGGTCCACGCGGCGCCTCCGATGCCCCGATCGATCCACGCGAGGATCCTGAGCCTAGATCAATCCACGCATCGTCTCCTAAGCCCTAATCGATTAACGCGCCGTCTCCGAGCCCCGATCGGTCCACGCGCCGTTTCCTGAACCCCGATACGTCCACGCGCAGTCGCCGAGGCCCGATCGGTCCACGCGCTCTCTCCTGAGCCCCGATAGGTACACGCGTCGTCTCCTACGCGCCGATCGTTCCACGCCCCGTCTCCGAGCCCCGAGCGGTCCACGCGCCGTCTCCTGAGCCCCAATCGGTCCACGCGCTGTCTCCTAAGCCCCGATCGGTCCAAGCGCCGTCTCCGAGCCCCGATCGGTCCACGCGTCGTCTTCTAAGCCCAGATCGGTCCACGCGTCGTCTCCTGAGCCCCGATCGGTCCACGCGTCGTCTCCTAAGCCCCGTCCGGCCCACGCGCCGTTTCCTGACGCCCGATCGATTCACGCGTCGTCTCCTGAGCCCCGATAGCTCCACGCGCCGTTTCCTGAGCCCCGATCGGTCCACGCGTCGTCTCCTGATCTCCGATCGGTTCACGCGCCGTCTCCTGAGCCCGGATCGGTCCACGCGTCGTCCCCGAATCCCCGATCCGTACACGCGTCGTCTCCGAGCCTAGATCGGTCCACGCGCTGTCGCCGAGCCCCGATCGGTCCAGGCGTGGCCTCCTAAGCCCCGAACGGTCCACGCGCCGTCTCCGAGTCCCGATCGGTCCACGCGCCGTTTCCTAAGCCCCAATCTGTCCACGCGGCGTCTCCGAGAGCCATTCGGTTCACGCGCCGTCTCCTGAGCCCCAGTCCGTCCACGCGCTGGCGCCGAGCCGCGATCGGTCCACGCGCGGCCTCCTGAGCCCCAATCGCTCCACGCACCGTCTCCTAATCCCCGATCGTTTCACACGCCGCCTCCGAAGCCCCGATAGATCCACGCGAGTCTCCTAAGCCCCGATCGGTTCACGCATCGGCTCCTGAGCCCCGATCGGTGTATGTGTCGTCTTCGAGCACCGATCGATCCACGCGCCGTTTCCTGGGTGCCGATCGGTCCACTCGTCCTCTCCTAAGGCCCGATCCGTCGACGCGTCATCTTCTGAGACCCGATCGATCGACGCGTCTTCTCCTGAGCCCCGATCGCTCCACGCGCCATCTCCTGAGCCCCGATCGGTCCACGCGTCGTCTCCGAGCTCCGATCGGTCCACGTCCCGTTTCATGAGCCCCGATCGGTCCATGCGTCGTCTTATAAACCCCGATGCCTCCACGCGCCGTCTCCGAGCCACGATCGGTCCAGGCGCCGCTTCACCAGCCCCGATCGGTCCACGCGCCGTCTCCTAAGTCCCGATCGCTCCACGCACCGTCTCCTAATCCCCGATCGGTTCACACGCCGCCTCCAAAGCCCCGATAGATCCACGCGAATCTCCTAAGCCCCGACCGGTCCACGCGCCGTTTCCTGAGGCCCGATCGATTCACGCGTCGTCTCCTGAGCCGCGATAGCTCCACGCGTCGTCTCCTAAGCCTCGACCGGTCCACGCGCCGTCTCCCAAGCCCCGATCGGTCCACGCATCGTCTCCCAAGCCCCGGTCACTCCACGCGCCGTCTCCTGAGCCCCGATCGATCCACGCGCTTCTCCTGAGCCCCGATCGGTCCACGCGCTGTCTCCGAGCCCCGATCGGTCCACGCATCGTCTCCTAAGACCCGCTCGGTTAACGCATCGTTTCCGATCCCCGATCAGTCCACACGCCGTCTCCTGAGCCCCGATCGGTTCACGTGTCGTCCCCTCATCCCCGATCCATACACGCGTCGTCACCGAGCCTCGATCGGACCACGCGCCGTCGCCGAGCCCCGATCGGTCCACGCGCGGCCTCCTGAGCCCCAGTCGGTCCACGCGTCATCTCCTGAGCCCCGATCGGTCCACGCGTCGTCTCCTAAGCCTTGACCGGTCCACGCGCCGTTTCCTGAGCCCCGATCGATTCACGCGTCGTCTCCTGAGCCCCGATAGCTCCACGCGCCGTTTCCTGAGCCCCGATCGGTCCACGCGTCGTCTCAGAATCCCTGATCCGTACACGCGTCGTCTCCGAGCCTCGATCGGTCCACGCGCCGTCGCCGAGCCCCGATCGGTCCAGGCGTGGCCTCCTGAGCCCCGGTCGGTCCACGCGCCGTCGCCGAGCCCCGATCGGTCCGCGCATCGTCTCCTAAGCCCCGATCGGTCCACGCGCCGTCTCCGAGCGCCGATCGGTTCACGCGCCTTCTCCTGAGCCCCGATCCGTCCACGCGTCGTCTCCTAAGCCCCGATACGTCCACACGCCGTCTCCGAGCCCCGATGGGTCCACGCGTCGCCTCCTGAGCCCCGATCGATCCACGCGAGTCTCCTGGGCCCCGGTCGGTCCACGCGTCGTCTCCTGAGCCCCGATGCGTCGACGCGTCGTTTCCTAAGCCCCGATCGGTCCGCGCGTCGTCTCCTAAGCCCCGATGCGTCGACGCGTCATCTCCTGAGCCCCGATCAATTGACGCGTCTTCTCCTGAGCCCCGATCGCTCCTCGCGCCGTCTCCTGAGCCCCGCTCGGTCCATGCGTCGTCTTCTTAGGCCCGATGCCTCCACGCCTCGTCTCCGAGCCACGATCGGTTCAGGCGCCGCTTCCTGAGCCCCGATCGGTCCACGCGCCGTCTCCTAAAGCCCAATCGGTCCACGCGTCGTCTCCTACGCCCCGATCGGTCCACGCGTGGTCTCCTAAGCCCCGATCGGTCCACGCGCCGTCTCCTGAGCCCCGATCGTTCCACGCGCCGTCTCCGAGCGTCGATCGGTCCACGCGCCGTCGCCGAGCCCCGATCGGTCCAGGCGTGGCCTCCTGAGCCCCGGTCGGTCCACGCGCCGTCTCCGAGCCCCGATCGGTCCGCGCATCGTCTCCTAAGCCCCGATCGGTCCACGCGCCGTCTCCGAGCGCCGATCGGTTCATGCGTCGTCTCCTGAGCCCCGATCGTTTCACGCGCCGTCTCCGAGCCCCGATCGGTCCACGCGCCGTCTCCTAAGCCCCGATCCATTCACGCGCCTTCTCCTAAACCCCGATGGTTGCACGCACCGTGTCCGATCCCCGATCGGTCCACGCGCCGTCTCCTGAGCCCCGATCGGTCTACGCGCCGTCTCCTGAGACCCGATGCGTTCACGCGTCGTCTCCTGAGCCCCGATCGTTCCACGCGTCGTCTCCTAAGCCCGGATCGGTCCACGCGTCGCCTCCTGAGCCCCGATCGGTCGACGGGTCCTCTCCTAAGCCCCGATCGGTCCACGCGTCTCCTCCTGAGCCCCGATCAGTCCACGCGTCGTCTCCTAAGCCCCGATACGTCCACACGCCGTCTCCGAGTCGCGATGGGTCCACGCCTCGCCTCCTGAGCTCCGATCGATCCACGCGATTCTCCTGAGCCCCGGTCGGTCCACGCGCCGTCTCCTGAGCCCGGATCGTTCCACGCGTCGTCTCCTGAGCCCCGATCGGTCCACGCGCCGTCTCCTAAGCCCCAATCGGGCCACGCGCCGCCTTTGAGCCCCGATCGGTCCACGCGCCGTCTCCTGAGAACCGATCGGTCCATGCGTCTTTGCCTAAGCCCCGATCCATCCACGCGCAGTCTCCAGAGCCCCAATCGGTCGACGCGCCGTCTCCTGAGCCCCAATAGGTACACACGTCGTCTCCTACGCCCCGATCGGTCCACGCGTCGTCTCCTAAGCCCCGAACGGTCCACGCGCCGTCTCCGAGCCCCGATCGGTCCACGCACCGTCTCCTAAGCCCCGATCGGTTAACGCGCCTTCCCCCCGCCCCGATCGGTCCACGCGCCGTCTCCTGAGCCCCGATACGTCTACGCGCAGTCGCCGAGCCCCGATCAGTCCACGCGCGGCCTCCTGAGCCCCGGTCGGTTCACGCGCCGTCTCCTAAGCCCCGATCGGTCCACGCGCCGTCTCCGAGCGCCGATCGGTTCACGCGCCGTCTCCTGAGCCCTGATCCGTCCACGCGCGGCGTCGAGCCGCGATCGGTCCACGCGCGGCCTCCTGAGCCCCAATCGGTCCACGCGTCGTCTCCTAAGCGCCGATCGGTTCACGCGCCGTCTCCGAGCCCCGAGCGGTCCACGCGTCGTCTCCTGAGCCCCAATCGGTCCACGCGCTGTCTCCTAAGCCCCGATCGGTCCACGCGTCGTCTCCCAAGCCCCGATCGGTCCACGCGTCGTCTCCGAGCCTCGATCGCTCCACGCGCCGTCGCCGAGCCCCGATCGGTCCAGGCGTGGCCTCCTGAGCCCCGGTCGGTCCACGCGCCGTCGCCGAGCCCCGATCGGTCCGCGCATCGTCTCCTAAGCCCCGATCGGTCCACGCGCCGTCTCCGAACGCCGATCGGTTCACGCGCCTTCTCCTGAGCCCCGATCGATCCACGCGAGTCTCCGGAGCCCCGGCCGGTCCACGCGCCGTTTCCTGAGCCCCGATGCGTCGACGCGTCCTCTCCTGAGCCCCGATCAATTGACGCGTCTTCTCCTGAGCCCCGATCGGTCCACGCGCCGTCTCCTAAGCCCCGATCCGTCCACGCGCCTTCTCCTAAGCCCCGATGGTTCCACGCACCGTGTCCGAGCCCCGATCGGTCCACGCGCCGTCTCCTGAGCCCCGATCGGTCTACGCGCCGTCTCCTGAGCCCCGATGCGTTCAAGCGTCGTCTCCTGAGCCCCGATCGTTCCACGCGTCGTCTCCTGAGCCCGGATCGGTCCACGCGCCGTGTCCTGAGCCTCGGTCGGACGACGCGTCCTCTGCTAAAGCTCGATGGGTCCACGCGTCGCCTCCTGAGCCCCGATCGATCCACGCGAGTCTCCTGAGCCCCGGTCGGTCCACGCGCCGTCTCCTGAGCCCCGATGCGTCGACGCGTCCTCTCCTGAGCCCCGATCAATTGACGCGTCTTCTCCTGAGCCCCGATCGGTCCACGCGCCGTCTCCTAAGCCCCGATCCGTCCACGCGCCTTCTCCTAAGCCCCGATGGTTCCACGCACCGTGTCCGAGCGCCGATCGGTCCACGCGCCGTTTCCTGGGCCCCGATCGGTCGACGCGTCGTCTCCTGAGCCCCGATCGGTCCACGCGCCGTCTTCTGAGCCCCGATCGCTCCACGCGTCGGGTCCTAAGCTCCGGTCGGTCCACTCGTCCTCTCCTAAGGCTCAATCCGTCGACGCGTCGTCTCCTGAGACCCGATCGATCCACGCGTCTTCTCCTGAGTCCCGATCGCTCCGCGCGCCATCTCCTGAGCCCCGATCGGTCCACGCGTCGTCTCCGAGCTTCGATCGGTCCACGCGCCGTTTCCTGAGCCCCGATTGGTCCATGCGTCGTCTTCTAAACCCCGATGCCTCCATGCGCCGTCTCCGAGCCACGATCGGTCCAGGCGCCTCTTCACCAGCCCCGATCGCTCCACGCGCCGTCTCCTAAGCCCCGATCGCTCCACGCACCGTGTCCTAATCCCCGTTCGGTTCACACGCCGCCTCCGGAGCCCCTACCGGTCCACGCGCTGTCTCCTGGGCCCCGATCCGTACACGCGTCGCCTCCGAGCCCCGATGGGTCCACGCGCCGTAGCCGAGCCTCGAACGGTCCACGCGCATCCTCCTGAGCCCCAGTCGGTTCACGCGCCGTCTCCGAACCGCGATCGGTCCACGCATCGTCTTCTAAGCCCCGATCGGTTAACGCGCCGTCTCCGAGCCCCGATCGGTCCACGCGCCGTCGCCGAACCCCAATTGGTCCACGCGCAACCGCCTGCGCCCCAGTCGGTCCACGCGCAGTCTCCGAGCCCCGATCGGTCCACGCGTCGTCTCCGAGCCCCGGTCGGTTAACGCGCCGTCTCCGAGCCGCGATCGGTCCACGCGCCGTCGCCGAACCCCAGTTGGTCCACGCGCAACTGCCTGAGCCCCAGTCGGTCCACGCGTTGTCTTCGAGCTCCAATCGGTCCACGCGCCGTTTCCTGAGCCCCGATCGGTCCATACGTCGTCTTCTAAACCCCGATGCCTCCACGCGCCGTCTCCGAGCCAGATCGGTTCAGGCGCCGCTTCCCTAGCCCCGATCATTCCACGCGCCGTCTCCTAAGCCCCGATCGCTCCACGAGCCGTCTCCTGAGCCCCGATTGCTCCACGGGCCATTTCCTGAGCCCCGATCGTTCCACCCGCCGCCCCCTAAGTCTCGATCGGTCCAGGCGTCGTGTCCTAAGCCCCGACCGGCTCACGCGCCGTCTCCTGTGCCCCGATCGATTCACGTACCGTCTCCTAAGCCCCGATCGGTCCACCCGTCGTCTCTTAAGCCCCAATCGGTCCACGCGCCATCTCCGAGCGCCGATCATTTCACGCGCTGTCTCCTGAGCCCCGGTCGGTCCACGCGCCGTCACCTGAGCCCTGATCGGTCGACGCGTCATCTCCTGAGCCCCGATCGCTCCACACGCCCTTTCTTGAGCCAGGATCGGTCCACGCGTCGTCTTCAAAGCCCCGATCCGTACACGCGTCGTCTCCGAGCCTCGATCTGTCCACACGCCGTCGCCGAGCCCCGATCGGTCCACGCGCCGTCTCCGAGCCCCGATCGGTCCACGCGCCGTCGCCGAGCTATGATCGGTCCACGCGCGGCCTCCTGAGCCCCGATCGGTCCACGCGCCGTCGCCGAGCCGCGATCGGTCCACGCGCGGTCTCCTGAGGCACGATCGGTCCACGCGCCGCTTCCTGCGCCCCGATCGGTCCACGCGCCGTCTCCTAAGCCCCAATCGGTCCACGCGGCGTCACCGACCGCCGATCATTTCACGCGCCGTCTCCTGAGACCCGATCGGTCCACGCGCCGTCTCCGAGCCCCGATCGATCCACGCGCCGCCGCCTGAGCCCCGATCGGTCCACGCGCTGTCTCCTGAGCCCCGATAGGTACACGCGTAGTCTCCTAAGCCCCGATCGGTCCACGCGTCGTCTCCGAGCTCTGATCGGTCCACACGCCGTTTCCTGAGCCCCGATTGGTCCATGCGTCGTCTTCTTAGCCCCGATGCCTCCACGCGTCGTCTCCGAGCCACGATCGGTCCAGGCGCCGCTTCCTGAGCCCCGATCGGTGCACGCGCCGTATCCTAAGCCCCGATCGATCCACGCGTCGTCTCCTGAGCCCCAATTAGTCCACGCGAAGTCTCCTAAGCCCCGATCGGTCCACGGGCCGTGTCCGAGCTCCGGTCGGTCCACGCGCCGTCTCCAAGCCTCGATCCGTACACGCGTCGTCTCCGAGCCCCGATCGATTCACGCGCCATCGCCGAGCCCCGATCGGTCCACGCGCTGTCTTCGAGCCCCGATCAGTCCACGCGTCTTCTCCGAGCCCCGATCGGTCTACGCGCCGTCGCCGAGCCATGATCGGCCCACGCGCGGCCTCCTGAGCCCCGATCAGTCCACGCGCTGTCTCCTGAGCCCCAATCGGTCTAGGCGTCGTCTTCTAAGCTCCGATCGGTCCATGCGCCGTCTCCGAGCCCCGATCGGTCCACGCACCATCTTCTGCTCCACAATCGGTCCACGCGCCGCCTCCGGAGCCCCAATTGGTCCACGCGCCACCGCCTGAGCCCCAGTCGGTCCACGCGCTGTCTTCGAGCCCCGATCAGTCCACGCGTCGTCTCCGGGCCCCGATCGGTCTACGCGCCGTCGCCGAGCCATGATCGGTCCACGCGCGGCCTCCTGAGCCCCGGTCGGTCCACGCGCCGTCGCCGAGCCGCGATCGGTTCTCGGGCGGCCTCCTGAGCCCCGGTCGGTTCACGCGCCGTATCAGAGCCCCAATCGGGCCACGCGCCGTCTCCTGAGTCCCGATCAGTCCACGCGTCGTCTCCTAAGCCTCAATCGGTCCACCCGCCGCCTCCGGAGCCCCGATCGATCCACGCGAATCTCCTGAGCTCCGGTCGGTCGACGCGCCGTCTCCTCAGCCCCAATCGGTCTAGGCGTCGTCTTCTAAGCTCCGATCGGTCCATGCGCCGTCTCCTGAGCCCCGATCGGTCCACTCCCCTTCTCCTGAGCCCCGATCGGTCAACGCGTCGTCTCCTAAGCCCCGACCGGTTCACGCGACGTCTGCTGTGCCCCGATCGATTCACGTGCCGTCTCCTAAGCCCCGATCGGTCCACCCGTCGTCTCTTAAGCCCCAATCGGTCCACGCGCCATCTCCGGGCGCCGATCATTTCACGCGCCGTCTCCTGAGCCCCGGTCGGTCCGCGCGCCGTCGCCGAACCCCAATTGGTCCACGCGCAACCGCCTGAGCCCCAGTCGGTCCACGCGTCGTCTCCGAGCTCCAATCGGTCCACGCGCCGTTTCCTGAGACCTGATCGGTCCATGCGTCGTCTTCTAAGCCCCGATGCCTCCACGCGCCGTCTCCGAGCCACGATCGGTTCAGGCGCCGCTTCCCAAGCCCCGATCAGTCCACGTGCCGTCTCCTAAGCCGCGATCCGTTCACGGGCCGTCTCCGAGCTGCTATCGGTAAACGCGCCGTCTCAGAGCGCCGATCATTTCACGCCCCGTCTCCTGAGCTCCTATCGTTCCACGCGCCGTCTCCGAGCCCCGATCGGTCCACGCGCCGTCGCCGAGCCTCGATCGGTCCACGCGCAGCCTCCTGAGCCCCGATCGGTTCACGCGCCGGCTCCGAGCCCGATCGGTCCACGCATCGTCTCCTAAGCCCCGATCGGTTAACGTGCCGTCTCCGAGCCCCGATCGGTCCACGCGCTGTCTCCTGAGCCCCGGTCGGTTCACGGGCCGTCTCCGAGCCCCGATCGATCCACGGGTCTTCTTGTAAACCCAGATGCCTCCTCGCATCGTCTCCTAAGCCCCGATAGGTTAACGCGACGTCTCCGAGCCCCGATCGGCCCACGCGCCGTCTTCGAGCCCCGATCGGTCCACTCATCGTCTCCTAAGCCCCAATCGGTTAACGCGCTGTCTCTTGAGCCCCGATCGTTCCACGCGCCGTCTCCGAGCCCCGATCGGTCCCTGCGCCGTCTCCTGAGCCCCAATAGGTCCACTCGCTGTTTCCTGAGCCCCGATAGGTAGACGCGTCGTTTCCTACGCCCCGATCAGTCCGCGCGTCGTCTCCTAGGCCCCGATCGGTCCACGCGCCGTCTCCGAGCCCCGATCGGTCTACGCACCGTGTCCTGATCCCCATCGGTCCACGCGGCGCCTCGGGAGCTCCGATGGATCTACGCGAGGCTTCTGAGCCCCGGTCCGTCCGCGCGACGTCTCCGAGCCCCGATCGGTCCCTGCGCCGTCTCCTGAGCCCCAATAGGTCCACTCGCTGTCTCCTGAGCCCCGATTGGTACACGCGTCGTTTCCTACGCCGCGATCAGTCCACGCGTCGTCTCCTAGGCCCCGATCGGTCCACGCACCGTGTCCTGATCCCCATCGGTCCACGCGGCGCCTGCGGAGCCCCGATCGATCTACGGGAGGCTTCTGAGCCCCGGTCCGTCCGCGCGCCGTCTCCTGAGCCCCGATCGGTCGACGCGCCGTCTCCGAGCCCCGATCGGTCCACGCGCCGTCGCCGAACCCCAATTGGTCCACGCGCAACCGCCTGAGCCCCAGTCGGCCCAGACGCCGTTTCCTGAGCCCCTATCGGTCCACGCGCCGTCTCCTGAGCCCCGATCGATCTACGCGTCGTCTCCTAAGCCCCGATTGGTGGACGAGCCGTCTCCCAGCCACGATCGGTCCACGCGCCGTCTCCTAAGCCCCCATCTGTCCACGACCCGACTCCGGGCCCCGATCGATGCACGCGCCGTCTCGTAAGCCCCGATCGATCCACGCGCCGTCGCCGAACCCCAATTGGTCCACGCGCAACCGCCTGAGCCCCAGTCGGTCCACGCTCCGTCTCCTGAGCCCCGATCGATCTTCGCATCGTCTCCTAAGCCCCGCTCGGTTAACGCGTCGTTTCGGAGCCCCGATCGGTCTACGCGCCGTCTCCTGAGCCCCGTTCGGTCCACGCGTCGTCTCCTGAGCCCCGATCGTTCCACGCGCCATCTCCGAGCGTCGATCCGTCCACACGCCGTCTCCTGAGCCCCGATCGGTCCACGCGCCGTCTCCGAGCGCCGAACCGTCCACGCGCCGTCTTCTGAGCCCCGATCGGTCCACGCATCGTCTCCTAAGCCCCGGACGGTCCACCCGCCGTTTCCAGCCCCGATCGCTCCACGCGCCGTCTCCTGAGCCCCGATCGGTCCACGCATCGTCTCCTAAGCCCTGATCGGTCCACGCGCCGTTTCCGAGCCCCGATCGGTCCACGCATCGTCTGCTAAGCCCCGGACGGTCCACCCGCCGTTTCCGAGGCCGATCGCTCTACGCGCCGTCTCCTGAGCTCTGATCGGTCCACGCATCGTCTCCTGATCTCCGATCGGTCCACGCGCCGTCTCCTAAGCCCCGATCGGTCCACGCGCTGTCTCCGAGCGCCGATCGGTTCACGCGCCGTCTCCTGAGCCCCGATCGGTCCACGCGCCGTCTCCGAGCGCCGATCCGTCCACGCGCCGTCTTCTGAGCCCCGATCGGTCCACGCATCGTCTCCTAAGCCCCGGACGGTCCACCCGCCGTTTCCGAGCCCCGATCGGTCCACGCGCCGTCTCCAAGCCCCGATCGGTCCATGCATCGTTTCCTAAGCCCCGATCGGTTAACGCGCTGTCTCCGAGTGCCGATCGGTCCACGCGCCGTCGCCGAACCCCAAATGATCCACGCGCAACCGCCTGAGCCCCGATCGGTCCACGCGTCGTCTCCGAGCCCCGATCGGTCCACGCGGCGCCGCCGAGCCGCGATCGGTCCACGCGCAGAGTCCTGAGGCCCGATCGGTCCACGCGCCGTCACCGAGCCGCCATCGGTCCACGCGTCGTCTCCGAGCCCCGATCCGTCCACGCGCCGTCGCCGAGCCATGATCGGTCCACGCGCCGTCGCCGAGCCGCGATCGGTCCACGCGCGGCCTCCTGAGCCCCGATCGCTCCTCTCCCCGTCTCCTGAGCCCCGCTCCATCCATGCGTCGTCTTCTTAGCCCCGATGGCTCCACGCGCCGTCTCCGAGCCACGATCGGTCTAGGCGCCGCTTCCTAACCCCGATCGGTCCACGCGCCGTCTCCTAAGCCCCAATCGGTCCACGCGCCGTCTCCTAAGCCCCGATCGGTCCACGTGCCGTCTCCGAGCGCCGATCGGTTCACGGGCCGTCTCCGAGCCGCGATCGATAAAGCCGCCGTCATCAAGCCCCGATCCGTACACGCGTCGTCTCCGAGCCCCGATGGGTCCACTCGCCGTCGCCGAGCCTCGATCGGTCCACGCGCGGCCTTCTGAGCCCCGGTCGCTTCACACGCCGTCTCCGAGCCGCGATCGGTCCACGCATCGTCTCCTAAGCCCCAATCGGTTAACCTACCGTCTCCGAGCCCCGATCGGTAGACGCGCCGTCTCCTGAGCCCCGATGCGTCCACGCGCAGTCGTCGAGCCCCGATCGGTCCACGCGGGGTCTCCTGAGCCCCGATCGGTCCACGCGCTGTCTCCTAAGCCCCAATCGGTCCACGCGCCGTCTCCTAAGTCCCGATCGGTCCAAGCGTCGTCTCCGAGCCCCGATCGGTCCACGCACCGTCTCCTGATCCCCATCGCTCCTCGCGCCATCTCCTGAGCCCCGCTCGGTCCATGCGTCGTCTTCTTAGCCCCGATGCCGCCACGCGCCGTCTCCGAGCCACGATCGGTCCGTGCATCGTTTCCTAAGCCCCGATCGGTTAACGCGCTGTCTCCGAGTGCCGATCGGTCCACGCGCCGTCGCCGAACCCCAAATGATCCACGCGCAACCGCCTGAGCCCCGATCGGTCCACGCGTCGTCTCCGAGCCCCGATCGGTCCACGCGCTGTCTCCTAAGCCCCAATCGGTCCACGCGCCGTCTCCTAAGTCCCGATCGGTCCAAGCGTCGTCTCCGAGCCCCGATCGGTCCACGCACCGTCTCCTGATCCCCATCGCTCCTCGCGCCATCTCCTGAGCCCCGCTCGGTCCATGCGTCGTCTTCTTAGCCCCGATGCCGCCACGCGCCGTCTCCGAGCCACGATCGGTCCGTGCATCGTTTCCTAAGCCCCGATCGGTTAACGCGCTGTCTCCGAGTGCCGATCGGTCCACGCGCCGTCGCCGAACCCCAAATGATCCACGCGCAACCGCCTGAGCCCCGATCGGTCCACGCGTCGTCTCCGAGCCCCGATCGGTCCACGCGCCGCCGACGAGCCGCGATCGGTCCACGCGCAGAGTCCTGAGGCCCGATCGGTCCACGCGCCGTCACCGAGCCGCCATCGGTCCACGCGCGACCTCCTGAGCCCCGGTTGGTTCACGCGCCGTATCCGAGCCCCCATCGGTCCACGCGCCGTCTCCGAGCCACGATCGGTCCGTGCGCCGCTTCCAGAGCCCCGATCGGTGCACGCGTCTTCTCCTGATCTCCGATCGGTCCACGCGCCGTCTCCTAAGCCCCGATCGATCCACGCACCGTCTCCGAGCGCCGATCGGTTCACGCGCCGTCTCCTGCGCTCCGATCGTTCCACGCGCCGTCTCCGAGCCCCGATCGGTCCACGCGCCGTCTCCTCAGCCCCGATCGGTCCACGCGTCGGCTCCTAAGCCTCGATCGGTCCACGCGTCTTCTCCTGAGCCCCGACCGCTCCAGGCGTCGTCTCCGAGCTCCGATCGGTCCAGGTGCCGTTTCCGAGCCCCGATTGGTCCATGCGTCGTCTTCGAAGCCCTGATGCCTCCACGCGCTGTCTCCGAGCCACGATCGGTGCAGGCGCCGCTTCCTGAACCCCGATCGGTCCACGCGGTGTCTCCTGAGCCCCGATCCATCCACGCGCAGTCGCCGAGCCCGGATCGGTCCACGCGCGGTCTACTGAGCTCCGGTCGGTCCACGCGCCGTCTCCAAGCCTCGATCCGTACACGCGTCGTCTCCGAGCCCCGATCGGTCCACGCGCCATCGCCGAACCCCGATCGGTCCACACGCCGTCTCCTGAGCCCCAATCGGTCCACGCGTCGTCTCCTAAGCCCCGATCCGTCGCCGCGTCGTCTCCTGAGCCCCGATCAATTGACGCGTCTTCTCCTGAGCCCCGATCGCTCCTCGCGCCGTCTCCTGAGCCCCGCTCGGTCCATGCGTCGTCTTCTTAGCCCCGATGCCTCCACGCGTCGTCTCCGAGCCACGATAAGTCCAGGCGCCGCTTCCTGCGCCCCGATCGATCCATGCGCCGTCTCGTAAGCCACAATCGGTCCACGCGCCGTCTCAGAGCGCTGATCATTTCACGCGCCGTCTCCTGAGCCCCGATCGTTCCTCGCGCCGTCTCCTAGCCCCGATCGGTCCACGCGCCGTCTCCTGAGCCCCGATCGGTTCTCGCGTCGTCTCCTAAGCCCCGATCGGTCGACGGGTCGTCTCCTAAGCCCCGATCGGTCGACGCGTCGTCTCCTAATCCCCGGTCGGACTACGCGCCGTCGCCGAATCCCAATTGGTCCACGCGCAACCTCCTGAGCCCCAGTCGGTCGACGCGCCGTCTCCGAGCGACGATCGGTCCAGGCGCCGCTTCCTGATCCCCGATCGGTCCACGCGTCGACTCCTAAGCCCCGATCGTTCCACGCGCCGTCTCCTAAGCCCCGATCGATCCACGCGCCGTCTCCGAGCGCCGATCGGTTCACGCGCCGTCTCGTGTGCTCCGATCGTTCCACGCACCGTCTCCGAGCCCCGATCGGTCCACGCGCCGTCTCCTCAGCCCCGATCGGTCCACGCGTCGGCTCCTAAGCCTCGATCGGTCCACGTGCCACGGCCGATCGGGGCTCAGGAGACGGCGCGTCGACCGACCGGAGCTCAGGAGATTCGCGTGGATCGATCGGGGCTCCGTAGGCGGCGCGTGGACCGATTGGGGCTTAGGAGACGACGCGTGGACCGATCGGGACTCAGGAGATGGCGCGTGGCCCGATTGGGCTCGGATACGGCGCGTGAAACGACCGGGGCTCAGGAGGCCGCGCGAGAACCGATCGCGGCTCGGCGACGGCGCGTGGACCGATCGGAGCTTAGAAGACGACGCGTAGACCGATTGGGGCTCAGGAGACAGCGCGTGGACTGATCTGGGCGGGGAGACGGCGCGTTAACCGATCGGCGCTCGGAGACGGCGCATCGACCCATCGGGGTTCGGTGACGGCGCGTGGACCATCCGGGGTCAGGAGGGGATGCGTGGACCGATCGCGCCTCTGGAGACTGCGCGTGGATCGATCGGGGCTCGGAGACGACGCGTGGACCGATCGGGGCTCGGAGACAGCGCGTGAACCGACTGGGGCTCAGGCGGTTGCGCGTGGACCAATTGGGGTTCGGCGACGGCGCGTGGACCGATCGGGGTTCGGAGACGGCGCGTTAACCGATTGGGGCTTGGGAGACGATGCGTGGTCCGATCGGGGCTCAGGAGCCTCGCGTGGATCGATCGGTGCTCCGGAGGCGCCGCGTTGACCCATGGGGATCAGGAGACAGTGCGTGGACCGATCGGGGCTCGGAGACGGCGCGTGGAGCGATCGGGGCTCAGGTGACGGCGCGTGAACCGATCGGCGCTCGGAGACGGCGCGTGGACCGATCGGGGCTTAGCAGAACGCGCTTGGACCGATCGGGGCTTAGGAGACGGCGCGTTGACCCATGGGGATCAGGAGACAGTGCGTGGACCGATCGGAGCTCGGAGACGGCGCGTGGAACGATCGGGACTCAGGAGACGGCGCGTGAACCGATCGGCGCTCGGAGACGGCGCGTGGACCGATCGGGGCTCGGAGACAGCGCGTGGACCGACTGGGGCTCAGGCGGTTGCGCGTGGACCAATTGGGGTTCGGCGACGGCGCGTGGACCGATCCGGGCTCAGGCGACGGCGCGTTGACCGATCGGGGCTCGGAGACGGAGCGTGAACTAATCGGCGCTCGGAGACGGCGCGTGGACCGATCGAGGCTGAGGAGAAGGCGCGTGGAACGATCGGGGCTTAGGAGACGGCGCGTGAACTGATCGGCGCTCGGAGACGGCGCGTGGACCGATCGGGGCTTAGCAGAACGCGCTTGGACCGATCGGGGCTTAGGAGACGGCGCGTGGACCGATCGGAGCTCGGAGACGGCGCGTGGAACGATCGGGACTCAGGAGACGGCGCGTGAACCGATCGGCGCTCGGAGACGGCACGTGGACCGATCGGGGCTCGGAGACAGCGCGTGGACCGACTGGGGCTCAGGCGGTTGCGCGTGGACCAATTGGGGTTCGGCGACGGCGCGTGGACCGATCCGGGCTCAGGCGACGGCGCGTGGACCGATCGGGGCTCGGAGACGGAGCGTGGAGCGATCGGGGCTCAGGAGACGCCACGTGAACTAATCGGCGCTCGGAGACGGCGCGTGGACCGATCGGGGCTCGGAGATGGCGCGTGGAATAATCGGGGCTTAGGAGATGGCGTGTGGACCGATCGGAGATCAGGAAACGACGCGTGGACTGATTGGGGATCGGAAGCGGCGCGTGGAACGATCGGG
Source organism: Netelia fuscicornis (assembly GCA_946811545.1). NCBI lineage: Eukaryota > Metazoa > Arthropoda > Insecta > Hymenoptera > Ichneumonidae > Netelia > Netelia fuscicornis. Next base: position 33,456,363 of record OX328012.1, read on the forward strand.
GCTTAGGAGACGGCGCGTGAACCGATCGGCGCTCGGAGACGGCGCGTGGACCGATCGGGGCTTAGGAGAAGGCGCGTGGACCGATCGGGGCTTAGGAGACGGCGCGTGAACCGATCGGCGCTCGGAGACGGCACCTCGACCGATCGGGGCTTATGAGACTGCGCGTAGATCGATCGGAAATCAGGAGACGACGCGTGCACCGATCGGGGCTCTAGAAGCAGCGTGTGGAGCGATCGGGGCTCAGGAGACGATGCGTGGACCGATCGGAGCTCAGGTGACGGCGCGCGGACCGACCGGGGCTCAGGAGACTCGTGTGGATCGATCGGGGCTTCGGAGGCGCCGCGTGGACCGATCGGGGCTTAGGAGACGGCGCGTGGAGAGATCGGGGCTCAGGAGACGACGCGTGTATCGATCGGGGCTCAGGAGACGACGCGTCGATCGATTGGGTCTCAGGAGGCGGCGCGTGGACCCATTGGGGCTCGGAGATGGTGAGTGGACGTATCGGGGCTTAGGGAACGACGCGAGGACAGATCGGGGCTCAGGAGACGGCGCCTGGACCGATCGTGGCTCGGAGACGACGCGTGGACCTATCGCGGCTCGGAGACGGCGCGTGGACCTATCGCGGCTCGGTGACGGCGCGTGGACCGATCGGGGCTTAGGAGAAGATGCGTGGACCGATCGGGGCTCAGAAGACGTCATGGGGACCGGTCGGGGATCAGGAGACAGTGCGTGGAGCGCTCGGGGCTCGGAGACGGCGCGTGGACCCATCAGGGCTCGGAGACGGCACGTGGACCGATCGGGGCTCAGGGGACGACGCGTAGACCGATCGGGGCTTAGGAAGCGGCGCCTGGACCGATCGTGGCTCGGAGACGGCGCGTGGATGCATCGGGGCTTAGAAGACGATGCGTGAACCGATCGGGGCTTAGGAGACGACGCGTGGACCGATCGGGGCTTAGGAGACGACGCGTGGACCGATCGGGGCTCACGACACGGCGCGTGTAGCGATCGGGGCTCAGGAGACGACGCGTGTATCGATCGGAGCTCAGGAGACGACGCGTCGACCGATCAAGGCTCAGAAAGCGGCGCGTGGAACCATCGGGGCTCGGAGACAATGCGTGAACCGATCGTGCTCGGAGACGGCGGATGAACCGATCGGGGCTGAGGAGACGGCGCGTGGACCAATCGGGGCTGAGGAGACGGCGCGTGGACCGATCGGGGCTTAGGAGCCGACGCGTGGACCGATCGGGCCCCAGGAAACGGGGCCTGCGCCCGTCAGGGTTTAGGATACGACGCGTGGACCGATCGGGGCTCAGGAACCGGCGCCAGGGCCGATCGTGGCTCGGAGACGGCGCGAGGAGGCATCTGTGCTTAGAAGACGATGCGTGGACCGATTGGGTCTCAGGAAACGGGGCGTGAACCGATCGGGGCTTAGGAGACGAAGCGTGGAACGATCGGGGCTCGCAGACGACGCGTGGACCGATCGGGGCTTAGGGAACGACGCGTGGACCGATCGGGGCTCAGGAACCGATGCGCGGACTGCTCGCGGCTCAGGAGACGGCGCGTGAACCGATCGGGGCTTAGGAGAAGGCGCGTGGACCGATCGGGGCTCCGGAAACGGCGCACGGACCCATCGGGGCTCGCAGACGGCGCGTGGAGGCATCGGGGCTTCGATGACGACGCGTGGACCGAACGGTGCTCAGAAAACGGCGCGTTGACCGATCGGGGCTCAGGAAACGGCGCATAGAGCGATCGGGGTCAGGAGACGACGCCTGGGTCGATCGGGGCTCAGGAGACGACGCGTCCACCGATCGGGGCTCAGGAGACGACGCGTGGATCGATCGGGGCTCAGGAGACGACGCGTCGACCGATCGGGGCTCAGGAGACGGCGCGCGGACCGACCGGGGCTCAGAAGCCTCGCGTGGATCGATCGGGGCTCCGGAGGCGCCGCGTGGACCGATGGGGATCAGGACACGGTGCGTGGACCAATCGGGGCTCGGAGACGGCACATGGACCGATCGGGGCCTAGGAGACGACGCGTGGACCGATCGGGGCGTAGGAAACGACGCGCGTACCTATCGGGGCTCAGGAGACAGCGAGTGGACCGATTGGGGCTCAGGAGAAGGCACAGGGTCCGATGGGGTCTCGGAGACGGCGTGTGGAACGATCGGGGCTCAGGAGACGGCGAGTTAACCGATTGGGGCTTAGGAGACGATGAGTGGATGGATCGGGGCTTAGGGAACGACGCGTGGACCGATCGGGGTTCAGGAGACGGCGCGTGAACCGACTGGGGCTCAAACGGTTGCGCGTGGACCAATTAGGGTTCGGCGACGGCGCGTGCACCGATCGGGGCTCGGAGACGGCGAGTTAACCGATCGGGGCTTAGGAGACGATGCGAGGAGGCATCTGGGTTTACAAGACCACGCGTGGATCGATCGGGGCTCGGAGACGGCGCGTGAACCGACCGGGGCTCAGGAGACGGCGCGTGGACCGATCGGGGCTCGGAGACGGCACGTTAACCGATCGGGGCTTAGGAGTCGATGCTTGGACCGATCGGGCTCGGAGCCGGCGCGTGAACCGACCGGGGCTTAGGAGACGACGCGTGGACCGATCCCGGCGCGGAGACGGCGCGTTAACCGATCAGGGCATAGGAGACGATGCGTGGACCGATCGGGGCTCAGGAAACGGTGTGTGGCGCGATCGGGGCTCAGGAGACGACGCGTGGATCGATTAGGGCTCCGGAGGCGCCGAGCGGACCGATTGGAATCAGGAGACGGTGCGTGAACCGTTCGCGGCTCGGAGACGGCGCGTGGAGTGATCGGGGCTTAGGAGACGACACGTGGACCGATCGGGGCATAGGAGACGACGCATGTACCTATCGGGGCTCACGAGACAGCGTGTGGACCGATTGGGGCTCAGGAGACGGCGCGTGGAACGCTCCAGGCGCCGTTTTCTGAGCAGAATTCGGTCCACGCGTCGTCTTCAAAGCCCCGATGCCTCCACGCACCGTCTCCGAGCCCCGAACGGTTCACGCACCGTCTCCTGATCCCAATCGGTCCACGCGCCGTCTCCTAAGCCCCGATTGATCCACGCGCCGTCTCCGAGCGCCGATCGTTCCACGCGCCGTCTCCGAGCCCCGATCGGTCCACGCGCCGTCTCCTGAGCCCCGATCGGTCCACGCGTCGGCTCCTAAGCCTCGATCGGTCCACGCACGGCCTCCTTAGCCCCGGTCGGTCTACGCGCCGTCTCCTGAGCCCCGATACGTCCACGCGCAGTCTCCGAGCGCCGAGCGGTCCACGCGCCGTCGCCGAACCCCAATTGGTCCACGCGCAACCGTCTGAGCTCCGGTTGGTCCACGCGCTGTTTCCGAGCCCCGATCGGTCCACGCGTCGTATTCGAACCCCGATCGGTCCACGCGCCGTCGCCGAGCCCTGATCGGTCCACGCGCGGCCTCCTGAGCCCCGGTTGCTTCACGCGCCGTATCCGAGCCCCCATCGGTCCACGCGTCGTCTCCGAGCCCCGATCGGTCCACGCGCCGTCGCCGAGCCATGATCGGCCCATGCGAGGCTCCTGAGCCCCGGTCGGTCCGCGCGCCGTCTCCTGATCCCCGATCGGTCGACGCGTCGTTTCCTGAGCCCCGATCGATCCACGCGTCGTCTCCTGAGCCCCGATCGCTCCACGCGCCGATTTCTGAGCCCTGATCAATTGACGCGTCTTCTCCTGAGCCCCGATCGCTCCTCGCGCCGTCACCTGAGCCCCGCTCGGTCCCTGCGTCGTCTTCTGAGCCCCGATGCCTCCACGCGCCGTATCCGAGCCACGATCGGTCTAGGCGTCGCTTCCTGAGCCCCGATCGGTCCACGCGCCGTCTCCTAAGCCCCAATCGGTCCACGTGCCGTCTCCTAAGCCCCGATCGGTCCACGCGCCGTCGCCGAGCGCCGATCGGTTCACGCGCCGTCTCCTGAGCCCCGATCGGTCCACGCGTCGTCGCCGAGCCTCGATCGGTCCACGCGCAGCCTCCTGAGCCCCGATCGGTTCACGCGCCGGCTCCGAGCCCGATCGGTCCACGCATCGTCTCCTAAGCCCCGATCGGTTAACGTGCCGTCTCCGAGCCCCGATCGGTCCACGCGCCGTCTCCTGAGCCCCGGTCGGTTCACGCGCCGTCTCCGAGCCCCGATCAGTCCACGCGCTCTCTCCTGTGCCCCGACCGGTCCACGCGTCGTCTCCTAAGCCCCAGTCGGTCCACGCGCCGCCTACGGAGCCCCGATCGATCCACGCGAATCTCCTGAGCTCCGGTCGGTCGACGCGCCGTCTCCGGAGCCCCGATCGGTCCACGCGTCGTCTCCTAAGCCCCGATTCGTCGACGCGTCGTCTCCTGATCCCCGATCAATTGACGCGTCTTCTCCTGAGCCCCGATCGCTTCTCGTGCTGCCTCCTGAGCCCCGATCCGTCGAGGCGTCGTCTCCGGAGCCCCGATCAATTGACGTGTCTTCTCCTGTGCCCCGATCGCTCCTCGCGCCGTCTCCTGAACCCCGCTCGGTCCATGCGTCGTCTTCTTAGCCCGGATGCCTCCACGCGCCGTCTCCGAGCCACGATCGGTCCAGGCGCCGTCTCCGGAGCCCCGATCGGTCCACGCGTCGTCTCCTAAGCCCCGATTCGTCCACGCGGCGTATCCGGGCCCCGATGATTTCACGCGCCGTCTCCTGAGACCCGATCGGTCCACGCGCCGTCGCCGAACCCCAATTGGTCCACGCGCAACCGCCTGAGCCCCAGTCGGTCCAAGCGCTGTGTCGGAGCCCCGATCAGTCCACGCGCCGTCTTCGAGCGCCGATCGGTCCACGCAACGTCTCCTAAGCCCCAATCGGTTAACGCGCCATCTCCTGAGCCCCGATCGTTCTACGCACCGTCTCCGAGCCCCGCTCCGTCCACGCGCAGTCGCCGAGCCCCGATCGGTCCACGCGCCGTCTCCTGAGCCCGGATCGGTCCACGCGTCGGCTCCTAAGTCCCGATCGGTCCACGCGTCGTCTCCTAAGCCCCGATCCGTCGACGCGTCGTCTGCTGAGCCCCGATCGATCCACGCGTCTTCTCCTGAGCCCCGACCGCTCCACGCGTCGTCTCCGAGCTCCGATCGGTCCAGTCGCCGTTTTCGAGCCCCGATTGGTCCATGCGTCGTCTTCGAAGCCCCGATGCCTCCACGCGCAGTCTCCTGAGCCCCGATCGGTCCACGCGCCGTCTCCAAGCCTCGATCCGTACACGCGTCGTCTCCGAGCCCCGATCGGTCCACGCGCCATCGCCGAACCCCGATCGGTCCACGCGCCGTCTCCTGAGCTCCGAACGGTCCACACCCCTTGTCCTGAGCCCCGATCGGCCGACGCGTCGTCTCCTAAGCCCCGACCGGTTCACGCGCCGTCTCCTGTGCACCGATCGAATCACGTGCCGTCTCCTAAGCCCCGATCAGTCCACACGTCGTCTCCTAAGCCCTAATCGGTCCACGCGTCGTCTCCTAAGCCCCGATCCGTCGCCGCGTCGTCTCCTGAGCCCCGATCAATTGACGCGTCTTCTCCTGAGCCCCGATCGCTCCTCGCGCCGTCTCCTGAGCCCCGCTCGGTCCATGCGTCGTCTTCTTAGCCCCGATGCCACCACGCGCCGTCTCCTAAGCCCCGATCTGCCCACGGGCCGTTTCCGAGCTCCGATCGGTCCACGCGCCGTCTCCAAGCCTCGATCCGTACACGCGCCGTCTCCGAGCCCCGATCGGTCCACGCGCCGTCTCCTGAGCCCCGATCGGTTCACGCATCGTCTCCTAAGCCCCGATACGTCCACGCGCCGTCTCCTGAGCCCCGATCGGTCCACGCGTCGTCTCCTAAGCCCCGAGCGGTTAACGCGCCGTCTCCGAGCCCCGATGGGTCGACGGGTCGTCTCCTAAGCCCCGATCGGTCGACGCGTCGTCTCCTAATCCCCGGTCGGTCCACGCGCCGTCGCCGAACCCCAATTGGTCCACGCGCCACCTCCTGAGCCCCAGTCGGTCCACGCGCTGTCTCCGAGCACCGATCGGTCTACGCATCGTCTCCTAAACCCCGCTCTGTTAACGCGCCGTCTCCGAGCCCCGATCGGTCCACGCGCCGTCTCCTGAGCCCCGATCGATCCACGCATCGGCTCCTGAGCCCCGGTCGGTCCACGCGTCGTCTTCGAGCACCGATCGTTCCACGCGCCGTTTCCTGGGCCCCGATCGGTCCACGCGTCGCCGCCGGAGCCCCGATCGGTCTACTCGCCGTCTCATGAGCCCCGATCGGTCAACGCATCGTCTCCTAAGCCCCGATACGTTCACACGCCGTCTCCGAGTCCCGATCGGTCCACGCGACGTCGCCGAGCCTCGATCGGTCCACGCGCGGCCTCCTAAGCCCCGATCGGTTAACGCGCCGTCTCCGAGCCCCGATCAGTCCACGCGCCGCTTCCTGAGCCACCATCGGTCCACGCGCCTTCTCCGAGCCCCGATCGGTCCACGCGCCGTCTCCTAAGCCCCGATCGGCCCACGCGCCGTCGCCGAACCCCAATTGGTCCACGCGAAACCGCCTGAGCCCCAGTCGGTCAACGCGCTGTCTCCGAGCCCCGATCGGTCCACGCGTCGTCTCCGAGCCCCGATCGGTCCACGCGCCGTCGCCGAGTCATGATCTCTCCACGCGCGGCCTCCTGAGACCCGATCGGTCCACGCGCCGTCGCCGAGCCGCGATCGGTCCACGCGCCGTCGCCGAGCCGCGATCGGGCCACGCGCGGCCTCCTGAGCCCCGATTGGTTCACGCGCCGTATCCGAGCCCCAATCGGTCCACGCGCTGTCTCCGAGTCCCGATCGGTCCACGCGTCGTCTCCGAGCCCCGATCGGTCTACGCGCCCTCGCCGAGCCATGATCGGTCCACGCGCGGCCTCCTGAGCCCCAATCGGGCCACGCGCCGTCTCCTGAGTCCCGATCGGTCCACGCGTCGTCTCCTAAGCCCCAATCGGTCCACGCGCCGCCTACGGAGCCCCGATCGATCCACGCGAATCTCCTGAGCTCCGGTCGGTCGACGCGCCGTCTCCTGAGCCCCGATCGGTCCACGCGTCGTCTCCTAAGCCCCGATTCGTCGACGCGTCGTCTCCTGAGCCCCGATCAATTGACGCGGCTTCTCCTGAGCCCCGATCGCTTCTCGTGCCGCCTCCTGAGCCCCGATTCGTCGAGGCGTCGTCTCCGGAGCCCCGATCAATTGACGTGTCTTCTCCTGAGCCCCGATCGTTCCTCGCGCCGTCTCCTGAACCCCGCTCGGTCCATGCGTCGTCTTCTTAGCCCGGATGCCTCAACGCGCCGTCTCCGAGCCACGATGGGTCCAGGCGCCGCTTCCTGCGCCCCGATCGGTCCACGCGCCGTCTCCTAAGCCCCAATCGGTCCACGCGGCGTCTCCGAGCGCCGATCATTCCACGCGCCGTCTCCGAGCCCCGATCGGTCCGCGTGCCGCATTCTAAGCCACGGTCCATCCACGCGCCGTCTCCGAGCCCCGCTCGATCCACGCGTCGTCTCCTAAGCCCCGATCGGTCCACGCGCCGTCTCCTAAGCCCCGATTGATCCACGCGCCGTCTCCGAGCCCCGATCGGTCCGCGTGCCGCATTCTAAGCCACGGTCCATCCACGCACTGTCTCCGAGCCCCGCTCGATCCACGCGTCGTCTCCGAGCCCCGATCGATCCACGCGCCGTCTCCTGAGCCCCAATCGGTCCACGCACCGTTTCCTGATCCCCGATCGGTCCACACGCCGTCTCCGAGCCCCGATCGGTCCGCGTGCCGCATTCTAAGCCACGGTCCATCCACGCGCCGTCTCCGAGCCCCGCTCGATCCACGCGTCGTCTCCTAAGCCCCCATTGGTCCACGTGCCGTCTCCCAGCCCCGATCGGTCCACGCGCCGTCTCCTAAGCCCCAATCTGTCCACGACCCGTCTCCGGGCCCCGATCGGTGCACTCGCCGTCTCCTAAGCCCCGATCGGTCCACGCGCCGTCTACGAGCGCCGATTGGTTCACGCGCCGTCTCCTGAGCCCTGATCCGTCCACGCGCGGCGTCGAGCCGCGATCGGTCCACGCGCGGCCTCCTGAGCCCCAATCGGGCCACGCGTCGTCTCCTAAGCCCCGATCGGTCCACGCGCCGTCTCCGGGCCCCGATCGGTCCACGCACCATCTCCCGCTCTCCAATCGGTCCACGCGCCGCCTCCGGAGCCCCGGCCGGTCCGCGCGCCGTCACCTGAGCCCCGAACGGTCGACGCGTCGTCTCCTGAGCCCCGATCGATCGACGCGTCGTCTCCTGAGTCCCGATCGCTGCACGAGCCGTTTTCTGAGCACTGTTCGGTCCACGCGTCGTCTTCAAAGCCCCGATGCCTCCACGCGCCGTCTCCGAGCCACGATCGGTCCGTGCGCCGCTTCCAGAGCCCGGATCGGTCCACGCGCCGTCGCCGAACCCCAATTGGTCCACGCGCTGTCTGCGAGCCCCGATCGGTTCACGCGTCGTATCCAAACCCCGATCGGTCCACGCGCGGCCTCCTGAGCCCCGATCGGTCCACGCGCGGCCTCCTGAGCCCCAATCGGTCCACGCGTCGTCTCCTAAGCCCCGATCGGTCCACGCGCCGTCTCCTAAGCCCCGATCGGTCCACGCGCCGTCTCCGAGCGCCGATCGGTTCACGCGCCGCCTCCTGAGCCCCGATCGGTCCACGCGCCGTCTCCGAGACCCGTTCGGTCCACGCGCCGTCTCCTCAGCACCGATCGGTCCACGCGTCGGCTCCTAAGCCTCGATAGGTCCACGCGCTGCCTCCTTAGCCCCGGTCGGTCCACGCGCTGCCTCCTTAGCCCCGGTCGGTCCACGCGCCGTCTCCGAGCCCCGATCGATCCGCGTGACGCATTCTAAGCCACGATCCGTCCACACGCCATCTCCGAGCACCGATCAGTCCACGCGCCGTCTCCTAAGCCCCGATCGGTCCAAGCGCCTTCTACTAAGCCCCGATCGGTCCACGCGCCTTCTCCTGAGCCCCGATCGGTCCACGCGCCGTCTCCGAGCGCCGATCATTTCACGTGACGTCTCCTGAGCCCTGATCGTTCCACGCGCCGTCTTCGAGCCCCGAGCGGTCCACGCGCCGTCTCCTGAGCCCCAATCGATCCACGCGCAGCCTCCTGAGCCCCGATCGGTCCACGCGCCGTCGCCGAGCCGCGATCGTTCTACGCGCCGCTCCGAGCCCCGATCGGTCCACGCGCCGTCGCCGAGCTATGATCGGTCTACGCGCGGCCTCCTGAGCCCCGATCGGTCCACGCGCCGTCGCCGAGCCGCGATCGGTCCACGCGCGGCCTCCTGAGGCCCGATTGGTTCACGCGCCGTATCCGAGCGCCAATCGGTCCACGCGCCGTTTCCTGAGCCCCGATCGGTCCACGCGCGGTCTCCTGAGCCCCGATCGGTCCACGCGCCGTCGCCGAGCCGCGATCGGTCCACACGCGGCCTCCTAAGGCCCGATCGGTCCACGCGCCGTCGCCGAACCCCAATTGGTCCACGCGAAACCGCCTGAGCCCCAGTCGGTCCACGCGCTGTCTCCGAGCCCCGATCGGTCCACGCGTCGTCTCCGAGCCCCGATCGGTCCACGCGCCGTCTCCTGAGCCCCGATCGATCGAGGCGTCGTTCCCTAAGCCCCGATCCATCCACGCGCTGTCTCCTAAGTCCCGATCGGTCCAGGCCCCGTCTCCGAGCGCCGATCGGTTCACGCGCCGTCTCCTGAGAACGATCCGTCCACGCGCCGTCTCCTGAGCCCCGATCGGTCGACGCGCCGTCTCGTGAGCCCCGATCGGTCCACGCGCCGTCTCCGAGCCCCGATCGGTCCACGCGCCGTCTCCTGAGCCCCGATCGGTCGACGCGCCGTCTCGTGAGCCCCGATCGGTCCACGCGCCGTCTCCGAGCCCCGATCGGTCCACGCGCCGTCTCCTGAGCCCCGATCGGTCCACGCGTCGTTCCCGAAGCCCCGATCCATCCACGCGCAGTCTCGCGAGCCCCGATCGGTGCACGCACCGTCTCCTAAGCCCCGATCGGTCCACGCCCCGTTTCCGAGCACCGATTGGTTCACGCACCGTCTCCTGAGACTCGATCCGTCCACGCGCTGTCTCCTGAGCCCCGATCGGTCGACGCGTCCTCTGTTAAACCCCAATCGGTCCACGCCCCGTCTCCGAGCGTCGATCGGTTCACGCGTCGTCTCCGAGCCCCGATCGGTCCACGCGCCGTCGCCGAGCCTCGATCGGTCCACGCGCAGCCTCCTGAGCCCCGATCGGTTCACGCGCCGGCTCCGAGCCCGATCGGTCCACGCATCGTCTCCTAAGCCCCGATCGGTTAACGTGCCGTCTCCGAGCCCCGATCGGTCCACGCGCCGTCTCCTGAGCCCCGGTCGGTTCACGCGCCGTCTCCGAGCCCCGATCAGTCCACGCGCTCTCTCCTGAGCCCCGACCGGTCCACGCGTCGTCTCCTAAGCCCCAGTCGGTCCACGCGCCGCCTACGGAGCCCCGATCGATCCACGCGTCGTCTTCTAAGCCCCAATCGGTCCACGCGCCGCCTACGGAGCCCCGATCGATCCACGCGAATCTCCTGAGCTCCGGTCGGTCGACGCGCCGTCTCCGGAGCCCCGATCGGTCCACGCGTCGTCTCCTAAGCCCCGATTCGTCGACGCGTCGTCTCCTGATCCCCGATCAATTGACGCGTCTTCTCCTGAGCCCCGATCGCTTCTCGTGCCGCCTCCTGAGCCCCGATCCGTCGAGGCGTCGTCTCCGGAGCCCCGATCAATTGACGTGTCTTCTCCTGTGCCCCGATCGCTCCTCGCGCCGTCTCCTGAACCCCGCTCGGTCCATGCGTCGTCTTCTTAGCCCGGATGCATCCACGCGCCGTCTCCGAGCCACGATCGGTCCAGGCGCCGTCTCCGGAGCCCCGATCGGTCCACGCGTCGTCTCCTAAGCCCCGATTCGTCCACGCGGCGTATCCGGGCCCCGATGATTTCACGCGCCGTCTCCTGAGACCCGATCGGTCCACGCGCCGTCGCCGAACCCCAATTGGTCCACGCGCAACCGCCTGAGCCCCAGTCGGTCCAAGCGCTGTGTCGGAGCCCCGATCGGTCCACGCGCCGTCTTCGAGCGCCGATCGGTCCACGCAACGTCTCCTAAGCCCCAATCGGTTAACGCGCCGTCTCCTGAGCCCCGATCGTTCTACGCACCGTCTCCGAGCCCCGCTCCGTCCACGCGCAGTCGCCGAGCCCCGATCGGTTCCCGCGCGGTCTCCTGAGCCCCAGTCGGTACACGCGCTGTCTCCGATCCCCGATCGGTCCACGCGTCGTCTCCTAAGCCCCGATCGTTCGACGCGTCGTCTCCTAAGCCCCGATCGGTCGACGCGTTGTCTCCTGAGCCCCAGTTGGTCCACGGGCTGTCTCCGAGTCCCGATCGATCCACGCACCGCCTCCTGAGCTCCGATCGGTCGACGCGCCGACTCCTAAGCCCCGATCCGTCCACGCGCCGTCTCCTGAGCCCCGATCGTCCAACGTGCCGTCTCCGAGCACCGATCGGTCCACGCGTCGCCTCCTGGGCTCCGGTCGGTCCACGCGCCGTCTCCTGAGCCCCGATCGGTCCACGCGTCGTCTCCTAAGCCCCGATCGGTCCACGCGTCGTCTCCTAAGCCCCGATCCGTCGACGCGTCGTCTCCCGAGCCACGATCAATTGACGCGTCTTCTCCTGAGCCCGATGGCTCCTCGCGCCGTCTCCTGAGCCCCGATCGGTCCACACGTCGTGTCCGAGGTCCGATCGGTCCATACGCCGTTTCCTGAGCCCCGATCGGTCCATGCGTCGTCTTCTTAGCCCCGATGCCTCCACGCGCCGTCGCCGAGCCACGATCGGTCCAGGCGCCGCTTCCTGAGCCCCGATCGGTCCACGCGCCGTATCCTAAGCCCCGATCGGTACATGCGCCGTCTCCGAGCGCCGATCGGTTCACGCGCCGTCTCCTGAGCCCCGATCGTTCCACGCGCCGTCTCCGAGCCCCGATCCGTCCACGCGCCGTCTCCTGAGCCCGGATCGGTCCACGCGCCGTCGCCGAACCACGATCGGTCCACGCGCGGCCTCCTGAGCCCCGATCGGTCCACGCGCCGTCGCCGAGCCGCGATCGGTCCACGCGCGGTCTCCTGCGGCCCGGTCGGTTCACGCGCCGTCTCCTGAGCCCCGATCGGTCCACGCGTCGTTCCCTAAGCCCCGATCGATCCACGCTCAGTCTCCAGAGCCGCGATCGGTCCACGCATCGTCTCCTAAGCCCCGATCGGTTAACGTGCCGTCTCCGAGCCCCGATCGGTCCCCGCGCCGTCTCCTGAGCCCCGATGCGTCCACGCGTAGTCGCCGAGCCCCGATCGGTCCACGCGGGGTCTCCTGAGCCCCGATCGGTCCACGCGCCGTCTCCTAAGCCCCGATCGATCCACGCGCCGTCTCCGAGCGCCGCTCGGTTCACGCGCCGTCTCCTGTGCTCCGATCGTTCCACGCGCCCTCTCCGAGCCCCGATCTCTCCACGCGCCGTCTCCTGAGCACCGATCGTTCCACGCGCCGTCTCCGAGCCCCGATCGTTCCACGCGGCGTCTCCTGAGCCCCAATTGGTCCACACGCTGTGTCGTGAGCCCCGATAGGTACACGCGTCGTCTCCTACGCCCGATCGGTCCACGCGTCGTATCCTGAGCCCCGATCGTACCACGCGCCGTCTCCGAGCCGCGATCGGTCCACGCGCCGTCTCCTGAGTCCCGATCGGTCCACGCGCCATCTGCGAGCCCCGAACGGTTCACGCACCGTCTCCTAAGCCCCGATACGTTCACACGCCGTCTCCGAGTCCCGATCGGTCCACGCGACGTCGCCGAGCCTCGATCGGTCCACGCGCGGCCTCCTAAGCCCCGATCGGTTAACGCGCCGTCTCCGAGCCCCGATCAGTCCACGCGCCGCTTCCTGAGCCACCATCGGTCCACGCGCCTTCTCCGAGCCCCGATCGGTCCACGCGCCGTCTCCTAAGCCCCGATCGGCCCACGCGCCGTCGCCGAACCCCAATTGGTCCACGCGAAACCGCCTGAGCCCCAGTCGGTCAACGCGCTGTCTCCGAGCCCCGATCGGTCCACGCGTCGTCTCCGAGCCCCGATCGGTCCACGCGCCGTCGCCGAGTCATGATCTCTCCACGCGCGGCCTCCTGAGACCCGATCGGTCCACGCGCCGTCGCCGAGCCGCGATCGGTCCACGCGCCGTCGCCGAGCCGCGATCGGGCCACGCGCGGCCTCCTGAGCCCCGATTGGTTCACGCGCCGTATCCGAGCCCCAATCGGTCCACGCGCTGTCTCCGAGTCCCGATCGGTCCACGCGTCGTCTCCGAGCCCCGATCGGTCTACGCGCCCTCGCCGAGCCATGATCGGTCCACGCGCGGCCTCCTGAGCCCCAATCGGGCCACGCGCCGTCTCCTGAGTCCCGATCGGTCCACGCGTCGTCTCCTAAGCCCCAATCGGTCCACGCGCCGCCTACGGAGCCCCGATCGATCCACGCGAATCTCCTGAGCTCCGGTCGGTCGACGCGCCGTCTCCTGAGCCCCGATCGGTCCACGCGTCGTCTCCTAAGCCCCGATTCGTCGACGCGTCGTCTCCTGAGCCCCGATCAATTGACGCGGCTTCTCCTGAGCCCCGATCGCTTCTCGTGCCGCCTCCTGAGCCCCGATTCGTCGAGGCGTCGTCTCCGGAGCCCCGATCAATTGACGTGTCTTCTCCTGAGCCCCGATCGTTCCTCGCGCCGTCTCCTGAACCCCGCTCGGTCCATGCGTCGTCTTCTTAGCCCGGATGCCTCAACGCGCCGTCTCCGAGCCACGATGGGTCCAGGCGCCGCTTCCTGCGCCCCGATCGGTCCACGCGCCGTCTCCTAAGCCCCAATCGGTCCACGCGGCGTCTCCGAGCGCCGATCATTCCACGCGCCGTCTCCGAGCCCCGATCGGTCCGCGTGCCGCATTCTAAGCCACGGTCCATCCACGCGCCGTCTCCGAGCCCCGCTCGATCCACGCGTCGTCTCCTAAGCCCCGATCGGTCCACGCGCCGTCTCCTAAGCCCCGATTGATCCACGCGCCGTCTCCGAGCCCCGATCGGTCCGCGTGCCGCATTCTAAGCCACGGTCCATCCACGCACTGTCTCCGAGCCCCGCTCGATCCACGCGTCGTCTCCGAGCCCCGATCGATCCACGCGCCGTCTCCTGAGCCCCAATCGGTCCACGCACCGTTTCCTGATCCCCGATCGGTCCACACGCCGTCTCCGAGCCCCGATCGGTCCGCGTGCCGCATTCTAAGCCACGGTCCATCCACGCGCCGTCTCCGAGCCCCGCTCGATCCACGCGTCGTCTCCTAAGCCCCCATTGGTCCACGTGCCGTCTCCCAGCCCCGATCGGTCCACGCGCCGTCTCCTAAGCCCCAATCTGTCCACGACCCGTCTCCGGGCCCCGATCGGTGCACTCGCCGTCTCCTAAGCCCCGATCGGTCCACGCGCCGTCTACGAGCGCCGATTGGTTCACGCGCCGTCTCCTGAGCCCTGATCCGTCCACGCGCGGCGTCGAGCCGCGATCGGTCCACGCGCGGCCTCCTGAGCCCCAATCGGGCCACGCGTCGTCTCCTAAGCCCCGATCGGTCCACGCGCCGTCTCCGGGCCCCGATCGGTCCACGCACCATCTCCCGCTCTCCAATCGGTCCACGCGCCGCCTCCGGAGCCCCGGCCGGTCCGCGCGCCGTCACCTGAGCCCCGAACGGTCGACGCGTCGTCTCCTGAGCCCCGATCGATCGACGCGTCGTCTCCTGAGTCCCGATCGCTGCACGAGCCGTTTTCTGAGCACTGTTCGGTCCACGCGTCGTCTTCAAAGCCCCGATGCCTCCACGCGCCGTCTCCGAGCCACGATCGGTCCGTGCGCCGCTTCCAGAGCCCGGATCGGTCCACGCGCCGTCGCCGAACCCCAATTGGTCCACGCGCTGTCTGCGAGCCCCGATCGGTTCACGCGTCGTATCCAAACCCCGATCGGTCCACGCGCGGCCTCCTGAGCCCCGATCGGTCCACGCGCGGCCTCCTGAGCCCCAATCGGTCCACGCGTCGTCTCCTAAGCCCCGATCGGTCCACGCGCCGTCTCCTAAGCCCCGATCGGTCCACGCGCCGTCTCCGAGCGCCGATCGGTTCACGCGCCGCCTCCTGAGCCCCGATCGGTCCACGCGCCGTCTCCGAGACCCGTTCGGTCCACGCGCCGTCTCCTCAGCCCCGATCGGTCCACGCGTCGGCTCCTAAGCCTCGATAGGTCCACGCGCTGCCTCCTTAGCCCCGGTCGGTCCACGCGCTGCCTCCTTAGCCCCGGTCGGTCCACGCGCCGTCTCCGAGCCCCGATCGATCCGCGTGACGCATTCTAAGCCACGATCCGTCCACACGCCGTCTCCGAGCACCGATCAGTCCACGCGCCGTCTCCTAAGCCCCGATCGGTCCAAGCGCCTTCTACTAAGCCCCGATCGGTCCACGCGCCTTCTCCTGAGCCCCGATCGGTCCACGCGCCGTCTCCGAGCGCCGATCATTTCACGTGACGTCTCCTGAGCCCTGATCGTTCCACGCGCCGTCTTCGAGCCCCGAGCGGTCCACGCGCCGTCTCCTGAGCCCCAATCGATCCACGCGCAGCCTCCTGAGCCCCGATCGGTCCACGCGCCGTCGCCGAGCCGCGATCGTTCTACGCGCCGCTCCGAGCCCCGATCGGTCCACGCGCCGTCGCCGAGCTATGATCGGTCTACGCGCGGCCTCCTGAGCCCCGATCGGTCCACGCGCCGTCGCCGAGCCGCGATCGGTCCACGCGCGGCCTCCTGAGGCCCGATTGGTTCACGCGCCGTATCCGAGCGCCAATCGGTCCACGCGCCGTTTCCTGAGCCCCGATCGGTCCACGCGCGGTCTCCTGAGCCCCGATCGGTCCACGCGCCGTCGCCGAGCCGCGATCGGTCCACACGCGGCCTCCTAAGGCCCGATCGGTCCACGCGCCGTCGCCGAACCCCAATTGGTCCACGCGAAACCGCCTGAGCCCCAGTCGGTCCACGCGCTGTCTCCGAGCCCCGATCGGTCCACGCGTCGTCTCCGAGCCCCGATCGGTCCACGCGCCGTCTCCTGAGCCCCGATCGATCGAGGCGTCGTTCCCTAAGCCCCGATCCATCCACGCGCTGTCTCCTAAGTCCCGATCGGTCCAGGCCCCGTCTCCGAGCGCCGATCGGTTCACGCGCCGTCTCCTGAGAACGATCCGTCCACGCGCCGTCTCCTGAGCCCCGATCGGTCGACGCGCCGTCTCGTGAGCCCCGATCGGTCCACGCGCCGTCTCCGAGCCCCGATCGGTCCACGCGCCGTCTCCTGAGCCCCGATCGGTCGACGCGCCGTCTCGTGAGCCCCGATCGGTCCACGCGCCGTCTCCGAGCCCCGATCGGTCCACGCGCCGTCTCCTGAGCCCCGATCGGTCCACGCGTCGTTCCCGAAGCCCCGATCCATCCACGCGCAGTCTCGCGAGCCCCGATCGGTGCACGCACCGTCTCCTAAGCCCCGATCGGTCCACGCCCCGTTTCCGAGCACCGATTGGTTCACGCACCGTCTCCTGAGACTCGATCCGTCCACGCGCTGTCTCCTGAGCCCCGATCGGTCGACGCGTCCTCTGTTAAACCCCAATCGGTCCACGCCCCGTCTCCGAGCGTCGATCGGTTCACGCGTCGTCTCCGAGCCCCGATCGGTCCACGCGCCGTCGCCGAGCCTCGATCGGTCCACGCGCAGCCTCCTGAGCCCCGATCGGTTCACGCGCCGGCTCCGAGCCCGATCGGTCCACGCGCTCTCTCCTGAGCCCCGACCGGTCCACGCGTCGTCTCCTAAGCCCCAGTCGGTCCACGCGCCGCCTACGGAGCCCCGATCGATCCACGCGTCGTCTTCTAAGCCCCAATCGGTCCACGCGCCGCCTACGGAGCCCCGATCGATCCACGCGAATCTCCTGAGCTCCGGTCGGTCGACGCGCCGTCTCCGGAGCCCCGATCGGTCCACGCGTCGTCTCCTAAGCCCCGATTCGTCGACGCGTCGTCTCCT
This sequence comes from Netelia fuscicornis, assembly GCA_946811545.1. NCBI lineage: Eukaryota > Metazoa > Arthropoda > Insecta > Hymenoptera > Ichneumonidae > Netelia > Netelia fuscicornis. The sequence goes on from OX328012.1 coordinate 33,473,495, forward strand.
GATCCCCGATCAATTGACGCGTCTTCTCCTGAGCCCCGATCGCTTCTCGTGCCGCCTCCTGAGCCCCGATCCGTCGAGGCGTCGTCTCCGGAGCCCCGATCAATTGACGTGTCTTCTCCTGTGCCCCGATCGCTCCTCGCGCCGTCTCCTGAACCCCGCTCGGTCCATGCGTCGTCTTCTTAGCCCGGATGCATCCACGCGCCGTCTCCGAGCCACGATCGGTCCAGGCGCCGTCTCCGGAGCCCCGATCGGTCCACGCGTCGTCTCCTAAGCCCCGATTCGTCCACGCGGCGTATCCGGGCCCCGATGATTTCACGCGCCGTCTCCTGAGACCCGATCGGTCCACGCGCCGTCGCCGAACCCCAATTGGTCCACGCGCAACCGCCTGAGCCCCAGTCGGTCCAAGCGCTGTGTCGGAGCCCCGATCGGTCCACGCGCCGTCTTCGAGCGCCGATCGGTCCACGCAACGTCTCCTAAGCCCCAATCGGTTAACGCGCCGTCTCCTGAGCCCCGATCGTTCTACGCACCGTCTCCGAGCCCCGCTCCGTCCACGCGCAGTCGCCGAGCCCCGATCGGTTCCCGCGCGGTCTCCTGAGCCCCAGTCGGTACACGCGCTGTCTCCGATCCCCGATCGGTCCACGCGTCGTCTCCTAAGCCCCGATCGTTCGACGCGTCGTCTCCTAAGCCCCGATCGGTCGACGCGTTGTCTCCTGAGCCCCAGTTGGTCCACGGGCTGTCTCCGAGTCCCGATCGATCCACGCACCGCCTCCTGAGCTCCGATCGGTCGACGCGCCGACTCCTAAGCCCCGATCCGTCCACGCGCCGTCTCCTGAGCCCCGATCGTCCAACGTGCCGTCTCCGAGCACCGATCGGTCCACGCGTCGCCTCCTGGGCTCCGGTCGGTCCACGCGCCGTCTCCTGAGCCCCGATCGGTCCACGCGTCGTCTCCTAAGCCCCGATCGGTCCACGCGTCGTCTCCTAAGCCCCGATCCGTCGACGCGTCGTCTCCCGAGCCACGATCAATTGACGCGTCTTCTCCTGAGCCCGATGGCTCCTCGCGCCGTCTCCTGAGCCCCGATCGGTCCACACGTCGTGTCCGAGGTCCGATCGGTCCATACGCCGTTTCCTGAGCCCCGATCGGTCCATGCGTCGTTTTCTTAGCCCCGATGCCTCCACGCGCCGTCGCCGAGCCACGATCGGTCCAGGCGCCGCTTCCTGAGCCCCGATCGGTCCACGCGCCGTATCCTAAGCCCCGATCGGTACATGCGCCGTCTCCGAGCGCCGATCGGTTCACGCGCCGTCTCCTGAGCCCCGATCGTTCCACGCGCCGTCTCCGAGCCCCGATCCGTCCACGCGCCGTCTCCTGAGCCCGGATCGGTCCACGCGCCGTCGCCGAACCACGATCGGTCCACGCGCGGCCTCCTGAGCCCCGATCGGTCCACGCGCCGTCGCCGAGCCGCGATCGGTCCACGCGCGGTCTCCTGCGGCCCGGTCGGTTCACGCGCCGTCTCCTGAGCCCCGATCGGTCCACGCGTCGTTCCCTAAGCCCCGATCGATCCACGCTCAGTCTCCAGAGCCGCGATCGGTCCACGCATCGTCTCCTAAGCCCCGATCGGTTAACGTGCCGTCTCCGAGCCCCGATCGGTCCCCGCGCCGTCTCCTGAGCCCCGATGCGTCCACGCGTAGTCGCCGAGCCCCGATCGGTCCACGCGGGGTCTCCTGAGCCCCGATCGGTCCACGCGCCGTCTCCTAAGCCCCGATCGATCCACGCGCCGTCTCCGAGCGCCGCTCGGTTCACGCGCCGTCTCCTGTGCTCCGATCGTTCCACGCGCCCTCTCCGAGCCCCGATCTCTCCACGCGCCGTCTCCTGAGCACCGATCGTTCCACGCGCCGTCTCCGAGCCCCGATCGTTCCACGCGGCGTCTCCTGAGCCCCAATTGGTCCACACGCTGTGTCGTGAGCCCCGATAGGTACACGCGTCGTCTCCTACGCCCGATCGGTCCACGCGTCGTATCCTGAGCCCCGATCGTACCACGCGCCGTCTCCGAGCCGCGATCGGTCCACGCGCCGTCTCCTGAGTCCCGATCGGTCCACGCGCCATCTCCGAGCCCCGAACGGTTCACGCACCGTCTCCTGGTCCCAATCGGTCCACGCGGCGCCTCCGGAGCCCCGATCGATCCACGAGAGTCTCCTGAGCCCCAGTCGGTCCGCGCGCCGTCTCCTGAGCCCCGATTTTTCGACGCGTCGTCTCCTGAGCCCCGATCGAACCACGCGTCGTCTCCTGAGCCCCGATCGGTCCGTGCGCCGCTTCCACAACCCCGATCGGTCCACGCGTCACCTCCTGATCTCCGATCGGTCCACGCGCCGTCTCCTAAGCCCCGATCGGTCCACGCACCGTCTCCGAGCCCCGATCGGTCCACGCATCGTCTCCTAAGCCCCGATCGGCTAACGCGTCGACTCCGAGCCGCGATCGTTCCACGCGCCGTCCCCGATCCCCGATCGATCCACGCGCCGTCTCCGAGCGCCGATCCGTTCATGCGCCGTCACCCGAGCCCCGATCGTTCCACACGCCGTCTCCGAGCCCCGATCGGTCCACGCTTCGTCTCCTGAGCCCGGATCGTTCCACGCGTCGTCTCCTGATCCCCGATCCGTAATCGCGTCGTCTCCGAGCCTCGATCGGTCCACACGCCGTGTCCGATCCCCGATCGGTCCGCGCGGCGTCTCCGGAGCCCCGATCGATCCACGCGAGTCTCCTGAGCCCCGGTCGGTCCGTGCGCCGTCATCTGAGCCCCGATCGGTCGACGCGTCGTCTCCTGATCTCCGATCGGTCGACGCGCCATCTCCTAAGCCCCGATCGGTCCACGGACCGTCTCCGAGCGCCGATCGGTTCACGCGTCGTCTCCGAGCCCCGATCGGCCCACGCGCCGTCGCCGGGCCTCGAACGGTCCACGCGCGGCCTCCTGAGCCCCGGTTGGTTCAAGCGCCGTATCCGAGCCCCAATCGGTCCACGCAAGGTCTCCTGAGCTCCGATCGGTCCACGCGCCGTCTCCTGATCTCCGATCGGTCCACACGCCATCTCCTAAGCCCCGATCATTCCACGCACCATCTCCGGGCCCCGATCGGTCCACGCGCCGTCTCATAAGCCCCGATCGGACCACGCGCCTTCTCCTCAGCCCCGATCGGTCCACGCGCCGTCTCCGAGCGCCGATTAGTTCACGCGCCGTCTCCTGAGCCCCGATCGCTCCACGCTCCGTCTCCCAGCCCCGATCGGTCCACGCGCCGTCTCCTGAGCCCGGATCGGTCCACGCGCCGTCGCCGAACCCCAATTGGTCCACGCGCCACCGCCTGTGCCCCAGTCGGTCCACGCGCTGTCTCCGAGCCCAGATCGGTCCACGCGCCGTCTCCGAGCGCCGATCGGTTCACGCGCCGTCTCCTGAGCCCCGATCGTTCCACGCACCGTCTCCGAGCTCCGATCGGTCCACGCGTCGTCTCCTAAGCCCCGATCGGTCCAAGCGCCTTCTACTAAGCCCCGATCGGTCCACGCGCTTTCTCCTGAGCCCCGATCGCTCCACGCGCCGTCTCCTGAGCTCTGATCGGTCCACGATTCGTCTCCTAAGCCCCGATCGCTCCACGCCCGGCCTCCTGAGCCCTGATCGGTCCACGCGCCGTCTCCAAGCCCCGATCCGTCGCCGCGTCGTGTCCTGAGCCCCGATCAATTGACGCGTCTTCTGCTGAGCCCCGATCGCTCCTCGCGCCGTCTCCTGAACCCCGATCATTCCACGCGCCTTCTCCTAAGCCACGATCGGTCCACGCGCCGTCTCCGAGCCCCAGTCGGTCCACGCGCTGTCTCCGAGCACCGATCGGTCTACGCGTCGTCTCCGTGCCCCGATCGGTCCACGCGCCGTCGCCGAGCCATGATCGGTCCACGTGCGGCCTCCTGAGCCCCGATCGGTCCACGCGCCGTCGCCGAGCCGCGATCGGTCCACACGCGGCCTCCTGAGCCCCGGTCTGTTCACGCGCCGTACCCGAGCTCCAATCGGTCCACGCGCCGTCTCCTGAGCACCGATCGTTCCACGCGCCGTCTCCGAGCCCCGATCGTTCCACGCGGCGTCTCCTGAGCCCCAATTGGTCCACACGCTGTGTCGTGAGCCCCGATAGGTACTCGCGTCGTCTCCTACGCCCGATCGGTCCACGCGTCGTATCCTGAGCCCCGATCGTACCACGCGCCGTCTCCGAGCCGCGATCGGTCCACGCGCCGTCTCCTGAGTCCCGATCGGTCCACGCGCCATCTCCGAGCCCCGAACGGTTCACGCACCGTCTCCTGGTCCCAATCGGTCCACGCGGCGCCTCCGGAGCCCCGATCGATCCACGCGAGTCTCCTGAGCCCCAGTCGGTCCGCGCGCCGTCTCCTGAGCCCTGATTTTTCGACGCGTCGTCTCCTGAGCCCCGATCGAACCACGCGTCGTCTCCTGAGCCCCGATCGCGCCACACGCCGTTTCCTGAGCCCCGATCGGTCCGTGCGCCGCTTCCACAACCCCGATCGGTCCACGCGTCACCTCCTGATCTCCGATCGGTCCACGCGCCGTCTCCTAAGCCCCGATCGGTCCACGCACCGTCTCCGAGCCCCGATCGGTCCACGCATCGTCTCCTAAGCCCCGATCGGCTAACGCGTCGACTCCGAGCCGCGATCGTTCCACGCGCCGTCCCCGATCCCCGATCGATCCACGCGCCGTCTCCGAGCGCCGATCCGTTCATGCGCCGTCACCCGAGCCCCGATCGTTCCACACGCCGTCTCCGAGCCCCGATCGGTCCACGCTTCGTCTCCTGAGCCCGGATCGTTCCACGCGTCGTCTCCTGATCCCCGATCCGTAATCGCGTCGTCTCCGAGCCTCGATCGGTCCACACGCCGTGTCCGATCCCCGATCGGTCCGCGCGGCGTCTCCGGAGCCCCGATCGATCCACGCGAGTCTCCTGAGCCCCGGTCGGTCCGTGCGCCGTCATCTGAGCCCCGATCGGTCGACGCGTCGTCTCCTGATCTCCGATCGGTCCATGCGTCGTCTTCTTAGCCCGGATGCCTCCACGCGCCGTCTCCGAGCCACGATCGGTCCAGGCGCCGTCTCCGGAGCCCCGATCGGTCCACGCGTCGTCTCCTAAGCCCCGATTCGTCCACGCGACGTCTCCGGGCGCCGATGATTTCACGCGCCGTCTCCTAAGCCCCGATTGATCCACGCGCCGTCTCCGAGCGCCGATCGCTTCACGCGCCGTCTCCTGTGCTCCGATCGTTCCACGCGCCGTCTCCGAGCCCCGATCGGTCCACGCGCCGTCTCATGAGCCCCGATCGGTCCACGCGTCGGCTCCTAAGCCTCGATCGGTCCACGCGCGGCCTCCTTAGCCCCGGTCGGTCCACGCGCCGTCTCCTGAGCCCCGATACGTCCACGCGCAGTCTCCGAGCCCCGATCGGTCCACGCGCCATCGCCGAACCCCGATCGGTCCACGCGCCGTCTCCTGAGCTCCGAACGGTCCACACCCCTTGTCCTGAGCCCCGATCGGTCCGCGCGCCGTCTCATGAGCCCCGATCGGTCCACGCGTCGGCTCCTAAGCCTCGATCGGTCCACGCGCGGCCTCCTTAGCCCCGGTCGGTCCACGCGCTGTCTCCGAGCACCGATCGGTCTACGCATCGTCTCCTAAACCCCGCTCTTTTAACGCGTCGTCTCCTGAGCCCCGATCGCTCCACGCGCCGTCTCCTGAGCGCCGATCGGTCCACGCGTCGTCTCCGAGCACCGTTCGGTCCACGCGCCGTTTCCTGAGCCCCGATCGGTCCATCCGTCGTCTTTTAAGCCCCGATACCTCCACGCGCCGTCGCCGAGCCATGATCGATCCACGCGCGGCCTCCTGAGCCCCGGTTGGTTCACGCGCCGTATCCGAGCCGCCATCAGTCCACGCGTCGTCTCCGAGCCCCGATCGGTCCACGCGCCGTCGCCGAGCCATGATCGGCCCACGCGAGGCTCCTGAGCCCCGGTCGGTCCGCGAGCCGTCTCCTGAGCCCCGATCGGTCGATGCGTCGTTTCCTGAACCCCGATCGGTCCACGCGCCGTCTCCTAAGCCCGGATCGTACCACGCGCCGTCCTCGAGCCCCGATCGATCCACGCGCCGTCTCCTGAGCCCGGATCGGTCCACACGTCGGCTCCTAAGCCCCGATCGGTCCACGCGTCGTCTCCTAAGCCCCGATCCGTCGTCGCGTCGTCTCCTGAGCCCCGATCGATCCACGCGTCTTCTCCTGAGCCCCGACCGCACCACGCGTCGTCTCCGAGCTCCGATCGGTCCACGGGCCGTTTCCGAGCCCCGATCGGTCCATGCGTCGTCTTCTAAGCCCCGATGCCTCCACGCGCCGTCTCCGAGCCACGATCGGTGCAGGCGCCGCTTCGTGAACCCCGATCGGTCCACGCGCTGTCTCCTGAGCCCCGATCCATCCACGCGCTGTCGCCGAGCCCCGATCGGTCCACGCGCGGTCTACTGAGCTCCGGTCGGTCCACACGCCGCTGCGAACCCCAATTGGTCCACGCGCAACCTCTCGAGCCCCAGTCGGTAAACGCGCTGTCTCCGAGCCCCGATCGGTCCACGTATGTTCTCCTAAGCCCCAATTAGTCCACGCGCCGTCTCCTAAGCCCCAATCGGTCCACGCGTCGTCTCCTAAGCCCCGATCCGTCGCCGCGTCGTCTCCTGAGCCCCGATCAATTGACGCGTCTTCTCCTGAGCCCCGATCGCTCCTCGCGCCGTCTCCTGAGCCCCGCTCGGTCCATGCGTCGTCTTCTTAGCCCCGATGCCTCCACGCGCCGTCTCCTAAGCCACGATCTGCCCACGGGCCGTTTCCGAGCTCCGATCCGTACACGCGCCGTCTCCGAGCCCCGATCGGTCCACGCGCCGTCTCCGAGCACCGATCGGTCCACGCGCCGCCTCCTAAGCCCCGATCGGTCCACGCGTCGTCTCCTAAGCCCCGATCGGTCGACGGGTCGTCTCCTAAGCCCCGATCGGTCGACGCGTCGTATCCTAATCTCCGTTCGGTCCACGCGCCGTCGCCGAACCCCAACTGGTCCACGCGCCACCTCCTGAGCCCCAATCGGTCCACGCGCTGTCTCTGAGCACTGATCGGTCCACGCATCGTCTCCTAAACCCTGCTCTGTTAACGCGTCGTCTCCTGCACTCCGATCGCTCCACGCGCCGTCTCCTGAGCGCCGATCGGTCCACGCGTCGTCTCCGAGCACCGTTCGGTCCACGCTCCGTTTCCTGAGCCCCGGTCGGTTCACGCGCCGTCTCCCCGCCCCGATCGGTCCACGCGCCGTCTCCTGAGCCCTGAACCGTCCACGCGCTGCGTCGAGCCGCGATCGGTCCACGCGCGGCCTCCTGAGCCCCAATCGGTCCACGCGTCGTATCCTAAGCCCCGATCGGTCCGTGCGCCGTCTCCGAGCCCCGATCGGTCCACGTACCATCTCATGCTCCCCAATCGGTCCACGCGCCGCCTCCGGAGCCCCGATCGATCCACGCGAATCTCCTGAGCTCCGGTCGGTCCACGTACCGTCTCCGAAGCCCCGATCGGTCCACGCGTCGTCTCCTAAGCCCCGATCCGTCGCCGCGTCATCTCCTGAGCCCCGCTCAATTGACGCGTCTTCTCCTGAGCCCCGATCGCTCCTAGCGCCGTCTCCTGAGCCCCGCTCGGTCCATGCGTCGTGTTCTTAGCCCCGATGCCTCCACGCGCCGTCTCCAAGCCACGATAGGTCCAGGCGCCGCTTCCTGAGCCCCGATCGATCCACGCGCCGTCTCGTCAGCCACAATCGGTCCACGCGCCGTCTCAGAGCGCCGATCATTTCACGCGCCGTCTCCTGAGCCCCGATCGTTCCACGCGCCGTCTCCGAGCCCCGATCGGTTCACGCATCGTCTCCTAAGCCCCGATACGTCCACACGCCGTATCCGAGCCCCGATCGGTCCGCGTGACGCATTCTAAGCGACGGTCCGTCCACGCGCCGTCTCCGAGCACCGATCGGTCCACGCGCCGTCTCCTGAGCCCCGATACGTCCACGCGCAGTCTCCGAGCCCCGATCAGTCCACGCGCGGCCTCCTGAGCCCCGGTCGGTTCACGCGCCGTCTCCCCGCCCCGATCGGACCAAGCGCCGTCTCCTGAGCTCTGATCCGTCCACGCGCGGCGTCGAGCCGCGATCAGTCCACGCGCGGCCTCCTGAGCCCCAATCGGTCCACGCGTCGTATCCTAAGCCCCGATCGGTCCGTGCGCCGTCTCCTAGCCCCGATCGGTCCACGTACCATCTCATGCTCCCCAATCGGTCCACGCGCCGCCTCCGGAGCCCCGATCGATCCACGCGAATCTCCTGAGCTCCGGTCGGTCCACGTACCGTCTCCGAAGCCCCGATCGGTCCACGCGTCGTCTCCTAAGCCCCGATCCGTCGCCGCGTCATCTCCTGAGCCCCGATCAATTGACGCGTCTTCTCCTGAGCCCCGATCGCTCCTAGCGCCGTCTCCTGAGCCCCGCTTGGTCCATGCGTCGTGTTCTTAGCCCCGATGCCTCCACGCGCCGTCTCCAAGCCACGATAGGTCCAGGCGCCGCTTCCTGAGCCCCGATCGATCCACGCGCCGTCTCGTCAGCCACAATCGGTCCACGCGCCGTCTCAGAGCGCCGATCATTTCACGCGCCGTCTCCTCAGCCCCGATCGTTCCACGCGCCGTCTCCGAGCCCCGATCGGTCCACGCGGCGTCTCCTGAGCCCCGATCGGTTCACGCATCGTCTCCTAAGCCCCGATACGTCCACACGCCGTATCCGAGCCCCGATCGGTCCGCGTGACGCATTCTAAGCCACGGTCCGTCCACGCGCCGTCTCCGAGCACCGATCGGTCCACGCGCCGTCTCCTGAGCCCCGATACGTCCACGCGCAGTCGCCGAGCGCCGATCAGTCCACGCGCGGCCTCCTGAGCCCCGGTCGGTTCACGCGCCGTCTCCCCGCCCCGATCGGACCAAGCGCCGTCTCCTGAGCCCTGATCCGTCCACGCGCGGCGTCGAGCCGCGATCGGTCCACGCGCGGCCTCCTGAGCCCCAATCGGTCCACGCGTCGTCTCCTAAGCCCCGATCGGTCGACGGGTCGTCTCCTAAGCCCCGATCGGTCGACGCGTCGTCTCCTAATCCCCGGTCGGTCCACGCGCCGTCGCCGAACCCCAATTGGTCCACGCGCCACCTCCTGAGCCCCAGTCGGTCCACGCGCTGTCTCCGAGCAGCGATCGGTCTACGCATCGTCTCCTAAACCCCGCTCTGTTAACGCGTCGTCTCCTGAGCCCCGATCGCTCCACGCGCCGTCTCGTGAGCGCTGATCGGTCCACGCGTCGTCTCCGAGCACCGTTCGGTCCACGCGCCGTTTCCTAAGGCCCGATCGGTCCATCCGTCGTCTTTTAAGCCCCGATACCTCCACGCGCCGTCTCCGAGCCACGATCGGTCCAGGCGTGGCCTCCTGAGCCGCGGTGGGTCCAAGCGCCGTTTCCGGAGCCCTGATCGATCCACGCGAATCTCCTGAGATCCGGTCGGTCCTCGTACCGTCTCCGAGCCCCGATCGGTCCACGTACCGTCTCCGAAGCCCCGATCGGTCCACGTGCCGTCTCCTGAGCCCCGATCGGTCCACGCATCGTCTCCTAAGCCCCGATACGTCTATACGCCGTATCCGAGCCCCGATCGGTCCGCGTGACGCACTCTAAGCCACGGTCCGTCCACGCGCCGTCTCCGAGCACCGATCGGTCCACGCGCCGTCTCCTGAGCCCCGATCGGTCCACGCGTCGTCTCCTAAGCCCTGATCGGTCCACGTGCCGTCTCCGAGCCCCGATGGGTCTACGCGCCGTCTCCGAGCCCCGATCAGTCCACGCGCCGTCTCCTGAGCCCCGGTCGGTTCATGCGCCGTCTCCAAGCCCCGATCGATCCACGCGTCGTCTTGTAAGCCCAGATGCCTTCTCGCGCCGTCTCCCGGCCACGATCGGTCCAGGCGCCGCTTCTTGAGCCACGATCGGTCCACGCGCCGTCGCCGAACCCCAATTGGTCCACGCGAAACCGCCTGAGCCCCAGTCGGTCCACGCGCTGTCTCCGAGCCCCGATCGGTCCACGTGCCGTCTCCCCGCCCCGATCGGTCCACGCGCCGTCGCCGAGTCATGATCTCTCCACGCGCGGCCTCCTGAGCCCCGATCGGTCCACACCCCTTCTCCTGAGCCCCGATCGATTCACGTGCCGTCTCCTAAGCCCCGATCGGTTCACCCGTCGTCTCTTAAGTCCCAATCGGTCCACGCGCCCTCTCCGAGCGCCGATCATTTCACGCGCCGTCTCCTGAGCCCCGGTCGGTCCGCGCGCCGTCACCTGAGCCCCGATCGGTCGACGCGTCGTCTTCTGAGCCCCGATCGACCCACGCGTCGTCTCCTGAGCCCCGATCGGTCCACGCGCCGTCTCCGAGCCCCGATCGGTCCACGCGCCGTCGCCGAGTCATGATCTGTCCACGCGCGGCCTCCTGAGACCGGATGGGTCCACGCGCCGTCTTCGAGCCCCGATCGGTCCACGCGCCGTCTCCTGAGCCCCGATCGGTCCACGCGTCGTCTCCTAAGACCCGATCGGTCCACGTATCGTCTCCTAAGCCCCGATCGGTCCACACGCCGTCTCCGAGCCCCGATGGGTCCACGCGTCGTCTCCTGAGCCCCGACCGCTCCACACGCCCTTTCCTGAGCCCCGATCGGTCCACGCATCGTCTCCGAGCGCCAATCGATTCACGTGCCGTCTCCTAAGCCCCGATCGGTCCACCCGTCGTCTCTTAAGCCCCAATCGGTCCACGCGCCCTCTCCGAGCGCCGATCATTTCACGCGGCGTCTCCTGAGCCCCGGTCGGTCCGCGCGCCGTCACCTGAGCCCCGATCGGTCGACGCGTCGTCTTCTGAGCCCCGATCGGTCCACGCGCCGTCTCCGAGCGCCGATCGGTTCACGCGCCGTCTCCTGAGCCCCGATCGTTCCACGCGCCGTCTCCGAGCGCCGATCGGTTCACGCGCCGTCACCTGAGCCCCGATCGTTCCACGCGCCGTCTCCTGAGCGCCGATCGTTCCACGCGCCGTCTCGGAGCCCCGATCCGTCCACGCGCCGTCTCCTGAGCCCGGATCGGTCCACGCGTCATCGCCGAATCCCCGATCCGTACACGCGTCGTCTCCGAGCCTCGATCGGTCCACGCGCAGTCGCGGAGCCCCGATCGGTCCAGGCGTGGCCTCCTGAGCCTCGATCGGTCCACGCGCGGCCTCCTGAGCCCCGGTCGGTTCACGCGCCGTCTCCGAGCCCCGATCGATCCACGCGTCGTCTTCGAAGCCCAGATGCCTCCTCGCGCCGTCTCCGAGCCACGATCGGTCCAGGCGCTGCTTCCTGAGCCCCAATCGGTCCACGCATCGTCACCTAAGCCCCGATCGGTCCACGCGCCGTCACCGAGCCATGATCGGTCCACGCGCGGCTCCTGAGCCCCATCGGTCCATACGCCGTCGCCGAGCCGGGATCGGTCCACGCGCGGGCTCCTGAGTCCCGGTTGGTTCACGCGCCATATCCGAGCCCCAATCGGTCCACGCGCCGGCTCCTGAGCCCCGATCGGTCCACGCGCCGTCTCCTGAGCCCCGATCGCTCCACGCACCGTTTTCTGAGCACCGTTTGGTCCACGCGTCGTCTTCAAAGACCCGATGCCTCCACGCGCCGTCTCCGAGCCACGATCCGTCCGTGCGCCGCTTCCAGAGCCCTCTCGGTCCACGCGTCGTCTCCTGATCTCCGATCGGTCCACACGCCATCTCCTAAGCCCCGATCATTCCACGCGCCATCTCCGAGCCCCGATCGGTCCACGCGCCATCTCCGAGCCCCGATCGGTCCACGCGCCGTCTCATAAGCCCCGATCGGACCACGCGCCTTCTCCTCAGCCCCGATCGGTCCACGCGCCGTCTCCGAGCGCCGATTAGTTCACGCGCCGTCTCCTGAGCCCCGATCGCTCCACGCTCCGTCTCCCAGCCCCGATCGGTCCACGCGCCGTCTCCTGAGAACGGATCGGTCCACGCGCCGTCGCCGAACCCCAATTGGTCCACGCGCCACCGCCTGTGCCCCAGTCGGTCCACGCGCTGTCTCCGAGCCCAGATCGGTCCACGCGCCGTCTCCGAGCGCCGATCGGTTCACGCGCCGTCTCCGGAGCCCCGATCGTTCCACGCACCGTCTCCGAGCTCCGATCGGTCCACGCGTCGTCTCCTAAGCCCCGATCGGTCCAAGCGCCTTCTACTAAGACCCGATCGGTCCACGCGCCTTCTCCTGAGCCCCGATCGGTCCACGCGCCGTCTCCGAGCGCCGATCATTTCACGTGACGTCTCCTGAGCCCTGATCGTTCCACGCGCCGTCTTCGAGCCCCGAGCGGTCCACGCGCCGTCTCCTGAGGCCCAATCGATCCACGCGCAGCCTCCTGAGCCCCGATCGGTCCACGCGCCGTCGCCGAGCCGCGATCGGTCCACACGCGGCCTCTTAAGCCCCGATCGGTCCACGCGCCGTCGCCGAACCCCAATTGGTCCACGCGAAACCGCCTGAGCCCCAGTCGGTCCACGCGCTGTTTTCGAGCCCCGATCGGTCCACGCGTCGTCTCCGAGCCCCGATCGGTCCACGCGCCGTCTTCGAGCCCCGGTCGGTTCACGCATGGTCTCCTAAGCCCCAATCGGTTAACGCGCCGTCTCCGAGCCCCGATCGGTCCACGCGCCGTCGCCGAACCCCAATTGGTCCACGCGCAACCGCCTGAGCCCCAGTCGGTCCACGCGCTGTCTCCGAGCCCCGATCGGTCCACGCGTAGTTTCCGAGCCCCGATCGGTCCACGCGCCGTCGCCGAGTCATGATCTGTCCACGCGCGGCCTCCTGAGACCCGATGGGTCCACGCGCCGTCTTCGAGCCCCGATCGGTCCACGCGCCGTCTCCTGAGCCCCGATCGGTCCACGCGTCGTGTCCGAGCTCCGATCGGTCCATACGCCGTTTCCTGAGCCCCGATCGCTCCATGCATCGTCTTCTTAGCCCCGATGCCTCCACGCGCCGTCTCCGAGCCACCATCGGTCCAGGCGCCGTTTCCTGAGCCCCGATCGGTCCACGCGCCGTATCCTAAGCCCCGATCGGTCCACGGGCCGTCTCTGAGCGCCGATAAGTTCAAGCGCCGTCTCCTGAGCCCCGATGGTTCCACGCGGCGTCTCCGAGCCCCGATCGATCCACGCGCCGTCTCCTGAGTCCCGATCGGTCGACGAGTCGTCTTCTGAGCCTCGATCGCTCCTCGCGCCGTCTCCTGAGCCCCGATCGTCCAACGTGCCGTCTCCGAGCACCGATCGGTCCACGCGGCGCCTCTGGAGCCCCGATCGATCCACGCGAGTCTCCTGAGCCCCAGTCGGTTCGCGCGCCGTCTCCTGAGCCCCGATTGTTCGACGCGTCGTCTCCTGAGCCCCGATCGATCCACGCGTCGTCTCCTGAGCCCCGATCGTACCACACGCCGTTTCCTGAGCCCCGATCGGTCCACGCGTCGTCTTCAAAGCCCCGATGCTCCCACGCGCCGTCTCCGAGCCACGATCGGTCCGTGCGCCGCTTCCACAACCCCGATCGGTCCACGCGTAAACTCCTGATCTCCGATCGGTCCACGCGCCGTCTCCTAAGCCCCGATCGGTCCACGCGCCGTCTCCGAGCGCCGATCGGTTGACGCGCCATCTCCTGAGCCCCGATCGTTCCACGCGCCGTCTCCGAGCCCCGATCGGTCCGTGCGCCGCTTCCACAACCCCGATCGGTCCACGCGTAATCTCCTGATCTCCGATCGGTCCACGCGCCGTCTCCTAAGCCCCGATCGGTCCACGGGCCGTCTGCGAGCGCCGATCGGTTGACGCGCCATCTCCTGAGCCCCGATCGTTCCACGCGCCGTCTCCGAGCCCCGATCGGTCCACGCGCCGTCTCCTAAGCCCCGTTCGGTCCAAGCGCCTTCTCCTAAACCCCGGTCGGTCCACGCGCCGTCTCCGAGGCCCGATCGGTCCACACATCGTCTCCTAAGCCCCGATCGGCTAACGCGTCGACTCCGAGCCGCGATCGTTCCACGCGCCGTCCCCGATCCCCGATCGATCCACGCGCCGTCTCCGAGCGCCGATCGGTTCACGCGCCGTCACCCGAGCCCCGATCGTTCCACACGGCGTCTCCGAGCCCCGATCGGTCCACGCTTCGTCTCCTGAGCCCGGATCGTTCCACGCGTCGTCTCCTGATTCCCGATCCTTAAACGCGTCGTCTCCGAGCCTCGATCGGTCCACACCCCGTGTCCGATCCCCGATCGGTGCGCGTACCGCATTCTGAGCCGCGGTCCGTCCACGCGCCGTCTCCGAGCACCGATCGGTCGACGCGCCGTCTCAGAGCGCCGATCATTTCACGCCCCGTCACCTGACCTCCGATCGTTCCACGCGCCGTCTTCGAGCCCCGATCGGTCCACGCGCCGACTCCTGAGCCCCAATCGGTCCACACGCTGTCTCGTGAGCCCCGATAGGTACACGCGTCGTCTCCGAGCCCCGATCGGTCCACGCGCCATCGGCGAACCCCGATCGGTCCACGCGCCATCGGCGAACCCCGATCGGTCCACGCGCCGTCTCCTGAGCTCCGGACGGTCCACACCCCTTGTCCTGAGCCCCGATCGGCCGACGCGTCGTCTCCGAGCTCCAGTCGGTCCACGCGCCGTTTCCCGAGCCCCGATCAGTCCACGTGTCGTCTCCTGACCCCCGATCGCTCCACGGACCCTTTCCTGATCCCCGATCGGTCCACGCGCCGCCTCCTGAGTCCCGATCGGTCAACGCGTCGTGTCCTAACCCCTGATCGGTCCACGTGCCGTCTCCGAGCCCCGATGGGTCCACGTGCCACATCCTGAGCCCCGATCGGACGACGCGACGTCTCCTGAGCCTTGATCGATCCACGCGTCGTCTCCTGAACCCCGATTGCTCCACGGGCCGTTTCCTGAGCCCCGATCGGTCTACGCGTCGTCTACTAAGCCCAGATGCCTCCTCGCGCCGTCTCCGAGCCATGACGGGTCCAGGCGCCGCTTCCTGAGCCCCGGTCGGTCCACGCGTTGTCTCCTAAGCCCCGTTCGGTCCACGCGCCGTCTCCTAAGCCCCGCACGGTCCACGCGCCGTCGCCGAACCCCAATTGGTCCACGCGCAACCGCCTGAGCCCCAGTCGGTTCACGCGCTGTCGCCGAACCCCGATCGGTCCACGCGTCGTCTCCGAGCCCCGATCGGTCCACGCGCCGTCGCCGAGCCATGATCGGTCCACGCACGGCCTCCTGAGCCCCGATCGGTCCACGCGTGGTCTCCGAGCCCCGAAGGGTCCACGTGCCGTCGCCGAGCCATGATCGGTCCACACGCGGCCTCCTGAGCCCCGGTCGGTCCACGCGCCGTCTCCTGAGCCCCGATCGGTCCACGCGCCGTCTCCGAGCCACGATCGGTCCAGGCGCCGCTTCCTGAGCCCCCATCGGTCCATGCGCCGTATCCTAAGCCCCGATCGGTCCACGCGCCGTCTCCGAGCGCCGATAAGTTCAAGCGCCGTCTCCTGAGCCCCGATCGTTCCACGCGTCGTCTCCTGAGCCCCAACCGCTCCACACGCCATTTCCTGAGCCCCGATCGGTCCACGCATCGTCTCCGAGCACCGATCGGTCCACGCGCCGTCTCCGAGCACCGATCGGTCCACGCGCCGTTTTCTGAGCACCGTTCGGTCCACGCGTCGTCTTCAAAGCCCCGATGCCTCCACGCGCCGTCTCCGAGCCCCGATCGCTCCTCGCGCCGTCTCCTGAGCCCCGCTCGATCCATGCGTCGTCTTCTTAGCCCCGATGCCTCCACGCGCCGTTTCCGAGCCACGATCGGTCCAGGCGCCGCTTCCTGAGCCCCTATCGGTCCACGCGCCGTCTCCGAGCGCCGATCGGTTCACGCGCCGTCTCCTGAGCCCCGATCGTTCCACGCGCCGTCTCCGACCCCCGATCGGTCCACGCGCCGTCTCATAAGCCCCGATCGGACCACGCGCCTTCTCCTCAGCCCCGATCGGTCCACGCGCCGTCTCGGAGCACCGATTGGTTCACGCGCCGTCTCCTAAGCCCCGATCGCTGCACGCGCCGTCTCCGAGCCCCGATCGGTCCACGCGCCGTCTCCTAAGCCCCGATCGGTCCACCCGCCGCTTCCGAGCCCCGATCAGTCCATGCGTCGTCTCCGAGCCCCGTTCGGTCCACGCCCCGTCGCCGAGCCATGATCGTTCCACGCGCGGCCTCCAGAGCCCCGATCGGTACACGCGCCGTCGCCGAGCCGCGATCGGTCCACGCGCCGTCGCCCAACCCGCCGAACCCCAATTGGTCCACGCGCAACCTCCTGAGCCCCAGTCGGTCCACGCGCCATCTCCTGAGCCCCGATCGGTCCACGCATCGTCTTCTAAGCCCCGATACGTCCACACGCCGTCTCCGATCCCCGACCGGTCCGCGTGCCGCATTCTAAGCCGCGGTCCGTCCACGCGCAGTCTTCGATCACCGATCGGTCCACGCGCCGCCTCCTGAGCCCCGATCGGTCCACGCGCCGTTTCCGAGCCCCGATCGGTCCACGCGTCGTCTCCTCAGCCCCGATCGGTCGACGCGTCGTCTCCTGAGCCCCGATCGATCCACGCGTCGTCTCCTCAGCCCCGATCGCTCCACGCGCCGTCTCCGAGCGCCGATCGGTGCACGCGCCGTCTCCTGAGCCCCGGTCGGTTCACGCGCCGTCTCCGAGCCCCGATCGATCCACGCGTCTTCTTGTAAACCCAGATGCCTCCTCGCATCGTCGCCTAAGCCCCGATCGGTTAACGCGCCGTCTCCGAGCCCCGATCGGTCCACGCGCCGTCGCCGAATCCCAATTGGTACACGCGCAACCGCCTGAGCCCCAGTCGGTCCACGCGCGGCCTCCTGAGCCCCGATCGGTCGACGCGTCGTCTCCTGAGCCCCGATCGATCCACGCGTCGTCTCCTGAGCCCCGATCGCTCCAGGCGCCGTTTTCTGAGCACCGTTCGGTCCGCGCGTCGTCTTCAAAGCCCCGATCCCTCCACGCGCCGTCTCCGAGCCACGATCGGTCCGTGCGCCGCTTCCAGAGCCCTATCGGTCCACGCGTCCTCTCCTGATCTCCTACTCGTCCACGCGCAACCGCCTGAGCCCCAGTCGGTCCACGCACTGTCTCCGAGCCCCGATCGGTCCACGCGCCGTCTTCGAGCCCCGATCGGTCCACGCAACGTCTCCTAAGCCCCGCTCGGTTAACGCGTCGTTTCCGAGCCCCGATCGGTCCACGCGTCGTCTCCTGAGCCCCAATTAGTCCACGCATCGTCTCCTAAGCCCTGATCCGTCCACGGGCCGTGTGCGAGCTCCGATCTGTTCATGCGCCGTCTCCAAACCTCGATCCGTACACGCGTCGTCTCCGAGCCCTGATCGGTCCACGCGCCATCGCCGAGCCCCGATCGGTCCACGCGCCCTCTCCGAGTGCCGATCATTTCACGCTCCGTCTCCTGAGCCCCGATCGGTCCACACCACTTCTCCTGAGGCCCGATCGATTCACGTGCCGTCTCCTAAGCCCCGATCGGTTCACCCGTCGTCTCTTAAGTCCCAATCGGTCCACGCGCCCCCTCCGAGCGCCGATCATTTCACGCGCCGTCTCCTGAGCCCCGGTCGGTCCGCGCGCCGTCTCCTAAGACCCGATCGGTCCACGTATCGTCTCCTAAGCCCCGATCGGTCCACACGCCGTCTCCGAGCCCCGATGGGTCCACGCGTCGTCTCCTGAGCCCCGACCGCTCCACACGCCCTTTCCTGAGCCCCGATCGGTCCACGCATCGTCTCCGAGTGCCAATCGATTCACGTGCCGTCTCCTAAGCCCCGATCGGTCCACCCGTCGTCTCTTAAGCCCCAATCGGTCCACGCGCCCTCTCCGAGCGCCGATCATTTCACGCGGCGTCTCCTGAGCCCCGGTCGGTCCGCGCGCCGTCACCTGAGCCCCGATCGGTCGACGCGTCGTCTTCTGAGCCCCGATCGGTCCACGCGCCGTCTCCGAGCGCCGATCGGTTCACGCGCCGTCTCCTGAGCCCCGATCGTTCCACGCGCCGTCTCCGAGCGCCGATCGGTTCACGCGCCGTCACCTGAGCCCCGATCGTTCCACGCGCCGTCTCCTGAGCGCCGATCATTTCACGCGGCGTCTCCTGAGCCCCGGTCGGTCCGCGCGCCGTCACCTGAGCCCCGATCGGTCGACGCGTCGTCTTCTGAGCCCCGATCGGTCCACGCGCCGTCTCCGAGCGCCGATCGGTTCACGCGCCGTCTCCTGAGCCCCGATCGTTCCACGCGCCGTCTCCGAGCGCCGATCGGTTCACGCGCCGACACCTGAGCCCCGATCGTTCCACGCGCCGTCTCCTGAGCGCCGATCGTTCCACGCGCCGTCTCGGAGCCCCGATCCGTCCACGCGTCGTCTCCTGAGCCGCGATCGATCCACGGGTCTTCCCCTGAGCCCCGACCGCTCCACGCGCCGTCTCCTGAGCCCGGATCGGTCCACGCGTCGTCTCCGAGCCCCGATCGGTCCACGCGCCGTCCCCGAGCCCCGATCGGTCCACGCGCCGTTTCCTGAGCCCCGATACGTCCACGCGCAGTCGCCGAGCCCTGATCGGTCCACGCGCTGTCTCCTGAGCCCCGATAGGTACACACGTCGTCACCTAAGCCCCGATCGGTCCACGCGTAGTCTCCTAAGCCCCGCTTGGTTAACGCGTCGTTTCCGAGCCCCGATCGGTCCACGCGTCGTCTCCTGAGCCCCAATTAGTCCATGCGCCGTCTCCTAAGCCCCGATCCGTCCACGGGCCGTGTCCGAGCTCCGATCGGTCCACGCGTCGTCTCCGAGCCCTGATCGGTCCACGCGCCATCGCCGAGCCCCGATCGGTCCACGCGCCATCGCCGAGCCCCGATCGGTCCACGCACCGTCTCCTGAGCCCCGATCTGTCCACACCCCTTCTCCTGAGCCCCGATCTGTCGACGCGTCGTCTCCTAAGCCCCGACCGGTGCGCGCGCCGTCTCCTGAGCCCAAATTGTCCACACGCTGTCTCGTGAGCCCCGATAGGTACACGCGACGTCTCCTACGCCCCGATCGGTCCACGCGTCGTCTCCTAAGCCCCGCTCGGTTAACGCGTCGTTTCCGAGCCCCGATCCGTCCACGCGTCGTCTCCTGAGCCCCAATTAGTCCACGCGCCGTCTCCTAAGCCCTGATCCGTCCACGGGCCGTGTCCGAGCTCCGATCTGTTCATGCGCCGTCTCCAAACCTCGATCCGTACACGCGTCGTCTCCGAGCCCTGATCGGTCCACGCGCCATCGCCGAGCCCCGATCGGTCCACGCGCCCTCTCCGAGTGCCGATCATTTCACGCTCCGTCTCCTGAGCCCCGATCGGTCCACACCACTTCTCCTGAGGCCCGATCGATTCACGTGCCGTCTCCTAAGCCCCGATCGGTTCACCCGTCGTCTCTTAAGTCCCAATCGGTCCACGCGCCCCCTCCGAGCGCCGATCATTTCACGCGCCGTCTCCTGAGCCCCGGTCGGTCCGCGCGCCGTCTCCTAAGACGCGATCGGTCCACGTATCGTCTCCTAAGCCCCGATCGGTCCACACGCCGTCTCCGAGCCCCGATGGGTCCACGCGTCGTCTCCTGAGCCCCGACCGCTCCACACGCCCTTTCCTGAGCCCCGATCGGTCCACGCATCGTCTCCGAGCGCCAATCGATTCACGTGCCGTCTCCTAAGCCCCGATCGGTCCACCCGTCGTCTCTTAAGCCCCAATCGGCCCACGCGCCCTCTCCGAGCGCCGATCATTTCACGCGGCGTCTCCTGAGCCCCGGTCGGTCCGCGCGCCGTCACCTGAGCCCCGATCGGTCGACGCGTCGTCTTCTGAGCCCCGATCGGTCCACGCGCCGTCTCCGAGCGCCGATCGGTTCACGCGCCGTCTCCTGAGCCCCGATCGTTCCACGCGCCGTCTCCGAGCGCCGATCGGTTCACGCGCCGTCACCTGAGCCCCGATCGTTCCACGCGCCGTCTCATGAGCGCCGATCGTTCCACGCGCCGTCTCGGAGCCCCGATCCGTCCACGCGCCGTCTCCTGAGCCCGGATCGGTCCACGCGTCATCGCCGAATCCCCGATCCGTACACGCGTCGTCTCCGAGCCTCGATCGGTCCACGCGCAGTCGCGGAGCCCCGATCGGTCCAGGCGTGGCCTCCTGAGCCTCGATCGGTCCACGCGCGGCCTCCTGAGCCCCGGTCGGTTCACGCGCCGTCTCCGAGCCCCGATCGATCCACGCGTCGTCTTCGAAGCCCAGATGCCTCCTCGCGCCGTCTCCGAGCCACGATCGGTCCAGGCGCTGCTTCCTGAGCCCCAATCGGTCCACGCATCGTCACCTAAGCCCCGATCGGTCCACGCGCCGTCACCGAGCCATGATCGGTCCACGCGCGGCTCCTGAGCCCCATCGGTCCATACGCCGTCGCCGAGCCGGGATCGGTCCACGCGCGGGCTCCTGAGTCCCGGTTGGTTCACGCGCCATATCCGAGCCCCAATCGGTCCACGCGCCGGCTCCTGAGCCCCGATCGGTCCACGCGCCGTCTCCTGAGCCCCGATCGCTCCACGCACCGTTTTCTGAGCACCGTTTGGTCCACGCGTCGTCTTCAAAGACCCGATGCCTCCACGCGCCGTCTCCGAGCCACGATCCGTCCGTGCGCCGCTTCCAGAGCCCTCTCGGTCCACGCGTCGTCTCCTGATCTCCGATCGGTCCACACGCTATCTCCTAAGCCCCGATCATTCCACGCGCCATCTCCGAGCCCCGATCGGTCCACGCGCCATCTCCGAGCCCCGATCGGTCCACGCGCCGTCTCATAAGCCCCGATCGGACCACGCGCCTTCTCCTCAGCCCCGATCGGTCCACGCGCCGTCTCCGAGCGCCGATTAGTTCACGCGCCGTCTCCTGAGCCCCGATCGCTCCACGCTCCGTCTCCCAGCCCCGATCGGTCCACGCGCCGTCTCCTGAGCCCGGATCGGTCCACGCGCCGTCGCCGAACCCCAATTGGTCCACGCGCCACCGCCTGTGCCCCAGTCGGTCCACGCGCTGTCTCCGAGCCCAGATCGGTCCACGCGCCGTCTCCGAGCGCCGATCGGTTCACGCGCCGTCTCCGAGCTCCGATCGGTCCACGCGTCGTCTCCTAAGCCCCGATCGGTCCAAGCGCCTTCTACTAAGACCCGATCGGTCCACGCGCCTTCTCCTGAGCCCCGATCGGTCCACGCGCCGTCTCCGAGCGCCGATCATTTCACGTGACGTCTCCTGAGCCCTGATCGTTCCACGCGCCGTCTTCGAGCCCCGAGCGGTCCACGCGCCGTCTCCTGAGGCCCAATCGATCCACGCGCAGCCTCCTGAGCCCCGATCGGTCCACGCGCCGTCGCCGAGCCGCGATCGTTCTACGCGCCGCTCCGAGCCCCGATCGGTCCACGCGCCGTCGCCGAGCTATGATCGGTCCACGCGCGGCCTCCTGAGCCCCGATCGGCCCACGCGCCGTCGCCGAGCCCCGATCGGTCCACGCGCGGACTCCTGAGCCCCGATCGGTCCACGCGCCGTCGCCGAGCCGCGATCGGTCCACACGCGGCCTCTTAAGCCCCGATCGGTCCACGCGCCGTCGCCGAACCCCAATTGGTCCACGCGAAACCGCCTGAGCCCCAGTCGGTCCACGCGCTGTCTTCGAGCCCCGATCGGTCCACGCGTCGTCTCCGAGCCCCGATCGGTCCACGCGCCGTCTTCGAGCCCCGGTCGGTTCACGCATGGTCTCCTAAGCCCCAATCGGTTAACGCGCCGTCTCCGAGCCCCGATCGGTCCACGCGCCGTCGCCGAACCCCAATTGGTCCACGCGCAACCGCCTGAGCCCCAGTCGGTCCACGCGCTGTCTCCGAGCCCCGATCGGTCCACGCGTAGTCTCCGAGCCCCGATCGGTCCAGGCGCCGTCGCCGAGTCATGATCTGTCCACGCGCGGCCTCCTGAGACCGGATGGGTCCACGCGCCGTCTTCGAGCCCCGATCGGTCCACGCGCCGTCTCCTGAGCCCCGATCGGTCCACGCGTCGTCTCCTAAGACCCGATCGGTCCACGTATCGTCTCCTAAGCCCCGATCGGTCCACACGCCGTCTCCGAGCCCCGATGGGTCCACGCGTCGTCTCCTGAGCCCCGACCGCTCCACACGCCCTTTCCTGAGCCCCGATCGGTCCACGCATCGTCTCCGAGCGCCAATCGATTCACGTGCCGTCTCCTAAGCCCCGATCGGTCCACCCGTCGTCTCTTAAGCCCCAATCGGTCCACGCGCCCTCTCCGAGCGCCGATCATTTCACGCGGCGTCTCCTGAGCCCCGGTCGGTCCGCGCGCCGTCACCTGAGCCCCGATCGGTCGACGCGTCGTCTTCTGAGCCCCGATCGGTCCACGCGCCGTCTCCGAGCGCCGATCGGTTCACGCGCCGTCTCCTGAGCCCCGATCGTTCCACGCGCCGTCTCCGAGCGCCGATCGGTTCACGCGCCGTCACCTGAGCCCCGATCGTTCCACGCGCCGTCTCCTGAGCGCCGATCGTTCCACGCGCCGTCTCGGAGCCCCGATCCGTCCACGCGCCGTCTCCTGAGCCCGGATCGGTCCACGCGTCATCGCCGAATCCCCGATCCGTACACGCGTCGTCTCCGAGCCTCGATCGGTCCACGCGCAGTCGCGGAGCCCCGATCGGTCCAGGCGTGGCCTCCTGAGCCCCGATCGGTCCACGCGCCGTCTCCTGAGCCCCGATCGGTCCACGCGTCGTGTCCGAGCTCCGATCGGTCCATACGCCGTTTCCTGAGCCCCGATCGCTCCATGCATCGTCTTCTTAGCCCCGATGCCTCCACGCGCCGTCTCCGAGCCACCATCGGTCCAGGCGCCGTTTCCTGAGCCCCGATCGGTCCACGCGCCGTATCCTAAGCCCCGATCGGTCCACGGGCCGTCTCTGAGCGCCGATAAGTTCAAGCGCCGTCTCCTGAGCCCCGATGGTTCCACGCGGCGTCTCCGAGCCCCGATCGATCCACGCGCCGTCTCCTGAGTCCCGATCGGTCGACGAGTCGTCTTCTGAGCCTCGATCGCTCCTCGCGCCGTCTCCTGAGCCCCGATCGTCCAACGTGCCGTCTCCGAGCACCGATCGGTCCACGCGGCGCCTCTGGAGCCCCGATCGATCCACGCGAGTCTCCTGAGCCCCAGTCGGTTCGCGCGCCGTCTCCTGAGCCCCGATTGTTCGACGCGTCGTCTCCTGAGCCCCGATCGATCCACGCGTCGTCTCCTGAGCCCCGATCGTACCACACGCCGTTTCCTGAGCCCCGATCGGTCCACGCGTCGTCTTCAAAGCCCCGATGCCTCCACGCGCCGTCTCCGAGCCACGATCGGTCCGTGCGCCGCTTCCACAACCCCGATCGGTCCACGCGTAAACTCCTGATCTCCGATCGGTCCACGCGCCGTCTCCTAAGCCCCGATCGGTCCACGCGCCGTCTCCGAGCGCCGATCGGTTGACGCGCCATCTCCTGAGCCCCGATCGTTCCACGCGCCGTCTCCGAGCCCCGATCGGTCCGTGCGCCGCTTCCACAACCCCGATCGGTCCACGCGTAATCTCCTGATCTCCGATCGGTCCACGCGCCGTCTCCTAAGCCCCGATCGGTCCACGGGCCGTCTGCGAGCGCCGATCGGTTGACGCGCCATCTCCTGAGCCCCGATCGTTCCACGCGCCGTCTCCGAGCCCCGATCGGTCCACGCGCCGTCTCCTAAGCCCCGTTCGGTCCAAGCGCCTTCTCCTAAACCCCGGTCGGTCCACGCGCCGTCTCCGAGGCCCGATCGGTCCACACATCGTCTCCTAAGCCCCGATCGGCTAACGCGTCGACTCCGAGCCGCGATCGTTCCACGCGCCGTCCCCGATCCCCGATCGATCCACGCGCCGTCTCCGAGCGCCGATCGGTTCACGCGCCGTCACCCGAGCCCCGATCGTTCCACACGGCGTCTCCGAGCCCCGATCGGTCCACGCTTCGTCTCCTGAGCCCGGATCGTTCCACGCGTCGTCTCCTGATTCCCGATCCTTAAACGCGTCGTCTCCGAGCCTCGATCGGTCCACACCCCGTGTCCGATCCCCGATCGGTCCGCGTACCGCATTCTGAGCCGCGGTCCGTCCACGCGCCGTCTCCGAGCACCGATCGGTCGACGCGCCGTCTCAGAGCGCCGATCATTTCACGCCCCGTCACCTGACCTCCGATCGTTCCACGCGCCGTCTTCGAGCCCCGATCGGTCCACGCGCCGACTCTTGAGCCCCAATCGGTCCACACGCTGTCTCGTGAGCCCCGATAGGTACACGCGTCGTCTCCGAGCCCCGATCGGTCCACGCGCCATCGGCGAACCCCGATCGGTCCACGCGCCGTCTCCTGAGCTCCGGACGGTCCACACCCCTTGTCCTGAGCCCCGATCGGCCGACGCGTCGTCTCCGAGCTCCAGTCGGTCCACGCGCCGTTTCCCGAGCCCCGATCAGTCCACGTGTCGTCTCCTGACCGCCGATCGCTCCACGGACCCTTTCCTGATCCCCGATCGGTCCACGCGCCGCCTCCTGAGTCCCGATCGGTCAACGCGTCGTGTCCTATCCCCTGATCGGTCCACGTGCCGTCTCCGAGCCCCGATGGGTCCACGTGCCACATCCTGAGCCCCGATCGGACGACGCGACGTCTCCTGAGCCTTGATCGATCCACGCGTCGTCTCCTGAACCCCGATTGCTCCACGGGCCGTTTCCTGAGCCCCGATCGGTCTACGCGTCGTCTACTAAGCCCAGATGCCTCCTCGCGCCGTCTCCGAGCCATGACGGGTCCAGGCGCCGCTTCCTGAGCCCCGGTCGGTCCACGCGTTGTCTCCTAAGCCCCGTTCGGTCCACGCGCCGTCTCCTAAGCCCCGCACGGTCCACGCGCCGTCGCCGAACCCCAATTGGTCCACGCGCAACCGCCTGAGCCCCAGTCGGTTCACGCGCTGTCGCCGAACCCCGATCGGTCCACGCGTCGTCTCCGAGCCCCGATCGGTCCACGCGCCGTCGCCGAGCCATGATCGGTCCACGCGCGGCCTCCTGAGCCCCGATCGGTCCACGCGTGGTCTCCGAGCCCCGAAGGGTCCACGTGCCGTCGCCGAGCCATGATCGGGCCACACGCGGCCTCCTGAGCCCCGGTCGGTCCACGCGCCGTCTCCTGAGCCCCGATCGGTCCACGCGCGTCCTCCTGAGCCCCGATTGGTTCACGCGCCGTATCCGAGCCCCAATTGGTCCACGCGCCGTCTCCTGAGCCTCGATCGCTCCTCGCGCCGTCTCCTGAACCCCGCTCGGTCCATGCGTCGTCTTCTTAGCCCGGATGCCTCCACGCGCCGTCTCCGAGCCACGATCAGTCCAGGCGCCGTCTCCGGAGCCCCGATCGGTCCACGCGTCGTCTGCTAAGCCCCGATTCGTCCACGCGACGTCTCCGGGCGCCGATGATTTCACGCGCCGTCTCCTGAGATCCGATCGTTCCACGCGCCGGCTCCGAGCCCCGATCGATCCACGCGCCGCCTCCGGAGCCCCGATCGGTCCACGCGCCGTCGCCGAACCCCAATTGGTCCACGCGCAACCGCCTGAACCCCAGTCGGTCCACGCACTGTGTCCGAGCCCCAATCGGTTAACGCGCCGTCTCCTGAGCCCCGATCGTTCTACACACCGTCTCCGAGCCCCGATCCGTCCACGCGCAGTCGCCGAGCCCCGATCGGTTCATGCGCGGTCTCCTGAGCCCCAGTCGGTACACGCGCTGTCTCCGAGCCCCGATCGGTCCACGCGTCGTCTCCTAAGCCCCGATCGTTCGACGCGTCGTCTCCTAAGCCCCGATCGGTCGACGCGTCGTCTCCTGAGCCCCAGTTGGTCCACGGGCTGTCTCCGAGCCCCGATCGATCCACGCACCTCCTCCTGAGCCCCGATCGGTCCACGCATCGTCACCTGAGCCCCGATCGGTTAACGCGCCGTCTCCGAGCCCCGATCCGTCCACGCGCCGTCTCCTGAGCCCCGGTCGGTTCATGCGCCGTCTCCGAGCCCCGATCGATCCACGCGTCGTCTTGTAAGCCCAGATGCCTTCTCGCGCCGTCTCCGGCCCACGATCGGTCCAGGCGCCGCTTCCTGAGCCACGATCGGTCCACGCGCCTTCTCCGAGCCCCGATCGGTGCACGCGCCGTCTCCTGAGCCCCGATCGGTCCACGCGTCGTCTCCTGAGCCCCGATCCGTCCACGCGCCGTCTTCTGAGCCCCGATCGGTCCACGAGCCGTCGCCGAACACCAATTGGTCCACGCGAAACCGCCTGAGCCCCAGTCGGTCCACGCGCTGTCTCCGAGCCCCGATCGGTCCACGCGTCGTCTCCGAGCCCCGATCGGTCCACGCGCCGTCGCCGAGTCATGATCTGTCCACGCGCGGCCTCCTGAGACCCGATCGGTCCACGCGCCGTCGCCGAGCCGCGATCGGTTCTCGCGCGGCCTCCTGAGCCCCGGTCGGTCCACGCGCCGCCTACGTAGCCCCGATCGATCCACGCGATTCTCCTGAGCTCCGGTCGGTCGACGCGCCGTCTCCTGAGCCCCGATCGGTCCACGCGTCGTCTCCTAAGCCCCGATTCGTCGACGCGTCGTCTCCTGAGCCCCGATCAATTGACGCGTCTTCTCCTGAGCCCCGATCGCTTCTCGTGCCGCCTCCTGAGCCCCACTCCGTCGAGGCATCGTCTCCGGAGCCCCGATCAATTGACGTGTCTTCTCCTGAGCCCCGATCGCTCCTCGCGCCGTCTCCTGAACCCCGCTCGGTCAATGCGTCGTCTTCTTATCACGGATGCCTCCACGCGCCGTCTCCGAGCCACGATGGGTCCAGGCGCCGCTTCCTGCGCCCCGATCGGTCCACGCGCCGTCTCCTAAGCCCCAATCGGTCCACGCGGCGTCTCCGAGCGCCGATCATTTAACGCGCCGTCTCCTGAGACCCGATCGTTCCACGCGCCGTCTCCGAGCCCCAATCGGTCCGCGTGCCGCATTCTAAGCCACGGTCCATCCACGCGCCGTCTCCGAGCCCCGCTCCATCCACGCGTCGTCTCCTAAGCCCCGATCGGTCCACGCGCCGTCTCCTAAGCCCCGATTGATCCACGCGCCGTCTCCTAAGCCCCGATCGGTTCACGCGCCGTCTCCGGAGCCCCGGTAGATCGACGCGAGTCTCCTAAGCCTCGACCGGTCCACGCGCCGTCCCCTGAGCCCCGATCGATCCACGCGCCGTCTCCGAGCCCCAGTCAGTCCACGCGCTGTCTCCGAGCACCGATCGGTCCACGCGCCGTCTCCGAGCGCAGATCATTTCACGCGCCGTCTCCTGAGCCCCGATCGTTCCACGCGCGGGCTCCTGAGCCCCCATCGGTCCACGCGTCGCCTTCTAACCCCGGACGGTCCACGCGTCGTCTTCTAAGCCCCGATCGGTCCACGCGCCGTTTCCGAGCCCCGATCGGTCCACGCACCATCTCCTGTTCCCCAATCGGTCCACGCGCCGCCTCCGGAGCCCCGATCGATCCACGAGCCGTCTCTTGAGCCTCCATCGATCCACGCGTCGTCTTCTAAGCCCAGATGCCTCCTCGCGCCGTCTCCGAGCCACGATCGGTCGAGGCGCCGTTTCCTGAGCCCCGATCGGTCCACGCGTTGTGTCCTAAGCCCGGATCGTTCCACGCGCCGCTTCCGATCCCCGATCGGTCCACGCGTCGTCTCCTGATCTCCGATCGGTCCACACACCATCTCCTAAGCCCCGATCATTCCACGCGCCATCTCCGAGCCCCGATCGGTCTACGCGCCGTCTCATAAGCCCCGATCGGACCACGCGCCTTCTCCTCAGCCCCGATCGGTCCACGCGCCGTCTCCGAGCGCCGATTAGTTCACGCTCCGTCTCCGAGCCCCGATCGGTCCACGCGCCGTCTCCTGAGCCCGGATCGGTCCACGCGCCGTCGCCGAACCCCAATTGGTCCACGCGCAACCGCCTGAGCCCCCGTCGGTCCACGCGCTGTCTCCGAGCCCCGATCGTTCCACGCGCCGTCTCCGAGCCTCGATCGGTCCACGCGCCGTCGCCGAGCCCCGATCGGTCCAGGCGTATCCTCCTGTGCACCGGTCGGTCCACGCGCCTTCTCCGAGCCCCGATCATTCCACGCGCCGTCTCGGAGCCCCGATCGATCCACGCGCCGTCTCCTCAGCCCCGATCGTTCCACGCGCCTTCTCCTAAGCCACGATCGGTGCACGCGCCGTCTCCGAGCGCCGATCATTTCACGCGCCGTCTCCGAGCCCCGATCGATCCACGTGCCGTCTCCTGAGCCCCGATCGGTTCCCGCGTCGTCCCCAAGCCCCGATCCATCGACGCGCCGTCTCCTGATGCCCAATCGGTCCACGCGCTGTCTCCTGAGCCCCGATAGGTACACGCGTAGTCTCCTAAGCCCCGATCGGTCCACGCACCGCCTCCGGAGCCCCAATCGATCAACGTGAGTCTCCTAAGCCCCGATCGGTCCACGCGCCGTCTCCTTTGCCCCGATCGGTCGACGCGTCCTCTCCTAAACCCCGATCGGTCCACGCGTCGTCTCCTAAGCCCCGATCGGTTCACACGCCGTCTCCGAGCCCCGATGGGTCCACGCGTCGCCTCCTGAGCCCCGGTCGGTCCACGCGCCGTCTCCTGAGCCCCGATCGGTCCACGCGTCGTCTCCTAAGCCCCGATCGATCCACGCGTCGTCTCCTAAGCCCCGATCCGTCGACGCGTCGTCTCCTGAGCCACGATCAATTGACGCGTCTTCTCCTGAGCCCAATCGCTCCTCGCGCCGTCTCCTGAGCCCCGATCGGTCCACGGGTCGTCTCCTAAGCCCCGATCGGTCCACGCGCCGTCTCCTGTGCCCCGATTGGTCGACGCGTCCTCTCCTAAACCCCGATCAGTCCACGCGTCGTCTCCTAAGCCCCGATCGGTCCACACGCCGTCTCCGAGCCCCGATGGGTCCACGCGTCGCCTCCTGAGCCCCGGTCGGTCCACGCGCCGTCTCCTGAGCCCCGATCGGTCCATGCGTCGTCTTCTTAGCCCCGATGCCTCCACGCGCTGTCTCCGAGCCACGATCGCTCCAGGCGCCGCTTCCTGAGCCCCCATCGGTCCACGCGCCGTCGCGTAAGCCCCAATCGGTCTACGCGCCGTCTCAGAGCGCCGATCATTTCACGCGCCGTCTCCTGAGCCCCGATCATTCCACGCCCCGCCTCCGAGCCCCGATCGGTCCACGCGCCGTCTCCTAAGCCCCTATCGGTCCACGCGCCGTCTCCGAGCGCCGATCCGTTCACGCGTCGCCTCCTGAGCCCCGGTCGGTCCACGCGCCGTCTCCTGAGCCCCGATCGGTCCACGCGTCGTCTTCAAAGCCCCGATGCCTCCACGCGCCGTCTCCGAGCCCCGATCGCTCCTCGCGCCGTCTCCTGAGCCCCGCTCGATCCATGCGTCGTCTTCTTAGCCCCGATGCCTCCACGCGCCGTTTCCGAGCCACGATCGGTCCAGGCGCCGCTTCCTGAGCCCCGATCGGTCCACGCGCCGTCGCGTAAGCCCCAATCGGTCTACGCGCCGTCTCAGAGCGCCGATCATTTCACGCGCCGTCTCCTGAGCCCCGATCATTCCACGCCCCGCCTCCGAGCCCCGATCGGTCCACGCGCCGTCTCCTAAGCCCCTATCGGTCCACGCGCCGTCTCCGAGCGCCGATCGGTTCACGCGCCGTCTCCGGAGCCCCGATCGTTCCACGCACCGTCTCCGAGCTCCGATCGGTCCACGCGTCGTCTCCTAAGCCCCGATCGGTCCAAGCGCCTTCTACTAAGCCCCGATCGGTCCACGCGCCTTCTCCTGAGCCCCGATCGGTCCACGCGACGTCTCCGAGCGCCGATCATTTCACGTGACGTCTCCTGAGCCCTGATCGTTCCACGCGCCGTCTTCGAGCCCCGAGCGGTCCACGCGCCGTCTCCTGAGGCCCAATCGATCCACGCGCAGCCTCCTGAGCCCCAATCGGTCCACGCGCCGTCGCCGAGCCGCGATCGTTCTACGCGCCGCTCCGAGCCCCGATCGGTCCACGCGCCGTCGCCGAGCTATGATCGGTCCACGCGCGGCCTCCTGAGCCCCGATCGGTCCACGCGCCGTCGCCGAGCCGCGATCGGTCCACGCGCGGCCTCCTGAGGCCCGATTGGTTCACGCGCCGTATCCGAGCCCCAATCGGTCCACGCGCCGTTTCCTGAGCCCCGATCGGTCCACGCGCGGTCTCCTGAGCCGCGATCGGTCCACGCGCCGTCGCCGAGCCGCGATCGGTCCACACGCGGCCTCTTAAGCCCCGATCGGTCCACGCGCCGTCGCCGAACCCCAATTGGTCCACGCGAAACCGCCTGAGCCCCAGTCGGTCCACGCGCTGTCTTCGAGCCCCGATCGGTCCACGCGTCGTCTCCGAGCCCCGATCGGTCCACGCGCCGTCTTCGAGCCCCGGTCGGTTCACGCATGGTCTCCTAAGCCCCAATCGGTTAACGCGCCGTCTCCGAGCCCCGATCGGTCCACGCGCCGTCGCCGAACCCCAATTGGTCCACGCGCAACCGCCTGAGCCCCAGTCGGTCCACGCGCTGTCTCCGAGCCCCGATCGGTCCACGCGTAGTCTCCGAGCCCCGATCGGTCCACGCGCCGTCGCCGAGTCATGATCTGTCCACGCGCGGCCTCCTGAGACCCGATGGGTCCACGCGCCGTCTTCGAGCCCCGATCGGTCCACGCGCCGTCTCCTGAGCCCCGATCGGTCCACGCGTCGTGTCCGAGCTCCGATCGGTCCATACGCCGTTTCCTGAGCCCCGATCGGTCCATGCATCGTCTTCTTAGCCCCGATGCCTCCACGCGCCGTCTCCGAGCCACCATCGGTCCAGGCGCCGTCTCCTAAGCCCCGATCGGTCCACGCGCCGTCTCCGAGCGCCGATCGGTTGACGCGCCATCTCCTGAGCCCCGATCGTTCCACGCGCCGTCTCCGAGTCCCGATCGGTCCGTGCGCCGCTTCCACAACCCCGATCGGTCCACGCGTAATCTCCTGATCTCCGATCGGTCCACGCGCCGTCTCCTAAGCCCCGATCGGTCCACGCGCCGTCTCCGAGCGCCGATCGGTTGACGCGCCATCTCCTGAGCCCCGATCGTTCCACGCGCCGTCTCCGAGCCCCGATCGGTCCACGCGCCGTCTCCTAAGCCCCGTTCGGTCCAAGCGCCTTCTCCTAAACCCCGGTCGGTCCACGCGCCGTCTCCGAGGCCCGATCGGTCCACACATCGTCTCCTAAGCCCCGATCGGCTAACGCGTCGACTCCGAGCCGCGATCGTTCCACGCGCCGTCCCCGATCCCCGATCGATCCACGCGCCGTCTCCGAGCGCCGATCGGTTCACGCGCCGTCACCCGAGCCCCGATCGTTCCACACGGCGTCTCCGAGCCCCGATCGGTCCACGCTTCGTCTCCTGAGCCCGGATCGTTCCACGCGTCGTCTCCTGATTCCCGATCCTTAAACGCGGCGTCTCCGAGCCCCGATCGGTCCACGCTTCGTCTCCTGAGCCCGGATCGTTCCACGCGTCGTCTCCTGATTCCCGATCCTTAAACGCGTCGTCTCCGAGCCTCGATCGGTCCACACCCCGTGTCCGATCCCCGATCGGTCTGCGTACCGCATTCTGAGCCGCGGTCCGTCCACGCGCCGTCTCCGAGCACCGATCGGTCGACGCGCCGTCTCAGAGCGCCGATCATTTCGCGCCCCGTCACCTGACCTCCGATCGTTCCACGCGCCGTCTTCGAGCCCCGATCGGTCCACGCGCCGACTCCTGAGCCCCAATCGGTCCACACGCTGTCTCGTGAGCCCCGATAGGTACACGCGTCGTCTCCGAGCCCCGATCGGTCCACGCGCCATCGGTGAACCCCGATCGGTCCACGCGCCGTCTCCTGAGCTCCGGACGGTCCACACCCCTTGTCCTGAGCCCCGATCGGCCGACGCGTCGTCTCCGAGCTCCAGTCGGTCCACGCGCCGTTTCCCGAGCCCCGATCAGTCCACGTGTCGTCTCCTGACCCCAGATCGCTCCACGGACCGTTTCCTGATCCCCGATCGGTCCACGCGCCGCCTCCTGAGTCCCGATCGGTCAACGCGTCGTGTCCTAACCCCTGATCGGTCCACGTGCCGTTTCCGAGCCCCGATGGGTCCACGTGCCACATCCTGAGCCCCGATCGGACGACGCGACGTCTCCTGAGCCTTGATCGATCCACGCGTCGTCTCCTGAACCCCGATTGCTCCACGGGCCGTTTCCTGAGCCCCGATCGGTCCACGCGTCGTCTACTAAGCCCAGATGCCTCCTCGCGCCGTCTCCGAGCCATGACGGGTCCAGGCGCCGCTTCCTGAGCCCCGGTCGGTCCACGCGTTGTCTCCTAAGCCCCGTTCGGTCCACGCGCCGTCTCCTAAGCCCCGATCATTCCACGCGCCGTCTCCGAGCCCCGATCGGTCCACGCGCCGTCTCCTGAGCCCCGATCGGTCCATGCGTTGTCTCCTAAGCCCCGATCGGTCCACGCGTCGTCTCCTAAGCGCCGATCCGTCGACGCGTCGTCTCCTGAGCCCCGATCGATCCACGCGTCTTCTCCTGAGCCCCGACCGCTCCATCCGTCGTCTCCGAGCTCCGATCGGTCCAGGTGCCGTTTCCGAGCCCCGATTGGTCCATGCGTCGTCTTCGAAGCCCCGATGCCGACACGCGCCGTCTCCGAGCCACGATCGGTGCAGGCGCCGCTTCCTGAGCCCCGATCGGTCCACGCGCTGTCTCCTGAGCCCCGATACGTCCACGCGCAGTCGCCGAGCCCCGATCATTCCACGCGCCGTCTCCGAGCCCCGATCGGTCCACGCGTCGTCTCCTAAGCCCCCATCGGTCCTTGCGCCGTCTCCGAGCCCCGATCGGTCCACGCACCATCTCATGCTCCCCAATCGGTCCATGCGCCGCCTCCGGAGCCCTGATCAATCCACGCGAATCTCCTGAGCTCCGGTCGGTCCTCGTACGGTCTCCGAGCCCCGATCGGTCCACGTACAATCTCCGAAGCCCCGATCGGTCCACGCGCCGTCTCCTGAGCCCCGATCGGTCCACGCGCCGCGGCGAACCCCAATTGGTCCACGCGCAACCTCTCGAGCCCCAGTCGGTAAACGCGCTGTCTCCGAGCCCCGATCGGTCCACGTATGTTCTCCTAAGCCCCAATTAGTCCCCGCACCGTCTCCTAAGCCCCGATCTGCCCACGGGCCGTCTCCGAGCTCCGATCGGTCCACGCGCCGTCTCCAAGCCTCGATCCGTACACGCGTCGTCTCCGAGCCCCGATCGGTCCACGCGCCTTCTCCGAGCCCCGATCGGTTCACGCATCGTCTCCTAAGCCCCGATCGGTTAACGCGCCGTCTCCGAGCCCCGCACGGTCCACGCGCCGTCGCCGAACCCCAATTGGTCCACGCGCAACCGCCTGAGCCCCAGTCGGTTCACGCGCTGTCGCCGAACCCCGATCGGTCCACGCGTCGTCTCCGAGCCCCGATCGGTCCACGCGCCGTCGCCGAGCCATGATCGGTCCACGCGCGGCCTCCTGAGCCCCGATCGGTCCACGCGTGGTCTCCGAGCCCCGGTCGGTCCACGCGCCGTCTCCGAGCGCCGATTAGTTCACGCGCCGTCTCCTGAGCCCCGATCGCTCCACGCTCCGTCTCCGAGCCCCGATCGGTCCACGCGCCGTCTCCGAGCCCCGAACGGTTCACGCACCGTCTCCTGGTCCCAATCGGTCCACGCGGCGCCTCTGGAGCCCCGATCGATCAACGCGAGTCTCCTAAGCCCCGATCGGTCCACACATCGTCTCCTAAGCCCCGATCGGCTAACGCGGCGACTCCGAGCCGCGATCGTTCCACGCGCCGTCCCCGATCCCCGATCGATCCACGCGCCGTCTCCGAGCGCCGATCGGTTCACGCGCCGTCACCCGAGCCCCGATCGTTCCACACGGCGTCTCCGAGCCCCGATCGGTCCACGCTTCGTCTCCTGAGCCCGGATCGTTCCACGCGTCGTCTCCTGATTCCCGATCCTTAAACGCGTCGTCTCCGAGCCTCGATCGGTCCACACGCCGTGTCCGATCCCCGATCGGTCCGCGTACCGCATTCTGAGCCGCGGTCCGTCCACGCGCCGTCTCCGAGCACCGATCGGTCGACGCGCCGTCTCAGAGCGCCGATCATTTCACGCCCCGTCACCTGACCTCCGATCGTTCTACGCGCCGTCTCCTGAACCCCGATACGTCCACACGCAGTCGCCGAGCCCCGACCGGTCCACGCGCGGCCTCCTGAGCCCCGGTCGGTTCACGCGCCGTCTCCGAGCCCCGACCGATCCACGCGTCGTCTTCTAAGCCCAGATGTCTCCTCGCGCCGTCTCCGAGCCACGATCGGTCCACGCGTCGTCTCCTAAGCCCCGATCGGTCCACGCGCCGTCTCCTGTGCCCCGATCGGTCGACGCGTCCTCTCCTAAACCCCGATCGGTCCACGCGTCGTCTCCTAAGCCCCGATCGGTCCACACGCCGTCTCCGAGCCCCGATCTGCCCACGGGCCGTCTCCGAGCTCCGATCGGTCCATGCGCCGTCTCCAAGCCTCGATCCGTACACGCGTCGTCTCCGAGCCCCGATCGGTCCACGCGCCTTCTCCGAGCCCCGATCGGTCAACGCGTCGTGTCCTAAGCCCTGACCGGTCCACGTGCCGTCTCCGAGCCCCGATGGGTCCACGCGCCGCATCCTGAGCCCCGATCGGACGACGCGTCGTCTCCTGAGCCCGGATCGGTCCACCCGTCGTCCTCGAATCCCCGATCCGCACACGCGTCGTCTCCGAGCCTCGATCGGTCCACGCGCCGTCTCCTAAGCCGCGATCCGTCCACGGGCCGTCTCCGAGCTGCTATCGGTAAACGCGCCGTCACCAAGCCCTGATCTGTACACGCGTCGTCTCCGAGCCCCGATCGTTTCACGCGCCGGCTCCGAGCCCGATCGGTCCACGCATCGTCTCCTAAGCCCCGATCGGTTAACGTGCCGTCTCCGAGCCCCGATCGGTCCACGGGCCGTCTCCTGAGCGCCGGTCGGTTCACGCGCCGTCTCCGAGCCACGATCGGTCCGTGCGCCGCTTCCAGAGCCCTATTGGTCCACGCGTCCTCTCCTGATCTCCTATTAGTCCACGCGCCGTCTCCTAAGCCCCGATCGGTCCACGTGCCGTCTCCCCGCGACGATCGATTCACGCGCCATCTCCTGAGCCCCGATCGGTCCACGCGTCGTTCCCTAAGCTCCGATCCATCCACGCGCAGTCTCCTGAGCCCCGATCGGTCCACGCATCGCCTCCTGAGCCCCGGACGGTCCAGGCGCCGTCTCCGAGCCCCGATGCGTCGACGCGTCCTCTCCTGAGCCCCGATCAATTGACGCGTCTTCTCCTGAGCCCCGATCGGTCCACGCGCCGTCTCCTAAGCCCCGATCCGTCCACGCGCCTTCTCCTAAGCCCCGATGGTTCCACGCACCGTGTCCGAGCCCCGATCGGTCCACGCGCCGTCTCCTGAGCCCCGATCGGTCTACGCGCCGTCTCATGAGCCCCGATCGGTCAACGTATCCTCTCCTAAGCCCCGTTACGTTCACACACCGTCTCCTGAGCCCCGATCGGTTAACGCGCCGTCTCCGAGCCCCGATCAGTCCACGCGCCGTCTCCTGAGCCCCGGTCGGTTCATGCGCCGTCTCCGAGCCCCGTTCGATCCACGCGTCGTCTTGTAAGCCCAGATGCCTTCTCGCGCCGTCTCCGGGCCACGATCGGTCCAGGCGCCGCTTCCTGAGCCACAATCGGTCCACGCGTTGTCTCCTAGGCCCCGATCGTTCCACGCGCCGTCTCCGAGCCCCGAGGGGTCCACGCGCCGTCTCCTGAGCCCCAATCGGTCCACGCACTGTCTCCTAAGCCCCAATCGGTCCACGCGCCGTTTCCTGAACCCCGATACGTCCACGCGCAGTCGCCGAGGCCCGATCGGTCCACGCGCTCTCTCCTGAGCCCCGATAGGTACACGCGTCGTCTCGTACGCGCCGATCGTTCCACGCCCCGTCTCCGAGCCCCGAGCGGTCCACGCGCCGTCTCCTGAGCCCCAATCGGTCCACGCGCTGTCTCCTAAGCCCCGATCGGTCCAAGCGCCGTCTCCGAGCCCCGATCGGTCCACGCGTCGTCTTCTAAGCCCAGATCGGTCCACGCGTCGTCTCCTGAGCCCCGATCGGTCCACGCGTCGTCTCCTAAGCCCCGACCGGTCCACGCGCCGTTTCCTGAGGCCCGATCGATTCACGCGTCGTCTCCTGAGCCCCGATAGCTCCACGCGCCGTTTCCTGAGCCCCGATCGGTCCACGCGTCGTCTCCTGATCTCCGATCGGTTCACGCGCCGTCTCCTGAGCCCGGATCGGTCCACGCGTCGTCCCCGAATCCCCGATCCGTACACGCGTCGTCTTCTAAACCCCGATGCCTCCACGCGCCGTCTCCGAGCCACGATCGGTCCAGGCGCCGCTTCACCAGCCCCGATCGGTCCACGCGCCGTCTCATAAGTCCCGATCGCTCCACGCACCGTCTCTTAATCCCCGATCGGTTCACACGCCGCCTCCGAAGCCCCGATAGATCCACGCGAATCTCCTAAGCCCCGACCGGTCCACGCGCTGTCTCCTTAGCCCCGATCGGTCCACGAGTCGTCTCCAAAGCCCCGACCGGTCCACGCGCCGTTTCCTGAGGCCCGATCGATTCACGCGTCGTCTCCTGAGCCGCGATAGCTCCACGCGTCGTCTCCTAAGCCCCGACCGGTCCACGCGCCGTCTCCCAAGCCCCGATCGGTCCACGCGCCGTCTCCGAGCGCCGATCGGTTCACGCGCTGTCTCCGAGCCCCGATCGGTCCACGCGCTGGCGCCGAGCCGCGATCGGCCCACGTGCGGCCTCCTGAGCCCCAATCGGTCCACCCGCCGTTTCCGAGCCCCGACCGCTCCACGCGTCGTCTCCTGAGCCGCGCGCGGTTCATGCGTCGTCTTCTTAGCCCCGATCGCTCCACGCCCCGTCTCCTGAGCTCCAATCGGTCCACGCATCGTCTCCTAAGCCCCGGTCACTCCACGCGCCGTCTCCTGAGCCCCGATCGATCCACGCGCTTCTCCTGAGCCCCGATCGGTCCACGCGCTCTCTCCGAGCCCCGATCGGTCCAGGCATCGTCTCCTAAGACCCGCTCGGTTAACGCATCGTTTCCGATCCCCGATCAGTCCACACGCCGTCTCCTGAGCCCCGATCGGTTCACGTGTCGTCCCCTAATCCCCGATCCGTACACGCGTCGTCACCGAGCCTCGATCGGACCACGCGCCGTCGCCGAGCCCCGATCGGTCCACGCGCGGCCTCCTGAGCCCCAGTCGGTCCACGCGTCATCTCCTGAGCCCCGATCGGTCCACGCATCGTCTC
Source organism: Netelia fuscicornis (assembly GCA_946811545.1). Taxonomy (NCBI): domain Eukaryota; kingdom Metazoa; phylum Arthropoda; class Insecta; order Hymenoptera; family Ichneumonidae; genus Netelia; species Netelia fuscicornis. The sequence continues at coordinate 33,511,139 of OX328012.1, forward strand.
CTAAGCCTCGACCGGTCCACGCGCCGTTTCCTGAGCCCCGATCGATTCGCGCGTCGTCTCCTGAGCCCCGATAGCTCCACGCGCCGTTTCCTGAGCCCCGATCGGTCCACGCGTCGTCTCAGAATCCCTGATCCGTACACGCGTCGTCTCCGAGCCTCAATCGGTCCACGCGCCGTCGCCGAGCCCCGATCGGTCCAGGCGTGGCCTCCTGAGCCCCGGTCGGTCCACGCGCCGTCGCCGAGCCCCGATCGGTCCGCGCATCGTCTCCTAAGCCCCGATCGGTCCACGCGCCGTCTCCGAGCGCCGATCGGTTCACGCGCCTTCTCCTGAGCCCCGATCCGTCCACGCGTCGTCTCCTAAGCCCCGATACGTCCACACGCCGTCTCCGAGCCCCGATGGGTCCACGCGTCGCCTCCTGAGCCCCGATCGATCCACGCGAGTCTCCTGGGCCCCGGTCGGTCCACGCGTCGTCTCCTGAGCCCCGATGCGTCGACGCGTCGTTTCCTAAGCCCCGATCGGTCCGCGCGTCGTCTCCTAAGCCCCGATGCGTCGACGCGTCATCTCCTGAGCCCCGATCAATTGACGCGTCTTCTCCTGAGCCCCGATCGCTCCTCGCGCCGTCTCCTGAGCCCCGCTCGGTCCATGCGTCGTCTTCTTAGGCCCGATGCCTCCACGCGCCGTCTCCGAGCCACGATCGGTTCAGGCGCCGCTTCCTGAGCCCCGATCGGTCCACGCGCCGTCTCCTAAAGCCCAATCGGTCCACGCGTCGTCTCCTACGCCCCGATCGGTCCACGCGTGGTCTCCTAAGCCCCGATCGGTCCACGCGCCGTCTCCTGAGCCCCGATCGTTCCACGCGCCGTCTCCGAGCGTCGATCGGTCCACGCGCCATCGCCGAGCCCCGATCGGTCCAGGCGTGGCCTCCTGAGCCCCGGTCGGTCCACGCGCCGTATCCGAGCCCCGATCGGTCCGCGCATCGTCTCCTAAGCCCCGATCGGTCCACGCGCCGTCTCCGAGCGCCGATCGGTTCATGCGCCGTCTCCTGAGCCCCGATCGTTTCACGCGCCGTCTCCGAGCCCCGATCGGTCCACGCGCCGTCTCCTAAGCCCCGATCCATCCACGCGCCTTCTCCTAAGCCCCGATGGTTCCACGCACCGTGTCCGATCCCCGATCGGTCCACGCGCCGTCTCCTGAGCCCCGATCGGTCTACGCGCCGTCTCCTGAGCCCCGATGCGTTCACGCGTCGTCTCCGGAGCCCCGATCGTTCCACGCGTCGTCTCCTAAGCCCGGATCGGTCCACGCGTCGCCTCCTGAGCCCCGATCGGTCGACGGGTCCTCTCCTAAGCCCCGATCGGTCCACGCGTCTCCTCGTGAGCCCCGATCAGTCCACGCGTCGTCTCCTAAGCCCCGATACGTCCACACGCCGTCTCCGAGTCGCGATGGGTCCACGCGTCGCCTCCTGAGCTCCGATCGATCCACGCGATTCTCCTGAGCCCCGGTCGGTCCACGCGCCGTCTCCTGAGCCCGGATCGTTCCACGCGTCGTCTCCTGAGCCCCGATCGGTCCACGCGCCGTCTCCTAAGCCCCAATCGGTCCACGCGCCGCCTTTGAGCCCCGATCGGTCCACGCGCCGTCTCCTGAGCACCGATCGGTCCATGCGTCTTTGCCTAAGCCCCGATCCATCCACGCGCAGTCTCCCGAGCCCCAATCGGTCGACGCGCCGTCTCCTGAGCCCCAATAGGTACACACGTCGTCTCCTACGCCCCGATCGGTCCACGCGTCGTCTCCTAAGCCCCGAACGGTCCACGCGCCGTCTCCGAGCCCCGATCGGTCCACGCACCGTCTCCTAAGCCCCGATCGGTTAACGCGCCGTCCCCCCGCCCCGATCGGTCCACGCGCCGTCTCCTGAGCCCCGATACGTCTACGCGCAGTCGCCGAGCCCCGATCAGTCCACGCGCGGCCTCCTGAGCCCCGGTCGGTTCACGCGCCGTCTCCTAAGCCCCGATCGGTCCACGCGCCGTCTCCGAGCGCCGATCGGTTCACGCGCCGTCTCGTGAGCCCTGATCCGTCCACGCGCGGCGTCGAGCCGCGATCGGTCCACGCGCGGACTCCTGAGCCCCAATCGGTCCACGCGTCGTCTCCTAAGCGCCGATCGGTTCACGCGCCGTCTCCGAGCCCCGAGCGGTCCACGCGCCGTCTCCTGAGCCCCAATCGGTACACGCGCTGTCTCCTAAGCCCCGATCGGTCCAAGCGCCGTCTCCGAGCCCCGATCGGTCCACGCGTCGTCTTCTAAGCCCAGATGCCCCAACGCGCCGTCCCCGAGCCACGATCGGTCCAGGCGGCATTTCCTAAGCCCCGATCGGTCGACGCGTCCTCTGCTAAACCCCGATCGGTCCACGCGTCGTCTCCTGAGCCCCGATCGGTCCACGCGTCGTCTCCTGAGCCCCGATCGGTCCATGCGTCATCTCCTAAGCCCCGACCGGTCCACGCGCCGTTTCCTGAGGCCCGATCGATTCACGCGTCGTCTCCTGAGCCCCGATAGCTCCACGCGCCGTTTCCTGAGCCCCGATCGGTCCACGCGTCGTCTCCTGATCTCCGATCGGTTCACGCGCCGTCTCCTAAGCCCCGATCGGTCCACGCGCCGTCTCCCAAGCCCCGATCGGTCCACGCGTCGTCTCCGAGCCTCGATCGGTCCACGCGCCGTCGCCGAGCCCCGATCGGTCCAGGCGTGGCCTCCTGAGCCCCGGTCGGTCCACGCGCCGTCGCCGAGCCCCGATCGGTCCGCGCATCGTCTCCTAAGCCCCGATCGGTCCACGCGCCGTCTCCGAGCGCCGATCGGTTCACGCGCCTTCTCCTGAGCCCCGATCGATCCACGCGAGTCTCCTGAGCCCCGGCCGGTCCACGAGCCGTTTCCTGAGCCCCGATGCGTCGACGCGTCCTCTCCTGAGCCCCGATCAATTGACGCGTCTTCTCCTGAGCACCGATCGGTCCATGCGCCGTCTCCTAAGCCCCGATCCGTCCACGCGCCTTCTCCTAAGCCCCGATGGTTCCACGCACCGTGTCCGAGCCCCGATCGGTCCACGCGCCGTCTCCTGAGCCCCGATCGGTCTACGCGCCGTCTCCTGAGCCCCGATGCGTTCAAGCGTCGTCTCCTGAGCCCCGATCGTTCCACGCGTCGTCTCCTGAGCCCGGATCGGTCCACGCGCCGTGTCCTGAGCCTCGGTCGGACGACGCGTCCTCTGCTAAAGCTCGATGGGTCCACGCGTCGCCTCCTGAGCCCCGATCGATCCACGCGAGTCTCCTGAGCCCCGGTCGGTCCACGCGCCGTCTCCTGAGCCCCGATGCGTCGACGCGTCCTCTCCTGAGCCCCGATCAATTGACGCGTCTTCTCCTGAGCCCCGATCGGTCCACGCGCCGTCTCCTAAGCCCCGATCCGTCCACGCGCCTTCTCCTAAGCCCCGATGGTTCCACGCACCGTGTCCGAGCGCCGATCGGTCCACGCGCCGTTTCCTGGGCCCCGATCGGTCGACGCGTCGTCTCCTGAGCCCCGATCGGTCCACGCGCCGTCTTCTGAGCCCCGATCGCTCCACGCGTCGGGTCCTAAGCTCCGGTCGGTCCACTCGTCCTCTCCTAAGGCTCAATCCGTCGACGCGTCGTCTCCTGAGACCCGATCGATCCACGCGTCTTCTCCTGAGTCCCGATCGCTCCGCGCGCCATCTCCTGAGCCCCGATCGGTCCACGCGTCGTCTCCGAGCTTCGATCGGTCCACGCGCCGTTTCCTGAGCCCCGATCGGTCCATGCGTCGTCTTCTAAACCCCGATGCCTCCATGCGCCGTCTCCGAGCCACGATCGGTCCAGGCGCCTCTTCACCAGCCCCGATCGCTCCACGCGCCGTCTCCTAAGCCCCGATCGCTCCACGCACCGTGTCCTAATCCCCGTTCGGTTCACACGCCGCCTCCGGAGCCCCGACCGGTCCACGCGCTGTCTCCTGGGCCCCGATCCGTACACGCGTCGCCTCCGAGCCCCGATGGGTCCACGCGCCGTAGCCGAGCCTCGAACGGTCCACGCGCATCCTCCTGAGCCCCGGTCGGTTCACGCGCCGTCTCCGAACCGCGATCGGTCCACGCATCGTCTTCGAAGCCCCGATCGGTTAACGCGCCGTCTCCGAGCCCCGATCGGTCCACGCGCCGTCTCCTGAGCCCCCATCGGTCTACGCGTCGTCTCCTGAGCCCCGATCGGGCGACGGGTCTTCTCCTAAGCCCCGATCGGTCCACGCGCCTTCTCCTGAGCCCCGATCCGTCCACGCGTCGTCTCCTAAGCCCCGATACGTCCACGCATCGTCTCCGAGCACCGATCTTTCCACGCACCGTCTCCGAGCCCCGATCGGTCCACGCACCGTCTCCTAAGCCCCGATCGGTTAACGCGCCGTCCCCCCGCCCCGATCGGTCCATGCGCCGTCTCCTGAGCCCCGATACGTCTACGCGCAGTCGCCGAGCCCCGATCAGTCCACGCGCGGCCTCCTGAGCCCCGGTCGGTTCACGCGCCGTCTCCTAAGCCCCGATCGGTCCACGCGCCGTCTCCGAGCGCCGATCTGTTCACGCGCCGTCTCCTGAGCCCTGATCCGTCCACGCGCGGCGCCGAGCCGCGATCGGTCCACGCGCGGACTCCTGAGCCCCAATCGGTCCACGCGTCGTCTCCTAAGCGCCGATCGGTTCACGCGCCGTCTCCGAGCCCCGAGCGGTCCACGCGCCGTCTCCTGAGCCCCAATCGGTCCACGCGCTGTCTCCTAAGCCCCGATCGGTCCAAGCGCCGTCTCCGAGCCCCGATCGGTCCACGCGTCGTCTTCTAAGCCCAGATGCCCCAACGCGCCGTCCCCGAGCCACGATCGGTCCAGGCGGCATTTCCTAAGCCCCGATCGGTCGACGCGTCCTCTGCTAAACCCCGATCGGTCCACGCGTCGTCTCCTGAGCCCCGATCGGTCCACGCGTCGTCTCCTGAGCCCCGATCGGTCCATGCGTCATCTCCTAAGCCCCGACCGGTCCACGCGCCGTTTCCTGAGGCCCGATCGATTCACGCGTCGTCTCCTGAGCCCCGATAGCTCCACGCGCCGTTTCCTGAGCCCCGATCGGTCCACGCGTCGTCTCCTGATCTCCGATCGGTTCACGCGCCGTCTCCTAAGCCCCGATCGGTCCACGCGCCGTCTCCCAAGCCCCGATCGGTCCACGCGTCGTCTCCGAGCCTCGATCGGTCCACGCGCCGTCGCCGAGCCCCGATCGGTCCAGGCGTGGCCTCCTGAGCCCCGGTCGGTCCACGCGCCGTCGCCGAGCCCCGATCGGTCCGCGCATCGTCTCCTAAGCCCCGATCGGTCCACGCGCCGTCTCCGAGCGCCGATCGGTTCACGCGCCTTCTCCTGAGCCCCGATCGATCCACGCGAGTCTCCTGAGCCCCGGCCGGTCCACGAGCCGTTTCCTGAGCCCCGATGCGTCGACGCGTCCTCTCCTGAGCCCCGATCAATTGACGCGCCGTCTCCTGAGCTCCGATCGCTCCACGCGCCGTTTTCTGACCCCCGATCCGTACACGCGCCGTCGCCGAACCCCAATTGGTCCACGCGCAACCGCCTGAGCCCCAGTCGGTCCACGCGCCGTCCCCGAGCCCCGATCGGTCCACGCGTCGTCTCCGAGCCCCGATTGGTCTACGCGCCGTCGCCGAGCCATGATCGGTCCACGCGCGGCCTCCTGAGCCCCGATCGGTCCACGCACCGTCGCCGAGCCGCGATCGGTTCTCGGGCGGCCTCCTGAGCCCCGGTCGTTTCACGCGCCGTATCCGAGCCCCAATCGGGCCACGCGCCGTCTCCTGAGTCCCGATCAGTCCACGCGTCGTCTCCCAAGCCCCAATCGGTCCACGCGCCGCCTCCGGAGCCCCGATCGATCCACGCGAATCTCCTGAGCTCCGGTCGGTCGACGCGCCGTCTCCTCAGCCCCGATCGGTCCACGCGTGGTCTCCTAAGCCCCGATTCGTCGACGCGTCGTCTCCTGAGCCCCGATCAATTGACGCGTCTTCTCCTGAGCCCCGATCGCTTCTCGTGCCGCCTCCTGAGCCGCGATCCGTCGAGGCGTCGTCTCCGGAGCCCCGATCAATTGACGTGTCTTCTCCTGAGCCCCGATCGCTCCTCGCGCCGTCTCCTGAACCCCGCTCGGTCCATGCGTCGTCTTCTTAGCCCGGATGCCACCACGCGCCGTCTCCGAGCCACGATCGGTCCAGGCGCCGCTTCCTGCGCCCCGATCGGTCCACGCGCCGTCTCCTAAGCCCTAATCGGTCCACGCGGCGTCTCCGAGCGCCGATCATTTCACGCGCCGTCTCCTGAGACCCGATCGTTCCACGCGCCGTCTCCGAGCCCCGATCGATCCACGCGCCGCCTCCTGAGCCCCGATCGGTCCACGCGCTGTCTCCTGAGCCCCGATAGGTACACGCGTAGTCTCCTAAGCCCCGATCGGTCCACGCGTCGTCTCCGAGCTCTGATCGGCCCACACGCCGTTTCCTGAGCCCCGATCGGTGCATGCGTCGTCTTCTTAGCCCCGATGCCTCCACGCGTCGTCTCCGAGCCACGATCGGTCCAGGCGCCGCTTCCTGAACCCCGATCGGTCCACGCGCCGTATCCTAAGCCCCGATCGGTCCACGCGCCGTCCCCTGAGCCCGATCTGTCCACGCGCGGCCTCCTGAGGCCCGATTGGTTCACGCGCCGTATCCGAGCCCCAATCGCTCCACGCGCCGTCTCCTGAGCCCCGATCGGTCCACGCGCGGCCTCCTGAGCCCCGATCGGTCCACGCGCCGTCGCCGAGCCGCGATCGGTGCACGCGCGGCCTCCTAAGCCCCGATCGGTCCACGCGCCGTCGCCGAACCCCAATTGGTCCACGCGCAAGCGCCTGAGCCCCAGTCGGTCCACGCGCTGTCTCCGAGCACCGATCGGTCCACGCACGGCCTCCTGAGCCCCGGTCGGTTCACGCGCCGTCTCCTGAGCCCCGATCGGTCCACGCGTCGTTCCCTAAGCCCCGATCTATCCACGCGCAGTCTCCAGAGTCGCGATCGGTCCACGCATCCCCTACTGAGCCCCGGACGGTCCACGCGCCGGCACCGAACCCCGATCGGCCGACGCGCTTTCTCCGAGCGCCGATCGGTTAATGCGGCGTCTCCGAGCCCCGATCAGTCCACGCGCTGTCTCCTGAGCCCCAATCGGTCTAGGCGTCGTCTTCTAAGCTCCGAGCGGCCCACGCGCCTTCGCCGAACCCCAAATGGTCCACGCGCAATCGCCTGAGCCCCGATCGGTCCACGCGTGGTCTCCGAGCACCGATTGGTCCACGCGCCGTCGCCGAGGCATGATCGGTCCACGCGCGGCCTCCTGAGCCCCGATCGGTCCACGCGCCGTCGCCGAGCCGCGATCGTTCCACGCGCGGCCTCCTGAGCCCCGATCGGTCCACGCGTCGTCACCGAGCCGCGATCGGTCCACGCGCGACCTCCTGAGCCCGGTTGGTTCACGCGTCGTCTCCGAGCGCCGATCGGTCCACGCGCCGTCGCCGAGCCATGATCGGTCCACGCGGGGCTCCTGAGCCCCGGTCGGTTCACGCGCCGTCTTCGAGCCCCGATCGATCCACGCGTCGTCTTCTAAGCCCAGATGCCTCCTCGCGCCGTCTCCGAGCCCCGATCGGTCCACGCGTCGTCTCCGAGCCCCGATCGGCCCACGCGCCGTCGCCGGGCCGCGATCGGTCCACGCGCCGTCTCCGAGCCCCGAACGGTTCACGCACCGTCTCCTGATCCCAATCGGTCCACGCGGCGCCTCCGGAGCCCCAATCGATCCACGCGAGTCTCCTGAGCCCCAGTCGGTCCGCGCGCCGTCTCCTGAGCCCTGATCGGTCGACGCGTCGTCTCCTGAGCCCCGATCGCTCCACACGCCGTTTCTTGAGCCCCGATCGGTCCACGCGTCGTCTTCAAAGCCCCGATCCGTACACGCGTCGTCTCCGAGCGTCGATCCGTCCACGCGCCGTCGCCGAGCCCCGATCGGTCCACGCGCCGTCTCCGAGCCCCGATCGGTCCACGCATCGTCTCCTAAGCCCCAATCGGTTAACGCGCCGTCTCCGAGCCCCGATCGGTCCACGCGACGTCGCCGAACCTCAATTGGTCCACGCGAAACCGCCTGAGCCCCAGTCGGTCCACGCGCTGTCTCCGAGCCCCGATCGGTCCACGCGTGGTCTCCGAGACCCGATCGGTCCACGCGCCGTCGCCGAGCCACGATCGGTCCACGCGCGGCCTCCTGAGCCCCGATCGGTCCACGCGCCGTCGCCGAGCCGCGATCGGTCCACGCGCGGTCTCCTGAGCCCCGGTCGGTTCACGCGCCATCTCCTGAGCCCCGATCGGTCCACGCGTCGTTCCCTAAGCCCCGATCGATCCACGCGCAGTCTCCAGAGCCGCGATCGGTCCACGCATCCCCTCCTGAGCCCCGGACGGTCCACGCGCCGTCACCGAACCTCGATCGGTCGACGCGCTGTCTCCGAGCGCCGATCGGTTAACGCGCCGTCTCCGAGCCCCGATCAGTCCACGCGCTGTCTCCTGAGCCCCAATCGGTCTAGGCGTCGTCTTCTAAGCTCCGATCGGTCCACGCGCCGGCTCCGGAGCCCCAATTGGTCCACGCGCAATCGCCTGAGCCCCAGTCGGTCCACGCGCTCTTCGAGCCCCGATCAGTCCACGCGTCGTCTCCGGGCCCCGATCGGTCTACGCGCCGTCGCCGAGCCATGATCGATCCACGCGCGGCCTCCCGAGCCCCGATCGGTCCACGCGCCGTCTCCTGAGCCCCGATCTGTCCACACCCCTTCTCCTGAGCCCCGATCTGTCGACGCGTCGTCTCCTAAGCCCCGACTGGTGCACGCGCCGTCTCCTGAGCCCAAATTGTCCACACGCTGTCTCGTGAGCCCCGATAGGTACACGCGACGTCTCCTACGCCCCGATCGGTCCACGCGTCGTCTCCTAAGCCCTGCTCGGTGAACGCGTCGTTTCCGAGCCCCGATCGGTCGACGCGTCGTCTCCTGAGCCCCTATTAGTCCACGCGCCGTCTCCTAAGCCCTGATCCGTCCACGGGCCGTGTCCGAGCTCCGATCGGTTCACGCGCCGTCTCCAAACCTCGATCCGTACACGCGTCGTCTCCGAGCCCTGATCGGTCCACGCGCCATCGCCGAGCCCCGATCGGTCCACGCGCCATCGCCGAGCCCCGATCGGTCCACGCGCCCTCTCCGAGCGCCGATCATTTCACGCGCCGTCTCCTGAGCCCCGATCGGTCCACACCCCTTCTCCTGAACCCCGATCGATTCACGTGCCGTCTCCTAAGCCCCGATCGGTTCACCCGTCGTCTCTTAAGTCCCAATCGGTCCACGCGCCTTCTCCTAAGCCCCGATCGGTCCACGCGCCGTCTCCGAGCGCCGATCGGTTCACGCCCCGTCACCTGAGCCCCGATCTTTCGAAGCGCCGTCTCCGAGCCCCGATCGGTCCAGGTGCCGTCTCCTGAGCCCGGATCGTTCCACGCGTCGTCTCCGAATCCCCGATCCGTACACGCGTCGTCTCCGAGCCTCGATAGGTCCACGCGCCGTCGCCGAATCATTATCTGTCACGCGCGGCCTCCTGAGACCCGATCGGTCCACGCGCCGTCTTCGAGCCCCGATCGGTCCACGCATGGTCTCCTAAGCCCCAATCGGCTAACGCGCCGTCCCCGAGCCCCGATCGGTCCACGCGCCGTTTCCTGAGCCCCGATACGTCCCCGCTCAGTCGCCGAGCCCTGATCGGTCCACGCGCTGTCTCCTGAGCCCCGATAGGTACACGCGTCGTCGCCTACACCCCAATCGGTCCACGCGTCGTCGCCTACACCCCAATCGGTCCACGGGGCGTCTCCTAAGCCCCGATCGGTCCACGCGCCGTCTCCCAGCCCCGATCGGTCCACGCACTGTCTCCTGATCCCCATGGGTCCACGCGGCGCCTCCGGGGCCCCAGACGGTCCACGCGCTGTCTCCGAGCCCCGATCTGTCCACGCGTCGTCTCCGAGCCCCGATCGGTCCACGCGCCGTCGCCGAGTCATGATCTGTCCACGCGCGGCCTCCTGAGACCCGATCGGTCCACGCGCCGTCTTCGAGCCCCGATCGGTCCACGCATAGTCTCCTAAGCCCCAATCGGTTAACGCGCCGTCCCCGAGACCCGATCGGTCCACACGCCGTTTCCTGAGCCCCGATACGTCCACGCGCAGTCGCCGAGCCCTGATCGGTCCACGCGCTATCTCCGAGCCCCGATCGATCCACGCGTCGTCTCCTAAGCCCCGATCCGCCGACGCGTCGTCTCCTGAGCCCCGATCGATCCACGCGTCTTCTCCTGAGCCCCGACCGCTCCACGCGTCGTCTCCGAGCCCCGATCGGTCCACGCGTCGTCTCCGAGCCCCGATCGGTCCACGCGCCGTCTCCTGAGCCCCGATCTGTCCACACCCCTTCTCCTGAGCCCCGATCTGTCGACGCGTCGTCTCCTAAGCCCCGACCGGTGCACGCGCCGTCTCCTAAGCCCTGCTCGGTTAACGCGTCGTTTCCGAGCCCCGATCGGTCCACGCGTCGTCTCCTAAGCCCTGATCCGTCCACGGGCCGTGTCCGAGCTCCGAACGGTTCACGCGCCGTCTCCAAACCTCGATCCGTACACGCGTCGTCTCCGAGCCCTGATCGGCCCACGCGCCATCTCCTAAGCCCCGATCGGTCCAAGCGCCTTCTCCTAAGCCCCGATCGGTCCACGCGCCGTCTCCGAGCGCCGATCGGTTCACGCCCCGTCACCTGAGCCCCGATCGTTCCACGCATCGTCTCCGAACCCCGATGGGTCCACGCGTCGGCTCCTAAGCCCCGATCAGTCCACGCGCCGTCTCCGAGCCCCGATCGGTCCACGCGTCGTCTCCTAAGACCCGATCGGTCCACGTATCGTCTCCTAAGCCCCGATCGGTCCACACGCCGTCTCCGAGCCCCGATGGGTCCACGCGTCGCCTCCTGAGCCCCGGTCGGTCCACGCGCCGTCTCCTGAGCCCCGATCGATCTTCGCATCGTCTCCTAAGCCCCGCTCGGTTAACGCGTCGTTTCGGAGCCCCGATCGGTCTACGCGCCGTCTCCTGAGCCCCGATCGGTCCACGCGTCGTCTCCTGAGCCCCGATCGTTCCACGCGCCATCTCCGAGCGTCGATCCGTCCACACGCCGTCTCCTGAGCCCCGATCGGTCCACGCGCCGTCTCCGAGCGCCGATCCGTCCACGCGCCGTCTTCTGAGCCCCGATCGGTCCACGCATCGTCTCCTAAGCCCCGGACGGTCCACCCGCCGTTTCCGAGCCCCGATCGCTCCACGCGCCGTCTCCTGAGCCCCGATCGGTCCACGCATCGTCTCCTAAGCCCCGATCGGTCCACGCGCCGTTTCCGAGCCCCGATCGGTCCACGCATCGTCTGCTAAGCCCCGGACGGTCCACCCGCCGTTTCCGAGGCCGATCGCTCTACGCGCCGTCTCCTGAGCTCTGATCGGTCCACGCATCGTCTCCTGATCTCCGATCGGTTCACGCGCCGTCTCCTAAGCCCCGATCGGTCCACGCGCTGTCTCCGAGCGCCGATCGGTTCACGCGCCGTCTCCTGAGCCCCGATCATTCCACGCGCCGTCTCCGAGCCCGGATCGGTCCACGCGTCGTCTCCTGAGCCCCGATCGGTCCACGCGCCGTCTCCAAGCCCCGATCGGTCCATGCATCGTTTCCTAAGCCCCGATCGGTTAACGCGCTGTCTCCGAGTGCCGATCGGTCCACGCGCCGTCGCCGAACCCCAAATGATCCACGCGCAACCGCCTGAGCCCCGATCGGTCCACGCGTCGATCGGGGCTCGGAGACGGCGCGTGGAACGATCGGGGCTCAGTAGACGACGCGTGGATCAATTGGGGTTCGGCGACGGCGCGTGGGCCGATCGGGGCTCAGGAGACGACGCGTGGAACGATCGTGGCTTAGGAGATGGCGCGTGGAACGATCGGGGCTCAGGAGACGGCGCGTGAACCAATCGGCGCTCGGAGACGGCGCGTAGATCGATCGTGGGTTAGGAGAAGGCGCGTGGAACGATCGGGGCTCAGGAGACGGCGCGTGAACCAATCGGCGATCGGAGACGGCGCGTCGACCGGTCGGGGTTCGCAGACGGCGCGTGGACCAATTGGGGTTCGGCGATGGCGCGTGGACCGATCGGCGCTCGGAGACGGCGCGTCGACCGATAGGATTCCGCAAACGGCGTGTGGACCCTCTGGGGCTTAGGAGACGCTGCGTGGACCGATCGGGGCTCAGGAGACTGCGCGTGGATGGATCGGGGCTTAGGGAATGATGCGTGGACGGATCGGGGCTCGGAGACGGCGCGTGGAACGATCGGGGCTCAGTAGACGACGCATCGACCGATCGGTGCTCAGGAGACGGCGCGTAGACCGATCGTGGCTCGGCGACTGCGCGTGGATCGATCGGGGCTTAGGAAACGATGCGTGGACCAATCGAGGCTCGGCGACCGCGCGTGGACCGATCGGGGCTCGGAAACGACGCGTTAAGCGATCGGGGGTTAGAAGACGACGCGAGGACCGATGGGGGCTTAGGAGACGACGTGTGGACCGATCGGGGCTCAGGAGAAGGGGTGTGGACCGATCGGGTCTCAGGAGACGGCGCGTGAACCGATCGGGGCTGGGAGACAGCGCGTGGACCGACTGGGGCTCAGGCGGTTGCGCGTGGACCAATTGGGGTTCGGCGACGGCCCGTGGACTGATCGGGGCTCGGAGACGGCGCGTTAACCGATCGGGGCTTAGGAGACGATGCGTGGACCGATCGGGCTCGGAAATGGCGCGTGAACCGACCGGGGCTCAGGAAGCTGGGCGTGGACCGATCCAGGCTCGGCGACGGCGCGTGGACCGATCGGGGCTCGGAGACGACGCGTGTACGGATCGGGGCTCAGGAGGCCCCGCGTGGACCGATCGCGGCTCGGCGCCAGCGCGTGGACCGATCGGGACTCAGGAGACGGCGCGTGAACCGATCGGCGCTCGGAGACGCCGCGTGGACAGATTGGGGGTTACGAAACGGCGCGTGGACCGATCGGGACTCGGAGACGGCGCGTGGACCGTTCGGGGCTTAGGAGACGACGCGTGGATCGATCGGCGCTCGGAGACGCCGCGTGGACAGATTGGGGCTTACGAAACGGCGCGTGGACCGATCGGGACACGGAGACGGCGCGTGGACCGTTCGGGGCTTAGGAGACGACGCGTGGCACGTCCGGGGCTTAGGAGACGATGCGTGGACCGATCGGGGCTCAGGAGACGGCGCGTGGAGCGATCGGGGCTCGAAAACGGCGCGTAGACCGATCGGGGTTCGGCGACGGCGCGTGGACCGTCCGGGGGGTAGGAGACGATGCGTGGACCCATCGGGGCTTGGAGACGGCGCGTGGACCGATCGGAGCTCGGAGACGGCCCGTGGACCTATCGCGGCTCGGAGACGGCGCGTGGACCTATCGCGGCTCGGTGACGGCGCGTGGACCGTTCGGGGCTTAGGAGAAGACGCGTGGACCGGTCGGGGCTCGGAGACGACGCGTGTACGGATCGGGGCTCAGGAAACGGCGCGTGGACCGGTCGGGGCTTAGGAGACGACTCCTGGACCGATCGGGGCTTAGGAGGCGGCGCGTGAAACGATCGGGGCTCAGGAGACGGCGCGTGAACCGATCGGGGCTCAGGAGACCGCGCGTGGACCGATCGGGGCTCGGCGACTACGCGTGGACGTATCGGGGCTCAGGAGACGCCGCGTGGACCGATCGCGGATCAGGAGACGGTGCGTGGACCGATCGGGGCTTAGGAGATGATGCGTGGACCGATCGGGGCTTACCAGACGACGCGTGGACCGATCGGGGCTCAGGAGACGGCGCGTGGACTGACAGGCGCTTAGGAGACGACCCGTGAACCGATCGGCGCTCGGAGACGGCGCGTGGACCGATCGGAGCTTAGGAGACGGTGCGTGGACCGATCGGGGCTTAGGAGATGACGCGTGGACCGACCGGGGCTTAGCAGACGACGCGTGAACCGATCGGGGCTCAGGAGACAGTGCATGGGCCGATTGGGGATCAGGACACGGCGCGTGGTTGGATGGGGGCTTAGGGAACGACGCGTGGACCGATCGGGGCTCGGGAGATGGCGCGTGGACCGATAGGAGCTTAGGAGAAGACCCGTGAACCGATCGGGGCTCAGGAGACGGCGCGTGGAACGGTCGGGGCTTAGGAGACTCGCGTGGATCTATCGGGGTGCCGGAGGCGGCGCGTGGACCGATCGCGGATCAGGAGACGGTGCGTGGACCGATCGGGGCTTAGGAGATGACGCGTGGACCGATCGGGGCTCAGGAGACGGCGCGTGGACTGATAACGGCTTAGGAGACGACCCCTGAACCGATCGGGGCTCAGGAGACGGCGCGTGGACCGGTCGGGGCTTAGGAGACTCGCGTGGATCTATCGAGGCTCGGAGACGGTGCGTGGACGTATCGGGGATCAGGAGACGGCGCGTGGACCGACCGGGGCTCAGGAGACGGCGCGTGAACCGATCGGCGCTCGGAGACGGCGCGTGGACCGATCGGATCTTAGGAGACGACGCGTGGACCATCCGGGGCTCGGAGATGGCGCGTGGAGGCATCGGGGCTAAGAAGACGATGCGTGGACCGATTGGGGCTTCGGAGACGACGCGTGGACCGATCGGGGCTCGGAGACGACGTGTGGAACGATCGGGGCGCAGGAGCCGGGGCCAGGACCGATCGTGGCTCGGAGACGGCGCGAGGAGGCATCTGGGCTTAGAAGACGACGCGTGGACCGATCGGTGCTCGGAGATGACGCGTGGACCGATCGGGGCTCGAAGACGGCGCGTGGACCAATCGGGGCTTAGCGGACGAGGCGTAGACCGATCGGGGCTCGGAGACGGCGCGTGGACCCATCAGGGCTCGGAGACGGCACGTGGACCGATCGGGGCTCGGGGGACGACGCGTAGACCGATCGGGGCTTAGGAAGCGGCGCCTGGACCGATCGTGGCTCGGAGACGGCGCGTGGAGGCATCGGGGCTTAGAAGACGATGCGTGAACCGATCGGGGCTTAGGAGACGACGTGTGGACCGATCGGGGCTTACGAGACGATGCATGGACCGATCGGGGCTCACGACACGGCGCGTGTAGCGATCGGGGCTCAGGAGACGACGCGTGTATCGATCGGAGCTCACGAGACGACGCGTCGACCGATCGGGGCTCAGGAAGCGGCGCGTGGAACCATCGGGGCTCGGAGACAATGCGTGAACCGATCGTGCTCGGAGACGGCGGATGAACCGATCGGGGCTGAGGAGACGGCGCGTGGACCGATCGGGGCTGAGGAGACGGCGCGTCGACCGATCGGGGCTTAGGAGCCGACGCGTGGACCGATCGGGCCCCAGGAAAAGGGGCCTGCGCCGATCGGGGCTTAGGATACGACGCGTGGACCGATCGGGGCTCGGAGACGGTGCTTGGACGTATCGGGGATCAGTAGACGGCGCGTGGACCGACCGGGGCTCGGAGACGACGTGTGAAACGATCGGGGCGCAGGAGACGGTGCGTGGACCGATCGTGGCTCGGAGACGGCGCGTGTACCGATCGGGGCTTAGGGAACGACGCGTGGACGGATCGGGGCTCAGGAGACGGCGCGTGGACCGTTCGGGGCTTAGGAGACTCGCGTGTATCTATCGGGGTGCCGGAGGCGGCGCGTGGACCGATCGCGGATCAGGAGACGGTGCGTGGACCGATCGTGGCTCGGAGACGGCGCGAGGAGGCATCTGGGCTTAGAAGATGACGCGTGGACCGATTGGGTCTCAGGAAACGGGGCGTGAACCGATCGGGGCTTAGGAGACGAAGCGTGGAACGATCGGGGCTCGCAGACGACGCGTGTACCGATCGGGGCTTAGGGAACGACGCGTGGACGGATCGGGGCTCAGGAGACGGCGCGTGGCCCGTTCGGGGCTTAGGAGACTCGCGTGTATCTATCGGGGTGCCGGAGGCGGCGCGTGGACCGATCGCGGATCAGGAAACGGTGCGTGGACCGATCGGGGCTTAGGAGATGACGCGTGGACCGATCGGGGCTTAGCAGACGATGCGTGGACTGATCGGGGCTCAGGAGACGGCGCGTGGACTGATAGGGGCTTAGGAGACGACCCGTGAACCGATCGAGGCTCAGGAGACGGCGCGTGGACCGGTCGGGGGTTTAGGAGACGAAGCGTGGAACGATAGGGGCTCGCAGACGACGCGTGTACCGATCGGGGCTTAGGGAACGACGCGTGGACCGATCGGGGCTCAGGAGACGGCGCGTGGACTGATAGGGGCTTAGGAGACGGCGCGTGAACCGATCGGCGCTCGGAGACGGCGCGTGGACCGATCGAAGCTTAGGAGACGACGCGTGGACCGATCGCGGCTTAGGAGACGGCGCGTGAACCGATCGGGGCTGAGGAGACGGCGCGTGGACAGATCGGGGCTGAGGAGACGGCGCGTGGACCGATCGTGGCTTAGGAGCCGACGCGTGGACCGATCGGGCCCCAGGAAACGGGGCCTGCGCCCATCAGGGCTTAGGATACGACGCGTGGACCGATCGGGGCTCAGGAACCGGCGCCAGGGCCGATCGTGGCTCGGAGACGGCGCGAGGAGGAATCTGGGCTTAGAAGACGACGCGTGGACCTAACGGTGCTCGGAGAGGACGCTTGGACCGATCGGGGCTCAGGGGACGACGCGTAGACCGATCGGGGCTCGGAGACGGCGCGTAGACCGATCGGGGCTCGGAGACGGCGCGTGGATTGATAGGGGCTGAGTAGACGGCGCGTCGACCGGTCGGGGCTTAGGAGACAACGCGTGGACGGATCGGGGCTCAGGAGACGGCGCGTGGACCGGTCGGGGCTTAGGAGACTCGCGTGTATCTATCGGGTGCCGGAGGCGGCGCGTGGACCGATCGCGGATCAGGAGACGGTGCGTGGACCGATCGGGGCTTAGGAGATGACGCGTGGACCGACCGGGGCTTAGCAGACGACGCGTGGACCAATCGGGGCTCAGGAGATGGCGCGTGGACCGATAGGGGCTTAGGAGAAGACCCGTGAACCGATCGGGGCTCAGGAGACGGCGCGTGGACCGGTCGGGGCTTAGGAGACTCGCGTGGATCTATCGGGTTGCCGGAGGCGGCGCGTGGACCGATCGCGGATCAGGAGACGGTGCGTGGACCGATCGGGGCTTAGGAGATGATGCGTGGACCGATCGGGGCTTACCAGACGACGCGTGGAGAGATCGGGGCTCAGGAGACGACGTGTGTATCGATCGGGGCTCAGGAGACGACGCGTCGATCGATTGGGTCTCAGGAGGCGGCGCGTGGACCCATTGGGGCTCGGAGATGGTGAGTGGACGTATCGGGGCTTAGGGAACGACGCGAGGACCGATCGGCGCTCAGGAGACGGCGCCTGGACCGATCGTGGCTCGGAGACGATGCGTGGACCTATCGCGGCTCGGAGACGGCGCGTGGACCTATCGCGGCTCGGTGACGGCGCGTGGACCGATCGGGGCTTAGGAGAAGATGCGTGGACCGATCGGGGCTCAGAAGACGTCGCGGGGACCGGTCGGGGATCAGGAGACAGTGCGTGGAGCGATCGGGGCTCGGAGACGGCGCGTGGACCCATCAGGGCTCGGAGACGGCACGTGGACCGATCGGGGCTCAGGGGACGACGCGTAGACGGATCGGGGCTTAGGAAGCGGCGCCTGGACCGATCGTGGCTCGGAGACGGCGCGTGGATGCATCGGGGCTTAGAAGACGATGCGTGAACCGATCGGGGCTTAGGAGACGACGCGTGGACCGATCGGGGCTTAGGAGACGACGCGTGGACCGATCGGGGCTCACGACACGGCGCGTGTAGCGATCGGGGCTCAGGAGACGACGCGTGTATCGATCGGAGCTCAGGAGACGACGCGTCGACCGATCAAGGCTCAGGAAGCGGCGCGTGGAACCATCGGGGCTCGGAGACAATGCGTGAACCGATCGTGCTCGGAGACGGCGGATGAACCGATCGGGGCTGAGGAGACGGCGCGTGGACCGATCGGGGCTTAGGAGACGACGCGTGGACCGATCGCGGCTTAGGAGACGACGCGTAGACCGATCGGGGCTCAGGAGACAGCGCGTGGACCGATTGGGGATCAGGACCCGGCGCGTGGATGGATGGAGGCGTAGGGAACGACGCGTGGACCGATCGGGGCTCAGAAGACGGCGCGTGGACCGATAGGGGCTTAGGAGACGGCGCGTGGACCGATCGGGGCTTAGGAGACGACGCGTGGACCGGTCGGGGCTCAGGAGGCGTCGCGTGGACCCATCGGGGCTCGGAGACGGCGCGTGGACCGATCGGGGCTTAGGAGACGACGCGTGGACCGATCGGGGCTTAGGAGACGACGCGTCGACCGATCGTGGCTCGGAGACGGCGCGAGGAGGCATCTGGGCTTAGAAGACGACGCGTGGACCGATTGGCTCTCAGGAAACGGGGTGTGAACCGATCGGGGCTTAGGAGACGAAGCGTGGAACGATCGGGGCTGAGGAAGCGGCGCTTGGGCCGATCGTGGCTCGAAGACGTCGCGTGGAGGCATCTGGGCTTAGAAGACGACGCGTGGACCGATCGGGGCTCGGAGACGACGCGTGGACCGATCGGGGCTTAGGAGACGACGCGTGGACCGATCGCGGCTTAGGAGACGACGCGTAGACCGATCGGGGCTCAGGAGACAGCGCGTGGACCGATTGGGGATCAGGACACGGCGCGTGGATGGATGGAGGCGTTGGGAACGACGCGTGGACCGATCGAGGCTCAGAAGACGGCGCGTCGACCGATAGGGGCTTAGGAGACGACCCGTGGACCGATCGGGGCTCAGGAGACGGCGAGTGGACCGATCGGGGCTTAGGAGACGGCGCGTGGACCGATCGGGGCTTAGGAGACGACGCGTGGACCGGTCGGGGCTCAGGAGGCGACGCGTGGACCCATCGGGGCTCGGAGACGGCGCGTGGACCGATCGGGGCTTAGGAGACGACGCGTGGACCGATCGGGGCTTAGGAGACGACGCGTGGACCGATCGGGACTCAGGAACCGGCGCGTGGACCGATCGGGGCTTAGGAGACGACGCGTCGACCGATCGTGGCTCGGAGACGGCGCGAGGAGGCATCTGGGCTTAGAAGACGACGCGTGGACCGATTGGCTCTCAGGAAACGGGGTGTGAACCGATCGGGGCTTAGGAGACGAAGCGTGGAACGATCGGGGCTGAGGAAGCGGCGCTTGGGCCGATCGTGGCTCGAAGACGTCGCGTGGAGGCATCTGGGCTTAGAAGACGACGCGTGGACCGATCGGGGCTCGGAGACGGTCTGTGGACGTATCGGGGCTCGGAGATGGTGCGTGGACGTATCGGGGCTTAGGAGACTCGCGTGTATCTATCGGGGTGCCGGAGGCGGCGCGTGGACCGATCGCGGATCAGGAGACTGTGCGTGGACCGATCGGGGCTTAGGAGATGACGCGTGGACCGATCGGGGCTTAGCAGACGACGCGTGGACCGATCGGGGATCAGGAGACGGTGCGTGGACCGATCGGGGCTCGAAGACGGCGCGGGGACGTATCGGCGCTTAGGAGACGGCGCGTGGACCGATCGTGGCTCGGAGACGGCGCGTTGAGGCATCGGGGCTTACAAGACGACGCGTGGACCGATCGGGTCTCAGGAAACAGCACGTGGACCGATCGGTGCTCGGAGACGACGCGTGGACCGATCGGGGCTCATGAAGCGGCGCCTGGACCGATCGTGACTCGGAGGCGGCACGAGGAGGCATCTGGGCTTAGAAGGCGACGCGTGGACCGCTCGGTGCTCGGAGACGGTGCGTGGACGTATCGGGGATCAGGAGACGGTACGTGGGCCGATCGGCGCTCAGGAGACGGCGCGTGGAGCGATCGGGGCTCAGGAGACGGCGCGGGCATCGTTCTGGGCTTAGGGAACGGCGGGTGGACCGGACGGGGCTTAGGAGACGGCGCGTGGACCGATCGGGGCTTAGGAGACGATACGTACACCGATCGGGGCTCAGGAAGCGGCGCCTGGACCGATCGTGGCTCGGAGACGGCGCGTGGAGGCATCGGGCCTCAGGAGACGGCGCATGGACCGATCGGCGCTCAGGAGACGGCGCCTGGGCCGATCGCGGCTCAGGAGGCGGCGCGCGGACACATCGGGGCTCGGAGACGACGCGTGGAACGATCGGGTCTTAGGAGACGACGCGAGGACCGATCGCGGCTTAGGAGAAGGCGCGTGGACCGATCGGGGCTCAGGAGACGGCGCGTGGACCGATCGGGGCTCAGGAGACGTTGCATGGACCGGTCGGGGCTTAGGAGACTCGCGTGGACCGATCGGGGCTTAGGAGACTCGCGTGGACCGTTCGGGGCTCACGAGGCGGCGCGTGGACCGATCGGGGCTCGGAGACGGCGTGTGGAGGCATCGGGGCTTTGAAGACGACGCGTGGACCGAACGGTGCTCCGAAAACGGCGAGTGGACGTATCGGTGCTCGGAGACGATGCGTGGACCGCTCGGGGATCAGGAAACGGCCCGTGGTGCGATCAGGGTCAGGAGACGACGCGTGGATCGATCGGGGCTCAGGAGACGACGCGTCGACCGATCGGGGCTTACGAGACGACGCATCGACCGATCCGGACTTAGGAGACGACGTGTGGACCGATCGGGGCTCAGGAACCGACGCGGACCGCTCGGGGCTCAGGAGACGGCGCGTGAACCGATCGGGGCTTAGGAGAAGGCGCGTGGACCGATCGGGGCTCCGGAAACGGCGCACGGACCCATCGGGGCTCGCAGACGGCGCGTGGAGGCATCGGGCCTCGAAGACGACGCGTGGACCGAGCGGTGCTCAGAAAACGGCGCGTTGACCGATCGGGGCTCAGGAAACGGCGCATGGAGCGATCGGGGTCAGGAGACGACGCCTGGGTCGATCGGGGCTCAGGAGACGACGCGTCGACCGATCGGGGCTCAGGAGACGACGCGTGGATCGATCGGGGCTCAGGAGACGACGCGTCGACCGATCGGGGCTCAGGAGACGGCGCGCGGACCGACCGGGGCTCAGAAGCCTCGCGTGGATCGATCGGGGCTCCGGAGGCGCCGCGTGGACCGATGGGGATCAGGACACGGTGCGTGGACCAATCGGGGCTCGGAGACGGCACGTGGACCGATCGGGGCCTAGGAGACGACGCGTGGACCGATCGGGGCGTAGGAAACGACGCGCGTACCTATCGGGGCTCAGGAGACAGCGAGTGGACCGATTGGGGCTGAGGAGAAGGCGCAGGGTCCGATGGGGTCTCGGAGACGGCGTGTGGAACGATCGGGGCTCAGGAGACGGCGAGTTAACCGATTGGGGCTTAGGAGACGATGAGTGGATGGATCGGGGCTTAGGGAACGACGCGTGGACCGATCGGGGTTCAGGAGACGGCGCGTGAACCGACTGGGGCTCAAACGGTTGCGCGTGGACCAATTGGGGTTCGGCGACGGCGCGTGGACCGATCGGGGCTCGGAGACGGCGAGTTAACCGATCGGGGCTTAGGAGACGATGCGAGGAGGCATCTGGGTTTACAAGACGACGCGTGGATCGATCGGGGCTCGGAGACGGCGCGTGAACCGACCGGGGCTCAGGAGACGGCGCGTGGACCGATCGGGGCTCGGAGACGGCACGTTAACCGATCGGGGCTTAGGAGTCGATGCTTGGACCGATCGGGCTCGGAGCCGGCGCGTGAACCGACCGGGGCTTAGGAGACGACGCGTGGACCGATCCCGGCGCGGAGACGGCGCGTTAACCGATCAGGGCATAGGAGACGATGCGTGGACCGATCGGGCTCAGGAGACGGCGCGTGGTGCGATCGGGGCTTAGGAGACGAAGCGTGGACCGATCAGAGCTCAGGAGACCGCGCGTGGAGCGATCGGGGCTCGGAAACGGCGGGTGGACCGTCCGGGGCTTAGCAGACGATGCGTGGACCGATCGGGGCTCGGAAACGGCGGGGGAACGTCCGGGGCTTAGGAGACGATGCGTGGACCGATCGGGGCTCAGAAGACGGCGCGTGGACGGATCGGCGCTCGGAGACGGCGCGTGGAACGATCGGGGCTCAGGAGACGACGCGTCGACGGATCAGGGCTGAGGAGACGACGCGTGGACCGATCGGGGCTTAGGAGAAAACGCGTGGACCGATCGGGGCTCAGGAAGCGGCGCCTGCACCGATCGTGGTTGGGAGACGGCGCAAGTAGGCATCTGGGCTTAGAAGACGACGCGTGGACCGATCGGGGCTCAGATGACGGCGCGCGAACCGACCGGGGCTCAGGAGACTCGCGTGGATCGATCGGGGTTCCGGAGACGCCTCGTGGAACGATCGGGGCTCGGAGTCGGCGCGTTAACCGATCGGGGCTTAGGAGACGATGCGTGGACCGATCGGGGCGCGGAGACGGCGGGTGGGCCGACCGCGGTTTAGGGGAAGGCGCTTGGACCGAACGGGGCTTAGGAGACGGCGCGTGGACCGATCGGGGCTCGGAGACGGCGCGTGGAACGATCGGGACTCAGGAGACGGCGCGTCAACCGATCGGCGCTCGGAGACGGCGCATGGACCGAACGGGGCTTAGGAGACGGCGCGTGGACCGATCGGAGATCAAGAGATGACGCGTGGACCGATCGGGGCATAGGAGACGACGCATGTACCTATCGGGGCTCACGAGACAGCGTGTGGACCGATTGGGGCTCAGGAGACGGCGCGTGGAACGCTCCAGGCGCCGTTTTCTGAGCAGAATTCGGTCCACGCGTCGTCTTCAAAGCCCCGATGCCTCCACGCGCCGTCTCCTGTGCTCCGATCGTTCCACGCGCCATCTCCGAGCCCCGATCGGTCCACGCGCCGTCTCCTAAGCCCCGCTTGATCCACGCGCCGTCTCCGAGCTCCAATCGGTCCACGCGCCGTTTCCTGAGACCTGATCGGTCCATGCGTCGTCTCCTAAGCCCCGATCGGTCCACGCGTCGGCTCCTAAGCCCCGATCGGTCCACGCGTCGTCTCCTAAGCCCCGATCCGTCGACGCGTCGTCTCCTGAGCCCCGATCGATCCACGCGACTTCTCCTGAGTCCCGACCGCTCCACGCGTCGTCTCCGAGCTCCGATCGGTCCACGCGCCGTTTCCGAGCCCCGATCGGTCCATGCGTCGTCTTCTAAGCCCCGATGCCTCCACGCGCCGTCTCCGAGCCCCGATCCATCCACGCGCAGTCGCCGAGCCCCGATCGGTCCACGCGCCGTTTCCTGAGCCCCGATCGGTCCACGCGTTGTCTCCTAAGCCCCGATCGGTCCACGCGTCGGCTCCTAAGCCCCGATCGGTCCACGCGCCGTCTCCTAAGCCCCGATCCGTCGACGCGTCGTCTCCTGAGCCCCGATCGATCCACGCGACTTCTCCTGAGTCCCGACCGCTCCACGCGTCGTCTCCGAGCTCCGATCAGTCCACGCGCCGTTTCCGAGCCCCGATCGGTCCATGCGTCGTCTTCTAAGCCCCGATGCCTCCACGCGCCGTCTCCGAGCCCCGATCCATCCACGCGCAGTCGCCGAGCCCCGATCGGTCCACGCGCGGTCTACTGAGCTCCGGTCGGTCCACACGCCGCGGCGAACCCCAATTGGTCCACGCGCAACCTCTCGAGCCCCAGTCTGTAAACGCGCTGTCTCCGAGCCCCGATCGGTCCACGTATGTTCTCCTAAGCCCCGCTCGATTAACGCGTCGTTTCCGAGCCCCGATCGGTCCACGCGGCGTCTCCTTAGCCCCAATTAGTCCACGCGCCGTCTCCTAAGCCCCGATATACACACGGGCCGTCTCCGAGCTCCGATCGGTCCACGCGGCGTCTCCAAGCCTCGATCCGTACACGCGTCGTCTCCGAGCCCCGATCGGGCCACGCGCCATCGCCGAGCCCCGAACAGTCCACACCCCTTGTCGTGAGCCCCGATCGGCCGACGCGCCGCTTTCTGAGCCCCGATCGATCCACGCGCCGTCTCGTAAGCCACAATCGGTCCACGCGCCGTCTCCGAACGCCGATCATTTCACGCGCCGTCTCCTGAGCCCCGATCGGTCCACGCGTCGTCTCCGAGCTCCGATCGTTCCACACGCCGTTTCCTGAGCCCCGATCGGTCCATGCGTCGTCTTCTTAGCCCCGATGCCTCCACGCGCCGTCTCCGAGCCACGATCGGTCCAGGCGCCGCTTCCTGAGCCCCGATCGGTCCACACGCCGTCTCGAAAGCCCCAATCGGTCTACGCGCCGTCTCAGAGCGCCGATCATTTCACGCGCCGTCTCCTGAGCCCCGATCATTCCACGCCCCGTCTCCGAGCCCCGATCGGTCCACGCGCCGTCTCCTAAGCCCCTATCGGTCCACGCGCCGTCTCCGAGCGCCGATCGGTTCACGCGCCGTCTCCTGAGCCCCGATCGTTCCACGCGCCGTCGCCGAGCCGCGACCGGTCCACGCGCCGTCTCCTGAGCCCCGATCGGTCCACGTATCGTCTCCTAAGCCCCGATCGATCCACGCATCGTCTCCTAAGCCTCGATCGGTCCACGCCCCTTCTCCTAAGCCCCGATCAGTCCACGTGCCGTCTCCGAGCCTCGACCGGTCCACGCGCCGTCTCCTGAGCCCCGATCGTTCCACGCGCCGTCTCCTAAGCCGCGACCGTTCCACGCGCCGTCTCCGAGCTCCGATCGGCCCACGCGCCGTCTCCTACGCCACGATCGGTCCAAGCGCCTTCTGCTAAGCCCCGATCGTTCCAGGCGCCGTCTCCGAGCGCGGATCGGTTCACGCGCCGTCACCTGAGCCCCGATCGTTCCACGCGCGGTCTCCGAGCCCCGATCGGTCCACGCGCCGTCTCCTGAGCCCGGATCGTTCCACGCGTCGTCCCCGAATCCTCGATCCGTACACGCGTCGTCTCCGAGCCTCGATCGGTCCACGGGCCGTCGCCGAGCCCCGATCGGTCCAGGCGTATCCTCCTGAGCCCCGGTCGTTCCACGCGCCGTCTCCGAGCCCCGATCGGTCCACGCATCGTCTCCTAAGCCCCGAACGGTTAACACGCCGACTCGGAGCCCCGATCGTTCCACGCGCCGTCTCCGAGCCCCGATCGTTCCACGCGCCTTCTCCTAAGCCACGATCGGTCAGCGCCGTCTCCGAGCGCCGATCGTAGCACGCGCCGTCGCACGAGCCGCGATCGGTCCACGCGCGGCCTCCTGAGCCCCGGTTGGTTCACGCGCAGTACCCGAGCCCCAATCGGTCCACGCGTCGTCTCCGAGCCCCGATCGGTCCACGCGCCGTCGCCGAGCCATGATCGGTCCACGCGCGGCCTCCTGAGCCCCGGTTGCTTCACGTGCCGTATCCGAGCCCCCATCGGTCCACGCGTCGTCTCCGAGCCCCGATCGGTCCACGCGCCGTCTCCGAGCGCCGATCGTAGCACGCGCCGTCGCACGAGCCGCGATCGGTCCACGCGCGGCCTCCTCAGCCCCGGTTGGTCCACGCGCTGTTTCCGAGCCCTGATCGGTCCACGCGTCGTATCCGAACCCCGATCGGTCCACGCGCCGTCGCCGAGCCATGATCGGTCCACGCGCGGCCTCCTGAGCCCCGGTTGCTTCACGCGCCGTATCCGAGCCCCCATCGGTCCACGCGTCGTCTCCGAGCCCCGATCGGTCCACGCGCCGTCGCCGAGCCATGATCGGCCCATGCGAAGCTCCTGAGCCCCGGTCGGTCCGCGCGCCGTCTCCTGATCCCCGATCGGTCGACGCGTCCTTTCCTGAGCCCTGATCGATCCACGCGTCGTCTCCTGAGCCCCGATCGCTCCACGCGCCGATTTCTGAGCCCCGATCAATTGACGCGTCTTCTCCTGAGCCCCGATCGCTCCTCGCGCCGTCACCTGAGCCCCGCTCGGTCCCTGCGTGGTCTTCTTAGCCCCGATCCCTCCACGCGCCGTATCCGAGCCACGATCGGTCTAGGCGTCGCTTCCTGAGCCCCGATCGGTCCACGCGCTGTCTCCGAAGCCCCAATCGGTCCACGCGCCGTCTCCTAAGCCCTGATCGGTCCACGCGCCGTCTCCGAGCGCCGATCGGTTCACGCGCCGTCTCCTGAGCCCCGATCGTTCCAGGCGCCATCTCCGAGCCCCGATCGGTCCACGCGCCGTCTCCTAAGCCCCGATCGGTCCACGCACCTTCTCCTAAGCCCCGATCGGTCCACGTGCCGTCTCCGAGCCTCGACCGGTCCACGCGCCGTCTCCTGAGCCCCGATCGTTCCACGCGCCGTCTCCTAAGCCGCGATCCGTCCACGGGCCGTCTCCGAGCTGCTATCGGTAAACGCGCCGTCACCAAGCCCTGATCCGTACACGCATCGTCTCCGAGCCCCGACCGGTCCACGCGCCGTCGCCGAGCCTCGATCAGTCCACGCGCGGCCTCCTGAGCCCCGATCGGTTCACGCGCTTGCTCCGAGCCCGATCGGTCCACGCATCGTCTCCCAAGCCCCGATCGGTTAACGTGCCGTCTCCGAGCCCCGATCGGTCCACGTGCCGTCTCCGAGCGCCGATCGGTTCACGCGCCGTCTCCTGAGCCCCGATCATTCCACGCGCCGTCTCCGAGCCCCGGTCGGTCCACGCCCCGTCGCCGAACCCCAATTGGTCCACGCGCAACCTCCTGAGCCCCAGTCGGTCCACGCGCGGCTTCCTGAGCCATGCTCGGTCCACGCGCCGTCTTCGAACGCCGATCGGTCCACGCAACGTCTCCTAAGCCCCAATCGGTTCACGCGCCGTCTCCTGAGCCCCGATCGTTCTACGCGCCGTCTCCGAGCCCCGATTCGTCCACGTGCAGTCGCCGAGCCCCGATCGGTTCACGCGCGGTCTCCTGAGCTCCAGTCGGTACACGCTCTGTCTCCGAGCCCCGATCGGTCCAGGCATCGTCTCGCAAGCCCCGCTCGGTTAACGCGTCGTTTCGGAGACCCATCGGTCTACGCGCCATCTCCGAGACGCGATCGGCCCACGCATCGTCTCCTAAGCCGCGATCGGTTAACGTGCCGTCTCCGAGCCCCGATCGGTCCACGCGCCGTCTCCTGAGCCCCGATACGTCCACGCGCAGTCATCGAGCCCCGATCGGTCCACGCGCGGTCTCCTGAGCCCCGATCTGTCCACGCGCCGTCTCCGAGCCCCGATCGGTTCACGGATCGTCTCCTAAGACCCGACCGGTTCACCCGCCGTCTCCTGAGCCCCGGTCGGTCCACGCGCCGTCTCCGAGCCTCGATCGATCCACGTACCGTCTCCGAAGCCCCTATCGGTCCATGCGCCGTCTGCTGAGCCCCGATCGGTCCACGCATCGTCTCCTAAGCCCCGATACGTCCACACGCCGTATCCGAGCCCCGATCGGTCCGCGTGACGCATTCCAAGCCCCGATCGGTCCACGCGACGTCTCCAAAGCCCTGATCGGTCCACGTGCCGTCTCCGAGTCCCGATCGGTTCACGCGCCGTCTCCTGAACCCCGATACGTCCACGCGCAGTCGCCGAGACCCGATCGGTCCACGCGCCGTCGCCGAGCCTCGATAGGTCCACGCGCGGCCTCCTGAGCCCCGGTCGGTTCACGCGCCGTCTCCGAGCCCCGATCGATCCACGCGTCGTCTTCTAAGCCCAGATGCCTCCTCGCGCCGTCTCCGAGCCACGATCGGTCCAGGCGCCGCTTCCTGAGCCCCGATCGGTCCACGCGCCGTCACCCGAGCCCCGATCGTTCCACGCGCCGTCTCCGAGCCCCGATCGGTCCACGCGCTGTCTCCTGAGCCCGGATCGTTCCACGCGTCGTCCCCGAATCTCCGATCCGTACACGCGTCGTCTCCGAGCCTCGATCGATCCACGCGCCGTCGCCGAGCCCCGATCGGTCCAGGCGTATCCTCCTGAGCCCCGGTCGGTCCACGCATCGTCTCCTAAGCCCCGATCGGTTAATGCGCTGACTCCGAGCCCCGATCGTTCCACGCGCCGTCTCCGAGCCCCGATGGGTCCACGCGCGGTGTCCTGAGCCCCGGTCGGTCCAGGCCCCGTCTCCGAGCGCCGATCGGTTCACGCGCCGTCTCCTGAGAACGATCCGTCCACGCGCCGTCTCCTGAGAACGATCCGTCCACGCGCCGTCTCCTGAGCCCCGATCGGTCGACGCGCCGTCTCGTGAGCCCCGATCGGTCCACGCGCCGTCTCCGAGCCCCGATCGGTCCACGCGCCGTCTCCTGAGCCCCGATCGTTCCACGCGTCGTCGCCGAATCTCCGATCCGTACACGCGTCGTCTCCGAGCCTCGATCGGTCCACGCGCCGTCGCCGAGCCCCGATCGGTCCAGGCGTATCCTCCTGAGCCCCGGTCGGTCCACGCGCCGTCTCCGAGCCTCGATCGGTCCACGCATCGTCTCCTAAGCGCCGATCGGATAACGCGCCGACTCCGAGCCCCGATCGTTCCACGCGCCGTCTCCGAGCCCCGATGGGTCCACGCGCGATGTCCTGAGCCCCGGTCGGTGCAGGCCCCGTCTCCGAGCGCCAATTGGTTCACGCGCCGTCTCCTGAGAACGATCCGTCCACGCGCTGTCTCCTGAGCCCCGATCGGTCGACGCGTCCTCTGCTAAACCTCAATCGGTCCACGCCCCGTCTCCGTGCGCCGACCGGTTCACTCGCCGTCTCCTGAGTCCCGATCCGTCCACTCACTGTCTCCTGAGCCCCGATCGGTCGACGCGTCCTCTGCTAAACCTCGATCGGTCCACGCGTCGTCTCCTGAGCCCAGATCGGTCGACGGGTCCTCTCCTAAGCCCCGATCGGTCCACGCGTCTTCTCCTGAGCCCCAATCGGTCCACACGCTGTCTCGTGAGCCCCGATAGGTACACGCGTCGCGTCCCACACCCCGATCGGTCCGCGCACCGTCTCCTGATCCCCATCGCTCCACGCGCCGGCTCCGAGCCCCGATCGGCCCACGCGCCGTCGCCGAACCCCAATTGGTCCAGGCGCAACCGCCTGAGCCCCAGTCGGTTCACGAGCTGTCGCCGAACCCCGATCGGTCCACTCATCGTCTCCTAAGCCCCAATCGGTTAACGCGCCGTCTCCTGAGCCCCGATCGTTCCACGCGCCGTCTCCGAGCCCCGATCGGTCCCTGCGCCGTCTCTTGAGCCCCAATACGTCCACTCGCTGTCTCCTGAGCCCCGATAGGTACACGCGTCGTTTCCTACGCCCCGATCAGTCCACGCGTCGTCTCCTAGGCCCCGATCGGTCCACGCGCCGTCTCCGAGCCCCGATCGGTCCACGCACCGTGTCCTGATCCCCATCGGTCCACGCGGTGCCTCCGGAGCCCCGATCGATCTACGCGAGGCTTCTGAGCCCCGGTCCGTCCGCGCGCCATCTCCTGAGCCCCGATCGCTCCAGGCGCCGTTTTCTGAGAACCGTTCGGTCCACGCATCGTCTTCAAAGCCCTGATGCCTCCACGCGCCGTCTCCGAGCCACGATCGGTCCGTGCGCCGCTTCCAGAGCCCTATCGGTCCACGCGTCCTCTCCTGATCTCCTATTGGTCCACGCGCCGTCTCCTAAGCCCCGATCGGTCCACGTGCCGTCTCCGAGCGCCGATCGGTTCACGCGCCGTCTCCTGAGCCCTGATCGGTCCACGCGTCGTTCCCTAAGCTCCGATCCATCCACGCGCAGTCTCCTGAGCCCCGATCGGTCCACGCATCGCCTCCTGAGCCCCGGACGGTCCAGGCGCCGTCTCCGAACCCCGAGCGGTCGACGCGCCGTCTCCGAGCCCCGATCGGTCCACGCGCCGTGGCCGGACCCCAATTGGTCCACGCGCAACCGCCTGAGCTCCAGTCGGTCCACGCGCCGTCTCCGAACCCCGATCGGTCCACGCGGTGTCTCCTGAGACCCGATCGGTTCACGCATCGTCTCCTGAGCCCCGATACGTCCACACGCCGTATCCGAGCCCCGATCGGTCCGCGTGACGCATTCTAAGCCACGGTCCGTCCACGCACCGTCTCCGAGCTCCGATCGGTCCACGCGCCGTCTCCAAGCCTCGATCCGTACACGCGTCGTCTCCGAGCCCCGATCGGTCCACGCGCCATCGCCGAACCCCGATCGGTCCACGCGCCGTCTCCTGAGCTCCGAACGGTCCACACCCCTTGTCCTGAGCCCCGATCGGCCGACGCGTCGTCTCCTAAGCCCCGACCGGTTCACGCGCCGTCTCCTGTGCATCGATCGAATCACGTGCCGTCTCCTAAGCCCCGATCGGTCCACACGTCGTCTCCTAAGCCCCAATCGGTCAACGCGTCGTCTCCTAAGCTCCGATCCGTCGCCGCGTCGTCTCCTGAGCCCCGATCAATTGACGCGTCTTCTCCTGAGCCCCGATCGCTTCTCGCGCCGTCTCCTGAGCCCCGCTCGGTCCATGCGTCGTCTTCTTAGCCCCGATGCCACCACGCGCCGTCTCCTAAGCCCCGATCTGCCCACGGGCCGTTTCCGAGCCCCGATCGGTCCACGCGCCGTCTCCTGAGCCCCGATCGGTTCACGCATCGTCTCCTAAGCCCCGATACGTCCAAGCGCCGTCTCCTGAGCCCCGATCGGTCCACGCGTCGTCTCCTAAGCCCCGATCGGTTAACGCGCCGTCTCCGAGCCGCGATGGGTCGACGGGTCGTCTCCTAAGCCCCGATCGGTCGACGCGTCGTCTCCTAATCCCCGGTCGGTCCACGCGCCGTCGCCGAACCCCAATTGGTCCACGCGCCACCTCCTGAGCCCCAGTCGGTCCACGCGCTGTCTCCGAGCACCGATCGGTCTACGCATCGTCTCCTAAACCCCGCTCTGTTAACGCGTCGTCTCCTGAGCCCCGATCGCTCCACGCGCCGTTTCCTGAGCCCCGATCGGTCCACGCGTCGTCTTCTAAACCCAGATGCCTCCTTGCGCCGTCTCCCAACCACGATCGGTGCAGGCGCCGCTTCCTGAGCCCCGATCGGTCCACGCGTTTTCTCCTAAGCCGCGATCGGTCCACGCGTCTTCTCCTGAGCCCCGATCGCTCCTCGCGCCGTCTCCTGAGCCCCGCTCGGTCCATGCGTCGTCTTCTTAGCCCCGATGCCACCACGCGCCGTTTCCTAAGCCCCGATCTGCCCATGGGCCGTTTCCGAGCTCCGATCGGTCCACGCGCCGTCTCCAAGCCTCGATCCGTACACGCGCCGTCTCCGAGCCCCGATCGGTCCACGCGCCGTCTCCTGAGCCGCGATCGGTTCACGCATCGTCTCCTAAGCCCCGATCGGTCCGTGCGCCGTCTCCGAGCCCCGATCGGTCCACGTACCATCTCATGCTCCCCAATCGGTCCACGCGCCGCCTCCGGAGCCCCGATCGATCCACGCATCGGCTCCTGAGCCCCGGTCGGTCCACGCGTCGTCTTCGAGCACCGATCGTTCCACGCGCCGTTTCCTGGGCCCCGATCGGTCCACGCGTCGCCGCCGGAGCCCCGATCGGTCTACTCGCCGTCTCATGAACCCCGATCGGTCAACGCATCGTCTCCTAAGCCCCGATACGTTCACACGCCGTCTCCGAGCCCCGATCGGTTAACGCGCCGTCTCCGAGCCCCGATCAGTCCACGCGCCGTCTCCTGAGCCCCGGTCGGCCCACGCGCCGTCGCCGAACCCCAATTGGTCCACGCGAAACCGCCTGAGCCCCAGCCGGTCCACGCGCTGTCTCCGAGCCCCGATCGGTCCACGCGTCGTCTCCGAGCCCCGATCGGTCCACGCGCCGTCGCCGAGTCATGATCTCTCCACGCGCGGCCTCCTGAGACCCGATCGGTCCACGCGCCGTCGCCGAGCCGCGATCGGTCCACGCGCCGTCGCCAAGCCGCGATCGGGCCACGCGCGGCCTCCTGAGCCCCGATTGGTTCACGCGCCGCATCCGAGCCCCAATCGGTCCACGCGCTGTCTCCGAGTCCCGATCGGTCCACGCGTCGTCTCCGAGCCCCGATCGGTCTACGCGCCGTCGCCGAGCCATGATCGGTCCACGCGCGGCCTCCTGAGCCCCAATCGGGCCACGCGCCGTCTCCTGAGTCCCGATCGGTCCACGCGTCGTCTCCTAAGCCCCAATCGGTCCACGCGCCGCCTACGGAGCCCCGATCGATCCACGCGAATCTCCTGCGCTCCTGTCGGTCGACGCGCCGTCTCCTGAGCCCCGATCGGTCCACGCGTCGTCTCCTAAGCCCCGATTCGTCGACGCGTCGTCTCCTGAGCCCCGATCAATTGACGCGGCTTCTCCTGAGCCCCGATCGCTTCTCGTGCCGCCTCCTGAGCCCCGATCCGTCGAGGCGTCGTCTCCGGAGCCCCGATCAATTGACGTGTCTTCTCCTGAGCCCCGATCGTTCCTCGCGCCGTCTCCTGAACCCCGCTCGGTCCATGCGTCGTCTTCTTAGCCCGGATGCCTCCACGCGCCGTCTCCGAGCCACGATGGGTCCAGGCGCCGCTTCCTGCGCCCCGATCGGGCCACGCGCCGTCTCCTAAGCCCCAATCGGTCCACGCGGCGTCTCCGAGCGCCGATCATTCCACGCGCCGTCTCCGAGCCCCGATCGGTCCGCGTGCCGCATTCTAAGCCACGGTCCATCCACGCGCCGTCTCCGAGCCCCGCTCGATCCACGCGTCGTCTCCTAAGCCCCCATCGGTCCACGCGCCGTCTCCTAAGCCCCGATTGATCCACGCGCCGTCTCCCAGCGCCGATCGGTTCACGCGCCGTCTCCTGTGCTCCGATCGTTCCACGCGCCGTCTCCGAGCCCCGATCGATCCACGCGCCATCTCCGAGCGCCGATTGGTTCACGCGCCGTCTCCTGAGCCCTGATCCGTCCACGCGCGGCGTCGAGCCGCGATCGGTCCACGCGCGGCCTCCTGAGCCCCAATCGGGCCACGCGTCGTCTCCTAAGCCCCGATCGGTCCACGCGCCGTCTCCGGGCCCCGATCGGTCCACGCACCATCTCCCGCTCTCCAATCGGTCCACGCGCCGCCTCCGGAGCCCCGGCCGGTCCGCGCGCCGTCTCCTGAGCCCCGAACGGTCGACGCGTCGTCTCCTGAGCCCCGATCGATCGACGCGTCGTCTCCTGAGTCCCGATCGCTGCACGAGCCGTTTTCTGAGCACTGTTCGGTCCACGCGTCGTCTTCAAAGCCCCGATGCCTCCACGCGCCGTCTCCGAGCCACGATCGGTCCGTGCGCCGCTTCCAGAGCCCGGATCGGTCCACGCGCCGTCGCCGAACCCCAATTGGTCCACGCGCAACCGCCTGAGCCCCGGTTGGTCCACGCGCTGTCTCCGAGCCCCGATCGGTCCACGCGTCGTATCCAAACCCCGATCGGTCCACGCGCGGCCTCCTGAACCCCAATCGGTCCACGCGTCGTCTCCTAAGCCCCGATCGGTCCACGCGCCGTATCCTAAGCCCCGATCGGTCCACGCGTCGTCTCCGAGCGCCGATCGGTTCACGCGCCGCCTCCTGAGCCCCGATCGGTCCACGCGCCGTCTCCGAGCCCCGTTCGGTCCACGCGCCGTCTCCTCAGCCCCGATCGGTCCACGCGTCGGCTCCTAAGCCTCGATAGGTCCACGCGCTGCCTCCTTAGCCCCGGTCGGTCCACGCGCCGTCTCCGAGCCCCGATCGATCCGCGTGACGCATTCTAAGCCACGGTCCGTCCACACGCCGTCTCCGAGCACCGATCAGTCCACGCGCCGCCTCCTAAGCCCCGATCGGTCAACGCGCCGTCTCCGAGCCTCGATCGGTCCACGTACCGTCTCCGAAGCCCCGATCGGTCCACGCGCCATCTCCTGAGCCCCGGTCGGTCCACCCATCGTCTCTTAACCCCCGATGCGTCCACACGCTGTCTCCGAGCCCCGATCGATCAGCGTGACGCATTCTAAGCCACGGTCCGTCCACGCGCCGTCTCCGAGCACCGATCAGTCCACGCGCCGTCTCCTGAGCCCCGATCGGTTCACGCGTCGTCTCCGAGCCCCGATCGGTCCACGCGCCGTCGCCGAGCTGCGATCGGTCCACGCGCGGCCTCCTGAGCCCCGGTCGGTTCACGCGCCGTATCCGAGCCCCACTCGGTCCACGCGCCGTCTCGTGACTCCGAATCGGTCCACGCGCCGCCTCCTGAGCCCCGATCGGTCGACGCGTCGTCTCCTGAGCCCCGATCGATCCACGCGTCGTCTCCTGAGCCCCGGTCGCTCCACGCGCCGTCTCCGAGCGCCGGTCGGTGCACGCGCCGTCTCCGAGCCCCGATCGGTCCACGCGTCGTTCCCGAAGCCCCGATCCATCCGAGCGCAGTCTCGCGAGCCCCGATCGGTGCACGCACCGTCTCCTAAGCCCCGATCGGTCCACGCCCCGTCTCCGAGCACCGATCGGTCCACGCGCCGTCTCCTGAGCCCCGATCGGTCGACGCGTCGTCTCCTGAGCCCCGATCGATCCACGCGTCGTCTCCTGACCCCCGATCGCTCCACGCGCCGTCTCCGAGCGCCGGTCGGTGCACGCGCCGTCTCCTGAGCCCCAATCGTTCCAAGCGTCGTCCCCTAATACCCGACCCATACACGCGTCGTCTCCGAGGCTCGATCAGTCCACGCGTCGTCGCCGAGTCCCGATCGGTCCACACGCGGCCTCCTCAGCACCGGTTGGTCCACGCGCCGTCTCCGAGCCTCGATCGGTCCACGACCCGTCTTCGGGCCCCGATCGGTGCACGCGCCGTCTCCTAAGCCCCGATCGGCCCACGCGCCGTCGCCGAACCCCAATTGGTCGACGCGAAACCGCCTGAGCCCCAGTCGGTCCACGCGCTGTCTCCGAGCCCCGATCAGTCCACGCGTCGTCTCCGAGCCCCGATCGGTCTTCGCGCCGCCGCCGAGCCATGATCGGTCCACGCGCGGCCTCCTAAGCCCCGATCGGTCCACGCGCCGTCTCCGAGCCCCGATCGATCCACGCGCCGCCTCCTGAGCCCCGATCTGTCCACGCGCTGTCTCCTGAGCCCCGATAGGTACACGCGTAGTCTCCTAAGCTCCGATCGGTCCACGCGTCGTCTCCGAGCTCTGATCGGTCCACACGCCGTTTCCTGAGCCCCGATCGGTCCATGCGTCGTCTTCTTAGCCCCGATGCCTCCACGCGTCGTCTCCGAGCCACGATCGGTCCAGGCGCCGCTTCCTGAGCCCCGATCGGTCCACGCGTCGTCTCCTAAGCCCCGCTCGGCTAAGGCGTCGTTTCCGAGCCCCGATCGATCCACGCGTCGTCTCCTGAGCCCCAATTAGTCCACGCGCCGTCTCCTAAGCCCCGATCCGTCCACGGGCCGTGTCCGAGCTCCGGTCGGTCCACGCGCCGTCTCCAAGCCTCGATCCGTACTCGCGTCGTCTCCGAGCCCCGATCGATCCACGCGCCGTATCCGAGCCCAAATCGGTCCACGCGTCGTCTCCTAAGCCCCGATCGGTCCGTGCGCCGTCTCCGAGCCCCGATCGGTCCACGCACCATCTCATGCTCCCCAATCGGTCCATGCGCCGCCTCCGGAGCCCTGATCGATCCACGCGAATCTCCTGAGCTCCGGTCGGTCCTCGTACCGTCTCCGAGCCCCGATCGGTCCACGTACCGTCTCCGAAGCCCCGATCGGTCCACGCGCCTTCTCCTGAGCCCCGATCGGTCCACGCGTCGTCTCCTAAGCCCCGATCGGTTCACGCGCCGTATCCGAGCCCCAATCGGTCCACGCGCCGTCTCCTAAGCTCCAATCGGTCCACGCGCCGTCTCCTGAGCCCCAATCGGTCCACGCGCCGCCTCCTGAGCCCCGATCGGCCCACACGCCGTCTCCTGAGTCCCGATCGGTCCACGCGCGGCCTCCTAAGCCCCGATCGTTCCACGCGCCGTCTCCGAGCCCCGATCGGTCCACGCGCCGTCTCCTGAACCTCGATGGGTCCACGCGTCGTTCCCGAAGCCCCGATCCATCCACGCGCAGTCTCCCGAGCCCCAATCGGTCCACGCGCCGTCTCCTGAGCCCCGATCGGTCCACGCGCCGTCTTTTCAGCCCCGATCGGTCCACGCGTCGTCTCCTAAGCCCCGATCGGTCCACGCGCCGTCTCCGAGCCCCGATCGGTCCACGCGCCGTCTCCTAAGCCCCAATCTGTACACGCCCCGTCTCCGAGCGCCGACGGGTTCACGCGCCGTCTCCTGAGACCCGGTCGGTCCACGCGTCGTCTTCGAGCACCGATCGTTCCACGCGCCGTTTCCTGGGCCCCGATCGGTCCACGCGTCGCCGCCGGAGCCCCGATCGGTCTACTCGCCGTCTCATGAACCCCGATCGGTCAACGCATCGTCTCCTAAGCCCCGATACGTTCACACGCCGTCTCCGAGCCCCGATCGGTTAACGCGCCGTCTCCGAGCCCCGATCAGTCCACGCGCCGTCTCCTGAGCCCCGGTCGGCCCACGCGCCGTCGCCGAACCCCAATTGGTCCACGCGAAACCGCCTGAGCCCCAGTCGGTCCACGCGCTGTCTCCGAGCCCCGATCGGTCCACGCGTCGTCTCCGAGCCCCGATCGGTCCACGCGCCGTCGCCGAGTCATGATCTCTCCACGCGCGGCCTCCTGAGACCCGATCGGTCCACGCGCCGTCGCCGAGCCGCGATCGGTCCACGCGCCGTCGCCGAGCCGCGATCGGGCCACGCGCGGCCTCCTGAGCCCCGATTGGTTCACGCGCCGCATCCGAGCCCCAATCGGTCCACGCGCTGTCTCCGAGTCCCGATCGGTCCACGCGTCGTCTCCGAGCCCCGATCGGTCTACGCGCCGTCGCCGAGCCATGATCGGTCCACGCGCGGCCTCCTGAGCCCCAATCGGGCCACGCGCCGTCTCCTGAGTCCCGATCGGTCCACGCGTCGTCTCCTAAGCCCCAATCGGTCCACGCGCCGCCTACGGAGCCCCGATCGATCCACGCGAATCTCCTGAGCTCCGGTCGGTCGACGCGCCGTCTCCTGAGCCCCGATCGGTCCACGCGTCGTCTCCTAAGCCCCGATTCGTCGACGCGTCGTCTCCTGAGCCCCGATCAATTGACGCGGCTTCTCCTGAGCCCCGATCGCTTCTCGTGCCGCCTCCTGAGCCCCGATCCGTCGAGGCGTCGTCTCCGGAGCCCCGATCAATTGACGTGTCTTCTCCTGAGCCCCGATCGTTCCTCGCGCCGTCTCCTGAACCCCGCTCGGTCCATGCGTCGTCTTCTTAGCCCGGATGCCTCCACGCGCCGTCTCCGAGCCACGATGGGTCCAGGCGCCGCTTCCTGCGCCCCGATCGGGCCACGCGCCGTCTCCTAAGCCCCAATCGGTCCACGCGGCGTCTCCGAGCGCCGATCATTCCACGCGCCGTCTCCGAGCCCCGATCGGTCCGCGTGCCGCATTCTAAGCCACGGTCCATCCACGCGCCGTCTCCGAGCCCCGCTCGATCCACGCGTCGTCTCCTAAGCCCCCATCGGTCCACGCGCCGTCTCCTAAGCCCCGATTGATCCACGCGCCGTCTCCCAGCGCCGATCGGTTCACGCGCCGTCTCCTGTGCTCCGATCGTTCCACGCGCCGTCTCCGAGCCCCGATCGATCCACGCGCCATCTCCGAGCGCCGATTGGTTCACGCGCCGTCTCCTGAGCCCTGATCCGTCCACGCGCGGCGTCGAGCCGCGATCGGTCCACGCGCGGCCTCCTGAGCCCCAATCGGGCCACGCGTCGTCTCCTAAGCCCCGATCGGTCCACGCGCCGTCTCCGGGCCCCGATCGGTCCACGCACCATCTCCCGCTCTCCAATCGGTCCACGCGCCGCCTCCGGAGCCCCGGCCGGTCCGCGCGCCGTCTCCTGAGCCCCGAACGGTCGACGCGTCGTCTCCTGAGCCCCGATCGATCGACGCGTCGTCTCCTGAGTCCCGATCGCTGCACGAGCCGTTTTCTGAGCACTGTTCGGTCCACGCGTCGTCTTCAAAGCCCCGATGCCTCCACGCGCCGTCTCCGAGCCACGATCGGTCCGTGCGCCGCTTCCAGAGCCCGGATCGGTCCACGCGCCGTCGCCGAACCCCAATTGGTCCACGCGCAACCGCCTGAGCCCCGGTTGGTCCACGCGCTGTCTCCGAGCCCCGATCGGTCCACGCGTCGTATCCAAACCCCGATCGGTCCACGCGCGGCCTCCTGAACCCCAATCGGTCCACGCGTCGTCTCCTAAGCCCCGATCGGTCCACGCGCCGTATCCTAAGCCCCGATCGGTCCACGCGCCGTCTCCGAGCGCCGATCGGTTCACGCGCCGCCTCCTGAGCCCCGATCGGTCCACGCGCCGTCTCCGAGCCCCGTTCGGTCCACGCGCCGTCTCCTCAGCCCCGATCGGTCCACGCGTCGGCTCCTAAGCCTCGATAGGTCCACGCGCTGCCTCCTTAGCCCCGGTCGGTCCACGCGCCGTCTCCGAGCCCCGATCGATCCGCGTGACGCATTCTAAGCCACGGTCCGTCCACACGCCGTCTCCGAGCACCGATCAGTCCACGCGCCGCCTCCTAAGCCCCGATCGGTCAACGCGCCGTCTCCGAGCCTCGATCGGTCCACGTACCGTCTCCGAAGCCCCGATCGGTCCACGCGCCATCTCCTGAGCCCCGGTCGGTCCACGCATCGTCTCTTAACCCCCGATACGTCCACACGCTGTCTCCGAGCCCCGATCGATCAGCGTGACGCATTCTAAGCCACGGTCCGTCCACGCGCCGTCTCCGAGCACCGATCAGTCCACGCGCCGTCTCCGGAGCCCCGATCGGTTCACGCGTCGTCTCCGAGCCCCGATCGGTCCACGCGCCGTCGCCGAGCTGCGATCGGTCCACGCGCGGCCTCCTGAGCCCCGGTCGGTTCACGCGCCGTATCCGAGCCCCACTCGGTCCACGCGCCGTCTCGTGACTCCGAATCGGTCCACGCGCCGCCTCCTGAGCCCCGATCGGTCGACGCGTCGTCTCCTGAGCCCCGATCGATCCACGCGTCGTCTCCTGAGCCCCGGTCGCTCCACGCGCCGTCTCCGAGCGCCGGTCGGTGCACGCGCCGTCTCCGAGCCCCGATCGGTCCACGCGTCGTTCCCGAAGCCCCGATCCATCCGAGCGCAGTCTCGCGAGCCCCGATCGGTGCACGCACCGTCTCCTAAGCCCCGATCGGTCCACGCCCCGTCTCCGAGCACCGATCGGTCCACGCGCCGTCTCCTGAGCCCCGATCGGTCGACGCGTCGTCTCCTGAGCCCCGATCGATCCACGCGTCGTCTCCTGACCCCCGATCGCTCCACGCGCCGTCTCCGAGCGCCGGTCGGTGCACGCGCCGTCTCCTGAGCCCCAATCGTTCCAAGCGTCGTCCCCTAATACCCGACCCATACACGCGTCGTCTCCGAGGCTCGATCAGTCCACGCGTCGTCGCCGAGTCCCGATCGGTCCACACGCGGCCTCCTCAGCACCGGTTGGTCCACGCGCCGTCTCCGAGCCTCGATCGGTCCACGACCCGTCTTCGGGCCCCGATCGGTGCACGCGCCGTCTCCTAAGCCCCGATCGGCCCACGCGCCGTCGCCGAACCCCAATTGGTCGACGCGAAACCGCCTGAGCCCCAGTCGGTCCACGCGCTGTCTCCGAGCCCCGATCAGTCCACGCGTCGTCTCCGAGCCCCGATCGGTCTTCGCGCCGCCGCCGAGCCATGATCGGTCCACGCGCGGCCTCCTAAGCCCCGATCGGTCCACGCGCCGTCTCCGAGCCCCGATCGATCCACGCGCCGCCTCCTGAGCCCCGATCTGTCCACGCGCTGTCTCCTGAGCCCCGATAGGTACACGCGTAGTCTCCTAAGCTCCGATCGGTCCACGCGTCGTCTCCGAGCTCTGATCGGTCCACACGCCGTTTCCTGAGCCCCGATCGGTCCATGCGTCGTCTTCTTAGCCCCGATGCCTCCACGCGTCGTCTCCGAGCCACCATCGGTCCAGGCGCCGCTTCCTGAGCCCCGATCGGTCCACGCGCCGTATCCTAAGCCCCGATCGGTCCACGCGCCGTCTCTGAGCGCTGATAACTTTACGCGCCGTCTCCTGAGCCCCGATCGGTCCACGCGTCGTCTCCTAAGCCCCGCTCGGCTAACGCGTCGTTTCCGAGCCCCGATCGATCCACGCGTCGTCTCCTGAGCCCCAATTAGTCCACGCGCCGTCTCCTAAGCCCCGATCCGTCCACGGGCCGTGTCCGAGCTCCGGTCGGTCCACGCGCCGTCTCCAAGCCTCGATCCGTACTCGCGTCGTCTCCGAGCCCCGATCGATCCACGCGCCGTATCCGAGCCCCAATCGGTCCACGCGTCGTCTCCTAAGCCCCGATCGGTCCGTGCGCCGTCTCCGAGCCCCGATCGGTCCACGCACCATCTCATGCTCCCCAATCGGTCCATGCGCCGCCTCCGGAGCCCTGATCGATCCACGCGAATCTCCTGAGCTCCGGTCGGTCCTCGTACCGTCTCCGAGCCCCGATCGGTCCACGTACCGTCTCCGAAGCCCCGATCGGTCCACGCGCCTTCTCCTGAGCCCCGATCGGTCCACGCGTCGTCTCCTAAGCCCCGATCGGTTCACGCGCCGTATCCGAGCCCCAATCGGTCCACGCGCCGTCTCCTAAGCTCCAATCGGTCCACGCGCCGTCTCCTGAGCCCCAATCGGTCCACGCGCCGCCTCCTGAGCCCCGATCGGCCCACACGCCGTCTCCTGAGTCCCGATCGGTCCACGCGCGGCCTCCTAAGCCCCGATCGTTCCACGCGCCGTCTCCGAGCCC
This sequence comes from Netelia fuscicornis, assembly GCA_946811545.1. Lineage (NCBI taxonomy): Eukaryota > Metazoa > Arthropoda > Insecta > Hymenoptera > Ichneumonidae > Netelia > Netelia fuscicornis. The sequence goes on from OX328012.1 coordinate 33,552,027, forward strand.
CGATCGGTCCACGCGCCGTCTCCTGAACCTCGATGGGTCCACGCGTCGTTCCCGAAGCCCCGATCCATCCACGCGCAGTCTCCCGAGCCCCAATCGGTCCACGCGCCGTCTCCTGAGCCCCGATCGGTCCACGCGCCGTCTTTTCAGCCCCGATCGGTCCACGCGTCGTCTCCTAAGCCCCGATCGGTCCACGCGCCGTCTCCGAGCCCCGATCGGTCCACGCGCCGTCTCCTAAGCCCCAATCTGTACACGCCCCGTCTCCGAGCGCCGACGGGTTCACGCGCCGTCTCCTGAGACCCGATCCGTCCACGCGCCGTCTCCTGAGCCCCGATCGGTCGACGCGTCCTCTGCTACACCTCGATCGATCCACGCGTCGTCTCCTCAGCCCCGATAGGTCGACGGGTCCTCTCCTAAGCCCCGATCGGTCCACGCGTCTTCTCCTGAACCCGATCAGTCCACGCGTCGTCTCCTAAGCCCCGATACGTCCACACGCCGTCTCCGAGCCGCGATGGGTCCACGCGTCGCCTCCTGAGCCCCGATCGATCCACGCGAGACTCCTGAGCCCCGGTCGGTCCACGCGCCGCCTCCTGCGCTCCGATCGGTCCACGCGCCGTCTCCTGAGCCCCGATCGGTCGACGCGCCGTCTCGTGAGCCCCGATAGGTACACGCGTCGCGTCCTACGCCCCGATCGGTCCACGCGCCGTCTCCGAGCCCCGATCGGTCCGCGAGCCGTCTCCGAGCCCCGATCTGTCTGCGCACCGTCTCCTGATCCCCATCGCTCCACGCGCCGTCTCCGAGCCCCGATCGGTCCCTGCGCCGTCTCCTGAGCCCCAATAGGTCCACTCGCTGTCTCCTGAGCCCCGATAGGTACACGCGTCGTCGCCGAGTCATGATCTGTCCACGCGCGGCCTCCTGATACCCGATCGGTCCACGCGCCGTCGCCGAGCCGCGATCGGTCCACGCGCGGCCTCCTGAGCCCCGATTGGTTCACTCGCCGTATCCGAGCCCCAATCGGTCCACGCGCTGTCTCCGAGCCCTGATCGGTCCACGCGTCGTCTCCGAGTCCCGATCGGTCTACGCGCCGTCGCCGAGCCATGATCGGTCCACGCGCGGCCTCCTGAGCCCCGATCGGTCCACGCGCCGTCGCCGAGCCGCGATCGGTTCTCGCGCGGCCTCCTGAGCCCCGGTCGGTCCACGCGCCGCCTACGGAGCCCCAATCGATCCACTCGCTTCTCCTGAGCTCCGGTCGGTCCACGCGCCGTCTCCTGAGCCCCGATCGGTCCACGCGTCGTCTGCTAAGCCCCGATTCGTCGACGCGTCGTCTCCTGAGCCCCGATCAATTGACGCGTCTTCTCCTGAGCCCCGATCGCTTCTCGTGCCGCCTCCTGAGCCCCACTCCGTCGAGGCGTCGTCTCCGGAGCCCCGATCAATTGACGTGGCTTCTCCTGAGCCCCGATCGCTCCTCGCGCCGTCTCCTGAACCCCGCTCGGTCAATGCGTCGTCTTCTTAGCACGGATGCCTCCACGCGCCGTCTCCGAGCCACGATGGGTCCAGGCGCCGCTTCCTGCGCCCCGATCGGTCCACGCGCCGTCTCCTAAGCCCCAATCGGTCCACGCGGCGTCTCCGAGCGCCGATCATTTAACGCGCCGTCTCCTGAGACCCGATCGTTCCACGCGCCGTCTCCGAGCCCCGATCGGTCCGCGTGCCGCATTCTAAGCCACGGTCCATCCACGCGCCGTCTCCGAGCCCCGCTCCATCCACGCGTCGTCTCCTAAGCCCCGATCGGTCCACGCGCCGTCTCCTAAGCCCCGATTGATCCACGCGCCGTCTCCCAGCCCCGATCGATCCACGCGCCGTCTCCTAAGCCCCGATCGGTTCACGCGCCGTCTCCGGAGCCCCGGTAGATCGACGCGAGTCTCCTAAGCCTCGACCGGTCCACGCGCCGTTCCCTGAGCCCCGATCGATCCACGCGCCGTCTCCGAGCCCCAGTCGGTCCACGCGCTGTCTCCGAGCACCGATCGGTCCACGCGCGGGCTCCTGAGCCCCCATCGGCCCACGCGTCGCCTTCTAACCCCGGACGGTCCACGCGTCGTCTTCTAAGCCCCGATCGGTCCACGCGCCGTTTTCCGAGCCCCGATCGGTCCACGCACCATCTCCTGCTCCCCAATCGGTCCACGCGCCGCCTCCGGGGCCCCGATCGATCCACGCGAAATCTGCTGAGCTCCGGTCGGTCCACGCGCCGTTTCCTGAGCCCCGTTCGGCCCACGCGCCGTCTCCTAAGCCCCGATCGGTCCACGAGCCGTCTCCTGAGCCTCCATCGATCCACGCGTCGTCTTCTAAGCCCAGATGCCTCCTCGCGCCGTCTCCGAGCCACGATCGGTCCAGGCGCCGTTTCCTGAGCCCCGATCGGTCCACGCGTTGTGTCCTAAGCCCGGATCGTTCCACGCGCCGCTTCCGATATCCGATCGGTCCACGCGTCGTCTCCTGATCTCCGATCGGTCCACACACCATCTCCTAAGCCCCGATCATTCCACGCGCCATCTCCGAGCCCCGATCGGTCTACGCGCCGTCTCATAAGCCCCGATCGGACCACGCGCCTTCTCCTCAGCCCCGATCGGTTCACGCGCCGTCTCCGAGCGCCGATTAGTTCACGCGCCGTCTCCTGAGCCCCGATCTCTCCACGCTCCGTTTCCGAGCCCCGATCGGTCCACGCGCCGTCTCCTGAGCCCGGATCCGTCCACGCGCCGTCGCCGAACCCCAATTGGTCCACGCGCAACCGCCTGAGCCCCCGTCGGTCCACGCGCTGTCTCCGAGCCCCGATCGTTCCACGCGCCGTCTCCGAGCCTCGATCGGTCCACGCGCCGTCGCCGAGCCCCGATCGGTCCAGGCGTATCCTCCTGTGCCCCGGTCGGTCCACGCGCCTTCTCCGAGCCCCGATCATTCTACGCGCTGTCTCGGAGCCCCGATCGATCCACGCGCCGTCTCCTGAACCCCGATCTGTCCAAGCGCCGTCTCCTGAGCCCCGATCGTTCCACGCGCCTTCTCCTAAGCTACGATCGGTGCACGCGCCGTCTCCGAGCGCCGATCATTTCACGCGCCGTCTCCGAGCCCAGATCGATCCACGTGCCGTCTCCTGAGCTCCGATCGGTCCACGCGTCGTCCCCAAGCCCCGATCCATCGACGCGCCGTCTCCTGATGCCCAATCGGTCCACGCGCTGTCTCCTGAGCCCCGATAGGTACACGCGTAGTCTCCTAAGCCCCGCTCGGTCCACGCACCGCCTCCGGAGCCCCAATTGATCAACGTGAGTCTCCTAAGCCCCGATCGGTCCACACGCCGTCTCCTGTGCCCTGATCGGTCGACGCGTCCTCTCCTAAACCCCAATCGGTCCACGCGTCGTCTCCTAAGCCCCGATCGGTCCACACGCCGTCTCCGAGCCCCGATGGGTCCACGCGTCGCCTCCTGAGCCCCGGTCGGTCCACGCGCCGTCTCCTGAGCTCCGGTCGGTCCACGCGCCGTCTCCTGAGAACCGATCGGTCCACGCGTCGTCTGCTAAGCCCCGATTCGTCGACGCGTCGTCTCCTGAGCCCCGATCAATTGACGCGTCTTCTCCTGAGCCCCAATCGCTTCTCGTGCCGCCTCCTGAGCCCCACTCCGTCGAGGCGTCGTCTCCGGAGCCCCGATCAATTGACGTGGCTTCTCCTGAGCCCCGATCGCTCCTCGCGCCGTCTCCTGAACCCCGCTCGGTCAATGCGTCGTCTTCTTAGCACGGATGCCTCCACGCGCCGTCTCCGAGCCACGATGGGTCCAGGCGCCGCTTCCTGCGGCCCGATCGGTCCACGCGCCGTCTCCTGAGCCCCGATTGTTCGACGCGTCGTCTCCTGAGCCCCGATCGAACCACGCGACGTCTCCTGAGCCCCGATCGCGCCACACGCCGTTTCCTGAGCCCCGATCGGTCCACGCGTCGTCTTCAAAGCCGCGATGCCTCCACGCGCCGTCTCCGAGCCACGATCGGTCCGTGCGCCGCTTCCACAACCCCGATCGGTCCACGCGTCACCTCCTGATCTCCGATCGGTCCACGCGCCGTCTCCTAAGCCCCGATCGGTCGACGCGTCGTCTCCGAGACTCGATCGGTCCACGCGCCGTCGCCGAGCCCCGATCGGTCCACGCGCGGCCTCCTGAGCCCCGGTCGGTCCACGCGCCGTTTCCGAGCCCCCATCGGTCCACGCGTTGTCTCCTAATCCCCGATCGGTCCACGCGCGGTCTCCGAGCCCCGATCGGTTCACGCATCGTCTCTTAAGCCCCGATCGGTTAACGCGCCGTCTCCGAGCGCCGAGCGGTCCACGCGCCGTCGCCGAACCCCAATTGGTCCACGCGCAACCGCCTGAGTCCCAGTCGGTTCACGCGCTGTCTCCGAGCCCCGATCGGTCCACGCGCCGTCGCCGAGCCATGATCGGTCCACGCGGCCTCCTGAGCCCCAATCGGTCCACGGGCCGTCGCCGATCCACGATCGGTCCGTGCGCCGTTTCCAGAGCCCTATCGGTCCACGCATCGTCTCCTGATCTCCGATCGGTCCACGTGCCGTCTCCTAAGCCCCGATCGGTCCACGCACTGTCTCCGAGCGCCGATCGGTTCACGCGCCGTCTCCTGAGCCCCGATCATTCCACGCGCCGTCTCCGAGCCCCGATCGGTCCACGCGTCGTCTCCTGAGCCTCGATCGCTCCACGCGCCGTTTTCTGAGCACCGTTCGGTCCACGCGTCGTCTTCAAAGCCCCGATGCTTCCACGCGCCGTCTCCGAGCTACGATCGGTCCGTGCGCCGCTTCCAGAGCACTATCAGTCCACGCGTCGTCTCCTGATCTCCGATCGGTCGACGCGCCATCTCCTAAGCCCCGATCGGTCCACGCACCGTCTCCGAGCGCCGATCGTTTCACGCGCCGTCTCCTGAGCCCCGATCATTCCACGCGCTGTCTCCGAGCCCCAATCGGTCCACGCGTTGTCTCCTTAGCCCTGATCGGTCCACGCGCCGTCTCCGAGCGCCGAGCGGTCCACGCGCCGTCGCCGAACCCCAAATGGTCCACGCGCAACCGCCTGAGCCCCGATCGGTCCACGCGTCTTCTCCGAGCACCGATCGGTCCACGCGCCGTCGCCGAGGCATGATCGGTCCACGCGCGGCCTCCTGAGCCCCGATCGATCCACGCGCCGTCACCGAGCCGCGATCGGTCCACGCGCGACCTCCTGAGCCCCGGTTGGTTCACGCGTCGTCTCCGAGCGCCGATCGGTCCACGCGCCGTCGCCGAGCCATGATCGGTCCACGCGGGGCTCCTGAGCCCCGTTCGGTTCACGCGCCGTCTTCGAGCCCCGATCGATCCACGCATCGTCTTCTAAGCCCAGATGCCTCCTCGCGCCGTCTCCGAGCCCCGATCGGTCCACGCGTCGTCTCCGAGCCCCGATCGGCCCACGCGCCGTCGCCGGGCCGCGAACGGTCCACGCGCGGCCTCCTGAGCCCCGGTTGGTTCAAGCGCCGTATCCGAGCCCCAATCGGTCCACGCAAGGTCTCCTGAGCTCCGATCGGTCCACGCGCCGTCTCCTGATCTCCGATCGGTCCACACGCCATCTCCTAAGCCCCGATCATTCCACGCGCCATCTCCGAGCCCCGATCGGTCCACGCGCCGTCTCATAAGCCCCGATCGGACCACGCGCCTTCTCCTCAGCCCCGATCGGTCCACGCGCCGTCTCCGAGCGCCGATTAGTTCACGCGCCGTCTCCTGAGCCCCGATCGCTCCACGCTCCGTCTCCCAGCCCCGATCGATCCACGCGCCGTCTCCTGAACCCGGATCGGTCCACGCGCCGTCGCCGAACCCCAATTGGTCCACGCGCCACCGCCTGTGCCCCAGTCGGTCTACGCGCTGTCTCCGAGCCCAGATCGGTCCACGCGCCCTCTCCGAGCGCCGATCGGTTCACGCGCCGTCTCCTGAGCCCCGATCGCTCCACGCGCAGTCGCCGAGTCTCGATCGGTCCACGCGCCGTCTCCTAAGCCCCGATCGGTCCAAGCGCCTTCTGCTAAGCCCCGATCGGTCCAAGCGCCTTCTGCTAAGCCCCGATCGGTCCACGCGCCGTCTCCGAGCGCCGATCGGTTCACGCGCCGTCCCCTGAGCTCCGATCGTTCCACGCGCCGTCTCCGAGCCCCTATCCGTCCACGCGCCGTCTCCTGAGCCCGGATCGGTCCACGCGTCATCGCCGAATCCCCGATCCGTACACGCGTCGTCTCCGAGCCCCGATCGGTCCACGCGCCGTCTCCTGAGCCCCGATGCCTCCACGCGCCGTCTCCGAGCCACGATCCGTCCGTGCGCCGCTTCCAGAGCCCTCACGGTCCACGCGTCGTCTCCTGATCTCCGATCGGTCCACAGGCCATCTCCTAAGCCCCGATCATTCCACGCGCCATCTCCGAGCCCCGATTGGTCCACGCGCCGTCTCATAAGCCCCGATCGGACCACGCCCCTTCTCCTCAGCCCCGATCGGTCCGCGCGCCGTCTCCGAGCGCCGATTAGTTCACGCGCCGTCTCCTGAGCCCCGATCGCTCCACGCTCCGTCTCCCAGCCCCGATCGGTCCACGCGCCGTCTCCTGAGCCCGGATCGGTCCACGCGCCGTCGCCGAACCCCAATTAGTCCACGCGCCACCGCCTGTGCCCCAGTCGGTCCACGCGCTGTCTCCGAGCCCAGATCGGTCCACGCGCCGTCTCCGAGCCCCAATCGGTCCACACGCCATCTCCTAAGCCCCGATCATTCCACGCGCCATCTCCGAGCCCCGATCGGTCCACGCGCCGTCTCATAAGCCCCGATCGGACCACGCGCCTTCTCCTCAGCCCCGATCGGTCCACGCGCCGTCTCCGAGCGCCGATTAGTTCACGCGCCGTCTCCTGAGCCCCGATCGCTCCACGCTCCGTCTCCCAGCCCCGATCGGTCCACGCGCCGTCTCCTGAACCCGGATCGGTCCACGCGCCGTCGCCGAACCCCAATTGGTCCACGCGCCACCGCCTGTGCCCCAGTCGGTCTACGCGCTGTCTCCGAGCTCAGATCGGTCCACGCGCCCTCTCCGAGCGCCGATCGGTTCACGCGCCGTCTCCTGAGCCCCGATCGTTCCACGCACCGTCTCCGAGCTCCGATCGGTCCACGCGTCGTCTCCTAAGCCCCGATCGGTCCAAGCGCCTTCTACTAAGCCCCGATCGGTCCACGCGCCTTCTCCTGAGCCCCGATCGGTCCACGCGCCGTCTCCGAGCGCCGATCATTTCACGTGACGTCTCCTGAGCCCTGATCGTTCCACGCGCCGTCTTCGAGCCCCGATCGGTCCACGCGCCGTCTCCTAAGCCGCGATCCGTCCACGGGCCGTCTCCGAGCTGCTATCGGTAAACGCGCCGTCATCAAGCCCTGATCTCTACACGCGCCGTCACCAAGCCCTGATCTGTACACGCGTCGTCTCCGAGCCCCGATCGGTCCACGCGCCGTCGCCGAGCCTCGATCGGTCCACGCGCAGCCTCCTGAGCCCCGATCGGTTCACGCGCCGGCTCCGAGCCCGATCGGTCCACGCGCCGTATCCACGCCCCAATCGATCCACGCGCCGTCTCCTGAGTCCCGATCGGTCCACGCGCCGTCTCCTGAGCCCCGATCGGTCCACGCGTCGTCTCCTAAGCCCCAATCGGTCCACGCGCTGTCTCCAAGCCCCGATCCGTCGCCGCGTCGTGTCCTGAGCCCCGATCAATTGACGCGTCTTCTCGTGAGGCCCGATCGCTCCTCGCGCCGTCTCCTGAACCCTGATCATTCCACGCGCCTTCTCCTAAACCACGATCGGTCCACGCGCCGTCTCCGAGCCCCAGTCGGTCCACGCGCTGTCTCCGAGCACCGATCGGTCTACGCGTCGTCTCCGAGCCCCGATCGGTCCACGCGCCGTCTCCGAGCCCCGAACGGTTCACGCACCGTCTCCTGGTCCCAATCGGTCCACGCGGCGCCTCTGGAGCCCCGATCGATCCACGCGTCGTCTCCTGAGCCCCGATCGTACCACACGCCGTTTCCTGAGCCCCGATCGCTCCACGCTCCGTCTCCCAGCCCCGATCGGTCCACGCGCCGTCTCCTGAGCCCGGATCGGTCCACGCACCGTCGCCGAACCCCAATTGGTCCACGCGCCATCGCCTGTGCCCCAGTCGGTCCACGCGCCGTCTCCGAGCGCCGATCGGTTCACGCGCCGTCTCCTGAGCCCCGATCGTTCCACGCGCCGTCTCCGAGCTCCGATCGGTCCACGCGCCGTCTCCTAAGCCCCGATCGGTCCAAGCGCCTTCTGCCAAGCCCCGATCGGTCCAAGCGCCTTCTGCTAAGCCCCGATCGGTCCACGCGCCGTCTCCGAGCGCCGATCGGTTCACGCGCCGTCACCTGAGCCCCGATCGTTCCACGCGCCGTCTCCGAGCCCCGATCGGTCTACGCGCCGTCTCCTAAGCCCCGATCGGTCCACGCGCCTTCTCCTCATCCCCCATCGGTCCACGCGCCGTCTCGGAGCGCCGATTGGTTCACGCGCCGTCTCCTGAGCCCCGATCGCTCCACGCGCAGTCGCCGAGTCTCGATCGGTCCACGCGCCGTCTCCTAAGCCCCGATCGGTCCAAGCGCCTTCTGCTAAGCCCCGATCGGTCCACGCGCCTTCTGCTAAGCCCCGATCGGTCCACGCGCCGTCTCCGAGCGCCGATCGGTTCACGCGCCGTCACCTGAGCCCCGATCGTTCCACGCGCCGTCTCCGAGCCCCGATCCGTCCACGCGCCGTCTCCTGAGCCCGGATCGGTCCACGCGTCATCGCCGAATCCCCGATCCGTACACGCGTCGTCTCCGAGCCCCGATCGGTCCACGCGCCGTCTCCTGAGCCCCGATGCCTCCACGCGCCGTCTCCGAGCCACGATCCGTCCGTGCGCCGCTTCCAGAGCCCTCACGGTCCACGCGTCGTCTCCTGATCTCCGATCGGTCCACACGCCATCTCCTAAGCCCCGATCATTCCACGCGCCATCTCCGAGCCCCGATCGGTCCACGCGCCGTCGCCGAGCCGCGATCGTTCTACGCGCCGCTCCGAGCCCCGATCGGTCCACGCGCCGTCGCCGAGCTATGATCGGTCCACGCGCGGCCTCCTGAGCCCCGATCGGTCCACGCGCCGTCGCCGAGCCACGATCGGTCCACGCGCGGCCTCCTGAGGCCCGATTGGTTCACGCGCCGTATCCGAGCCCCAATCGGTCCACGCGCCGTTTCATGAGCCCCGATCGGTCCACGCGCGGTCTCCTGAGCCCCGATCGGTCCACGCGCCGTCGCCGAGCCGCGATCGGTCCACACGCGGCTTCCTAAGGCCCGATCGGTCCACGCGCCGTCGCCGAACCCCAATTGGTCCACGCGAAACCGCCTGAGCCCCAGTCGGTCCACGCGCTGTCTCCGAGCCCCGATCGGTCCACGCGCCGTCTTCGAGCCCCGGTCGGTTCACGCATGGTTTCCTAAGCCCCAAACGGTTAACGCGCCGTCTCCGAGCCCCGATCGGTCTACGCGCCGTCGCCGAACCGCAATTGGTCCACGCGCAACCGCCTGAGCCCCAGTCGGTCCACGCGCTGTCTCCGAGCCCCGATCGGTCCACGCGTAGTCTCCGAGCCCCGATCGGTCCACGCGCCGTCGCCGAGTCATGATCTGTCCACGCGCGGCCTCCTGAGCCCCGATCGGTCCACGCGCCGTCTCCGAGCCCCGATCGGTCCACGCGCCGTCTCCTGAGCCCCGCTCGATCCATGCGTCGTCTTCTTAGCCCCGATGCCTCCACGCGCCATTTCCGAGCCACGATCGGTCCAGGCGCCGCTTCCTGAGCCCCTATCGGTCCACGCGCCGTCTCCGAGCGCCGATCGGTTCACGCGCCGTCTCCTGAGCCCCGATCGTTCCACGCGCCGTCTCCGACCCCCGATCGGTCCACGCGCCGTCTCATAAGCCCCGATCGGACCACGCGCCTTCTCCTCAGCCCCGATCGGTCCACGCGCCGTCTCCTGAGCCCCGATCGGTCCACGCGCCGTTTCCGAGCCCCGATCGGTCCACGCCTCGTCTCCTCAGCCCCGATCGGTCGACGCGTCGTCTCCTGAGCCCCGATCGATCCACGCGTCGTCTCCTCAGCCCCGATCGCTCCACGCGCCGTCTCCGAGCGCCGATCGGTGCACGCGCCGTCTCCTAAGCCCCGATCGGTCCAAGCGCCGTCTCCTAAGCCCCGATCGGTCCAAGCGCCTTCTGCTAAGCCCCGATCGGTCCAAGCGCCTTCTGCTAAGCCCCGATCGGTCCACGCGCGGTCTCCGAGCCCCGATCGGTTCACGCATCGTCTCTTAAGCCCCGATCGGTTAACGCGCCGTCTCCGAGCGCCGAGCGGTCCACGCGCCGTCGCCGAACCCCAATTGGTCCACGCGCAACCGCCTGAGTCCCAGTCGGTTCACGCGCTGTCTCCGAGCCCCGATCGGTCCACGCGCCGTCGCCGAGCCATGATCGGTCCACGCGGCCTCCTGAGCCCCAATCGGTCCACGGGCCGTCGCCGATCCACGATCGGTCCGTGCGCCGTTTCCAGAGCCCTATCGGTCCACGCATCGTCTCCTGATCTCCGATCGGTCCACGTGCCGTCTCCTAAGCCCCGATCGGTCCACGCACTGTCTCCGAGCGCCGATCGGTTCACGCGCCGTCTCCTGAGCCCCGATCATTCCACGCGCCGTCTCCGAGCCCCGATCGGTCCACGCGTCGTCTCCTGAGCCTCGATCGCTCCACGCGCCGTTTTCTGAGCACCGTTCGGTCCACGCGTCGTCTTCAAAGCCCCGATGCTTCCACGCGCCGTCTCCGAGCTACGATCGGTCCGTGCGCCGCTTCCAGAGCACTATCAGTCCACGCGTCGTCTCCTGATCTCCGATCGGTCGACGCGCCATCTCCTAAGCCCCGATCGGTCCACGCACCGTCTCCGAGCGCCGATCGTTTCACGCGCCGTCTCCTGAGCCCCGATCATTCCACGCGCTGTCTCCGAGCCCCAATCGGTCCACGCGTTGTCTCCTTAGCCCTGATCGGTCCACGCGCCGTCTCCGAGCGCCGAGCGGTCCACGCGCCGTCGCCGAACCCCAAATGGTCCACGCGCAACCGCCTGAGCCCCGATCGGTCCACGCGTCTTCTCCGAGCACCGATCGGTCCACGCGCCGTCGCCGAGGCATGATCGGTCCACGCGCGGCCTCCTGAGCCCCGATCGATCCACGCGCCGTCACCGAGCCGCGATCGGTCCACGCGCGACCTCCTGAGCCCCGGTTGGTTCACGCGTCGTCTCCGAGCGCCGATCGGTCCACGCGCCGTCGCCGAGCCATGATCGGTCCACGCGGGGCTCCTGAGCCCCGTTCGGTTCACGCGCCGTCTTCAAGCCCCGATCGATCCACGCATCGTCTTCTAAGCCCAGATGCCTCCTCGCGCCGTCTCCGAGCCCCGATCGGTCCACGCGTCGTCTCCGAGCCCCGATCGGCCCACGCGCCGTCGCCGGGCCGCGAACGGTCCACGCGCGGCCTCCTGAGCCCCGGTTGGTTCAAGCGCCGTATCCGAGCCCCAATCGGTCCACGCAAGGTCTCCTGAGCTCCGATCGGTCCACGCGCCGTCTCCTGATCTCCGATCGGTCCACACGCCATCTCCTAAGCCCCGATCATTCCACGCGCCATCTCCGAGCCCCGATCGGTCCACGCGCCGTCTCATAAGCCCCGATCGGACCACGCGCCTTCTCCTCAGCCCCGATCGGTCCACGCGCCGTCTCCGAGCGCCGATTAGTTCACGCGCCGTCTCCTGAGCCCCGATCGCTCCACGCTCCGTCTCCCAGCCCCGATCGATCCACGCGCCGTCTCCTGAACCCGGATCGGTCCACGCGCCGTCGCCGAACCCCAATTGGTCCACGCGCCACCGCCTGTGCCCCAGTCGGTCTACGCGCTGTCTCCGAGCCCAGATCGGTCCACGCGCCCTCTCCGAGCGCCGATCGGTTCACGCGCCGTCTCCTGAGCCCCGATCGCTCCACGCGCAGTCGCCGAGTCTCGATCGGTCCACGCGCCGTCTCCTAAGCCCCGATCGGTCCAAGCGCCTTCTGCTAAGCCCCGATCGGTCCAAGCGCCTTCTGCTAAGCCCCGATCGGTCCACGCGCCGTCTCCGAGCGCCGATCGGTTCACGCGCCGTCCCCTGAGCTCCGATCGTTCCACGCGCCGTCTCCGAGCCCCTATCCGTCCACGCGCCGTCTCCTGAGCCCGGATCGGTCCACGCGTCATCGCCGAATCCCCGATCCGTACACGCGTCGTCTCCGAGCCCCGATCGGTCCACGCGCCGTCTCCTGAGCCCCGATGCCTCCACGCGCCGTCTCCGAGCCACGATCCGTCCGTGCGCCGCTTCCAGAGCCCTCACGGTCCACGCGTCGTCTCCTGATCTCCGATCGGTCCACAGGCCATCTCCTAAGCCCCGATCATTCCACGCGCCATCTCCGAGCCCCGATTGGTCCACGCGCCGTCTCATAAGCCCCGATCGGACCACGCCCCTTCTCCTCAGCCCCGATCGGTCCGCGCGCCGTCTCCGAGCGCCGATTAGTTCACGCGCCGTCTCCTGAGCCCCGATCGCTCCACGCTCCGTCTCCCAGCCCCGATCGGTCCACGCGCCGTCTCCTGAGCCCGGATCGGTCCACGCGCCGTCGCCGAACCCCAATTAGTCCACGCGCCACCGCCTGTGCCCCAGTCGGTCCACGCGCTGTCTCCGAGCCCAGATCGGTCCACGCGCCGTCTCCGAGCCCCAATCGGTCCACACGCCATCTCCTAAGCCCCGATCATTCCACGCGCCATCTCCGAGCCCCGATCGGTCCACGCGCCGTCTCATAAGCCCCGATCGGACCACGCGCCTTCTCCTCAGCCCCGATCGGTCCACGCGCCGTCTCCGAGCGCCGATTAGTTCACGCGCCGTCTCCTGAGCCCCGATCGCTCCACGCTCCGTCTCCCAGCCCCGATCGGTCCACGCGCCGTCTCCTGAACCCGGATCGGTCCACGCGCCGTCGCCGAACCCCAATTGGTCCACGCGCCACCGCCTGTGCCCCAGTCGGTCTACGCGCTGTCTCCGAGCTCAGATCGGTCCACGCGCCCTCTCCGAGCGCCGATCGGTTCACGCGCCGTCTCCTGAGCCCCGATCGTTCCACGCACCGTCTCCGAGCTCCGATCGGTCCACGCGTCGTCTCCTAAGCCCCGATCGGTCCAAGCGCCTTCTACTAAGCCCCGATCGGTCCACGCGCCTTCTCCTGAGCCCCGATCGGTCCACGCGCCGTCTCCGAGCGCCGATCATTTCACGTGACGTCTCCTGAGCCCTGATCGTTCCACGCGCCGTCTTCGAGCCCCGATCGGTCCACGCGCCGTCTCCTAAGCCGCGATCCGTCCACGGGCCGTCTCCGAGCTGCTATCGGTAAACGCGCCGTCATCAAGCCCTGATCTCTACACGCGCCGTCACCAAGCCCTGATCTGTACACGCGTCGTCTCCGAGCCCCGATCGGTCCACGCGCCGTCGCCGAGCCTCGATCGGTCCACGCGCAGCCTCCTGAGCCCCGATCGGTTCACGCGCCGGCTCCGAGCCCGATCGGTCCACGCGCCGTATCCACGCCCCAATCGATCCACGCGCCGTCTCCTGAGTCCCGATCGGTCCACGCGCCGTCTCCTGAGCCCCGATCGGTCCACGCGTCGTCTCCTAAGCCCCAATCGGTCCACGCGCTGTCTCCAAGCCCCGATCCGTCGCCGCGTCGTGTCCTGAGCCCCGATCAATTGACGCGTCTTCTCGTGAGGCCCGATCGCTCCTCGCGCCGTCTCCTGAACCCTGATCATTCCACGCGCCTTCTCCTAAACCACGATCGGTCCACGCGCCGTCTCCGAGCCCCAGTCGGTCCACGCGCTGTCTCCGAGCACCGATCGGTCTACGCGTCGTCTCCGAGCCCCGATCGGTCCACGCGCCGTCTCCGAGCCCCGAACGGTTCACGCACCGTCTCCTGGTCCCAATCGGTCCACGCGGCGCCTCTGGAGCCCCGATCGATCCACGCGTCGTCTCCTGAGCCCCGATCGTACCACACGCCGTTTCCTGAGCCCCGATCGCTCCACGCTCCGTCTCCCAGCCCCGATCGGTCCACGCGCCGTCTCCTGAGCCCGGATCGGTCCACGCACCGTCGCCGAACCCCAATTGGTCCACGCGCCATCGCCTGTGCCCCAGTCGGTCCACGCGCCGTCTCCGAGCGCCGATCGGTTCACGCGCCGTCTCCTGAGCCCCGATCGTTCCACGCGCCGTCTCCGAGCTCCGATCGGTCCACGCGCCGTCTCCTAAGCCCCGATCGGTCCAAGCGCCTTCTGCCAAGCCCCGATCGGTCCAAGCGCCTTCTGCTAAGCCCCGATCGGTCCACGCGCCGTCTCCGAGCGCCGATCGGTTCACGCGCCGTCACCTGAGCCCCGATCGTTCCACGCGCCGTCTCCGAGCCCCGATCGGTCTACGCGCCGTCTCCTAAGCCCCGATCGGTCCACGCGCCTTCTCCTCATCCCCCATCGGTCCACGCGCCGTCTCGGAGCGCCGATTGGTTCACGCGCCGTCTCCTGAGCCCCGATCGCTCCACGCGCAGTCGCCGAGTCTCGATCGGTCCACGCGCCGTCTCCTAAGCCCCGATCGGTCCAAGCGCCTTCTGCTAAGCCCCGATCGGTCCACGCGCCTTCTGCTAAGCCCCGATCGGTCCACGCGCCGTCTCCGAGCGCCGATCGGTTCACGCGCCGTCACCTGAGCCCCGATCGTTCCACGCGCCGTCTCCGAGCCCCGATCCGTCCACGCGCCGTCTCCTGAGCCCGGATCGGTCCACGCGTCATCGCCGAATCCCCGATCCGTACACGCGTCGTCTCCGAGCCCCGATCGGTCCACGCGCCGTCTCCTGAGCCCCGATGCCTCCACGCGCCGTCTCCGATCCACGATCCGTCCGTGCGCCGCTTCCAGAGCCCTCACGGTCCACGCGTCGTCTCCTGATCTCCGATCGGTCCACACGCCATCTCCTAAGCCCCGATCATTCCACGCGCCATCTCCGAGCCCCGATCGGTCCACGCGCCGTCGCCGAGCCGCGATCGTTCTACGCGCCGCTCCGAGCCCCGATCGGTCCACGCGCCGTCGCCGAGCTATGATCGGTCCACGCGCGGCCTCCTGAGCCCCGATCGGTCCACGCGCCGTCGCCGAGCCACGATCGGTCCACGCGCGGCCTCCTGAGGCCCGATTGGTTCACGCGCCGTATCCGAGCCCCAATCGGTCCACGCGCCGTTTCCTGAGCCCCGATCGGTCCACGCGCGGTCTCCTGAGCCCCGATCGGTCCACGCGCCGTCGCCGAGCCGCGATCGGTCCACACGCGGCCTCCTAAGGCCCGATCGGTCCACGCGCCGTCGCCGAACCCCAATTGGTCCACGCGAAACCGCCTGAGCCCCAGTCGGTCCACGCGCTGTCTCCGAGCCCCGATCGGTCCACGCGTCGTCTCCGAGCCCCGATCGGTCCACGCGCCGTCTTCGAGCCCCGGTCGGTTCACGCATGGTTTCCTAAGCCCCAAACGGTTAACGCGCCGTCTCCGAGCCCCGATCGGTCTACGCGCCGTCGCCGAACCCCAATTGGTCCACGCGCAACCGCCTGAGCCCCAGTCGGTCCACGCGCTGTCTCCGAGCCCCGATCGGTCCACGCGTAGTCTCCGAGCCCCGATCGGTCCACGCGCCGTCGCCGAGTCATGATCTGTCCACGCGCGGCCTCCTGAGCCCCGATCGGTCCACGCGCCGTCTCCGAGCCCCGATCGGTCCACGCGCCGTCTCCTGAGCCCCGCTCGATCCATGCGTCGTCTTCTTAGCCCCGATGCCTCCACGCGCCATTTCCGAGCCACGATCGGTCCAGGCGCCGCTTCCTGAGCCCCTATCGGTCCACGCGCCGTCTCCGAGCGCCGATCGGTTCACGCGCCGTCTCCTGAGCCCCGATCGTTCCACGCGCCGTCTCCGACCCCCGATCGGTCCACGCGCCGTCTCATAAGCCCCGATCGGACCACGCGCCTTCTCCTCAGCCCCGATCGGTCCACGCGCCGTCTCCTGAGCCCCGATCGGTCCACGCGCCGTTTCCGAGCCCCGATCGGTCCACGCGTCGTCTCCTCAGCCCCGATCGGTCGACGCGTCGTCTCCTGAGCCCCGATCGATCCACGCGTCGTCTCCTAAGCCCCGATCGCTCCACGCGCCGTCTCCTGAGCCCGATCGGTCCAGGCATCGTCTCCTGAGCCCCGGTTGGTTCACGCGCCGTATCCGAGCCCCTATCGCTCCACGCGTCGTCTCCGAGCCCCGATCGGTCCACGCGCCGTCGCCAAGCCATGATCGCTCCACGCCCGGCCTCCTGAGCCCCGATCGGTCCACGCGCCGTCGCCGAGCCGCGATCGGTCCACACGCGGCCTCCTTAGCCCCGATCGGTTCACGCGCCGTACCCGAGCTCCAATCGGTCCACGCGCCGTCTCCTACGCCCGATCGGTCCACGCGTCGAATCCTGAGCCCCGATCGTTCCACGCGCCGTCTCCGAGCCGCGATCGGTCCACGCGCCGTCTCCTGAGCCCCGATCGGTCCACGCGCCATCTCCGAGCCCCGAACGGTTCACGCACCGTCTCCTGGTCCCAATCGGTCCACGCGGCGCCTCCGGAGCCCCGATCGATCCACGCGAGTCTCCTGAGCCCCAGTCGGTCCGCGCGCCGTCTCCTGAGCCCCGATTGTTCGACGCGTCGTCTCCTGAGCCCCGATCGAACCACGCGTCGTCTCCTGAGCCCCGATCGCGCCACACGCCGT
This sequence comes from Netelia fuscicornis, assembly GCA_946811545.1. Lineage (NCBI taxonomy): Eukaryota > Metazoa > Arthropoda > Insecta > Hymenoptera > Ichneumonidae > Netelia > Netelia fuscicornis. The sequence goes on from OX328012.1 coordinate 33,568,910, forward strand.
TTCCTGAGCCCCGATCGGTCCACGCGTCGTCTTCAAAGCCGCGATGCCTCCACGCGCCGTCTCCGAGCCACGATCGGTCCGTGCGCCGCTTCCACAACCCCGATCGGTCCACGCGTCACCTCCTGATCTCCGATCGGTCCACGCGCCGTCTCCTAAGCCCCGATCGGTCGACGCGTCGTCTCCGAGACTCGATCGGTCCACGCGCCGTCGCCGAGCCCCGATCGGTCCACGCGCGGCCTCCTGAGCCCCGGTCGGTCCACGCGCGGTCTCCGAGCCCCGATCGGTTCACGCATCGTCTCCTAAGCCCCGATCGGTTAACGCGCCGTCTCCGAGCGCCGAGCGGTCCACGCGCCGTCGCCGATCCACGATCGGTCCGTGCGCCGTTTCCAGAGCACTATCAGTCCACGCGTCGTCTCCTGATCTCCGATCGGTCGACGCGCCATCTCCTAAGCCCCGATCGGTCCACGCACCGTCTCCGAGCGCCGATCGGTTCACGCGCCGTCTCCTGAGCCCCGATCATTCCACGCGCTGTCTCCGAGCCCCAATCGGTCCACGCGTTGTCTCCTCAGCCCCGATCGGTCCACGCGCCGTCTCCGAGCGCCGAGCGGTCCACGCGCCGTCGCCGAACCCCAAATGGTCCACGCGCAACCGCCTGAGCCCCGATCGGTCCACGCGTCTTCCCCGAGCACCGATCGGTCCACGCGCCGTCACCGAGGCATGATCGGTCCACGCGCGGCCTCCTAAGCCCCGATCGGTCCACGCGCCGCCGCCGAGCCGCGATCGTTCCACGCGCGGCCTCCTGAGCCCCGATCGATCCACGCGCCGTCACCGAGCCGCGATCGGTCCACGCGCGACCTCCTGAGCCCCGGTTGGTTCACGCGTCGTCTCCGAGCGCCGATCGGTCCACGCGCCGTCGCCGAGCCATGATCGGTCCACGCGGGGCTCCTGAGCCCCGGTCGGTTCACGCGCCGTCTTCGAGCCCCGATCGATCCACGCATCGTCTTCTAAGCCCAGATGCCTCCTCGCGCCGTCTCCGAGCCCCGATCGGTCCACGCGTCGTCTCCGAGCCCCGATCGGCCCACGCGCCGTCGCCGGGCCGCGAACGGTCCACGCGCGGCCTCCTGAGCCCCGGTTGGTTCAAGCGCCGTATCCGAGCCCCAATCGGTCCACGCAAGGTCTCCTGAGCTCCGATCGGTCCACGCGCCGTCTCCTGATCTCCGATCGGTCCACACGCCATCTCCTAAGCCCCGATCATTCCACGCGCCATCTCCGAGCCCCGATCGGTCCACGCGCCGTCTCATAAGCCCCGATCGGACCACGCGCCTTCTCCTCAGCCCCGATCGGTCCACGCGCCGTCTCCGAGCGCCGATTAGTTCACGCGCCGTCTCCTGAGCCCCGATCGCTCCACGCTCCGTCTCCCAGCCCCGATCGGTCCACGCGCCGTCTCCTGAACCCGGATCGGTCCACGCGCCGTCGCCGAACCCCAATTGGTCCACGCGCCACCGCCTGTGCCCCAGTCGGTCTACGCGCTGTCTCCGAGCCCAGATCGGTCCACGCGCCCTCTCCGAGCGCCGATCGGTTCACGCGCCGTCTCCTGAGCCCCGATCGTTCCACGCACCGTCTCCGAGCTCCGATCGGTCCACGCGTCGTCTCCTAAGCCCCGATCGGTCCAAGCGCCTTCTACTAAGCCCCGATCGGTCCACGCGCCTTCTCCTGAGCCCCGATCGGTCCACGCGCCGTCGCCGAGCCTCGATCGGTCCACGCGCAGCCTCCTGAGTCCCGATCGGTCCACGCGCCGTCTCCTGAGCCCCGATCGGTCCACGCGTCGTCTCCTAAGCCCCAATCGGTCCACGCGCCGTCTCCAAGCCCCGATCCGTCGCCGCGTCGTGTCCTGAGCCCCGATCAATTGACGCGTCTTCTCGTGAGGCCCGATCGCTCCTCGCGCCGTCTCCTGAACCCTGATCATTCCACGCGCCTTCTCCTAAACCACGATCGGTCCACGCGCCGTCTCCGAGCCCCAGTCGGTCCACGCGCTGTCTCCGAGCACCGATCGGTCTACGCGTCGTCTCCGAGCCCCGATCGGTCCACGCGCCGTCTCCGAGCCCCGAACGGTTCACGCACCGTCTCCTGGTCCCAATCGGTCCACGCGGCGCCTCTGGAGCCCCGATCGATCCACGCGAGTCTCCTGAGCCCCAGTCGGTCCGCGCGCTGTCTCCTGAGCCCCGATTGTTCGACGCGTCGTCTCCTGAGCCCCGATCGATCCACGCGTCGTCTCCTGAGCCCCGATCGTACCACACGCCGTTTCCTGAGCCCCAATCGCTCCACGCTCCGTCTCCCAGCCCCGATCGGTCCACGCGCCGTCTCCTGAGCCCGGATCGGTCCACGCACCGTCGCCGAACCCCAATTGGTCCACGCGCCATCGCCTGTGCCCCAGTCGGTCCACGCGCCGTCTCCGAGCGCCGATCGGTTCACGCGCCGTCTCCTGAGCCCCGATCGTTCCACGCGCCGTCTCCGAGCTCCGATCGGTCCACGCGCCGTCTCCTAAGCCCCGATCGGTCCAAGCGCCTTCTGCTAAGCCCCGATCGGTCCAAGCGCCTTCTGCTAAGCCCCGATCGGTCCACGCGCCGTCTCCCAGCGCCGATCGGTTCACGCGCCGTCACCTGAGCCCCGATCGTTCCACGCGCCGTCTCCGAGCCCCGATCGGTCTACGCGCCGTCTCCTAAGCCCCGATCGGTCCACGCGCCTTCTCCTCATCCCCCATCGGTCCACGCGCCGTCTCGGAGCGCCGATTGGTTCACGCGCCGTCTCCTGAGCCCCGATCGCTCCACGCGCAGTCGCCGAGTCTCGATCGGTCCACGCGCCGTCTCCTAAGCCCCGATCGGTCCAAGCGCCTTCTGCTAAGCCCCGATCGGTCCACGCGCCTTCTGCTAAGCCCCGATCGGTCCACGCGCCGTCTCCGAGCGCCGATCGGTTCACGCGCCGTCACCTGAGCCCCGATCGTTCCACGCGCCGTCTCCGAGCCCCGATCCGTCCACGCGCCGTCTCCTGAGCCCGGATCGGTCCACGCGTCATCGCCGAATCCCCGATCCGTACACGCGTCGTCTCCGAGCCCCGATCGGTCCACGCGCCGTCTCCTGAGCCGCGATGCCTCCACGCGCCGTCTCCGAGCCACGATCCGTCCGTGCGCCGCTTCCAGAGCCCTCACGGTCCACGCGTCGTCTCCTGATCTCCGATCGGTCCACACGCCATCTCCTAAGCCCCGATCATTCCACGCGCCATCTCCGAGCCCCGATCGGTCCACGCGCCGTCTCATAAGCCCCGATCGGACCACGCGCCTTCTCCGAGCGCCGATTAGTTCACGCGCCGTCTCCTGAGCCCCGATCGCTCCACGCTCCGTCTCCCAGCCCCGATCGGTCCACGCGCCGTCTCCGAGCGCCGATCATTTCACGTGATGTCTCCTGAGCCCTGATCGTTCCACGCGCCGTCTTCGAGCCCCGAGCGGTCCACGCGCCGTTTCCTGAGCCCCGATCGGTCCACGCGCGGTCTCCTGAGCCCCGATCGGTCCACGCGCCGTCGCCGAGCCGCGATCGGTCCACACGCGGCCTCCTAAGGCCCGATCGGTCCACGCGCCGTCGCCGAACCCCAATTGGTCCACGCGAAACCGCCTGAACCCCAGTCGGTCCACGCGCTGTCTCCGAGCCCCGATCGGTCCAAGCGTCGTCTCCGAGCCCCGATCGGTCCACGCGCCGTCTTCGATCCCCGGTCGGTTCACGCATGGTTTCCTAAGCCCCAAACGGTTAACGCGCCGTCTCCGAGCCCCGATCGGTCTACGCGCCGTCGCCGAACCCCAATTGGTCCACGCGCAACCGCCTGAGCCCCAGTCGGTCCACGCGCTGTCTCCGAGCCCCGATCGGTCCACGCGTAGTCTCCGAGCCCCGATCGGTCCACGCGCCGTCGCCGAGTCATGATCTGTCCACGCGCGGCCTCCTGAGCCCCGATCGGTCCACGCGCCGTCTCCGAGCCCCGATCGGTCCACGCGCCGTCTTCTGAGCCCCGCTCGATCCATGCGTCGTCTTCTTAGCCCCGATGCCTCCACGCGCCATTTCCGAGCCACGATCGGTCCAGGCGCCGCTTCCTGAGCCCCTATCGGTCCACGCGCCGTCTCCGAGCGCCGATCGGTTCACGCGCCGTCTCCTGAGCCCCGATCGTTCCACGCGCCGTCTCCGACCCCCGATCGGTCCACGCGCCGTCTCATAAGCCCCGATCGGACCACGCGCCTTCTCCTCAGCCCCGATCGGTCCACGCGCCGTCTCCTGAGCCCCGATCGGTCCACGCGCCGTTTCCGAGCCCCGATCGGTCCACGCGTCGTCTCCTCAGCCCCGATCGGTCGACGCGTCGTCTCCTGAGCCCCGATCGATCCACGCGTCGTCTCCTCAGCCCCGATCGCTCCACGCGCCGTCTCCGAGCGCCGATCGGTGCACGCGCCGTCTCCTGAGCCCCAGTCGGTACACGCGCTGTCTCCCAGCCCCGATCGGTCCACGCATCGTCTCCTAAGCCCCGCTCGGTTAACGCGTCGTTTCGGAGCCCCGATCGGTCTACGCGCCGTCTCCTGAGCCCCGATCGGTCCACGCGTCGTCTCCTGAGCCCCGATCGTTCCACGCGCCGTCTCCGAGCGTCGATCGGCCCACGCGCCGTCTCCTGAGCCCCGATCGCTCCACGCGCCGTCTCCTGAGCTCTGGTCGGTCCACGATTCGTCTCCTAAGCCCCGATCGCTCCACGCGCCGTCTCCTGAGCCCGATCGGTCCAGGCATCGTCTCCTGAGCCCCGGTTGGTTCACGCGCCGTATCCGAGCCCCTATCGCTCCACGCGTCGTCTCCGAGCCCCGATCGGTCCACGCGCCGTCGCCAAGCCATGATCGCTCCACGCCCGGCCTCCTGAGCCCCGATCGGTCCACGCGCCGTCGCCGAGCCGCGATCGGTCCACACGCGGCCTCCTTAGCCCCGATCGGTTCACGCGCCGTACCCGAGCTCCAATCGGTCCACGCGCCGTCTCCTGAGCACCGATCGTTCCACGCGCCGTCTCCGAGCCCCGATCGTTCCACGCGGCGTCTCCTGAGCCCCAATTGGTCCACACGCTGTGTCGTGAGCCCCGATAGGTACACGCGTCGTCTCCTACGCCCGATCGGTCCACGCGTCGAATCCTGAGCCCCGATCGTTCCACGCGCCGTCTCCGAGCCGCGATCGGTCCACGCGCCGTCTCCTGAGCCCCGATCGGTCCACGCGCCATCTCCGAGCCCCGAACGGTTCACGCACCGTCTCCTGGTCCCAATCGGTCCACGCGGCGCCTCCGGAGCCCCGATCGATCCACGCGAGTCTCCTGAGCCCCAGTCGGTCCGCGCGCCGTCTCCTGAGCCCCGATTGTTCGACGCGTCGTCTCCTGAGCCCCGATCGAACCACGCGTCGTCTCCTGAGCCCCGATCGCGCCACACGCCGTTTCCTGAGCCCCGATCGGTCCACGCGTCGTCTTCAAAGCCGCGATGCCTCCACGCGCCGTCTCCGAGCCACGATCGGTCCGTGCGCCGCTTCCACAACCCCGATCGGTCCACGCGTCACCTCCTGATCTCCGATCGGTCCACGCGCCGTCTCCTAAGCCCCGATCGGTCGACGCGTCGTCTCCGAGACTCGATCGGTCCACGCGCCGTCGCCGAGCCCCGATCGGTCCACGCGCGGCCTCCTGAGCCCCGGTCGGTCCACGCGCGGTCTCCGAGCCCCGATCGGTTCACGCATCGTCTCCTAAGCCCCGATCGGTTAACGCGCCGTCTCCGAGCGCCGAGCGGTCCACGCGCCGTCGCCGATCCACGATCGGTCCGTGCGCCGTTTCCAGAGCACTATCAGTCCACGCGTCGTCTCCTGATCTCCGATCGGTCGACGCGCCATCTCCTAAGCCCCGATCGGTCCACGCACCGTCTCCGAGCGCCGATCGGTTCACGCGCCGTCTCCTGAGCCCCGATCATTCCACGCGCTGTCTCCGAGCCCCAATCGGTCCACGCGTTGTCTCCTTAGCCCCGATCGGTCCACGCGCCGTCTCCGAGCGCCGAGCGGTCCACGCGCCGTCGCCGAACCCCAAATGGTCCACGCGCAACCGCCTGAGCCCCGATCGGTCCACGCGTCTTCCCCGAGCACCGATCGGTCCACGCGCCGTCGCCGAGGCATGATCGGTCCACGCGCGGCCTCCTAAGCCCCGATCGGTCCACGCGCCGCCGCCGAGCCGCGATCGTTCCACGCGCGGCCTCCTGAGCCCCGATCGATCCACGCGCCGTCACCGAGCCGCGATCGGTCCACGCGCGACCTCCTGAGCCCCGGTTGGTTCACGCGTCGTCTCCGAGCGCCGATCGGTCCACGCGCCGTCGCCGAGCCATGATCGGTCCACGCGGGGCTCCTGAGCCCCGGTCGGTTCACGCGCCGTCTTCGAGCCCCGATCGGTCCACGCGTCGTCTCCTAAGCCCCGATCGGTCCAAGCGCCTTCTACTAAGCCCCGATCGGTCCACGCGCCTTCTCCTGAGCCCCGATCGGTCCACGCGCCGTCGCCGAGCCTCGATCGGTCCACGCGCAGCCTCCTGAGTCCCGATCGGTCCACGCGCCGTCTCCTGAGCCCCGATCGGTCCACGCGTCGTCTCCTAAGCCCCAATCGGTCCACGCGCCGTCTCCAAGCCCCGATCCGTCGCCGCGTCGTGTCCTGAGCCCCGATCAATTGACGCGTCTTCTCGTGAGGCCCGATCGCTCCTCGCGCCGTCTCCTGAACCCTGATCATTCCACGCGCCTTCTCCTAAACCACGATCGGTCCACGCGCCGTCTCCGAGCCCCAGTCGGTCCACGCGCTGTCTCCGAGCACCGATCGGTCTACGCGTCGTCTCCGAGCCCCGATCGGTCCACGCGCCGTCTCCGAGCCCCGAACGGTTCACGCACCGTCTCCTGGTCCCAATCGGTCCACGCGGCGCCTCTGGAGCCCCGATCGATCCACGCGAGTCTCCTGAGCCCCAGTCGGTCCGCGCGCTGTCTCCTGAGCCCCGATTGTTCGACGCGTCGTCTCCTGAGCCCCGATCGATCCACGCGTCGTCTCCTGAGCCCCGATCGTACCACACGCCGTTTCCTGAGCCCCAATCGCTCCACGCTCCGTCTCCCAGCCCCGATCGGTCCACGCGCCGTCTCCTGAGCCCGGATCGGTCCACGCACCGTCGCCGAACCCCAATTGGTCCACGCGCCATCGCCTGTGCCCCAGTCGGTCCACGCGCCGTCTCCGAGCGCCGATCGGTTCACGCGCCGTCTCCTGAGCCCCGATCGTTCCACGCGCCGTCTCCGAGCTCCGATCGGTCCACGCGCCGTCTCCTAAGCCCCGATCGGTCCAAGCGCCTTCTGCTAAGCCCCGATCGGTCCAAGCGCCTTCTGCTAAGCCCCGATCGGTCCACGCGCCGTCTCCGAGCGCCGATCGGTTCACGCGCCGTCACCTGAGCCCCGATCGTTCCACGCGCCGTCTCCGAGCCCCGATCGGTCTACGCGCCGTCTCCTAAGCCCCGATCGGTCCACGCGCCTTCTCCTCATCCCCCATCGGTCCACGCGCCGTCTCGGAGCGCCGATTGGTTCACGCGCCGTCTCCTGAGCCCCGATCGCTCCACGCGCAGTCGCCGAGTCTCGATCGGTCCACGCGCCGTCTCCTAAGCCCCGATCGGTCCAAGCGCCTTCTGCTAAGCCCCGATCGGTCCACGCGCCTTCTGCTAAGCCCCGATCGGTCCACGCGCTGTCTCCGAGCGCCGATCGGTTCACGCGCCGTCACCTGAGCCCCGATCGTTCCACGCGCCGTCTCCGAGCCCCGATCCGTCCACGCGCCGTCTCCTGAGCCCGGATCGGTCCACGCGTCATCGCCGAATCCCCGATCCGTACACGCGTCGTCTCCGAGCCCCGATCGGTCCACGCGCCGTCTCCTGAGCCGCGATGCCTCCACGCGCCGTCTCCGAGCCACGATCCGTCCGTGCGCCGCTTCCAGAGCCCTCACGGTCCACGCGTCGTCTCCTGATCTCCGATCGGTCCACACGCCATCTCCTAAGCCCCGATCATTCCACGCGCCATCTCCGAGCCCCGATCGGTCCACGCGCCGTCTCATAAGCCCCGATCGGACCACGCGCCTTCTCCGAGCGCCGATTAGTTCACGCGCCGTCTCCTGAGCCCCGATCGCTCCACGCTCCGTCTCCCAGCCCCGATCGGTCCACGCGCCGTCTCCGAGCGCCGATCATTTCACGTGATGTCTCCTGAGCCCTGATCGTTCCACGCGCCGTCTTCGAGCCCCGAGCGGTCCACGCGCCGTTTCCTGAGCCCCGATCGGTCCACGCGCGGTCTCCTGAGCCCCGATCGGTCCACGCGCCGTCGCCGAGCCGCGATCGGTCCACACGCGGCCTCCTAAGGCCCGATCGGTCCACGCGCCGTCGCCGAACCCCAATTGGTCCACGCGAAACCGCCTGAGCCCCAGTCGGTCCACGCGCTGTCTCCGAGCCCCGATCGGTCCAAGCGTCGTCTCCGAGCCCCGATCGGTCCACGCGCCGTCTTCGATCCCCGGTCGGTTCACGCATGGTTTCCTAAGCCCCAAACGGTTAACGCGCCGTCTCCGAGCCCCGATCGGTCTACGCGCCGTCGCCGAACCCCAATTGGTCCACGCGCAACCGCCTGAGCCCCAGTCGGTCCACGCGCTGTCTCCGAGCCCCGATCGGTCCACGCGTAGTCTCCGAGCCCCGATCGGTCCACGCGCCGTCGCCGAGTCATGATCTGTCCACGCGCGGCCTCCTGAGCCCCGATCGGTCCACGCGCCGTCTCCGAGCCCCGATCGGTCCACGCGCCGTCTCCTGAGCCCCGATCGGTCCACGCGTCGTTCCCGAAGCCCCGATCCATCCACGCGCAGTCTCGCGAGCCCCGATCGGTGCACGCACCGTATCCTAAGCCCCGATCGGTCCACGCCCCGTCTCCGAGCACCGATTGGTTCACGCACCGTCTCCTGAGACTCGATCCGTCCACGCGCTGTCTCCTGAGCCCCGATCGGTCGACGCGTCCTCTGTTAAACCCCAATCGGTCCACGCCCCGTCTCCGAGCGCCGATCGGTTCACGCGCCGTCTCCTGAGTCCCGATCCGTCCACTCTGTCTCCTGAGCCCCGGACGGTCCACGCGCCGCCTCCTGCGCTCCGATTGGTTCACGCGCCGTCTCCTGAGCCCCGATCGCTCCACGCGCAGTCGCCGAGTCTCGATCGGTCCACGCGCCGTCTCCTAAGCCCCGATCGGTCCAAGCGCCTTCTGCTAAGCCCCGATCGGTCCAAGCGCCTTCTGCTAAGCCCCGATCGGTCCACGCGCCGTCTCCGAGCGCCGATCGGTTCCCGCGCCGTCTCCTGAGCTCCGATCGTTCCACGCGCCGTCTCCGAGCCCCTATCCGTCCACGCGCCGTCTCCTGAGCCCGGATCGGTCCACGCGTCATCGCCGAATCCCCGATCCGTACACGCGTCGTCTCCGAGCCCCGATCGGTCCACGCGCCGTCTCCTGAGCCCCGATGCCTCCACGCGCCGTCTCCGAGCCACGATCCGTCCGTGCGCCGCTTCCAGAGCCCTCACGGTCCACGCGTCGTCTCCTGATCTCCGATCGGTCCACAGGCCATCTCCTAAGCCCCGATCATTCCACGCGCCATCTCCGAGCCCCGATTGGTCCACGCGCCGTCTCATAAGCCCCGATCGGACCACGCCCCTTCTCCTCAGCCCCGATCGGTCCGCGCGCCGTCTCCGAGTGCCGATTAGTTCACGCGCCGTCTCCTGAGCCCCGATCGCTCCACGCTCCGTCTCCCAGCCCCGATCGGTCCACGCGCCGTCTCCTGAGCCCGGATCGGTCCACGCGCCGTCGCCGAACCCCAATTGGTCCACGCGCCACCGCCTGTGCCCCAGTCGGTCCACGCGCTGTCTCCGAGCCCAGATCGGTCCACGCGCCGTCTCCGAGCCCCAATCGGTCCACGCGCCGTCTCCTGAGCCCCGATCGATCGAGGCGTCGTTCCCTAAGCCCCGATCCATCCACGCGCTGTCTCCTAAGTCCCGATCGGTCCAGGCCCCGTCTCCGAGCGCCGATCGGTTCACGCGCCGTCTCCTGAGAACGATCCGTCCACGCGCCGTCTCCTGAGCCCCGATCGGTCGACGCGCCGTCTCGTGAGCCCCGATCGGTCCACGCGCCGTCTCCGAGCCCCGATCGGTCCACGCGCCGTCTCCGAGCCCCGATCGGTCCACGCGCCGTCTCCTGAGCCCCGATCGGTCCACGCGTCGTTCCCGAAGCCCCGATCCATCCACGCGTAGTCTCGCGAGCCCCGATCGGTGCACGCACCGTCTCCTAAGCCCCGATCGGTCCCCGCCCCGTCTCCGAGCACCGATTGGTTCACGCACCGTCTCCTGAGACTCGATCCGTCCACGCGCTGTCTCCTGACCCCCGATCGGTCGACGCATCCTCTGTTAAACCCCAATCGGTCCACGCCCCGTCTCCGAGCGCCGATCGGTTCACGCGCCGTCTCCTGAGTCCCGATCCGTCCACTCACTGTCTCCTGAGCCCCGGTCGGTCCACGCGCCGCCTCCTGCGCTTCGATCGGTCCACGCGCCGTCTCCTGAGCCCCGATCGGTCGACGCGCCGTCTCGTGAGCCCCGATCGGTCCACGCGCCGTCTCCTGAGCCCCGATCGGTCCACGCGTCGTTCCCTAAGCCCCGATCCATCCACGCGCAGTCTCCCGAGCCCCAATCGGTCCACGCGCCGTCTCCTGAGCCCCGATCGGTCCACGCGCCGTCTCCTCAGCCCCGATCGGTCCACGCGCTGTCTCCGAGCACCGATCGGTCTACGCGTCGTCTCCGAGCCCCGATCGGACCACGCGCCGTCTCCGAGCCCCGAACGGTTCGCGCACCGTCTCCTTGTCCCAATCGGTCCACGCGGCGCCTCTGGAGCCCCGATCGATCCACGCGAGTCTCCTGAGCCCCAGTCGGTCCGCGCGCCGTCTCCTGAGCCCCGATTGTTCGACGCGTCGTCTCCTGAGCCCCGATCGATCCACGCGTCATCTCCTGAGCCCCGATCGTACCACACGCCGTTTCCTGAGCCCCGATCGGTCCACGCGTCATCTTCAAAGCCCCGATGCCTCCACGCGCCGTCTCCGAGCCACGATCGGTCCGTGCGCCGCTTCCACAACCCCGATCGGTCCACGCGTAATTTCCTGATCTCCGATCGGTCCACGCGCCGTCTCCTAACCCCCGATCGGTCCACGCGCCGTCTCCGAGCGCCGATCGGTTGACGCGCCATCTCCTGAGCCCCGACCGCGCCACCCGTCGTCTCCGAGCTCCGATCGGTCCAGGTGCCGTTTCCGAGCCCCGATTGGTCCATGCGTCGTCTTCGAAGCCCCGATGCCCCCACGCGCCGTCTCCGAGCGCGGATCGGTGCAGGCGCCGCTTCCTGAGCCCCGATCGGTCCACGCGCGGCCTACTGAGCCCCAATCGGTCCACGCGTCGTCTCCTAAGCCCCGATCGGTCCGTGCGCCGTCTCCGAGCCCCGATCGGTCGACGCACCATCTCATGCTCCCCAATCGGTCCATGCGCCGCCTTCGGAGCCCTGATCGATCCACGCGAATCTCCTGAGCTCCGGTCGGTCCTCGTACCGTCTCCGAGCCCCGATCGGTCCACGCGTTGTCTCCTAGGCCCCGATCGGTCCACGCGCCTTCTCCGAGCCCCGATCGGTTCACGTATCTTCTCCTAAGCCCCGATCGGTTAACGCGCCGTCTCCGAGCCCCGACCGGTCCACGCGCCGTCGCCGAACCCCAATTGGTCCACGCGCAACCGCCTGAGCCCCAGTCGGTTCACGCGCTGTCGCCGAACCCCGATCGGTCCACGCGTCGTCTCCGAGCCCCGATCGGTCCACACGCCGTCGCCGAGCCATGATCGGTCCACGCGCGGCCTCCTGAGCCCCGATCGGTCCACGCGTGGTCTCCGAGCCCCGATCGGTCCACGCGCCGTCGCCGAGCCATGATCGGTCCACGCGCGGCCTCCTGAGCCCCGATCGGTCCACGCGCCGTCTCCTGAGCCCCGATCGGTACACGGGCGGCCTCCTGAGCCCCGATTGGTTCACGCGCCGTATCCGAGCCCCAATTGGTCCACGCGCCGACTCCTGAGCCCCGATCGGTCCACGCGCCGTCTCCTGAGCCCCGATCGGTCCACGCGTCGTCTCCTAAGCCCCCATTGGTCCACGTGCCGTCTCCCAGCCCCGATCGGTCCACGCGCCGTCTCCTAATCCCCAATCTGTCCACGACCCGTCTCCGGGCCCCGATCGGTGCACGTGCCGTCTCCAAAGCCCCGATCGGTCCACGCGCCGTCGCCGAACCCGAATTGGTCCACGCGAAACCGCCTGAGCCCCAGTCGGTCCCCGCGCTGTCTTCGAGCCCCGATCGTTCCACGCGTCGTCTCCGAGCCCCGATCGGTCCACGCGCCGTCGCCGAGTAATGATCTGTCCACGCGCGGCCTCCTGAGACCCGATAGATACACGCGTCATCGCCTAAGCCCCGATCGGTCCACGCGCCGTCTCGGAGCCCCGATCGGTCCACGCACTGTCTCCTGATCCCCATGGGTCCACGCGGCGCCTCCGGGGCCCCGATCGATCCACGCGAGGCTCCTAAGCCCCGATCGGTGCACGCGCAACCGCCTGAGCCCCAGTCGGTCGACGCGCTGTCTCCGAGCCCCGATCGGTCCACGCGTCGTCTCCGAGCCCCGATCGGTCCACGCGCCGTCGCCGAGCCACGATCGGTCCACGCGCGGTCTCCTGAGCCCCGATCGTTCCACGCGTCGTCTCCGAGCCCCGATCGGTCCACGCGCCGTCGCCGAGTAATGATCTGTCCACGCGCGGCCTCCTGAGCCCCGACCGGTCCACGCGTCGTCTCCTAAGCCCCAGTCGGTCCACGCGCCGCCTACGGAGCCCCGATCGATCCACGCGTCGTCTTCTAAACCCCAATCGGTCCACGCGCCGCCTACGGAGCCCCGATCGATCCACGCGAATCTCCTGAGCTCCGGTCGGTCGACGCGCCGTCTCCGGAACCCCGATCGGTCCACGCGTCGTCTCCTAAGCCCCGATTCGTCGACGCGTCGTCTCCTGAGCCCTGATCAATTGACGCGTCTTCTCCTGAGCCCCGATCGCTTTTCGTGCCGCCTCCTGAGCCCCGATCCGTCGAGGCGTCGTCTCCGGAGCCCCGATCAATTGACGTGTCTTCTCCTGTGCCTCGATCGCTCCTCGCGCCGTCTCCTGAACCCCGCTCGGTCCATGCGTCGTCTTCTTAGCCCGGATGCCTCCACGCGCCGTCTCCGAGCCACGATCGGTCCAGGCGCCGTCTCCGGAGCCCCGATCGGTCCACGCGTCGTCTCCTAAGCCCCGATTCGTCCACGCGGCGTATCCGGGCGCCGATAATTTCACGCGCCGTCTCCTGAGACCCGATCGGTCCACGCGCCGTCGCCGAACCCCAATTGGTCCACGCGCAACCGCCTGAGCCCCAGTCGGTCCAAGCACTGTGTCCGAGCCCCGATCGGTCCACGCGCCGTCTTCGAGCGCCGATCGGTCCACGCAACGTCTCCTAAGCCCCAATCGGTTAACGCGCCGTCTCCTGAGCCCCGATCGTTCTACGCACCGTCTCCGAGCCCCGCTCCGTCCACGCGCAGTCGCCGAGCCCCGATCGGTTCACGCGCGGTCTCCTGAGCCCCAGTCGGTACACGCGCTGTCTCCGATCCCCGATCGGTCCACGCGTCGTCTCCTAAGCCCCGATCGTTCGACGCGTCGTCTCCTAAGCCCCGATCGGTCGACGCGTTGTCTCCTGAGCCCCAGTTGGTCCACGGGCTGTCTCCGAGCCCCGATCGATCCACGCACCGCCTCCTGAGCTCCGATCGGTCGACGCGCCGACTCCTAAGCCCCGATCCGTCCACGCCCCGTCTCCTGAGCCCCGATCGTCCAACGTGCCGTCTCCGAGCACCGATCGGTCCATGCGTCGCCTCCTGAGCTCCGGTCGGTCCACGCGCCGTCTCCTGAGCCCCGATCGGTCCACGCGTCGTCTCCTAAGCCCCGATCGGTCCACGCGTCGTCTCCTAAGCCCCGATCCGTCGACGCGTCGTCTCCCGAGCCACGATCAATTGACGCGTCTTCTCCTGAGCCCGATGGCTCCTCGCGCCGTCTCCTGAGCCCCGATCGGTCCATGCGTCGTCTTCTTAGCCCCGATGCCTCCACGCGCCGTCGCCGAGCCACGATCGACCAGGCGCCGCTTCCTGAGCCCCGATCGGTCCACGCGGCTTCTCCGAGCCCCGATCGATCCACGCGCCATCTCCTGAGCCCCGATCGGTCGACGCGTCGTCTTCTGAGCCTCGATCGATCCACGCGTCGTCTCCTGAGCCCCAACCGCTCCACACGCCGTTACCTGAGCCCCGATCGGTCCACGCATCGTCTCCGAGCACCGATCGGTCCACGCGCCGTTTTCTGAGCACCGTTCGGTCCACGCGTCGTCTTCAAAGCCCCGATGCCTCCACGCGCCATCTCCAAGCCCCGATCGCCCCTCGCGCCGTCTCCTGAGCCCCGCTCGATCCATGCGTCGTCTTCTTAGCCCCGATGCCTCCACGCGCCGTTTTCGAGCCACGATCGGTCCAGGCGCCGCTTCCTGAGCCCCCATCGGTCCACGCGCCGTCTCCTAAGCCCCTATCGGTCCACGCGCCGTCTCCGAGCGCCGATCGGTTCACGCGCCGTCTCCTGAGCCCCGATCGTTCCACGCGCCGTCTCCGAGCCCCGATCCGTCCACGCGCCGTCTCCTGAGCCCGGATCGGTCCACGCGCCGTCGCCGAGCCACGATCGGTCCACGCGCGGCCTCCTGAGCCCCGATCGGTCCACGCGCCGTCGCCGAGCCGCGATCGGTCCACGCCCGGTGTCCTGAGCCCCGGGCGGTTCACGCGCCGTCTCCTGAGCCCCGATCGGTCCACGCGTCGTTCCCTAAGCCCCGATCGATCCACGCGCAGTCTCCAGAGCCGCGATCGGTCCACGCATCCCCTCCTGAGCCCCGGACGGTTCACACGCCGTCTCCGAGCCGCGATCGGTCCACGCATCGTCTCCTAAGCCCCGATCGGTTAACGTGCCGTCTCCGAGTCCCGATCGGTCCCCGCGCCGTCTCCTGAGCCCCAATGCGTCCACGCGCAGTCGCCGAGTCCCGATCGGTCCCCGCGCCGTCTCCTGAGCCCCGATCGTTCCACACGCCGCCTCCTAAGCCCCGATCGGTCCAGGCGTCGTCTCCTAAGCCCCGACCGGTCCACGCGCCGTCTCCTGTGCTCCGATCGTTCCACGCGCCCTCTCCGAGCCCCGAACGGTCCACGCGCCGTCTCCTGAGCCCCGATCGTTCCAAACGCCGCCTCCTAAGCCCCGATCGGTCCAGGCGCCGTCTCCGGAGCCCCGATCGGGCCACGCGTCGTCTCCTAAGCCCCGATTCGTCCACGCGGCGTCTCCGGGCGCCGATTATTTCACGCGCCGTCTCCTGAGACCCGATCGTTCCACGCGCCGTCTCCGAGCCCCGATCGATCCACGCGCCGCCTCCTGAGCCCCGATCGGTCCACGCGCCGTCGCCGAACCCCAATTGGTCCATGCGCAACCGCCTGAGCCCCAGTCGGTCCACGCACTGTGTCCGAGCCCCGATCGGTCCACGCGCCGTCTTCGAGCGCCGATCGGTCCACGCAACGTCTCCTAAGCCCCAATCGGTTAACGCGCCGTCTCCTGAGCCCCGATCGTTCTACGCACCGTCTCCGAGCCCCGATCCGTCCACGCGCAGTCGCCGAGCCCCGATCGGTTCACGCGCGGTCTCCTGAGCCCCAGTCGGTACACGCGCTGTCTCCGAGCCCCGATCGGTCCACGCGCGGCCTCCTAAGCCCCGATCGGTCGACGCGTCGTCTCCTGAGCCCCAGTTGGTCCACGGGCTGTCTCCGAGCCCCGATCGATCCACGCACCGCCTCCTGAGCTCCGATCGGTCGACGCGCCGACTCCTAAGCCCCGATCGGTCCAAGCGCCTTCTGCTAAGCCCCGATCGGTCCAACCGCCTTCTGCTAAGCCCCGATCGGTCCACGCGCCGTCTCCGAGCGCCGATCGGTTCACGCGCCGTCACCTGAGCCCCGATCGTTCCACGCGCCGTCTCCGAGCGCCGATCATTTCACGTGACGTCTCCTGAGCCCTGATCGTTCCACGCGCCGTCTTCGAGCCCCGAGCGTTCCACGCGCCGTCTCCTGAGCCCCGGTCGGTCCACGCGCCGTCTCCTGAGCCCCGATCGGTCCACGCGTCGTCTCCTAAGCCCCGATCGGCCCACGCGTCGTCTGCTAAGCCCCGATCCGTCGACGCGTCGTCTCCTGAGCCACGATCAATTGACGCGTCTTCTCCTGAGCCCGATCGCTCCTCGCGCCGTCTCCTGAGCCCCGATCGGTCCACGCGTCGTGTCCGAGTTCCGATCGGTCCATACGCCGTTTCCTGAAGCCCGATCGGTCCATGCGTCGTCTTCTTAGTCCCGATCATTCCACGCCCCATCTCCGAGCCCCGATCGGTCCACGCGCCGTCTCCTAAGCCCCTATCGGTCCACGCGCCGTCTCCGAGCGCCGATCGGTTCACGCGCCGTCTCCTGAGCCCCGATCGTTCCACACGCCGTCTCCGAGCCCCGATCCGTCCACGCGCCGTCTCCTGAGCCCGGATCGGTCCACGCGTCATCGCCGAATCCCCGATCCGTACACGCGTCGTCTCCGAGCCTCGATCGGTCCACGCGCCGTCGCGGAGCCCCGATCGGTCCAGGCGTGGCCTCCTGAGCCTCGATCGGTCCACGCGCGGCCTCCTGAGCCCCGGTCGGTTCACGCGCTGTCACCGAGCCCCGATCGGTCCACGTGTGGTCTCCGAGCCCCTATCGGTCCACGCGCCGTCGCCGAGCCACGATCGGTCCACGCGCGGCCTCCTGAGCCCCGATCGGTCCACGCGCCGTCGCCGAGCCGCGATCGGTCCACGCACCGCCTCCTGAGCTCCGATCGGTCGACGCGCCGACTCCTAAGCCCCGATCGGTCCAAGCGCCTTCTGCTAAGCCCCGATCGGTCCAACCGCCTTCTGCTAAGCCCCGATCGGTCCACGCGCCGTCTCCGAGCGCCGATCGGTTCACGCGCCGTCACCTGAGCCCCGATCGTTCCACGCGCCGTCTCCGAGCCCCGATCGGTCTACGCGACGTCTCCTAAGCCCCGATCGGTCCACGCGCCTTCTCCTCATCCCCGATCGGTCCGCGCGCCGTCTCGGAGCCCCGATTGGTTCACGCGCCGTCTCCTGAGCCCCGATCGCTCCAAGCGCAGTCGCCGAGCCTCGATCGGTTCACGCGCGGTCTCCTGAGCCCCGGTCGGTCCACGCGCCGTCGCCGAACCCCAATTGGTCCACGCGCAACCTCCTGAGCCCCAGTCGGTACACGCGCTGTCTCCGAGCCCCGATCGGTCCCCGCATAGTCTCCTAAGCCCCGCTCGGTCAACGCGTCGTCTCGGAGCCCCGATCGGTCCAGACGCCGCTTCCTGAGCACCGACCGGTCCACGCGTCGTCTCCTGAGCCCCGATCGGTCGACGGGTCCCCTCCTAAGCCTCGATCGGTCCACGCGCCTTCTCCTGAGCCCCGATCGGTCCACGCGCCGTCTCCGAGCGCCGATCATTTCACGTGACGTCTCCTGAGCCCTGATCGTTCCACGCGCCGTCTTCGAGCCCCGAGCGTTCCACGCGCCGTCTCCTGAGCCCCGGTCGGTCCACGCGCCGTCTCCTGAGCCCCGATCGGTCCACGCGTCGTCTCCTAAGCCCCGATCGGCCCACGCGTCGTCTGCTAAGCCCCGATCCGTCGACGCGTCGTCTCCTGAGCCACGATCAATTGACGCGTCTTCTCCTGAGCCCGATCGCTCCTCGCGCCGTCTCCTGAGCCCCGATCGGTCCACGCGTCGTGTCCGAGTTCCGATCGGTCCATACGCCGTTTCCTGAGGCCCGATCGGTCCATGCGTCGTCTTCTTAGTCCCGATCATTCCACGCCCCATCTCCGAGCCCCGATCGGTCCACGCGCCGTCTCCTAAGCCCCTATCGGTCCGCGCGCCGTCTCCGAGCGCCGATCGGTTCACGCGCCGTCTCCTGAGCCCCGATCGTTCCACACGCCGTCTCCGAGCCCCGATCCGTCCACGCGCCGTCTCCTGAGCCCGGATCGGTCCACGCGTCATCGCCGAATCCCCGATCCGTACACGCGTCGTCTCTGAGCCTCGATCGGTCCACGCGCCGTCGCGGAGCCCCGATCGGTCCAGGCGTGGCCTCCTGAGCCTCGATCGGTCCACGCGCGGCCTCCTGAGCCCCGGTCGGTTCACGCGCTGTCACCGAGCCCCGATCGGTCCACGTGTGGTCTCCGAGCCCCTATCGGTCCACGCGCCGTCGCCGAGCCACGATCGGTCCACGCGCGGCCTCCTGAGCCCCGATCGGTCCACGCGCCGTCGCCGAACCGCGATCGGTCCACGCGCGGTCTCCTGAGCCTCGGTCGGTTCACGCGCCGTCTCCTGAGCCCCGATCGGTCCACGCGTCGTTCCCTAAGCCCCGATCGATCCACGCGCAGTCTCCAGAGCCGCGATCGGTCCACGCATCCCCTCCTGAGCCCCGGACGGTTCACACGCCGTCTCCGAGCCGCGATCGGTCCACGCATCGTCTCCTAAGCCCCGATCGGTTAACGTGCCGTCTCCGAGCCCTGATCGGTCCACGCGCCGTCTCCTAAGCCCCGATCGGTGCACGCGCCGTCTCCGAGCGCCGATCGGTTCACGCGCCGTCTCCTGAGCCCCGATCATTCCACGCGATGTCTCCGAGCCCCGATCGGTTCACGCGCCGTCTCCTAAGCCCCGATCGGTCCACGCGTCGTGTCCGAGCTCCGATCGGTCCATACGCCGTTTCCTGAGGCCCGATCGGTCCATGCGTCGTCTTCTTAGTCCCGATGCTTCCACGCGCCGTCTCCGAGCCACGATCGGTCCAGGCGCCGCTTCCTGAGCCCCGATCGGTCCACGCGCCGTATCCTAAGCCCCGATCGGTCCACGGGCCGTCTCTGAGCGCCGATAAGTTCAAGCGCCGTCTCCGGAGCCCCGATCGTTCCACGCGGCGTCTCCGAGCCCCGATCATTCCACGCCCCGTCTCCGAGCCCCGATCGGTCCACGCGCCGTCTCCTAAGCCCCTATCGGTCCACGCGCCGTCTCCGAGCGCCGATCGGTTCACGCGCCGTCTCCTGAGCCCCGATCGTTCCACACGCCGTCTCCGAGCCCCGATCCGTCCACGCGCCGTCTCCTGAGCCCGGATCGGTCCACGTGTCATCGCCGAATCCCCGATCCGTACACGCGTCGTCTCCGAGCCTCGATCGGTCCACGCGCCGTCGCGGAGCCCCGATCGGTCCAGGCGTGGCCTCCTGAGCCTCGATCGGTCCACGCGCGGCCTCCTGAGCCCCGGTCGGTTCACGCGCCGTCTCCGAGCCCCGATCGATCCACGCGTCGTCTTCGAAGCCCAGATGCCTCCTCGCGCCGTCTCCGAGCCACGATCGGTCCAGGCGCTGCTTCCTGAGCCCCAATCGGTCCACGCATCGTCACCTAAGCCCCGATGGGCCCACGCGCCGTCACCGAGCCATGATCGGTCCACGCGCGGCTCCTAAGCCCCGATCGGTTAACGTGCCGTCTCCGAGCCCCGATCGGTCCCCGCGCCGTCGCCGAGCCGCGATCGGTCCACGCGCGGCCTCCTAAACTCCGATCGGTCCACGCGCCGTCGCCGAACCCCAATTGGTCCACACGAAACCGCCTGAGCCCCAGTCGGTCCACGCGCTGTCTCCGAGCCCCGATTGGTCCACGCGTCGTCTCCGAGCCCCGATCGGTCCACGCGCCGTCTTCGAGCCCCGATCGGTCCACGCATGGTCTCCTAAGCCCCAATCGGTTAACGCGCCGTCTCCGAGCCCCGATCGGTCCACGCGCCGTCGCCGAACCCCAATTGGTCCACGCGCAACCGCCTGAGCCCCAGTCGGTCCACGCGCTGTCACCGAGCCCCGATCGGTCCACGTGTGGTCTCCGAGCCCCTATCGGTCCACGCGCCGTCGCCGAGCCACGATCGGTCCACGCGCGGCCTCCTGAGCCCCGATCGGTCCACGCGCCGTCTCCGAGCGCCGATCGGTCCACGCGCGGTCTCCAAGCCTCGATCCGTACACGCGCCGTCTCCGAGCCCCGATCGGTCCACGCGTCGTCTCCGAGCACCGTTCGGTCCACGCGCCATTTCCTGAGCCCCGATCGGTCCATCCGTCGTCTTTTAAGCCCCGATACCTCCACGCGCCGTCTCCGAGCCACGATCGGTCCAGGCGCCGCTTCCTGAGCCCCGATCGGTCCACGCGTCGGCTCCTAAGCCTCGATAGATCCACGCGCGGCCTCCTTAGCCCCGGTCGGTCCACGCGCCGTCTCCGAGCCGCGATCGGTCCACGCATCGTCTCCTAAGCCCCGATCGGTTAACGCGCCGTCTCCCCGCCCCGATCGGTCCACGCGCCGTCTCCTGAGCCCTGATCCGTCCACGCGCGGCGTCGAGCCGCGATCGGTCCACGCGCGGCCTCCTGAGCCCCAATCGGTCCACGCGTCGTCTCCTAAGCCCCGATCCGTCGCAGCGTCGTCCCCTGAGCCCCGATCAATTGACGCGTCTTCTCCTGAGCCCCGATCGCACCTCACGCCGTCTCCTGAGCCCCGCTCGGTCCATGCGTCGTGTTCTTAGCCCCGATGCCTCCACGCGCCGTCTCCGAGACACGATAGGTCCAGGCGCCGCTTCCTGAGCCCCGATCGATCCACGCGCCGTCTCGTAAGCCACAATCGGTCCACGCGCCGTCTCAGAGCGCCGATCATTTCACGCGCTGTCTCCTGAGCCCCGATCGTTCCACGCGCCGTCTCCGAGCCCCGATCGGTCCACGCGGCGTCTCCTAAGCCCCGATCGGTCCACGCGCCGTCTCCTGAGCCCTGATCCGTCCACGCGCGGCGTCGAGCCGCGATCGGTCCACGCGCGGCCTCCTGAGCACCGATCGGTCCACGCGCCGTCTCCTGAGCCCCGATCGGTCCACGCGTCGTCTCCCAAGCCCTGATCGGTCCACGTGCCGTCTCCGAGCTCCGATGGGTCTACGCGCCGCCTCCTGAGCCCCGATCGATCCACGCATCGGCTGCTGAGCTCCGGTTGGTCCACGCGTCGCCTTCGAGCACCAATCGATCCACGCGCCGTTTCCTGGGCCCCGATCGGTCCACGCGTCGCCACCGGAGCCCCGATCGGTCTACGCGCCGTCTCATGAGCCCCGGTCGCTTCATGCGCCGTCGCCGAGCCTCGATCGGTCCACGCGCGGCCTCCTTAGCCCCGGTCGGTCCACGCGCCGTCTCCGAGCCCCGATCGGTCCACGCATCGTCACCTGAGCCCCGATCGGTTAACGCGCCGTCTCCGAGCCCCGATCAGTCCACGCGCCGTCTCCTGAGCCCCGGTCGGTTCATGCGCCGTCTCCGAGCCCCGATCGATCCACGCGTCGTCTTGTAAGCCCAGATGCCTTCTCGCGCCGTCTCCGGCCCACGATCGGTCCAGGCGCCGCTTCCTGAGCCACGATCGGTCCACGCGCCTTTTCCGAGCCCCGATCGGTGCACGCGCCGTCTCCTGAGCCCCGATCGGACCACGCGTCGTCTCGTGAGCCCCGATCGGTCCACGCGCCGTCTTCTGAGCCCCGATAGGTCCACGCGCCGTCGCCGAACCCCAATTGGTCCACGCGAAACCGCCTGTGCCCCAGTCGGTCCACGCGCTGTCTCCGAGCCCCGATCGGTCCACGTGCCGTCTCCCAGCCCCGATCGGTCCACGCGCCGTCTCCTAATCCCCAATCTGTCCACGACCCGTCTCCGGGCCCCGATCGGTGCAAGCGCCGTCTCCTAAGCCCCGATCGGGCCACGCGCCGTCGCCGAACACCAATTGGTCCACGCGAAACCGCCTGAGCCCCAGTCGGTCCACGCGCTGTCTCCGAGCCCCGATCGGTCCACGCGCCGTCTTCGAGCCCCGATCGGTCCACGCGCAGTCTCCAGAGGCGCGATCGGTCCACGCATCCCCTCCTGAGCCCCGATCGTTCCACGTGCCGCCTCCGAGCCCCGATCACTCCACGCGCCGTCTCCGAGCGCCGATTGGTGCACGCGCCGTCTCCTGAGCACCGATCGTTCCACACGCCGCCTCCTAAGCCCCGATCTGTCCAGGCGTCGTCTCCTAAGCCCCGACCGGTCCACGCGCCGTCTCCTGAGCCCCGTTCGGCCCACGCGCCGTCTCCTGAGCCCCGGTCGGTCCGCGCGCCGTCACCTGAGCCCCGATCGGTCCACGCGTCGTCTTCTAAGCCCCGATCGGTCCACGCGTAGTCTCCTAAGCCCCGCTCGGTTAACGCGTCGTTTCCGAGCCCCGATCGGTCCACGCGTTGTCTCCTGAGCCCCAATTAGTCCATGCGCCGTCTCCTAATCCCCGATCCGACCACGGGCCGTGTCCGAGCTCCGATCCGTCCACGCGCCATCGCCGAGCCCCGATCGGTCCACGCGCCGTCTCCTGAGCCCCGATCGGTTCACACCACTTCTCCTGAGCCCTGATCGATTCACGTGCCATCTCCTAAGCCCTGATCGGTCCATGCGCCTTTTCCTAAGCCCCGATCGGTCCACGCGCCGTCTCCGAGCCTCGATCGGTCCACGCGCCGTCGCCGAACCCCAATTGGTCCACGCGAAACCGCCTGAGCCCCAGTCGGTTCACGCGCTGTCTCCGAGCCCCGATTGGTCCACGCGTCGTCTCCGAGCCCCGATCGGTCCACGCGACGTCGCCGAGTCGTGATCTATCCACGCGCGGCCTCCTGAGACCCGATCGGTCCACGCGCCGTCTTCGAGCCCCGATCGGTCCACGCATGGTCTCCTAAGCCCCAATCGGTTAACGCGCCGTCCCCGAGCCCCGATCAGTCCACGCATGGTCTCCTAAGGCCCAATCGGTTAACGCGCCGTCCCCGAGCCCCGATCGGTCCACGCGCCGTTTCCTGAGCCCCGATACGTCCACGAGCAGTCCCCGAGCCCTGATCGGTCCACGCGCTGTCTCCTGAGCCCCGATAGGTACACGCGTCGTCTTCTAAGCCCCGATCGGTCCACGCGTAGTCTCCTAAGC